>JAVANC010000020.1:5042765-7442765 GCA_033319125.1 Parnassius glacialis | reverse complement strand
TTCGAGACTTTGAAGATGAAATATGACGCTATGGCTAAACAATTCGAATCCCACATCCACCTTCAACTGAAAATGACGTTCCATCACTTGACCCTCCTGTTGACCCGACTGTTACGGTTGACCCGACTGTCACGGAACTCCCTCTTGTTTCTCAAACTTCTATTCAGGTCCATACCCCGTATCCTCCACCACCACCTCAATCTTTTTCTCCAACCAACGTCTTCAAAGATCTGAAAAGACACACCTTCAATGGTAAAAGCTGTCCAAGATCCTTTCTTCAAAAACTGGAAGAATACTGTATAGCTCGTGGCTTGTCCAAAGACTTGTTGATTTCACAAGCGTTTGAAATTTTCACTGACAATGCTCTTCATTGGTTCAGATTTAAATATAATCAGAATCCAAACTTAACGTGGAACGAACTTTCTTCATTATTAATCAAAGACTTTGGTGGTTTTGATTATGATCACAAACTTTTAGAAGCGATTAGGAATCGAACTCAAGGTCGAGATGAACCTATTGTCATCTATATTTCCATCATGTCTGGAATATTTTCTCGTCTTTCGAAGAAACTTTCTGAAACAGAACAATTGGAGATTATTTTGAGGAATATTCGCCCATGTTATTCTGTCTTCGTAGCTCTAAAAGACATTGACTCTATCGACTCTCTTTTGGCTACTTGCCAAAACTATGAAAAATTCCTAGACAGAGACAAACAATTTAAAGAACCAAATGTACAACAAAGTCCTCTTATTTCTGAATTCAACTACAAGCATTCCACTTCAAGTTCAGTTGACTCTCCAAATTCTTCCAATAACTCACGACCTTCTCCTCCATTAATGAACAAATTCACTTCATCCTACAAATACCCTTCTAGGCAAGTTAATAGTCTCTCTCAAACTAAAGCTCCTCAAGAAAGCTCCTTTTGTGTTCGCTGTCGTAAACAAAGTCATTCTTTGAACACCTGTATTCAACCACGATTCGTGATTTGTTTCAAATGTGGTCTTAAGGGTTTTAAAACTGCAGATTGCCCTACTTGTTCTCCCAAACCTAATACTAGTTCAAAAAACTAACTACTGACTTGAAAAGTAACTTAAACTTTGATAACGACGATTGGACTAATTGGATTAAAACAATTCAAAACTTCTTTTCTTGTTACAAAATCTCTTCTACACTCTACTCCAAGGAACAAGATCTTAATCGTCCATTCGTAAATGTCAAAATTTATAACTTAACTTTATCTGGCTTACTAGATTCTGGCAGTTCAGTAACTATTCTGGGTAATAATTCTCATTTGGAAATTCTTAAACTGGGCTGCAAACTTTTCAAGTCAGATCTTATTACTGTCTCTACTGCTAATAATCAAAAAGTTAATTCCTTGGGTTATTTTGACTTACCTATTCATTTCAATAATCAAACTCATTTAATTAAAGCTTACGTTTTCCCCGAAATATTTCCTTCGCTAATATTAGGTATTGACTTTTGGAGAAAATTTAATCTTTTACCTAGTGTTTTATCTTCTCTTAACTTTACAGAATCTAAATGTTCTGCTATCGAAACTAAAGATACTAAAGTTTTACCTTATGAGCATTTAACTCCTAGTCAAAAAAACATCGCTAATGACATCATCCAACGCTTCAAGACAATTTCTTTTGAAGAAAAAGGTATCCTGGGATGCACACACTTAATCACCCACAAGATTGACACTGGTGATTCTCTTCCAATCAAACAAAGATGTTACAGACTGTCTCCTGAAAAACAAAAAGCGTTAATTAATGAAGTTGACAAGATGCTGCGATGGAACGTCATTGAACAATGCGAAAGTCCTTGGTTATCTCCAGTTCTCATCACTCCGAAGAAGAATGGTGAATGGCGTTTCTGTGTTGACAGCAGGAAGCTTAACTCAATTACACGTCGTGATGCTTATAAGTTACCACTAATAAGCGAAATTTTGGACAACCTGAAGAATGCCAAATACTTATCAAGCATTGACATTGCGAAAGCATTTTGGGAAATTCCCTTGAATCCTGCGGATAAAGATAAAACTGCCTTTTATGTACCTGGAAGAGGTATGTTTAGATTTAAAGTAATGCCTTTTGGCCTCACCAACTCACCTGCAACTCTACAAAGATTAATGGATATGCTGTTTACTCCTGAATTTGAGAACAAGGTATTTTGCTATCTGGACGACATTGTTATTATTAGTGAGACTTTTGATGAACACATATCGCTTCTCATGAAAGTTCATGAAAAACTATCATATGCCAATCTAACTATTAACTTTGAGAAGAGTCAATTCTTCAAGAAAGAACTGAAATACCTTGGTTTTCTTGTGGACGAGTATGGTCTACGTGCAGATCCAGATAAAATAAAAGCTATTTTAGAATATCCTGTACCTACTTGCAGAAAAGAAGTACGAAGATTCATAGGCACCTGCAGCTGGTTCAGAAGATTCATTCCAAACTTTAGCACTATTGCCTCTCCACTCAACCAACTAACCTGTTCCGGGAAGAACGCTCCTAAATTTTTATGGAATTCACAAGCTGCAGCTGCTTTCCAGAAACTTAAAGAAGCTTTGGTAACTGCTCCTGTCCTTGCTTGCCCTAACTTCAAACTACCCTTCTCTGTACATTGTGATGCATCAAATTATGGCATAGGAGCAATGCTTACTCAACAACAAGATGATAAAGAAGTCGTGATTGCTTACATGAGTAAAGCACTAAATAAAAATCAACAGAACTACTCAACTACTGAAAGAGAAACATTGGCTGTAATAACTGCATTAGAACATTGGCGATGTTACCTAGACAATGGTAAAGAATTTACAATATATACTGATCATGCTGCGCTTAAATGGTTTCAGAATTTATCAAACCCATCAGGAAGACTTGCTCGCTGGACTTTACGCTTATCATGCTTTAACTTTGTCATAAAACATAAAAAAGGAAAGGATAACGTTGTTCCAGATTTATTATCAAGACATAAAAATCAAGAACGTCCTGATACACGAGAAACTTCACCTCAAGGCGTACATCCCATTACGATTGAAGAACCACCTGATCGTAGACTTGAACACTACAACAAAATTTTTCTCGGATGTTCCAACAATCCAGACGCATATCCCAACTACACTATCAGGGATAACAAACTTTACCGCTGTATCCATTCTCCCGATCGTCTAAACGATGACTTTATTTGGAAAGAAGTTCCACTACCTCAAGATAGACAGGCACTTATTGAAGCTAACCATGGTTCCCCTTCAGAACTCCATCTTGGTATCTTCAAAACATTCAAGAAAATATCATTAAAATACTATTGGCCTGGTATGTTTAAGGACATTGCTGAATTAATCTCGACTTGTGAAACCTGCTTAACCTACAAACACCCTAATCATTCTCCCTATGGTCTTATGGGTAAACCCAAACTTTGCTCCAGACCTTTTCAAAGTATATCCTTAGATCTTATGGGTCCATTGCCAATGACTCGAAGACGAAATCAGTATATTCTAGTAATTAACTGCAATTTTACTAAATATACTATGATTTTTCCCCTTAAACGTGCTACTTCAGCTAATATTATTAATGTTTTAGAAAATTCAGTTTTTCTAGTTCATGGCATTCCTCAAACTATTATAATGGACAACGCTGTTCAATTTCAGTCGCGAGAATTCCACTCATTTTTAAATTCTTATAATGTTCCTTGTATTTTTCACACAGCTTTATATTGTCCTCAGGTTAATCCTACGGAGAAGTTTAATAGTACAATTATTACAGCTCTAGCATCTCTAGTAGGAGACGATCATAGATCCTGGGACAACCATCTTGATAAGATTCAGTACGCAATGAACAGCGCTACAAATGTAGCTACTGGTTTTACTCCAAATTTTTTAGTCTTTGGTAGGGAAACAATACCTTGTGGTTCCTTCTATACTCCAACTCAGAACCTCGAGGAATTGGTATTTATGCCTCGTGATATTTACGCGTCTAATGCTGGTCTCCTCTCATCTATATTTCACAAAGTTCAAACTAAACTTCACATAGCTCACGCTAAAAATAGCGCTCGCTATGATCTTCGTCGGTCTTTTAAAGAATTTAATGTGGGAGATACTGTTTGGCGTAAAAACCATGTTTTAAGCAATGCCGGCGCATACTTTAATGCTAAACTTGCCCCTAAGTTCATCAAGTGCAAGGTGATAGCTAAACTGTCACCACTAGTCTATGTGCTTGAAGACCCTAATGGAGTTAGAGGCAAGTGGCACATCAAAGATGTAAAATCATAAATTTTCTTAACATTTATTAACTGTTAATTTGTATATATGTATAAATATCACCATCATTCTCACCTTATTATTTTATTTCTTTTAATTTGTTTGTTTGTTTGATGATCCAGTGTTCTTCAACACATCTTGCTTTAGGACCTCGAACTTTCGTTGGTTAATCGTCACTTTTTATTTTTATTTCAGACACATCTCGTTGGTGATGTTGCTGATCTCTGGCTTTGAGCCCTACCGCTCTGGCCGTTCTTAATCTTTACTTAAGTCATAGCAACTAAAGCTTACTTGAGGTATTTCTTTATCTTTATCTTCACTTGGGAGCGGCTCACTACTCCCTTAATTTTCTTTACCTTTATCTTCACCAGGGAGCAGCTGACTACTCCCTTAATTTTTTATCTTCACTTAGGAGCGGATGACAACTCCCTAAATAAGCCTGAATGTCCTTTCGAAAAACACACATTTAGAGTGGTGTCTCTTCGACTAATTTATTTTTTTTCCCACGCAGGAGCGGATGACTACTCCTTAAATAAGCCTTAATGTCATTTTGAAAACACACTTTTAGAGTGGTAGTCATTGAATGTGAACTCCACCCTTACCTGAATGCAGATGATGAATGTAAGAGATAGTATATCTGATTTTGACTGGTGATGTCTGTTTCTGCAAAGCTGTTTTTATGGTTTATTTTAGAATGTATATATCAAAATTTTTGCTGAGTCAAAAATTTTCCAGGGTCGGGGGGAAAATGTAGTGTTATGCTACTTACTTATCATTTTACATTAATTTAAATCCATTTTTCCATTCTGTTTCGATTTTCTGCATTCACTTCAAAACTGGATATTTTACATCACCTTTATTTCCATAGGATCCTGTAACGATTTTAAACCATAAGAACACAATCACAAATCATTTCTACTTCGTATTTTCACATTATCAGCACTTTTAAATTGGTGTCAATGAAGTCTACCTTTTTTCGATCTTTTAGTTAGTTTTCCTTAACTCTACAATTTCGGGCTTTGTGTGGGTAGTTGCGCTACCTTTTTTCCTATTTCAATAATATCTCCTTTTCCACTTAAATCTTGCCGTTTTCTTATTACAAGCCTAAAACTAAAATTTGACATGTTTTGTTATTGTTGTTTATTTGGTCTCCATGGAAATTATATTCAAATTTGCTACCGGTCTGTTGTTTCTATTTCGATAATTCCACATAAATACTCTTTCCTCTTGACCATTTACAAAAAATTTGCGTTTAATTTAAATAATTTTTCCGTTCTCTCTAGAAAGATATAAAAGCCGAACAATCGGTGAAGAAAGGCAGTCTTGCTTCAGTTCTCGAATTGGAAGCATCTTCTAAAGGCCTTATCCCGGGGCCGCTCTGCCCCGGGATCCTGCAAGCCTCTGTCCTACCTGAAGCCACTGGACTCTACGAACCTCTGCTCTATCTGAAGTCGCTGGACTCTACAAACCGTTGCTCTGCCTGAAGTCGCCGGGTTCCTACAAGTCTCTGTTCTACCTGGAGTCGCCGGAACCTGCAAACCTCGGTTCCGCCTGAAGTCACCGGAACCTGCAAACCTCTGTCCCGCCTGCAGTCACCGGATCCTGCAGGCTTCTGTGATGTCTGAAGCCGCCGAGGATCCTGCAAGCCCCTGTCTGGCCTGAAATCGCCGGATCCCGCAATTACCACATTCACCGGAGGTCGTCGCCTAGAGACGCCCACGCCTTCTCACCTACGCCGTGCGTGCTCGATCCAGGCGCTGAGAGCACACCTTGGATCTTCCGACTCAGCTTCGGCACTAATCTCTTTTTTTTATTACTTTTTTAAAATAATCTGTAAATCGCATCATCCATCCTCATATTCATACTCCATTTTTGTTATATAAAATTGTAAATATTTTTGAATCTTAAATATATTATTTGTTTTGTTGTATTTTTGTTGTTTTGTTGCTCTTAGGTTAGATTCTTTTTGTCCTTAATTGTCTCTACACGACAAATGTGTGTACAATAATTGTTACCTGGCAGCGCGTAGAGCGGCAGCAGCAGCGGCGGGCGCGCGTAGAACAGCAGGCGCACGCGCAGGGCGTGCAGCAGCGCGGCCGCCGCGGCCGCCGCGCCCACGCCGCACGCCGCGCTCGCCGCCACCACAACCGCGCCGCGCCGCACCGCGCGCAACCACGCACCACGACTCATGTACACTGCGCATACAATTGAACGTTAATGCGCAAAAAGGATCCAACCACATACAGTCGCAAACATTGGAATTAGAATATTATAACAAAGGATTTGAATAATTTTATCTGTATCAGTGTTCGTCCGAATACAATAATGGAAGTGAAGACTGTAGCAGCAGTTAGAATCGAATAGTAACGCATTGAAACAGCAAGTGCGAAGTGAGTGCTCACGGTGGTGCTGTGCATCAGCTGCAGAGAGCAGCAAGCGCAGTAGCAACGCCAACAGCGCGACGACGGCCGCCAGCAGCGCGGCGCCCGGCCGCAGCGCCAGCACCACCAGCCCCAGCACGTCGCAGTACGCCGGTAGCGCGGACCGCTCCACCGCATGCTCCAGCGCCGGATGTCGCAGCATTCCTGCACGACACTCCACAACTGGCTAACCACGGCAAACGGCAGTCTACTTCGCAATGTCAACATAATTTATTTAATCTAAACTTATTCAAAGCACTTATTAATTTATTCCGTTGCTAGTTTTTCAATGTGATTCCGTCCTGGTTACCACTTATAGTCGACTGTTCTTTCCAGGAATAAGATTGGATTCACAGGCTCCATAGATTGGCCCTGAAGTTATATGGGAATGGAAACAGTTCGAAATGTGTTAGACCGACGCTTACTTTAAATAACTGTCAAGTGTCATTTGTAAAGAAGAAATTAAGACATCTTGGACTATTTCCTACAAAATCGCTACTATGGACTGAGAATGACAATGGACCAAAGATCAAACCTTGGGGGACAACCCTTTGCACCAACTACTCTTAAGACATAACGACATTAATGCCACCTTTCTATTCATTATTTGAGTGATAGGATAAGGTTTAATGCGCAAACCTGCAGATAATGTTGGTTTCAATTTTATTTTTTCAAATTCAGTCATTTTTTATTAAATTAAATTTAGTGCAAATAATGCAACAAAACTACTCAAAATGATAAAATCAGTTAAATTTTCTTTAAATGGAAATCAAACAAATACGAATAATTTTGTAATTATTGCTTATTGCAGTTTATGTTACATATTTGACCGATAACTTTTTACAATGATAAGTAATAGGGTTAATATACTTAGCAATTATCAGTCAGTAGCATGCGATTAGCCCATCGCATCAAGACGAGATAATATGTAAGTCGTTGATACTTAAGAAAATAAATTTAAGGACAGATTGCTTTATGTGAGCACCGTTATTACTATATACAGGCTGTCCCGAAACTCAACTTAAAGCGGGGTTATACCAGTTCTAGCAAAAATAAAAAAATAAATTCCATGTTACTTAGTTAAGTGATAATAGGTATACTTTTGAAAATGTTTCTTTTTATTATTATTTATTGTGGAAAGATAAGTAGCAAGTGTTGTACTATTTTGAAGTCTTAATTAAATGGGCCATTTTTTAAAACAACTTGTCTATGGTAGTTTCAACTTTTTTTTTGTACTATTAATTATAGGATTTGTGACTGCAAACAATAGCATAGTCAATTAGGATTACATTAAAAAATTGAAAAATTTAGAAATTTGTGATCACAGTACATAAATATGTAATCTTTTCAACATTAATTTATTTTTTATTTTTGCTAGAACTGGTACAACCTAGCTTATTACGCCGTACCCGCTTGACGTTGAGTGTCGGGACAATCTGTATACTTATAAATACGGTGATTGTTTCTACCTACCTGTTAGTACCTGGAATTTATAAATTGTTATTTTAGAAGTCAAATATGGCAAAGGTTGTCTCGATCAAAATAGCTTTTAGCGATAATGCCGTCTATTTTACCACTGTTATTTTCATATCATAAACATTCACGCCAGAGGGGTAGGCAGAGACTACGGATTTCCATTTGACTCGGTCGTGACACACCGCTGTCGCTCATCCATGCTCATTGGTTAAAGGTATTCTTAATATCTATATTCTAATAATCCAAATTGGAAATATATTGAAGATAGGCATTCAATATATCGCCAATTTGGTCGATAAACTTTCTTCTAGGACGTCCCTTTCCCGTCTCCACCGTTCACTGTTATTTTGTTTATATATGTGAATATGTTAGGTGTGAAATTGAAGTGAAATCATGCATCAATATAAATAATAACATTAGTGTTGGCAAGTATGACGATGTGGTGAGTGTGGAAAGTAACACAGCGTGTCATTAACGCGAACTAAATATAAGCAGAATTAAAGTTGCTAAGAGAGCAACACTTTAGTTGACAAACTGAGGAGAGAGAGAAGTGACATATTAATTATCAGAACGAAGTTTCTGTTCGAAGAAGATAATCTCTAACGAGAATTGCTGTTTTAGGTATTTTGACATGGCGATATTGGATCTTTTAATATCATACTGTATCTCATTTTGACGGACATTACCTAAATGTGGAGGTTTTGGGAGAGCTGTAAAGGGTGGTTGGAGGCTCTTCAAGGGCAAGAAGTACCGGCAAAGATACTTTTGGGAACAGTATTTTTCTTTCATTTAGTTTTAATCGCATACATGAAAGAACGTAGGATGTAACCAAATTGAGATAGAATAAGATAGAGTATTTATTATTCAATATAGATTACAGGTAATTCTTATTGAAAGTCATTTTTTACTTTTACCACTGGTTCGAAAAAAAGCCTCTCTTCTGGGAAGAACCAGTGAGAATCGCAGCGGGACTTTTTTTCCTCAGAAAGTTATACAAAATGAAAGGTTGTACAAACAATTTACAAAATTTATTTTAAAAGTAAGCGACAACTTCATTCTCAGGAATTATTCAACCATGTAAGTATTAATTTCTATTGAAATAACCCTTTTTATTTCTCTGTTCGACAAAATATTAGATTGATGTGACGACTAGACGGCAAATGAAAAAGACGGCTACTGTTCAGTGATGTCTCTGTGATCGCGAGGGTGGAAAAAGGCAGCGATCATCGAATGGTTAGAGGCACACTAAGCCTAAACGTTAAGTTGGAGAGGTCACGTCTAATGAAATCAACGCTCCGTCCCCCTCATTCTCTAATCCAAAGCCTCAAAAACTTTCAGCTCGAGTAACAAAATCGTTTTCTTTGCCTAGAAGACTGCAACGCAGTCTATGATATTAATAAGAAGCTTTATTGAAACTGTCCATGCGGTATGAGCTAAGTACTGCAAGACTCGACGTAGAAGAATCCAAAACTCTCCGATCACACTCTTAATCTCATGTCTGTTAGACGGGAAATGAAGCTGCAGTCTTCAGCAGATTTGAAACGGTATAGGCAACTGAACAAACATCTCCAAATGCATGCAGCGGGACATACTCAACTTCAATACAGCTCATATTGAAGAAGCGATCGAGCGAAACCAGGGTTCCAAGTTTTCGCTAGAGATCTGTCTGTCAGAAATAGTCAACTGTAGAAGCTGAAGACCGAATGTCCGACACGTTCGTTTCCGGGACACCTGAAATTGAGTGGTTTTATGCGCAGCTGTACACGTCATCATTGTAGCCACTCGCAAGTGTAAGTACACAGTCAGGTCATAAGTATTGTCACACAGTAAAAACTTTTCTTTTAGAATGCTGGCCACAAAAAAGTTTATTGAATTCGAATTGTTCATGAAAATAAAACTGTATACTTTTTAGAATTTTACTCATTTTTAAATATAGAGTGGATGCATAAAGAAGACCGTGTTGCAGTTATTGCGTTGCATCGTTGCGGTTACGCGCCAATTCAAATTTTTGACATACTGAAAAATTTGAATATAACCAAAAGATTCGTTTATCGTACCATCAAACGATACAATGAAGACTCTAGTGTAGATGACAGGTCAAGAAGTGGTCGCCCTCGGTCTGTTAGGACTCCAGCAGTGATAAAAGCTGTGAAGGCGCGAATTCAAAGAAATCCCAAACGTAAGCAGAAACTGTTGGCCCTTCAGATGGGGTTAAGCAGAACCACGGTGAAAAGGGTGTTAAATGAAGACTTAGGGCTTCGGGCATATAGAAGAAAAACAGGACATCGTTTGAATGCTCGTCTAATGGACCTGAGACTGAAGAGATGCCACGCTTTGTTGAAGCGGTACGCGGGAAAAAAATATCGGGAAATTCTTTTTTTGGATGAAAAAATTTTTACCGTAGAAGAGAGCTACAACAAACAAAATGATAAGGTGTACGCACACAGTAGTGAAGAAGCGAGCAACCGTACTCCGCGTGTCCAACGAGGTCATTTTCCATCCTCGCTGATGGTATGGTTGGGAGTTTCTTATTGGGGCTTAACAGAGGTACATTTTTGTGAGAAAGGTGTAAAAACGAGTGCAGTTGTGTATCAAAATATAGTCCTGACGAACCTTGTGGAACCTGTTTCTCATACCATGTTCAATAACAGGCACTGGGTATTCCAACAAGATTCGGCGCCAGCTCATAGAGCGAAGAGCACACAAGACTGGCTGGCGGCGCGTGAAATCGACTTCATCCGGCATGAAGACTGGCCCTCCTACAGTCCAGATTTGAATCCGTTAGATTACAAGATATGGCAACACTTGGAGGAAAAGGCGTGCTCAAAGCCTCATCCCAATTTCAAGTCACTTAAGACTTCCTTGATTAAGGCAGCCGCCAATATTGACATAGACCTCGTTCGTGCTGCGATAGACGACTGGCCGCGAAGATTGAAGGCCTGTATTCAAAATCACGGAGGTCATTTTGAATAAACTTTAGTGTCATAAGAATCTATGTTTTGTTAAGTTCATTTTGGTATATAAATGGTTACATAATGAATAAACTTGTTTCAATTATTTTATATTAAACATGTGACAGAATTTATGACCTGACTAGGTAACTATCCAAAAGCAAGTCTTATCCGTCACTATCCCGATAATATCGCGGATGTCAACCTGAGCGAGATTAGAATGGCTCTCCAGCACCTTAAAAACGGCAAGGCCCCGGGCGAGGATGAAATTACAGCGGAGCTACTGAAAGCGGGTGGAAAACCAGTACTTGACGTCCTTGAGAAGCTCTTTAATTCAATCCTCTATGGTGGCAATACTCTGGAGGCGTGGAGCAAAAGTGCGGTGGCCTTGTTCTTCAAGAAAGGCGACAATGCTCTCTTGAAAACTACAGACTGATTTCCCTTCTGTGACGCATCTACGTGCTGTTTTCGAAAGTCACGCACACTCAACGGCTTTCAGCTTTTCGGTAACCAGCTTGTTCGGGAGGAACAAGCTGGTTACCGAAAAGGCTTTAGCACCATAGAACAAATACATGCCCTTCGGCAAATTGTACAGAAGACCGAGGAGTACAATCTGCCACTTTGTTTTGCGTATGTAAACTATGAGGAAGCCGTTGATTCTGTCGAAATTTGGGCGGAGCTACAGTCCCCTCAAAGGTGTCAAGTTGACTGTCGGTATATCGAAGTGCTGAATTTTTTGTACAGTGGAGGTACGATGGATATCCGCGTGCAGAACCAGGGTACGAAACCTGTCCAACTGCAGAGAGGTATAACACAGGGTGGCGTTATATCGCCGAAGCTTTTTACAGCTCCATTGGAAGACGTTTTGATGCGACTAGACTGGAAAGGATACGGTGTTAACATCAATGGCAAGTACATCACTCACCTTCGATTTGCCGACGATATAGTCCTAAGCACTATGTTCAATTACCTCAGTAGAGCCTCCCAATGGATAGGTTTTAAGATGAACATAGACAAAACAAAGACCATGTGTAACGTTTATGTCATCACACCTATGTCGGTAGTTGTTGGGAGCACAAAGTTCGAAGTTGTTGACGAGTATGTTTACCTGGGACAAATGGTCCGATTAAGTAAGTCTCGACCGAGAGGTAAATCGACGGATTCAACTTGGCTGGGCAGCGTAAGGGAGATTACAACACATCTTCTCGTCAGGTATACCTTAAAACTTGAAAACAATATTGTACAGCCAGTGCGTATTATCAGTGATGAGTTATAAAACTGAGACGTGGTCCTCTACATGCGCAGGGTGTCTTTGCGTAGAAAACTTAGAAATGAGGATATTTGTAGTAGAACCATAGTAATCAACATAGCTTAACGGATTAGTACCTAAGTTGATGTGGCAATGGGTCAGCCATATAGCTCGAAGAATTGATAACCGACGGGGATGAAAGGTTCTCGAGTGGCAGCGTCGTACCGGTAGACGAAGTGTGGGGCGGCCCTCCACTTGATGGAATGACAAACTGGTAAAACATGCAGGATGTCAATGGATGCAGGTGGCTTAGGACCGTGCTTTGTGGCATTCTTTGGGGAGGCCTGTGTTTAGTCGTGGACTTGTCAAGGGCTATAATGATGATGATGATGAACCCTTTTTATACAGTTTTTGTTTACGAGAATGTTTAAAATTGGTTATTAAAACCTAGTATATTTTGTGGTAATTTGTTGTAATAGATAAAAGTATAGGTTGTCGCGACACGGTGTGTGGTGTGCGGTGTGCGGTGTGTGTGCGGTGTACGCGCGCACTGACCTTGCACGAGCGCGAGCACGTTGTCGCCGGTGCGCTGCAGCGCGCCGGGCGGCACGCGCGCGGCCGTGTCCAGGCGCGTGTGGTACACGAACCCGTTGCTGCTCCACGCCAGGTCCACGCCTGCAAACCGCCCGCTCTGTGCACTGTGCTCTGTGCTCTGTGCTTGTGCTCTGTGCACTCACACATCACCCTGGCACCTTACGCTCGCTCTAGGTAACGCTAATGAAATTGCTCGTGTGCGCACATACACAATGAAAATTTATATTTATTTGATTTTTTTGAAGTTATTATTATAATTAATACTTGTTGAATGTCAGATTTATTCGAAAAAAATTGTACAGGGGAAAAATAGTAAGATACCCATCGAACTCCTTTTACCTGACTGCCCCAGACGGAGGGTAATGTTTTTCGAGAGTATGTATGCATGTCTATTTCTTTGGCTCTGTAGCCTAAACAGCTTGTTGGATTTTAAGTAATGAATTTTGAACGGAATAAAATAAAGTGTTTATAAAAATATTGTTAAAATAACTAAATGTTTTATATGTGTCCATATTGAAATTTAAACTATAAATATAATGGCAGGAACTACTCAACTTTAAGCAATGACTCAGTAACGATAAAAAAAGATTGTGAAAGGAAATAAGATTAAGAACATGTGACATGTTGGTGCTCACCGGAGAGTCCGCCGAAGTCACGGAAGATACGGAAGTCTGTGTCAGCGGGGATGAGGCCGCTCTGGAACAGCTCCTGCGCCAGCGACGATGCAAACGGGTGCGGCGCCACGCCCGCGTACACCTGCACACGCAGCTCGCCTCACTCACTGAGCACGTACACGCACGCACGGAAAGTACGTACACGCACGCAAACGCACGTAGATGCACGCACACGCACGTGCACGCACGCAAACGCACATAGATGCACGCACACGCACGCAAATGCACGTAGACGCACGTACACGCACACACATACACCCACTCCCACGTACAGGTACGGGGGCCACTCACACTCCCTGATTTTTTTTCTGTGTCCGATGTAACGCGTACGCGATAAGGTTACCTCCAACATATACTCGCGACAATCTAAAAGGCCCGATTTGACGTTTCTCATTATACATGCCGCGATAACTTTGTATGAACGTTGACGGAAGAAATCGAAAAATCAAATTCACAATCCAAAATAATTACTATGTTATCCATACACTATGACAATGAGTATTATTCGTAAGGACCAAGTTTTACTTTATATTCGAAACATGCTCTCAAAAAGACGAATTAATCGTTGATTAATATTCCCACAGGACGATATTACCAATGACATGTCTGTTGATATCTTTGGGTTCGTTGCCGTAGTGTTGTAACCGTTATAAACCGATTTTTGACCATATAAAATCGATGTTCTGAAAAATCGATACTTTTACATTTAGAAAAGAGAGAAACGTATTATTTAATGTTTAAACATATAGAAACAAAATCTGACCACATATATTTCTAGCTTTATTTTGATATTAAGTATGTTAATATTGGAAATAGTTTGATCTTGAAAAAAAAATATTTTAACCTCCATTTTTAGGGTTCCGTAGCCAAATGGCAAAAAACGGAACCCTTATGGATTCATCATGTCTGTCTATCTGTCCGTCCGTCCGTACGTCGTTCCAAAGTGGTAAAATGTGCCCCCCCCCCCCTGTAACTTCTAAAATAAGAGAATGATAAAACTAAAAAATATATGATGTACCATGTAAACCATTACTATGTAAACTTCCACCGAAAATTGGTTTGAACGAGATCTAGTGAGTAGTTTTTTTAAAACGTCATATATAATCTAATAAAATATAATCGTAAATTATGTTACTTGCTGCTACGGAACCCTTCATGGGCGAGTACAAGAACGAGTCGTACAAACGTTTGGAATTGGCACAAAAACTGTCCGAAATATTATAAGGGAAAAGTACGGGCCTTGTAGCTGTGAAGATAATGTACTGTACATACCCAAATAACAAAAAAAAACAAAAACCTGTGACAGGTATTGATAATTTTGATGCTGATGCTATTAGATCCCATGTTTACGACTACTACACAAGACAAGAATACCCCACCGTAAGTAAATTACTTGTGTCCCTTAAATCTGCAAACTTATATAATGGCAGTGCAACATCTATAAAAACAATTCTAAAAAATAGTGGGTTTTCATACAAAAAAACCGACGAACGGAAAATATTGATGGAAAGGTATGACATAATACCACAAAGAGTATCCTTCTTAAGAGAAGTTAAAAAAATAACCAACTGGGACAAGGTAATATTCATTGACGAGCCATGGTTAAATGCCTGTGCCACAATCTTGGACGTATGATACGCAAGCATCCAGCTCAAAAGTTCCAATGGGAAAGGGTGGATGCCTCATTATTTGTCATGCTGGATCTGCCGGGGAAGGTTTTATAAAAAATTGTTTGTTGGCATTAAGATAAGAATTGAGAATAAAAATATTACGAATTCAGTGAATTTATTTATTTACCTGACTCGACCACACTTATTTATTGTTAATGTTATTCTTGACTAGCGACCCCCCTCGGCTTCGTACGGGTGCATATCAGTGGCGTGCCTACATAATATACAATGTATGTCGGATTTAAGTTTGCATCTTGGCTTTGAAACTGGCCCAAATTTGAACTTAGTTTGGATTTATGTAATAACTGTTAAATATTACAAACTCGTATATGTGTTAAAATGATATGTCTTGAGAATCAATTTTAAACGATGTAGATACATTGTCCATTACAAACTCTAGATAATCGATATGTCTCGAGAATCGGTTTTTAAAGCAACCAATTTTTATTTCCCATCATTACGCAAAGTATTTTTATAGCTGTCAAATCGGGCTTCTTAGATTGTCACGAGTATAGGTTGCAGTATCGGAGACGGCAACAAACGAAAAGGTGGGTCGAAAATGGGTAGCGACAGTGCCTCACCTCCAGAATCCAGGGGTCGTTCGGGCCGGCCTGGAACAACACCTCGCGGCCGCCCGAGCCACATGCCTCCAAGTTTATGAAAGCGCGCACATCTTTTGCCCATCTGCAACGCGGACCACACGCAGACATACAATTATTGCAATATATTTTTTAATACAGCTCAAAAAGTGGCGTATTGCAGGGACGTATAGCGTTCGGGATGTGAGCTACGTTACATACTCGAGCTTTTTCTTTACCTTTTCCGAACTCGTGCGTTGTCTTTTCCAACTGTCAAAATAATGTTTATTAAAAAAAAACCAACCACGAAGTTTTTACTAAAAAAAATCATAAAAGTTTTTATGATTCATGCTAATATTTCTAAAAAGAAGCTACTAATTTGTTTCAATATCAGATTTAATGATTTCATTCAATGAGTTAGGTTAGGTTTCATTTCATTTCATCTCATTAAATGTCATTTTCATTTCATATCAATAAAAAAAATTCTACTGAAGACTTGGCTGTATGGGCATAGTTCCTTCTTTGCCTACCCAGAATGGGTGAAGAAAACAAAAAAATCTCTGCTTATATTCTTTTACGGTTGGCGCCATTTTCCAAAAATGTTCTTTATTAAATTGCTTCATTTTTTCGCAACTGTATTAAAAATAGTTGCTCAGTACACGTGCAGAACCGTTATTGCAACTTGTTCCGACTGTCAACCCTCACCTTCGGCTGCGCCTTGGCTCAGGTAGACATTTGTCGGAACTAGGGTTTGGGTCCCGGAACGTGTCGTGTCTCGAAGTCTCGCGACTTTTCGTAATTTTAGTTGCCTCGAGTCCCGGGACTTTCGGGTCGAGACGAGACACGATTGTCGAAATTGTTATGTAATCATTTTTATTTTCAAATAATTGAAGAAGCCTAGCGCCACGTGTTAGTTTAATGAATAATTACTTGGTCTACTACGTAACTACTGAGTACGCAACACAATAAATGAAACAAATATGTGATTATGAGAATTAACAATGAGCTTACGAACTATGATGAGATACTAGAATTACTAAATAATAGTAAAGTTATTGAGAATTAGCATAATTTTTAACTAAGTTCGTTTCATAACTATAAGATTTAACTGTTTAGAAGATTATCTGTGTGTGACTAAAAGAAATAAACAAAACAATTATTAAGACTGAAATTAACATTAAAGTTATTTAATTTTCTGTTTAATTGTTTAATAAATGTTGATTTTTACAAAAAATTGCCTCTTTTTAATACGTTTCACCAGAAATGAACTCAATTAATATTCCTCAAAAACGGCTTAAAAAAAACAAAAAAGCTTTTTCTTAAAAGTCTCCAAGTCCCGACTTTGGTTTTTGGGACTTTGATTATAGGCTGTCCCGTATCCCGGGACTTTGAAATTGTCGAGAATTCCCAAACCATAGTCGGAACTCTTTGCAATGGCAGGCTTTCCGCAATCGTATTGAAATATACTATTTTACTAGCGACCCGCCACAGCTCCACTCCGCCTTGTTGAGCTATCGTAATTTAGATTTCTAAAAATAATCATTTATTTTTATTTTTCCATATATAATATAGCTTTTATCATTCCTAGTTTTGCACATTTATGTGTTCTAGCAGTTTCATTACAATCGGTTCAGTTATTCCGTAGATTGGCAAGGACAAACAGACAGACAGATACAATTTTCATTTATTTTATTTATACTCTTTATTACACACAAAATACTACACAACACAGCAAACTTAAATTTATAAACGAATGTACAATTAGGTGGCCTTATCGCTATACAGCGATCTCTTCCAGGCAAACCTTGGTGAAGGAGATAATTTTCATTTAAATATATAGAAGTGTGCATAAATAGTAGATAAACAACTGTATATTAATAGTACAAGGTATATACAGTAATAAGACAATGCAATAATCAAATAAATAATATTTTATATACATAAACACATAAACACACAATACATATATACATACACATATACCTACATATAAATACATACACATTTATAAATATTTCTGTAATACATTATAGCTATATATCATATACATAAACCTTTACAAGAAAAGTAGATATGACAATAAAATATATTAAGTAGAACACATATTTAAATAATAATCTTTCCAGACTCAATGCTTTGCGCTTTCTTAACTGTTAAAGGAAGCGAGTTCCATAATTTGATTGCTTTGACACAAAAGCAGGAATGAAATAATTTTCAGTTGTGAGCAGGCATACGCAATATAAGTTTATCGGCTATTCTGGAATGACCTTTATCTGCGCCCATGAACTCAAATTTTTCTTTAAGATAACTCGGTGTTTTAGGATCGAATAGTACACAGTACAGTAGAGATAGAATATGAGTATTCCGACTAAGCCTGATAGGGATCCACTTCAGCTTAATACGGTACTTGAAAACATGATCATATTTGCGAAGGCCAAATATGAACCTAATAGCGAAATTCTGAAGACGCTCAAGTTTATTTAATTGATCCCCACTAAGATTGGAGTAGCATGCATCGGCATAATCAATAGAATCTTACTGGCACAGTCCTTGTTACTCCCTAGAAACAAGGACTGTGCCAGTAAAATTCTAGTAGGAATGGGAAGCGAGTTACTCAAACGTCTTAAATAAGATGCTGCCGCAAACATCTTTCTGCTGGACTCCTTAATATGCAGGGACCAAGAAAGATTCTGATCAATATATAATCCTAGGTCTTTTACAGATCTACTAAAAGGTATCACAACACCATCAACAACAATAGTTGGAAGGTTATCCCAACAAATTCTCGAGATTAGAGTGCTATTTCCAAAAATAATGGCTTGGGTCTTTTTGGAATTTAAATTAAGCCCGAACGACCTGCTCCAATCAAGTATTGCAGCAAGATTCGTATTGGTGTCATTGATGGCATTGGTAAGATTCTGGAGTGATGTATGGGAGTAAATTTGGAGATCATCTGCATACAAATGGTAGAGAGAAGAAATTTGTGAAATTTTTGTTTCCTCGTTTGTTATCAGTTCTACGAGGGTTGCACTAAAAGTATCGGGAATGGAATATTTTCACTGTTCCTGTCATATTAAAATCTTTTTAATTGAAAACTCCTTGGTTTTAAAAATCGAATACCATTTATTTATTTAAAAAAAGATTCTCGGTCTTGTCACAAGGTTTTGTCAAACTTGTTTAGTCGTTGAGAAAATGGAATTGACTAGAAGAAAATTCAAGAGCGATGATTTATTATTACTTTTGAAGTGGTTTAACACAAAAACAGTGTGTTGACCGGATGATTTCTGCATTTGGTGATGAAGCCCCATCCAAAACCACAATTTATCGCTGGTTTGCTCAATTTCAACGTGGACGTGTCAAGCTCAGTGATGATCCCCGTCAAGGTCGTACAAAAACTGCAGTCACCCAAGAAAACGTTGATGCTGTGCGTAAGCTGATTGAGGAAGAACGACATGTGACATACCGCGAAATTCAGGCAACTTTGGACATTAGCATGGGTCAAATACAAATAATCTTGCATGAACAATTAGGTGTAAAAAAAGTTGTTTTCCCGATGGATACCGCATTCGTTCTGTGAAGAGCAAAAAGGGGCTCGCGTTACTTGGTGCGTCAGAACTCTCGAAAGATTCCACGCAGGATCCTCAAATGCTGTATACAACATCGTATCAGGTGACGAATCCTGGATATACGCGTACGAACCCGAAACAAAAAACCAGTCACGAGTTTGGGTGTACGAAAATGAGTTAAAGCCAACAAAAATTGTTCGTTCACGGAGTGTTGCAAAAAAAATGGTGGCCACGTTTGTCTCCAAAACCGGCCATGTTACGACTATTCCTCTTGAAGGACAAAGAACGGTTAATGCAGAATAGTATGCTAGCATTTGTTTGCCACAGGTCGTTTCTGAACTCCGTAAAGAGAACTGCAACCGCCGCATCATCCTCCATCACGACAATGCGAGTTCTCACACCGCACACAGAACAAAAGAGTTTTTAGAGCAAGAAAACATAGAATTATTAGACCATCCGCCGTACAGCCCCGACCTAAACCCTAATGATTTCTATACTTTTCCTAAAATAAAGAATAAATTGCGTGGACAGAGATTTTCATCACCTGAAGTAGCTGTGGACGCCTACAAAACGGCCATTTTGGAGACCCCAACTTCCGAATGGAATGGTGGCTTCAATGATTGGTTCCATCGTATGGAAAAATGTGTCAAATTTCGCGGAGAATACTTCGAAAAGCAATAAATACATTTTTAAATAGTAATGTTGTGTCACTTCCTTGATTCCCGAAATTTTCAGTGCCGCCCTCGTATAAGTTCTTCTTCCAGTTGGGGAGATACTGCTATATTGACATATGAAAAAGGATCTAACACTCAGTCTGGTATTTCGAATTTCAAAATGTCCTAGAATCTTTCAATGAAATCACTGTGGAGATTTTCAAAAATGTTGACAGTAGACATGCAAGTCGTCGTTGTTGCAGGATACTGGTAAATTGGGAAAATTATAGACGTTATATGGATATGAATTTTATACGTGATAGAGCCATGGTGCAGCTATATTATGGTTGTAGCACGAATGGGTCGGCTCAACCAGGGAAGGGCCACGCTCTCACAGAATACCAGCGTAAAATAGCAGCTTAACGCTGCTGTGTTTCGTATGGTGAGTGTAGAGAACCGGAGACCCTTCTTACTGGAAACGAGGCATTCCATCTTAGTCCTCACGGGTGACAACGCATCTGCATTTTGATTCCTAATCGAAGATAGATGTAGATGTCTAAGAGCCACAGCAACCACTTACCATCAGGTGGACTGTATGCTCATTTGTCACCCTTATCCTATAAAAAAACCTCACATCTGCCGATATTCTTCTTGTGTCTATCTTTCATATTTTAGGGTTAGTTATCAATTCTTAAAAAGGCATGCGCCGAGTAAGCAGTGTAATCGTCGATGATCTATGCATTAAGATCTAAGTATCGCTCGTGCACAGTAGCCGTATATATACATATATTTACATTTCATTTTTTTACCGGAATTAGTTTTAAAAACCTTACTTTAACTTGGCTAGATCTTAACTTACAGCATGTGCTGCCGATAGACGAACGAGGATTTGGCTATCGACCAAAATACCCATCAAAGGTACTAAACCCTAACTTTGCAGCCTGATTCTAAAGAACAGGATATTCGAGGGATAAAGGCTTCAAAGGGACTCTGCTCTGCTCTGGGGTCACCAACTTGCCTGCCAGCGTGATGGGTGTGAGGTAATTACTAAAACGATCATTGCGTAACGGTGGACGCGGCACCTGTGCGTGGTGACGAAGGCGTGCGAGGCCTGCAGGATGTTCTCCTCGGCGCCGTTTAGCAGCGCGATGACGTCGTGGCGCAGCGGGCGCGGCGCCGCCAGCAGCGCGCGCAGCGTTTCAAGCAGCACGGCGCACCCCGCACCGTCGTCACTCGCGCCTGTACATACACGCACACTGCACGCACACTACACACACATTAGCGCAGCGTCTCCACACTCCAGCGGCACGGCGCACCCCGCGCCGTCGTCACTCGCGCCAGTACATACACGCACACTGCACGCACACTACACACACATTAGCGCAGCGTCTCCACACTCCAGCGGCACGGCGCACCCCGCGCCGTCGTCACTCGCGCCAGTACATACACGCACACTGCACGCACACTACACACACATTAGCGCAGCGTCTCCACACTCCAGCGGCACGGCGCACCCCGCGCCGTCGTCACTCGCGCCTGTACATACACGCACACTGCACGCACACTACACACACATTAGCGCAGCGTCTCCACACTCCAGCGGCACGGCGCACCCCGCGCCGTCGTCACTCGCGCCTGTACATACACGCACACTGCACGCACACTACACACACATTAGCGCAGCGTCTCCACACTCCAGCGGCACGGCGCACCCCGCACCGTCGTCACTCGCGCCTGTACATACACGCACACTGCATGCACACTACACACACATTAGCGCAGCGTCTCCACACTCCAGCGGCACTGCGCACCCCGCACCGTCGTCACTCGCGCCTGTACATACACGCACACTGCACGCACACTACACACACATTAGCGCAGCGTCTCCACACTCCAGCGGCACGGCGCACCCCGCGCCGTCGTCACTCGCGCCAGTACATACACGCACACTACACGCACACTACACACACATTAGCGCAGCGTCTCCACACTCCAGCGGCACGGCGCACCCCGCGCCGTCGTCACTTGCGCCAGTACATACACGCACACTGCACGCACACTACACACACATTAGCGCAGCGTCTCCACACTCCAGCGGCACGGCGCACCTCGCGCCGTCGTCACTCGCGCCTGTACATACAAGCACACTGCACGCACACTACACACACATTAGCGCAGCGTCTCCACACTCCAGCGGCACGGCGCACCCCGCGCCGTCGTCACTCGCGCCTGTACATACACGCACACTGCACGCACACTACACACACATTAGCGCAGCGTCTCCACACTCCAGCGGCACGGCGCACCCCGCGCCGTCGTCACTCGCGCCTGTACATACACGCACACTGCATGCACACTACACACACATTAGCGCAGCGTCTCCACACTCCAGCGGCACTGCGCACCCCGCACCGTCGTCACTCGCGCCTGTACATACACGCACACTGCACGCACACTACACACACATTAGCGCAGCGTCTCCACACTCCAGCGGCACGGCGCACCCCGCGCCGTCGTCACTCGCGCCAGTACATACACGCACACTGCACGCACACTACACACACATTAGCGCAGCGTCTCCACACTCCAGCGGCACGGCGCACCCCGCGCCGTCGTCACTCGCGCCTGTACATACACGCACACTGCACGCACACTACACACACATTAGCGCAGCGTCTCCACACTCCAGCGGCACGGCGCACCCCGCGCCGTCGTCACTCGCGCCTGTACATACACGCACACTGCACGCACACTACACACACATTAGCGCAGCGTCTCCACACTCCAGCAGCACGGCGCACCCCGCACCGTCGTCACTCGCGCCTGTACATACACGCACACTGCATGCACACTACACACACATTAGCGCAGCGTCTCCACACTCCAGCGGCACTGCGCACCCCGCACCGTCGTCACTCGCGCCTGTACATACACGCACACTGCACGCACACTACACACACATTAGCGCAGCGTCTCCACAATCCAGCGGCACGGCACACCCCGCGCCGTCGTCACTCGCGCCTGTACATACACGCACACTGCACGCACACTACACACACATTAGCGCAGCGTCTCCACACTCCAGCGGCACGGCGCACCCCGCACCGTCGTCACTCGCGCCTGTACATACACGCACACTGCATGCACACTACACACACATTAGCGCAGCGTCTCCACACTCCAGCGGCACTGCGCACCCCGCACCGTCGTCACTCGCGCCTGTACATACACGCACACTGCACGCACACTACACACACATTAGCGCAGCGTCTCCACACTCCAGCGGCACGGCGCACCCCGCGCCGTCGTCACTCGCGCCTGTACATACACGCACACTGCACGCACACTACACACACATTAGCGCAGCGTCTCCACACTCCAGCGGCACGGCGCACCCCGCGCCGTCGTCACTCGCGCCTGTACATACACGCACACTGCACGCACACTACACACACATTAGCGCAGCGTCTCCACACTCCAGCGGCACGGCGCACCCCGCACCGTCGTCACTCGCGCCTGTACATACACGCACACTGCATGCACACTACACACACATTAGCGCAGCGTCTCCACACTCCAGCGGCACTGCGCACCCCGCACCGTCGTCACTCGCGCCTGTACATACACGCACACTGCACGCACACTACACACACATTAGCGCAGCGTCTCCACACTCCAGCGGCACGGCGCACCCCGCGCCGTCGTCACTCGCGCCAGTACATACACGCACACTACACGCACACTACACACACATTAGCGCAGCGTCTCCACACTCCAGCGGCACGGCGCACCCCGCGCCGTCGTCACTTGCGCCAGTACATACACGCACACTGCACGCACACTACACACACATTAGCGCAGCGTCTCCACACTCCAGCGGCACGGCGCACCTCGCGCCGTCGTCACTCGCGCCTGTACATACAAGCACACTGCACGCACACTACACACACATTAGCGCAGCGTCTCCACACTCCAGCGGCACGGCGCACCCCGCGCCGTCGTCACTCGCGCCTGTACATACACGCACACTGCACGCACACTACACACACATTAGCGCAGCGTCTCCACACTCCAGCGGCACGGCGCACCCCGCGCCGTCGTCACTCGCGCCTGTACATACACGCACACTGCATGCACACTACACACACATTAGCGCAGCGTCTCCACACTCCAGCGGCACTGCGCACCCCGCACCGTCGTCACTCGCGCCTGTACATACACGCACACTGCACGCACACTACACACACATTAGCGCAGCGTCTCCACACTCCAGCGGCACGGCGCACCCCGCGCCGTCGTCACTCGCGCCAGTACATACACGCACACTGCACGCACACTACACACACATTAGCGCAGCGTCTCCACACTCCAGCGGCACGGCGCACCCCGCGCCGTCGTCACTTGCGCCAGTACATACACGCACACTGCACGCACACTACACACACATTAGCGCAGCGTCTCCACACTCCAGCGGCACGGCGCACCTCGCGCCGTCGTCACTCGCGCCTGTACATACAAGCACACTGCACGCACACTACACACACATTAGCGCAGCGTCTCCACACTCCAGCGGCACGGCGCACCCCGCGCCGTCGTCACTCGCGCCTGTACATACACGCACACTGCACGCACACTACACACACATTAGCGCAGCGTCTCCACACTCCAGCGGCACGGCGCACCCCGCGCCGTCGTCACTCGCGCCTGTACATACACGCACACTGCATGCACACTACACACACATTAGCGCAGCGTCTCCACACTCCAGCGGCACTGCGCACCCCGCACCGTCGTCACTCGCGCCTGTACATACACGCACACTGCACGCACACTACACACACATTAGCGCAGCGTCTCCACACTCCAGCGGCACGGCGCACCCCGCGCCGTCGTCACTCGCGCCAGTACATACACGCACACTGCACGCACACTACACACACATTAGCGCAGCGTCTCCACACTCCAGCGGCACGGCGCACCCCGCGCCGTCGTCACTCGCGCCTGTACATACACGCACACTGCACGCACACTACACACACATTAGCGCAGCGTCTCCACACTCCAGCGGCACGGCGCACCCCGCGCCGTCGTCACTCGCGCCTGTACATACACGCACACTGCACGCACACTACACACACATTAGCGCAGCGTCTCCACACTCCAGCAGCACGGCGCACCCCGCACCGTCGTCACTCGCGCCTGTACATACACGCACACTGCATGCACACTACACACACATTAGCGCAGCGTCTCCACACTCCAGCGGCACTGCGCACCCCGCACCGTCGTCACTCGCGCCTGTACATACACGCACACTGCACGCACACTACACACACATTAGCGCAGCGTCTCCACAATCCAGCGGCACGGCACACCCCGCGCCGTCGTCACTCGCGCCTGTACATACACGCACACTGCACGCACACTACACACACATTAGCGCAGCGTCTCCACACTCCAGCGGCACGGCGCACCCCGCACCGTCGTCACTCGCGCCTGTACATACACGCACACTGCATGCACACTACACACACATTAGCGCAGCGTCTCCACACTCCAGCGGCACTGCGCACCCCGCACCGTCGTCACTCGCGCCTGTACATACACGCACACTGCACGCACACTACACACACATTAGCGCAGCGTCTCCACACTCCAGCGGCACGGCGCACCCCGCGCCGTCGTCACTCGCGCCTGTACATACACGCACACTGCACGCACACTACACACACATTAGCGCAGCGTCTCCACACTCCAGCGGCACGGCGCACCCCGCACCGTCGTCACTCGCGCCTGTACATACACGCACACTGCACGCACACTACACACACATTAGCGCAGCGTCTCCACACTCCAGCTGGACGGCGCACCCCGCGCCGTCGTCACTCGCGCCTGTACATACACGCACACTGCACGCACACTACACACACATTAGCGCAGCGTCTCCATACTCCAGCGGCACGGCGCACCTCGCGCCGTAGTCACTCGCGCCTGTACATACACGCACACTGCACGCACACTCCACACACATTAGCGCAGCGTCTTCACACTCCAGCGGCACGGCGCACCCCGCGCCGTCGTCACTCGCGCCTGTACATACACGCACACTGCACGCACACTACACACACATTAGCGCAGCGTCTCCACACTCCAGCGGCACGACGCACTCCGCGCCGTCGTCACTCGCGCCTGTCCATACACGCACACTGCACGCACACTACACACACATTAGCTCAGCGTCTCCACACTCCAGCGGCACGACGCACTCCGCGCCGTCGTCACTCGCGCCTCTACATACATACACGCACACTGCACACACACTACACACACATTAGCGCAGCGTCTCCACACTCCAGCGGCACGGCGCACCCCGCGCCGTCGTCACTCGCGCCTGTACATACACGTACACTGCACGCACACTACACACACATTAGCGCAGCGTCTTCACACTCCAGCGGCACGGCGCACCCCGCGCCGTCGTCACTCGCGCTTGTCCATACACGCACACTGCACGCACACTACACACACATTAGCTCAGCGTCTCCACACTCCAGCGGCACGACGCACTCCGCGCCGTCGTCACTCGCGCCTCTACATACATACACGCACACTGCACACACACTACACACACATTAGCGCAGCGTCTCCACACTCCAACGGCACGGCGCACCCCGCGCCGTCGTCACTCACGCTTGTACATACACGCACACTGCACGCACACTCCACACACATTAGCGCAGCGTCTTCACACTCCAGCGGCACGGCGCACCCCGCGCCGTCGTCACTCGCGCCTGTACATACACGCACACTGCACACACACTACACACACATTAGCGCAGCGTCTCCACACTCCAACGGTACGGCGCACCCCGCGCCGTTGTCACTCGCACCTGTACATACACGCACACTGCACACACACTACACACACACATTAGCGCAGCGTCTCCACACTCCAGCGGCACGACGCACTCCGCGCCGTCGTCACTCGCGCCTGTATATACACGCACACTGCCCGCACACTACACACACACCAGCGCAGCGTCTCCACACTCCAGCGGCACGGTGCACCCCACGCCGGCGTCACTCGCGCCTGTACATACACGCACACTGCACGCACACTACACACACATTAGCGCAGCGTCTCCACACTCCAGCGGCACGACGCACTCCACGCCGTCGTCACTCGCGCCTGTCCATACACGCACACTGCACGCACACTACACACACACCAGCGCAGCGTCCCCATATTTTGTCTCATCACGCCATTGCATTGTCATATCTATATGATCATATACAGCGTGGCCGCTACAATGGTGACTTTAAGCTAACACACAGGTAGGGCTAGTGCCTATTAATCATATTAATTTTGATAGGTTGAAATAACTCGTAAATTGAAAAAAAAAATTTTCAAACAAACTTTATAATAAAAAATAACTAAAATTGGGATCAGCCTTGCAAAAATACTTACCTAGCTGTCTTACGTCAACTCGGAGCGGCAAAGCGTTGCTTCGCGAGTTGCCAAACGCGCAACGCGTCTTCTACCTACAGCGGAGGTGCTTAATCAAACACTTATAAAACCTTCTCTTGTTACTATTAGTTATAACTGTCATCACTAATCACTGCTTTTATTTGTGTTTATTTTAAATCTTCTTATTGTCAATGAGACCACAGTGTTGACGGATACAAAGAACTAAACGGCGTTTCACGTTTTCCCAGCCCCAGCAATGAATACAGGTTCGATGATATTGTCACCGTGAATAGCTGCCCAAACTTTTACCGAAAATCTGTACTGATGCGCTGACTCCCGCCAAACGCGCGGATTTTGGTTTTTGGGTGCCCAACGGTGCAGATTGTGCTGGTTCCACATGCCATTTCTAGTGAACGTGCTTTCGTCAGACAAACAAATTTGAGAAAGAAAATGACTGTTCTCTTAAATTTTACTCAGTAATCACTGACAATAATTCACTTTTATTAATTAATCACGCGATAGCAGAGTGTGTACTTTTCTGAACTTGAATGGGTGCCACTTTTCGCGCTTTAATATCCTATGGACGGTTCTATGGTGAACTTGAAAATGCCTAGCGCTCTGGCGGAGACTAGTTTTGGGTTGGTCTTCGAAATATTGTATCATATTTCAGTTAACTGGATTGGGTTTTGTCGTGTAGGCGTCGATCAGGGCGTTGATACCTAGAATCCACTGGGCGGTTTTCACGGATGCGCTGAAGTATAGATGAGTAGGGCATTGTCTTAAATGGCCATATCTCTCGCGATATGTCCTTATCGCAAGGGCGGCATTTTGACGACATTTTCCGTAAATTAGGACCATGTCCGCATATTAAGCTGCTGTGTAGTATTGCATGCCTTAAGCGAAAGCGCAAGGTATGTTCTACTATCGCCTAAAAATTAAGATTCCAACATTTTATCGAAATAAATCGTATCTAGCAATCAAATTATACATATAAATTATATAAAAAGCACATTGTTAGAAAGATAAATTATTGTTGAACTTACTAATATATTTTTTTAAATCGATTAATTGCTATTTTTAAATAAAAAAGGGATTTTAGTGGCTTATGGTGTGGATTTATCAAGTCCGCAAGGCTTGTAAACACTAACTTTTGAAAATATCAATTGTTTAACTCAATCTATTTTTTAATCTCTTCATCTATCATGTGGGAAGCCACTGAATGTAAATGGCAGGGTAATTTTGTTTTGTTTAGCTACAATTAATTTTTTTCGGCTCCAAAATGGCGAAATTGTCGTTGATTTGGTAGCCTTGTATGTAAATTAAATTTCTAAATAGGCGGAAGCCGCACTCCGAGCTACAGCCACAGAGTACTTAACTCACTCACACACTTCGGCGCCTGTATATGACAGTTACTATACTCTTTAAAAAAAAAAAGTCAGTCGCCGTCGTGAGTAGATATTGTTTCGGTTGTTTGCAGCAGCTCAAAAAGATCGCTGTACAAATACACAATATTCGAATAACTAAATTTCTTAAATACTTGATTATAATAATAATGAGAGATTTTTTTAATAACAATATTTTAAAAGCACAGAATAAATAATAGTAGTACCTACGTACTAAAAGTAAATAGTATAAATTTTTTTGTCATGGTTGACATTTTCATGGTTTTCGAGGGTGTTGAAACAGATAGGGTTGTCGAAATGTAAATCCAAGATGGCGGCCGCAATAGGTATCAATTTCTTCATCATGGGTCTCATTTTTATGGTTTTCGAGGGTGTTGAAGCCGATAGTGCTGTCGAAATGTAAATCCAAGATGGCGGCTGCAATAGGTATCTATTTTTTCATCATGTGTGTCATTTTCATGGTTTTCGAGGGTGTTGAAGCCGATAGTGCTGTCGAAATGTAAATCCAAGATGGCGGCTGCAATAGACATCAATTTTTTCATCATGGGTGTCATTTTCATGGTTTTCGAGAGAGTTGAAGCCGATAGGGTTGTCGAAATGTAAATCCAAGATGGCGGCTGCAACAGATATCAATTTTTTCATCATGGGTGTCATTCTCATGGTTTTCGCGGGTGTTGAAGCCGATAGTGCTGTCGAAATGTAAATCCAAGGTGCCGGCTGCAATAGGTATCAATTTTTTCATCATGGGTGTCATTCTCATGGTTTTCGCGGGTGTTGAAGCCGATAGTGCTGTCAAAATGTAAATCCAAGATGGCGGCTGAAGTAGGTACCAAATTTTTTCATCATGGGTGTCATTTTCATGGTTTTTGAGGGTGTTGAAGCCGATAGTGCTGTCGAAATGTAAATCCAATATGGCGGCTGAAGTAGGTACCAATTTTTTCATAATGGGTGTCATTTTCATGGTTTTCGAGGGTGTTGAAGCCGATAGTGCTGTCGAAATGTATTTAAACTACTTTAAAAAATTCCGTATAATCATGTTATACGTATTTTTTAATGCGCTTAAGGCATGCCCAATTGGATTTATCAATTTTTTTTTGCCATTACGATCACAAGTTTACACAAGCACTAATAACACAAATAAAAAACGTCCGTATCGCAAGAGATGTAAACGTATCTATTAGATTAGAAAACTAAAACAAAACAAAGCGCCTTTATCGCAGTACCATGATCTAATTACTATTCTAATTATACAAAAATTAATAAATAAAACAAAAGGTAAGCATCTTTTTCGCGGAAATGTTCACAAAAATATTAGTCGACGTAATTACACCCACTACTGTGAAGAAGTGTCTTAAGGACACGGATTCGGCTAGCACTAAAAAACCAAAAAAGAATTCAATTTCGGTGCAGCGGGGTGGGAGGGCGCGCGTAGCTTGCGCCGTCACCGTGATGCCTCTTTCCTTCAATAATATTGCTTATTCGTTTTAATTTCAATGATGCAATGTTATGATCCGTGACCCCAGCAAATGACCGCTGCGCGACAGTTCTCTAAGTACAGGTTGCTCTAAGATGCTATTTTCTAAAACTTTAAATAAATCCGTAATTAATAACTTTTAATAGAAATATAATTTCTTCATGAAACGAAAATGGGAAAACGTATATTTTTTTTTATAGGATGAGGGTGACAAACGAGCGCACAGTCCACCTGATGGTAAGTGGTTGCTGCGGCCCATAGACATCTACATCTATCCTATTTTACAAATCAAAATGTAGATGCGTTGTCACCCGTGAGGACTAAGATGGAATGCCTCATTTCCAGTAAAAAGGGCCTCCGGCCACCTGCACTCACCAAGCGAAACGCAGAGGTAAACCTCTACTTCACGCTGGTTTTCTGTGAGGTCGTGGTACCACCCCGGTTCGAGCCGGCCCATCCGTGCGACAGCAAAAGCTGCCGCGTGGCTCTACCACTGTTATGTCTTAAATTAAAGTCACCATTGTTGCTGTACGTTGTAGATGTGATAATGCAATGGGCCTTATACAAAATATGCTCCATGAACTAAGATTTCTATGTATTCTGCAAACCCGGCAATTCAGGACAAAAAGTGTGGCAGCTAGGCAGTGTAAATATGCACCGACCTGGGCTGTCGGGCACGGTGTCGAAGTGGCAGTTGAGCAGCAGCGCCGTGCGCGCGCGCCGCCCGCCCACGCCACTCGCGCGCGCCACCACGCTCTGCACGTCTCGGTACACGTTGTTCATGCCTGCGACCATACACACACATACACACATACACACGCCGCCACTCTAATACACGATACATAATATTAGGCAAGTGACATAAAAGAGGTCGTGTCACACAGTGACTATGTCACTCCCGTAAAAAAAAACATACACTCGAATTGAGTACCGTCTCCTTTTTGGAAGTCGGCAGATAATAGACTACCTAACTTACAAACTAACTTAATTACTACTGGGCTGTTTTAAAAATTAGACCGAGTGTCTGAGTTTGATACTATGTTGAATATTCTTAAGTCACGTAAGTAAATTGAGTCATGTCATTAAAGACAGCTTACTGACAGCCTACTAATATAGAAATCTATAGGATAGGCCTAGGAGAGAATGAGATAGAATCTATGTATACTAATATAATAAAGCGCAAGACGTTTTTCTGCTGACTTCCAAAAAGGAGACGGTACTCAATTCGACTGTATGTTTTTTTTTATGTGTGTTACCTCATAACTTTGTACTGGGCGAACCGATTTCGATGATTCTTTTTTATATGAAAGCTGATAGTTCTCTTGTGGTCCCATATAAATTTGATCAAGGTCAGACCAATGGTTATTGAGTTATTCTTAAATAACCTATATTGAAGTCGCTTATATTGAAGTCGCTTTATATTGAAGTCGGCTGTACAAAATTTTTAATTTTAAATTATTGTTTGTTTAAACATGCTAATCTCTGGAACTACCAGTCCGATTTGATTAATTATTTTTGTATATGATAGTCAGATTCACGAGAAATATTACAGACTATCTAGCATTAGGGTACACCTCTCAGCTAGATTTAAATATTGATTTTTGTTAAGCAAGTCGAAAGAAAAAGCGCTCCCGAACTGATTTATACGCGTGCGCTGGCGTAATGGTTAGTGATACGTAAATACAATGTTTAACAAAAAAAATATAGATCTTTCCTACATCTAAAAACAAGTCCAGGATACCATAGACCTATTTCTTATACATAAACCACAATAAGGTATTTTGTGACAAAAAAATATTGAAAATTAAAAAGTGATTTATGAGCGTATTATTAGGCATGGCATATTAATCCTTACGAACGAAAGTAACTTCATCATCAAGACAATTTTATGAGGATAAACTTGCTCTTTATAGCATGTTATTTGGACTTAAGAGATAATGAAAATATACAATAATTTAACATTCATCTCGGTGCGCGATCAACGCCTAGCCACCCGGCGTCTATATAGCCTTGTACGGACTAAGCGTTCCAATGTACGTGTAGACGAATACGCGTACACAAGAATGTTAGTTCTAACCTACAGCAACGCTTATACAATTTGAACACGCGTGTCGACTCGCGGTGAGTCGTCGCAAGTCGGCTTATGGTTGCACCATGAGAAGTGCCACAATGGTGGTGCACAAGACAGCTGTGCTTCGAGACATGGCGGATACTGGCTGGCCGACTTGCGACTTCTCACCAGGCGTTCATAATCCCGCAATGCATAAAGGTGCCCTAAAAACGTATCCACCTGTACGCGCATTGAACATACCTAGAGTACGCGTACATTGGAACGCTTAGTCCACACAAGGCTTAAGCCTCTAAGCGAGTAAGTCGCTCATAAGCGAGGCGACATGTCGCGCGACATGTCACCTCATTTACGCGGGTTCTATTATCTCGGTCTCCTCTGTGTGCGGTTATTTAAAGATTGTTATACTAGCGACAATCTAAAAAGCCCGATTTGACGTTTCTCATTATACATGCCGCGATAACTTTGTATGAACGTCTACGTAAGAAATCGAAAAATCAAATTCATAATCCTAAATAATTACTATGTTATCCATACAGTATAACAATAAGTAACATTCATAAGCACAAAGTATCACTTTATGTTGGAAAAATGCACTCAAAAACACGAATTAATTGTTGATTAATATTCCGACACGACGTTATTACAATGTCATGTCTGTTATATCTTTGGGTTCGTTGCCGGCAGTGGTGTGACCGTTATAAACCGATTTTTGACCATATAAAATCGATGTTCTGAAAAATCGACACTTTTACATTTAGAAATGAGAGAAACGTATTATTTAATGTTTAAACATATAAAAACAAAATCTGATCACATATGTTTCTAGCTTTATTTTGATATTTAATATTATATTGGAAATAGTTTGGCTAAAAAGGCAGGACTCCAAACTTTGATTTTTAAAAATGTATTTTAACTTCCATTTTTTCTCTCTCCGTCCTTGATTCGTCAATGTTTCGCGCGGTCTCACGCCATCTTTGAAGTTTTTGTGTAATTGGTTATTATTATATTTTCTCACTCGGCTATTACTCTTGGACTGTTTCTGCTATATTCGTCCGGACTTTGATTACGCATTACGTGATTTTGGTGCAATCGTGTGAACTAGACAACATGTATAAAAAAGGACGTACTCTTAACAGCCAGTCTCGTGACTTGGTTTTGAAGTTGCACGAGTACTTTGAACGAGAGTCAGCAAATAGAGGGCCTCTTTTAGAGGTTACTCAAGTACAAGAACGAGTCGCACAAGCGCTTGAAATTGGCATAAAAACTGTCCGAAATATTATAAAATAAATGTACGGGCCATCTGGCTATGAAGATAAACCTGTGACAGGTATCGATAACTTTAATGCTGATGCTATTAAATCCCATATTTACGGCTACTACACAAGACAAGAATACCCCACTGTAAGTAAATTACTTGTGTCCCTTAAATCTGCAAACTTATATGATGGCAGTGCAACATCTATTAAAACGATTCTAAAAAATATTGGGTTTTCATACGAAAAAATCCGACAAACGGAAAATATTGATCGAAAGGTGACATAATACTATAAAGGGTATCCTTCTTAAGAGAAGTTAATAAGATAACCAACGGTGACAAGGTAATATTAGGTCCTTACATATAAAAGTGGTAGAGCCACGCGGCAGCTTTTGCTGTCGCACGGATGGGCCGGCTCGAACCGGGGTGGTACGACCTCACAGAATACCGGCATGAAGTAGAGGCTTAACTCTGCGTTGCGCTTGGCGAGTGCAGGTGGAGGAGGCCGGAGGCTCAATACGCCCCCCCCCCCCCCCATCAACATCGTAGTGGAATTAAATAAAAGACTACCCCAGGAGGGTACCAGCATCCCTGGAAAATCCCTCGCTGAGCAAGCTGAGCATCCACGACCAAACTACTCTACTCCTGAGCGTGGGTGCTCAGGCTGCCCCGCGTATTCTTGGGGGGCAAAATTCCACTCGCGACTAATGCTGCTCGGGGCAAGCGGAGCAATACAACCAAGGCGAGCCCTGTCACGCTATCCATGAATTTTTACAACATCAGGGGACTTCATTCCAACCTTAACACTGTCCATTACCATTTAGAGACGGCGAAGCCGGCCTTGCTCTTTTTAACCGAGACTCAGGTGTCCTCTCCGGCTGATACTTCATATCTCTCCTACCCGGGGTACAAATTAGAACACTCCTTTGTGCCCCGGGCTGGAGTTTGCGTATACGTCAGAGAGGACATCTGTTTTCAACGCCTCAGCAGTTTTGAAGGTACGGACCTGTCCATCCTATTGCTGCGCGTAGACAGCGACGACCATCCCCGCGTCTACGGGTGCCTCTATAGGTCCTATAGCGGTAATGCCGACACAGACCGACTCATCGACCACGTCCAAATGGCTGCAGACTCCGTGCTACAACAGGTCCCATCCGCAGAGATCGTGATACTCGGTGATTTCAACGCCCACCACGCTGAATGGCTTGGTTCTCGTTTAGCCGATCATGCGGGTAGATCTGTCTATGACTTTGCCTTAGCATATGGTCTAACACAACTGGTTACTTCGCCTACGCGGATCCCAGATGTGGAAGACCATGTACCTTCCCTGTTGGACCTTCTGCTGACCTCTCCTCCGGACGGATGTCAGATCTCCGTCGATGCCCCTTTGGGCTCTTCGGACCATTGTCTGATCCTGAGTACGGTGCCACTCACGCTCCAATGGCAGTTGAGATCTGCAGCTTGGCGCCGTGTTTGGCACTATAGGTCAGCCGATTGGGACGGGATGCGGTCTTTTTTGGCATCCTACCCTTGGGGGCGGGTTTGCTTCTCGCCGGAAGATCCCAGCGTTATTGCCGACTCTGTCGCTGATGTGGTACTTCAGGGTATGGAACTTTTTATTCCATTGGAGGCAGATCCCAGCCATGGTTTGGTCGCTCCTGTAAAATAGCATCACGCTATAAGCAGGAGTGCTACCGTGCCTGCGTCAGCATCAACGTCTCGGGATGTAAACACCAGCGCACTTAAAACGAAGTATAATTCCGCCTCCTGGTCCTTCAAAAGTGTCATTGCCAAGGCAAGGTCTGAGCACATCAGCAGAATTGGCGAGAAGCTAGTTCGCCTTCCTTCGGGAATCCGTGCATTCTGGTCTCTCGCCAAGGCTGTCCAAGAGAACTTCTGTCAGCCATCTCTTCCATCTCTGCATAGAGAGGACGACTCACTGGCCCATGCCGCAACGGAGAAAGCCGATCTGTTGAGCTCTTTCTTTGCGTCCAACTCGACTCTAGATGACGGAGGGAACACACCGCCGACTATCCCGAGATGTGAGTGCTCCAAGCCGGATGTGCGGTTTACACAGCACTGGGTTCGCAAAGCACTCTTCTCCCTGGACATCAGCAAGTTGAGTGGGCCCGATGGAGTCCCTCCCATTGTGCTGAAGACGTGTGCTCCGGAGTTGGAACCGGTTCTAACGCGTCTTTTCCGGTACTCCTACTCCCTAGGCGTAGTCCCGAAATCATGGAAGACAGCTTTTGTCGACCCGATCCCTAAAAAAGGCGACCACTCAGACCTGTCCAACTACAGGCTTATCGCCCTCACCTCCTTGTTCTCCAAAATAATGGAATCCATTATAAACTGCCAGCTCATGAGGTACCTTAAGGCTCACCAGCTGATTAGTGACCGCCAGTACGGTTTTCGTCGCGGTCGATCAGCTGGTGATCTTTTGGTCTATCTGACTCATAGATGGGCGGAGGCAGTAGAGTCCAAGGGGGAGGCATTGGCCGTTAGTTTGGACATAGCGAAGGCCTTCGATCGGGTCTGGCACAAAGCGCTTCTTTCGAAGCTTCCTTCCTATGGGCTTCCCGAGAAATTTTGCAAATGGATCACCACTTTCCTTCCTGATCGGAGCATCAAGGTAGACGATGCATGCTCTGATTTCAAGCCTATTAACGCTGGTGTTCCACAAGGCTGCGTGCTATCACCAAAGCTATTTCTCCTGCATATCAATGATATGTTGCAAACTGGGTAGCATTCATTGCTATGCAGACGACAGCACTGGTGATGCCTTCTATACCGGCCGTGCCAATATTTCTCGGGAAAACGTCTCCGAGTACCGGGACAAACTTGTGTCTGAAGTCGAGTCTTTGCTTAACAAAGTCTCGGATTGGGGGCGATTAAATCTAGTTCAGTTCAATCCCCAGAAGACACAAGTTTGCGCGTTTACCGCTAAAAAGAACCCCTTTGTCGTATCTCCTCAGTTTCAAGACACTCCCCTTGCTGCCTCAACTAGCATGGGAATCCTTGGCGTCGACATATCGAATAGTGTGCAGTTTCGAGGTCACTTGGAAGAGAAGGCCAAATTGGCCTCTAAAAAGGTTGGCGTGCTCAGCAGAGCGAGACAGTATTTCATGCCGGCACATCGCTTGCAACTTTACAAAGCGCAAGTTCGGCTTCACATGGAATACTGTTCTCATCTCTAGGCCGGGGCACCTCAGTGCCAGCTCCTTCCACTTGACCGCATCCAGCGCAGAGCGGTTCGAATCGTCGACGACCGATTTCTTTCAGATCGGCTCGATACACTGGCACTGCGTAGAGATGTTGCATCTCTTTGCGTATTTTATCGCATCTATCACGGGGAGTGCTCTGAGGAATTGTTCGGACTAATTCCAGCCGCTCAATTTCACCATCGCACATCGCGACAAAACTCGCGTTACCATCCATACCATCTGGATGATTGGCGGTCCACCACTGTGCGATTTAGAAGAAGTTTTCTCCCTCGCACAACTTCCTTGTGGAATCGATTACCACCAGCGATTTTTCCGAACCGATACGATTTAGGGACCTTCAAGAAAAGAGCGTACATCTTTCTAAAAGGTCGACGACGCATCTGCAATTCCCCTGGTGTTGCGGTTGTTCATGGGCGGCGGTAGTCACTTACCATCAGGTGTGCCGCATGCTCGTTTGCCCCCTATTCTATAAAAAAAATGAAATTGCCGTTTTGTACGGGAGGAATATAAAGTCATTTTTTTTTTGTAAAATATATTTAATTAATAGAAGTATGCATCATTGTTATCTATGCACTTTTGCCATCTCATAGGTAGTTCATTGATCCCTTTACTAAAAAAACCATGGGAGGCGGTAATCAATAAAATCTTTGAAGGCGGTTTGGACTGCCGCATCGGAGTGAATTTTTTTCCTTGTAAGAAGTTGTCCAAATTCCGGAAAAAATGATAATCTGTTGAAGCAAGGTCCGGGGAGTAGGGTGGATGTCGCAGACATTCCAATTGTAGCTCATCTACCTTAGTGGTTGTTTGTTGTGCAGTGTGTGGTCTTGCGTTGTCGTGAAGCAGCAGTGGCCTAGAGCGATTGACCAATCTCGGTTGTTTAGCAGCTAGTTCTTCCTTCATTGTCTGCAGTTGCTAACAATAGATATCTACCGTAATCGTTTGGCCAGATTTTAGAAAGCTGTAGTGAACCACACCGGCGCTAGTCCACCAAACACTCACAAGTAACTTTTTCTGAGTCAATTTTCGTTTAGGGTAGGATTTGGCAATGGTTCAGCTATTGCGACGAGCGCTTCCGATTATCGTACAGTATCCACTTTTCATTACAAGTAATGATCCTATTTAAAATACCTTCATTATTGTGTCGGTTGAGCAAAGTAACACAGCAGTCGACGCGTGTTTGCAAGTTCGATTCACTCAATCATGAGGTACCCATCATTCAGGATTTTTTACTTTCCCGATTTGCTTCAAGTGGATTAATACAGTTTTACCACTTACCCCGAAGCCTGCAGCTATCTCTGAAGTGCTTTGTGATGGTTCCGCAATAGCCTTTGATTCTTCATTTTCCACTTTGGTCTCTGGCCGTCCTCGGGATTGGTTCTGATGGTCGAAATTTCCAGAACGAAAACGTTGAAACCAAAAACATACCGTGCTTTCTTTTGCGACACCAGCGCCGTACACGTCATTAATCCTTTAAGCTGTTTCTGCAGCAATATATCGATATTTCATGTTTTCCATTTTGCGGTAATAAGCGACGCCAAAGAAAAAAATAACGAGGAAAAAACAAATGAATGACTGTTTTCAAAACTCAAATGTACCACCTAATATGAATTTATAAATTTGAATTTGGAATTCTTAGCCAAAGAGGAGATATTTCAGATCAAAGTGGTCAGTACGACAAAACGCTAATTTCATATGTAAGGACCTAATATTTATTGAGGAGACATGGTTAAATGCTAATCATACTGTGCCACAGTCTTGGACGGATGACACACAAGCATCCAGCTCAAAAGTTCTAATGGGAAAAGGTGGACGCCTCATTATTTGTCATGCTGGATCTGCCGGTGAAGCTTTTTAAAAAAATCGTTTGTAGCCATTTGAATAAAAAACTACAAAAGAGTACCACGAAGAGATGAATGCCGAAAAATTTAAAGAGTGGTTTACGACCCTTATGCAAACCTTCCAAAAGAGTGTACGATAATTATGGACAATGCTCCTTATCACTCTAACTACATAAACCTCCCACACAAGCTAACAAAAAGGCGGATCTAGTGGCATGGCTACAACTTCATGGTGTGGATACTGACATGAATCTATCAAATTCAGTGAATTTATTTATTTACCTGATCCAACCACACTTATTTATTGTTAATGTTATTCTTGACTAGCGACCCGCTTCGGCTTCGTACGGGTGCATATCAGTGGCGTGCCTACATAATATACAATGTATTATTATACGTAAACCTTCCGGAAAAAATCAGTATGTCGGGTTTTCGTTTATGTCTTGGCTTTGAAACTGGCCCAAATTTAAACTTAGTTCAGATTTATGTAATAACTGTTAAATATTACAAACTCGTACATGTATTAAAACGATATGCCTTGAGAATCAATTTTAAATGTATAGATACATTGTCCATTACAAAATCTAAGTATGTCTCGAGAATCGGTTTTTAAAGCAACGAATTTTTTTTCCCCATCATTACACAAAGTATTTTTATAGCTGTCAAATCGGGCTTCTTAGATTGTCACGAGTATAATATAACATTTAACTGTTAAAATAAAAAATATAAATATTACAAATTTATCAAATAAATAAAATTAATTACGTTAAATAAAATTAACATATCCAAACCATTCTTAATAAACCACGATTTCATATCTTACCAATTCATGGACCACCTTGAGAGTCAATCAATTTTTGTTCGATAAAATGACTTTACCCATAGAATCGCTGGACGTCGCTATACAAAGCAATTTTAGTCAAAAGAAATTCTATTGATTTAATTAATACACAAAAACTGAGGCTGTAAATGTCTAAAAATGAGGATTGTAACATTTATTTTCCATAAAATTAAACTTTTATCTTATAATTTTATGCTGCACTTATGGTTGAAAATTATCAAATTAAATAAATAATTTGTAGTGATATATTTTTATTTTATATTTAATTTCATTTGAAGGTTTCACTTCTACCGTGTGTGAAATGTACACATGCTTTTTATTTTCTTATATTTCCATGAACGAAGTATTTAGCGGCTTTTATCTTTAAGCGATATGCCAGCCCCAGTGTTATCTAAAACCGTTTATGTTTGTTAGATTATTATAGTGGTTACTATTAGTTCAGTTCTTAAGTTTAAGCCAGTAAACAACCAACAAATATCTCACAGGACACGAGCGTAAAATAGCAGTTTAATGTTGATGTGTTTCGTATGGTGAGTGTAGAGAAACGGAGACCCTTTTTACTGGAAACGGGGCATTATATCTTAGTCCTCTGTGACAACCCATCTGCATTTTCATTCTTAATTGGGGATAAATGTAGATGTCTATGGGCTACAGCATTCACTTACCATCAGGTGAACTGTGTACTCGTTTGTCACTCTTATTCTATAAAAAAAAAATTAGTAAAAAGTCATGGTGGCTGTACCATCGAGGAAGGAGAGCGGGAAGGCGCCGCTGGCGGTGTGCACGTCCAGCTCGAGGCGGTTGTGCGGCGACGCTTGCGCCGCGATCTCCCGCAGAGTGTTCACGATCCACTTCACGGTCACCACTTCATTCTCATAGCTGCCCGCTACCTGCCAGAACGGGCCAGATTCACCCCTTAGTCCCGTTTTTACCATACATTAAATAAACATTTACACACACTTTTACAGTGACGATTTGACCAAATACAAAAGCTCAAATTATTTGAGGATTTTTGCCTGCTACAAGATTTAAAATATGAAAAACAGTGACGAGGAACAGTTTATTGCATGCTGTAAGCGCAAAGCGCGCAGGTATGTTCTGCTAGGGCCTAAAAATTAAGATTCCAACGTTTTGTCGTATGAAATCGTATCTAGCAATCTTATTATACATATAAATGATATAAAAAGCACATTGTCAGAAAGAGAAATGATTGATGAACCAATACACATTGCATTTGATACTTGTGTTATAAATGTACACTTTATTACTCGTACTAAATAGATCTGGGAAAAATATTTAATAAACGTTATTTCAAGCATTAAATATCGTGGTTAATTCCAAATTTGCAACTGTTTGTAGTTTAGTATGTATTATTCTGATAGATAGAGGGTGCTACTGTGCATATGTTAACATCAGCTCTGTTGTTTTTTCGAAAATAAAAATAGTTTTAATATCTAAATTTGTGAAAATCAGTGATAAATTTGTGAAGTTATCCGTGGAAAACCTAAAAGAGTGTTATTAACCAAGAAACGTTCAGTGATGAGCAGTAAAATCTAATAGCAACAGTTATTAACGGTTATTTTACCAACAAACGGTTTAAGCAAATATTTCTAGAGAACCATAACCTAAGACAACAAAAAAGAGGTTAGTATACATAAATAAATTATTAAAAGTGTTCGAAAGCAGTTATAAATAAAATTTACAAATTATAACCTGAAAAGTAGTATTTTTATAAGTCATCACCAGAAAATTAAAAAACAACAACGCCATCTATTAGTGAGTGGCCCAATCAGATAAAATACCTCTCACAGTTTAAATTACTAATACTTCTCAACACTAGAGGACAGCACTAGGAAAGATTATAAAACTGAAAAAGCTTTTAAATAATTTAAAGTAATAACTATGGATGAAATAAAAAGGTTACTAGAAAATATGCAACGAGAAATAAAACAACAGAAAGCTGATATGCTGGAAATGAAGGAAGACATTAAAATTTCAATAAATAACAATATTAACGAAAAATTCAAAACTTAGAGTTAAAAAACAAACTACTCGAGAAAAAAATTGAGGAACAAAGTATAGCTATAAACAACTTCGAGAGACACATAAGACGAAAAAATCTCGTCATATTTGGAGTAGAGGAACAGGAAAAATCTTACCACAAACTAGAAAAACGAATTATCGATATATTAAATACCAACTTTAACCTGAAATATGACAATAACAATATCGAAGCTGTTAGAAGATTGGGAAGAAAAAGTGACAAGGTCAGACCAGTAGTGATAACTTTCAGTACATTAGGATTAAAAATATATATTCAGAAAAACAAAACACGCCTGGAAAAAACACCTTACTATATAAAACAAGATTATCCCATAGAAATACTTAAAAAACGCAAGGAATTGCAAACTCAATTAAAAAGGAGAAAGAATTAGGCAAGAAGGCATTCATTAAATATGATAAATTAATTGTATTAAACGACAAAGAAAACAAGAAATCCCATAACAATGCCAGCAAAAGAAACCTGTCAGAGTCACCGGAATTATCCGAGGTTTGTAGTCAAATAATTCACAAAGGCACTAAACACCCAACGAAGAAAAATAAGACCACTAATTTGATGAACTTCATAATTGAAAAGCCAAAACTACCCTGCAACCCCGGAAACAACTCCCAAAAACAAGCAAAATACAACCAGTACGACACAGAATAGCAACAACAGCTGGCCCCTCTTGATCTCCCTATACGGCTTGTCACCGCGGGAGATAAAGACTGTAACCCTCCAAAATGCCAGAAAAGTCAACACAAGCTATATATTTGTACATACTACGTAAGATCTCTTATAACACCAGAAAAAATTATATCACTCAAATTCTCTCTAAACAACATAAAATACGATATCGTAGGGCTATCTGAATTAAGAATAATAGGAAATAACATAGTTGAACAAGAAAATCATATATTTTGCCATACAGGGGAAACTAAGGGCCATTATGGAGTCGGATTTCTAATCAAAAAGAAATACAAATCCAATAAAATAGGTATATAGTATATACAGTATATAGGTGTGCCTGTTAGATCTGGAATTTGAATCAACAAAATTATCAATAATACAAGTATACGCTCCCACTTATGAAGCACCGGAAGAGGAAATAAATACATTTTATGATCAACTCCAAAAAGCACAAAACCTAGCTCAAGGAAAACAGCTAATTCTGATGGGTGATCTAAATGCTAAAATCGGACACAGAAACCCAGGAGAAAATATAATAATGGGAACATACTGCTACGGGAAAAGGAACCATAGAGGTGACCGGCTTCTGCAGTACGCACTTGCAAATAAGCTTACCATTATTAACACAATTTTCAAGAAAAAAAACAAAAAATCTTTGGACCTGGACATCCCCTGATGGAACAGTAAAAAATCAAATTGACTTTCTATTAAGCAACCAACCAGAAAGGTTCACAAATATAGAAAGTATAAACATCTCAACATTTTCAAGTGATCACAGACTGTTACGAGGTACATATAGTATTAATAAATTAAAGAAATCTAGAGCTAAGTTTAATAATAATCGAAATATATTATTGACAGACAAAGAAAACGAAAAGAGTTTTCTAGTTACACTACAACAGAAGGCTCATAAACTATCCTGGGAGAAATCTGACGACATAGAGTCCTACAGCAACAAAATAGAGACAGCGATATTACAAAGCTTAATCTCTATAAGCCCTAGAGAAAAATCAAATATTATACTCAAAGAAGAGACCAAACAAATGATAAAAAGTCGAATAGAATTACAAAAGAAACAACCCAAAACTAAAGAAGAGAAGAAAAAACTTGCTAATCTATATAAAACTATCAACAAACTTCTAAAAAAGGATTACGAAAACCACAGGATGAAAATAATAACAAAGAACTTACAAAACAGCGGAAATCAAAAAAGAGCATATAAACAACTTAACAAAAACAAAACTTGGATACCTATTTTAAAATCACAAATAACGTCACAAAACGCAGGAACTCGAACAGATATAGTTAAAGTTGCTACAGAATTTTTTAGAGACCTCTACAGTTATGAAAATAGCCTGCCTACAATGCAGATACCTGTGGATATAACTAAGACGACACTATCAGTAAAACCCTTTGATGAGCTAGAAATCTTGAGACAAATAGAAAAGCTTAAATCAGAGAAAAGTCCTGGGCCGGATAATATTCCTAACGAAGCTTTTAAGTTAGGAAAATTGATTCTCATACGCCCACTCACCACACTTTACAATAAAGTACTTCAAACACAAAAGACACCCCGAAAGTGGGCAAAATCGAGAATCATACTACTATACAAAAAGGGAGATCCAACTGATGTCAATAACTATCGGCCAATTAGCCTACTCCGAAGCATTTATAAGTTATTTGCGATGTGCTTAGATAAAAGAATTGAGCCGTATATAGAAAAAAATCAACCTATAGAACAAGCGGGATTTCGAAAAGGATACTGTACAACCGATCACATCCATACCTTAGAGCAAATAATAGAGAAGCATCAAGAACTCAAACAACCACTCTATCTAGCATTCATTGACTATATGCAAGCTTTCGACTCTTATATCACACGAAAGCATATGGCAAGCTTTATATAGTCAAGAACTCCCAGAAACTTACATAAATATTCTGAAACATATTTATAGCAATAGTGAAAGCAGAGTAAAACTGGATAGAATATGTTCAAAAATCAAAATATGTAGAGGTGTTAAGCAGGGGGATCCTCTATCACCCAAGATATTCATCTCTGTTTTACAAAATATAACGAAAGACCTGAATTGGAAACAAAAAGGAATTTACATCAACGGAAATTTCTAAGCAACCTTACATTTGCTGATGACATAGTGCTCTTCTCCAAAACAGCAAGACAATTAGGAGAAATGATGAAAAAGTTATGTACGGTCAGTGTAAGCATAGGTTTAAAACTAAACACCTCAAAAATAAAAATTATGACAAACAGCACTCAGAACCCTGTAATAATAAATGGAGCCTTGCTAGTATATGTAGGGACTTACTTATACTTAGGCAAACAAATATCTTTTAGGAAATCCAGGCCCACAGAAGAGGTTGAAAGGAGAATAAATATCACATGGAAAAAATTTTGGAGTCTAAAAGAAATATTAAAATCTAAGCTACCTTTAAAGCTAAAGAAAAAAGTTATGAACTCTTGTTTACTATCCTGCCTATCCTATGGTTCTCAAACCTGACAAACTGAAAACTGAAACAAAACGACAAGAACCAAAATACAAACGAGTCAAAGAGCAATGGAGAGAAGCATGTTAACCATCCAGCTGAAAGATAGGCAAAGAAATGAACATATTCGTAAGAAAACAAATGTTGTAGATGCCCTTGAACATACCCAGCGCTTGAAATGGAAATGGGCAGGTCATGTTGCACGCTTATCCCATAATAGGTGGACTCAAAGAGTTACGGCATGGTCAGGACCGACCGGAATAAGACCAAGAGGTCGCCCAGTTGAACGCTGGGCCGATGAAATACAAAAAATTGCAGGGAAAAATTGGCTATACAAGGCCAAAAACCGAAAAATCTGGTATAAACTGGAGGAGGCCTATACCCGAAACGGGGTCTTAACAACATAAATAAATAAAATAAAAATCTGTCATCTTGTGAATGTAAATATGGATTTGTTAAGGAAATAAAAATGGGTTATTATTATTATTATGTATTATTCTGTCATATGGCTAGCCTTCGTTGACACCTGCGGCAGTGACAGAAATTGGTCTGGATTACATTATTATTAGAAGTGTTTGAGTAGTGAGCGTGGGTGGCAGTGTTGCAGCGTGGCGAGGGCTCGTCTAGTAGCATACATAGAAGTCTTTGTTTGTGAGCGTTATATAGTGACTGCTTTTCGTACCCTGGGCCCGACGGCGGTGAGGTTGGTGAGGTAGCGGTGCGCGCGGAAGCCACTGAAGTCGTACGGGGGCGCGTCTCGAGCTGGCGGCAGGCGGCGCTCAGCTCGCGCGGCTAGCAGCAGCAATAGCGCCGCTGCCACCAGCGCGCCTCCCACCCACCGCGACGACACACCCAAGCGACGCGCCTTCTCTTCTTTATCCTCAACCTCCTCTCCCGCCTCCCCCATCTTCCCCGCCTGCGCAGCGCCGCGCTGCCAACACAATATAAAACTGAAGTGGCAAACCAACTTACAGTCCATTTATTACTTTTATACGTGGCAGAGGGTAAGGACACGATCTCACAGAATACAGGCGTAAAATAGCGCCTTAATACCGCCGTGTTTTGTACAGCGAGTATAGAGAAACGGAGAGCCTTTTTACTGGTAACAAGCCAATACATCTTAGTCCTAAAGGGTGACAACGTATTTGCATTTTGACTCTTAATCGAGGATAGATGTAGATGTCTATAGACCTCAGCATCCACTTAACATTAGGTGGACTGTATGCTCGTTTGTCACCCTTTTTCTAAAAATAATTAGGTTAGTGACTACTGATGTCCAACTTAAGTATTACATGTTAACACTCCTCCATCTTAACCTCGCCTACCTCATGGCCAAGTGATCGTAAACGCGGCTGTTCAACATGAGGTCGCAGGTAGGAATCTTGGGTAGAGTCAGAACATTAGTTATTGAGATTTTCACTCCCATGTTCCGGTAAGCAGGTGAAGCAGTTGGTCATGCGCCTGATCTTTCTCCGGTCGTGTCGCATTGCCGTCCCATCGGACTTTGAAAGTGGGGGAATAGAAAATGCTCTTATAGGCTAATCTCTGCAAAAACTGGCAACCGTGAACAAAGTTCATCAACATGCATGAAGGTATTAGCCTTCTTTTCTTTCTGTCGATTGTAATTGGGCTGCACTAAAAAATGCCCCAGTTGTATATATAAAAAGGAATGTGGGTGCGATTTGATCTGAGATTAACATTATTAGCGACTACCACCTTAGTGGTTATATGAACGAGCCACTCTTTTAAGTAATGTTACCCAGATGCCACCATCTTCAAAAAAAGCAATGTCCAGGAGTGGATAAACCCACCAGGCTGTTAACGTGAGAAAATAAAAAAGTAGAATCTGATATAAGTAATTCAAATGAAGAAAATGTTAAAATTTGTAATTTTAAAGATTAAATCCTCAGTCTCGTGCACTCGTTTAGACGTACGTCGACGTACTCAATACACATTCGTTCGCGTCGCCTTCCACGAGCGCACTACAATCACTTTGTGTCTCAAAAACCGTTACCAGCTGGGTAGTTGCAAGCCCATGTTTGGCCCACACCAACGTGCATGAAATAAAGCCTCTGGAGTTGCGGACGCTCGGGACGCGTGCCCTAGCAATGTATCCCCGAGGAGGACGATGATTCGGAAGCGGTCTCGAAATCGTGATAGCACTGCGAGGGTGCTGGAGGCAACATGTACTACCCCCGGAAAGTGCTTTGAATAACGCAAAGCAAAAAATGGTCCAAGACTGCGTTTCGAACGGAGATCACGAGAGTCCCCCTATAAGCTGATAGTGATCATCGTGAGGTTTGGCCGGTGGGAGTTCAGCACAAACTTTCCACTGTTCTCGCAGCGGAAGGTGGAATTCTTTACGATGAATAAACCTCATGCTAACGTACTCACTGAATACACCGCTAAGTGAGTACTCAAAACATTGCGATTTTCGTTGTGTGAGTCGTTATAATAACTCTTAAAATGTATATTTCGCACTCGATAGTTTACTCAACTAGTTGATGGTTCTGTGGCGCAGTGGCTTAGCATTGAGTTGCGGCGCTAACGGCCACGAATTCGAATGCCGATAGAACAGATATTTGTTTAGCCTACAAATAGTTATTCCTGGTCTGGATGTTTGTCCTTGTACAATTTATGTTTGTAAACTGCCTCCATGATGCAGGAGAAAATCCAAGTGTGGGGGTACTCCATGACTGCGGCCGGGTACACCGGAGCGCCGGCACCCACACGCTCTGCGTAATTTCCCTTTCGCAGCAGCCTGTGAATACGTCCAGCGGGGAATTGTAGACCGGCACGATTTGAACGGGATTTTGCCTTTACCTTCACTTTACCGCCTTTACCACGTCCAGATATTGTTATTAATATGTAATAAAATAGTAGAAATGTAGAAAATTAAACACACGTCTCTATATCGACGGCAACACCGATATAAATTAATTTTTAAAACGTTTATTTTCTGTGATGTTTACGCTGTTAGCCTATGCGGCTCTTACAGCTTCATCGGACGCAGGGCTCGATTCTATTTAAAAAGTGGAAGGCGGTAATTGGGATGAGGATGAGTATGATGATGGTTTATGAATTGGTATTGTTACCAATCATCATGTCCCCTCCGTAGAGGTTTATTTTGAGATATCTAACCGCTGTCCGAGAGGGGGAGTGCGAACCCCTGCCTCTGACTTGTTAGCTAGTATCGGTCGAGGTTCTCACCGCCCAGGCACGCGGGTGTACGGTGTGAACGCGGTGTGTGTTGGAACGCGTCGTGCCCGCCTACGGGTGCGACGCGCCCGCCTACGGGTGCGACGCGCCCCATCCCTTGTCCTATTAGTGTTTGTCCCATTTGGTGTGGGTGTAGTGTCAGTGTGTGATGTGCCTGCGACGTTTGGGTCGACGGGATCGAGCGAGCGCGGTTGTTCTATTAATACGTTACGCGGTCTACGGAGAAACGGCGCGACGTTCGGTATCGGGACGTAGTTGCCTGCGTTTACCACTAGGGGGTTCGGATGAGTTTCAAAGCTATCAAAGTAGCGCTGGGACATCACCTTAAAGTGTTCGGAGATAGAGGGGAGTTGACAATCGCTGTGTAAATCAGAGTTCCGTTGATACCACCGTGCTCCAGTGGCTCTACGGATGAAAGAGTTTTGAACTTTCTGTAGTTCGTTTAGGTGGGACTGTACCTGGGGGAGTTTTTTATTATTTAAAGTTTCTTTAAATAATAAAAAAAAGTTGACTGGACAGCCAGTCACTTGGTTAAATAAAATTTTATTTATCGTAATGTTTAACAAAAGGGCTGAGTAATGTTTCTGTATTGTGAATCCACATAAAAAAAAAGCAAATGGAATAGTGTGACAAAATATGTTTTTTTAATTATTATAAACCAGTGCGTGACTACTATCCCACCGGAGGTAAGTGGTCACGTAGCCGAAGATGGTGAAGCGCACTTTTGTCTCGTAGATAACTAATGAATGGAATGAAAGAAGTTGGTAAATTAATAATGCAACAATGAAGAAAATTCATTCAATAATTCACTCATTACAGCCCATTAAAAGTCAACAGCTGGGCATAGGCCTCCTCTATACGAGGGCGGCAATGAAAATTTCGGGAATCAAGGAAGTGACACAACATTACTATTTAAAAATGTATTTATTGCTTTTCGAAGTATTCTCCGCGAAATTTGACACATTTTTCCATACGATGGAACCAATCAATGAAGCAACCATTCCATTCGGAAGTTGGGGTTTCCAAAATGGCCGTTTTGTAGGCGTCCACAGCTTCTTCAGGTGAAGAAAATCTCTGTCCACGCAATTTATTCTTTATTTTAAAGAAAGTATAGAAATCATTAGGGCTTAGGTCGGGGCTGTACTGCGGATGGTCTAATAATTCTATATTTTCTTGCTCTAAAAACTCTTTTGTTCTGTGTGCGGTGTGAGAACTCGCATTGTCGTGATGGAGGATGATGCGGCGGTTGCAGTTCTCTTTACGGAGATCAGAAACGACCTGTGGCAAACAAATGCTAGCATACCATTCTGCATTAACCGTTCTTTCTCCCTCAAGACGAATAGTCGTAACATGGCCGGTTTTGGAGACAAACGTGGCCACCATTTTTTTTTGCAACACTCCGTGAACGAACGATTTTTGTTGGCTTTAACTCATTTTCGAACACCCAAACTCGTGACTGGTTTTTTGTTTCGGGTTCGTACGCGTATATCCAGGATTCGTCACCTGATACGATGTTGTATACAGCATTTGAGGATCCTGCGTGGAATCTTTCGAGAGTTCTGACACACCAAGTAACGCGAGCTGCTTTTTGCTCTTCACAGAGCGAATGCGGTATCCATCGGGAAAACAACTTTTTTACACCTAATTGTTCATGCAAAATTATTTGTATTTGACTCATGCCAATGTCTAAAGTTGCCTGAATTTCGCAGTATGTCACATGTCGATCTTCCTCAATCAGCTTACGCACAGCATCAACGTTTTCTTGGGTGACTGCAGTTTTTGGACGACCTTGACCGGGATCATCACTGAGCTTGACACGTCCACGTTGGAATTCAACAAACCAGCGATAAATTGTGGTTTTGGATGGGGCTTCATCACCAAATGCAGAAATCATCCGGTCAAAACACTGTTTTTGTATTAAACCACTTCGAAAGTCATAATAAATCATCGCTCTTGAATTTTCTCGAGTCAATTCCATTTTCTCAACGACTAAACAAGTTTGACAAAACCTTGTGACAAGACCGAGAATCTTTTTTAAATAAATAAATGGTATTCGATTTTTAAAACCAAGGAGTTTTCAATTAAAAAGATTTTAATATGACAGGAACAGTGGAAATATTTCATTCCCGATACTTTTAGTGCAGCCCTCGTAGATTGTATTGTAAGGGGATATTTTTTTTAAGTGTGACAAGCGAGCACACAGTCCACCTGATGGTATGTGGTTGTTGTGGCCCATAGACATCTACATCTATCCTCATTTGCGAATCAAAACGCAGATGCGTTGTCAGCCGTGAGGATTAAAATGGAATGCCTCTTTTCCAGTAAAAAGGGTCTCCCGTTCTCTACACTCATCATACGAAACATAGCAGCATTACGCTGCTATTTTAAGCTGGTATTCTGGGAGAGGGTGGTTCTTCCCCGGTCGAGCTGACCCATTCTTGTTACAACTATACAATTAATATAGCTGCAGCATGGCTCTACCACATTAATGCGCTTGCCACGCTTGGCATGCGGGTTGGCGGCAGTTTTTTATTATTATATGTTTAGATGTATTAGATGTTATCTGGAGGATACGGCTGCCCATTTCCTGTTTAATTTCCTCCTGTCGCCTCTTAGAACACATTATATTTAATTTAATTACAATAACACTTCGCATAAGTATCCGAACATATCTAATGTGATGTTCAATTCACTAATTTGGCCTATTTTCGTGTAATATCTACGTTTTCAAATAGAGATTTAATCATATTACGATAGATAACCGATTTCAGTGTCAGTTTGCATTGCAATTATCAACAATTTTACTGTATATTATGCTGTATGGTGTAGGACGGGGCTCAGGCACACTGGTAGGTATCTATATGCTCAGTAATTGTAAAAAAAAAACAAGAAATACGAGGGGTGGCTGATAAATCCGCGGCCTAAGGAATTAAATGAAAGAAAAGTATGAATATTTTATTTTATTTTTCAATATACTCTCCCTCAAGTAAAATACATGTTTCATGCTTTGAAACCGCCAAACAAATATTCCTTTTCTTCACCCTCAAAATGGCTTTCAACAGCCGCCTTCACTTCATTGTCATCGACAAATCTACCACCTCGTAACTTCTTTTTCAAATTGAAAAAAAAAAACATACGTGAGTGTCGTGAAACACTCGTTTGGAACGAAGTTCCTTTCGTAGTATATTATTATTGACAAACGTATTATATTTTGATTAACAAATACAAATAAATGAATTACTAGCGTCTATTGAAATGAAGCGTCATTTAAAATAAAATAATATTTCTTTTAAGAAAAAGTGCGCGGGAGATGGATATTAGTCCGTCTCACTTCTCCATAGCCGCCAAAGTCGTCTACATTACGTCAGAAAGAGTCGTGACGGAAAAATTTTACACTTTTTCTCGCCTAGCCACCATCCGCCAAATTCGTACCGTCCGATAAGGAACTTCGTTCCAAAAAGTAGTCGCTGGGAGTCAGGTCTGGTCTATTGGGTGAGTGGTTAATTTCCGATAAGCCAGTGTCCTTCAGAGCCTGCCTCGAAACCCGCGCCTTGTGGACAGGTGCATTATCCTCCACGTGCTAACTTTCCAATAAATTTGCATAATGTTGTATTTCATTCATAGTAGTACCATTTGGCAGGTAATCAAACAGCAAAACACGCACGCTGACCTAAAAAACAGTAGCCATAAATTTTGATGTGTACTTTTAAACCTTTAATTTTTTCGCCGGCCTTTCTCCTTTATTCATCTATTGCATGGCCTTCTGTTTGGATCCCGAATAGTATTGACATACCAAGGTTTCATCTATGGCTACAGTTCGGTCGTTAATTTCGTCTTCATTGCTTACTAGTCTCGAGTCGCTGCTATTTGTCGAACGACGTTAGCATTTTTGGTATTCAACGCGCACTGATTTTTCTCATATTCAAATACTCGTGCAAAAACTTCTCCAATCCATTATTTGCTAATCTGCAACTCTATTCTATCCTGTGGCTATTTGCCTTTACTTTATCCTTCGGTCGGCCAGTACTAATTTTTCGACTTTTCAAATATTTTCCGCCGTCACGACTGTCACAGGACGCACTGGGCGGATATAATTTTCACAACTCTCTTGTCTTTTCCGAAATAAGCGAACCCATTTTTTGATGGTATAAGAAGGCACAGATTTCTGATGATAATATAATGACATGTCTTCGAAAATTTCTTTCAGCGTTTTACTTTATTACGGCGTGGTCGTCAATATTACTGAAATTTTACGAATCAGCTGACATAATGACACTGGTCCTTCGACATAATTTACTAATAGCTTTATTATCAAAAGACGGTTATATTTAAACTAACAAGGAATGTCGCAATTAGTGCTAACACAAGTCATTGATAAGTACCTCGGGCCGCGGACTTATCAGCCGCCCCTGTAATAAACTTCAAATTAACCTACAGTCACCTTGTTAAAATACCTTAAAATTTAACTGTTGGTTACAGTCAATTTTGAGCAGGAAAGAAACCTGTAACGTTTCAATTCGACTTTATTTCTTTTTTATTGTTTCATAACCAATTTCTTTTAATGAGAGCGCAAACGAGCATTAGGCTCACCTGTTGGTAAGTCTCGGCTGCCGCTCATGAACAACTGCAACACCAGGAGAATTGCAAATTGCAGGTTGCCAGCCTTTTAAAAAGGAGTATTGCTCTGCTTACCCCGAGCAGTGGGCCTCCGGGCCAAACAAGACGAGGCATTTTGATTCGTAATCGAGGGTAGATGTAAATGTCTTTACGCCACAGCAACCACTTACCATTAGGTGGACTGTGTCCTCGTTTGTCATCCTTATCCTATAAATAACCGGCAAAATGCGAGTCGGACCAACGCATGAGAGGTTCCGTACCATCGTAATACACGTTTGTAGTAGGGGGCCCCTTTAAACTTTTAATTTATTTTATTATTTGTTATTATAGCGGCAACATAAATACACATTCTGTGAAAATTTCAACTGTCTACCTATTACGGATCATGAGATACAACCCGCTGACAGACAGACGGACGGACGGACAGCGGAGGCTTAGTAATATGTGTATGTGTTTGAGTAGATCCCTGGATGGTTTAGATTAACAATTGGACCCGGTAGGTGGCGCTGTTGTCGAGATCCAGAAGTCACCATTAGTAGTTTTTGCATGATTAAGCAAACATACAGAAATGTAAAAAACCTTTCACATTTATAATATTAGTACGATTAATAGAACGGAATCAACAGACAAATTCAACTTTGTTGGGCCACGTTTGGCAAATTGCGACAGATCTTCATTTCATCTAATAAACCTACCTCAGAACCTTAAATCAACATTGTCGTACTAAATACTAATGGGTCAGCATTCTCTTCTGTACAGAATGTTGTCAGTATACAATATTTACCATATTATGTTCATCTTTTGACTACCTTATTGATCTAGTCAGGGCAGATATATATATCGGCTTACGACCTGCAGCCCAGGGTACCATGGATATAAAGGGCCGCCATCGAAGAAAATAGCTGTCAAAGCCGCAAAAATAGTATTATGATATTATATCATAAAAAATTCATGAGTTTTAGAGGAAATGAGGATGACAAAGTTAATTTTTGAAAAGAGACACGAAATTTATTTAATAAAGTGACGAATCTCAATACTATGTTATGGGGCGAAATTTTAGAGATGATATTTGTGAAGGCAACAAGTTAATAATGTTATAAAAAGAGTTTGTGAGCAACATATGACACCAATCAGATTACACATTAAAGATATACCAGGAGAAAGCTAAAAAACTAAATACTAGTGTGGAGCAGAGTACAGACATAAGAATAAGATAAACAAGAGATGGATTACTTCAAAGTTTTCAGATAAAGTCTCTGTTTTTCAGCGCAGAAACATTTAAAAGAGATACGCTAAATGTTGAGTTAGATAATCTATTTTGGATTTAAATAGAACAAGCAGTGTCTCGTCATATTGTAGGAAATTCGATTTTTTAATGGATTTACAATAATAAGTCTTATGTATAGATAATGTTGAGGGTCAAATTGCAATATGCGTAAGGTAGATTTGATTAAATGAGTTTGTTTTGCTGCTTGATCTGGCGTGTATCTCTTTATGGCGATGAGGAAAATTTATTAGTTTAAACAGTAATATGGCGTGTAATTTGACAAATGTGGTGATTCCCGGAAAATTTGATCCCAGGACTGACAATTGGATTTACTGTGTGCTCTGGAAGCCGCGAGTGTAATTGGCGATAATGTAGACAAAGCGCGCGCCCTTTTTCTATCACAATGCGGAAAGGAAACATATGAATTAATTGTTTCATTACTGGTGCCTAGGTGGTGATGTACACATCATCGTTGGAGCCACACGCAAGTGTGAGTAACGATCCAAGAGCGAGTCTTATCCGACACTATTCAGATGATATCCCGGACGTCAGTCAGCGAGATTAGAATGGCTCTCCAGCACCTTAAAAACGGCAAGGCCCCAGGCGAGGATGGAATTACAGCGGAGCTTATGAAATCGGGTGGAAAACCGGTACTTGAAGTCCTTCAGAAGCTCTTTACTTCCGTCCTCCATGGTGGCACTACACCGGAGACGTGGAGCAGAAGTGCGGTGGTCTTGTTTTTTCAAGAAAGGTGACAACGCTCTCTTGAAGAACTAAAGACCGATTTCCCTTCCGAGCTGCGTCTACGTGATGTTTTCGAGTCATTACGAATCGTCTCGCGCGCAATCTTGACGACTTCCAGCCTCTCGAACAAACCAGTTTCCGAAAGGGCTTTAGTACCATAGACCAGCATAGTACCAGCAGTCCGAGGAGTAAAATTTGCCACAATGCCTGGCGTATGTGGACTATGACAAAGCCTTTGATTCCGTGACGGAATTTCCGTCGAAATTTGGGCGGTGCTGCAGTCCCTTCAGCGATGCCAAGTTGACTGTCGGTATATCGAAGTGCTGAAGTGCTTGTACAGTAGGGCTACGATGGCTATCCGAGTACAGAACCAGAGTACGAAACCTATCCAATTGCAGAGAGCTGTAAGACAGGGTGACGTGATATTCCCGAAACTCTTCACTGCTGCATTGGAAGACGTTTTCAAGCTTCTGGACTGGAAAGGATACGGTATTAACATCAATGGCGAGTATATCACTCACCTTCGATTTGCCGACGATATAGTCCTTATGGCAGAATCGCTGGCGGACCTAAACACTATGCTCAATGACCTCAATAGTGTTTCCCAACAGATAGGTCTTAAGATGAACATGGACAAAACAAAGATCATTTTAATGTTCATGTCCCACCTATGCCGGTAGATCTTGGGGATACTAAGCTCGAAGTTGTTGACGAGTTTGTTTACCTGGGACAAATAGTCCGACTAGGTAAGTCCAACTTCGACCGAGAGGTCAATCGACGGATTCAACTCGGTTGGGCAGCGTTCGGGAAATTACGGCACATCTTCTCGTCAGGTATACCTCAAAACTTGAAAACAAGACTGTACAACCAGTGCGTGTTGCCAGTGATAACCTATGGTACTGAGACGTGGTCCTTCACTGCTCGTTGCTCAGCGAGCTATAGAGAGGGCTATGCTTGGAGTTTCTCTGCGTGATAAACTTAGAAATGAGGATATCCGCAGTAGAACCAGAGTGACCGACATAGCCCAACGGATTAGTAAGCTGAAGTGGCAATGGGCCGGCCATATAGCTCGAAGAACCGACAACCGTTGGGGAAAAAAGGTTCTCGAGTGGCGGCCTCGTACCGGCGGACGAAGTGTAGGGCGTCCCCCCACTAGATGGAGTGATGACCTGGTAAGATATGCAGGAAGTCGATCGATGCAGGTGGCTCAGGGCCGTGCTTTGTGGCATTCTTTGGGGGAGGCCTATGTTCAACAGTGGGCTTGTGAAGGGCTGTAATGATGATGATGAATGATGGTGCCTAGAAGATCGACTTCTGTGACATTTAAAGACATTTTGGCAGTGCTTCACCAATTCTATGAACCTCAAGTGAATGAAATTTTACAAATCAATAAATTTCATAAAAAATCTGGCAAGTTGCACCAGATGGAGGAAAGTTCAACTTCAGATATAGAAAATTAAAAATCTGTTGGGTATCTTTGTCTGCTCAGATAATATTCGACCACCATTTAAAGCAGATGTTGTAATCAATGGTGTGAAATGGAACTTCAAGGACAATAATGGCTGAAGATACTATAAGCTGTGGTCTGTTCCCCCACCTTTAGAGGCGACAGGCATGAGGTTGGTTACGTGGACCCGTGATGAACTGAAGGTGTTAGGTCGAACTCAGCCGACTTCAATATAAATTATTAAGAATAACTCAAAAACTAATGGTCTGACCTTGATGAAATTCATATGGGGCCACATGTGAAGTACCAGCTTTCAAATAAAAAAAGAATCATCGAAATCGGTTCACCGAGTAAAAAGTTATGAGGTAACACATACAAAAACATACAGTCGAATTGAATACTGTCTCATTTTTGAAGTCTGCAGACAATGTAAGAGAAGAAATTATTGAAATACCTAGTCATGATAAACGGGCGATAAAATGTTAGGTATACCAAGTAATACGGAAATAACTTATTCTGGAGGAAAAATTAGGAATAAAATGAATATTCATTCTAAGTCACCATATGAGAGACCAAGTAATAATTTTATAGCTTAAGTTTACTGATTTTAATAAAAATACATATTTAGTTTATTAGATGATGTTAAGAACTAGAAGTTGGTTGTTTAGTTTGTAAATAAGGAATATTGTATAGTACATACTTGGGGGAAAGGTATGTTATATCAAAGATTGTCATAAATAGTTATGAAAGTGGGTACTTGCATAACATTGTTAAGAAATAATATCAGTTAAGTCAACCATTTTTGTCGAACCGTCGGGGCTCGACCAGGTCCACTTCCTGTGGGGCCGCTTCTTGAAGAAAGAGTTCATCATAAAGAGTCCCTCTTTCTCCATGAAGTCGGCCAGCTGCTGGCCCCTTGGGTTCCGTTGCCCTATTCCAAATTTCCCTACTTTCAGCTCACCGTTCTCTCTTGTGCCTAGTTTTGCATTGAAGTCTCCCATTAACACCGTATATAGGGTTTTGGAGGAATGCATGGCTCTAGAGATATCCTCATACATTTCCTCCACCTCCTCATCGGGGTGTGCCCAAGTTGGTGCGTAAACCTGTATGACCTTCAGCGAATACCGTTTGGTGATTCTGAGTATAAGGTACGCAACCCTCGTCGACACACTCCCGATCTTTACAACGTTGTTAACGAGAGACTTGTGGACGATAAATCCGACACCTCCTTGGGACAGATGGTCGCCCTCCCGGTGATAGAGCAAGTTGCCGGATTCGAGGATTACCGTGTCCTCCCCCTCTCTTCGGACTTCGGATAATCCTATAATATGCCAGCGCAACTTGTCTATCTCTTCTTCCAGCTCCACGATCTTCTCGTCAGTCCTCAGGGTGCGTGCGTTGTACGTTGCCAGGTCGAGTCGTCGTAGGTGGCAACCGAACCTCCACCGGAGATTCTTAGCACCCCCTGCCCCGCCGTTACCATGGTCGCCACCGTAGCCAGGAATAGCGGGGCCGCCGGGGACTGGGGGCCGTCTTTTTGTTACTCTCGTCATTGGGGGGTATTTGCCATAGTTGCCACGCTTGGCGAGCGGGTTGGCAGCCGCAGTTTTTTTATTGTAACTTTGGCTATTATCAGGAAGATGCTGCTGCCCATCTCCCGCCTGTTTCCCTTTGTCGCCTTTTACGACACCCACGGGAGGATATGGGGTAGTGGATATTCTTGACCGCCACTACACGGCTGACGACAACTGTTCAGTGATGTCTCAGTGATCGCGAGGGTGAAAACCGGCAGCGATCACCGAATGGTTAGAGGCACACTGAACCTAAATGTTAAGTTGGAGAGGTCTCGTCTGATGAAGTCAACGCTCCGTCCCCCTCGTGCTCTAATCCAAAGTCCCGAAACCTTTCAGCTCGAGTTACAAAACCGTTTTCAGTGCTTAGAAGACTGCAATGCAGTGGACGATATGAATGACAAGCTCGTGGAAACTGTCCATGCGGTCAGAGCTGTTTTGCAAGACCCGCCGCAGAAGAACACAAAAACTCTCCGATCACACTCTTAATCACATAGCTGTTAGACGGGAGATGAAGCTACATTCTTCAACAGATTTGACAGCATACAGGCAACTGAACAGACAGATCTGCAAATGCATGCGGCGGGACTTACGCAACTTCAATACAGCTTGCATTGAAGAAGCGATCGAGCGGAACCAAGGCTCTAAAGTCTTTGCCAGAGATCTGTCTGCCAGGAAGAGCCAACTGTCAAAGCCGAAGACTGAGTGTGGCAGCATCGTTTCCGGGACACCTGAGATTTTGAGTGAGATTGAGAGGTTCTATGGGCAGCTGTACACGTCATCGTTGGAGCCACACGCAAGTGTGAGTAACGATCCAAGAGCGAGTCTTATTCGACACTATTCCGAAGATATCCCGGACGTCAGTCTGAGCGAGATTAGAATGGCTCTCCAGCACCTTAAAAACGGCAAGGCCCCAGGCGAGGATGGAATTACAGCGGAGCTTCTGAAAGCGGGTGGAAGACCGGTACTTGAAGTCCTTCAGAAGCTCTTTAATTCCGTACTCCATGGTGGCATTACACCGGAGGCGTGGAGCAGAAGTGCGGTGGTCTTGTTCTTCAAGAAAGGTGACAACGCTCTCTTGAAGAACTACAGACCGATTTCCCTTCTGAGCCGCGTCTACGTGCTGTTTTCGAGAGTCATTACGAATCGTCTCGCGCGCAGACTTGACGACTTCCAGCCTCCCGAACAAGCCGGTTTCCGAAAGGGCTTTAGCACCATAGACCACATACATACCCTACGGCAAATTGTACAGAAGTCCGAAGAGTACAATTTGCCACTATGTCTGGCGTATGTGGACTATGAGAAAGCCTTTGATTCCGTCGAAATTTGGGCGGTGCTGCAGTCCCTTCAGCGGTGCCAAGTTGACTGTCGGTATATCGAAGTGCTGAAGTGTTTGTACAATAGAGCTACGATGGCTATCCGAGTATAGAACCAGAGTACGAAACCTATCCAATTGCAGAGAGGTGTAAGACAGGGTGATGTTATATCCCCGAAACTCTTCACCGCTGCATTGGAAGACGTTTTCAAGCTTCTGGACTGGAAAGGATACGGAATTAACATCAATGGCGAGTACATCACTCACCTTCGATTTGCCGACGATATAGTCCTCATGGCAGAATCGCTGGAGGAACTAAGCACTATGCTCAATGACCTCAATAGTGTCTCCCAACGGATAGGTCTTAAGATGAACATGGACAAAACAAAGATTATGTTTAATGTCCATGTCACACCTATGCCAGTAGTTGTTGGGAGCACTAAGCTCGAAGTTGTTGACGAGTATGTTTACCTGGGACAAATAGTCCGACTAGGTAAGTCCAACTTCGACCGAGAGGTCAATCGACGGATTCAACTCGGCTGGGCAGCGTTCGGGAAGCTACGACACATCTTCTCGTCAGAAATACCTCAAAACCTTAAAACAAAATTGTACAACCAGTGCGTGTTGCCAGTGATGACTTACGGAACTGAGACGTGGTCCTTCACTGCTGGCCGTATGAGGAAGCTCAAGGTCGCTCAGCGAGCTATGGAGAGGGCTATGCTCGGAGTCTCTCTGCGTGATAAACTTAGGAATGAGGATATCCGCAGTAGAACCAGAGTAACCGACATAGCCCAACGGATTAGTAAGCTGAAGTGGCAGTGGGCCGGCCATATAGCTCGAAGAACCGACAATCGATGGGGAAGAAAGGTTCTCGAGTGGCAGCCTCGTACCGGTAGGCGAAGTGTAGGGCGTCCCCCCACAAGATGGAGTGACGACCTGGTAAGACATGCAGGAAGTCGATGGATGCAGGTGGCTCGGGACCGTGCTTTGTGGCATTCCTTGGGGGAGGCCTATGTTCAGCAGTGGACTTGTGAAGGGCTGTAATGATGAAGTCAACCAGTTTACCTTTAGTTTTGCTACCTAGTACAATACATGTATTTACCTAAATTACGGTGTTTTATTGGATCTAACACACACAAAGTGACCATTAGTTTCATCAATTTAGTAAGACCTTAAGTAGTGTTAAGTTGGGTTTGAAATTAAGTCGCCAGAATTTGAGGATTCTGTCACTCTGGCGGGTCAAGGGGATTTATCTGAAGCACCACCATGCGATTTTTGCTGCCGGAGCAGCATCGTTTAATATTTTTTTTTAAAATATTGGTAAATCACTAACTAAATGTGAAATGGAACATACATTTAACAAAGTTCTAACGTATTTGACATAGAATCTGTCAAAGTCATTTGAAAAATGATAAAAGCGTAAAATTTGCTAGGCCAGCCATTTTGTTGACAGTGACAGTAATACTTTACGTCATTCTTTTGCTTCAGAATTTAAGTGAATGTGTTCCCTAACATTTTTATCTGCCTCCTCCTGTTTTTCGACGACTTCGCTAAGCTTTGCTAATTTAGTTGTTTTTTCAAAAAAAAAATTTTGGTAAGATCCTTTTTTATAAATGGTTGTCACCACAGCTATAAATTATGTTTATAAATTAAAGTAATTATAAAAGTTAATGTTGTGGTGTTTCCTCTAGTGCAAGAGCAAGCGAAGCAAGCTCATGACTTGGAGCACCCCGACTCGGACAGGTTAGACTAGAAGGGGATGGCGGGATTGAGTGAGCGAGCGAGTTTATTATAAATCACTCAGGCTTCCCTCGACTGCGCCACATTGAGTGGCGTTGGGTTACCCTTCCCCAACTCTCTCCCCCCATAAATCAGGTTTATATTGTCAAAATATTACGAAAACGAAACCTCAAATTAAGATATTTAAAAATTTATGAAAAAAAACTAAGCACGTCTGGCAGGAAAATGAAGTGGGAGGCGACTCTACAACTCCCCCTCCTACCCCCCCACGCCCAATTCAGGCGACTTACTTTCAAACCTTACCCATTGTTAGCCCAGGGCCTCACAAATTCACGGTCCACCCACGGACCTAGTGCTCGTAAGTGTGACTTGCAGATTATGAGGTCCCGGGTTTGTATTTAATACTGTTACAGCCTAATAATGTCCACTAACTAACGAACATAGGCCTCCCTCATAGATTGCCTTATAGGAGGGATATTTGCCATAGTTGCCACACTTGGCAAGGGGGTTTCCAACCACATTTTTTTATATTTTGTTGTTATTAGAAAGATGCTGCTACCCATCTCTTAGTTTCTGTCCCTCTGACGCCTCTTACAACTTCCACTGGATGATATGGGTAGTAGATATTCTTATAACACTACTACATGGTTTGAATTCCATGTCAGGCCAAAATCAGCTATTGGGTTTTTCGGTCAAGAAACTTTCCATAGCTGCCAGATTCAGGAATTTGGTGATGTTTCATCTGAAAATATATATAGCCATTGGTCTTGTGCTTCATTTCTCTCCAGTAATTTTTCATTTATTTATTCATTTATTTATCATACTGAATTGCTATCCCATTGGATTAAGATAATGAGGGAAAAGAGACTGCACATGTGTTTATGCAGACATTCATATACTATAATACTGCCCCAGACGAATAGTCTCCATTAAAACTGGCCACTCTGATTGGTATTCTATCTGGGGGGCATTATGATTATGTTCATTTTTTGATATATTTAAAAAATAAAACCATACGATCTCAATTAAAAACAACATTAAAAAAATAAGATTAAAGTAAGTATAAATTGCACCAATAAAAGGGACACAGCTTGGCACTTTACTATAACATGGAATTTTTATTAATACCTACAATAATTTTCTGAGACTATAATTTTATGTGATCATAACATCAGACATTATTTGAGATATTAGCGATTGGTGCTATTAATTTAAAATTTGTGTACTTATGTCAAACCTGCTCAATGAGAAATCTGAATCAGCCAAATGCTGAGTTTCGTTGATAGGTGTGTGGATCAACTGGTTACCAATTGCTATTAACACCTTGCCTATTTTAAAGCAACTTAATTCACAGTTTTAGTCGGATTTATATTAAGGATTGTCGATGACAAGTAAACATTCACCCAAATGAATGAAATTAAAGCACCTATTAATACATATAATATTACATCATTAAGTAAACTAGTACGTAAAATAAACAAGATAAAACAATGAACACAAGATAAAACATATGAATAATTTAATTTAAATGTTTAAAATAACCTTGGTGATGGTGTAAATTGTGAATAGAATAATTTAAAATTCATATTGATAAAGCTTCTACGATAAATTCAGCAAATAAGAGGAAAATTTAAATAGAAAATAATGCAAGAACTAATTAATATGTCTTACCATCGTCCCCAGAATCATATTAGCACTATTTAAATCGCCTTATTCAAGTAATTACGATTTTACTGCATGCACAACTACAATACGGAAAGTCGTCCTTATATTTTAAATAATTTATGAGCAGTTAACTAAGTACAGTTAGGACAGTTAACATAATTTCATGAATTATTACAAATCTTGCTCTATTCTCACTATCTTTTCTAACATTTTTGAAAGTAAACTTCACCGCCTTCAGGAGAAAGTATGACTGACTGACAGGACAGGATGACAGACGACAGTAGCGCAGTCAGTTTGCTACATAGACTTTGTATCTTAATCTGTCAATCCTCTATCTACGGTTTGCTATCGTAAAAAAACTTAACGTATGCGTTTTTTTTTTTGGAGATTATGGCCTGGTATCTAGACCTTTAGGCCAAGTATTGAGTATTTTTATTCGGTTTATTATAATTTCCCCACTGTATTTTTGATGAATTTATATAGAGGCACGTAATAAGATCTATTTTTTAACATATCACTCAGGCGGAGGGAGGGATCTTGCACTGTCACTTGATTTTGCACTATGTCACTAATTTCACTGACAAGAATCAATCTGTCAAATGAAAAGCACTCACATGTAAATATGAAATGTTCGATATTACCAACATAATTATTGCAGAAGGTGCAGTAGCTGCTCTCCACAATGCCCAATCGAGCCAGTTGGGCCGGGACTAACGTATGCGTATGTCACAGTCTGGTTTGCCATATTTTAAGGAAAAAGTACTAAATTGCCGTATTTCATTATTTATTTTAAAATTATATATTCCTTATTTTGTTTCTTCCTCGGAATGGTTTCTTTTTGTTTTGGTTGCTTATCACATGTCGCTGCAAAGAAGGTTGGTCAAATCGTACCAGACGACGAAACGATGGCGCCACTATATGCCATATTTATGAAAAATATCCTTATTTTTTAAGGTCTTAAAAACACGAAATACCTCTCTTAGTAGCCACAAAAAAAAGTTATATTTTTGTTTTTGTAACTGTTACGAAATTATTCAAAATAATGGATTCAGAACGCACTGGAACGCACCTAATGACGATTCATTTCACGGATTAAAGGACTTTGTATTCAAAGCTTATAATTATTCCCGTTTTTCTGAATAGAAGTTAATTGCGATTCAATTCAATTAGTATGTAGGCATGAAATCAACTACTATACTGATTTATTATGTACTGGATTCATGTCATAAAAATAATTATGTAGCTTCATAGTAAGCTATGCGTTTTGGTCAATTACGTACAACGGAACATCATTTGTCATCGACAAGTTACATAATCTGTGGCCATCGATCGTCACATTTGATTATGGTATGGAGCATAGAGATATATACATATGGAGAGGGCATATTCCGCTATAGAAATAATAGTTATACAAATATCTACAATATCGACACACACTTGTCAAAAACAGTTTTGTCTCTTTTTAACAAAGCAGTTGCTGCAATAGAAAAGAGAGACAACTACAGTTTGTAAAGTGCTTATTTTGGTAATACTTTCGTGTGACGTCATTAGCTCATCCATGCGTGACTGCGTCGCCATGTTAAACGCCAAGTATTGTGGTAGATCTGCTCTCAAACTGTCAAAGTCTGTCAAGTGAAATAGTGTCGTACACTCTTATCTATGATGTCGTATAGAAATTATTTTAATAAATTAATTTTGTTCAGAAATGAATATATAGTAATAATAATAGTTTAAAAATCCTGGATATCATATTTCATCCACCGTTTCATGATTATTCCAGATTTTCGAATCTTAAATGACCAAAATTAATGTACCTGCGGAAAATAATAATATTTTTCATTCAAAATCTGAATAAAAAAATTCAATATGATATCCAGCAGGACCGAACATGCTTGTATAACTTACCATTTGTGGTCAATTATGTGCAGAACGTTCCTGTATACCAATTAACAATAAATACATATTGATTTTTAATACAGTTTATTAAATTTTTACTCAACTAATCATTATTATTTTATATAAAAATACTATAATATGGGATCAAGGATATCCATCCCATCTCCATACCTTTGTTTATTGTACAATATTATTGTACAGTAAACAAAGGTATTTGGTATACAAGCAAAAATATTCATTTTCCCACTACTCTGTCAATATTCATTTTTATTGTGTGCGTTATAACTTTTTGACTTTGTTCGTATTGAAATAAAACAAACGTGTGTGTACTTATGTACGCACGTAAGAAGTTATACTTCTTTAGCGTAACAAAACATAAATAATAAAAATAAAACACCATTTATACATTCATATATATTTGAATAATTACCTCGAATATAGTTATTATTTCTCATAAAAACTTAATATTCATAGAGAATTACCAACTGAAGTTATAAAAAATTCACTATCATCATTTTTCTCAAACGCGCCAAAAGAAGTATAACTTCAGAACTTCAGTAAGCACTTAGCACACTCAGAACATTGTTTAAAACAAGATGCAAATTAGCTGCCTGCATACTTACCTCATTGTTTGACTGTGTACCGAACACAAAAAATCTGTAGCAGAGTATGCATTGCGCAAGTGTATATATGCGGTGAAGCCTGGTGAAGCAGCTGAAGTGAAATTTAAGGGATAGAAATCCAAAACTAATTTAACAACCCAACAATATCCAATGCTTCATGTGATTGAAAAATTCGTTTGCTCGACAACAAAAACCACGCAATGGATGTTGTTAAACTGTCAAATTGGTATGGTTTGCCATTTTAGGTATGTTACGCAATAATGCTACGGATTAAATTTCTATAATTATATGAAATAAAAACAAACTCATATTAGAAACTATCGATATCAACTGCCCATATTGCTGAGTTAGTCACGCTAATTTTGTAGGTATGCCCAGTCCATATACTTTTAAGTCAGTGGTATGGAGTGTAGAGAGAAGGATGACCATCTCTATATATGAAAAGTGTCCCTAAAAACGTGTCCAATAAAGTTGGCGCTGCAGTAGCATAGGATAAATTAAAAAAAGCGCCAAAATTAATAAGAACAAGATGGAGAAATAAACAAGGACCGACCAACCCGCTTGGTTTTGTACTACGTAAATAGTTGAGATTTTGTATACTGGCATTTTACTAACTACTCTATACTCTATTCCAATTACGAAGTCCCTTTTGACACTTCTTAGAACGTAACTCTTCACGTTTCGCATAATTTGAAATAATAATCATTTTTGTTCATGGTCATAAATCATCATTTACAAATACACAATCAATCTAAATCATTATACAATTAATTCACATACACAATCAACATATTGTTTTTAGACATCGTGCTCAAAATAATTAAAACTTTAAAAGATAATAATATTTTAATGCCGTTTTGCGTTTACGTTCTATAGTTTTATTTTTACTTTTTTACATAGTGACGTGACTAAAAGAATCGTATAAAATCGATTATAGACAGATTCTTTTTGCGAGTGAAAATCTGTCAACACTGCGTCCACCTCGTGATCACGACCGCCATTTTGTTTATCTCTTCACTCTTCAGTACGAGTGCAGAAGCCTTGTATACGATACGCGTGTTCAGTTTAGTTGATTTTATGTTGTGTTTTTATTTCGTTCTTGTTATTGTAGTTATAACTGTATGATAATTCTTTCGTTGTTATTAAGTTTTGATTGTTATTTGATTTGGTTTTTTGTATTTATAAACACTATGGCCGAAACTGAGACCACTAAAAGAACAGTGATGCGCAGTCAAGCGCGAGTTTGTAGTACGCCTACAAGATTACTTTGAAAGAGAGTATCAGAATGGTGGTCCATTGTTGCCACTTTCACAAGTGGCTAACCGAGTAAGTGCAGCTTTTAGTGTTAGTCGAAAAACTGTTTCCCGAATAAGTAAGGAAAAACATGGTAAAGACCTAATGGAAGATAACAAATTAAAATCGCCACTTAAGAAAAAAAAAGGCGTCGTTATCAAAATTGTCGATAGTTACACATATCGATAATTTTGATAACGACGCCATTAGAAACCATATCTATTGCTACTGTAGTAGGAACGAATTGCCGACTCTCGATACATTGTCAAATACTTTACGAGAATCTGGACTGATTCACGGCAGTAGAACTTCTTTCTGGAGAGTTTTAAAAAATGTTGCCTTTTCTTATAAAAAATGTGATAAAAGGCGGATTTTGATGGAACGTAGAGATATAACTTTAGCCAGATTTAATTTTCTAAGATCAGCAAAGTCCATTGCCATTTGGAATAATGTTATATTTCTAGATGAGACGTGGCTAAACGCTAATCATACAGTTGGCAAGATATGGACAGACGACACTCCTCACTCCTCCACAAAAGTACCTAGTGGCAAAGGCGAACGCTTAATTATTTGTCATGCGGGTTCCATGAAGGGATTTGTTCCGAACTGCCTCTTGGCATTTAAATCTAAGAAAACTGTGGAATACCACGAAGAGATGAATTTTGTTAAATTTAAGGAATGGTTTTCTACCTTATTGACCAACTTGAATGAGCCATCGACGATCATTATGGATAATGCACCGTATCATTCAGTACAAATAAGTAAGCCTCCAACTTCTAGTAGCAAAAAAGCCGATATTGTGAAACGGCTGAATGACAATAATATTGTTGCTGACATGTCCATGTTACAAGTTGAGCAGCTGCATTTGGTTGCTATAAATAAGCCAGATAGACCAAAATACGTATTGGACGAAATGGCTAAGGAAGCCGGACACAATGTAATGCGCCTTCCACCCTACCATTGTCAATACAATGCCATAGAATTGATTTTTTGGCGCAAATTAAAGGCAAGAATTTAAACAAATCTTTTTTATAATTTATTTTTACCTATTTTAACATTTTATCTGTTGCTATACTAACACGCAAACCTTTCTTTTAGGTTATGCGGCTCGTAAAAATACCAGCCCACCGTTTACTGCAAACAAAATGCTGTCATTGTTGCAAGAAGCTTGTGATAGTGTTACTGCCGCGAATTGGGAAAGTGTGATTTTACGGACACTAATTTGATTTTCGCTGATTGGGACAGAGACATACATATCGATGCCGTCATAGATAACCAAATTATAATAAATACAGGGGATTCTACAGACGATGATGAGGGTGATGACGACGATGCCGACCATGAAATACCGATTTCGGCTAGTGGTGATGAATATGTTCCTTCTTGATAGAAATATCATGTAACATTATATAATTAAAATTAAAAAACTGTTTTATAAACTTTAATTTGATGCTAATCCTTTTTTTGTCAATACGATTTTAATTTGCTCGTTATAGTAATTGAAGATCAATATCGTCAAGTATCGACTATAGCGGTACTTTACTAGTACTTGATTATTGACATCTGTCAAATGGGACTTCGTAATTGGAATAGAGTAGGCATGAGACTGATATATCAAAACGTAACTAATAACGTTATGTTATCAAATATCATATCATATCGATAAACCTAAGAACATAACCGTTATCACATATCCAACCAAAACCCAAAATCAAGTAACCAACGTACGAAACGTAAAACGCAAACTGTAACGATAACGATATGGCAAAAACCGAAAACGGCCCAAAACCAAAACTAACCGATGTCCTTTGATATTCGTTGTTTCTCGTTCTAGCGACAGTATCATAAATACGTATGAAAGAGATGAAGCGAATATGGATTTCGTTGCGATGTTTTGGTTGTTATCATAAAACGGTGCACGTAGTGAAATATAATTATAAGAATCTTAACAATAAGGTCGAATTTTAAATGGTTAAAATTGCCTAATTGTTTAAGTTTGTGTAGTTGTGAGAGTGGTCAGATTTAAATGATCTTTAAGACATTAGGCACTAGACTTATATTTGTTTCATCGCATTATATTGGTGTAGGCAACTTTTGTTTATGTGAAAGTTAGAATTTGATTTTTTTTTCAAACGTAACAATTACGCACTTGACATTGGTGGCGTGTGCCGTTCACTATGAAACTATAAATTATTTTTTTTAAATTAAATTATTAAATTTTGACGTTGCGTTTGTGCATTTATTTGTAATATTTGTTTGCATTTTGTACATTTGTTTTAAAACTTTCCTGTCAGTCCTAAGCCTAGTTAAGTATATGAAGGTAAATCGCCAATTTAAATAATCATTATAAAAATAATGATCTATACTAATATAATAAAGCGGAAGAGTTTTTTGTTTGTTTAAACGCGCTAATCTCTGGAAATACCAGTCCGATTTGAAAAATTCTTTTTGTATATTATAGCCAGATTCATGTGGAATAGTATAAGCTATCTAGCATTAAGCTATATTTCTCAGCTAGCCTTAAATATGGATATTTGTTTAGCAAGTCAGAAGAAAAAGCTCTCCCGAAATGGTTTATCCGCGTACGCTGGTGTTATCGTTAGGTATACGTAAATACAATGTTCTAGAAAAATATAGACCTTTACTCCGTCTAAAAAAAAGTCCGCAATACCGTATGTCTATTCCTTATACATAAGCCATAATTTGGTATTTTGTAACAAAAAAATATTGAAAATATAAAAGTGATTTATGAGTGTTATTATTAGTCATGGCCTATTTATCCTTACGAACGAAAGTTACTTCATCATCAAGACAATTTTATGAAGATAAACTTTGTTCTTTATACCATGTTATTTAGACGCATAGTTTAAGAGATAATGTAAAATTAAAATAATTCAGTATTTGGCTGGGCGCGCGAACGACGCTTAAACCCTAGCCGTTATAAAATGCTTGAACTAGGTCATGTCGCGCACCTCGGACACGTGATGACGCGGGTGAAACCGCGGGGCACATTATTAATATAATAATAATAAATAAACTATATACCCATAATAATTTTGTATATATATATATATATATATATATATATATATATATTTATTTATATATATATAAATAAATATATATAAATTATGTTTACTACTTATGAATACAGTTTAATTATAGATTTCGAAATCGAAACTCTGATCCCACGTCTCACTTTAAAAAAATATGGGTATAAACTTTATAGACATAAATGAGAATAGAAAAAATGTAATTTTAGACATTTATAATACTATATTACTGCATAACAATCATAAATTATATATTAACATACATCTCTAAATATTATATTAGATATTATATTAGAGCCTCTGACTTCTAAATTAAAATAATCGAAGTAATTTATAAAATAAATGTTGCACTCGTTCTACAGTTTTCAGACATAGATGAGCCACTCTGAAAAATAATTAGATGACGAAACGAGGAAAGTTTCTTCTGCGCTTTTATAGATGGCGTAGGGATTATAAATTACTGAAAATTACACTAGAGGGCGCTATCACCTAGGTTCAGTATTATTTCGTGCATATTTCAATAAAATTAAAAGGAAATCAATTTAATTTAAATATTAACTAATTTATTTTATGTAAACATTTATTATATTTATTTGATAAAACCATGATGTGAATTGCTTCCTTAATTTACGAAGAATTATACTATACATATACCTAGCCAGGTCATAAATTCTGTCACATGTTTAATATAAAATAATTGAAACAAGTTTATTCATTATGTAACCATTTATATACCAAAATGAACTTAACAAAACATAGATTCTTATGACACTAAAGTTTATTCAAAATGACCTCCGTGATTTTGAATACAGGCCTTCAATCTGCGCGGCCAGTCGTCTATCGCAGCACGAACGAGGTCCATGTCAATATCGGCGGCTGCCTTAATCAAGGATGTCTTGAGTGACTCCAAATTGGGATGAGGCTTTGAGCACGCCTTTTCCTCCAAGTGTTGCCATATCTTGTAATCTAACGGATTCAAATCTGGACTGGAGGAGGGCCAGTCTTCGTGCCGGATGAAGTCGATTTCACGCGCCGCCAGCCAGTCTTGTATGCTCTTCGCTCTATGAGCTGGCGCCGAATCTTGTTGGAATACCCAGTGCCTGTTATTGAACATGGTATGAGAAACAGGTTCCACAAGGTTCGTCAGGACTGTATTTTGATACACAACTGCATTCGTTTTTACACCTTTCTCACAAAAATGTACCTCTGTTAAGCCCTAATAAGAAACTTCCAACCATACCATGAGCGAGGATGGAAAATGACCTCGTTGGACACGCGGAATACGGTTGCTTCTTCACTACTGTGTGCGTACACCTTATCATTTTGTTTGTTGCAGCTCTCTTCTACGGTAAAAATTTTTTCATCCGAAAAAAGAATTTCCCGATATTTTTTTCCCGCGTACCGCTTCAACAAAGCGCGGCATCTCTTCAGTCTCAGGTCCATTAGACGAGCATTCAAACGATGTCCTGTTTTTCTTTGATATGCCCGAAGCCTTAAGTCTTCATTTAATACCCTTTTCACCATGGTTCTGCTTAACCCAATCTGAAGGGCCAACAGTTTCTTCTTACGTTTGGCATTTCTTTGAATTCGCGCCTTCACAGCTTTTATCACTGCTGGAGTCCTAACAGACCGAGGGCGACCACTTCTTGACCTGTCATCTACACTAGAGTCTTCATTGTATCGTTTGATGGTACGATAAACGAATCTTTTGGTTATATTCAACTTTTTCAGTATGTCAAATATTTGAATTGGCGCGTAACCGCAACGATGCAACGCAATAACTGAAACACGGTCTTCTTTAAGCGTCCACTCCATATTTAAAAATGAGTAAAATTCTAAAAAGTATACAGTTTTTATTTTCATGAACAATTCGAAATTCGAATTCAATAAACTTTTTTGTGGCCAGCATCCTAAAAGAAAAGTTTTTACTGTGTGGCAATATTTATGACCTGACTGTGTATATATATGTATATATATACCGGCGTATTTCAAAACTCTGCTAGCATGATTTAGGCTTCGGTATAAATAATAAATACCCACAGTGGCGCCATCTTTTAATAGATTATGTAAAAATATCGGGAAAAATAGTACTTTTACTGTGAGATGGCACTAGTATCGACGTAAAGCAAGCTGCTGAGGACTTTCATACTCCTGATTTTAGGTTATGTTTCGGTTGTAAACCATTACTACTGATATCGATATTTGAAAACGGTTTTCAATAACGATATGAAAACTAAATATCAGTTACGTAACCGTTGCAGCCAAAATCTGAAAACGCCCATGCTTAGAATAGAGTATAATCATGAAATTTTTTAAATATTTGAATTCAGCTGACTTCACTCCGTTCACAACAGCTATCTTCATATCGTAGTTTTTCAGACGCCAGCGCAATTGTGGTAGGTTTTGAAACTTCTATTTTCAGTACATAGTAAGACACTTTTTCGACTTTCGCCCCCTAAAAGATGGTTCTCCTTGTACTCTACACTCCATACTCATGTTGTAGCAGATTACATTGCAAGCAAACAGAATATAATCACTACGTTTAATTGCAAAGAGTATAGTAACCAGTGCTGCCAACATCTGTGGAATTTCCTAAACTGCGATAAATATCAAGTTGATTTGGGATTTTTTGGGGATTGGTATTATGCGGGGAAAATGCGGGGGTTGTTAAAATCGCTAGTCTGAGCCAAGTCAGAACCCTTTTCCAGAAATCTAAATACTTATATTAACCTAATGGATATCGAATGACTCCCTTTTTTAATTATCTTCATATCACCAATTAATGCTTTTTTATTTCTTTAATTTTTTTTTTATTTTAAAGCAGAGAACCGCATTTATATAAATGCAGATACTGTGGTGCCTCTTAATGGCAACAAGGGTAGCAATTAAAAACACTCCATGGAGTAAAATGCTTTTTACAAAAATATACAAAAATGTGAGATAGATTCTTTTCGGTAAAAAAAAAATGTAAGTTAAAAAAGTGTCTGTTAGCTCCGACGCACGACTGGAGTTTACTCCTCACGAACGATTATAAAATACAGAGATTAGTAAATGAAGGTAAATGAACGCATTTTTTATATTACTGAAAGCATGCATGATACATTTATTTATAATAATAATTAATATTAATATAAAAATAAAAAAAATATTTTATTTTATTTTATATAATTTATATGAATCAAAATACTAATTTTCACATATATAGTAACCATTTTTATTAAAACACCTACAGTCTTTTGCATTTTTCGCGTACTTTTTAAAGATCAAATAAAAAAATATATATGCATGTTCTCTATTATTAAGACCTGATTGTGTTCTACCCTTATTCATGTACTTTATTTTTACCGTGGGTACTGAGGTGTCCAAAAACAGAAAGGATATGACTGGTGCAGTTTAAAAAGATTAATCTTACGTTTAATGACAATAGTTTAATTAAAAAGGCATGTTAAGTAGACTTGTTAACACTGCCGATATCTGTTTCATAATGAATCTTTAATGTAAATGTTAGTAGGTATAAGCAGAAACTTAAAATATTAGCATGAAATATGGAGTGAGCAGAGGTCAGCAGGTGTGTTTAAAGATATATAAATGGATACTTACGTATTAGTAGAATTCTCCTCGCAAATATCACAGTCGATATGTAAGTACCACTAGGAAGATTTCGGGTACTATAAATACCACTGTGGAAGTAATGAAAATAAGTTTCTATGTTTGGATTCATAATTTAATCTTACGTTTTCAATTTGTAAAATGTAATGGCTAGCTTCTAATTTATTTAGTAAGTAAATTCAGTGTAAAATAGATTAAAAAATACTAGACATGCATAAATTTTGGTATGATTTGTTTTTCATGCATAAAACTAGTCAACGAAGATTTTTACTGATATGCCAACGAACGCACCGAATGCGTGCATGTGATTTAATTTTAAAATACACAATGAAACTATTGCTTAAAAATATTGCTTACCTTTATGTCCCAATTCACAAATATATAATAAACATTCAATAAAACCTAAGTTTTTTCAAAATATACCTCAGCACCAAACTTTTTTGCACTGTCAAAGCAAGACTGACAGTACTTGGCAAAAACTATCATTGTTTCCACATTTAAAAATTATTTCTTTTTTTTTTTGGAGTTTATGGCCTGGTATCTAGACCTTTAGGCCAAGTCTTGAGTATTTTTATTCGGTTTATTATAATTTCTCCAAATGTATAATTATCTTTCATAGTTCACTACTTCACAATATGTTGATGCGTCACATTGTGCAGCCCTTGGGAGATTTTGACGGCAACTTAAGCCAGCTGACAGTTGGTGATGGTATCTAAAGGCGCCTATGCAAACAGCTTATCTTGAGAATCCATCACCATCAGAGCACTTGTTTCACCGTTTCCACTAATATTTCACATGCGTAGACAGTTAATACATAAAATCGCACCATTTTTACATATCAAAATCCACTTCAAACTATTATTTAAACTATAAAACAGGAGCAGCAAACCGCCGCCGATCAAGTTCCCGCCAAAACTCCAAAAAATATTTCTAGCCGATGTGAATGTTGCCAAAGTAGTTTTCAAGTAATGCCACAAAAACTTCAAGAAGTCACTAAACCCATACGGTGCGTCGATGGCATGATGTTGCAATCCCGATCAACGCAAATGGTGCGTTGATATCAATGAATGTTTAAAGAAAAATGCGCAGTATCCACTAAGTCACATGTATAGGACAGTTACTATACTTTTTGGTCACAGAGTACCTTTGTATAAAACCAAAGCCAATGTAGTATGTGCAGTGTACAAGACAGACTGTGCATCACAAACTACTGTGCAAGGAGCCAAGGAGGAGTCTCTTTGCGAGGAGTTTTGGCGGAAACTTGGCCGGCGACAGATTGCTGCTCCTGTTTTATTGTTTAAATAATAGTTTGAAGTGGATTTTGATATGTAAAAGTGGTGCGATTTTGTGTGTCTAATATCTACGCATGTGAACTATTAGTGGAAATGGTTAAACAAGTGATCTGATGGTGATCTGATTCTGAAAATAAGGTGTCTGTCTGCTTAGACGTCTTGAGATACCATCGCCAACTGTCAGCTGTCTGCTGAGTCAAGATGCCATCATAATCTCCCAAGGGCTGCACAATGCAACGAATCAACATAATATTGTGAAGCAATGTACTATGAAGGATAATTTATAGAATACAATGTTACTTCAGGCTCAGAAAGGCTAGAACCCAGAGCCGTAAAGCCAGTTATTAAAAAAAAAAGACTGCAAGAAAATTAGGGGTGTCCACTTTGAAAATACATCGATGTCTTTTTTCGATGTGATGCATCGAGACTGTGCATCGATATATTTCGATGCATCGGTTAGAAACATCGATGTTTTTGCAACATCGAGTACTTTTTATTACTTTACATTATAAATCTGTAGTAAACTTTCTGACACTCCATTCAAACAACCGACAATTTTGAATAATCTACTCTTACATCGGCACTGTCTTTGTCCGCACGCCTTTTGTGTGCTTGTGTGTGTGTGTGTGTGTGTGTGTGTGTGTGTGTGTGTGTGTGTGTGCGTGTGTGTGTGTGCGTGTGTGTGTGTGCGTGTGGGTGCGCATGCGCGTGCGTGTATGTCCAAGGATTTTAGACAGTTAGATAGATATTCTTTATTGCTCGAAACACAAAGTATCTTAATCTTAAGAACTAATTTATTATTGTTAACAGACGTATATATTCATAGTTATTTATAATTATTTATTTATTGTTGTTTTTTTTAACTTTTATGCACAAAAGAAAAATCGTACATATGGCGGACTTAATGCCTTAAGGCATTCTCTCCCAGTCAATTATATGTATTATTTATATTTGTATGTTTATGTGTATATATGTATGTATATGCCTGTATGTATTTATTTATTTTATATATTAGTAAAATTTATATATAAATATCTTATTTATTTTGTTTTTATTCTATACTGCTACACCTACGTCAAATTCTCACCAGGTAGAGAATGCCTCAAGACATTAGGTTCGCTCTTTGTATTCTTTTATTATGTTAAGGAATGCAATAAAGAATAAATAAATCATTATCTATACCAACTACTAAATTAACGGCAGGTCTAGAACAAAATTCACGAAAAATGTATCCCGAGTCAACCTATATAAACGTAATATATATATATAAATAGTTTTTCTCGTTTTGTGATACAGTACGGTATTTTGGAGCGAACTATCGGTCAACAAAACGAAGACTGGTGCGCAATTGGAATTTTTTTTGCATTTTGGAACTCTTTCGACTCTGACACTTTTATTAGTAGATCAATGTTTATAATATTATTTTAAATTATTTTAATAGAAAACTGCATGCATCACCATAAAAATATGGAATATAACTTCATCTTTTTGTAAATTTTAAGTATTTTGACTGCTTGTATACGTATACGTTAACCGCACCGATCGGCATTTTTTAAAGGGCATCTACTTCGGTGGAAACGGTTCTTGTAATGATAAAATCGATATCGTAAACAGTTTTTATAAACGCACAATCTTTTAAATTCCATACCTTGGCAGAGGGGAATAATTATGCGAGATGAGTCCACTGGGTTAAATGTTCTAAAGGCGGCTACTCACTTGCCTGTGCCGCAGGCGCAATCTAGGGTGTAGGAGTGGGGATGACCCTTAATTGCCTCCTTAATTGTGATGTGTGTATGAAAGCAGGGGCAATCTTTTAAGTCGGGCCTGCGGCAGGGCGACATGGGCGGGAGACTTTCCTTGCTTCTTAGATCATAGCTACCGCTGCCACGTGTGTAGCGCAATTGGCGCAATTTCAATCAGTTCGTTTGCGACTTTCGCGCGCAGCACATGTCATAATGGATACCAATAAAAAATGGACACTGATGATAGAAGTGTATAAAGATCGGCTTTTTCACCCAGTATCTCCTTTTTTTGCGGTGGCATCGCAGAAAGAACGTTATTTGAACGTCGTAACGTTTTTAAACGTGGTAGAGTCATACTGCAGCTTTTGAGAACTGTTTTATGGCTGTAATTATTAATTAATTAGTTGTTTTATCAATAAATATGGGTGTCTATGGGCAACGATATTCACTTCACATCAGGTGGACTGTGCACATTTGTCACCCTTATTATAAAAAAGAGCCAAGGCTATATTTACCGATTTATTTATATTTTGATAAAACTAGCACCATTCTCAACGCCTGTGCCCAGCGAGACGTACACTCTCACATAGAACGGCAGGCATGTGTGTAGAGACAGTTCTGATATTGCCCCGATCGCTGTTCTTCCTAGATTGCCCCTGCGGCACGAAAGTAAGTAGCCGCCTTAAGACCGAGACAAACCAGACGATTTTTTTTAGATTCTCGTTAATACATAACCAGCCAATCTCAATTTCTTGATTCCGCTAAGAGACTGACAGCTGCCAACTAGTGCCACCAACAGGTTTAATATTATAACTTCTAAATCAGAGCATGTTTATTTTATTTAGAAGTTATAATATTAATATTGATAGATAAGTACCTATGCCTTTTAACAATTGACTGGTTATCATTGATTCGATGTTTTATGAAAATACATCGATACATCGAGTATATCAATAACTTTCCAAAACATCGCATCGATTCGATGCATCATATGGTAAACATCGAGTGAATTCGATGCATCGATGTATATCGAATATCCCTAAAGAAAATAAGAAAATATAAGTAACGCATGAATAAATAATGGTGTGATTTGTAAATAAAGTATATCTAGCAAACCATAAGTTTTGTGTTTAATGTATTATATTTTGCCTAGAACTTAGATAGATTATTAAATAATACTAGAAATTGGAAATGTCGAATTGGGTTGGTTATGCTGTTTCTGTTAATTGTGGCGAGCCACTTGGATGTTACCAGGGGACAATCCTAGAAACCGATGGCAGTACTATAACCCTTACTAAAGCCTTCAGAAACGGATTTCCGTATCCTAAATCTCAGGTCACTCTCAAGTAAGGTGTTCAATTTAAATTTTCATGATTTCTTCATATTTGATAATTTTACTAATGATGTAAACATTTACAGCGCTGCTGACATAAAGGATTTGAAAATAATAGAGGAGGCACGACCAGAACCAGTAAAACAAACTCACAGCACAGTAGCAGTCTCCAAGAGTAATAAAAAAGGGCAACGTGCTACGGTGTGTGAGAACTTGCAAGCCAATCCATCTAATGTAACTAGTGCAGGTGAATTTTGGAGTTACAAAATCTGTATACTTTGACTTTTATTGTTGCTGATACATTTTATGTCCATTGCTTATCCTTAAACATTTATGTTTGCCATGATGACAACCAGGAATAGGCAAAGTGAAACTACTAGTTATCAAACTATTATCACCTCCATAAAGGTGGGCCTTTTGATAAAGCCACAACACAGGTTCACTTAGCAATTTTTTTCATATTTCCAGGCACCTCATGTTTACTAATCTATACTTAATGGTGGCACTTCACATGGCTATTTGTATTTGTGATTGCATGGTGCCGTATTTGGCAAAAAATTTGACGTACGTGCAAATAAACAACACAACCGTCCACACATGGAGCCAAATACCAAAAAATTAAACATGTTTGCTAGCAGAAAGTAGTTGTACCTACCAAATGGACGTTGCACTTGCAGCTCGATTTTATTATTTGAACGCATGTTACTATTATATGTTATGCGTAAAAAAAATACAGTGATGAAAAAACGACCAATAGCAAGGCGTTGGTGGATGCTGACTGCATAAAAATCTAACTATCCGTAAATGAAAATGCAAACCAACTTGGTTGGTACACATCAGCTGCACCTGATCCGGGTCGTTCGCTTTTCTTTATTTTGGTTTTGTAACCGCGATACGCAGATGTTAATTTGAAACTGTATAAAAAGGGTTATTATAGTATAAATGAATACATGGTTAATAATAACCCCTGGGAATGAAGTGGTCGCTTCCAAGCTGTTTCAAAAATAAATTTTGTACTTATATAGTTTGTACAACCATTAATGTAAAATTTGCTTTTAAAAAAAGTCCCGCTGGGTTTCTTGCTGGTTCTTCCCAGGACAGTTTTTTTTCGAACCAGTGGTAAAGTAAAAAATTACTTTCAATAAGAATTACACATGTGATCTATATTGAATAAAAAATTATTCTATTCTATTCTATAGACATAAGTGACTATTTTTTGACCTGCCCCTCGTTTCCAGGGTCCCAAATGCAAGGGTTCATTTGGTAAAGTTCTAGAAACCTTACAACGGTTTCTTTGCTCCAATTCATTTTCCGTAGATACCTAAATAATCACTTATAAAATGATATAAACAGGTCCGTCCGTACTGGTTGACAGTTCGCGCACTTATGAACCCGACCATGTGTGGCCAGTATATTTGCGTATTTGCCTATTTGTCTCCTTTGATGAGTCTTGAAAAACCGACAGACGATCGGTAAGCCGTATTTGTTATTGGCTATATTTGCCAAATAGGCAAATACGGCAATAATTATGGCAAATATACTCTCCACACATGGTAGTTATTTGTCAAATACCCCAAATACGCAAATACAAATAGCCATGTGAAGTGCCACCATAACATAATAAAGCAAAAAAATGTTTGTTTGTTTAATCATGCTAATTTCTGTAACCACCAGTCCAATTTGAAAAATTATTTTTGCATATGATAGCCAGTTTCATGAGGAATAGTATAAGTTATTAGGTGCACATGTATATTAGGCTACACTTCTCAGCTAGCCTTAAATTTTGTTTTGTTTTAAAGTTCTAAAAAATATTGATTTTTACTCCATTTAAATAAAATCAGTGATACACAGTAAGGTACTTTGTGACAACAAATTCTTGAAAATTAAAAAGTGATTTATGAGTGTTGTTATAAGGCATGACATATTAATCCTTACAAATGAAAGTTACTTCGTCATCAAGAGAGTTTTATGAAGATAAACTTTGCTCTTTATAGCATGTCATTTGAACACATATTTTAAGAGCCCTCTTACATTTCGGCGTTTCGCAAATTTAGGTATTTTACGCACCGAGCGGGCGGCAAGCTACGTGACCGATACTTTCTTACATATCTATTCACTCGCTCGCACTATAATACTGTGAGTATGGCGATTAAACGATCTTGATCTTCCATAATACAAAGTTTTCTTAGGATGGACTTCAGTGGATGGAATATTTTTTGGTGTGTCATTTTAATGTTATCTTATTAATTTATTATTATATAATTATATAATTTATTATTTATTATTATATACCATTTTGATATATTATTCATTATTTATGAAATTTAGTGTCAAAATAAGTACACATAAATATTGTAATTGTTACGTTGTAATTGAATGTTAATAATCGATTATGTCTACTACCGGTAGAATAGTGCTATAAATAAATAAACGGTTGAAACCTGTTTTAATAAATATAACAACCAAATGTAACTAATATTTTTTTAATCGGTACTTACAGTCAATTACTATATTTTTTATAAGAAAAATATTTGCTGCGACGGCAATGACCGTACTTTTCTTGATTCGATAATTTCAGGCAGTACACACTTTTCATAAAAAGCTTGTAACTTGGGTAACATATTGAAAATCTAAAATTGGTCGTATTTGTAAATTTTTAGTACTTTTACTGCATTAATCTGGGCCAATATATATTATGGCAAGTATTCAGACATTATTATTTGCTAAATGATGCTGGCCTTGGATTTGGTAAAACCAGTCATTATTTTGATTTAATGTTACTCTTGAATCACTGAATTTATAACCTTTAACTTTTTTTTTGTCGAAAGGCTGTATCAAAATCTATTCCGAAAGCTGAAATATGACATTTAACTTCAATAAGACCGTTGCTGTATAAACCATTAGGTGAAGCCCTCAAATAACAATGATCTAGGTCAATGAATAGACCACATTTTTTTATAATAATAATTTTTTATTTGCTCAATTGTGCACATGCTGCAGACTCGTTGTCCCTACCATGTTTAATGGAAGAGACGTGATCTAAATTATAACTATATAAAATAGTTTTAAACCGATTGATCAAAAATTGCGGTCGTAGTTGACGATTTTCTAGTATGCAGGCACTCGACGCACACTACGATAGCAATCGACGCACACTACGGTAGTATCGAAACGATGCAGCGCCCGAAATAAACTGACGCAGGTCCACCCTCGGCAAGCGCTCGCGCGTTAATGATTGCAGATGGCCGGCGCAGTGAAATATATAGTACTTTTATTTAATTAATTAAAATATAATAGTAACGATTTAAAAAGTAAAAATAATAGTATAGTTTAAGCAAATATTGATAATTATTTTGGTATAAATTTTACGTCTAAGTGATGTAGAACTTCGGAAATATAGAGGCTTGTATCGAAGCTTTTTTGGTCGTTTTTTGAATTATGTCGATTTTTTTTCCTAGTGTGAAAAGCATATAACGAAAATGTATTCCATTATTATTAAAGTGTAGGATATTTGGGAGATAAAAATATTTTTTTTGATGGTCAATATTCAATAGAATCTACAAATTAGAGCTCCCAAATCATGTCTTCGAGAGTTTTTGCCTAAACATGCATCGGGAGAATGATTATTACTGATTAAATAAATAAGTTATCTAAAATCCATTCCGAGCTTATTTGAGGAGAGAAAATGAACTATTTTTGCCAAGTAATTGTTATTTCAAGCAATGAACGATAAACATAAAATTTCAACGAGGAATCCTTGTAATTTCGCGTTTTTTTGTAATACGCCTCTTAAGAGAATGAAAAATTTTGTAAGTCAACACTGTTTGGTGCGCAAACGACACATAACCCTAGTCACTTGATGAGCAGTGAGAGAAACCAGCAACCAACGCCTAAATATGCAATGTGTTATTTTCAGGGCTCTGAAGTGATATATGTGGGTGAAACCGTGGGGCACAGCTAGGTTCATTTAGTTTTGTCATGCCTGTAGAACTATAAAATTAAGTACTATCTCTAGTTGAGCTAGCTTAGCACAAGGTGTGCTTGAGCTTTATTACTAGCTGTATACTTGATATCTATCATCATCTTAATTGGATAAATAAAATTAAATCCCTGTACTTAAAAACTGATAATTGTCTTAGATAATATGTTAATATGCCTAACATTTATGTTACACATCACATCACCATCATATTGCATAGAATATCTGTTATTTTTTTTCTTAATGCATAATTTTCTATTGTTTCAGTGAATAATCAGCAAATTATAAGTAATGTGAATCAGACCCATGCTTCAAAACCTATTACCACCACAAGAAGTACTGGTCAGGGGCCTACACGAAGCAAGCCTATTGATATCCAATCCTTGAAGATTAATAAAAATAATAATCACGCAGGTGATAAAAAAAATTATTCAATGCATCTGATCCTCTCTTTGGTCATGTTAGATTTCCATCCCATTGGAAGATAATAGTAAGGGAATCGACAGTGCATCTGTACTTGCACACACACTTGTGCAATATAATCTTGTCCAGCACAGATCTCTAGTCTCCATGGAGACTGGCTGCTGTGATATTAATGTAATATTTTAGTATTCTCTCAAGTGTCTTGTAAGCTTGTTTTTGTTCAAAGATATCAACAGTATTAGAGATAATACAGTACTAAAGTATACATGCAAACCATACACAGTGTAATGATTATAGATAAAATAGGCTGGTATGCAGCAGTCAAATTTTATGGGTGATCACAACAAGACTGAATTGAGAATCAATAATTAGAACCTAGAATTAGCATAATATAATAGCCAACAGATGCACAGAAACCGAACAATAGGCAATGCAATCATTCATTATTAATTACTATAGGGTGCCAAACTGGTAGTTGGGGTGCGGGGGGAGTCGGGGGCTCGACGCCCGGGGGGAGGGTGCGCGGCACCGCGCAAGAAAAGGCGAGGCGTCGCAACGAGGCATGCTTCGGCGATGCTGCAGACCCTGCGCTGCTCGACGACTTTGACTTCGAGGGCAACCTCGCACTCTTCGACAAGCAGGTAAGTGCACTATATTCTTATATTTCTCTGCATTTTTTTAAAACTATATAGACAAAATTAAAACTACTTGGAAAATTATTAATAAAGAAATTGGAAATAATATAAGAATCAAAATGAATTTAAAAATTAACAACTAACTAAAAAACGTTACCTTTACATTAGGTTTTTCTCCTGTATCATGTGAGCAGTTTACATACATAAATTTCACAAGACCAAACATTCCTGACCTGACCAGACATGGAATAATTATTTGTATGTTATATAAATACTTGTTCCGTGCGGGATTTGAACCTGCGGCCCTCAGCGCCACAACTTATTGCTAAGCTACTGCACCACAGAGCTGTCAAATTATGTATAATATATACAGTATGTACTGATTGTGTAGTAGTATAAATAGAAGTCCTTCACTGCTGGCCGTATGAGGAAGCTCAAGGTCGCTCAGCGAGCTATGGAGAGGGCTATGCTCGGAGTTTCTCTGCGTGATAAACTTAGGAATAAGGATATCCGCAGTAGAACCAGAGTAAACGACATAGCCCAACGGATTAGTAAGCTGAAGTGGCAGTGGGCCGGCCATATAGCTCGAAGAACCGACAACCGATGGGGAAGAAAGGTTCTCGAGTGGCAGCCTCGTACCGGTAGGCGAAGTGTAGGGCGTCCCCCCACGAGATGGAGTGACGACCTGGTAAGACATGCAGGAAGTCGATGGATGCAGGTGGCTCAGGACCGTGCTTTGTGGCATGCTTTGTGGCATTCTTTGGGGGGAGGCCTATGTTCAGCAGTGGACTTGTGAAGGGCTGTAATGATGATGATAATGTTGATGATAAATAGAAGTCTGTTAAAAATATATTGCATGAATATGATCATTTAGGTTGAGTTGTTAAGAAGTTACATGATCACTAACAGGCGCACCAACTATTGAATAGGAATATTATCGCTTTTCGTCAATAAAATGCAGTTATATTAAATTCATTCCCAATTTCAAGACAAAGAGAAGTACATAATTTTGTATTTCTCTTTCTATTATGTATAATACTACATGTTCATTTCGAGTTTGCCGTCTATGATGTCACAGCTGATGGTAGCATAGACAAAACCATTACTGTAATTGTTTAATAGTAAGAAGTTCGACTTTTAGTTTGTTGCCCTGTTGTCATCACAGTTATTAACTTATTGATAATTTGCCCAGGAGGGCAGCAAGTAAATAAAATGCATCATCATCCTCATCATTACAACCTTTCATAAGTCCACTGCTGAACATAGGCCTCCCCCAAGGAATGCCATAAAGCACGGTCCTGAGCCACCTGCATCCATCGACTTCCTGCATATCTCACCAGGTCGTCACTCCATCTAGTGGGGGGTCGACTTACATTTCGCCTACCGGTACGAGGCTGCCACTCGAGAACCTTTCTTCCCCATCGGTTGTCGGTTCTCCGAGCTATATGGCCGGCCCACTGCCACTGGTTGACCAGTCTTGTTTTCAGGTTTTGAGGTATGTCTAACAAGAAGATGTGTCGTAGTTTCCCGAACGCTGCCCAGCCGAGTTGAATCTGTCGATTGACCTCTCGGTCGAAGTTGGACTTACCTAGTCGGACTATTTGTCCCAGGTAAACATACTCGTCAACAACTTCGAGCTTAGTGCTCCCAACAACTACCGGCATAGGTGTGACATGGACGTTAATCATAATTTTTGTTTTGTCCATGTTCATCTTAAGACCTATCTATTGGGAGACACTATTGAGGTCATTGAGCATAGTGCTTAGGTCCTCCAGCGATTCTGCCATAAGGACTATATCGTCGGCAAATCGAAGGTGAGTGATGTACTCGCCATTGATGTTAATTAATACCGTATCCTTTCCAGTCCAGAAACTTGAAAACGTCTTCTAATGCAGCGGTGAAGATTTTCGGGGATATAACATCACCCTGTCTTACACCTCTCTGCAATTGGATAGGTTTCGTACTCTGGTTCTGTACTCGGATAGCCATCGTAACTCTACTGTACAAACACTTCAGCACTTCGATATACCGATAGTCAACTTGGCACCGCTGAAGGGACTGCAGCACCGCCCAAATTTCGACGGAATCAAAGGCTTTCTCCAGTGTCCACATACGCCAGACATAGTGGCAAATTGTACTCTTTGGACTTCTGTACAATTTGCCGAAGGGTATGTATGTGGTCTATGGTGCTAAAGCCAAAAATATCTCAGGTGCCCCGGAAACGATGCTGCCACACTCGGTCTTCAGCTTTGACAGCTGGCTTTTTCTGGCAGACAGATCTCTGGCAAAGACTTTGGAGCCTTGGTTCCGCTCGATCGCTTCTTCAATACAAGCTGTATTGAAGTTGCGTAAGTCCCGCCGCATGCATTTGGAGATCTGTCTGTTCAGTTGCCTGTATGCTGTCAAATCTGTTGAAGAATGTAGCTTTATCTCCCATCTAACAGCCATGAGATTGAGAGTGTGATGGGATAGTTTTTGTGTTCTTCTGCGGCTGGTCTTGCAGAACTGAGCTCCGACCGCATATACAGTTTCCACGAGCTTGTCATTCATATCGTCCACTTCATTGCAGTCTTCTAGGCACTGAAAACGGTTTTGTAACTCGAGCTGAAAGGTTTCGGGACTTTGGAATAGAGCACGAGGGGGACGGAGCGTTGACTTCATTAGACGAGACCTCTCCAACCTCTACAACTTAACGTTTAGATTCAGTGTGCCTCTAACCATTCGGTGATCACTACCAGTTTTCACCGTCGCGATCACGGAGTCATCACTGAACAGTTGTCGTCTGGTCGTCATAATGAAGTCAATCTCATTTTTGTGGAACTGTCGGGGCTCGACCAGGTCTACTTCCTGTGGGGCCGCTTCTGGAAGAAAGAGTTCATCATAAAGAGTCCCTCTTATTCCATGAAGTCGGCCAGCTGCTCGCCCCTTGGGTTCCGTTGTCCTATTCCAAATTTCCCTAATTTCCGCTCACCGTTCTCTCTTGTGCCTAGTTTTGCATTAAAGTCTCCCATTAACACCGTATGTTGGGTTTTGGAGGAATGCATGGCTCTAGACATTTCCTCCACCTCCTCATCGGGGTGTGTTGAGGTTGGTGCGTAAACCTGTATGACTTTCAGCGAATACCGTTTGGTGATTCTGAGTATAAGGTACGCAACCCTCGTCGACACACTTAATCTTTACAACGTTGTTAACGAGAGACTTGTGGACGATAAAACCGACACCTCCTTGGGACAGATGGTCGCCCTTCCGGTGATAGAGCAAGTTGCCGGATTCGAGGATTACCGTGTCCTCCCCCTCTCTTTGGACTTCGGATAATCCTATAATATGCCAGCGTATTTTCTCTATCTCTTCTTCCAGCTTCACGATCTTCTCGTCAGTCCTCAGGGTGCGTGCGTTGTATGTTGCCAGGTCGAGTCGTCTTAGGTGGCAACCGAACCTCCACGGGAGATTCTTAGCACCCTCTGCCCCGCTGTTACCATGGTCGCCACCGCAGCCAGGAATAGCGGGGCCGCCGGGAACTGAGGGCCGTTTCTTTGTTACTCTCATCATAGGGGGGTATTTGCCATAGGGTCCACGCTTGGCGAGCGGGTTGGCAACCGCAGTTTTTTTTATTGTAAGTTTGTTGTTATCAGGAAGATGCTGCTGCCCATCTCCTGCCTGTTTCCCTTTGTCGCCTTTTACCACACCCACGGGAAGATATGGGGTAGTGGATATTCTTAACCGCCACTACACGGCGAATAAAATGCATATTATTGAATAATTTATTTATTTAGTAAAGTAAAATAATAACACTGAGTAGAAGTGTGTCCAATAAAATAAAATATTTTTAATATAGTTTTATCATACATTTTAAATGAATTATTTACAAAGGCGTCTAACAAAATCTGGTAGGTGGATATTTACGCATCCATAACTTCGATACCAGTTATTTTATCGCAATCGTTCGATTCTGTGTCACTGCCACTACTCTGTTTTGTGTTTATCACATATTAACGAACGTAAAAATTCAACAGTAATAAAAATAACAACAAAAACAGTAACAAATTAGAAATCGCATGGGAGCACTAACAACGGGCGTAGATATATTTCAGCGTTGCTATCGGTACTATAAGGGCGACGCTTGAGGCGCGGTATGAGGGAGCGCGTCGCGAGGTAACGGCATTCATGAAATGAACACGTAGTATATACCACAGTGTCCGTGTAGTGGTATACATAATATAAGTGTCGTATATAACGTAGTGGTGGTTCAATATAGTTAGTTCTAGTGTTGATGTGTACGTGTGCGCGGTGCAGGCGCTGTGGGAGCAGATGCGCAGCGAGACGCGGCCGGACGTGGTGCGCGGCGCGGAGGAGGCTGGCGGGGGCGGGGGCGGGGGCGGGGGCGGCGCGCAGCTGCGCCACGACGAGAGCGTGCTGGGCGCGGCGCCGGCGGCTCCGCGCGCGCTGTGGCTGCCGGACGAGCTGCGCGGTCCGCTCGACTACCGCACAGACGACGGCGTGCTGCTGCCAAGCGCCACCAGTGCGCTACGCCGCAGACTGTGGACCGCTTTACGCGAGAGCTCTCCCGCCGGTACGTCATCCTTCATTTGTTGCACAGCCTCGTTACATAATAATACAAATGTGTACATGCCCGTACAAAATTAAAGGTCCCATTGATGTTTGGACAAAAATATTGTATTTTAGCATTAAAGTAATATGTACTATGTACTAGAAGAGACGCCGAGACTTCGTTGGTTGCAACACGGGTTACAGCCCACGGGTTCTGACATTCTTAGTCTAAACAAAATCCGTGTGGCCCACACTACCACACGGATTTTGTTTGCAGTGTCTGTTCTAGTACATTGTACGTAATATTACTTCAATGTGTTTTAAATACGATTTTGACGCGCGAGAATTGATACTTCTTGAAATAGCTATAAAACATAATATTAGCTCGGGAAAAAATTGAAAAGCACAAACATGAAATACTTACTCAATAAAGTTATTAATCGAAAGGATTTTAAAAATATTTTTTAATAATCCAAATAATACTAGTTGCTTTACATTTGACTACATTTTTCTCTCTCTCTCTAAGAGGGGAGGTGCAGCTGCCCTTCCTTGCCGCCCACTCTCCCCTTGGCAATGCCCTTGACATATATAAAGCCTTTTCTTCTTCGGACATATTGTTAATGTTATGTACTACTACTAATACAATAAAACACAGATTACAAACGTAAATTATTTTACACACCCCGCGAGTTTCCGTTAACTTAAAAACTATAATTTCTTTACTTACGTGTTTACATCAAACTCATCATTATCATCATCATTACAGCCTTTCATAAATCCACTGCTGAACATAGGCCTCCCCCAAGGAATGCCACAAAGCACGGTCCTGAGCCACATGCATCCATCCACTTCCTGCATGTCTTACCAGGTCGTCATTCCATCTTATAACAGTGTTAGAGCCAAGCGGTAGCTTTTGCTGTAGCACGGATGGGCCAGCTCGAACCGGGGTGGTACCACAACCTCACAGAATACCAGCGTGAAGTAGAGGTTTACCTCTGCGTTGCGCTTGGTGAGTGCAGGTGGCCGGAGGCGCAATTCACCCCGCCCCCCCATCAACATGGTAGTGGAATTAAATACAAGACTACCCCAGGAGGGTACCAGCACCCCTGGAGAATCCCTCGCTGAGCATCCACGACCAAACTACTCCACTCCTGGGCGTGGGTGCTCAGGCAGCCCCGCGTATTCTGGGGGAGTGGGGGGGGGGTGGCGAAATTCCGCTCAAGACGAAACCTGCTCGGGGCAAGCGGAGCAAGAAGACAAAGGCAACCCCTGCCACGCTTGCCGTGGATTTCTGCAATATCAGGGGACTTCATTCAAACCTTAACGCCGTCCACTACCATCTGGATATAGCTAAGCCGGCCTTGCTCTTTCTAACCGAGACACAGGTGTCCTCTCCGGCTGATACTTCGTATCTCTCCTACCCGGGGTACAAATTAGAACACTCGTTTGTGCCCCGGGCTGGAGTTTGCGTGTATGTCAGAGAGGACATCTGTTTTCGACGCCTCGGCAGTCTTGAAGGTACGGACCTGTCCATCCTATGGCTGCGCGTAGACAGCAAACGGCCATTCCCGCGTCTACGGGTGCCTCTATAGGTCCCATAGCGGTAATGCCGACACAGACCGACTCATCGACCACGTCCAAATGGCTACAGATTCCTTGCTACAACGTGTCCCATCCGCAGAGATCGTGATCCTTGGCGATTTTAACGCCCACCATGCCGAATGACTCGGTTCACGTTTAACCGAATCGTCGTAAAGTTTAAGCGAAGGCCTTTGATCGGGTCTGGCACTAAGCGCTTCTTTCGAAGCTTCCTTCCTATGGGCTTCCCGAGAAATTGTGCAAATGGATCACCAGTTTCCTTGCTGATCGGAGCATCAAGGTCGTAGTAGACGGTACATGCTCTGATTTCAAGCCTATCAACGCTATCACTTGACCGCATCCAGCGCAGAGCGATTCGAATCGTCGACGACCGAGTTCTTTCTGATCGGCTCGATACACTGCCACTGCGTAAGGATGTTGCATCCCTTTGCATTTTCTATCGAATTTACCACGGGGATTGCTCTGAGAAATTGTTCGGATTAATTCCAACCGCCAAATTTCACGAACGCACATCACGTCAAAATTCACGATACCATCCATACCATCTGGATGATTGGCGGTCCACCACTGTGCGATTTAGAAAAAGTTTTCTAAATCGCACAGTCGCTCCTCGCACGACTTCCTTGTGGAATCAATTACCACCAGCGAATTTTCCGGACCGATACGACTTAAGAACCTTCAAGCAAAGAGCTTACACCTTTCTCAAAGGTCGGCAACGCATCTGCAATTCCCCTGGTGTTGCGGTTATTCATGGGCGGCGGTAGTCACTTACCATCAGGTGAGCCGCATGCTCGTTTGCCCCCTATTCTATAAAAAAAAATCTATTGGGGGGTCGCCCTACACTTCGCCTACCGGTACGAGGAACCACTCGAGAACCTTTCTTCCCCATCGATTGCCGGTTCTTCGAGCTATATGGCCGGCCCACTGCCACTTCAGCTTACTAATCCGTTGGACTATGTCGATTACTCTGGTTCTACTGCGCATATCCTCATTCCTAAGTTTATCACTCAGAGAAACCCCGAGCATAGCCCTCTCCATAGCTTGCTGAACGACCTTGAGCTTCCTCATACGGCCAGCAGTGAAGGACCATGTCTCAGATCCGTAAGTCATCACTGGCAACACACTGGTTGTACAGTTTCGTTTTCAGGTTTTGAGGCATGTCTAACGAGAAGATGTGTTGTAGCTTCCCGAACGCTGTTCAACCGAGTTGAATCCGTCGATTGACCTCTCGGTCGAAGTTGGACTTACCTAGTCGGACTATTTGTCCCAGGTAAACATACTCGTCAACAACTTCGAGCTTAGTGCTCCCAACAACTACCGGCATAGGTGTGACATGGACGTTAAACATGATTTTTGTTTTGTCCATGTTCATCTTAAGACCTATCTGTTGGGACACACTATTGAGGTCATTGAGGATAGTGCTTAGGTCCTCCAGCGATTCTGCCATAAGGACTATATCGTCGGCAAATCGAAGGTGAGTGATGTACTCGCCATTGATGTTAATACCGCATCCTTTCCAGTCCAGTAGCTTGAAAACGTCTTCCAATGCAGCGGTGAAGAGTTTCGGGGATATAACGTCACCCTGTCTTACACCTATTTGCAGTTGGATAGGTTTCGTATTCTAATTCTGTACTCGGATAGCCATCGTAGCTCTACTGTATAAACACTTCAGCATTTCGATATACCTGACAACCTGGCATCGCTGAAGGGACTGCAGCACCGCCTGAATTTTGACGGAATCAAAGGCTTTCTCATAGTCCACATACGCAAGGCAAAGTGGCAGATTGTACTCCTCTGTCATCTGTACAATTTGCCGAAGGGTGTGTATGTGGTCCATGGTACTAAAAAATAAAGCCTTTTCGGAAACCGACTTGTTCGGGAGGCTAGAAGTCGTCAAGTCTGCGTGCGAGACGATTCGTAATGACTCTCGAAAACTGCACGTAGACGCGGCTCAGAAGGGAAATCGGTCTGTAGTTCTTCAAGAGAGCGTTGTCGCCTTTCTTGAAGAACAAGACAATCGCACTTCTGCTCCACGCCTCCGGAGTAGTGCCACCATGGAGGACGGAATTAAAGAGCTTCTGAAGGACTTCAAGTACCGGTTTTCCACCCGCATTCAGAAGCTCCGCTGTAATTCCATCCTCGCCCGGGGACTTGCCGTTTTTAAGGCGCTGGAGAGCCATTCTAATCTCGCTCAAACTGACGTCCGGGATATCTTCGGAATAGTGTAGCATAAGACTCGCTCTTGAATCGTTACTCACACTTGCGTGTGGCTCCAACGATGACGTGTACAGCTGCCCATAGAACCTCTCAATCTCACTCAAAATCTCAGGTGTCCCGGAAACGATGCTGCCACACTCAGTCTTCGGCTTTGACAGTTGGCTCTTCCTGGCAGACAGATCTCTGGCAAAGACTAGAGCCTTGGTTCCGCTCGATCGCTTCTTCAATGCAAGCTGTATTGAAGTTGCGTAAGTCCCGCCGCATGCATTTGCAGATCTGTCTGTTCAGTTGCCTGTATGCTGTCAAATCTGTTGAAGAATGTAGCTTCATCTCCCGTCTAACAGCTATGTGATTAAGAGTGTGATCGGAGAGTTTTTGTGTTCTTCTGCGGCGGGTCTTGCAAAACAGCTCTGACCGCATGGACAGTTTCCACGAGCTTGTCATTCATATCGTCCACTGCATTGCAGTCTTCTAAGCACTGAAAACGGTTTTGTAACTCGAACTGAAAGGTTTCGGGACTTTGGAACAGTGCACGAGGGGGACGGAGCGTTGACTTCATTAGACGAGACCTTTCCAACTTAACGTTTAGATTCAGTGTGCCTCTAACCATTCGGTGATCGCTACCAGTTTTCACCCTCGCGATCACAGAGACATCACTGAACAGTTGTCGTCTGGTAGTCATAATGAAGTCAATCTCATTTTTTGTCGAACCGTCAGGGCTCAATCAGGTCCACTTCCTGTGGGGCCGCTTCTGGAAGAAAGAGTTCATCATAAAGAGTCCCTCTTTCTCGATGAAGTCGGCCAGCTGCTGGCACCTTGGGATCCGTTGCCCTATTCCAAATTTCCCTGCTTTCAGCTTACCGTTCTCTCTTGTGCCTAGTTTTGCATTAATGAAGTTTGCCATTAACACCGTATTGGTTTTGGAGGAATGCATGGCTCTAAAGATATCCTCATACATTTCCTCCACCTCCTCATCGGGATGTGTCGAGTTTGGTGCGTAAACCTGTATGACTTTCAGCGAATACCGTTTGGTGATTCTGAGTATAAGGTACGCAACCCTCGTCGACACTCTCAATTTTTACAACGTTGTTAATGAGAGACTTGTGGACGATACATCCGACACCTCCTTGGGACAGATGGTCGCCCTCCCGGTGATAGAGCAAGTTACCGGATTCGAGGATTACCGTGTCCTCCCCCTCTCTTCGGACCTCGGATATTCCTATAATATGCCAGCGTAACTTGTCTATCTCTTCATCCAGCTCCATGATCTTCTCGTCAGTCCTCAGGGTGCCTGCGTTGTATGTTGTCGGGTCGAGTCGTCTTAGGTGGCAATCGAACCTCCACCGGAGATTCTTAGCACCCCCTGCCCCGCCGTTACCATGGTCGTCACTGTAGCCAGGAATATCAGGGCCGCCGGGGACTGGGGGCTGTCTCTTTGTTGCTCTCATCATTGGGGGGTATTTGCCATAGTTGCCACGCTGGGGAAGCGGGTTGGCAACCGCAGTTTTTTTATTATAATTTTCTGTTATCAGGCAGATGCTGCTGCCCATCTCCTGCCTGTTTCCCTTTGTCGCCTTTTACGACACCCACGGGAAGATATGGGGAAGTGGATATTCTTAACCGCCACTCCACGGCAATCCAACTAATTGCAATTAATTTTATGGTTCTTGTCAAAACAGATAAAAATCGAATCGATTTTCTAGGGTGAGTTATGGATACACTGAATCGGTTCAGTACTATATATCGAATAAAAAATCGATCTTTTTGGAACAAAAAATCAATTGTGTGATTAATCGATATTAGATGGCCATGCCTATTTGTGACTTACGTTGTATAATGTAAGTGCTAAGTAGTGTTGTGCGTAGTGCAGCGGCCCTGTGCGCGCACGTGCTGCTGGCGCGCGCGTGCGCCGACGTGGCGCTGCGGCTGGTGGGCGGCGGGCGGCGGCTGGACGCGCGCAACGCGCACCAGGCGCCCGTGTGCGTGGCGCTGGCGGGCGCGCACCGCATCGGCGCCGCGGCAGTGCTCTGTGCGCGCCTGCTGCACGCACACGCGGCGCGCGCGCACGTGCTGCCCGCAGGTACGTGCACCGTGCAGTGCAGTGCAGTGCAGTGCAGTGCAGTGCAGTGCAGTGCAGTACAGTACGTGTGCGTGGCGCTGGCGGGCGCGCACCGCATCGGCGCCGCGGCAGTGCTCTGTGCGCGCCTTTAAGTGTACCCAAAAAATTATGTAATTATTTTTGAGAAGTGGCAGAAGCGTGTAATGGGCATATTACGTGAAGGGAAGCAAACCAGGTAAAATAAATGTTGGCTATAAAAATGAATGGATATAAAAGTAGGGAGGTTTAAGCAAATATGGATGTACTTTATTAGGGATAATATGTGTAAGAACCCAAATAACTTGAAATAAGTTTAAGAAGAAGAAAAATAATCTATTGGTGAAAAGTTATCAGTTATTGTAACTTTTTAATGTATAAAAACGTGTTCTACAACTTAAATAAAATATTGAATTCGCAGGAGATCCTGTAGCCGCAGCGAACTGCTCACTGCTTCAGAGGGAGTTGGCCGAGTTTAAGCTGAGCGGCGGTAAGGTGGCGAGCTGTACGGAGGCGTTGCCCAGTCCTGACCTGGTGATCATCGGGCTGCACGACCCGCAAGAGCCACATGATCCCGAGCAGTACGAGTGAGTACTCCGCTTTCTTGTAGCAGCCACACACCCGAGCAGTACGAGTCAGTCTCGCAGCCACACACATCCGTGCAGTACAAGATAGTAATCCGCATCCTCGTAGCATCCATACACCCGAGCAGTACGAGTGAATACTACGTAGTTGTACACACACAAGCAGTATGAGTCAGTCTCGTAGCCACACACTCGAGCAGTACGAGTGAGTACATAAAGATTAAATATGAAGTACGAAATTATCAACCTATTTCCAAATTTCGTTTATTCGTTAAAGTTATAGAACCTAAAAGATTATGTAGGCATTGGTAACACCACTCTTACCCTATATCGTATCAATAGATATAGTATACATTAGATTGGCGATGGAGTGATTAGGGTAAGACCAAAAACGATGGGACGACGACGATCGACGAACGAAAATGTACTGGTGTGGGTGAAATGTGCATGTGTTCGAGACGAATAATGCTGCGCCATACATCAACTTCAATTATCGATACAGAGCGCTGTGTCTGTGTTATAAAATGAATATTTTTATGTTTGAGGGTATACTATAAACAAAAAGTTTCTGATTTTTATTTTCCACCAAAAATAATTAACGTCATAAGCTCTCCTTAGAGATAGTTTGCAATTTTGCTTCATACTTCAACCTAATAATCAAATAAGTTTCGATTATTAATTTAATAATTAAGTGTTTATGGTTTGATATTGCTTGCGAATCATACATATGTATGTCAAGTATGTTAAAAATTTTTTTGCAGTACTCAAGGTTCACTAATTTTCGAAATATATTTTAATTTACAATTTTTCTTTCATATGTTTTCGATTAGATTAGATGCTCAATGAACTACTCACGGGCATAAATAATGTAGGTATTGAACCAGAACGCAGCTTTACTCTTTGTGCACTTCTATGAAAAAAAAAACATTTTTGTTCAAAGTGTTACATACAATTATAATTGAATATTTTTTGGGAACTCTATAATTTTGACCATTTTTGTTTAACCTTAATATTTTTTGGAAATCTGAAACATTATAAGAGTTTAAATTACCTCATTATAGTATTTATTATAATGCCACTTGGCTACGAAAAATTAAAAATAGAATATTTAAAAAAAATGTGAAGTTACAAGAGGAGGCTGCATTCAAAGATATCCCTTTGCCTGTTATAAACATATTATCGGTAAGATGATATTGAGTGTCAATCCACAAAAATTAGATCACAAATAGCGGGAATAAACGTATATGTTATTATTTTTAATTTATTTTTTTTAGCATTTCGTAATAAAATGTGATATTTTTCCCAATCCATTTGTGTATAAAACATTTGTACCAGTTCTAAAATATTGCATTTAAAGTGCTAAATATTTTAAAAATACGAGTGCAATGTATTATTTTGTGGATTTTCTTTTCTCTTTTAGCTGCATTCAGGTACTGCACACGTCAACATATTTAATCAAACCTTTTAAACACTTATTAATACATCTTTACATCTCTTTTACTTGCCAATTTAACGTGAATATATACTAAATCTATGATCGTATCTATGTTCTCGAGTTGTAGCCTCGTACGGGATCTATAAAAAAGTGCAGGTCAATTGATGCAAGTGGCTCAGGAGCGTGATTTTTGACGTTCCTTGGGTGAAGTGTATGTTCAGTAGTGGATTTGTGAAGGGCTGTAACGATAATGATGATGATGACGACGCCAGGGAGGCGCTGCGCTGGGTGTCGGGGTCGCGCGGCGCGGTGGTGGCGCTCGAGCCGCCGGGCGAGGGGGGCGAGGGTGGCGGCGGGTGGGAGGGCGTGAGGGCGCGCGCCGCGCTGCTGGGGCTGCTGCCGGCCGCGCTGCCGCCGACGTTCGGGCGCGCGTACCTCGCCAACCTGGCGCCGCCGCCCGCCATCTTCCGCGACCGCGCGCTGCCCTACCGCCCGCCCTTCGGCGCCGCCGCGCTGCTGCCGCTGCACCCGCACCCGCACTAGCGCTGCCACACCGCGCGCCGCACACCGCGCGCCGCACACCGCACACCGCACACCTCACACCGGGACACCCTACAAATAGTAGTACTACATACTAGTACTACTTACTAGAACAGACGGCGTGAACAAAATCTGTGCTGCAGGGCGGGCCGCGTGGTCAGAGCCACAAAGTACCTTTTTATGGCACAGACTGGGTTTCTGCCCGCGAGCTCTAATGCGTATTGCAAATGAACAAATCTCGACGTCTCTTGTAATACATATTACTTCAATAAGTTGAAATACAAAATTATTTTATACAAATAAACGTGATAAATCAATCGAAATAATTTAATGACTTAGAACTAAGGTTTAAAATCTCGAAATAGTTATACATAACTGGACAGTCCTTGAATAAAAATTATAATTATTGTGTAACTGTGATATCAATTTTAAACAAATAAATAATTTTTATGTAATAACCTTTTTTCATGTTCGTAAAAATGACGATGAATAAATAAATAAAATTAATAAAAAAATAAATAAAGAGCAATGGCAAAAAAATAGTTGAGAAAAATTATAGCGTCTAGAAATAACTTATATACAAAATGTGTTTTATTATTTTTCTATGATTTTTCAAATAAAAATGCATTTTAATTAAAGCCACAGAAAAAAACAAACATTTTTGGGAATATCAAATGACTTAAATCATTTTACTCTATTCAACTGTGGCCATTTAGTATATTCATACTAGTTTCGTATACACTTTGTAACACTACCAACACAACACACAAAATATTTTTATATTAAGTTATTATTAGTAATAACTGTACTATCAGTAATAATAACAATAAAAGTGATATGGCTGAGAATAAGTCTCTTACAAAGAACTTCCTACAATAATACATTATCTCAATCATAGTACTATGTAACAATTCCATTTAATGTTATGCCAACACTAGCTAAAATAAAATGTCACTGTTTTTTTTTTTTACTGGCTTTACGGCTCTGGGTTCTAGCCCTTCTGAGAATGTCACTATGATACAAAAGCCCTAGAGCCATGCCAGAAATATACATTCATAGTATGCAAATACATAATAGAGATGCAATAATCTAAAAACTCTCAATTATGTATTATTTATTAAGCTAACATCAAACAACCACAGGAAGCATGACTCTTTCCAAGTGACATAGGCCATAACCTAAAAAGGTTCAAATGTAAATATCTTTTTTTTGACGCCTTCTCAGGACAAAATTCTTTGACAGAGTTATTAATGGATTGACGCTTAACATTTTAAGATTTTTTTGATATATAGACGCTACCATTCCTTCTCAACTAATTTTATGTATGAAAGTCTGCCATTGCTCTTTGATGACAAAATTAATAAAATTATTATTGTAAATGTTACACTTATATTAAATAAAACACTATTTAATATTAAAATTTCGAGAATATTATTGGAATCTTAGTACTACTTAATTTTTATAATTTTTTAATTTTTGTAATCAGCCAGACATATTATTTAAAGCAATTTTCATTTTTGTAGTCGATAATTTAGCAATATTTACTATATTTATTATAACGATACTGATGTCGTAAGTAACAAGGCAAATCATTGCCTAAATATATCTTGACAGTAACCACTGATTTCTGTTTTCGAAATATAAAATAAAAATATTTTATTATTGAATAATATTTAAAATGTAAATTACATTCGTACATAATTTTTACTATGAATGGCTCGATACACTTTTTTGCCGATACGATACCGATTTTTGTTTAAAAAACTAAAGTATTTTTAAGTTTTGCAGAGAAAGGCGATTTGACAAATGTGTTTGAATAAGATCTACGGTGGAAAATAGTCTCTCGGATACGACAGAACTCATTTGGAAACTATAGTACTTCTGCACCATTTTTTTCAAGTTTGGGTATAAGACGTCATTGCGCTAGAAAATGAACGGATCTGCGCTTGTAGGCATTTCAGAACTTACAGTTACAGTACTAGATGTAAGTGTCACCGTGTCTGAAATAGTTTCGGAATGCAGTGCTATATTAAAATCAAGTAACTGAACAAGACGCTTTTTTGCTATAGTAATACTAGATTGATTGAAAAATTCGTGCTTTGTAACGAGTTGTGGCTAAACAAGACACTGAATAAAACGCAAGGTTGCCCCGGGCAAAGTTAGTTCGTGCGGCTTAGCTTTCCATTAGCGTCCGTCGAGTTGGAGGTTTTTACGGAAAGGTTACATTATTATAAGCACTCAGGCTAAGTTTCAAGATGCGGAAATGCATACTTTTTGAGAAAAAAATTATTGAAAATCAATTATTTTTGCAATATTTATGTCAATTCCTACCGTAAAACTGACGCTATTTTGTATTGTCACTGTCATCGTCAGTAGGGATGTCGATTGTTTCCGAAAAAGATCGATTTTTAAATCGATTCGAATCGTAAGCTTATGTATCGATTCACAAAAAATCTATATCTAAAATATCTATATTTTTCCATGTTTGCATTTATAATGTAAATATAAATCCATTTTATGAAAAACAAAAAAGATACCATAATAAATGATCTCTTATTGAAATTTGTTTTATTTTAACTGTACCTATTAGAGTAGATAACAAATAAAATAGGTTCAACATATGTCAAAGAACCGAATTGATTGACCCCGACTCCACCTGGTACGAGTCTGTTCTACCCCTAGAGTGTTTTTATAGAGCCGGAGGCGCGTAAGGAGAGTAGCCTTCGCCTGCTGTAACAAATCGTTCGCTTCGGGATCGAAAAGCCTCGGCTTGTTGGCCGCCGAAGGTGACCAGCCTCAGCCGCTCCCACTCGTCCGATGCCTGCGATTTGTTACGCAAAGGCGTAGGGACTGCTCTTCCCGCAGCGCCGGAGACGTAGCAGTCTCAAAATAGATACAGAAATCCTTCTGAATTAATCCCCCAATTTTTTATGATGAAAGGGATTCTTTTGTCTCATAAAATGGATTTATATTTACATTATAAATACAAACATAAAAAATATAGATATTTAGAAATCGATTTTTTGTGAGTCGATACATCAGCTTACAATTCGAATCTATCTATTTCGGGAAGAATCTACATCCCTACTGACAATGAGAACACAAAATAGCGTCTGTTTTACGCACATATTACATATACCCTGACGGTAGCAATTGACATAAATATTGCAAAAATAATTGATTTTCAATAATTTTTTTCTCGAAAAGTACGCATTTCCGCACGTTGAACTTTGCGTGTGTGGTTATAATAATGTAACCTTTCTGTAAAAAAAAATATCAACCCGCAACTCGACGGACGTTAATGGAAAGTCGTACCGTTCGTGCCTCGTTTGCAACGAAATAGGCGAGACAATACGCGCGTTTACATTACATTTTTAAAACGTGAAATTTGGAAAGTATCGTTGAAACGGCCATAAAAATATCGCCGATGCCGATATAGCGGTAAACTTCGAGTATAGCGGATATATCAACATCGGTATCGGATGCATCCCTAATTTTTGCCTACTATATAACAGAATGAAATTGCCTTTGATTTTGCTGTTATTAGTTTTATAGATAAGTTACGGCTTAGTTATTAGCTCAGTCTTTTTTTTCTTTGCGTTGCTCTGTTTTTATAGTCAATATTTGTCAGGGCTTAGCAGAAAGTTTAACAGTAATATGATAAAGTACATAATTAGGTAGTTGACACCACCCTTAATTTAATGCCAACATTCAATTATTACATAATGTAATTTTAATTTTCTGTTTTTCGCAGTCTCAAATTTTAATGGATTTTGTAAAGTTACAGCGTTATGTATTAAGTCTCTCTGCTGGGCGCACAGGCTTCCTCATTTCTAAGAAGGTTTAGGGAAAAGAAGTGTCCGCCGCGCTGCTTCAATGCGTGTTGGTTATTTTGATGATTCACATGTCTTGAAATTTCTTTTTTATATCTCAGATATGTAGATTTTGTAATAATGTTTTTCATTACCTGTCGAGCACGTGGTAAGTCAACACTTAAAATTGCAATTAATAGTTTCAGTAGTGTCAGCGGGTATCGAGTCCAGGTCGTTCGCCTACTGTGAAATTTACACCGAGCTCTTAGACTCTGATCTAACACGGCTCTGAGCTATCTGAGCTCATGGGTTGATTTTGTATTCTAAGTTAAATTAATACTTTTAGTATTAAAAATATACAATTAAGATTAAACTTTGACTATTAAAACTGTGCAGTCATTACACTACACATTATCTTAAAATGTGTTTAAAAAAATGCCCGCCCCTATGTTGTTTTGTTTTGTCAACTTTTAAAAAGTATTTAAATTTACTTTAGTGTTAAATACCCAATTGACGAAAACATTTTAAATTCCAAACGAAATAAAATCAACACATGTTGGTTTTTTTACGAATTCTGTGTTGACTGATGTATTTGCAGACGCTAAATAAATTAAATGTATTTAATTAATAAAGATTATCTTAAAACATTTAAAAACAACAAATTTCTTCACTATTAGTACAAGCGTTGTAAACACGATAATATGATAACTATTGTAACAGATGCGTCGTTCTCATGAAAGCTGCATTAAAATTCTGTATCAGTAAAATGTGTCAATGAATTATTTTTGTTAATATATTTTAATATAATAAAATATTTTTGTTTTTCATTTACATCTACTGTCAACCGTCATGATTGTTTTCAGTTCAACTGTTCAACTAATTACAATTTCATAATTCATCATCATTATAATATTTACCTACATAGATATTTTTAAGCATTAATATCTTGAAGTTGTGAAAAAGCTGCATTAAGGTGAAAGCGCCAGGGTGGCCGGCGAAATTCAAATTTTCTTACGTTTTTCGTTCGTTTTTGTACGTGGTAGAACCATGCTGCAGCTATATTAGTAGTATAGTTGTAGCACGAATGGGTTGGCTCGATCGGGGAAGGACCACGCTCTCACAGAATACCAGCGTAAAATGGTAGCTTTACACTGCTGTGTTTCGTATGGTAAGTGTAGAGAACCGGAGACCCATTTTGCTGGAAAAGCGTCATTCCATCTTAGTCCTCACGGGTGACGACGCATCTGCATTTTGATTAATTATTGAGGAGAAATGTAGATGTCTATGGGTCACAGTAACCACTTATCATCAGGTGGACTGTGTGCTTGTTTGTCACCATATCTTATAAAAAAAACGTTTTTTTGCAATTTGCAGGTCAGGGTCAGGTTGTATGTTTAACAAAATAAAATATGATTCGCGACCGTAAGGAGCATGTATTTACAGAATTATTATTAAAATTACCAATACAACCCTCTTAAGTTCGTATAATCACTGAATGAGTTTTTCTGGAAACAGCCATACAATGGGGAATTTCGCGGGCTATCCTGGCGCTTTCATCTTATAATTATATTTTCTTTTTGCTATATACAAAATCAATTTCTGTCCGTTAGTCGCTAAAATTTGAAAACGGCTCGAACAATTTTGATGAAATATATTCACAATTGGAACCGGTAGATGGCGCTGTTGTTGAACTCCATAAATCATCCGTGTGAAGTCGGGGCGGATCGCTAGTCATAGACAAAATCACAAATAGGTTCCTACCACCTATAAAATGTAAATCTTCTGTTTTTTATCCGCTGAGATACTATCTTTATCAACAGTTCGCCGAGTTAAGCTGTCTACAAAATCTTCCAAAAACGTATCAAAAACTAGTGATGTGATGGCTGATTGTGAAGAATTCAAGGAGGTTATAATATTATATAGGGAGTGAGCGCTTGAAACATTGAAAACGTTCCTCACTTTTCTTAGAAAGAGAGGCACCGAGTTTTGTATTTTATCTCCTTCTAACATTGATAAATGTGTACACAAAATAAAAACATTACCAACGTTTAGACAGTTATTGAATTAAAGTAATATTTAAGATGTATGCTAGAACGATAATCTTACATTTTTTGTCGCTAATCATAGTTGGTATATTCCATATTGTATTTTAATTAAGCTTATTATTAAGTAACACAAAAAAAACACTAATACACTTTAATGTATGAAATTTATGACTCCAAATGTCAAACAATTAAATATTAATGTAATTTTAAATGGAGAGAAACTGAGTCTTGTAGATACCACCATTTTTCTTGGAATCACATTAGATGCCAAGCTTCAATGGAGCTCCCATATATCAAAATTAGTAAGCAGACTTAGCTCTGCAGCATATGCTGTAAACAAGGCTAGAAGTCTTACCAGTCTTGAAACAGCTAGATTAGTTTACTTTAGCTATTTCCATAGCACAATATCGTATGGTAATTTTCTGCACACGCAGCTGACACTGAAATTATATTTGTTTTACAGAAGAGAGCCATAAGAGCAATTTATGATTTAAAGCCTATAGAGTCGCTGCGACAAAAATTTAAGGAAATTAATATATTAACTTTGGCCTCTATACTATTAAATGTAAAAAACACAAAAATAAAAGTAGTTTTACATAAATAAGTGATATCCGTTCTATAAATACTAGGAACAGACACAAGCTAGTGGTACCAGTTACTCGACTCCATCGAGTCAGTAATTCATTCTTGGGGCGATGTATACGCTTTTACAACAAAATTCCAGAAAATTTACAAAATTTGGCCAGCTCAAAATTCAAAAACTCTAATAAACTAAGTTTGTATAAAAAGGGTTATTATAATATTAAAAAATGTATGGATGACAATAACCTCTGGAAATGAGGTGATCGCTAACAAGCTATTTCTAATTTGCTGTGTTGTTAATTTGTGTAACATACATGATTGTAAGCTGTTATTTAAAAAAAAAAGTTCCGCTGGGTTTCTTGCTGGTTCTTCCCAGGACAGAGATTTTTTTTTTCGAAGCAGTGGTAATTAAACAAAAGAGTGACTTTCAATAAGTATTTTTTTTAATCTATATTTAATAAAAAAGTTTCTGTTTCTGTTACACGAATGTTCTTTCCCTAAAAACTAGGAGGTGCATTTTACGCTATAGATGACAACACTATTTTAAAATTTGACGTTGTCAAATGAATTAATATATTGTATTTTTTATAGAATAGGGTGACAAACGAGCACTCTGTCCACCGGATAGTAAGTGGTATTACTGTAGCCTATAGACATCTACATCTATCCTAGTTTGCGAATCAAAATGCAGATGCGTTGTCACCCGTGAGGACTAAGATGGAATGCCTCTTTTCCAGTAAAAAGGGTCTTCGGTTCTCTACACTAACCATACGAAATACATCAGTGCTGAGCTGCTATTTTACGATGGTATTCTGTGAGTGCGTGGTCCTTCCCCGGTCGAGCCGACCCGTTTGTGCTACAACTATACTACTTACATAGCTGCAGCATGGCTCTACCACGTAAAAAATGACTTGTGCTAATCATTCGCTAAATCTATGTGGAGTGCATTCACTTAGGGAGCGTTAATTCAAGTTTAACTTTTTTTTTATAGGATAAGGGTGACAAACGAGCACACAGTCCACCTGATGGTAAGTGGTTGCTGCGGCCCATAGACATCTACGTCTATGTCTATCCTCTATTACAAATCAAAATGCAAATGCGTTGTCACCCGTGAGGACTAAGATGGAATGCCTCATTTCCAGTAAAAAGGGCCTCCGGCCACCTGCACTCACCAAGCGAAATGCAGAGGTAAACCTCTACTTCACGCTGGTATTCTGTGAGGTCGTGGTACCACCCTGGTTCGAGCCGGCCCATACGTGCGACAGCAAAGCTGTCGCGTGGCCCTACCACTGTTAGAACTTTTTTCGGAACAGTTTACAGGTTCTTTTCATCATCCACACGTCAATGGGAAACTTTAATAAAAAGTGTAGGCATATCCGTCAAAAGACTTTCAAAGACAAAATGGATTGATCATCATGACATTGTTAAACCACAGCAGAATAATTTTTAAAAAAAAACTAGTATAAACACTCGAAGATATATATGATCCCAGGACCAACAGAGAAAACGTCGATACAAAAGAAGCAGTATCTACACTCTTACCAGCTTTGTGTGACTTCAGTTTTTTATGCTATCTTTCCTTTTGGTGTAAAATCCTAATAGAAGTTAGTCAGACACAAAAGCAAATACTAAATAATATAATAATAATCTAGATTATATCTGGAAAAGTATGAGATAAATATCAAAGCCAAAATTTTTTCTTTAAAACCAACGTATTTAACTAGTGTAAAAAGCTATTTCCTACGTGAATAAAAATGTGAGAATGTGGACATTTCGATTAAAGGAAGAAGAGAAATGAGGAGATATCGAAAACGTTTACCAGGAGAAATGACCCGATATGCTGGACTAACATTGCTAGAGGAGCTGCAGAGAGCTATGTTAGAATGTCTTGACATATTTACGAGGAACTAGACCATCGCTACAGAGCAATGGATAATATTCTCGTAACATTTAGTGTTGTTCAGCCTTACACTCTGCTAACGTCACCAGATGGAGATATTCGTGTAATAGTTCAAAATCTGACAAAAATCTACGATGAATTTTCTACTTTTTTTTTTGTTTTACGACTTGAAAGCTGCCTGCATTTCTTCCCAAGAAGCGGTTTAATGTAATTCATTGGAGTTTTTCTCATAAAATTGGGCTATTCTTAATCTTTTCTGAATCTAGCGCTGTGTCTAAGATTTTTTTACTATTAAGTTTCATGTGTGGGAAGCTTTTCAAAACTCAAGTTAATAAAATCTTACTTAAGGTCCACAATGAGCCAAGCGCGATTAACCAATCTTTCCACTTTATCTATCGAAAATGACAAGAAATAACTTTGACTTTGATAATATATTAGAATATTTTAGCAAAATAAAGTCCCGTTAGCATGTATAGCAGTTTTTGTATTATTTTGGGGGGTGCTTGGTAGAAAACCGCCCTAGGTGTCAACCTACGCTACGCCGCCACTAGTTACCGTAAGGTTTGATACTGTAGCGAAGCAATAATGTAATCAAAATATTAAACGGAGTAATAACACTATTCAGCACTTTCCATATTGAAAAAAATACGCATTTCCCTGCGATGTGATGCCCTGCGTGTTCAATATAATAATGCTTACAGAATGTTGTTGGGACTGCCTCGATACTGTAGTGCGTAGGAGATGTTTGCGCAAGCTCGCACGGACGGCTTTCATGCGATAATACGTAAGAAAACAGCTTCGCTGCTTAGAAGGGTGAGAGATAGTCACAACAGCATTTTAAAAACAGTAGCGGAGAACTATAATTCTCCGATCTTGAAAAAGTTTGTCCATACTTTAATGTTTACTAACACTAGTTTATAAGTCAATTGTTACTAACACTACTATGGATTAATTTTGGTCCGTAATAAATATTATTATTATTATTATTATTTCGTTTTCCGTGATGCTGTATATTTTCAAAATATTGTATCATGGACACTCTATTAGAAGGAAATGCAACGCCTAACTCGGTGCCTTTCATTCATTTCAAGGTCACTGATTTAGGACCGCTTCTCTAGTATGAAGTGCGCACTCCCTATATTTTACAATCTCCTTGGAAGAATTTTATAAAAGTACCTACACGTCATTCGAGGCTGTATAGACGTAGATACCTTTGCCTTGAAATAAAAACAAACTGAATTTTCAGTGTGACCAAATGCGGCAGGTTCCTGTCATTTTGGTAGCTTTGGCCTCTATATTTATTTTAGCTATTTATTTTTTATTTATCTATATATTTTAGCCTCTGGCATGATCGGTTGACGTTTCATAAAACCTGGCAGTATTGGGGTATTAAAAATATATTTCATTATAGCAACCTTACTTCGCCAGCATGTTGGGGATTTCCCTGTATTTTTTGATTTCTCGTATTTTGTTTGTATCACATACAATACACAACTTTAAAAAAATTGTTTGATAATCTTAAAACGAGTTGGTTAATATTTTAATCAGTCATAAAAGAGACGTACTTTAGTTTGTTATCGCATTAGAATTCATGGTGATAATATTTTGCTGATAATATTTCGTAGACGATAGTAATTATAGATGGCGCTGATGAAGCGAATATATGAAAGGGCGTATAGAGCGAAGTGGGAGCAAGATCTTTAACTTTCATCATGGATCTTCATAGCTAAAGATGATCCAGACTGTGTAACTGTAAATTGGCACACCGGCTGTCTGCACCGCAAAGCATGCCGTTACTAGTAAACATCAATAAATATGAGTGGATTCAGCATGCGAAAGAATATTCTCTCTAATAAATTTAATTTAGACAAAAAGTACTTCACTAAAGTACCACGGCTATTGAAATGGCAGTTTTATGAAGAACGTTTGAAGGTTTTAAAAATTACAACATTAAATAGCCGCAGAGACCGAGGAGATCTAATCGAGACCTTTAAGATCTTATATGGGCATTACGACATTGAGGAGTTTGAGAAATTGTTTATTCGTTATGAAAACACTCACTTCAGGGACCTCCATCTTAAGCTATGTACCAGCTTTTCAAACAGCAACCCTCAGAAGCATTTTATTTGTAACCGTGTAGTCACCGAGTGGAATAAGCTTCCAGAGAACGTAGTCTCAGCTCAAAACGTGAACCAATTCAAAAATATGTTAGATAATCATTTTTTGACAAAAACAGGATACAGGCATTATCAGTTGTCTCAACTACCTGCCTGTTAATATAATAATAATAAAACAGAAATTAGATATAAAAACAAACATTTAGCGTCTATCTTGTACGTTAAATAAGGCATTGGTGAGCATGGCGATTGCATTGCATTCAAACTACTTAAAGATATGTTTAATTTTAACTTTAAAAAATGTAGCGTTTATATCTGTATTTTTACTTCTTTTTTAGTTTAATACAATGCTAAATAAAGTTGGCATTTTTCACTACAAAGTTTGGCAGGATTTGGTAGGTTTTTAACCAAAGTAAGTCAGGATCTGTATTTTAAAGATGGTCACACTGCGAATACTGTCATTTTAATTGACATTTGACAGTGGTCAATGTCATTTGATTACACATCGTCGTTGAGCGAGTAGTGTAGTACCGCGAGTGAAAAATTATTTAAATTCAAAATTGATCACAGAAATTATGTTAACGTAGCGACTGTGTGTGCTCAAGTGCTTACGCCGCAACCATGGGATATGATATTGGGTGGATTATCCCGCGGTTGCGGAACCCTAGCAGACTGTGGAACTGTGCCAGTTCCATCACAGTAGCAGTGGTTGGATTGTTTAGTAAAATCATTATAGGTAAGTTTCTCAAGATTATATAAAAAATATTAAGAAAAAATGTATCTAATAACTTTTAAACCTGTTCGATTATGCTGTAATAATATTAGGTAAGTAGTAGTTTTGTTGCGTGGAACAGGTTAACTTGCATCGGCAAATCTCGAACTAAAGCTAAATAATTATAAAATGTAGGTGCAAGGAATGTAGTACAATATTATACTTCACTGTTTTGCTCAGGTATCAGTTGGAATTTTAATGTTTACCAACTTTATAAATATGCCATAATTGCATTTTTAAATTTAAAGGATTCTCGTTAAAAATATACATAATATGTCACACATCCAATCCAATATATCGGATAAGATAAGATAACAACGGGCTGTTTTCTGCAACTCCACGTCTAAGTGTGTATTGTGTGTGTGGGCAGTAATAATGCAATTATTCCATCCATGAAATCTCTCCGAAGGAGTTCAACAGTCCTTTGATGTTGCTAGCAATTTCATGGAGTGATCTCAGTCTTGGTGTGCCGAGATGTTTAGCCCTTTATGCAGTAACTTCGGACATGTGGGCTGCCGTTTTTCCTTCCCCCATACAAGTCCTGCACAGGGGACTATCTGTAACACTTATGGTAAATAAATGTTTGTTAGAAGAGCCATGGCCTGTGATAGCACTTGTTATTATTCTGATCTGTGGTTTGTTCAATCTCATTACAACCTTGGTTAAACAACTGTGTATTTCAGGCAGGGCCTCCCTAGTTTGTCTACAAGTGTACTAACTCTTTTCAAAGCTGAGCGTGTTGGTTAGTGAAGTTTTTACATACCAGTAAACAAATGTTAGCAAAGGGGATTGGTATGGTTCGAACCGGCCCTATAGTGGCCAGGGCCTATTCCCTCCTGGCCAGTTCATTTGATGGGTTGTTGCCCCTGGATCCACTGTGTCCCTTTATCCATTGCAGAATCACATTTTTTATTTACATACCTTGTTTAGTCATTGATGGCATTCATATATTTTTAATGTTTTTAATTAATAAGTATTTTCTCTGTAAGTGATTTGTAAATCTTTTGAGAAAATAAATGTCTTAAACCATATATTCGTCTTGAGTTTACCACACTGCAACTCAGAGCTTGTAGTACCGTCGTGTTAGCAGTCAGTATTCTGAAGAAGGAGTCTTTTACTCTCCTAGCATCTATTGCTATGGTTGCTTGGATGATACCCATACACTCTGCTTGAAAGACTTGTGGGTATTGAGCGGTATACATATGTGGATATTAAGGTCTTCACCTACCCTCATTAGTTTTTGAACCATCCTTGAAAATTCTGAGTTCTTTTGAGTTTAAACCCTCCGGCTGGTTAGTTTAATTTAGTTGTATCTTGTATTTCTTGTCAAACACAAATTGTTTAGGGATCGGAATTTTGAAGAAAATTCTGTCAATTATACCTGTATGGAGGACTACTCTTATTCCATAGATTTAGGGTCTTGAGTCTGATGGCAGCTAAAGTCGCTTCTTGTTGTATGTGTAGGTGAAGGGAAACTTCCCAAGTCAGGATGTGCTACTGGATAAAGTAGCGCTATCCCAGCCTAGAGAAGAACGATTGAGGACCGTGCCGCAAAGGCAAGCTCCCTCACCGGCAGACTGATAAGCTTCAGGTCGGGCAATAATAGGCCGAGAATTGTGCGCACCGTCAGGATGGCTTTTGCTGGGACAAATATCAGTTTGTTCCAGCCGGATATAATGCAAAAACTGACGGAGCGCATAGGCGACCTGAAGCAGAGAATCGCTGCTTGGGGAAAGCGGATTCGACGATATATCGACAGGTCGACATGGTTCAACCAGAATCGTCTTTTCCAGAGTGATCAGAAGAGGCTCCATAAATCATTGGAGTTGCCAATGGTACGTGGAACGGGCCCAGTACCATATCAGGCCTACACTGTCGCATTATGGCGCGGCCTGTGGTCAGAGCCCGTAAACCACAGCGAGGGCCCTTGGACGGAAGTTGTGGCGAGTCAGTGTGCGAATGTTACGCATATGAATCCCGGCATTATCCGCCGTCCGAAAGGCCACGAACTGGAAAAGTCTGGGACTCGACGGACTGCATCACTACTGGTTGAAGGCGTTCGTGGTGTGTCACGCTGTGCTCGTCCGACAGTTTCAAGAGGCTCCTGACCAGAAGTCTGCTCCTGAGCCTCTTTACTACTGGGATCATTCATTTGGTTCCTAAAGACGTAGATAACACAGACCCACGCTACCTATCATATTAAACAAGACGATCACTCGTCACTTGAACTCAAATCAGGTGATGTCTCGCGCTCAAAATTGATGTCGGGGCGGTGGTTGTGGAACCAACGAACCACTCTTCATTGACGCGGTCAGTGGCAAGGTGGTTAAACGTAACCATCAGAACCTCTCCGCCGCCTGGATATACTACAAAAAGGCATTCGACACAGTGTCTCATACATAGCTAAAGAGGGTCCTCGTGCTGTACAAGGTTGGCTGTACAGTTTGAGACTTCCTCGGGCAATATATGTGGCAGTGGAGTACGATTCTTTGTCATCTAGGCGAGCAGATGACGGATGCGGAGAACGGTGCGACTTTCCATTGACTCCCGTCGAGTTGGGGGTTGATACGTATTTTTACAGAAAATTTATACTATTATAAGCACACACACAAAGTTACAACATGCGGAAACGCGTAATTTTTGAGAAAAAAATATTGAAAATCAATTATTCTTGCATTGTTTATGTCTAATCCTACAATAAAACTGACGCTATTTTTTATTGTTATTGTCAGTAGGGATGTCAATTCTTTCCGAAAAAGATCGATTTTTTAAATAGATTTGAATTGTAAGCTGATGTATCGATTCCCGAAAAATCGATTTCTAAAATATCTATATTTTTTTATGTTTGCATTTATAACGTAAATATAAATTCATTTTATGAGAAAAAAATCCCCTTCATCATAAAATATAGGGAGACTGATTCAGAAGGATTTCTGTATCTATTTTGAGACTGCTACGTCTCCGGCGCTGCGGGAAGAGCAGCCTCTACGCCTTAGCGTAACAAATCTCAGGCATCCCTCCTCGCCTCTACAGCTTCGGCTTGTTGGTCGCCTTCGGCGACCAGCCTCAGCCGCTCCGGCTCGTCCGATGCCTACGATTTGTTGCAGTAGGCGGAGGCTGCTCCCCCTACGCGCCTCCGGCTCTTTAAAACCACTCTAGGGGTAGGACAGACTCGTACCAGGTGAAGTCGGGGTCAATCAATTCGGTTCTTTGACATAAGTTGAACCTAACCTATTTTATTTGTTATCTGCCCTAGTTGGTACTGTTACATACTGTAACTGTTTTTCATAAAATGGAATTATATTTACATTATAAATGCAAACATAAAAAAATATAGATATTTTAGAAATCGATATTTTGTGAATCGGTACATCAGCTTACGATTTTAATCGATTTAAAAATCGACCTTTTTCGGAAAGAATCGACATCCCTACTGACGACAATGACATTACAAAATGGCGTCAGTTTTATGGTAGGATTAGATACTCGTACAAACAATGCAAGAATATTTGAATTTCAATAACTTTTTTCTCAAAAAAATTACGCGTTTCCGCATGTTGTAACTTTTTGTGTGTGCTTATAATAGTGTAACCAAAGATGTTTTGACCTATAAAACATCTTTGAGTGTAACTTTTCTGTAAAAATACGTATCAACCCCCAACTCGACGGGAGTCAATGGAAAGCTAAGCCCGGAGAACCACATAAGGATAAGGAGAGGTATCTTCCAGGGCGATTGTTTGAGTCCAATCTGATTCTGCCTCGCTCTGAACTCTCTCAGTATCTTACTGGAGGGTTCCGGGAGGTTCAGCTTCGGAAAGGAGGTACAAACCTGACCCACCTTTCCTATATGGATGATCTCAAATTATTCGCCTCCAGTCGCTCTCATCTTATGGAATTGCTAAACATCACTTGTGATTTTAGCAATTATATTAGAATGGAGCTGGAGACGGATAAGTGTGTGGTCCTCCATGTCGAAAGGGGAAGGGTTGTTAAATCTGAGGGCATGGGCTTGTCTATGCCCATCAACATCAGGACCCTATTCGAGGCTGAAACATACCGATACCTGGATATGTCACAGAACATAGGTATCGATGAGGCAGACATGAAACAGTTTACGATGTGTTTTATTCACGCTCCACAGTCTTTTGTCGGGCGTTAATAAGACACGCGCATATAATGGTTGGATAATGCCTGTTCTTCGACATTCTCAATTGGACTCAGGCTTAAATGAAGGCTCTAGATAGAAAAGTCCGCACTGTTATGATGTCCCATAGGATGCATCATTCGAGATCGTTAGTAATGAGGCTGTACTTGCCGCGGAAACATGGTGGGCTCGGCTTTTTAAGCGCGCTTACCATGCATAATCGCGAAGTGTGCAGCCTCCGTAATTACTTCCTGACGAAATCGGATGATTCATTCTACAGGGACGTCATTTCGTGTGATAAAGGGCTAACCCCTCTATCCTTAGCCAACGAGAAATGGCATGACGCACGGTTTTGTTTCTCTAATTGCACTATTTTTTCTTCGAAATGAATAATGTTTTTACGATCTTCTTTTCTTTTCACTTCTAAAATTTGCATCTTTTCTATTAATTCATCATATCTAGCTCCAGTAAATTCAAGCGATTCTTGTAATTTTGTGTTTTGGTCTTTAATTTCCTGCATCGTATTTTAAATTTTTGAACATGCTCATTATTTCAGATTTAAACACATGAAAATCACTTATCACACGGTTCAACTCTTTTTCGTTTAAGGCGTTTCCCAGACCAAATAACCTTGAGCATGAAGTGCACTGCCGCCCGACTCTGCGTACATCCATTTATCATAGAATTCACACAATTTTTGGAGTTAATTTTAATTAAAAAAGAAAAGCGAACTTTAAAAATTAAATAAAACGTGAATAAATATATTAAATTATCTATCCATTAGTGTAATTCTCAAATGATTAGAGCGTTGCCTTTACGAATAACAGATGCATGTAATCAATAATTTTAGTCATTTTTTTAAAAGTAGATTTTAAATGTATTTGTTGTAACACATTAAAACAAATTAGAACGTAGAATGTGATGATAGGATATCGAACATTAATAATGTGCTTTTAGATGTAGTTTATTTCTCATAACTAATGAGATAATAGTCTCTGAATAACGAAGAAAAACGCATAATCGCAAGGTTTTGGTCGGGGTATCGCCTTTTTTTTATAGGATAAGGGTGACAAACGAGCACACAGTCCACCTGAGATGGTAAGTGGTTGCTGCGGCCCATAGACATCTACATCTATCCTCTATTACAAATCAAAATGCAGATGCGTTGTCACCCGTGAGGTCTAAGATGGAATGCCTCATTTCCAGTAAAAAGGGCCTCCGGCCACCTGCACTCACCAAGCGAAACGCAGAGGTAAACCTCTACTTCACGCTGGTTTTCTGTGAAGTCGTGGTACCACCCCGGTTCGAGCCGGCCCATCCGTGCGACAGCAAAAGCTGTCGCGTGGCTCTACCACTGTTAATTACGCCTTAACAATACGTTGATTTACAAGAGAAATCGCAGGTTCTACATCTACAGACGCATCGGAGTTCGGGTTCGAGTGCGCTTCTCTAACAACTATTTATGCTTGCGTAGTCGGTGATCTTGACAAAGGCATCGTAATATCGATACTAGGTTAGCAGAAATTATAAGGAGCTTCAATCGTGGTCCCTTAAATTTATATAACTAGTATGTTACTTCTGATAACTGAGGTCTATTTTAACTAGTGGCGATCGAGCGTTTCTTATGTTTATACTTTTTGTCTGGTTTAATTAGAACCCTACCAAACTAGTTTATATCTATCTTCTACTAACTAGTTGTATTTAGATAATGACCAAAGCGAGATAAAAGATTTTAGAAGCAAATTCACTGTTTATTTATTTGTAGTAATCAATATGCAAATCCTTCCTCCTTTGTAGATAATGTATGTGGTCACAGAATTATCCGCCAATTCTCGTCAAAGTTAACACAGCCTTAGGTACTGCTTCCTCTAGTGTATGTGTAAGCATGATGGATGAGTTAACTCTTTTCTGGACTTATGCACTTTTATCTTTCGGAACGAATTTAATGTGTAGTATTTTATATAGTAGTAGTATACCACGCAGCCGGCTGCTTGGTTATGTGGAACTCACTATGAAACCTAAGTGCCTGCTCACTAAACACCACCTGGAACTGGCTTTGGCCTGGAGGGCTTTTCTGCCGTATCGGAAGCGACCCCCTTGGGGAAAAGGGGGCGCAGTAAAACTTATTCTACCTTAACACTTATATAATATACTTCGTGGGGGCTATACTACACCTCCCACCGACAAAAAATAAAGTTATCTATTTTTTATCAAACCTAAAAACTATTCAAAACGTAATTAAACAATATCTAAAGGAAAATACTGTAATCTAAGGCATGATAATATCTAGATTTATAAGGGCGTTTGGCTAAACCCTCTGGCACATAAAAATGTGTAGTCACATTAGTTATAGTAATTAACATAATCAGGCATAATTATGTAACATAACATAATATAATATTATTATGTTTTGATTTTTACAAATATTTATGTTATTTTTTATTCCTATCCTTAATCATCAAGACATCTAGTTCGGACATTTAGTAGTACATAGTACTCATTTCATTTTCATATATCTTTTCACACTTCAATACTTTTCTTTGTTCCGTTTTAAGGATTCCGTAGCCAAATGGCAAAAAACGGAACCCTTATGGATTCGTCATGTCTGTCCGTCCGTATGTCACAGCCACTTTTTTCCGAAACTATAAGAATTATGCTATTTAACTTGGTAAGTAGATGTATTCTGTGAACCGTATTAAGATTTTCACACAAAAATAGAAAAAAAAAAGTTTTCTTACATAATTTTTTTTCTAAACTGAATAGTTTGTGCGAGAGACACTTCCAAAGTGGTAAAATGTGCCCCCCCCCCCCCCCTGTAACTTCTAAATTAAGAGAATGATAAAACTAAAAAAATATATGATGTACATTACCATGTAAAGTTCCACCGAAAATTGGTTTGAACGAGATCTAGTAAGTAGTTTTTTTTAAACGTCATAAATCGTAAATTATGTTACTTGCTGTAACGGAACCCTTCATGGGCGAGTCCGACTCGCACTTGGCCGCTTTTATTTACTTCCTATTATTTACTTCATTCTTGTTTAACAATTATTTATTTTTCATTTTTCTTCACAACATTTTAGCTACATATTCATTCAATATTTGTGTCACTTCTTTCACGTACACGGCTCACGTACATATATACATTATGATCAAGATTATAGACAATATTCCTTTAAATTTTATAATAAATTCTCATTTCCCTCATTGATAATACATTAAAACTTATTCCGCATTTAATCGTATCCGAACAACCTTAAAAACTAATCGGTTATTAGTTTTTCCAAACTCTCAGATGATCAGGCCGATTGTATGTGGATATGCTACCCTCCGATAATTTTTATTTACATATTATGTCACAACTTGTACCTATATGTTATTTCTTTCAATAGTTTCATTTATAATGACATATTCTGTAACAACCATAAATTTACTTACGTATTTTGAATTACTAATATGAATTTATCTTATAATATATTCTCGTAGTTACATCATACAGACAGTCAAAGATTGAGGCTCACAATATGGGCACAACGAAATTTAAATTGATTAATTGTATACGTAATAAAATGAGTTCAAAAATCCTATTAACCCATTCTCTGTCGCTGTACTCAAACGAGTACAGTTGTTTAAAAATTAATTGACTAGATATATGGAGGTATGTTATTTTTTAAATTATTAAATTAAATAGAGGGTAAACTCATATTTTTTTTGAGTCATGCAAATTGAGGGTATTTCTAAAATATGTGTCATTTGGAGCAACCGGATTTCATGTTATTGGACTAGCGTGTAAGTGAGTAGTATTTTTATTATATTTTATTATTATTATTCGTGTAAATGTTGTTTTTTGTAATAATTGTGATAAGATATAGTGTAACCTATAATGTGAGTTGCAAAATTTGAAACAATTATTATTTATTATTAACTTTAGATGAAGATTTTTACTGATGTACTCAGTTGAGTACACTGGTCACTTCAATAGATAAAAATTACAACTTTGTTTCAGTTTACCAACAATGAGTCGCAAGATGTTTTCAGGTTCAAATAGCTTTATAGGACTTGAGAAAGCAATTGAAGCAATCACAGTAGATAGTGATGATGACCGTGCATATGATTTGGCGATAATATCACCTGATCCCAGTATCATGACTCATGACTGACGAAGTGGAAGGGTCTGATGAAGATATGGTGACATATACGTTGCCACGAGATGTGCCCGGAAATATTGAGATTATGGTGCGAGATGAAGGTACTTTGTCGAGCGGCTATGATTCCAGTGACGAAGAACCATTGGGCGCAAAACGAGTTCGTCATCAGATTTTTGAAAAAAATACTGGATGAAGTATTACAGCTCATATTATCTAATAGTATTTTGTACGCTAATCAAAACAATAGACACTCTTTTCAACTTGATTTACCAGACCTAAAAAAGTTCATTGGTATTTGATTTTGTCGGGATATCACAAATTGCCTTGCCTCACAAAGTGTCTGCAGGATGGCTACTAACTATGATTACTTTATACCAATGGGCACGGTAAAAAGATGGTGCCAAGAAATGAGAGAGGATTCATGGCAAAAAGTGGTGGTGGGTTTTATTTACACACTTGTTGGGACATGGCCGTTTCAAACTCTTGGCATTTACATGTTATAAGCAAGGATGACCCTATGGATCAACTCTTGTTTCGATGTAGTCTTGCCAGATACTATTTGCGACAAGAAACTCTAAAAAGAGCCAGACCATCTTCTTTGATCGAAGGATTGCCTCAAGATGGTTCAGGCCACTACCCAAGGATGCTTGAAAAGCAATTACGGTGCGTCATTTGCCATGCAAGGGTCCGATGAGAATACAAGAAGTGTTTGAAAACACTCTGCGTTGAAAAGTTTTGCTTCGAAAAATTTTACACATAAGTGGCCACTGTACTCAAACAAGTACACCCTTGAAAAAGTATAAAAAAATAATAAAAAAACTTATTTTGTTTAATTTTATGTTTGCTAGTCCTGCCTAGAGTAACAAAGTAAACATTTTTTGTTAAAAACGTTTTTTATTTGATTTTGGCCACTAATGGGTTAAACGAAGTAATTCTTTTCATAATCCACACTTAACATAGGTATTAAATCTTTACTATTTTCCCAGAAAATAATGAATTATAAAAATTAAAAGTTTATGATTTGAAAGTTCAAAAAATATAACACCGAAATTAATAAATTATTACATTAATTTCATATTAAGATACAGAACAAAGAAGTCAAAGCAACGTAACCATTTTCAATAACAATAACCTCATCACATAACAACAGACAGATCAAAATACAAGTTGTAATCTCACTCCCAGCAGCGCAAGCGGTTTGAGACACCTTTGTTTTAATTACCAAAGTACGTATATATGAAAACGTTTGCGTTTACATCGTATTATGATCACCTAATTTTAACATAACTTGTACAATGTTATTATTACATACGTGGGTATGATAGTTAGGTACATCACTTTTACCTGGATCGTAAAAGATTGCTAGAAGTATGATATTTACTATATCGTTTACAGAAAATAATTGAATAATCACTATAACACCTATCAACTTTACACAACAAAACATTAATAATATTTAAACATTTAAAAGAACAATTTTAATTTTTAAGTAGGTTATTATATAACATTAAGGTTGCTGCCTTTATAAAAGAAAAGAAAACATTTGTTAATAACCCTTTTCAAGTTGAATACTTACATTTAAATAAAATTTACTACAGAAAAACACAACAAAATATATCATAAATTTAAGTACGTAAAAATGTAATCTATCACATTAATTTATTAATTTTTGCACGAAACAGTAATAAAATTAATAAAAAATAATAACTGAATAAAAGTGAATATAAAATCGTACACAGAAGTGCTTATGTAACTTAATTTATAATTATTGCATTTTGATTATTTTTTTCAGATACAGTAATAAAAATATTAAAAAATCAATTGAATCGTAAATTATTATTACTTAACTTCAAAAATATGATACCAAAAGAAACATACTTAAAAACAATCTCAAATTGATAAATAAATTGTTAAATGGAACTAAAACGACACAGGTGCGAAGTTACCTCTTAATTTCTTCTTTGTTCTTCTTGGCTCAATTTTCATATTCTTCTGGACGAAGCTTGCAAGAGTACAACGGCTTCTTCCCTTTTTAAATTAATCTGCCGTTTCTTAAATATTTGGCTTTGGTCATTATAATATTTAAAAAAAATCCCCATTTCATTTTCCTAATTTTTTCTTAGCTGCCTTCATAGTACTTTTATACATATATGCATTATATTTATATTACTTCATAAACAAGTACATTATACTTGTTAATTTTTCAGTCAGTTATTATTGTGGACTCTTCTTGTATTCGTATTTATTTTTCGTCACATCCGGTATTGCGCCAATTCAGTTGTAATAATATTATTTTTTGTCAATCATTTCACTCATTTCTTCATTATTTAATTTAGTAATATTTATTTTTACTTTTTAATTTTAATTAGGCCCCGGCGGTGCGCGTGCGTTGTAGCAGCGCACCGCCTGGCAGGGTCGCCATGTAATATTGGACGGTGTTCAATAAATAGGAGACGTGTTGCTTATTTCAAGACCTATATATACTTCGTGGGGGCTACACTACAAGTGATTTCTGGACATGATTCATGGTAGCTATCTATCATTGCTTTAGTAACAGCTGCTACCTGTCCTTCTAGGAGCGACTGATCTGCTATAGTGTTTGTCCCCTCATAACCCGCGAGAAAAGATGTCAGCCTGTTTAGGTATTTTGCTCTATCCGTATTGTGATTACTCCATGGTTTTTTTTTTATGGGATAAGGGTGACAAACGAGCACGCAGTCCACCTGATGGCAAGTGGTTGCTGCGGCCCATAGACATCTACATCTATCCTCTATTACAAATCAAAATGCAGATGCGCTGTCACCCGCGAGGACTAAGATGGAATGCCTCATTTCCAGTAAAAAGGACCTCCGGCCACCTGCACTCACCAAGCGAAACGCAGAGGTAAACCTCTACTTCACGCTGGTATTCTGTGAGGTCGTGGTACCACCCCAGTTTAAGCCGGCCCATCCATGCGACAGCAAAAGCTGCCACGTGGCTCTACCACTGTTAAAAATGTGTAAGTGGTGTAATGGGTGTTATGTATTGATAATATTGAGGGTAAAATTGTAATATCTGTTTAAGGTAGATTTGATTAAATGAGTTTGTTTTGATCTTGACTTGATCTGGCTTGTACCGTTTTATGGCGACTGAGGAAAATCAATTAGTTAAAGCAGTAATATGGAGTGTTAATTTGATAAATGTGGTGTTTCCCGGAAAATTTGATTCCAGGATTGACAATTGGAGTGCATATGAAGAACGTTTGTTGTGTGCTCTGGAAGCCGCGGATGTAATTGGCGATAATTTAGACAAAGCGCGCGCCCTTTCTCTATCACAATGCAGAAAGAAAAAATATTCATTAATTGTTTCATTATTGGTGCCTAGGAGATCGACTTCTGTGACATTTAAAGACATTTTGGCAGTGCTTGACCAATTCTATAAACCTCGAGTGAATGAAATTTTACGAATCAATAAATTCCATAAACGTCAACAAAATCATAATTAAAGTATTCAGGATTTTATTGAGGCCATTGGCTCTCTGACTTCCAGGTATAATTTTATGGATTTAAAAAGGCAGCTACGGGACCGATTAGTGTTAAGAGTGCGTGACGAGCGTCTCCGTCGCGAGCTGTTAAAGACGAAAAATCTTACTTGAGAGTTTTAACTATCGGATTTATAAGTTTATTACGCAGAGAAACCCCGAGCATAGCCCTCTCCATAGCTCGCTGGGCGACCTTGAGCTTCCTCATATGGCCAGCAGTGAAGGACTACGTCTCAGATCCGTAAGTCATCACTGGCAACACGCACTGGTTGTACAATTTCGTTTTCAGGTTTTGAGGTATGTCTAACGAGAAGATGTGTCATGGTTTCCCGAACGCTGCCCAGCCGAGTTGAATCCGTCGATTGACCTCTCGGTCGAAGTTGGACTTACCTAGTCGGACTATTTGTCCCAGGTAAACATACTCGTCAACAACTTCGAGCTTAGTGCTCCCAACAACTACCGGCATAGGTGTGACATGGCCGTTAAACATGATCTTTGTTTTGTCCACGTTCATCTTAAGACCTATCCGTTGGGAGACACTATTGAGGTCATTGAGCATAGTGCTTAGGTCCTCCAGCGATTCTGCCATAAGGACTATATCGTCGGCAAATCGAAGGTGAGTGATGTACTCGCCATTGATGTTATACCGTATTCTTTCCAGTCCAGTAGCTTGAAAATGTCTTCCAATGCAGCGGTGAAGAGTTTTGGGGATATGACGTCACCCTGTTTTACACCCCTCTGCAGTATGATAGGTTTCGTACTCTGATTCTGTACTCGGATAGCCATCGTAGCTCTACTGTACAAACACTTCAGCACTTCGATATACCGACAGTCAACTTGGCACCGCCCAAATTTCGACGGAATCAAAGGCTTTCTCATAAGCCCACATACGCAAGGCAAAGTGGCAGATTGTACTCCTCTGTCTTCTGTATAATCTGCCGCAGGGTATGTATATGGTCTATGGTACTAAATCCTTTTCGGAAACCGGCTTGTTAGGAAGGCTGGAAGTCGTCAAGTCTGCGTGCGAGACGATTCGTAATGACTCTCGAAAACAGCACGTAGACGCGGCTCAGAAGGGAAATCGGTCTGTAGTTCCTCGGAATTAAAAAGTTTCTGAAGGACTTCAAGTACCGGTTTTCCCACCCGCTGTAATTCCATCCTCGCCCGGGGACTTGTCGTTTTTAAGGTGCTGGAGAGCCATTCTAATCTCGCTCAGACTGACGTCCGGGATATCTTCGGAATAGTGTCGGATAAGTCTCGCTCTTGGATCGTTACTCACACTTGCGTGTGGCTCCAACGATGACGTGTACAGCTGCCCATAGAACCTCTCAATCTCACTCAAAATCTCAGGTGTCCCGGAAACGATGCTGCCACACTCAGTCTTCAGCTTTGACAGTTGGCTCTTTCTGGCAGACAGATCTCTGGCAAAGACTTTGGAGCCTTGGTTCCGCTCGATCGCTTCTTCAATGCAAGCTGTATTGAAGTTGCGTAAGTCCCGCCGCATGCATTTGCAGATCTGTCTGTTCAGGTGCCTGTATGCTGTCAAATCTGTTGAAGAATGTAGCTTCATCTCCCGTCTAACAGCCATGAGATTAAGAGTGTGATTGGAGAGTTTTTGTGTTCTTCTGAGGCGGGTCTTGCAGAACTTAGCTCCGAACGCATGGAAAGTTTCCACGAGCTTGTCATTCATATCGTCCACTTCATTGCAGTCTTCTAGGCACTGAAAACGGTTTTGTAACTCGAGCTAAAAGGTTTCAGGACTTTGAGTTAGAGCACGAGGGGGACGGAGCGTTGACTTCATCAGACGAGACCTCTCCAACTTAACGTTTAGGTTCAGTGTGCCCCTAACCATTCGGTGATCGCTACCAGTTTTCACCCTCGCGATCACAGATACATCACTGAATAGTTGTCGTCTGGTCGTCATAATGAAATCAATCTCATTTTTTGTCGAACCGTCGGACTTCGACCAGGTCCACTTTCTGTGGGGCCGCTTCTGGAAGAAAGAGTTCATCATAAAGAGTCCCTCTTTCTCCATGAAGTCGGCTAGCTGCTGGCCCTTTGGGTTCCGTTGCCCTATTCCAATTTTCTCTACTTCCAGCTCACTGTTCTCTCTTGTCCTCCTCCTCCCAGTTTTGCGTTGAAGTCTCCCATTAACACCGTATAGTTGGTTATGGAGGAATGCATGGCTCTAGAGATATCCTCATACATTTCCTCCACCTCCTCATCGGGGTGTGCCGAGGTTGGTGCGTAAACCGGTACGACCTTCAGCGAATACCGTTTGGTGATTCTGAGTATAAGGTACGCAACCCTCGTCGACACACTCAATCTTTACAACGTTGTTAACGAGAGACTTGTGGACGATAAATCCGAAACCTCCTTGGGACAGATGGTCGCCCTCCCGGTGATAAAGCAAGTTACCGGATTCGAGGATTACCGTGTCCTCCCCCTTTCTTCGGACCTCGGATAATCCTATTTTATGCCAGCGTAACTTGTCTATCTCTTCTTCGAGCTCCACGATCTTCTCAGTCCTCAGGGTGCGTGCGTTGTATGTTGCTAGGTCGAGTCGTCTTAGGTGGCAACCGAACCTCCACCGGAAATTTTTAGCACTCCCTGTCAGGAGGAGTGTCAAGCGTTGTTAAATAGTTAAATCTAATTGCAACACCTCTTTGTATTTGCTCCATGGTAGAGACAGCGGCGCATTTGCAATACCGACACTCCTCTCCGCTCGTGGCTCCACATGGGGCACAAGTTGCAGAGAAACTTGAACATTCATGAAACATTTACATTGGATTACAATCTAATTTCTACTTTAAACTGGCGATCAGCCCCGGCTTTACTCGAGTGATTTCTGGATCTCTATAACAGCGCCACGAAACCTAGCGACGCCTACCGGGACCAATTGTTAATCTAAACCATCCAGGGATCCACCCAAACTCACAAAAAATTTCATCAAAATCGGTCTAGCCGTTCCCAGTTGTAATCTTTCATACATGCGCCTATTGATTTTTATTTAAAGGTATGAATATGAACTAGCCGCTGCGCTGCTTGCGTGTCCGCTCGTGGTTAGTTTTTTTTTCAGTGAAGAAGCCCGGTATATTACGACCTTCTGTTTCTGTAGTCCCGGTTGAAATAGTTAATTATTCATTATTCCTCAATCTGAGTGCCACTGACACACAATTACGCGTTTAGTTTACAACATTTATGTAAATGTCGACAGTAACTGTAAAATATAAAATGCACTAGGTACGCAAAGTGTACAAACTGCAAATACTCAATCAATTCTTTATTTGCGAATACAGGTATTAACAAAGATGTTGTATAATATTATATATTAATTTCTTCTGTATTTGGCCATATAGAACATTCAAAATAATATACATTAATTTAAAAAAAATTACAAACGTATAAAAATCACAATCATAGTTCACATCTCGTTCCATTAAATTTTAATAAATACCTATATACTCACTCAAACGTAGAATATGCGGATGGTATATTATTGTATATTGCAATATGGTATAATTTTAACCGAACCTGACATGACGGACATATCGTACACAATTATGTACCCACATAATTGTGTACGATATGTCCTATAGATGTCGCAAAAATATCTGATAAAAATCTATACGCATTTTAAACTGAGAAGTGTATTTTTATAGGATGCCACTATAAATAATATGTTTATGAAAATTTTGTTTATGAAATTAAATTTGATCAAGATTTGAACTGAGTAGTTTTTGAGTTATCCTTAATAATGCGTATTTATTTGACTTGGACTAGACATTGATGATGTTATCATTTTATTTATATTGAAGTCGGTTGTACAAAATTTTTATTTTACCTCTTGTTAATAAAGCGGTGGCTTGTCAACCTTGAGCAGTTAAAATGATCCGGGGTTGCGCTCGCCAACATACGGTGTATTTAGAGTTAGCATCTCACCGCGCCTAACTTTGCACCAATTAAAAATCTACACTGCCTTTGATATACTCGTTATTGCGTTATTTTGAGCTATGCCGCAAATTCAACATTAAAAGCTATGAGCCATGCTAACCGTGCGAAAAAATACTACAACTGAAGATAGGTTTTTTTAATAGTTTAACTTTCTTGTTTTAACAATATTCAAGTTTAAATGGACCTAGATTTTACTGATTTTAATCGTGTATATTAACTAATTTTATATTCCCGACGTTTTGAGTATATTCTGCCGACTTCCAAAAAGGAGCCAGAACTCAACTCAACTGTTTTTTTTATGTGTGTTAGGTACCTCATAACTTTTTACTGTGTGAACCGATTTCAATGATTTTTTTTAATTGAAAGCTGATACTTCTCATGTGGTCCCATATGAATTGAAATTGAAAGAATTGATCAAGGTCAGAACAATAGTTTCTGAGTTATTCTTAACAACTTATATTGAAGTCGGCTGTACAAAATTTTAAATTATATAGCAGCCATGTGGGGACTGAGGTGTTCGACGTGCCAATGTCATGGTCCCATCTGTTGTGCGCTGATGGCTAGACATATTATGGAACAATATATTTGACTGCCTCGTTGGCCTAGTGGCCTTAAACGCGACTGCTGATCATGAGGTCCAAGGTGCGAATCCCGAATCATCAAATTCAAATAAAAAAAAACCGGCCAAGTGCGAGTCGGACTCGCGCACCGAGGGTTCTGAACAAATCCGTAGGTTAAAATTATTAAAAATATTTTTATTATATGATGTAACTAAAAATTTATGCGTATCGCAATTTTTCCTTTATCTGTGCTATAATACGTTGCTTCGTACCAAATTTTAAGATTCTGAGTTCACGGGAAGTACCCTGTAGGTTTTGATTCCCTTGCGGCATAATATTTGCGGCACAAACGCCTGTAACTTTTGATTGCGTTGGCTTAGAAGTTTGATTTTTTCACAGCTCCAAAGGACGGTAGACTTGAGTATTTGATATGAATTTCAGCTTGATACCTCCACGCGTTCCTGAGAAAAAGGGTCTTGACAGACAGACAGACAGACGGACAACAAAGTGATCCTATAAGGGTTCCGTTTTTTCCTTTTGAGGTACGGAACCCTAAAAAACTGCAATTGCCAAACCGCCTGCCAAGCTTCGCAACTATGGTAAATGCGAGAGGCATGTGTTCAGCAGTGGACTTGTGATCCTGTATTAAATGAATGAATGACTTGATTTCGCCAAAGACTCGATCCGAACACGTCGCCTTAGCAAGCAGGGTTACGACCCGGAAGCAAAATAAATATACAAGCAATATACTTAAAAGATACAATCAATAATTATAGTCACTTTTATACAAAAAGTAAATTACTCGAGGATATTGGAGAAAGTCAATGACCTGCACAGCAGCGCCCTGTGTGGTCGAACAAAGGAAGGTTAAATAAAGGAACAGTGAAACGGTTTGATGTCATCGTCGCTTACCTCATGACAGCTCGTTTACAACTATGCTTCTATACACACAGCTTATTAAGTTTTTTTTAATAGGGTACGGGTGAAAAACGAGCACACAGTTCACCTGATGGTAAGTGGATGCTGTGGCCCATAAACATATTCATTCATCTTGGATTAAGAATCAAAATGCAGATTCGGACGAAATATAACTAAAAAGACTAAGATGAATGCTTCGTTTCTAGTTCCAGCAGAATTAATAAGCTGGCTAATTCAACTCGGCTGGGCAGCGTTCGGAAGATTATGACACATCTTCTCGTCAGACATACCTCAAAACCTCGAAACTAGATTGTACAACTAGTGCGAGTTGCCAGTGATGACCTATGGATGTGAAACGTGGTTCTTCACTGCTGGCCGTATGAGGAAGCTCAAAGTCGCTCAGCGAGCTATGGAGAGGGCTATGCTAGGCGTTTCTCTGCGTGATAGACTTAAAAACGTGGATATCCGCAGTAGAACCACCAACCAGAGTAACCGACATAGCCCAAAGAATTAGTACGCTGAAGTGGCAATGGGGTGGCCATATAGCTCGAAGAACCGACAACCGATGGGGAAGAAAGGTTCTCGAGTGGCAGCCTCGTACCGGCAGATGAAGTGTAGGGCGTTCTCCCACTAGATGGAGTGACGACCTGGTAAGACATGTAGGAAGTCAATGGACGCAAGTGGCTCAGGACCGTGCTTTGTGGCATTCCTTGGGGGAGGCCTATATTCAGCAGTGGACTTGTGAAGGGCTGTAATGATGATGATGATGATGATGATGATTCAATGAGAGCCCCCGCTGGAGCCAACCCATTCGTGCTACAACCATAATATGGCTGCAGCGTGGCTCTTCAACGTAAATTTATTTTATCTATCATTTATTATGCATACATCAATGTCAGAGATAGCGATTTAAATATGGCCGCCAGGAAGGAAGCGCGGGTGGATGAAGTTAATTAGTTTCCGGAACGTCGTCAACGATGCCTCCCGACTCGTGATCCCCTTTTGCTAACTTCGTTATCCTTTCGTGATGCAAGATATAGAAAGTATCTGATTTTATTTCATAAAATTACAATACCTAGTTTCCGCGTCAGGGTTAGCTTATGAATACTAAATATTTTTCCGCTTCGAAATATAGTCTTTTAGAAATAACTGGTAAGAATCCCTCAAATACTAATAGTTTGATACATTCTGTTAACCCCAGGCCACTTTTTTATAGGATAGGGTGACAAACGAGCAGTCCACCTGATTGTAAGTGGTTGCTGTGACCCATAGACATCTACATCTATCCTCAATAAATAATCAAAATGCAGATGCGTTGTCACCCGTGAGGATTAAGTTGGAAGGCATATTTTCCAGTAAAAAGTGTCTCCGGTTCTCTACATTCGCATGCTATTTTACGCTGATAATCTGTGAGAGCGTGGTCCTTCCCCGGTCGTGTCAGTTCGTGCTACAACTATACAACTACTATAGCTGCAGCATGCTCTACTACGCTGAAAAACTCATAAGGGAAGAACATGATTTATTTTCACACAATGTTTATCTTAATGATGTAGTAGAAATACGTTAATTTTGGAAATGTAAAGAAAAAACCCCGTGAAGAACCGCGATAGTTTAGGGGCTAAGGGCTTGCTGTAAATATCACAGTACGGGTTACGGGAGCAGCACTTGTTCGAACCCCGCTGGCACCAGTGGAATTGTAAATTACAATTATAAGTGCTGGTTTACCATGGCTTTATGGTGAAGGAACACATCGTGAGGAAACCTGCATGTCTTAGAATTTTATTTTGTATTTTAACTTATGCCTTAACTTAAAGTAGGTACGTTTAACGTTAATAAACAGACTAATTGTGACTCAGTTTATTATGTGTCACAGGTCGGTCACAACTATTGTTATCAGTGATTGTTAAATAATTCCTACCACGAATCATTAAAATAATAATTGTTTAATTATCGTTTTGTTTTATATTAATATTTTTAATTACAAATATAACATAGATTATAAGACATTCTATTGTCATAATAATTATCATAGATAATTTTCTCAGTTTATTTTTAATTTAGAATTTGAGAGATTTACAAAGAATATTATATAAGTAATTTCATTTTCTAAACATTTGTAATTAGTTGACTTATCCGTAATATTTGAAATGAAATGAAAGTTTATTGTTTCCAACATATTCTTAAATTAGTATAAGTTTGAGGAGTTCTTTTAAGTATAAAGATACTTGTGGTAGAAAGTCCTCGCCCTCCCTTAACTAAATACATTCAACAAAAAAAGAAACAGGGATGTGTACGTACGTGCAAGCGCCCGAGCCCGAGCGAGCGCGCGCGCTTGTGTGTGTGTGTGTGTGTGTACATGAGTACGTGTGTGTATGTATGAAAAAAGACAGTGAGTGAATGTGTTATAAGCTTATAAGATAAATTGTAATAAAGCTTCAGTTTGATCGTAATTAAGTGTCTTAAGCCACGGCATTATTTTTTTCTTACAGTCATATGTCTTTAATGGATATATTTGCAATATTTTATTAATCTGATTGTATAAATGTTATGATTGTTTCTCATATTGATGTTTCGCAAAGGTGGTTTTCGTTCTCCAAATAGGAGCTACGCTATAATTTCTTCTTTTACTACTGTAAATAGATTTAAACGCCAAAGATTTATGTTTTTTCAATACAGTGTGTAATATGTACAACTGCCTCACCGAAATCAGCCCACTTGATGCATACAAAAAGCTAGTGGAGTACCTGTACGGTTTAAAATGCATAACCTTTAGTAGACATCTCTGAGCTCTTTCAATTTCATAAAATTTACTTTTGTAAGTACCCCCCCAAATTGGTATACAATATATTATAATAGATTGAGCTAGCGCTACATGTATTTGATTCAAAAGATCTAAACTGGCAACATGTCTTAAAGTTTTAAATATCCAAGTGAGCTTTCGAATTCTACTAGATACTAATTCAACATGTCTGTACCAGGAAAGTCGCTGATCCACCATAACGCCCAGATACTTTGTATATGAAACTTTTTCTATAGATAAACATGTACAGTTACCGCTGGAAGGATTGTTACATTTATGTATTTTGATTCTAAAATCATCCTTTGACTGTGATCGACTAGTCATAGAAAAACAAATGAATTGAGTTTTAATAACGTTCAAAGTAAGTAAATTGTTGTCAAGCAAACGAGCAACTTTAGCTAATTGTTTTTCCGCTATTAACTCCACTTCTTCCCACGTGTCTCCACAAAATAACATCGCAGTGTCATCTGCTTATGAGAGAACTCTTCCCATGGTCACACTCATACTACATAGATTATTAATATATGCTAAGAATAGCGTAGGGCCCAAGACGCTTCCCTGCGGTACTCCATAATTTACATTTATATAACTATTAGTGTATTGACCTATTCTTACCGTCTGCGTCCTATCAGAGAGGTAGTCTTTTAATAGTTTTAGAGGTATACCTCTGATTCAAATCCGTTCTAATTTAGTGACAAGTATAGGGATTGATACAGTATCAAAGGCTTTTTTTAAATCCAGGAAGACAGCAAGACATTTTTTACCGTTATCTAAAGTATTAACAATTTGAGAACTCAACGCAGCAACTGCATCTTCCGTAGAGCATCCCTTTCTAAAGCCAAATTGAGAGTCTGCTAATATGTCAAATTTAGAGAGATACTGTATAAATCTGTTGTTAATTAACTTTTCCAAAATCTTTGAGAACACAGGTAGCAAGGAGATTGGTCGATAATTACACGCTTCTTTCTTATCTCCACTTTTGTAAATCGGAATTACAATAGATCGCTTCAGCAGCTTCGGAAATACACCCTTTTCAAAACAGGTATTAGCGAAATGGCAGAAGATGGGGACAAGTAATTGTTTAGCCATTTTGAGAAAACCCATTGAAATATTGTCCCATCCAGGGGCTGAATCGGATTTGAGACCTGAAATAATACTATTTATCTCTTCCGGATAGGTTTACATCATTACAAAGGAAGAATGTGCCTTTACAGATATAGTTTCATGTACTTGATCAATATGGCAAAAAGATGAACAAATGTTAGGATTGTTAGTATTTATGTTCTCGGCAAGATTTTTACCAACACTAGCAAAGTATTCGTTTACTTTATCAATCGAATCACCCGGTGAGGTTTTCGTACTTAATAAGTCCAAACTATTAACACGTGATTGTTTTAAGTAAATATTTATAACAGTGGTTTACTTATTTTAATATTATAAAAGTTTTTGGATTGTACATTATAATTCTTAAACATTCGAACTGTTGCTAAGTTCCGTTTTGATAGGTAGTTAGGATAGGCTACCACATTTTGTGATAGATATTATTTAAACGATTGCAATAATGATTGAGGGGCTTTTTCAAAATGTGCTGTAAAAGTAGCAAAGCAAAGAACAAGTAGGTAATCAGGCGTACGAGGGTTGCACTAAAAGTATCGGGAATGGAATATTTCCACTGTTCCTGTCATATTAAAATCTTTTTAATTGAAAAATCCTTGGTTTTAAAAATCGAATACCATTTATTTATTTAAAAAAAGATTCTCGGTCTTGTCAAACTTGTTTAGTCGTTGAGAAAATGGAATTGACTCGAGAAAATTCAAGAGCGATGATTTATTATGACTTTCGAAGTGGTTTAACACAAAAACAGTGTGTTGACCGGATGATTTCTGCATTTGGTGATGAAGTCCCATCCAAAACCACAATTTATCGCTGGTTTGCTGAATTTCAACGTGGACGTGTCAAGCTCAGTGATGATCCCCGTCAAGGTCGTCCAAAAACTGCAGTCACCCAAGAAAACGTTGATGCTGTGCGTAAGCTGATTGAGGAAGATCGACATGTGACATACCGCGAAATTCAGGCAACTTTAGACATTGGCATGAGTCAAATACAAATAATTTTGCATGAACAATTAGGTGTAAAAAAGTTGTTTTCCCGATGGATACCGCATTCGTTCTGTGAAGAGCAAAAAGCGGCTCGCGTTACTTGGTGCGTCAGAACTCTCGAAAGATTCCACGCAGGATCCTCAAATGCTGTATACAACATCGTATCAGGTGACGAATTCTGGATATACGCGTACGAACCCGAAACAAAAAACCAGTCACGAGTTTGGGTGTTCGAAAATGAGTTAAAGCCAACAAAAATTGTTCGTTCACGGAGAGTTGCAAAAAAAATTATGGCCACGTTTGTCTCCAAAACCGGCCATGTTACGACTATTCCTCTTGAGGGACAAAGAACGGTTAATTCAGAATGATATACTAGCATTTGTTTGCCACAGGTCGTTTTTGAACTCCGTAAAGAGAACTGCAACCGCCGCATCATCCTCCATCACGACAATGCGAGTTCTCACACCGCACACAGAACAAAAGAGTTTTTAGAGCAAGAAAACATAGAATTATTAGACCATCCGCCGTACAGCCCCGACCTAAGCCCTAATGATTTCTATACTTTCCCTAAAATAAAGAATAAATTGCGTGGACAGAGATTTTCATCACCTGAAGAAGCTGTGGACGCCTACAAAAGGCCATTTTGGAGACCCCAACTTCCGAATGGAATGGTTGCTTCAATGATTGGTTCCATCGTATGGAAAAATGTGTCAAATGTCGCGGAGAATACTTGGAAAAGCAATAAATACATTTTTAAATAGTAATATTGTGTCACTTCCTTGATTCCCGAAATTTTTAGTGCCGCCCTCGTATTATTATTCATTTCTGCGACTCCTTTTATATTATGTTTCTGCTCAATGAAAATAAAGTCCGTTTATTTATAAAGAACTTCTCTTTATAAAGAATAATGTTTTGATAAAATAAAACTATGCAAACGACCGTGTTTTAATTAGATTCATGTCGTCACATGCAAATAACTATGTTTACTACGTCTCAGGCGCATACGATGACCTTTGTAGCAGTTACTTATGCCATATCTGCTTACAAGGTCAACTGCCTACGTAACAAACTATCTTCTGGTCCGCGGAAATTTGCAAGTTCCTTAATAAGAAGGTCTCGTTAATTCTTTTTCACGTTGATTCATTCATAGTTTGTGAAAGTTGAAAAGTGAATCTGTCTTTTTTTTTTGTAGTAGGTGACAAACGAGCACACAGTCAACCTGATGGTAAGCAGATGCAGTGTCCCATAGACCTCCTCATCTACATTTATCCTTGATTAAGAATCAATATGCAGATGAATTGTCCACCCTGAGGACTAAAATAGAATGCCTCGTTTCCAGTAAAAAGGGTGTCCGGTTCTCTACACTCACCATACGAAACACAGTAGCATTCAGCTGCTGCTTTACGCCTGGTATTATGTGAGAGCGTGGTTCTTCCCCGTTCGAGCCGACCCGTTCGTGCTACAACCATAATATAGTTGCAGCGCGGCCGTCTACCAAGAAAAGTTATTAGTTCAATTTCGTCTAGATCTCTTTTTTTCTCTTTTAAATAAAACGTTCTCGCACTAGGATTTTTCCTCTATCGTGGAGGCAGTTTATATACATACTTACTTGGAGGTCACACAAATACTTGTTCAGTGGGGCATTCGAACCTCAGCGCCGTTGATCATCGCTAAACCACTGCGCCACAGAGTCGTCATATTTAGAGAAACAGATACATTTTTATTCAATATAGATTATAAATAATACTTATTGAAAGTCGCTCTTTTGTTTAATTTACCACTGGTTCGGAAAATTCTCTGTCCTGGAAAGAACTAGCAAGAAACTCAGTGGGACTTTTTTAAATAAAAATAATATAATTTAAAATTAAAAATTTTGTACAGCCGACTTCAATATAGATTATTTAAGAATAACTCAATAACCATTGGTCTGACCTTGATCAAATTCATATGGGACCACACGAGAACTATCAGCTTTCATATAAAAAAAGAATTATCGAAATCGGTTCGCCCAGTACAAAGTTATGAGGTAACACACATAAAAAAAATACGAAAAAAAAAACATACACTCGAATTGAGTACCGTCTCCTTTTTGGAAGTCGGCAGATAAAACAGCTTACAATCCTATACGTTACACAATTAACAACACAAAGCATATTAGGAATAGCTTATACCAATATAATTATACCGCGGGGAGTAGGACTGTATGATAATTTAAGTTTTTCTTGACTATAGTTTTTTAATATTGTATATATTTCATTAGATAAATAAATATTTAACAATTGTCATAGTCATGTTCATGCTAATCACAGAGCGTAAAGATGAGAATGATATAATTCTGAGTTGTGTTGTGTCGCAAGGTCGTATCTCTGATTGGTTAAATACACCTTTGCTTAAAATATCCACCAATCCTCTTAATATATTGTCACTTTTTTTTAGTTTCTCATTATTTACTTAATTTTTAAGTGATGATATACCACGTGCTCGGCGGTGAAGTAAAATATAGGGATCTTGCATTTTTGAGAAACTAACTATTTTGAGGACACGACTGTGATGTCTGTCAACACGCACTGGAGTGTGGCGGATCAATTGCTGCAATGCATATTCGTCACCAAATCATATCACCCAAAATATATTTGGGTGGTAAAGAATCTGCATTTCGATTCTTATCGTTGCCGTTACAGTCTATTAAAGCCCACTGCTGAACATAGTTCTCCCCCATAAGTTGCCTCATGGGGATAGGATATTTGCCATAGCTGCCACACATGATTGGTATCCTTTTGTTACCTCTTATGACACCTTCTTACTACTTATTATAGTATAGTATAGCATATATATATTAAGGTTATGATTCTTAATTGAGAATAAATGTAGACCTCTGGGGCTCGGCATCCACTTACCAACAGGTGGACTGTGTCCCCGTTTGTCACCCTTATTCTGTAAAAAAAAGTCTATATATATAGGTTGTAACTGGTTTTGGCGGGAACTTGAACGATGGAGGATTGCTGCTCTTGTATTATTGTTTAAATAATAAAGTTTGGTAGTGGAATTTGATTTGTAAAAGTGGTGCGATTTTCTGTATTAAGTGACTGCGCATGTGAATATTGAATATTAGCGGAAACGGTGAAACAAGGGCTCTGATGGTGATGTGATTCTCAAGATAAGGTGTCCGCTTAGACGCCTTGAGATACCATTGCCAACTGTCAGCTGTCTGCTGGCTCAAGTTGCCGTCAAAATCTCCCAAGGGCTGCACAATGTGACGCATGAACATATTGTGAAGCAGTGTACTATGAAGGATAATAATTATACATTGTAACTTCAGGCTCGGAAGGGCTAGAACCCAGAGCCGTAAAGCCAGTTATAAAAAAAGTTTGTAACTTGACAGTTTGATTGACTGCGGTGTTCTGTTTGCAGAGTTCCTGAACAAGACGACTGTGTATAACCGCGAGGCGCTGGCGCGTGCGGTGCATCGGCCACAAGGCGTGCCACTGCTCACCGTCTCCAACCACCACTCCTGCTTCGACGACCCTGGCCTCTGGGGTCAGTGCCACCCTCGCTCTTTTTTTGAAATGAAAACATCTTTAGAATAGTTGTGATTTGAAACCAAACGAAACGAAAAAGAGACACTAAAAAGACATAAACACATCTATAGAATTTAGCCTGCGATAGAATGATTGGAAAACAATATACAGTGTTTCCTATTATCTCGGTATCCTCTTTGTGCGGTATTTTAAAGATGGTTGATATAACTTTTAGGTTACTAACTACTAAAATAAACAGTTAACAACATTAAAAAAATATTCAATAAATAAAATCAACCATATTGAATAAAATTATCATATCCAATCATAACAATCCACGATTTCATAACTTACAGATCTATATTAGGCCATCTATTTTATTTATTTATTACATAATTATAACATCATTACAGTTATATTAATCAATGCGATGATATAACTAACCTAAATATAAGAAAACTACTGACATAAATAACAAGCTGTGCCCCGCGGTTTGGTACTGGTACAGGTAGGTAGGGCTAATTACCAAGGTATGAATAATGTGGCCTAGTTTGTACCGGCGTTACTATTGCATAATATTTTAACATGAAAAAGTAGTTATTGTGACATAACTGTAATAGTTAGACACATGGTATCGCGGACATTTTTGTAGATATTGATGTCCTGTATAAAACTGTAGTACATCACTTTGCTCTATTGTCAATAGTTTCCGCAGCGTACGCGATAAAATGATTCTCTTTGAAGGCTGAGGCAACGAGGCGAGTGCCTTGAAACTGAGGAGATACGACAAAGGGGTTCTTTTTAGCGGTAAACGTGCAGACTTGTGTCTTCTGAGGATTAAACTGGACTAGATTTAGTCGCCCCCAATCCGAGACTTTGTTCAACAAAGACTCGACTTCAAAAAACAAGTTTGTTCCGGTACTTGACGACGTTTTCCCGAGAAATATTGGCACGGCCGGTGTATAGAGCATCACCAGTGCTATCATCCGCATAGCAATGAATGTTACCAGTTTGCAACATATAATAGATATGCAGAAGAAACAGCATTGGTGATAGCACACAGCCTTGTGGAACACCAGCGTTAATAGGCTTGTAGTCGGAGCATGCACCGTCTACAACGACCTTGATGCTCCAATCTACAAGGAAGCTGATGATCCAATTGCACAATTTCTCGGGAAGCCCATAGGAAGAGAACTTCGAAAGAAGCGGTATGTGCCATACCCGATCGAAGGCCTTCGCAATGTCCAAACTAACGGCCTATGCCTCCCCCTTGGACTCTATTGCCTCCGCCCATCTATGAGTCAGGTAGACCAGAAGATCGACCCTGACGAAAACCATATTGGCGGTCACTAATCAGCTGGTGATCCTCAAGGTACCGCATGAGCTGGCAGTTAATAATGGATTCCATTATTTTGGAGAACAAGGAGGTGATGGCGATAGGCCTGTAGTATCCCTAAAAAAGGCGACCGCTCAGAGCCATCCAGGTCTGAGCGGTCGCCTTTTTTAGGGATCAGGTGGACAAAAGCTGTCTTCCATGTTTTTGGGACTACGCCTAGGGAGTAGGGGTACCGGAAAAGACGCGTTAGAACCGGTGCCAACTCCGGAGCACACGTCCTCAGCACAATTGGGGGGATTCCGTTAGGCCCACTCGACTTGTGCATGTCCAGGGAGAGGAGTGCTTTGCGAACCTTTGCTCGACCGGGGAAGGACCACGCTCTCACAGAATACCAGCGTAAAATAGCAGCTTAACGCTGCTGTGTTTAGTATGGTGAGTGTAGAGAACCGGAGACCATGTTTACTGGAAATAAGGCATTCCATCATAGTCATCATGGGTGACAACGCATCTGCATTTTGATTCGTATATCGTAATCGAAGATAGATTTAGATGTCTATGTGCCACAGTGTGTGCTCGTTTGTAACCCTTATCATATAAAAAAAAACCTAGATCTGTAACTGTTAAAGTTGAAATCCAAATACGATGTAAGTTCATAAGCCTATTCGATACATTAGAACGTTTGCGTGACTCGCGTGTGAAAATGTGTTTGTAATGCGGCTAGCGGTCGAGGGCGGTTGCCACTTGCCACCAACATAGATAACAAAAGTATTTTAACAAAATTATAACTGTCTTGATTGTTAATTTGTTTATAAAACCTAAAATTTTTTTTATATAATAAGGGTGACAAACGAGCACACAGACCGCCCGATGGTAGGTGGGTGTTGGGAACCATGGACATCTATATTTACCCTCGATTAAGAATCAATATTTGAATGAATGAATCAATAGTAATTGAAGCGTCAGTAGCCTAATGGTAAGGCGTGGACCGCGAACTCGAAAAATCGTGCGTTCGAACCCGCCATTCGATTACTGTCGTAAACCACTTCTAACACAAGCATTTTAAACTTACCAGAAATGGTTAAAGGGTATATTAGTAATGTTTAAAAGCATTACTATTATTTTAATAAAAAAAATATGTAGATGCGCTATCATCCCTGAGGACTAAAACGGAATGCCTTGTTTCTAGTAGAAAAGGGTCTTCGGTCCTATACACTTACCATACGAAACACAGCTGCATTAGGCTGTAATTTCACACTGGGGTTCTGTGAGAGCGTGGTCCTTCCTCGGTCGAGGTAACCCATTCGTACTACAACCATAATATAGCTGCAACATGGCTCTACCGCGCACAGTACAAGTACAAGTACGCTCTTACATAATATCTGCGTAAAATAACTGCTTGATGCTTCTATGTTTCGTATGGTGAGTATAGATAACCGGAGACCCCTTTTACTGGAAACGAGGCATTCCATCTTTGTCCTCAGACAGTGACAACGCATTTCCAAATAGTCCAAATATTCAAACACTGCTCAATTTTAACACTTTCACTGTTCGGTTTTCAGACACAATAGTAGGACAATAGCAGTGACCTATATGTAGTGCACGGGACAGGGAAAGGGTTAAGATGCCGTTAAGTTTCGTGTTGTCTGTATCCCTTCAATTCAAAGTGACTGGATTTAACGACCACTTAAAATTGCGTAACGTTTGAGTATTTGGCCATATGGGCCACGGCATCTACTTACCATCAGGTGGACTGTGTGCTCGTTTATCACCCTTATTCTATAAAAAAGTACACGTGTGCGATAGTTACGTGAGGGGTGTGTGCGCAGGTGTGCTGGAGGCTCGCACGCTGGTGAGCGGCGCGCGCATGCGCTGGGCCCTTGCAGCGCACGACATCTGCTTCACGAACGCGCTGCACGCGTGCTTCTTCGCTCTCGGCAAGTGCGTGCCTGTCGTACGCGGCGCAGGTGTCTACCAGGTAACTAGCAACTGTCCATCTATCACAGCCTATAAAAGTCCACTGCTGAACATACGCCTCTCCCAGATACTCCCGACTCATAGGTAGGATTTTGCCATAGTTGCCACTCTTGTTAGACAGATTGGCAACCGCACTTTATTATTATTAACAAGCTTTTATTAGCTACGCGTGTATCTATCTATGTAACGGAATCTTTTAATGTCATTGAGGAGTTTTGGCGGGAACTTGACCTGCGGCGGTTTGTTGCTCCTGTATTATTGTTTAAATAATGGTTTGAAGTGGACTTTGATATATAAAAGTGATGCGATTTTGTGTATTAAGTGTCTGCGCATGTGAACTATTAGTGGAAACTGTGAAACAAGTGCTCTGATGGTGATGGATTCGCAAGTTAGCTGTTTGTTTGCATAGGCGCCTTTAGATACCATCGCCAACTGTCAGCTGCCTGCTGGCTCAAGTTGCCGTCAAAATCTCCCAAGGGCTGCACAATGTGACGCATCAACATATTGGGAAGCAGTGAACTATGAAGAAATTATAATAAACCGAATAAAAATACTCAAGACTTGGCCTAAAGGTCTAGATACCAGGCCATAAACTCCAAAAAAAAAATGTCACTGAACTATAATATGTACTACGTACTAGAGAAGCTATTCCAAACAAAAATTGTGCGCTACTCTGTCTTCGCGCATGCGCGGGAGATAGTAGTCGCGCATTCGCGAAGACTAATTTAATATAAAATAAGATATTATGTTAATATAAAATATATATAACAATTTAATATAAAATACTCTTATTTTAATCTAAACAAACATATTTCTAAATAAAATGTTATAATAATTATCTTATGGAATTCACAAATCTTCAATTAACGCAATATTTAGTTTAGCGTACGGATTGCAGTACAGTTCAGTTGAACATAGTCAATGTTCGGAATGTGAAATCTAGTGCGTAGTACATATAATATATCGATGTTTAATGTGATTTTCACCAACTTGTAGATGAACGATTGACTTGAAAATTTGCACTCGTATGAAGAACCGATGACAATATAATAGTTTAATTACCTTTATCCTAGTATCTCGATTCGGATCACCAGGATAAGATAAAATAATTTTATCTTTAGCGTGTTTACTTAGTTTTTTAAACTATAATTATTATGAGTTGTTACAAGAAAGATGCTGCCGACCACCTTCTGTTTTAGTTTCCCTCTATCGCTTCTTACAACATTCACATGTCGACATGGGGTAGTGGATGGAGGTAACTATATTATGTAATAAACAATGTGCACTAGACCGACTTTGGGTCACAGAGGCCAATCTCAACGAGACTGTCCACTTGTGCAGGACAGGCACATAGTTCCCGAGTGTATGCGCAAGCACAGGTGCACTCTCTATTCGCTCACTCTGTAACGGACGGTAATCAGACACGACCGGAGAGGATCAGGCGCAGGACCACTTTACGTGCTTCCGAGGTACGGGGGTGGAACACCGCCAACTTTCTGACGGAATTTCTTAACGGAAAATCATAATTGAATTTGATCTGAACTGGGATTCGAACCTGGTTGGTTTACGACCACTGGACTAACGAGGCAGTCGACTAATGTACACGCGAGGAAACAAAAGACTAATGTACACGGTCACGCTCTGCTTCACGCTACGATAACATTTTACTAGGTACTAGTACCTTTTGTGCCTAGTGGTCCGCTCAAGTTAGTGCGCCTGTTCCTGTGTTTAGATGTAAAGGTCATTATCCTCCTATCTGTACTTCTACTTTGCTAGCGTTGATGTACTGTGGTAATAATAACGTCTTCAACCTCAACATTACCCATAGACCATTTGCGGAAAGATATAGTGCACGATTACAGGTGCACTTTCTATTCCCTCACTCTTGTAGTCTGATCGAACTGATTTTTTTATAGGATAATTGTGAAAAACGAGCTCACAGTCCGCCTGGTGGAAAGTGGTTGCTGTGGCCCATAGACATCTACATCTATCCTCGATTACAAATCAAAATGCGGATGTGTTGTCACCCGCGAGGACTAAGATGAAATACGTCGTTTCCAGTAAAAGGGTCTCCGGTTCTCTACACTCACCATACGAAACAGCAGCGTTAAGCTGCTATTTTACGCTGGTGTTCTGTGAGATAGTGGTCCTTCCCCGGTAGAGCCGACTCATTCGTGCTACAACTATAGCAGTAATATAGCTGCAGAATGGCTCTACCACGTAAAAAATCCGACACGACTGGAAAAAGATCTTGCGCTTGCAAGAGGGTCAACTTCGTGATTCCAAGTTACTACTGATATTTTTTTTATGGTTCAAAAACTGAACCGGAACTGGGATTCGAATAGAGATTACAAGTTCACCAATCGCGCTTGCAACCTGTTGCCAGAAGTGAGTTAATTACAGTTAATAAAATCTAATATTTATAACAATATATTAGTCCCAGAGGTCACGACGACAATGGGCATATTCGGACGCGAGATGAAATACTTCTGTCCGCTGCTGAAGCCGGCAGACAAGACAACAACTCTTCTTTGGAAATATAGAAAAAAATTGACTCTAAATATTGTCATGCATAATTGAATTGAAAATATTTTTATAACCTATTCATCGCAAGCTGATAAAAGATAGGAATAGCTTTGTCTTTGTGCTAATACTGCCGCGATTGTGACGTCTAAAACTGGAAATAACAATCATCAATCATGATAGAATAGCATGTTGACTGATTGAATTGAAATGACTTATTTGAATTTTATAGTCGTAGCGTTTAGCTGTATCTTTAGTAGTCCTCACAGATGCGAGACAGGATAACTTCCTGGACTGGGAAGTTGTCGCGTCATAATTATAACTTTAACAAAAAAGTAATAACTGACTTCAAATTGTTAAAAAAGAAGTTATTTATTTGCTACCTTTAGGGATAGAATTTTTCTCCAAGTTTATTATATATTAATGTTTAATGTATATTGATGTATAACCTATTTAATAAAAAAAAACATCAAAATTGGTTCACGATCTACAAAGATATCGCATAGCATATAAACATACAAACAACATACACTCGAATTAAGAACTTCCTCCTTTTTGAAGTCGGTTAAAAATTAAACCGAATTTTTACCTTAACGTCCGTTTCAAATTCACATGGCACCTTTTTAAAGGTTATAGGAAATATTGCGTAATATACATTAAAAAATACAATCCATTAAGTAGGTAATTAATTTTAGTTTTAAAATTGACATTAAACTATTTTTACTTGCTTATTAAATATTTATTCACACTGATATCCCGCAAACGTTATAGCTCGTTTAGAGAACATTTTCAGCCCTACTTTTGTTTTTTTTTCACGTGTCATCGGGAATCTCCCGATAATTTTCGCTTAGAACTAACGTAAAAGTGTGCTTTACAATCTTAGCGGCATCACCACTTACCAGTAGTCAAGCACTAGCTTCTTATAGTAAAAAAAAAAAACGAGAATATAGCTGAGAGTTCGCTAAAGAGCGAGGAGAGAAGAGTGGGAAAAATTGTTGCGCCCATCGCTCAGTTGTAATATTATTGTATTTTTTATTATAAACAAAAATAATGGAAACAAACTTTGTGTCATAAAAAACATTTTGACACCATACACTTCCTTTTCTAGCTATTAATGAGAATGTGCCTCGAATTCCATCTTACATATTGTAAATTCTAGCCCGCGATGGATTTCTGCGTGGAGCGTCTTGCCCTGGGCGAGTGGGTGCACATCTTCCCTGAAGGACGGGTCAACGTTGAGAAGGATCATATCAGGTGAGTCGTACGAAACGAAGCTTAATAGCTTTAGATTATAGTTGTAGCACGAATTGGTCGGCTCGACCGGGGAAGGATCACGCCCTCACAGAATACGAGCTTAAAACAGCAGCTTAATGCTGCTGTGTTTCATATGGTGGGTGCAGAGAACCGGAGACCCTTTTTTACTGGAAAAGAGGCATTCCATCTTAGTCCTTAGGGGTTACAACGCCTCTGCATTTTGATTCTTAATCGAGGATAAATTTCGAGGATATATTTGGCGGTCCAGCCGCTAGTAATAATTAAAAGAATTATTGCAGAGAATATGTAAATAAAATATTCCAGCCAGTTGAGAATCTCCTTTTTTTGAAACCGGTTAAAACTAATCAAGTGTGTAATTAGTAAAACCTAAAGATATTAAAAAGGCCTTTGCTTTTCCATAAGGTTAGTCCGATTTTAATTAAGCAAGAGACGTTTTACTCGTGAAATTAGAGTTTCCTCTTAATAATGAGTAAATGATTTCCGGAAGCCGGAAGTGTTTACATTTTTAATTATAAGTTGCTTTGCTGGTTCTGTTTTGATCTCAAGTACATGTATAAATATTTGTGAAATTATGCGACATATATGTCAAAAGTATTACGGTAGCCAGTAGCCCGCAGGGCCTAATTTACTCACAGGCTAATTAGGCTAGAGTCTAGGTCTCAAGGACCGAGATGCGAGCTTGCCTTTGCAGGCACCACTTATTTAAAGTATAAAATTTGGTGCAATATTCTCCATAAATAATAGAGAAAGTTCCGCAAGCACTTTACTTGTTACTTTTTCTTTATTATTGGTTCAAAATAAATAAATATATAAAAGGATTTAAATAAAACAATTTTAAACAGTGGTAGAGCCACGCGGCATCTTTTGCTGTCGCACGGATGGGCCGGCTCGAACCGGGGTGGTACCACGACCTCACAGAAAACCAGCGTGAAGTAGAGGTTTACCTCTGCGTTTCGCTTGGTGAGTGCAGGTGGCCGGAGGCCCTTTTTACTGGAAATGAGGCATTCTATCTTAGTCCTCACGGGTGACAACGCATCTGCATTTTGATTCGCAAACGAGGATAGATGTAGATGTCTATGGGCCGCAGCAACCACTTACCATCAGGTGGACTGTGTGCTCGTTTGTCACCTTTATCCTATAAAAAAAAACATTTTTTTACGGATTTACGAATCCCAAGTTGCTTGGGATCCTATAATTAATAAAATTAAATTCTAATCCAAGTAGGTATACAACTGCAAGACTTCAAGATACTGTAAGTTCATACTGCGTAGATCGGAACAAAAATTAATAATTGCATGCCTTAAGCGCAAAGCGCGTTGGTATGTTCTACTAGCGCCTAAAAATCAAGATTCCAACGTTTTGTCGCATGAAATCGTATCTAACAATCATATTGAACATATAAATAATATAAAAAGCACATTGTCAGAAAGATAAATGATTCTTGAACTTAGTCATATTTTTTTAATCCATTAATTATTACTTTTACATAAAAAGTGGTTTTAGTGGTTTATGGTGTTCCGCATAGAGTGGTAAACACGATAACTTTTGAAAATATCAATTGTTTAACTCAATCTATTTTTTAATCTCTTCATCTATCATGGCTTCCCGCCATGGAAAGTAAATAGCAGTTTAATTTTCTTTTCTTTAGTTATAATTAATTTTTTTCGGCGTTGAAATCCGGAAATTCCGGCATGCATAATTGGATTCACCAATGGTTTTTCTTCAATCTGGAGGTACCGTTGGTTAACTATGACATTGGGACGTCGAACACCTCTGGTGTGACCATGAGTGCTGTAAAGTCCTCGAAACGTCAAGAATATAAAATAAATTAAAATACGCGATAAAATGCGTAAAAACTAGTTTTATTTAAATGTGTAGTGTTCGCGAAAATATAATAAATCATTATATAAATGGATTGTAAAAATAAGAATTTAAATTATTTGGTGCCTTTCGTTGCCTGACCGTGAATCAAAGATGAATAAGCTCTCTTCTCTACTTCTAATTTAATTAGTGACTATATACCATAACTGAAATACTTGATAATAATGAATTACCTTATAATTATCAATCAATAAATACTAATATTATTAATGCGAAATAACTCAGTCTGTCTGACTGTCTGTTACCTTTTTACGTCTACTGAACAGATTTCTCTATGACAAGGAGACGCCTTATTCTATCTAGTAAGTCATTGGGGGGGGGGGGGGGGGGTCGAGTTAGTAGCTGCTTGGTTGTACGCCGTGCCTTATCAAGTCAATTTAATTGTTGAGTCAAGCCTCAAATTGACCTTCATTAACATTACAAATAAACCTTGAGGTGGCTAAAATTAGTTCTTATAAAAGTTCTTTATATGCGAACTATTTGACTCGTAAAATTCATAATTTACATTTACACTTTGATCAATATCAAAGGTTAGTTGTTGTTACGTACATTGTATTTGTTAATTTTTGACTTATTCATTTATTTGACTTATTTATAAGTGGTAGAGCTATGCTGCAGCTATATTAATAGTATAGTTGTAGCACGAATGGGTCGGCTCGACCGGGGAAAGACCACGCTCTCACAGAATACCTGCGTAAAATAGCAGCTTAACACTGCTGTGTTTCCTATGGTGAGTGTAGAGAACCGGAGACCCTTTTCACTGGAGAAGAGGCATTCCATCTTAGTCCTCAAGGGTGACAACGCATCTGCATTATGATTCTTTATTGAGGATAGATTTAGATGTCTATGGGTCACAGCAATTCCACTTACCATCAGGTGGACTGTATGCTCGTTTGTCACCCTATCCTATAAAAAAAATATTTAAGTTTAATAATCTTTTCTTGTACTCTTTGTACTGGCGTCGTATGAAACGACTACGTGAAACTAAAACAAGAGCGTTTGCTAATTTGTAGGATGCATGATGATATGATCCAATGACGCAATCTGTGGAGGAGGTGTATATTCAGCACTGGACTTTCGAAGGTTGTACGGAATTAATGACTGAACAAACATATTTGAATTTATTTTTACATAAAATATATATTTGACTCGGTTATCGCATACCGTTATATTAATAGGTTGTTAAACATTTACCACTCCCTCTTTACATACCCGACATACATATTTTTTTATAGAATAATTCAGACAAACGACAACAGAGTCCACCAGATGGTAAGTGGATGCTGTAGCCCATATACATTACATCAATCCTCGATTAAAAAGCAAAATGCAGATGCTCATGAGCACTGAGATGGAATGCTTCATTTTCAGTAAATAAGGTTTGCCGGTTCTCTACACCCACCATATGAAACACACCAGCATTAAGCTGCTATTTTACGCTGATATTCTGTAAAAGTGTGGTCCTTCCGCGGTCGAGTCGAACGTTTTTGCTGCAATCTTAGACTGCTAGCATTCTAAGTATTTATGTAGGTTTGTTTTTAAGTACACCACCACCTCCACCTCCTTGGGTAATCTGGGAGATCGCTTTCAAAGCTATAAGATTATTTATTATATCTCTTTTTTACATATTGCAGTAAGTTACATTGTTTATCGTCGGATTGGTGTTCCGTGAATTAATTAATTTATAAATTAAATAAACATAAAATTTTAGTTAACCGGATGAAAATGTAATACGTAGCACGGCAGTGTTCAGTTATATTGCATACCTTAAGCGAAAGCGCAAGGTATGTTCTACTATCGCCTAAAAATTAAGATTCCAACATTTTATCGAATAAAATCGTATCTAGCAATCATATTATACATATAAGTGATATAAAAAGCACATTGTTAGAAAGATAAATGATTGTTGAACTTATTAATAATTTTTTTAATCGATTAATTGCTATTTTTAAATAAAAAAGGGTTTTAGTGGCTTATGGTGTGGATTTATCATGTCCCTGTGGCTTGTAAACACAATAACTTTTGAAAATATCAATTGTTTAACTCAATCTATTTTTTAATCTCTTCATCTATCACGTGGAAAGCCACTGAATGTAAATGGCAGTGTAATTTTGTTTTGTTTAGCTATAATTAATTTTTTCCGGCTCCAAAATGGCGAAATTTTCGTTGATTTGGTAGCCTCGTATATATAAATTATTTCTGTAAATGGGGAGCTACAGCCACAGAGTAGTAATGAGTAGTTTAGTTTGGCTCACAGAGTACATTATATATAGGGAATAATGTAAAATAAATAAATTATACTAAAAATTTAATTACAAATTTGTTTTGTAACAAAATAGTAAGTTAGCAAGGTTCGATTGTATTTTAAACTATTCATTAATTTGTTTGATTCTTAATTGCCTAGCATGGCTAAATTTAAAAAAGCGACATCTACTGCAACATGGACAAACTGTCATGATATAATAATACCTCTAAGAAAAATTATAGTATGGACTGTTATGCCACTGGTTTGGCCATAGATAATATACTATATAGGTTTGGCTTCAGTCGCCATAGATAATATACTGTATAGGGTATCAGTCGCCTTCGTGAGTGGACATTGTTTTGGTTGTTTGCAGCGGCTCAAAAAGATCGCTGTACAAATACACAACATTCGAATAACCAAATTTCTTAAATACTTAATTATAATAATAATAAGACATTTTTTTATTACAATATTTAAAAGCACAGAATAAATAATAGTAGTACGTACTAAAAACATGCATGACAATGACATGCAAAGCATGGGTGACATTTTCATGGTTTTCGAGGGTGTTGAAACCGATAGGGTCATAGTATAAAGAGATAGGGTTGTCGAAATGTAAATCCAAGATGGCGGCCGCAATAGGTATCAATTTGTTCATCATGGGTGTCATTTTTATGGTTTTCGAGGGTGCTGAAGCCGATAGTGCTGTCAAAATGTAAATCCAAGGTGGTGGCTGCAATAGGTATACTTTTTTTTTATCATGGGTGTCATTTTCATGGTATTCGAGGGTGTTGAAGCTGATAGTGCTGTCGAAATGTAAATCCAAAATGGCGGCTGAATTAGGTACCAATTTTTTCATCATGGGTGTCATTTTCATGGTTTTCGAGGGTATTGAAGCCGATAGTGTTGTCGAAATGTAAATCCAAGATGGCGGCTGCAGAATATATCAATTTTTTCATCTTGGGTGTAATTTTCATGGTTTTCGAGGGGGTTGAAGCCGATAGTGCTGTCGAAATGTAAATCGAAGATGGCGGCTGCATTAGGTATCAATTTTTTCATCATGGGTGTCATTTTCATGGTTTTCGAGGGTTTTGAAGCCGATAGTGCTGTCGAAATGTAAATCCAAGATGGCGGCTGCAATAGATATAAATTTTTTCATCTTGGGTTTCATTTTCATGGTTTTCGAGAGAGTTGAAGCCAACAGTGCTGTCGAAATGTAAATCCAAGATGGCGGCTGCAATAGGTATCAATTTTTTCATCATGGGTGTCATTTTCATGGTTTCCGAGAGAATTGAAGCCGATAGGGTTGTCGAAATGTAAATCCAAGATGGCGGCTGCAATAGATATAAATTTTTTCATCTTGGGTTTCATTTTCATGGTTTTCGAGAGAGTTGAAGCCAACAGTGCTGTCGAAATGTAAATCCAAGGTGGCGGCTGCAATGGGTATTAATTTTTTCATCATGGGTGTCATTATCATGAGTTTTGAGGGTGTTGAAGCTGATAGTGCTGTCGAAATGTACATCCAAAATGGCGGCTGAATTAGGTACCAATTTTTTCATCATGGGTGTCATTTTCATGGTTTTCGAGGGCGTTGAAGCCGATAGTGTTGTCGAAATGTAAATCCAAGATGGCGGCTGCAAAATATATCAATTTTTTCATCATGGGTGTCATTTTCATGGTTTTCGAGGGTTTTGAAGCCGATAGTGCTGTCGAAATGTAAATCCAAGATGGCGGCTGAAGTAGGTACCAATTTTTTCATCTTAGGTGTCATTTTCATGGTTTTCGAGAGAGTTGAAGCCGATAGTGCTGTCGAAATGTAAATCCAAGATGGCGGCTGCAATAGGTATCAATTTTTTCATCATGGGTGTCATTTTCATGGTTTTCGAGGGTGTTGAAGCCGATAGTGCTGTCGAAATGTATTTAAACTACTTTAAAAATTCCATATAATCATGTTATACGTAATGTTTTTAATGCGCTTAAGGTATGCCCAATTGGATTTACCAATATATATTTTGTCTCTCTTATGAGTGTAATATAGTTGGTTACATGTAATTGCTTTCTTACATATAAAAATTAATTATTACATATTATAAACCGTTAATTTTCTTTCGTGATTTTATTGGGCACTGAACTGTGCTCTCTAGTATTCTTGTCAAATTGCTAACGATAATTCCAGCTACAAAAACGTAGTTTATAAAGTTACCATGTAATAAAAAAAAGTCTACTAATGACCGGACACTGTTGAAATCAAACCGTTGTAATAAATTTTATCATGCCGAAATGAACTCGAATATTTATTTATATTTACATACAAAACTTCGACAGTGAACTTGTGACCTCCAAAATTAAGTCTTTTTTAAATGTGTTTTTCCTCTACATATTAATATTTAAATAAAATTAAAGAAGGTCTTAATCTATACGTACTTATAAGGCCCGATATTTGGCAGTAAATTCCGATTTAAAGAAGAACGTGATTTGACTTTATTTATTGTATTTATTTATTAATCAACACAGTCTAGATTTTTAGATTTAGATTATATTTTTTTAAAAGGTCACCTCCACACTAGGATTTTCTCCTGTATGGATTTTATTGTACACTAGGATTTTATTCTGCTGCATTTATCAACTGTCGAAAAGGTGATCAAAGGCCGAGTGCTGGTAAAGGCCGATACAAGTTCAGAAACGCCGATAATCACCCAGGATCCAATCTGGCAAAGCTATGATATAGTATGTGACACTCGGCTAGATTCTAGTAGAGAGTACAGAAGAACATTAATCCGATTTAAAAATCGATATATTGGTTGCCAAAGATAGAAGTACTCCGCGGCTTATGGGTAGAAAAAATAGTTATGTAGATGGATGAATGAATAGAAATGATTGGGCATGTGTCAAGAACACAACACAGACGACCTGTGTGACATAAATCACTGAATCTATGTATCAATCTATGGACTGAATAAATTAACCGACTTGGTATTACATGGATCTCACAACTTTTTACGGTAGAAGAACTGAGTTGCGAGACTTGGCTTTTTTTACAAGTTATGTTTTTGATGGCATCTCATTTCTTTTTGTAGATAGTTATATCTAGGTAGCTATTTACACCTATTATTCCATTATACATATATGTATAGGTACACTGATTCATTCACTGCAAATGTCACTTTGTAATACTATATGTTTATATGGGATTACAAAGTTATTTATGCAGTTGGTGTATCTCGAAAACTGGACTGAAATTGTAAAATATTTTAATTTTTCCTTGATTTATATATTAAACAATAATAGTATTCTAAATTTGAAGTTTCTATGTCTGCTAGAAGTGCCTCAGAGTTTTGATGATCGGTCAGTCAGTGAGTGACAAAATTAAGAAATTTTGACTAGTTATAATTCTTAAACTACTTGTTCAAATTTAATGAAATTTGAAATATACCAAGTCTATACAATGCCTACTTAGTTAGTAAAAATTCAGGTTTCTAGTTATATCTACAACGAAGTTATAGGGTTTTAGAAATGGCTTGAACTGCTTCGAGAAAAGGATGGTACGGCCGTGCCGCTTTTTTGCTCGACTTGGCGGGGGCACTGCCGTGCCCCCAGATTGTTATATCGTTATCTAACTTTACGATACTTACGTTACGGTACACCCATGGGATGAAATGGTGTGATGGATTCTTTTAAGCCGCCATCATACGTCGTAAAATAACTAGAAATACAATCCTCAGACCGACGACGATCAAAAGAAGAAGCGTCAGTAGTGCGAAGAATTGCACATTCGTTCATTAAAAGTTGAAGACACATCCACATACCATCAGGTAGACTGTTTTCTCGTTTACCACCTTTAATCTATAAAAAAGGAACTTTTGTTAGGTTCAAGTGGGGCGTGGGTCGGCTCGTGGCGGACAGCTGGGCACGGGGCAGCGCGCCGCTGGTGGTGCCCGTGTGGCACGAGGGGCTGGACCGCGTGCTGCCCAACGTGGAGCCCTACCGGCTGCGGCTGCGCAAGCGCCTCTACCTGTGCGTGGGCGAGCCCATCCCGCTGCTGCCGCTGCTGGACAGGTGCGTACTGCTGCTGTTGCCGCTGCCCCGTGGCACGAGGGGCTGGACCGCGTGCTGCCCAACGTGGAGCCCTACCGGCTGCGGCTGCGCAAGCGCCTCTACCTGTGCGTGGGCGAGCCCATCCCGCTGCTGCCGCTGCTGGACAGGTGCGTACTGCTGCTGTTGCCGCTGCCCCGTGGCACGAGGGGCTGGACCGCGTGCTGCCCAACGTGGAGCCCTACCGGCTGCGGCTGCGCAAGCGCCTCTACCTGTGCGTGGGCGAGCCCATCCCGCTGCTGCCGCTGCTGGACAGGTGCGTACTGCTGCTGTTGCCGCTGCCCCGTGGCACGAGGGGCTGGACCGCGTGCTGCCCAACGTGGAGCCCTACCGGCTGCGGCTGCGCAAGCGCCTCTACCTGTGCGTGGGCGAGCCCATCCCGCTGCTGCCGCTGCTGGACAGGTGCGTACTGCTGCTGTTGCCGCTGCCCCGTGGCACGAGGGGCTGGACCGCGTGCTGCCCAACGTGGAGCCCTACCGGCTGCGGCTGCGCAAGCGCCTCTACCTGTGCGTGGGCGAGCCCATCCCGCTGCTGCCGCTGCTGGACAGGTGCGTACTGCTGCTGTTGCCGCTGCCCCGTGGCACGAGGGGCTGGACCGCGTGCTGCCCAACGTGGAGCCCTACCGGCTGCGGCTGCGCAAGCGCCTCTACCTGTGCGTGGGCGAGCCCATCCCGCTGCTGCCGCTGCTGGACAGGTGCGTACTGCTGCTGTTGCCGCTGCCCCGTGGCACGAGGGGCTGGACGGCGTGCTGCCCAACGTGGAGCCCTACCGGCTGCGGCTGCTAGACAGGTAGATACCCTGTGGCACGAGGGGTTGGATATGTTATACTAAGTCTAGATCAATTGGAATGTTACTTATTGGGATTATGTTAATAATTTGCATTATTGTATGAGTTGTTCTAGTGCTCCATGTAAGTCATCTTAACAGGAGTGTATTTACGAAAAGATAATCATTATCATCATCATTATCACCATTACAGTCAGGTTTAAGTCCATTTTGAACATAGTATTATCTTATAGGATTGTACATGGTTCTATGCTTGATAGGCGGGTTTCTTCACTATTGTATTGTCACGGAAGTATTTTTCGTACCAGTGGTAAATTAAACATAAGTTTTATTTATAATTTGTATTTAATAAAAAAGTTAATATTTCGTCCTTTACTCAGTAGACAAAATATAGTATACAACTAGTCCCCGTCAATCTCGGGGAAGTGACTCGGACTAGTTGGCTGACTGCTTTCGAGGGGGAGTTTGCAGTCCATATCATGTATGTGTGTTTACGTTGCAGGTTGAAGAGTGTGAACGCGTCAGAGGAGGAGACTCGGCGTGTCATCACTGAACGGATCCAAGACGAGCTGTACCGGCTGAGAGAGCGAGCGCGAACACTGCTGAAACGTGCCGGAGACCCCATGCACCCTGACACCGCGCCCCCTGCCTCACCCCACGCACCCCCCGACCCGCCCCCCGCGCCCTGCGCCAACGGCACAGATCATCACCCTGAAAAAGACAAGGACGTATAGAGTGAGCGAGACACTTGCTGATCGAACACTGTACTGTGGCTCTGAGGCTGCCGATATACACCCCACCGACCCGCACTTGTGAACAACGTCTCTGTTAAGACATCCTTATCGTATTGATAAATATCAACTGCGGTCCGGTTCTGGTCGCACTCTTTGATCTACCAACACTCGATTGATGGAAGCCGCAGTGAACTGCGAACAACAACTAACTTGTATATAATATCATTGTACAGAAGTAAATTGTATTTGAATATACTATTGTGGTGGGATTCTTAGTGTTAAGTAGTGAAAATGGAACGTGAACAGCACGCCGCGATCATATCAAACTGTCACGTTGACAGAGTAAAAGATTTTCATAGCGTTGTACCGTCAGACAAAAAATTATTAAAATATTTTTTTCTATAATATACGAATAAATAATTTTAATACATAAATAATTTCATATCACATCTGCAGGTTTGTTTACATTATTTTAAGTGAATTTCTCTACGGTTTTTAACACAACGCAACGAGGGTAGTAATCTATGTTAGGTACGTGATAAACAGAATATTTAAAATAATTTTTATAAATAGGCGCTGCGTTTGATAAAAGTTTACATTACTACCTTATGTACATAGAGTTGGTGCACAACCGTAACTAGTTAGATAGATTTATGGGGATTTGGGATAGATACACTTTAATATTAATGGGAATTTTTAAGGAATTGCTGCTTTTACTATATGTGGTAACTGTATGACTATTTAATATGTCTTGTATTGTACAATTTATAGTCAATAGCAAATCGATCCCATTTTTATCACCATTTTATTGCAACATTAATCCTTAATAAAAACCATAAATATGTTTTCTACTAATATAAAAATAAAGAACTCTGTAAGATTAACATGTTATTGTGTCATATTAGCAGTCAATATAATTTTTTTTGAACTGGTATATTATGATACATAATAAAGGCCTTAGCTGACACAGTATAACAATACTGTGACTGCTAAGCCTTTAGACAATGTTTGTGTAATATTGGATTGTAGACATGATGAGGATTAAAAAATAAAGAGTGAATATAGGGATAAACTGAATAAGACTCTTCACTCTATGTGCAAATTTAGAATGTGTCAATAAAGTTACGCATGACAATTCACAATGCTGTGTTAAATCCCCACTTTAATGACACATCCAACTTTTATTCATAATCATCATCATCATCAATGATGATGTCATTACAGCCCTTCACAAGTACTGCTGAACATAGACCTCTGCCAAAGAATGCCACAAAGCACGGTCCTAACTCACCTGCATCCATCGACTTCCTGCATGTCTTACCAGGTCTTTACTCCATCTAGTGAGGGGCTGCCATACACTTCGCCTACCGGTACGAAGCTGCCACTTGAGAACCGTGCTTCCCCATTGGTTGTCGGTTCTTCGAGCTATATGGCCGGCCCACTGCCACTTCAGCTTACTAATCTCTTTGGCTATGTCGGTTGCTCTGGTTCTATTGTGGATAACCTAATTTCTAAGTTTATCACGCAGAAAAACAAAGAGCATAACTCTTTCCCTATATCGCTGAGCGGTAATAAAAGTTGGTGTTGCAGAAGAAGCATGAGAGTAAAATGACTGCTGTAGAAATGCGATATTTTCACCTGGTATAGCCTTGCTGCACTTATATTATAGATGTAACAGGAATGGGTGGTCTCAACTGGGGACGGACCACGCTCTCCCAGAATACCAGCGTAAAATAGCAGCTGAATGTTGCATGTTTCGTATTGTGAGTATAGAGAACCGGAGACCCTTTTTTACTGAAAACAAGGCATTCCATCTTAGTCCCCCGTGGGATGACAACTCATCTGCATTTTGATTCTTAATGGAAGATAGATGTAGATGCCTATGGGCTACAGTTTCCACTAACCAACAGGTGGAATGTGTGCTCGTTTGTTACCCTGATTCTATAAAAAAAGTATGTTGAAGGTTTAAGGGTGACTCTGAAAAGAAATAGAATGAAAAATTGTGTGCAAGAGAATTGAGGTTTGCAAGATGTGACCAGGATTAAGAAAGAAATTTGATAGTTTTTAAAAAGACTGAATGAGGAAAGAGTGACAATCAAATTTATGCTGCAGAATGCAGAACGGCGACAGAGTTACGAAAGGACGTTCTAGATGAAAGTTTATCGACTTAATTGGCAATATATTTTACCAAATTAAGTGTACCTTCAACGGACGAGCATGTATACTTAAATAATTTGATGTGAAAGGGGCGAGAGGGGTGAGTTAGGAGTGTGCCAAATGGAAGTTCGTAGCTTCTGCTTACTCCTCTGGCTGACAGGCGTGATAGTTTATGCTTATTTTTTGTCTTCTATAAACTAAAATCGGGCATGAGATGGGATGCCTCGCCGACTATAATTACAATGGCTCTCTTTCGTTTCTCACAGAATAGCAACAGTGGATTGTACATATATGGATTTCTGCTTTTGCCAACTTCTTAGTTAAAATATAAAGCCACAAGGCTGACAGAACAAACTTAAACTTTCAATTACGACTCTCTATTACTTGATATATTTGAAAGTAAGCATCCTTTTTATAAAAGAGCCTAATCGATTACATTTTTACTATACTTTTGTAAACAGTGTCTTATATTATAAAACCCTCATCTTAGTATGCGTACATTCCCACAGAGCGACTTCAATCGCGAATATTTTGACTTCCATAGATTTTAACTACCTATAAACTTGTATTCCGATCTTTCACTATTTCTTTATGTGTTTCAATACACATTGTTTTTCATCTAACATGACCTTATGACTATCGATCCAATTATAAACCTCACAGATTATTATAAAGTAATCTTATCTTTTCTGCTGACTGTATTCGATTGAGTTTCATTTGAACTTGCTTTTTTTTTAATATAGGATAAGGGTGAAAAACGAGCACACAGTCCACCTGATGGTAAGTGGTTGCTGCGGCCCATGGACATCTACATCTATCCTCTATTACAAATCAAAATGCAGATGCGTTTTCACCCGTGAGGACTAAGATGGATTGCCTCATTTCCAGTAAAAAGGGCCTCCGGCCACCTGCACTTACCAAGCGATACGCAGAGGTAAACCTCTACTTCACGCTGGTATTCTGTGAGGTCGTGGTACCACCCCGGTTCGAGCCGGCCCATCCGTGCGACAGCAAAAGCTGCCGCCTGGCTCTACCACTGTTAACTGTTGGCTCTACCACTGTTACCTGCTTTCCGTTAGGAATGGTGTAACTAAAATTGCCGTCCATATTGGGGGTGAAGATTACACTCAATTGTTAGTAGCTTAGCTTTTTCGTTTCAACATATTCTATCATGAATTTAACTTGTATCAGGCTGTAGTACCTCATTCGTTAGACACTTTAAAGAAATTATGTGATAATAGAAAAGTATGGTTGCAAGATGTTGTGACTTGGATTAAGAAAGGAATGCTTTGGTGGTTTGGACACGTAGAAAAAAATCAATTAGGAAAAGGTAACAAAGCTGGCAAGTTCTATACGGAAGTCTATCCACTAAATCGACGATATATTGAGATGGACCAAGTTAAGAGTACACTTAAGCGATGATGAAATATGCTAGAGTAGCGAGTGTCAGGATCGTGCCAAATAGAAGTCCGTAACCTCTGCCTACCCCTCTCGGTGACAGGCGTAATCATTTGCTTATTTCATACATAGAATAGAGTCAATTCGATTAGAGCTTTTTCATAGGTTGTTTGAATTTGCAAGTCGTTTTGAAGTCGTAACAGACCAATATATAGTCTGTTCGCTTAGATACGCTCACCTTTGTGTCACACCGCCTTGGCAAGTGCCGCATCTTGTGAAAGGCACCGCCGACACTGCTGTGTACAATCGCAGGAAAATTTAGCACTTTAAAACGAAGCGCCATAGTGAAAGGTTCTTTGCTACTTAACTTGTGTTTAATATTTATATTCCTATTTTATTACAATAACTATAACAATAAAATAGTATTTTATTTTATTCTTAGAACAGAAAAATATTTATGTAACAAACACAGTAAAAAAATAATGAAATAAAAGCATAAGTATATAATAAGACATTATCTTAGCGAACAGACTACTGTTTTTGAAAGGATATCGCTGTCAGTGTGTATATGAGAGTGTATGATCATTTATACTGTTTTCGTCTCGCATATATTGAAAAAAAAAATATCGCCTCCAATAAATTTTATTCGACGATTAATTACGTAATAAACGCCTGATTAAGTTTTAATTAATATCGATTTCGTAGTTTTTGTAAAAAAATCGGACTTGCTTCACAATTAATGTATCTAGTATCATTAACTACTATTTAGTAGTCATTAATTTTGAAGTTGATGGTGACGGTAGACCAAATCTTACATACACACACATGCGACATCTGAAATTCCGCCATGTTAATCCGTGAGCTTTTGTGGACTGAGTCCCCGTTAACGGAGCGATTACGCAAAAATAGCTTTTATTATAATTGCATAAGGTGTGATATCGCTAGGTCGGAGTGATCCACGTGTTTGTGTCTGTGTATTTAGGTGCTTGATGTTGTGACGTAAACGTGTGTCAAAGTTGCATAGTGAAATGATTTCTTGTGTAAATTTACAACTATAGGCTGTTATACACGATATCCTGGAATTCAAAGGTGTTTCTATTCTTACAATTATAAAACGCCGTGCGATTTCCCGTTTCGCACTTTTGTACATAAATATGTTATAAAGGTTGAAATCAGTCCTCCTATAACTCCTGTGACAGACACCCTGTCCTGGTTTTATTTGTCAGCAGAGGAGCTTCTTTGTGTACAGTGCCCTGTTTCCATCGTAACTTTTATATACCTATTTTTTACACGAATTTATCTAGTTCGTATTATTTACACCCCGTAGGTTAGATAACGGTAAACAACTGCACTCGGGCGTTCTATCCAGACCTTCATCTCGTATTAGATGAATCACACAGTCAGTGGGGGAAAAGAGGAAAATTCAGACCATTTAAATGACATCCGTTATTTTTGTACTACTTAATTGACATAAAAAAGATATATTATAAAAAACCATAGAATAAAATTAAAATCCCTTACTAACGACAACACAAATTTACATTCAGTGATTTACGTATACCCCCCCCCCCCCCCTTTCACCTTGTTGACGTAAAAAAATCCAGACCTCCCGAATTACCCCTAAGTTAACTAAAATTTATAGGTTTTATTCAAATGATATAAACCATTTTTTGCATAAACCATCAGTTTTTTTGGCAGTGATTATTTTAAAAATACGTATAATATTCCGGAAAATTCTAAACTAGTTTGAATGGCAGCAAAATCATATGAAATATTGTATTATATTGAATTTTTTTAATGGGTTAGATTCTGTTATGTTTATTATTACATTGTGATAAATTTTATACTCATTTTGTATAATAAATTAAAGTAAATGAAATCGTGGGTAGTTGACAATATACATTAAGTACTACATCGTATATAACTGTGTTTCAAAATGTGGTCGATTTTTTTAATTTTCAGTCAAATTATATATCTATTATTTTACGATAACAAAATTAACGGCTTTACTTTTATAGTTGTTGATTATCTTACTTAAATTAAGGTATTAGTGATCTCTATTCCTGTCTCTTTCTATTATAATTTAGTGAAAAGAGAGAAAGAGAGTAACTTTAAGCATTTCTTTAATTGACGTTTATGAGTAAGGCCGTATATGTTTATTTAAAGACTATGATTCGAGTGTCAACTACTCCATTACTTTCGGAAATAATTTTTAATTTAAAATATTATGTGATCTTGGGATAATAATGCCATATCGTCTCTCAGTTCCAGTATGAGCCCTCAGATCAACAAGGAAAGACAGAACACTACGTACATTTCATGTGATGCCGAAACCATGCTTAACTCATTGTAAGAACACGGATTCATGCTCACATATGCATCTAAATTGAATTGCAACCAACAACGTTGTTTTATGTACATATGTGTGCGTCCAGCTGTAAACTTCTACGGGCTGTTAAAGAACGAAAGAAGAAAGATGTGTGCAGTGTATGAGACTGCCTAATTTTCTTTGTTGATCTGACCATGCGCCATGTCTTCCGCAGTAGTTTGTTTGGTCTTTACATGCAGATGGCAAAGACTTCTATGTATACTGCGAAACTAGCACTATATATATACATTGCGCACTAAGTTATGGTTAATTATCTGTTAATCCTTTAGTCGACTGCGAGCGGCCAAGAAGACTAGTTCTTTGTTTTGTAAACCGCGAACGTTGTTTTCGACAATCTAACACTGTTTTTGTGACTAAGAAAACGCCATAATTATTTATATGTGCGCACTTTGTCAACGTGATTATAGTTTATTCAAGATAAGCATGTAACTTTATCTGTACTTGTCTAAAAACAGTAACTGTCGTAAATGAAAATACAACTGCGTGGCATATATACCGTGTCAGCTACCCTCCCGCGTCTGTGACACAGTTTTTGTTTTGAATTGCCTGCTTAGTAGTATACATAGAAGTCTTTGTCAAAAGGCCCGACTTGTGACTGTCGTCTTGTTTATTACTAGTTGCTATCCGGCGCGTTGCTGCCACAAATAAATTATTGTCGAAATATCGTTTTAAAATTTGAAACAGTTATATTGTTTAATTAGCAATGATAATATGTACATTCATTGAAGTTGAGTGATGTAACCTTCAAATATATTTGTGGGTACGATACGCGCGCCACCTATTGTAAGTTAGTGGAAATAAGCCTATAACCTTCTCACAAGTGCAAGCAAAAGTTGATAAAGTTTTACCGCAATCTGATAAAAGGCATGGCAGCGCACAAAATACGAAAAAAAAAACAAAAATAAATTTTTATATATTAGATTTGTTAAAAGTTTTAGACTTTATAATCTAATTTTAATAAGTGAAATGTAAATATGTTTTTAAAACGGTATTATAATTTTTAAAGCGAATGTATATAATGCCTTTTATATGTAAGCCTATTGTAAATTATTTTTCTAAGCAAGTGCAATGAAATATATCATTTGTTGTATTGAATTATTTTTTCTCAAATACTGTAAGAGAGAGTTTGTTAATTGTACCTAGCACTAACATAATTTATGTATAGGGAAATCAACTTATAAATATTCTTAAAGGCTGAAAAGTTTGAGTTTGGTGAAGTTCCTGCTTAGAAAGTTCTGTCCAGTTACCTTAGTATTTGTTCTCAAGGAGTCTGTTATAGTGCCGGCTGACGAAGCTAGTGCGGCAAGGCGGCTCTGGATAACTCCATTGAATCTGTATCTGCTAGATTCGACTTAGGACAAGAATGTTGAAGTTTACAATACAAACAGAAATAATATAAAAAATTGTACTTATAATAATTTACGTATTAAACTAAAAAAAATCTAAATAATTTGAAAATATTCTATACTTATATAACTTGACGATGTAGTCGTTGAAATCAACCAAAGAGTTATAATGTACTCGTATAGTATCGTAAATGTGCCAGTAAACACTACAGTAGCAGTACAGCATACTATTAATAAACGTCGTAATTTTATATGTACAATAGAAATTCCGCGGATTATTACCATTCCGCATTATCTCTATACAGGGTTATTTTTCAAACAGTAGCCAAATTTTTATTGAAGTTGAAATTAATAAATTACTATATACTGATATTAATTTTTTTGAAAATACGAGTAAATAAAGCTTATAGTTTTATTTGAAATTATCCCAAATTGAATGTGATTTATGGGCAACAACTACTCTTACGGGCGCTCCTGTATGTGTGATTCAATTCACGTTTTCGTTTCTCAACTGTTTGCCTACTGTTTACTTTCTTAGTGACACGCTTACTACTAATGCTTAAGGTTTTTAAATTTACGATATCATAATTATTAAAATATAGTAAAAGTAGGTAGGTACCTACCAGCACAAGTCTTTGTTACCATCATGACGCATCAGGTGCAGCTGCGAAACGCAACTGGTTTTGTAAAGTAGTAATTAGTTTCTATCTTTGTATAGAAAAATAAAATATTACGAGGAATACTGATAAAATATAATGTTATGATATTATCATCTAAGGAAATGTTTTTGTGACAACCCTTGCATATTTTTAGCGACTTGACGTTAAGACAAGATAACAAAGGAGTTGACCCACTATTAGTATTAGTATTTATTACACATATGGTGTGGTGTATTGTGTGTGTACATTTAATATTGGGACCTAAAATGGAATCAGTTTTTCTTGTGGGGATTTGAATAACTAACACACCACATATTAAATATAAATAACGTACGTTCACAACGTAAATTCAAAGTAGCGGATCGGAGCGCGAATGAGTGGTATGTTGGCGTCGGGTGATCGCATCGACAGACAAGGCGATAAAAACCGAACGCAGTCGAGGTCTTCCGAAGACGACTCTTTATACACAGATAAAAGACTAACGGTTAAAGTTCCGCGAATTTGCAGACCAATGGTCTGCAAAGGACCTCCGTGCGTAATCCACCCACCTTCATATTCACTATTTAAGTTATGGCTCAATGCCAAGTACATTGAGTGATAGTTTGAATATCTGTCAATTGTTATTCGATTGCTAGGTTAATTACGACACGTACGTTAATTTCTTGCCGCGGTAAAGACCTTTAGTATCTTTGCACGCCACGTAAACTTTCATTGCTTAAAATGTAATATCGCACCATTTCATTGTTTCATAGGATCCGCGGTTCAAATATTTTCGTTACGTCATTGGTAACGAAGCGTACGTATTGAGGTCTTGGTTAACCCTGTCAGATGTCAGCTGTCGGCCGGGCGACCGGACGTAGGTACTTAAAGGTGTAACGGTAAATATAAGGAAGCGGACGCGGGAAGATGCATGACAAGGTAAGGTACCTTGTACCGAGCGAATCTTACGAATGTGTGCGTAAAATAGTACGCGTCAGATATTTATGAATGATAATCAATTAAAATAATGCATTACCATGCATTCTGAATTTAAAAGATAAAAAAACCGAATGTTTGAGTTTTTTTTTATTAATTTTTCTTCACCATTTGCCTATATTATTTATTATGAACCTTCTTTGCAAATTTGGCCGGTAATTGCAAAATAACCCTGTACATAAAAATCAATTGATCTTCGTTAGTCTCACTAAACTCGACGCAACTCGAGATTTTTTTAATTGGAAATCAAATATACCAAATATGTTATATAAATTTCCTCATCGATAAATTGAAATATAAAGGAATAATCATACTACATCAATGAAATATCAATATCATGCTGCTGATTCAAATCCAAAGTGATGTTTATTTGAGAAATGGTTATTCAAGTGGCCAAAAAAAAACATATTATTACAAAAATTACATGTAATCCGTGAAATCCTGTTGCTATAAAAATAATTTTATGTAGAAAGATTAAGATATCTACAAGGTACCCTTTTAATTTAATTTGGTCCGTCTTTCTATTTTAATAGCGATACTCTGAAAAGAAGAGTGTAAACTTCTATTGTAAACTTCATCGACTGCGACTTAAAGTTTATATCGCGATAGCAGGAATAATCGCAAGTGATAGGCAAATAATTTAATGCAATTTGATAGTTCGATACAGCTCAACGTGCGCAACTTCTTGCGATGTTTCCGCAGCGTAAATATATACGATGATTACACTATATACGTGAAACTTCGCAGAAAGTAGCGCGTTTGAGGGCTCAAATTGCAAATATCGGCAAGGTCGCCTACAACAGCGACAGACTGTTTTTGATGTGTTGTAGATAGTGCGTGCTTTTTGAGAATCGACGTATATTTTTATTTTGGAAATAAATCGATGTAATTTTGTAAAACTGCTTTTATTTTTATTACCACGTTTTTATTATGTCACTTTCCTGTATGTTTGCCTGTCTGTCTGTGGTTGCGGATGGATTTTAGTAATTGATTTTACACTAACTTCCCGATGAGCTGGAAATTAAAATTTTGAATATAGCTCAAATTCGGATGGCAATGCAAGAATATGATAAAAACGTGGTAAAGAAAAATTGAATCCTAATAACGACCATTTAGATTTTTGGGCGTCCAACAGAACTTCTTTTTTTTTTTAATAGAAGAGGGGGAAAACGAACATGTAACTCACCTGATGGTAAGTGTCGACCGCCGCCCATGAAACAATTCTTTTCAATTATTACGTTATTTCCGTGATTTTCAAAAATTGTACGCCTGTTTGGCTTGTCATTAATATTGAGAGGTGTTTGCTTGCTAATATAAGTAGAAGTATAATCCATTTTCGTCCAATAAACAAGAAAAAAAAACAAATGGTGGCAATTACACAATATAATATGAGTGAAAAAAATGAGAACAAAAAATACGCATTTAAAATATAAAATGTATTCGTAAATCTGAATATAATTATTAAAATTGACATAAAATCACAAACTACTAAAATTGAACATAAGACATTAGAAAAAACGAAATAAAACCAAAATTATGAAGGAAACTTCTAAAAATAAAATTTTATTCATAATTCAAAAGAACATTATTATTTGAAAATTAAACAAAAACGGTTTTGAAAATGACAACGGTTTCAAGACACATGAAATTTTCATAAAAAATAAAATTTAAATCCTTAAAAGAAACTTAAAGTCATAAAACCCGAGCATAATAATTTCTCTAAAACATTATAAAACACCAATAAAATTGCACAAGTAAGGAAAATTAAGTAAAAGATACTGAAGTTTTACTTAGGGTAAGGTGGGGCACAGTGTTACACGGGGTACACTGTTACAATGCACATATCTCCGTCCCTGTCTTTAAATTTTTTAATATTGGTATACAGTTTCGACCAGCGCATAAGCAGCCATCTTAATACAGTTGTCGTTACCCCAGGTTATACCGCGTTGGTGAGTTATCTAACAAAAATCGAATTTGGGTGATAAAACATGAAAAAAATCACGTTAAAGTTTTCTTTTTTTCTCTGAGGTTTTGCATTTAGGTAAGTGATTGTTATTTTTTTCTGTTTATTGTATATTTAGCATCAAATTATCATTATATATTTTTTTGTAAATATAACCTAAAAGGCTCATTTGAATTTATTTTTCTGATTGCTTCGCCTGGGGCACTATGTTACGGGGCACTGTGTGACACTGTAACAATGAGCCTTAATGAGCTTGTTCACGCCCGAACGCTGGTTTCGGGATTTGACGTCAGAGGGCGCTCGGCTCGGTGCCATACCGGTTTTGACGTTCGGTCGAGCGGTGTGTGTGGTGAGAGCGCGCGAGCGCAAATAGCAGTTGCTTACAAGCTGTGCTTGGGACAGCACGCTGTGAACTTGTTCATAGCATAGTGCCCCTTTTGTGTTTTGGTTGGCTAGCTAGATTAATTTGCGGGTCAACGAGGCGTACTTTGACTCTGGCGCGACGTTTTGTTCCGGTGTCGAATGAAGGAACTTAGTTGTGTTTAACTCTGCATCCGTATATAAGTGCATTCGACAATATAAACTACTAGTGCGGCATTTGATATAGTTCGGAAACATTTTCCGTCGTCGGTTGGACGCTGAGCTTTGTGATACTAGAGAAGTTAGTGTTAAGTCTAGAAATAACTGTTGCCACGCGAAACGGTAGTGACCTTTGATCCGGACATTTGTATTCGTGTTGTGTGTTACGCTTTATAACAAACGAGAGTTAGTGGCTTCTGGAAGTTAGTTAATTGTACGATAAAGTTAATGGACTGTCCTCGTGATGAACGAAGAAAGTGACTGTGGGTGGCTCCGCTGAAGATTACCACAATTTGGAGCGGTGCTGAAGTCCGAGCAGCTGCCGACGGCAACGGTCCAATCAGGTCTATCACAACCAGTCATACACATATACACATCGCTAACCCTTACTTCCCATGCACCCTACAACCACATGCGGCCTGACCGAACCCTGAGACAGCAGTTGCCTTGGATATAGGTAAGTAAGCTCTGTTTGACTATTCTCCCTATTGAATTGTAGTAGGATAGAACGTTTTCCATATAGTTTATTGTGATAGGATAATTCCACGTGGCTACTTTAGGAGGCCCGACCTGCATCTGCTTGTAAGGTCTTCCGATCATGGGCCCCGGAAGATTCTACTCTTGGATAGGCAGCTGTAGGCCGTAACATTCTGGTAGCAGAGCGTGGTTCCAGGTTCGATTCTCGGTCGAGTCCGACCGTAGTACTTCATAAAAATTAGACATTTTGGGGGCAGGGAGCGTATTTGGATTGGTTTAATTTGTGTCTGCAATCACGCTTGGCCGTAATACTTAATAATAAAATTCTTTTCCTTTGTTGCTTGCTTTTTTGTTTGTTAGCGGGTAGATTTGAAAAGCCGCGCCCGTTTAGTGCGCAAGCGGGAGTTTGCTGGACTGGGTATGCGTTGTGTAGGTAGATGGTTATTATCACGTAATCGGATAATTATCGTTGTCGGATAGTTATAGTGGATTACTTATCGAAGGGTCGATTTCCGAGCGAGGCATTTTTGTTGATCGACCGTGATGTGTATTTTTATTTGTATTGTAATTTGTATTTGAACTAATGAGTAGTAATTTGTATGTGCGCAATTTGAATTTAACTTAATTTGATCGCACTAGTATTTGTTATTTGTTAATTTGATTTGTGTCTTTTCTTTTGTGCTAACTTGTATTAATTTAATAAGTAGTAATTCGTATTTGTGTAATTTCTATTCAACTCGATTTGATAGGAACTGCATTTGTTAACTGTTAATTTTTTTGTATTTGTTATTTGTTATTTTTGTAATTTGTGCTCCAGCCGCGTCGTAATTTGTATTTAGTAGTGATGCCATCGCCCAAGCTACTAATCCGTTGCCTGCGGACTGAGTTACGCTGGGCCACCAGCGCCCATGCTTTGATAGGTCGACCGGATAGGGTCTATAACTTGAGGAAGCGGCTCGAGCAGGTCGATGCTCGAAGGGCCGCAGTGGAGGAGGCTTACGCTGAGCTCGAGGATTCGGATATGGAAAAGGGAGTCCTGGACTCCTGCTTCGCGGACTACGAGCAGTTCTTTTCGCTCACGGACGAGTTGATCGAGGCTGAAGGCAGGTATGCTAAGGAGGCGCGTGAAGTTCGGATGAGTGGCCTGCCCTAGTCCTCTCGGAAACAGCCCCGGCCTGAGCTGTTGGGACGACTCCCAACTCTGGACCTGCCAAGGTTCTCCGGGGTCCTTTCCAAATGGCTGACCTTCGTTGGTCTTTTCGACAGCCTAGTGGACGCCTGGAGGGACTTGACCCCGAGCCAGAAGATGGCGTACCTCCTGGCCTCATTGGAGGGGTAGGCTCTGGGCGTCGTCGGCCACTTGAGATTGTCGGACGACGCCTACCAGACTGCTCGGGACCTCCTAGCCGGAAGATACGCCAACGTCCGGCGTATTCCGGACGAACATGTTAAGCAGCTACTAAGCCTCCCGGTGCTTAGTGACCGGGCCAGACTACGTCCGGACCTGGTGAACCCAGTCTTGGTGGCCTGTAATGCGTTGAGGCGGCTGGTTTTACCAGTGGGCGAACGGTCCCTTTTGTTGCTCCACATCGTGCTGTCCCGTCTGCCTCTCGACCTTCGGGTACATTTTGAGGAGAGATACGGCGGAGACCGGGCCTCCTATATTCCGCCCTTCAATGATCTGCTGCGGTTCTTAGAGGAACAGTGCCGGCAGATTGAGAACGCGGCGGGCACCGTTGACGACTTACGAGCCGTGCCTAGTGAGAGGCGGAATCCGCCGGGCAAGTCGTCGCTAACCCCCCCCCCCCCCCCCAGGCCTATCGGAGCTCCCGCGGGAGGGCGTCGCTCCCTACCATCATACAATGGCCTAGCGGCCAGAGAGGCGCCCCCCTGCTTCTATTGTCGAGCACCAGATCACTGGGTGACGTCGTGCCCTAAATTATTAAGTAAGCCGGTTCCGGCGAGGCGAACTATCGCCAAGGGGCGCCGCTGGTGCTACTCTTGTTTGGAGAGGCACCTCCAGCGAGACTGCCCGCACCAGCGGCCCTGTCCGCATTGCCAGGGCAATCACCATGCAGTTTTGCAATGCGAACGGCGTCTCCCCTAGAGGCTCTGCCGGGTCATCAGCCCCCACGGGCGGGGGCGCCCAGCCACACCGTCTGTCGCGCGACGCTCGGCGCCCGCCGGCCAATCACCGGGCCCCTAGGTTTGAAAGGGGTCCCCCCCCCCCCGACCAGTGGGGGATAATTCCCCCAGAGGCGGGGGGTCGTCAACCCCCCTCAGCGTTTTAAAAGGAGCTTCACGACCGCGTAGCGGTCGGCTCGACCCTTCTCACCCCCGTTAGCTGAGTGGCCGCGACTGGTGTACCACCGTCCCCCCTTTGATGGAGGCAGCTTTAGCTAGCTGCCGCCCTAGCGCCCACCACGGCCGCCTCCACTGAGCCTTTAAGCCGTCAACAGTTCACTTGTCAAACTGTTCTATTGCCGACGGCCTCAGTGAAGGCGTACAACCCGAGCGGCGACTGCTAGCGGTTGGTGCTTCATTAGTCTCAGGTTTACGCGATGTGGTCTCTACTTGGTGATGGGAAGATTAGGGCCCCCCTGGAGCGTTGCATCACGCTGTCAAGGGGTATTAGATTTGGTTTTGGTCGAGCACTTGGTTAAAAATTCTTTAAATTAAAAATAAAAATCGTTGTGCCTTCCGCGAAATGTTCCTGTTTGTGGCGGTTTTGATTAAGAAGGCGAATTTAGTGTGCTCTCTGGGTACTTAAACTTTTGTAATTGTATTGATCACTGTGTTTGTTTTACTGAAAGGAACATTTGAATTCATTTGAAATTGAATGACGCGCTCTTTAAATATTTGTACGTATATTTTGTGATTCATTTTTGCTTATTGAAAAGAAAATTGAAATTGAGTAACACTATTTGTGCCGAAGGAGATAAAAATCAATCATCTCTTTGTTTTCATATTTTGTTGGCATTGTTGAAGATTTATTTTGAAAAAAAAACTTTTTTTGGCTATCTCTTATGTTTGTCGATTTGCTTAATTTGTCTGTTTTGATCTATGCGCATCAAGAAATAAATTTATTACAGTTTGTTTTCAAGTTTTACATAGTAGATTGAGTATTGATCCTTGAAATTTGGTTAAAATATGAGCATAGGACTACTTGTCTAAAGGAGCTAGCTAGTTGTGCGATTATCAGATTGACATCAGCTACTGCACAATTAAGTAAATAATTATATAGTAGATGGCTTGATTGTGCCCACTGTTTGAAAGTCTATACTAAGGACTATCTGTGCGTTTCGTTTGGCTCTCCACAGACGACGTTCATGTGGAATTTGTGGGTGCTCTCTGCACTGAAGCTTAGGAGGCCACACTGGGCCGCTTCGTATCGCGTCGCCGTTTGCTGACCTGATTCGGTCGGATTGTGGAACGAATCTGTGTGGACTTCTGTCCAGTAACAGGACTTATTTAGGTGCTGCGATGTCCAGCAAGGGCATCCAGTGGAGGCACAACCCTCCGGCTTAACCACATTGGGGCGGTATTTTTTGAGGCGGTAGTTAGGGTTGCAAGATCTGATGAGGTGCCTAAGGTGGCCTAAATTTGGTTGTAGATTCGGTCTTGCAACGTGCCGTCGCGACCCAGTCCCGCTTGCCGGTTTGCTCGCGGACATAAATCCTTATGTCCGGGACGGGGGTTTGTTCATGTCCGAACGCTGGTTTCGGGATTTGACGCCAGAGGGCGCTCGGCTCGGCGCCATACCGGTTTTGACGTTCGGTCGAGCGGTGTGTGTGGCGAGAGCGCACGAGCGGAAATAGCAGTTGCTTGCAAGCTGTGCTTGGGTCAGCACGCTGTGAACTTGTTCGGGGACGCGGAATAGTGCAGGCGCGTCGAGTAAATATACTGTCTAGGATTCGTAACGCGCATTCCTTGTTTGAGAGCTTCTCCCGGTTAGTTGTCAAGATAGCATTATAATTCTGTAGTCGCGTAGTGCCCCTTTTGTGTTTTGGTTGGCTAGCTAGATTAATTTGCGGGTCAACGAGGCGTACTTTGACTCTGGCGCAACGTTTTGTTCCGGTGTCGAATGAAGGAACTTAGTTGTTTTTAACTCTGAATCTGTATATAAGTGCATTCGACAATATTAACTACTAGTGCGGCATTTGATATAGTTCGGAAACATTTTCCGTCGTCGGTTGGATGCTGAGCTTTGTGATACTAGAGAAGTTAGTGTTAAGTCTAGAAATAACTGTTGCCACGCGAAACGGTAGTGACCTTTGATCCGGACATTTGTATTCGTGTTGTGTGTTACGCTTTATAACAAACGAGAGTTAGTGGCTTCTGGAACTTAGTTAATTGAACGATAAAGTTAATGGACTGTCCTCGTGATTAACGAAGAAAGTGACTGTGGGTGGATCCGTTGAAGATTACCACAATTTGTAGCTGTGCTGAAGTCCGAGCTGCTGCCGACGGCAACGGTCCAATCAGGTCTATCACAACCAGTCACACACATATACACATCATTAACCCTTACTTCCCGTGCACCCTACAACCACATGCGGCCTGACCGAACCCTGAGACAGCAGTTGCCTTGGATATAGGTAAGTAAGCTCTGTTTGACTATTCTCCCTATTGAATTGTAGTAGGATAGAACGTTTTCCATATAGTTTATTGTGATAGGATAATTCCACGTGGCCACTTTAGGAGACCCGACCTGCATCTGCTTGTAAGGTCTTCCGCTCATGGGCCCGGAAGATTCTACTCTTGGATAGGCAGCTGCAGGCCGTAACAGAGCTAATTCTTGTTCTTTTGAAGGTCTTTAAGCAAATTGTGCGAAATCGTAAGAGGAAGACGGATTACGGACTCCATACTGAAATTGATACGAGAGAAGCAATTCTGATGGTTGAAAGTGGGATGAGTCTTCGAAAGGCAGCAAATGAAAACCATGTGAATTTCATGATTACAAAATACTGGAAAGATAAAGAGATGGCAGTAGTCGATTAGTTATACGGATTTAGAACACTGCATGCAGATTTAACGTTGAGAAAACCGCAACCTTGCAGCTTGACGCGCGCAACATCATTCAATCGGCATAGCGTGAATATATTCATCAGCAATTTGGAAGATTTTAACAGTGGTAGAGCCACGCGACAGCTTTTGCTGTCGCACGGATGGGCCGGCTCGAACCGGGGTGGTACCACGACCTCACAGAATACCAGCGTGAAGTAGAGGTTTACCTCTGCGTTTCGCTTGGTGAGTGCAGGTGGCCGGAGGCCCTTTTTACTGGAAATGAGGCATTCCATCTTAGTCCTCACGGGTGACAACGCATCTGCATTTTGATTCGCAAACGAGGAAAGATGTAGATGTCTATGGGCCGCAGTAACCACTTACCATCAGGTGGACTGTGTGCTCGTTTGTCACCCTTATCCTATAAAAAAAAAAAAGATCTTATAAAGCGATGCCCTAGTTTCGCAGACGGTAGCAGATTTTACTGTTTGGATGAAAAGAACAACTCCTGTCCAAAAACCTAAAAAAATATTCCAGCAAAGGGAGCTAAACGGGTGAATAAAGAAACGAGCGCCGAAAGAGGAACACTGGTTACTACGTATTGTGCAGTATCTGCAACGGGTTCTTCACTACCTCCGGCAATGGCGTTCCCCAGAAAACAATTACCGACATTGATTGTTTTCTATTATTTTAATGTTGTAATTTTGTAACCCTTACCCTGTAACAGGGTACCCCAGATGCGGGGCTCATTGTTACAATCGACTGATCTAATTAAAGTGCCATTTTAAGTAGGTTGTTGCTAATATTAGTTAAGTTTAAACAATAATAAGTAAGAAGAGACTATTAAAGTTAATATCCATGCCAGTTAAAAGTTGATTAAAGTAATATTTTCGTCACTACATTGCCGTTTTTTTTTGTAACACTGTGCCCCATCTTATTCAGTCAATAAAAAATCTTGGCACGCCTTATTAATGCAATTTGCCATTAAAATTATTAAACGATAACAAATTAGCAATTCTTATTACAATACTGGTATTAAGTGTTATGTAAAATTTTTAGAAAGTGCAATATCTTTTAATTTTTAAATGACCAGTTGCATTAAAGAGGCATTCCAAGATTATAGACCTAACATACACTATAAATAATTAATCAGTTTTCGTTTCTAGGTAAACGTCGTAATAAGGTGCTCTTATTGCAAACAAATGTTAACTCTTCGCCATCTTTATTAGCTCCTATCTCCAAATTTTCGTTTTCTACAACAAGCGAGAAGTTTGTGGTAATTTTTTGGAATAGTTTCATCCCCTTACATATAGCCATCAAGTCTTTATTTTTAACTTGTTTTCATGAAAGTGGTTCTGAGTACAAAGTTGTTTCCATATAAGAAGAATAGTCCGACCTAGTTACATTTCTGCTTAACCGTACCTTCTTAATTTTTCCAGTAGTTGAATTTGAATAAAATCGAATCGAGAACATCTTTCCTCACTTGTATCCACCTGACGTTTGCTCGTAAAAGAGTTCCACGCGTTGTGTTTCCAATAGAGATATCTCGCACTGCTTTAAATTCTTTAAGTTTTAAATTCTTCATCACCTTGATTTAATATGTTCTTCTATTGGGGATCAGGGTAAAAATATAAAAGGAAATACGAACAAATGAAGGTAGAGTGGTAATTAGGAAGTCCATCTTAAGGGGGAGATGTTATGAACCGATGTAGTAAGTAATTGCTATTGTAAACGTCATGTAAAGTAAAGTAAAGATTTTTCATATAATTTAAGCAGTCAAACTTTAAGCTTTGTTCGGTACACAACTTTCTTATAATTTATACATCATAACTTTTATTTGGTTGAACCGAATTCGATGATTCTTTTTTTATTTGAAAGCTGGTGTTTCTCATGTAGTCTCATATATATTTGATCAAGGTCTGACTAATATAATTTGACGGCTCCGTGGCGCAGTGGCTTAGCAATGGGTTATTGCGCTGGGGGCCGCGGGTTTGAATCGCGCACGGAACAAGTATTTGTATGGCCTACAAATAATTGTTCCGAGTCGGGATGTTTGCCCTCGTGCAATTTATGTTTGTAAACTGCCTCCACGATACAAGAGAAAATCCTAGGAGGTAACGTTTTTTAAACGTACAATAGCAATAGTTTTTGAGTTCTTTTTAATAATTTAAGAATTTGAAATCGGTTGTACAATATTTCTTTTTAAATTATGATTATTCTGCTCATCGTATTCTCTTGTACTCTTCGATGGGAAAGCTAATAAACAATTTTCTACAAATCTTCATCCAGCGGATCCCGCATCACCTTTTCCCATGGGTACCTCGTACCTCGAGCAGAATGCTGCAGTGTCATCGTTTCATCAAAGAATATGACGTTGTCCCAATTGTTTATATTTTTCATTTCTCTTAAAAAATGTTATATTATTAATGAGGCTACGTCATGCCTCTCCATAATTATTTTGCGTTTGTCATTTTTTTATATCGGAAGCGCATGCGTTTTAAAAAGGTTCTCAAAGACTACCATTGTATAAACCGTCATCTACTAATATATTCATTCATTCATCATCAGGGGTCATTGTAGAAGCGTGCTCGTCGCGACCCCTGCCAGCCCTTTTCAGGGCTGCAATTCTACTCAGCTGCGCACCCATGCCAACGAGGGTTAGGGCGTCCCCCCAAGGCGACGCACACCAGCTAGTCCCCGTTGGTGTGGAATGCAGCGCGCAAAGCGGCGATGGGGACCGCCACCCGTCACGCACAGCCCGACACGGCGGAAGGTGGAGGACAGAGTGCAGAGTTGGCACGTGGAATGTTAGAGGAGGCATGAAAGATAAGATGAATGAGTTGATTGAAATAATGAAAGAAAGAGAATTAGATGTCGTGTGTATGTCGGAGACCAAACGGAAGGGCAGTGGTACTGAAGAGCTCCCTGGCGGGGCGTTAGCTCTATGGTCCGGAGTCCCGGAGAGCGAGAGCGCCCGCCAGGGAGTGGGGGTGCTGCTGTCGTCTCGGTTGGTCGATGTTATGACTGAATATAAGGTTGTGAACTCAAGACTTCTCTGGGTTCGCTTTAAATTGGGACTGACGAAGTTATTCCTTTTGGCTGTTTATGCGCCGGTAGCTTCGTCGTCCAGGGCTGAGATGGAGGAGTTTTGGGAGAATGTAAGAGAAGTTCTAGATTTGGCTAGGGGAAACGAAAGAATTGTTGTGTGTGGTGATTTGAATGGATGGGTTGGTACCGCTCGACCAGGGTACGAGTCGGTGCTTGGAAAGTTTGGCGATAAAAGGGTTAATGATGCTGGCAAGCTTATACTGGCGGTATGCAAGGAAAAGGGTCTTCTTGTGACAAACACTATGTTTAATCACAAGAAAATCCATATGTATACTAGAGAAAGAAAGAATGAGAGAAGTATGATCGATTTGTTTCTGGTGGATGACCGACTGCGAAAACAGGTGATGGATACGCGAGTGTTCAGGGGTGCTGACCTGGGAACGGATCACTATCTAGTGATTACTAGATTTAGGGGTCTGTTCGCGGGTTGGCGCTACCGGACGGCGGTAACAGAACCACAGTCGGTCTGTCGCATCCGAAGCTGGAAGCTTCAGGAAGCGGATACTAGGGACAAATATCATGCGAGGGTAGCCGAAAAGCTTGACACCATCGATGGCAGAAATGAATGTGTGGAAAGAACATGGCAGAACCTTAGGGATGGTATGGTAAGTGCAGCGGAAGAAGTGTGTGGAACAATAAAAAGAGGCAGTAGTAAAAGAAGAGATGCATGGTGGAATGATGAAGTGAAAGAAGCTGTAGAGAAGAAGAAGAAAGCATGGTTAGACTACTTGGCCTCTAGTAATGATAAGGATATGAGAGAGAAGATGAAAGAAAGATATAAGCTGCAGAAAGTTCACACGAAAGCATTGATTGAGGAAATGCGTGAAAGGTGTAGAATGGAAGCGGACGAAAGGTTGTCGCACAACTTTAAGGAGAACTCCAAACTCTTCTGGAAAGAGGTTGGAAGGACCCGAAGTGGTGCGACGGCCTTAAGAATGAACAAAGTGCTTTCGAGAACTAATGACGTCCTCACAGAAAAATCGGACGTCATGCAGCGATGGAGCGAATTTTATAGAGAAATGTATGCGTGTGATGATCTTAGTGAGGGATCCGGGGATGACGCCGTGACTGGTACGCCAGACCTGGACCTCGATGACACTGAGGTCATCAGTATGAAAGAGATTGAACGTGCGATTCGAAGTTTGAAATGTGGTTAGGCTGCGGGACTAGACAGAGTTACTGCTGAAATGGTCAAGTATGGTGGGCCTCGCGTCTGGGACAGCTTTTATCTGCTGTGCAATTTGTGCTGGCGGACGGGGGATGTCCCGGATGATTGGCGATCCGCAGTCATTGTGCCTTTATATAAAGGTAAAGGTTCACATTTTGACTGCGGGTGCTATCGGGCGATCAGCTTGACCAGTTTAGCAAGTAAAGTTTACTCGAAGGTTTTGACACGTAGGATGCAAGAGAAATCGGAAAGATTTCTATGGGAGGCACAATGCGGATTTAGACCTGGAAGAGGATGCACGGATCAAATGTTTTCTCTACGCATGATCACGGAAAAGCTTCTGGCTGCTAACCAGAAGATTTTCTGTGCTTTTGTGGATCTTGAGAAAGCATTTGATAAGGTTGTAAGGAAGAAAATGTGGGAACTGTTGCCGGGGTACGGTGTGGATGGTCGATTGCTAAGGGCTGTGCAGTCACTTTACTGTAACTGTAAAGCCTGTGTGCGGGTAGGGCATGACCTGTCACCCATGTTTAGCGTCCAAACGGGCGTGAAACAGGGTTGTGTCATGTCTTCCTGGCTGTTCATACTGTATCTCGACAGCTGTTTACAGAAGCTGAAAGATAGCTGTTTGGGTGTGAAATTGGGTGACATAAAAGTAAATTGTCTGCTGTATGCTGATGATGCAGTGCTTATTGCACCATCAGAGGCAGAACTGCAGGCATTTGTCACGTGTATGAAAGAGGAATGTGAAATTAAAGGTCTCCGTTTGAATGCTAATAAAACTAAGGTTCTGGTATTTGAAAGGGACGAAGAGAGAACGAAGTGTGAAATATGGGTAAATCAGGAATGTCTAGAACAGGTAAATGAAATTATATACTTGGGGAGTGCTTTTAGCCGGGATGGAAGATGTGATTTAGATGTGGACAGGCGTGTCGCTGCCGGGAACAAAGTCAATGGTGCCCTGACTGCGTTAGTCAAAAGGCAAGGCGTAGTGAAGAGTGCACGCCTTGCAATACATAACGCAGTGTTGGTACCGACTTTGTTATATGGCAGCGAAACCTGGGTGTGCCAGAAGAAGCATAAAAGCAAGTTGAATGCAGTGGAGATGCGATCTCTTCGTAAAATGTGCGGCGTTACCATGGCCGACCGAAAGCGAAACGAAGAGATTCGCAATATGGCAGGTTTGAAAGATGACCTTATCACAAAAATTAATAAGGGCGTGCTTCGATGGTTTGGGCACGTTGAGCGAATGAGTGAAGACCGAATGGTGAAGAAAATATATAGCGCGAAAGTTAATATTAAAAGGTGTCGAGGTAGACCGAGACTAACTTTCGAAGACCATGTGAGCAAACTGCTCGAAGAGGGGAGGGTCAAGAGTACTCGGATACCTAGACGTGCATGTATGAAGAAGATAATGAATCTGAAAGAAGCGAAAGAGGTATGTAAGGATCGTGACACTTGGCGATCTGTTCTCTCTGGCTACCCCGTCAGGGATTGTGCGTGAAGATAAGTTTAAGTTTAAGTAAGTACTAATATATGTAGGCGGAGAGGCAGAGCCAAAAAGTCTCTCAATTTATTAAGCCTGGTTTTTTCTTACTTACTTACTTACTTATATACAGGTTTTTTCTCAGGTGATTATAATCATAATTTACAATAAAATGCTACGGTCAGTCAAGCGAATATTAGAACAGGTGTCTCAGGTGCGCGGTCAAACATGTCGTGACCACCGACATAATACTTTTATTTCTTAAGGCTGAAACTTTATGAACCTTTGTTTTTTAGATGTAAATCAAAATTATGATAGTCAGTCAACGTTTTATGGGGACACACGCAATTTTAAAAATTCATATGGCACCTTGTCGTATAGGCGGATTTAATGCCTAAGGCATTTCTCTACCAGACTGCCTTGCAGCTTGTGGTGATGCAGAATAAAGTAGGTGTAGTAAAAAGTTATTATGAAAATACTAAAGTAAAATAACTAAAAATTTTGTAATACATCATCATCATCATCATTACAGTCCTTCATAAGTCCACGGCTGTACATAGGCCTCCCCCAAGGAATGCCTCAAAGCACGGTCCTGAGCCGCCTACATCCATCGACTTCCGGCATATCTTATCAGGTCGTCACTCCATCTAGTGGGGGGACGCCCTACACTTCGTCCGCCGGTACGTGACCGCCACTCGAGAACCTTTTTTTCCCATCGGTTTTCTGTTCTTCGAGTTATATGGCCTGCCCATTGCCACTTCAGCTTACTAATCCGTTGGGCTATGTTGGTCACTCTGGTTCTACTGCAGATATCCTCATTTCTAAGTTTATCACGCAGAGAAACTCTGAGCATAGCCCTCTCCATAGTTCGCTGAGTGACCTTGGGCTTCCTCATCCCGCCAGTAGTGAAGGACCACGTCTCAGTTCCATAAGTCATCACTGGCAACACGCACTGGTTGTAAAGTCTCGTTTTTAAGTTTTGAGGTATACCTGACGAGAAGATGTGGCGTAATTTCCCGAACGCTGCGCAACCGAGTTGAATCCGTCGATTGACCTCTCGGTCGAAGTTGGACTCATCTAGTCGGACTATTTGTCCCAGGTAAACATACTCGTCAACAACTTCGAGCTTAGTTCTCCCAACAACTACCGGCATAGGTGTGACATGGATATTAAACATGATCTTTGTTTTGTCCATGTTCATCTTAAGACCTCAATAGTGTTCCCAACGGATAGGTCGTTGGGAACACTATTGAGATCAATGAGCGTAGTACTTAGATCCTCTAGCGATTCTGCCATAAGAACTATATCGTCGGCAAATCGAAAGTGAGTGATGTACTCGCCATTGATATTAATACCGTACCCTTACAGTCCAGAAGCTTGAAAACGTCTTCCAATGCAGCGGTGAAGAGTTTCGGGGATATAACGTCACCCTGTCTTACACCCCTCTGCAATTGGATAGGTTTCGTACTCTGGTTCTGTACTCGGATAGCCACTGTACTGTACAAGCAATTCAGCACTTCGATATACCGATAGTCAACTTGGCACCGCTGTAGGGACTGCAGCACCGCCCAAATTTCGACGAAATCAAAGGCTTTCTCATAGTCCACATACGCCAGACATAGTGGCAAATTGTACTCCTCGGAGTTCTGTACAATTTGCCGAAGAGTATGTAGTATGGTCTATGGTGCTAAAGCCCTTTCGGAAACCGGCTTGTGCGGGAGGCTGGAAGTCGTCAAGTCTGCGCGCGCGACGATTCTTAATGACTCTCGAAAACAGCACGTAGACGCGGCTCAGAAGGGAAATCGGGCTGTAGTTCCTCAAGAGAGCGTTGTCACCTTTCTTGAAGAACAAGACCACCGCACTTCTGCTCCACGCCTCCGGTGTAATGCCACCATGAAGGACGGAATTAAAGAGCTTCTGAAGGACTTCAAACACCGGTTTCCCACCCGCTTTCAGAAGCTTCGCTATAATTCCATCCTCGCCTGGGGCCTTGTCGTTTTTAAGGTGTTGGAGAGCCATTCTAATCTCGCTCAGACTGACGTCCGGGATATCATCGGAATAGTGTCGGATAAGACTCACTCTTGGATCGTTACTCACACTTACGTGTGGCTTTAACGATGATGTGTAAATCTCAGGTGTTCCGGAAACGATGCTGCCACACTCGGTTCTCAGCTTCGACAGTTGGCTCTTTCTGGCCGAAAGATCTGTAGCAAAGACTTTGGTACCCTGGTTCGGCTCGATCGTTTCTTCAATACGAGCAGTATTAAAGTGCGTAAGTCCCGCCGCATGCATTTGGAGATATGTCTGTTCAGTTGCCTGATGCTGTCAAATCTGTTGAAGAATGTAGCTTCATATCCCGTCTAACAGCCATGAGATTAGGAGTGTGATCAGAGAGTTTTTGTGTTCTTCTGCGGCCGGTCTTGTAAAACTTAGCTCCGACCACATGGACAGTTTCCACGAGCTTGTCATTCATATCGTCCAGTGCATTGCAATCTTCTAGACACTGAAAACGGTTTCGTAGCTCGAGTTGAAAGGGTTTCGGGACTTTGGATTAGAGCACGAGGGGGACGGAGCGTTGACTTCATTAGATGTGACCTCTCCAACTTAACGTTTAGGTTCAGTGTGCCTCTCACCATTCGGTGATCGCTGCCGGTTTTCACCCTCGCGATCACTGAGACATCAATGAACAGTTGTCGTCTGGTCGTCACAATGAAGTCAATCTCATTTTTTTTGTTGAACCGTCGGGGCTCGACCAGGTCCACTTCCTGTGGGGCTGCTTCTGGAAGAAAGTGTTCATCACAAAGAGTCCCTCTTTCTCCATGAAGTCAGCCAGCTGCTGGCCCCTTGGGTTACGTTGCCCTATTCCGAATTTCCCTACTTTCAGCTCACCGTTCTCTCTTGTGCCAAGTTTTGCGTTGAAGTCTCCCATTAACACCGTATAGTTGGTTTTGGAGAAATGCATGGCTCTAGAGATATCCTCATACATTTCCTCCACTTCCTCATCGGGGTGTGCCGAGGTTGGTGCATAAACCTGTATGAGCTTCAACGAATAACGTTTGGTGATTCTGAGTATAAGGTACGCAAACCTCGTCGACACACTCCCAATCTTTACAACTTTGTTAACGAGAGACTTGTGAACGATAAATCCGACACCTCCTTGGGACAGATGGTCGCCCTCCCAGTGATAGAACAAGTTGCCGGATTCGAGGATTACCGTGTCCTCGGATAATCCTATGATATTCCAGCGCAACTTGTCTATTTCTTCTTACAGCTCCAGGATCTTCTCGTCAGTCCTCAGGGTGCGTGCGTCATAAGTTGCCAGGTCGAGTCGTCGTAGGTGGCAACCGATCCTCCACCGGAGATTTTTAGCACAACGACACCACGGGAAGGGACTCATGGTGTAGTGAGTATTCTTACCCGCCACTACACGGAAATTAAATATCCGTCCCGACCCCTATGTTCAGCAGTCTTTCGATAGGCTGTAACTAAATGGATGAATGGTGTAACGTGGAGTGTTTTTTGTATGTTGTATCTACAGTTTCCCTGTCCGCGAAACAGACACAATAGTTAATCAATTAAAATGTTCATATAATATGATTCATGGGACAGGGAATGGGTTACGTCTTTACCGATTGGGGTAAAATTTTGTATTTAGATAATGATTTTCTTTCCAAATTCATTCAGAAGTTGTCATACATGAATGGATGTCGAGTTGCAGCGCTAAGTTCGAGTCCCGCACGAAAAAAGTATTTGAATGCCCTAGAAATAATTGGATGTTTGTATTGGAAATTTTATGTATGTAAACTGCCTTAAAAAAGCTATAAGAAAGAAATAAGATCGGGTGGGGCTGTGTCGAAGCACATGACAGTTGGTTTAACGTGGAATGTTTATGTCAGCGAGTCGCTTTTAGTGTTAGAAGGAGAGCGTCGGTTATTGGCAATCTGCGCGTTGCTTATTCCCCGCCAACCTGCACGGCCCTGATGTAAATTCAAAGTCGTAACTATATGAGTTAAATAATGACACTTCACTTAGGACTTCAAGACACAGAATTATTAAAGCAAGACGATATAAACCTTTTTTTCGTTACGGTTCACTTTTCTAACCTGTTACCGTTATGTTTCAGAGTGATTTTAAAGACGTTTCACGTCAAAATAGCTATGATTTTTTTTTAACAAGTAAAACTCGTCACCCACGTTTTTTTTTATTAAACTGTAGTGATAAACGGACTTACAGTATACCTGATGGTAACTAGCTGCTGCAGTCCATGGACATGGACACCTACCGCCATCCAGGAGGCCACAGATGCGTTGCCACGTCTCAGGACTAAGATGGAATGCATTACAGCCATTGACCACAAATAAAAAAGTAGATATTTATTACGTGGTAGATATATACATATACACACACACACACACACACACACACACATATATATATATATATATATATGTATATAGGTATATATATATATATTATACGTGGTAGAGCCATGCTGCAGCTATATTATGGTTGTAGCACGAATGGTTCGGGTCGAACGGGGAAGGACCACGCTCTCACAAAATACCAGCGTAAAATAGCAGCTTAACGCTGCTGTGTTTCGTATTGTGAGTGTAGAGAACCGGAGACCTTATTTACTGGAAACGAGGCATTCCATCTTAGTCCTCACGGGTGACAACGCATCTGCATTTTGATTCGTAATCGAAGATAGATGTAGGTGTCGATGATGTGTGACATCCACATCTATCCTCAATAAAGAATCAAAATGCAAATGCGTCGTCACCCGTGAGGACTAAAGATGGAATGCCTCTTTTCCAGTAAAATGGGTCTCCGGTTCTCTACACTCACGAAGCACAGCAGTATCAAGCTGCCATTTTACGCTGGTATCTGTGAGAGCGTAGTCCTACCCCGGTCGAGCCGACCCATTTGTGCTACAACTATACTACTAATATAGCTGCAGCATGGCTCTACCACGTATAAAACTCTACAAGCATGTATCTGACATCAACAATCTTTAAAGAAAAGTTCAGATCCATCTCATCTTGGCAGTGTTAAGAGTTGACTTTAGCAAATTCCTAGAAGATCTTATCTCTCCCCTTATATTATGGCGGTGCCACAGGCCACAGAAAACGAGTAAATAATAGTACTACGTACCTCGATTATGTCAGAGTTAACAAACCGGCGGCAAGTCGCGTCCCAAGTGGGACACGTCTGACACGTGCAAGCGCTATCGTAGTAGAATCGTAGACCACCACGTCGTCTGTAAAATATTTATCGGCTCATAAAAAACATTACTAGTTTGTGGAATTACTTTATTACATAATTTTTTTATACGTGGTAGAGTCAAGATGCAGCTATATTATGGTTGTAGCACGGATGGCTTGGCTCTACCGAGGGAGAACCACGCTCTTACAGAATACCAGCGCAAAATAGCAGCTTAATACTACTGTGTATCGTATGGTGAGTGTATAGAACTGGAGATCCATTTTACTGGAAACGAGGCATTCTATCTTAGTTGTCAGGGGTGACAACGCATCTGCATTTTGATTGAGGATAAATGTAGATGTATAGGGGCCTCAGCATCCAACTATTAAGTGGACTGTGTGCTCGCTTGTCACCATGTCTCTCCTATTCTTAAAAAAACCATCAAGTAAGAAAACTTATTTTAAATACAAGATTAAAAAAAATATTCTTTGCTTCTTTGCCACCAAGTACGAGCTATTTTGTGTAAAAACATTATGATGAAACAAATGACGTATCACGTCGCGCGCGTCACTGAGTGGGTCAAGTAAACAGGGAATAAGAAGAATGTAATACATTTATGATTATAAGATACTATGCGTATTTACGTTAATCTTATTGACATAGTGTGATGTTATTTCCGAATGTTATGCTCTCAGAGCTCTAGTTAACTAATATATATATATATATATATATATATATATATATATATATATATATATATAAGAAAAAAGATAATTAAAGATAATAAATATATTTTCTGCCGACTTCCAAAAAGGAGACGGTACTAAATTCGACTGTATGTTTTTTTTATGTGTGTTACCTCATAACTTTGTACTGGGCGAACCGATTTCGATGATTCTTTTTTTATATGAAAGCTGATAGTTCTCAAGTGGTCCCATATGAATTTGATCAAGGTCGGACCAATGGTTATTGAGTTATTCATAAATAACCTATATTGAAGTCGCTTATATTGAAGTCGGCTGTACAAAATTTTTAATTTTTAATTATTCTGGAGGCTGTGCGGCGCGGCTTGAAATAACTGGCTTCTATTAAGCTCAGTGAGTTATCTTATTTGCATGATATTAAGGCATAGATAATCCGATGAATCGACGGATTCAACTCATGATAATGATGACGATGATGACGAAGACAGATAACCATTTTTCAAAATTTTTGTCTTTCTGCTCGGACAAACAAAAATTCTATATTCTTCGGAATGGCTGAAACGATTGTGATGAAACTTTACGAACACATAGAAAGCAATTTTAGGAGGGATATAGGCTTTATTTTCTGCCGACTTCCAAAAAGGAGCCGGTACTCAATTCGACTGTACGTTTTTTTATGTGTGTTACCTCATAACTTTGTACTTGGTGAACCGATTTTGATGATTCTTTTTTTATATGAAAGCTGATACTTCTCGTGTGGTCCCATATGAATTTAATCAAGGTCAGATCAATAGTTTTTGAGTTATTATTCATAACTTATATTGAAGTCGGCAGTACAAAATTTTTAACTTTAAATTATATCCGAAATTATTTTTTCTGCCGACTTCCAAAAAGGAGACGGTACTCAATTCGACGCGTATGTTTTTTTTTATGTGTCTTACCTCATAACTTTTTACTGGGTGGACCGATTTCGATGATTCTTTTTTTATATGAAAGCTGATACTTCTCGTGTGGTCCCATATGAATTTGATCAAGGTCAGACCAATAGTTTTTGAGTTATTTGAGTTATTCTTAATAACTTATATTGAAGTCGGCTGTACAAAATTTTTAATTTTAAATTATTGAAAAAAACGAAACTTTTATAAAATAAATGGCCTTTGTTTTTTTCTTAAACATAAATAACTAGACGAAGCCGAGACGGGTCGCTAATAAAGTCACAAATAAATATTAAATTAGGTATACTTGATTGATTAGTACGTTATTTTTTTATAGGATAGGGTGACTTTTCCAGTAAAAAGGGTCTCCGGTTCTCTACCTATTTTACGGTGGTATTATGTGAGAGCGTGGTCCTTCCCCGGTCAGCCGATCCATTCGTGCTACAACTATACTACTAATATAGCTGCAACATGGCTCTATCACTTCATATCTTACTGTCACTCGTCTTATCCACGTTTAGATGACCAGTCTATTGGGGGACATTATTGAGGTCGATACTAACTACTTACATCGTTTGTAAATTGAAGGTGAGTGATATAACCGCCATTGAAGTTGATACCGTATCCTTTTTTGTCCAGTAGCTTGAAAACGTCTTTGCAGCGGTGAAGAATTTAAAGGGTATAACGTCACATTGTCATATACCTCTCTGCAGTTGGATATGTTTCGACCTCTGGTTTCGTGCTCTGATTAGCTATCGTAGCAAACAGTACAAACACTTCAGCACTACTATATACCGACACTCAACTTGACATCTATTTCAGTGCTAAGTAGTTATTTTTTAAAGTAACATCATAGTAAAAATTGTGGGCAAAAGTTAACACAGGCTGGTACTCAATCCTAGGACTAGTGATTTGGTATTCAGGTACGCTGGCAACTAAGCCGCTGTCGTCAATATCAAATAGTTCGTCTGAGAACGAGTGCTGGCATCTAGCGAGATAATAACAATTTATGTATTGCATCACCGTTTTTACACAGACTTTGTAGCTTTACACAGATTGTACCTACTTAATAAGAATAAAATAAACCATATAAAAAAAGGTTCACACACCGTAAAATTTTTTGTCGAAGTTGAAGGTAAGCTTGTATTTGGTACTTGTTTTTCATTATTATAATGACTGCTGAATGAGGAAAGAAAATCCGAATTCATTTTATAATTGTTAAATTTATGTGATATGTACGCAGGTAGGTTATAGCCGTTGATATGAAATTATCTAAATGTATAATGAACGTAATTTTACAGAATTTATTGCGTTTATTTTTAATTCATTCTTAGCTCCACGGCTTTAGAGCATTTACACCTCAAACAATAAATACGTTAAATTAGTTTTATTTAATTATTTATTAATATTGCTATAAAAATATGGATAAATGATATAGCTTTGGAATATCTTATCATTTCTTTATTGTAGAATCTAACAAAATAAATTAATGCATCTTCGTTATTTATGCATGTAACAAAATTAACTCATTGCCATGCTAACAATCTACGAATGTGCCCGAGTTATAGTTTAAATAAAGACAAAATAATCTATATTTTTAATTTTTAAATTAAAAAAATTTTAAACACCGTTGAGTTTGCTGCCTTGGTAAGGGAAGTGTACTTTGTGGCGTTCCTTGGGTTAACCCCTTGTTCAGTATTGGACTTGTGATGATTTGAACAGATTTGAACAGAAATCAAATTATATATCATCACAAATAGAACATTCTTGATACTAGCTACTGGATTGACAACCAGGTAAGACATGCAGGAAGTCGATGGATGCAGGTGGCTCAGAACCGTGCATTGTGGTATTCCTTGGGGTCCTATGTTCAGCAGTGGAGTTGTAAAGGACCTGACAAACATAAATTTATTACTTTGTATCATTCAATACTTTTCTATTAGATTTGCTACATTCTTAGTGACTAAAGACAAATGATGTTAATAAATATATTGCTTTCCATATAGAGTCCTACGCCTACTACAGATACACTCACAAGCAAACTGAAACCTACACGTGGTGATTTAAAAATATAATCTTTGCAACCCGCGTCGTATTATGGTAAATAACTATAATTGATATTTAGCAAAAAAATATAACATGTAATGTTGGTACTTAATAAAAACAAAAATGAAACTTAAACAAAACAATATATATAAATATTTAAATAACAAGTCTTATGCCACAGTGTTGTTAAATCTTTAAATCTACAATGCAAATTACGTTACACGTAATATTATAAAAACGCATAGATCACATAGTCCACCCAAACACAAAACTTGAACAAAACACACGCGAGGACCGTTTATATTGTTTTAATAGTCATGTTCGAAAAGATCAAACTCGTAAACATCAGTCCTTCTATTCACTTTGTCCTCGTGTTGATCCGTCGGTGACGTTACCAAGAACTGCTTCCTTTTTTTATGTATTTTTTGTGTATCCCTGAGTGCACTCAGCTGGGATCCACTGACGCCAGCTACTATTTCTTGAAGGCTGTCTGGTGGTATATTTGTTTGAAGATTTGTTAAAATATCACCAGAGTTTTTCGAGACACGTCTAAATGGTAGACTGTGCGCTGCACCGCAAAGCGCCAGCACAAATATCGCGGCGTGCATTTTCAGCGCCGGAGTGAGAGACTGGTCTCCATTCAATATGTACCATTCTTATATACGGGTTGATTGCACTGCGGGAGTACAGTGCGCGGCAGATAAAAGGCTTGTAGTAAGTTTCCCCGTTATGTTGCCATTTATTGTACGTATAAATAATTCGAAGAACTCCGATTAGATAGAACAAAATACTTATAAAATAGAAAATTTCCAAAGTGCAACGTTTTATTTAATGTAATGAGGAAGCTACTTCTGCTTAGAAGGCAATAATTAATAATTATTCAAAATGTTATCCTTGATAATAATTAAGATTATATAGTAACATTTGCACCATCTTGATTTATATTCACATTTCAAAACCTAATTTGAGGGTTTATTGCAGCCATTTTTATCACATTTTTATTGCAATTTCGTAATTGATTACGAAATCAATATCAATATGGTAGAATCTCAATCAATATGGTAGAATAGAATAGAACAAAATAAATTTTATTCAATATATGTACTTAGATTATTACGTAACACTTACTGAAACTATATTTTTTTTTAACACTGGTTCGGAATGTTCTGGGAATAACCAGCAAGAAATCCAGCGCGATTTATTTTTTTAAACATATTATCACTTTACAATAATTTTTTACAATCTTTAATATGAATTTTAATAGAATCACCATAGTGACGATCTCATTTCCAGGAATTATTTTCATTCATGTATTCCTTGATATTTTCATAACTCTTTTTGTTAAATTTTTCTTTAATAAACCATTTAAAATTGTTGATTGACAAACTGAACATTTTCTGGGATTTCGTTGTAAGAGCGTCTACATTGCTCTATTAATGAATTACTTTACTAATTCTGTGGAGTCTATAGTCGCGCCTAATATTTAGAACATTAACACGTTCGCGTCAGCAACCTCATCTCTAAATGTTTGTACTGCGGCGGTGTAATGTTTGTACTTTTTTCCCATACAGAGTTAAGCAACGTCTCAAGACGTCCCGCCGTAATACGTATGTCTTAGAACTGTGTTATGTGGCGCAACGTTTCTTCACGTCCAACGTTTATAAACGTTGCCGCCACCACGCAATTCCGATATATCACAATAAACGACACAACGTTCATCCGCGGAAATATCAATCTAGAGGACGTCCTATGACGTCGCGCCATTTTTTTTTATAGGATAAGGGTGACAAACGAGCACACAGTCCACCTGATGGTAAGTGGTTGCTGCGGCCCATAGACATCTACATCTATCCTCTATTACAATTCAAAATGTAGATGCGTTGTCACCCGTGAGGACTAAGATGGAATTCTCCTCTCTCATTTCCAGTAAAAAGGGCCTCCGGCCACCTGCACTCACCAAGCGAAACGCAGAGGTAAACCTCTACTTCACGCTGGTTTTCTGTGAGGTCGTGGTACCACCCAGGTTCGAGCCGGCCCATCCGTGCGACAGCAGAAGCTGCCGCGTGGCTCTACCACTGTTATATATGCCATTTCATAATTCTATCAACACGACGTTGTAAGACGTTGCTCACGCTAATTTTCAATTTATAATCAAAAGTTAAGTGTCAACGATAGACCAAACAAGGTGCATTTTTAATCACGTACTACGGACGGTAGATAGCAATAGAACAATAGAGACACGGGTCGACGGACGGCGAATGCACCATTATACTAAGAGTGTAAAACAGAATAATATGCAATACGTATATAGTACAATTAGGGCATTACCTACAACGTCGACGTATTCTCTCGTCTAATGGTCTCAACCATTTTCTTGGGCCTAGTGGTGGTGGTGTAGTAACGACGTGGGTAATTCACACTCGTTTAGGCCTTCTTCTCGGTCTTATTGGGAAGAAGGACCGCCTGAATGTTGGGTAGCACACCGCCCTGGGCGATCGTCACACCGGAGAGGAGCTTGTTCAACTTTTCACCGTTCCGGATGGCAAGCTGAAGATGTCTCGGTATGATTCTGGTCTTCTTATTGTCCCGAGCAGCGTTACCGGCCAACTCTAGAATTTCAGCGGCGAGGTACTCCATGACTGCGGCCAGGTACACCGGAGCGGAATTTTTCTACTATATTTTGGTTGTAGCACAAATGGGTCGGCTCGACCGGGGCAAGACCATGCTATAACGGTATACCAGCGTAAAATAGGACCTCAATGCTGCTATGTTTCATACATTCCCTCTTAGTCCTCAGGAGTGAAAACACCTCTACATTTTAATTTTTACTGAGGATCCGAGTATAGATGTAGATGTATATGGGTCACAGAATCCACTTACCATTAGGTGGACTGTGTGCTCGTGTGTCACTCTTATTCTATTAAAAGGAAAATAAGACGCCATTGATGGTCGATTTGTTGCTGCTGACTGTAGCTTAAATTGAAAAGTATGCAGCGGGAAAAGCCCACATGCTCTGCCCTGTGTGAGCAACTCGCAGATCGATGTCACCGGTACGTTGACATTGAAGCAATAGATAATATGTACTACGTACTAGAACTCACACCGTGAAAAAAACCTGTGTGGCAGTGCGGGCCGCGTGGTTGAAGGTACAGAGTAACATTTTATGGCACAGACTAAGTGACTGAGTTTGAGCCCGTTTGCTCTAATAATTGTTGCAAATGAACAAATCTCGGCGTATCTTCTAGCAATACGTGGTAGAGTCATGCTGCAGCTATACTAGTAGTATAGTGCAGCACGAATGGGTCGGCTCGACCGGGGAGGATCATGCTCTCACATAATACCAGCGTAAAATAGCAGCTTGACGCTGCTGTGTTTCATATGGTGAGTGTAGAGAACCCGAGACCCTTTTTACTGAAAACGAGGCATTCCATCTTAGTCCTCAGGTGTGACAACGCATCTGCTTTTTGATTCGCAAACGATGTCTATGGGCCACAACAACCACTTACCAGATGGACTGTGTGCTCGTTTGTCAGCCTATCCTATAAAAAAAAAATAGAATGTAATGAATGAATGAAATTTAAGAACTTAAAATTAACAACATCTGTCACATTAAAATTAACAAAATAATATAATAGATGTCTGCAGTCTGTGAACACATACAGACACGCCGCCGCCACTACATTAGACTTGATAGACAACAAATCCTCGCAAAAGAACACCGATTCTTTCCAAGGATCATTCCCGAGACTATTAAAATCAATAGCGAAAATGGTTGTTTTGTACTATTTTGGATGTAAAAAAAACGATAACTTTTATTTCAAAAATAAATAGGAAATTTTGTGCCGTTAAAGTAAAACATATAAACTGAACATTAAGCTTATATAAAGATTGTTATTGTTATTAAAAAGTAGTTTAATTCAATTGTAGTGTTTCTAACGTGCAATCATAGATAGTGATGTTTTGATATTTGTATAATATAACTTATTCCTAATTCTAATCACAGTATAGACTATCTTTACTTTTTGATAAACATTGTATGAGAGACTTCCTCTTTTAAAGTAAACTTATACACCGCATGAACACAGGTTGGCCAAAATATTTCCGGGTGCTACCATCTGCTTGGGATCCTATAATAAGTAAAATTAAATCCCATCCCAAGCATACAACTGCAAGCCTTTAAGATATACTATTCTACTAGAGTATAACCTCGTTCCGCATATGCCGGATAAAAAAATTAATAATTTTAAAATGAAGGTATAATAGCAATGTTAACTATGACATTGGGATATCGAATACAGCCTGATTCCATCGTAATCATGGGTGCTGTAAAGTACTCGAAGCGTCGGGAATATAAAATAAGTTAATAAATCACGATAAAATCCGCAAAAATTGTATCATTCTTTGTGTTGTGTTCGCGTAAACATAATAAATATTTTTTTTGGTATAGTTATATATGACGGATTGTTTTATATAATATAAACATCTGTCTGCCGAGGATATAACGTATAATAACGCATAATTAACTAACTTCGGTCTCAGTTTTTCTCGATACAGGTTTTCCTAGTTCCAAATGAGGAAACCAAAACATATTTTACATACGTAGTGATTATTTCTTCTTAGTTGATAAACCATTTTTCATTTTCTTTATTATAGACATTTATTATAGACTAACGACCTGCCCTGGCTTCGCCTGGATACGATAGTATATTAATGAGGCATTAATAGTCTTCTAAGATAGTCAAAGAGCATTTATTTCAGCAATTATAAAAAAAACATGCGTGAGTGTCGTGGAACACTCGGTTGTAACGAAGTTCCTTGCGTAGTATATTATTATTGATAAACGTAGGTATTATATTATTGATTAACAAATACAAATAAATGAATTACTAGCGTCTATTAAAATGAAGCGTCATTTGAAATAAAATAATATTTCTTTCATGGCAAGATAAGAAAAAGTACGAGGGAGATGGATATTATTCCATCGCATTTCCTTATTTCGCCGCCAAAGCCGTCTACACTATGACACAAGTAGTAACGAAAAAATCTTACACTTTTTGTCGCCTAGCTCCCATCCGCCAAACCCGTACGGTCCGATAAAGAACTTTGTTCCAAAAACCCTTTGTTTTCGGATAAAAGATCCTAGATCCCTCGTAGCCTTGCTTTATCTGTATGTAAAGTGTCATTACAATCGGGTCAGCCATTCCGAAGATTTGTCCGGACAGACCGACATTTAAAAAATGGTTGTTTATGTTTTAATAGCATGCTAAAAAACCCTGAGATTAAAAGAAGCCAATTATTTCAATATTACAGATAGACACTACAGATATGAATTCGCTTAGTAGCGATTACCTCATACGCAGGGGTTTTTTCCGTTTGTATTCCTTAATATTATAATAACACTTGATGTTTTGTTATGTAATCAAAATAACGATGATAAGCATCTTTTATACGTTCTAAATTAGTACTTAGAGTCCTGTTAAGGAAAGCAAGGATTTTAAATTAAAAAAAAAAATTAAATTCCAAGCCTTAAATTGGTGCATTAAAAATCTATTTCCTTGCACGAAGTGAATTTTTTTTTGAGTTTAACTATTTCCTGTTACTATTTTAGTATCTAATACCTATACTCTGTTTTGTATATATTTAAAGTCAAATAGATAAATAAATAAATTTGGTGATTAAGATAATTTGTGTGCTGGTTCATACTCAGTGTAAAGGTGTAAGCACCAGTTTGTATTTTGTAGATAATTTGTATTGTACCAACGTGGTTTACGTAAGATCACATAGTAAATAATAGTACCTACTACGGTAAGACGGCACGTCCTCGCACGCGACACGCTTATACATTATACAATAGTTACGCACGGCACCGGGTAAATCCGTTGTAAACACGTAACCTAGTTTTACGTATCCGGCGCGTGGCAGCCGCAGAAGAAATAATTGTGGAAATATCGTCTCATATTGTTGTACGTGGTAGAGCCATGCTGCAGCTATATTAGTAGTATAGTTGTAGCACGAATGGGTCGGCTCCACCGGGGAAGAACCACGCTCTCACAGAATACCAGCGTAAAATAGCAGCTTAACTCTGCTGTGTTTCGTATGGTGAGTGTAGAGAACTGGAGACCCTTTTTACTGGAAAAGAGGCATTCCATCTTAGTCCTCACGGGTGACAACGCATTTGCATTTTGATTCGTAATCGAGGACAGATGTAGATCTATATGGGACACAGCAACCACTTACTATCAGGTGGACTGTGTGCTCGTTTGTTACCCTTATTCTATAAAAAAAAAATTGGAATGACAATACATTCACTGAAATTGAATGTTATTGTCATATAACATTCGAATAAATTTTTCGGTACGCGCGCCACCTCATCATCATCATTATCATCATGATGATGATGAGGTGGCGCGCGTACCGAAAAATTCGAATAAAACATAAACATTCGAATAAATTTTTCGGTACGCGCGCCACCTACTGTAAGTTAATTGTACTATGCCTATAACCTTCGCGTTAGTGCAAGTAATAAACCTAGCAAGCTAACAGCATAGCAAAGTGGCGAAGCAATCAGCTTTATAGCGGTTTCCTGAAAAAAAGGGTCTTGACAGACAGACAACAAAGTGATCCGTTGTCCGAAGGGTTCCGTTTTTTCCTTTTGAGGTACGGAACCCCAAAAAGGCAAGTAAAGTTTTTTTTTACGCAGCCGGGTTTTTTAAATTTCTGTTTTAAGCATTTTGCTTGTTAGTTCTTTGTAGTCGGCTTTTACTCTTTATTATATGGTACACTTTGAAAGAGACGGAACAAACTTATCACTAGCTGACACCGAGTTTACGAGGCAGGTACCAGGTGCGATGCGATTAGATGGGAATTCCACGGTAACCGTGCCGTGCGTCAGATCTTGAGCAATTCTCGCGCTCGTCATAATGACCTCCGTAATGACTAATTCTTGTAATCTTCCTTATTTTTGTTTCCATTGAAAGTCTGATTTTACTACGTGGTAGAGCCACACTGCAGCTATATTATGGTTATAGCACGCATACCTCGTTGGTATAGTGGTTGTAATGATGATGAGGTCCCGGGTTCAAATCCCGGGTCGGGCCAAAAAATACTCCTTTGCCTCGGAGAGCACGTAAAGCCGTTGGTCCTGCACCTGATCTCTCTCCGGTCGTGTCGGTTTACCGACCCATCGGACTATGAGAGTGAGGGAATAGAGAGTACGCCTGTACTTGCGCGTACACTTGGGCACTATAGTAATGTTCTGCGCCGATGGCTAGACTCCGTTGAGACTGGCCACCGTGACCGAAATTCAGTCTGGAGGACATTATTATAGCACGCACATGGACGTATAAATTATAAATCCTTGTGCGTCCTACTTATTTATACGTCCATGAGCACGCATGGGTCGGCTCGACCGAGCAAGGACTTCTTACAGAATAGCAGCTTAACCCTACTGTGTTTCGTATGGCGAGTGTGGAGAACCGGAGACACATTTTATTAAGTAAGAAGGTATTACACATCTCAGTCCTCGGGAGTGACAGTGCATCTGCATTTGATTCTTAATGGAGGATAGATGAAGATGTCTATGGGCCAATTTTTAACTATATTGACTTTACAAAAGCATTTTTTTTTACTTATTATAAGCCAGTGCTTGACCACAATCCCACCTGGTGGTAAGTGGCGATGCAGCCTTATATGGTAAATCTACCGTAAGTAAGAAGGTAAGTCTTATCGTAACAAAAGCCTATTCACTCTTGCCTTGAAGACGCCTAGATTGTATTCGGACGGAAAGACAGACGCCGGCAAATTATTCCACTCCTTTGCTGTACGCATTACAAAAGACGAAGCAAACCGTTTGGTTCTAATGCGTGGAATATCGACTACAAAGGGATGAAGACCCGCTGACCGTCTGCTTGTCCGATGGTGGAAAGGAGAGGGAGGAATTAAGGCGTGTAATTCCTGCGCACACTCACCGAAATGCATCCTATAGAATACCGAGAGACTGGCTACTCTGCGCCTGTGCTCGAGGCTGACAAGATTGGTTTCAACCAAATCAAGATCACCAATGAGCCTCTTAGCACGTCTGTCCACTGAGTCCAATGCTGATAGGTGGCATTTTGCAGCACCAGCCCATATGTGACAGCAGTACTCCATGCACGATCGGACTTGCGCTTTATATAAGGTAAGAAGCTGCCTCGGCGTGAAGTACCGCCGCACCCTTGCAAGGACACCAAGTTTCCTTGCGGCTGCTTTGGCTCTGGACTTAATGAACCGCCCATAGTTTAGGTTCGGAGAAAATTCAATCCCTAACAACTGAAGGCAGTCAGTGTACTCCAAGGATACATTCCGGAAAGTAGGAGCCAAGGTGAGCGGGCTCCTTTTAGCGGTAAAAAGACACGCTTGTGTTTTGGAGGCGTTAAATCTCACGAGATTGGCATCGCGCCATTCAGAGACTGCCTGTATTGTGAGACTCACACGCTCAACCATAGCCTCTCTTTCTGACTGGATTTGATCCCGACTGGCCCGGGTGCTTGGTTGGTATCTCTCCACAACTGTGCTGTCGTCTGCATACCCATAGACACCGGGAATGAGCAGATCATTTATATGCAGCAGGAAGAGAGTTGCGGAGAGAACGGACCCCTGAGGAACACCGGCGTTAGTCGCCACAGTATCGGATGAGCAGCCATCAACGACGACCCGGAGAGATCGATCACTCAGAAAGTCCTTCACCCAGACAATTAGGCCAGGGGATAAGCCGTACGCTGAAAGCTTGCCGAATAGACTAGCGTGCCAAACCCTGTCAAAAGCCTTCGAAACATCGAGGGAAACAGCAAGTGCTTCACCACTGTTCTCGAGGGCTTCGCCCCATATGTGAGTGGCATACGCTAGAAGTTCCCCAGTTGATCGATTTCGGCGAAACCCGTACTGGCGATCACTGAGGAGATCATTTTGCTCTAGGTATGCCATGAGGTGGGCGTTCAATATACGCTCCATAATCTTGCAGAGTATGGAGGTAATTGAAATTGGCCGATAGTTGGCAGGGTCGGTACGGCTACCTTTTTAGGCACAGGCTGCACATTGGCCAGCTTCCAAGATTTAGGCACTATTCCAGTCCTGAATGAGAGGCGGAACAAGCGTGTCAACACATACACAAAAGGAAACATTTATAGAGTAATAGTATAATGGAATTTGTTCTATGTATATGTTTCATATTACTTTAGCTCTAGATGGTTGATTAAAAACCTTACGATGTACATAACACGCCCATGCCAAATTGTTTAAACTATGTCAGCTTGGTTTGGTTATTCTTCTTTGCTTATAAGCGTCCATTTCTTTGCATTCACATAGGATCATAGGATATGCATGAGGGTTGGGGAACGTAGTTTTTTATCATTTTGAGTCGTTATCAGGAAGATAATATCAATGACTACTGGCCAATCAGACTTTGTCGGCCCAAAAATCTCGCGCCATCGAGTAGCATTTTGAGATACTTTCGCGGGTGTCTGTTTTCCCACACGAAGGCATGGTCTGTGGCATGGTTCAAAAACAATATGGCATACTTAACTCTATTTTGCAATTTTGGCTGCTTGTGACTTTGTTGCACCGAAGGTGTGATATAGCTGCCCATCTCCTCGTGTTTCCCTCTGTCACCTCTTACGACACCCACTGGACGAAATGGAGTAGTGGATATTCTTACAACGCCACTCCAACTATGTTAAAAGTATGGTAACACAATTTTACATTATTTACAATAAATAAATAATATTCGTATTGAGATAAAATTTTGTGATAAGGGAATTCACACATGTACACTATTGTGGAATTTCTGCTGGACTAATTTGCCGGGTTCTTCCCTAGCCCCAGTTAGCATAATCCATAACAAATAATTAACAAGCAATTTAAGTTTTAAACGCCAGCGATTAAAATTTTGTACAAAATTATCGATATAGATACAAAATTATTGTTGGAAATGCTAACAGGCCGACCATATACCAATACCAGCGTTAAATAGCAACTCAGTGTTGCTGTGTTGTGTGGTGAACGTAAAGAACTGAAGACTCTTTTTGCTGGATACGAAGCATTCGATCCTCAGGGACGGCAACGCATCTGCATTATTTTATAGTATAGGGTGACAAACGAGAACACAGTCCACCTTATGGTATGTGGTTGCTGTGACCCATAAATATCTACATCTACTCAATAAATAAGCTTTTTTAACGTGGTAGAGCCATGCTGCAGCTATATTAGTAGTATAGACAGCTCACAGAATACCAGCGTAAAATATATATAGATAGATACTGTTGTGTTTCGTATGGTGAGTGTAGAGAACCGGAGACCCATTTTACTGGAAAAGAGGCATTCCATCTTAGTCCTCACGGGTGACGACGCATCTGCATTTTGATTCTATATTGAGGATAAATGTAGATGTCTATGGGTCACAGCAACCACTTACCATCAGGTGGACTGTGTGCTCGTTTGTCACGCTATCCTATAAAAAAATGCAGTTGCCTTGTCACTGAAGACTAAAATGAAATGCCTCGTTTCCAATAGAAAGGGTATCCGGTTCTATACATTCACCTCACCCTATTAAGTGTAAGTAATTTTATTCGAGGATATATATAGATGTTTATGGGCCACAGAATTTACTTATGATCAGGTATAGTCCACCTGATTTTCCACTGTCCTCGTTTGTCAAGCTTCTTCTATTAAAAAAGACCCAAGCTATGGACTCATACTTCTGTAAACCTTCATAGAAATTAAAGGAGGCCTGTACCTATTCAGCTGTGAGACGTATATAAGCTGTAAGTTAACTTTTTTAAAGTGAGAGTAATGCAATGGTGTAACATCTTAATTTACGAATTAAATTTTTCAAATAACTAATGCTTTACAGACTTACCTGTGTATTAGATAAGACCTACAGACATTTAATACATATTATCAGGATATGAGTACTCACGAATAAATAACGCAATCTTCAAATCGCGAATCTCTCGCAAATTAAATCACATTTAAAATGCTAGAATTGTTTTCTTTTCTCGGGTGACTTCAGATTCAGGCCGTCATAGAATGATAATATTATACCGTCGTAGTGACAGTTTTCGGGTCTATATAAAGGACTTTGTAGTCACAGTGCCGTCCACAGAACATTACTCTCTATCCGCGAGACGTTCACCTCTCAACGAAAATATTTTTTGATATTCTATTTACTAAATATTGTAAGTATCATAACTAATTAATTTATAATTTAGTTACTTCATTGTAAATTAAATTACAACACAATATAATTGAGGTACTATGGTCATCCGGTTAATACAGTCAAATTGTAAAGGGTCAAAACGGTGCTGCTTTATCGACGCCATTTTGACAGTTGATATTATAGTAAATATTTTAGTCGACTTTAGTATTGTGTAGTGTAGTTAATTATTTTAAAGTAAATTTTTCGAAGTGTTATATTGCCAACGCTTGTTTGCTCTTTTTCTCTCAATATATTAGTTATAGTATACGACTTTGTGTTCTTGTCTCTGTCCTCCTCTTAGTTTTGGTTTTATAGAGCTTAAGGTGACTATATTACTTATTAATAATATATATTAATTTTTCTTTCAAATAGTTTGGCTGGTTCGTGACCCGGTCGTGCCCCGCTGCCTTCCTCGGTTGCAGGTGGGTTACTGTCCTCCACATTTCAGCGGGGGAGATGAACCACTTTCCTGCAAGCGGTGGCGCGGGTGACGACAGGAACTCCCGTACACGGCTCTCCTTTTGGGCATGAAGCTCCATGTCCTCCGCACTTGCTGGGTTCGGTATAAATTGCTCCTCGAAATGCTCGGCTAGGATATCCGCTCTACTTTTGGTCTCGTAACAACGTCCGCCCGCGTTGTTAGTCAGCGGGTAGACAGGGGGACTGGTTTTAGTTAGCTGCCGGTTTTCCATATGCGTCACTCCCAGGCTTTACCTCGGTGGGCCTGGGTTTCATTTGTCAGCTCATCCGTCAGCTTGTTGAGTTAGTCTTTATTCGTGGGCAGCGAGTGCGTGCTCAGAGCTTCCTCGGCGCTCGGTTTTGGTTGAGCTGTGCGCGTAACCCTCGGGACAGCTCGTGTCTATGGTTTGAACCATTATACTCTATTGATAGAGGGACGATAGTAGAAGCCGCGTTGAGGGCTTCTTGGATGGATGTTGTTATTCTGGTTGCAGCGGCCTCTACGTCGTCCGCTGAGTTGATTGTTGTATATACTAGAGGTCTCTACTGCAAGTGTTGCTGGTAGAGCATCCAGTTAATCTTGGTGTTAAAAGCTCTGGGCAGCGTAGTCACCACCTTGAGGTAAAGGGTAATCAGTATGGGGAGGTGCTGCGAGCTCAGGTCGTACAGCACCTCTACCACTATTGTGCAGTTGACGTTCCTAGCGAGCACGATGTCCAATACATCCGGACTTCTCCTGTGATCAGCTGGAACAGGCGGCAGTTCTTCTGGACTTTAAACGTCATAGAACTTTAACTTCTGCATCCTCATAGAGGTCACGACCCGGCGGGGTGATCATTCTGGATCCCCAGGCCACGAATTTCCAAATTATCAGTTTACTACCCTAGGAAAGAGAACCGCGCGCCATTTCGACATATTTTAACCATGATTTTCATCATTTCACCCTTGTTTTCGACCCCATATCTTTATTTCTTTAAAACATATGTTTACACAATTTTATTTAAAAGAAACACATACAAAGTTTTATCATTAAGTTATACATTACATCGTTACCATATAAAAACATATTAAGATATTCAACACAATACACTTATTTTACAGAACATTTTCAAAGTTATAAATTTTAAATATCTAGCACACATGGTCAAAATAACAATCTTTATTGGTAAACACTCACCTTCGATTGGCCGACGATATAATCCTTATGGCAGAATCGCTGGAGGACCCAAGTGCCCCCCAACGGATAGGTCTTAAGATGAACATGGACAAAACAAAGATCATGTAAAAGGTCCATGTCACACCTATGCCGGTAGTTGTTGGAAGCACTAAGCTCGAAGTTATTGACGAGTATGTTTAACTGGGACAAATAGTGCGACTAGGTAAGTCTAATTTCGACCGAGAGGTCAATCTATGGATTCAACTCGGCTGGGCAGCGTTCGCGAAATTACGGCACATCTTCTCGTTAGGTATACCTCAAAACTTGAAAACGAAACTATACAACCAGTGCCTCTTGCCAGTGATGACTTATGGAACTGAGACGTGGCCCTTCACTGCTGGCCGGATGAGGAAGCTCAAGGTGGCTCATCGAGCTATGGAGAGAGATATGCTCGGAGTTTCTCTGCGTGATAAACTTAGAAACGAGGATATCCGCAGTAGAACCAGAGTGACCGACATAGCCCAACGGATTAGTAAGCTGAAATGACAGTGGGCCGGCCATATAGCTCGAAGAACCGTCAACCGATGGGGAAAAAAGGTTGTCGAGTGGCGGCCTCGTACCGGCGGATGAAGTGTAGGGCGTCCCCCCGCTAGATGGAGTGACGACCTGGTAAGACATGCAGGAAGTCAATGGATGTAGGCACCTTTAAGACAACACTGTTCTTATAAATACACACAATAATCCTAAAACATTTATTACTTATTTCTACATATATTACTGAAATTTTCAGAAGTTTATTTTTATTTTTATAGTACATTATTTAGACACTTGTTAAATCCCATACAACATGAGCAACCAATCCTTACATAACCTTTATCGTATCAGTAGGAGTCTAGGAGGCTAGTGGTTTCTTTGTCTAAATTACAACTACTCGTATCTCTGTTCATTAAGCCATTATGTATCTTATCTATTATCATAAGAACAAAGTATGTTTTTATCTAGAAATAAGTGTTTAATTTAATACAAGACTTTTATACATATTACATAGCCGATTACTATGTAACACATGACTCTAAATTAATCTATAAACAGACTTGTGGATTTAACTCTCGGCCGGGGAATCGAACCCTTAACTTTCATTTGACAATTATATTAAATCTATTATTCGGAATACCTTATATAATTTAATAGCAATAATTTTAAAATACAAATTTGTTTATTTTTCATGAAATGTGAAATGACAAACTATTTTTAAGCGCGTCGCCAACAAATATAATGAATTAATCTTAAAAATTGTAGTAGTGTAGTTTTGTTTGATATCTAAGCGTCGAATACAGTATATAAACGTATTTTTTTTAAAAAAACCTTTCTGTCTCATTATTACCAGTGTTCACAAATAAAAATAAATTTGAATTTGAAAAGAAAATGAAGCTGGAAGTCGTCGTGTTGCTGACCGCACTAGCGCTGGTCTACTGCCAGATCGAGCAGAGCGTCCTCACGCAGATCTACTATCCGCGGATACCGCACCACAACCAGCGGAGGTACAGTATACCATCACGCACCGTTACTACACACCCAAATGGCTACGAAGATGGAGAGTCCCTGAGGGTGCTGCCAGTGTTAACGCGTTCCAGACACAGCTTATCCGATTTCAATAGTCAATTCAATTCATAATATTGTAATATAGTTAGGAATATAAATATAAATACTTTATTCGAATACTGTCGTGTGGTGACAGAATTATAACATATTAGCTGGTACCCGGCGTGTTGCTGCCGCTTAAGAAATAATTCGTCGCTAACGCCGCAACGGCGAACCTCAATTTTCAATAATTTAAAATTAAAAATTTTGTACAACCGACTTCAATATAAATTATTAATAATAACTGAAAAACTATTTGACCTTAACCTTGATCAAATTTATATGGGACCACATGTGAAGTCATAGCTTTCAAATAAAAAAAAGAATCATCGAAATCGGTTCACGTAAAAAGTTATGAGGTGACACACATAAACAAAAAAAAAATACAGTCGAAATGAGTACCGTTTCCGTCGTAGAAAAAAAGAAAAAAGTCGGTAGAAAAATTACAGGAGAGCAAGAAAACATTTAATATACCCCGATTACTAGCTTTTTTCATCAAAAAAATAATATTATTTGTAGTTTTCCATTAAGTATAATATATTTAATTTTCTATTGAAAAGAGCTAAGTAATCGGGGAATAATAAATGGTTTCTTGCTCTCCTGTAATTTTTGAAAAATTGAGGTTCGCTCCTTTGCGGCGTCAACGACGAATGGTGACAATATCGTTTTATGTTAAGAAGAGTTATATTCTTTTATTAGGAATAATAATAAATTCATTGAAGTTGAATGATACCCCAATCTTTGAATTTTTGCCGCAACCTGATGAATGGTATGGCAGCGCATAAATATTTTTTTATAGGAGAGGGGGCAAACGAGCATGCGGCTCACCTGATGGTAAGTGACTACCGCCGCCCATGAACAACCGCAACACCAGGGGAATTGCAGATGCGTTGCCGGCCTTTTAGAAAGGAGTAGGTTCTTTTCTTGAAGGTCCCTAAGTCGTATCGGTCCGGAAAAATCGCTGGTGGTAATCGATTCCACAAGAAAGTTGTGCGAGGAAGAAAACATCTTCTAAATCGCACAGTGGTGGACCGCCAATCATCGAGATGGTATGGATGGTATCGCAAGTTTTGTCGCGATGTGCGATGGTGAAATTGAGCGGCTGGAATTAGTCCGAACAATTCCTCAGAACACTCCTCGTGGTAAATGCGATAAAATACGCAAAGAGATGCAACATCTCTACGCAGTGCCAGTATATCGAGCCGATCAGAAAGAACTCGGTCGTCGACGATTCGAACAGCTCTGCGCTGGATGCGGTCAAGTGGAAGGAGCTAGCACTGGGGTGCCCCGGCCCAGAGATAAGAACAGTATTCTACGTGAGGCCGGATTTGCGCTTTGTAAACTTGCAAGCGATGTGACGGCATGAAATACTGTCTCGCTTTGCTGAGCACGCCAAGCTTTTTAGAGGCCAGTTTGGCCTTCCCTTCCAAGTGGCCACGAAACTGCACACTATTCGATATGTCGGCGCCGAAGATTCCGATGCTAGCTGAAGCAGCGAGGGGAGTGCCTTGAAACTGAGGAGATACGACAAAGGGGTTCTTTTTGGCGGTAAACGCGCAAACTTGTGTCTTCTGGGGATTGAACTGGACTAGATTTAGTTACCCCCAATTCGAGACTTTGTTCAGCAAAGACTCGACTTCAGACACAAGTTTGTCCCGGTACTCGACGACGTTTTCCCGAGAAATATTGGTACGGCCGGTATATAAGGCATCAGCAGTGCTGTCGTCCGCATAGCAATGAATGCTACCAGTTTGCAACATATCATTGATATGCAGGAGAAACAGCGTTGGTGATAGCACGCAGCCTTGTGGAACACCAACGTTGATAGGCTTGAAATCAGAGCATGCACCGTCTACTATAACCTTGATGCTCCGATCATCAAAGAAACTGGTGATCCATTTGCACAATTTCCCGGGAAGCCCATAGGAAGGAAGCTTCAAAAGAAGCGCTTTGTGCCAGACCCGATCGAAGGCCTTCGCTATGTCCAAACTAACAGCCAATGCCTCCACCTTTGGACTCTACTGCCTCCGCCCATCTATAAGTCAGGTAGAGCAGAAGATCACCAGCTGATTGACCCCGACGAAAACCGTACTGGCGGTCACTAATCAGCTGGTGATCCTCAAGGTACCTCATGAGCTGGCAGTTTATAATGGATTCCATTATTTTGGAGAACAAAGAGGTTATGGCGATAGGCCTGTAGTTGGACGGGTCTGAGCGGTCGCCTTTTTTAGGGATCAGGTGGACCAAAGCTGTTTTCCATGAATTTGGGACTACGCCTTGGGAGTAGGAATACCGGAAAAGACGCCGTAAAACCGGTGCCAACTCTGGAGCACACGTCTTCAACACAATAGGAGGGACTCCATTAGGCCCACTCGACTTGCTGACGGCCAGGGAGAAGAGTGCTTTACGAACTGAGCGCTGTGTAAATCGCACATCCGGCATGGACGCACCGGAATGGTCGGAACGAACAAACATTAATTTTTATATTGAATTATTATATTAATATGACAATATGTTATGGTTTTTATTGTTCTTTTTGCATTTTGCGCTGTCGATCGACTTGTGAGATTTTCGTCGTTCATATTGTGTTTCGCGATAATGAAAGTAAAGAAAAAACTTATAAGTTATCAAATAATAAAAACTTGTTCATGTTCATTTTAGTACCGTATTACGGAACACTAATTGTCTTTTCCCTTATAAATATTATATAATGTTAGCCGTATCATAGTATAAAGACAGGGACTTTATACTATGGCCGTATAGTGGCGAAATGAAAGAATTCACTTGCCCATATCATTCTGTAGGTATCAGAAGAGAAAACCGAGGAAAACTGAGACCTAAAAAGTTGCCAAGCCTTCTGTTAAGAGTGACTATTGTTGCAAATATACTTTAATATGTAATTAAATAGGTTGTAAGCTTAGTGTAGCGACAGTTTCAAAACTGTCTTTAAACTAGCGAAGAAAAAATTCAGCGAAGAAACTCAGCCAGCGTTCTTGGCACTATGCCTACCGCGGGAAGTGACAGCTCCGTGGCGCAGTGGCTTATCAATGAGTTTGTTGGGCTGGGGGCCGCGGGTTCGAATCTCGCACGGAACAAGTATTGGTATGGCTTACAAATAATTGTTCCGGTTCTGGATGTTTGTCCTCGTGCAATTTATGTTTGTAAACTGCCTTCACGATACAGGAGAAAATCCTATTGTGAGGGTAACGTTTTCTTTAAAAAAATAAATAAAATAAAAATAAAGAAGTAAGACTGGAAGATAATTCAATTTAGTTTTAATTATTTTTTATTATTGACTTCCCTTCTGTTTAAATTTCACCATAAAAGGTGATAATTTATTTATCTATCAAATAAGAAATAACAATCTATACGACTACTTGAATATTTGGTCGTGGGTTTGAGTTCAAGGTCGGCCCAAAATTAGTTATTCAATTTTCTGTGAAGAAATTTTCAGAGGTGTTCCAACTTACAACCCACCTGAGTGAGGGCCAGGTAGGATTATTTAACTAGATGGGGCGCGTTTTCGAAGCTCTATATATCTATAGAAAATATAATGTTTTTATTTTATGCAAGTATTATTTAAATTTTATTTCGTTTAAAAAATTCCGGGCGCGCCCCTTTGTATCTTTGCGCCTAGTTTACTCTGTCACTGGCTTTACTTCTGGTTCGGAAAAAAACTCTGTCCTGGGAAGAACCAGCAAGAAACCCAGTGGGACTTTTAAAAAAAATAATTTACAATAATAATATTTTATACAATAAGGTATGAAAAGATTTCAGCATGGTAGCGATTATATTAGTATAACTAGCTGTTCACCGCGACTTCGCCCGCGTGGAATTTGTTACGATTGGATTTTTTAAAAAAAGTATTTTAAATGAATCCTAGAATGATAATGAACCACTATAATTTTTATTTAATTTTTTTAAAACCGAATAGTGACATAAAAATTACTTTTAATCTATCATTTTCAATTTTCGCGTGAAAACGCTAGCCGCCATACTGTTCAACTCGTGACGTCACTGTCGTAGAATTTTGACAATTTTGCAAAGGAATAATATACTTTTGAATGTTTAATAATGAGTTATCATTTAAGTCATTGTTGTGTTATGCCTAATTGCAAAAATACGAGCACAAGAACGCCGGGGAAGTTATGGATTAAAGTGCCAACTGATTTAAATATGAGAAATACTTGGTTAAAACTGGCAAGAAGAGACCCGAATGCATTGTCTACAAAATCTAAACTATACTTCTGTGAAGATCACTTTGATTTAATTATGACTTATATTTAACTATCAATTAAACAAAACAAAACATCATGACATGATAGGTACCTATTGCAAGTCAAATTTCGTAATAGATTAGGTTTATCGCTCGTCTGTCCCGCCCTTTGTGGGCCATTTTGATGGCCCTTGCAAGTGCAGTGCAGTGTTTTGCTTAATTCCTGTTTTCTTCTATTATATGGGAATAAAGACATGGTTTGTACTCAGACCAAATAAAAAAGTGACTTTTTATTTCGTCTGAGAGTTTGTACAAAAAAATTTAACAAAATGTTTTTCTCACCTAAGCTTATATTATAATATCTATAACATTAGTGCTGAAAGCGAAGTAATAAACTCGCTTTTACGAATCCGTCTTCCATGATGCCTTTTGAATAAAAGTCAACAATCGTAATAATAACTTGAAAAAATTCGAAATTAGCTAGTTAGTACACAGCACATAACTTAGTTCTTTGACCTAGTGACGTCACGACGCTATGTAATATGGCGGACATTGTTTTGCAGATTTGAGGCACAGGTAAAAAAAAATATTCTTTAAATTGAAATATAAAATTTATAATGCATTTTTATAAATAGAAATCAATATTTCTCGTTTACTTTTTACAAAATCTATCATAAATATTTATTCTTTGACTTTTTTTTACATGGTGTAAAATACCCTATTGTTTTGCGCGGAATCCGAATTCTTTTACTAAAACAAAAATAGTAAGTAACTCACCATAACATCAGATATCTGCCAGTGAAAATGCCGTCAAAATCCGTCCACCCGTTTCGGAGATTAGCCGGAAGAAACAGACAGACAGACAGACAAACATTTTAAAAATTATTAAAATGTTATTATTAAATTAAAATATATTATTTTTTGTTATAAGTACAGTAAATACTTTCATATGCATTTAGTAAAAAGCTGTCATTTTCACATTACAAACAGACTTCAATTTTATTTATTTGTATAGATGTATAGATTATATATGGTAGCGATTACGAAAGAGAAAGGTGCGAGACGTCTAGTACTGTAATCGTCAATCCACCTGTCACCTAAATACGGTACTTATAATTAAAATACAATTTTTTAAAGTTTTGTCTGTCTGTTTTTTCCGGCTAATCTCCGAAACGGCTGGACCAATTTTGACGGGACTTTGACTGGCAGATAGCTGATGTCATAAGTAACGTAACTTTATTTTAGAAAAATAATTAGGGTTCCGCGCAAAAAAATAAAAACCCTAACACACGAGCGAAGTCGCGGGGAACAGCTAGGTCCGTAATAAATAAGTTTACCTTATTCCCAACTACCGACATCTGGTGTGCGTAAGATTATTAGCCCCATTTGAAACTGCCGTAATATACTACTATGTGGTTTACCGCCATCTATCGGAAATTACGATATTTCTTTCCGGCCATTCCCATGGTCATCTTTCACGGAATGGGATGATAAATTCTCTTACGCCGCTTTCACTCTAAAATATTCTCATTTCATTTTATTTTTTAATTTATTGAATTTGCATTTTTATTACTACCTAGTACTGAGTGTAAGTTAGAATGCTCAATAAGTCTGCCGTTTACAAGAAAATCTGATAGTAATTATGTGGGATGTGGCAATGTAGTTCAATTACTTGACGACAGATGGCGATATTGCCAAATGTTTATAATTGTTCTTAGTTTGTAATGTAAGTTTGAAAATTTGTTTAAATTTTTTTATATGATATGTATTTTGAAAGAGTATTACTTCATAGGAGTTATTATAAAGTTACAAATAAAAACAATTTATTTTAAGTATAATAGTAAAAAAAGTATATGTTTCCTAAATTTGCCAATCTCCACAACGACTCCGTGGCGCAACGGTAGCGCGTCTGACTCCAGATCAGAAGGTTGCGTGTTCAAATCACGTCGGGGTCAATATTCTCTTTTTGGTGACTGATGTTCGAATAAATATAAAAAATACCGTTGGGAAATAGGTCTGTGTGTGACGGTTTTTGAAACATTAGAAAGTAAAACGTTATGTGAAATAAGAATAGAAGGGGAGTTGATTGAGCAAGTGGATGAGTTTGTATATTTGGGATGTTTATTTAGCAGGGATGGTAGATATGATAAGGTTATAGAACGACGAGTGAACGCAGGAAATAGAGTTAATGGGGCTCTACACGCTATTATGAAGAGTCAGAATGTGTCAAAGAAGGCACGTATGGCAATTCATAATGCTGGGTTAGTCCCTACTTTAATGTATAGTAGTGAAAGTTGGGTATGACAGAAGAAGCATGAGAGTAGAATAAAGGCTGTAGAAATGCGGTCATTAAGGAGTATGCTAGGGCTGAATCTGAATGACAGGGTGAGAAATAGTGTGATAAGAGAAAAGTGTGGTTTGCAAGATGACGTTGTGACCAGGATTAAAATAGGAATGCTTCGGTGGTTTGGTCACGTAGAAAGAATGAACGAGGAAAGAGTGACAAATTTATGGTTCAGAAGTGAACGGCAAAGTCGGGAAGGGACGCCCTAGCCGAAGATTTATCGACCAAATCGGCGATACATTGAAAATGGGCCAGATTAGGAGTACCCTTAACCGACGAGCGTGTATGCGTAGATATATGGATGTAAAGGAGGCGAGAGAGGTGTGTCAGGATCGCGCCAAATGGAAGTCCGTAGTCTCTGTCTACCCCTCTGGGTGACAGGCGTGAGTGTTTGTGTGTGTGTTTTTTTTCCATTTATTAGGTTTTAGGTCTGTATTATAAAATGTAGCGCTTTGTAAATATTATAAAATAATTGTAGATTACTTGGCAAGTTTTTATTATAACAGTACAGTTATCAACAAAATATTTTTGTAGGCTGCTTATAGAAAGTCATCAAAATTTCTATTTTCTCAATGTATTAGAATAAGATATTGAAATAATGTTTATAAAAAATAATTTTAATGTACGAAATAAATTTTCCAATAATAAATATTATTTTGTTTACATGTCCAAAATTTGGAGATGCCGGGGATCGAACCCGGGGCCTTTCACATGCAAAGCGAACGCTCTACCACTGAGCTACATCCCCTCATGTTTATATTTGTGAAATTTAGGCTTAAGCGTCGAACAGTTTATTATTTATGTATAAATGTAAAGTATAATTTTAATTGATTTTTACTTATAGGATATATATTTTAATAAATTTCTACAGAAATACCAATGTGTGATAAATACTTGATTTTATAAGTACATCGGTTTTACTATGGCATTGCATGCTCGAGATTTATATACTTATATACTTACATCTGTTATACTTTTCCAAATAAAAAATCCATGTAAAATAAAGTATTGCGTCCATTCTATTATAGTAAATAATTACTGCTGAACATGGGCCTCCTCCATATATTATTGCCTCATAGATTTTCCATAGCTGCCACGCTTGGCGGGCGGGTTGGCAACCACAGTTTTTTTTTATTTTTTAAAATTATTACTGAGTGATTATTAGAATAATTCCGCTGTCCGTCTCCCGTTTCGGTTTCCCATCTATAGAATGACTTGGGATACTTACTTATTAGATTGTCTTTAAAATAATACTGAAGCAAAAAAAAACATCAGTGTCATTTTATAATTGAAATTATAATTTTGTGTTTTATGTATTATTACAAAATAACCATTGAATGTCAGCCGCTATAGTCGTCGGAGTCAAATCTTCATTAAACCTAATCTAAGTTAGTGACACAAGGTTTAAAGTTATATAACAATACAAAGATATTGTAGTTAAAACAGGATTCATTAAACACAGTTATTAATCGAACTCAAACTACAAAACTACTAAGAAATCACTATATAAAGCAGTTATAAGTACATAATAAAACAGTTATATTATACATATTGCTAGATCTTAAAACCAAAGTTTTAGAAATCAAATACTACAAAATACAATACCTATTACAAACATTCTTAATGATACCTTTGAATATGATGAAGATGAGGAAGCAAAAAAGAACCTGCAAATCATTAACAGTGGTCTTTAGGCAAGTAGTTCTTTTATCGAAAAACTAAACTCAGATTTTTGTTATTATCTAGAAACCTATGTGCAATATGTGAAAATGTTTGAAATTAAAATTGAATACCTAAGTATTAATTTCAAGTAAAAAAAAATGGTATTACCTTCTCATGACTATATCTAATAGACAGCTTTTGTAAAAAAATATTGATTTTGTATGATTAAGTTTTAGAACAGTTTTGTGTAAAATTGGAAACCAGGAAAGTTTTGTTCGAAATTTTTATATCACTTATATTTTATGAGATAATCATCAAAACCCAATTATTATTTATTTTATCAGATATTCGATTTCACAATAAGAATACCCTAGGTCTAAGGAATACTTATATCTTAGGTCATAATTATAGTCGAGTGAGACATTTAACTGCCGTATAAACTTAATAAACCGAATCTTGCGCCTAATAATTATCTATTTAAATAGTAAATGTGGATAAATAGAGAAAGAGAGAGGAAATCTTAATATTATATTGAAAGTTAAATGTGTGAAACATCCGCGTAGTTAATGAGCATTCATCGTGCAATGGACTCCATGATCAGCTCAGCCATCAGCATTTCTATGGTGGGCGCGATGTTGCGCTCCTGGCAGCTGGCCTTGAAGCACTCTGCGACGCGCAGGATGCGCCAGCAGTGGTCCGGTTCCGCGTCGTGCACTTTCTCGCACGAGTGGATTATTTCAATCATTTGTTTCGAGAGCTGTTCGCCTGCCGGTATGAATTACTTACGAATTAAAAATATTACAAAAATATTTTCACGTGGTAGAGCCAAGCTGCAGCTATATTATTATTTATATTATATATATATATATATATATATATATATATATATATATATATATATATATATATATATATATATGTATATATATATTATTATTAGTTGGTCGGCTTGACCGGGGAAGGACCACGGTCTTACAGAATAGCTGTTTAACGAAACATTCCATCTTAGTCCTCAGAGGTGACAAAGTATCTGTATTTTGATTCTTAATCGAAGATAAATGTAGATGTCTATAGGCCACTTACCATCAGGTAAACTGTGTTCTACCCTGGTCCTAGTAATAAAAAAGTAGGTATTTCGCTCTTATAAAACATTGCTGCTAAGTTTGTAGAGGTGTAGCAAGAACCGGTACTCAATTTTGGCAGGCAGGCATTTCATCTTATTAATCGAGGTGACAACGCATGTAATTTTTAATCTTAACCGAAGAACAATGTTGGTGTCTTTTGTTACGTTAGCTTACTGCTGAACACAGGGCTTCCCCAAAGACCTTCTCATAAGGGTATTTTGCCATAGTTGCCATGCTTGACAAGCGGATTGGTAACAGCAGTTTTATATTATTTTGAGTTGTCCTCAGGTAAATGCCACTGTCCATCTGCACTTTCAGTTTTCCTCTATCGGTTGGCACTTTCACCTATATATTTTAGTAAAAAAATTGTATTATATGAAGAGTCAGTAATGAATTACCGTTTGGGAAAGACTTGATAAACTCGTCTGTGTTTTCGTGGTGTATGCGGTGCGAGTCGGTGAGCAGGTTGAAGTAGCGGCTCATGCACTGGATGGCACAGCCCACCTCACGGTCCTCGAACTTGAAGTCGTCGCGCCAGAAGTGAAAGAACTCTTCCATCTGGTCCTCAGTCAGCTGGCTCTAGTGTGCGACATAAAACAAAATATTTTATTAGGGGCTCTAGTGACAAGCCGGCTTTCAATTTACAGAACATCGATTATAAACAACTGCAACAACAAGAGTTGCAGGTGCGTTGTCCGCCTTCTAAAAAGGAGTATTTATTCTCTTATCTTGAAAGTCCCTAAGTCGTATCGGTGAGGAAAAATTGCTCGTCGTAGGCAATTCCACAAAGAAGTCGTGGGAGAAAGAAAACTCCTGATAAATTGCAAAGTGGAGGAAGCCCAAGCATCCAGATAGTGCGGATGTAGTTTAATATGCTCTTTTACCTTTCATATTAAAAGTTGTTCCCGTGTAATGGTGGCATAAGAATTGCATAGAATAGAATAGAACAAAATATTTTTTATTTAATGTAGAAAGTAATTTTTTGCTTTTACCACTGGTTCAGAAAAATCTCTGTTCTGAGAATAATTAGCAAGAATTTCCAAAGTAACCATTGTGTAATAACTGACAAAATTCATTTAAGGAACATGTTGATCGCGATCACCTCATTACCAGGGGTATTATCAAGTTATTAAAAAAATGAACTTGGTAATAAAGAAGATGATGTAAATCTTTTGGGTACTTTGTTGATGAATGCCCATGAATAATAATAATAATAATAATATCACAATAAAACGACAAAATGGAGGGAGAGGCCTAATAGACATTCATCACCTTTGGCAGAAACAAATTAGTAGCCTCAAAACATTCTTTCACAATAAATCTCACACTAGTGACATCCATAAAGCCGTAGCCCTAAATGATTTTAACTACACTCCACTTAACCTAAATGAACAAACAGATACACAACACAATAACACTAATGACCCACAAAAACAAAAGTTAGAGGACTGGAAAAAGAAAGTCCTACACGGACGACACCCACATGACCTGGAACAACCACATGTAGATACAGTAGCATTAAATAAATGGCTTAAAATTGGCAATCTATTCCCGGAAACTGAAGGGTTTATCATCGCTATACAAGACCAGATCATCAACACTAAAAACTACAGGAAATATGTCAAAGACCCCACAGTAACCAACGACAAATGCCGTAAGTGCTTCACACAACCAGAGACAATACAACACATAACAGGGGCATGTACAACTCTCACACAGACAGACTACAGTCACTGACACAACCAAGTAGCAAACATCATTCATCAAAAACTAGCACTCAAACATAAACTTATACAAGACATAAACACACCCTACTACAAATATACGCCATACACTGTTTTAGAAAATCCTACACACAAACTCTACTACGACCGCGCCATACTTACTGATAGGACCATTCACTATAATAGACCAGACATAACACTACACGATAAAGTAAGTAAAATCACCAACCTAATAGATATTGCAATACCCAACACACATAACTTACAAAAAACAATAGGCGAGAAGATAAGCAAATATGCAGAGCTTAAAGAAGAAGTGACCAGAATTTGGAGACAAAATAAAGTGTATATAGTACCCATAGTCGTCCCCACCACGGGCGTTATACCCAACCATCTCCACCATAGGCTCAAATTAATAGACCTGAAAGACTCAACATACATTATAGTCCAAAAAGCCGCAATTTTAAATACCTGTCGAATAGTAAGAAAATTCATGCAATTGGAAGAAAATGAAATAGTTACCCAGAACACACAACCTACATAAATACTCACTCCATGCTGCATTTACTTGGCTTAGGCCCGTATGTGCAGTAAAAACTAGCCAAAGAGCTAAGAAACAGAAATGTTTTCCCTATCATATAAATTTTTATTAAAACTAGGTACTTTTGTTCTGTAAACACACTAAATTTAATTTTCGTTAATGTACAAGAAGCCCAGGTTAATATAATCTTATTTAAATTTTTCTCTGTGGGGCTCTTTGGTTTAAGATTAAAATGGCTCTCATAAAGTCCTCTTCTGCAATACAAAAATAGTATCTAGATTATTCGCATTTCCCTTAGCAAAATCCTAGAAGGCATATTATGGAAGTATTTGAAATAAGCTAATCTAGCCACCACGATAATAGTGAGATAAATATTATAATCTTTAGTATAAGCTGCAGAGCTTCAGTATCAGGTCAGGTATTAGAACAATAAAAGCCTCGAAATCTGATGCTATAATGTGTGCATATTTTATGTTATTATATTCAGATGCTATAATATGTGAATATTGTATGTTATTTTATTCTGTTTAGTCTGTTTTTAGTTTTTTTTTTTTATAGGAAAAGGGTGACAAACGAGCACACAGTCCACCTGATGGTAAGTGGTTGCTGCGGCCCATAGACATCTACATTTATCCTCTATTACAAAACAAAATGTAGATGCGTTGTCACCCGTGAGGACTAAGATGGAATGCCTCATTTCCAGTAAAAAGGGCCTCCGGCCACCTGCACTCACCAAGCGAAACGCAGAGGTAAATCTTTACTTCACGCTAGTATTTTGTGAGGTCGTGGTACCACCCCGGTTCGAGCCGGCCCATTCGTGCGACAGCAAAAGCTGCCGCGTGGCTCTACCACTGTTAAAAAGTTAGTTAGTTCTTTGAAGTCGACTTTTATTTTTTATTAAAAGTTAAATTATTGCTCATTTTGACTGTTGAATGAAGTAAACCTCTATGTAATAACTAGAAAAGACTAGAATTATGTAAAAAAATTCATTCCCTATTTTTACAAACTTAGGTTAGGGTTGATCATTTTCTTTTAACTTATATGGAGCCACTCCTGAAGTATTAACTTAGGGGTGGAACATTGTCATTTAACTTACATGGGACCACTCCTAAAGTATAAATTTAGGGGTGGAACATTTTCTTTTAACTTATATGGGACCACTCCTGAAGTATAAACTTAGAAGTGGAACATTTTCTTTTAACTGATATGGGACCACTCCTGAAGTATAAACTTAGGGGTGGAACATTTTCTTTTAACTTATATGGGACCACTCTTGAAGTATAAATTTAGGGGTGGAACATTTTCTTTTAGCTTAATATGGGACCACTCCTGAAGTATAAACTTAGAAGTGGAACGTTTTCTTTTAACTTATATGGGACCACTCATGAAGTATAAACTATTGAATAAAAAATGATCATTAAATCGGTTTACAATTGACAAAGACCTCTTCTTTTTTAAGTTGTCTAAAAATACATACTCTAACGTCGAAAGTGTGACTCACTTTGAATTTGAACAGTGATCTTTAATCCGCCCGTCAGCGTGACGATTAAGGCCAATTAAGGCAAATCCAAGTTTTTGGATATTTTTCGCCTGAAGTAGAGTTGATAAACGTTTGTATGCAAAAAAAAGGTTAATACGTGGCAGAGCCGTGCTGCAACTATATTAATAGTGTAGTTGTAGCACGAATGGGTCGGCTCGATCGGGGAAGGACCACGCTCTCACAGAATACCAGCGTAAAATAGCAGCTTACTGCTGCTGAGTTTTGTATGGTGAGTGTAGATAACCGGAGACCCTTTTTACTGGAAAAGAGGCATTCTATCTTAGTCCTCACAGGTGATAACGCATCTGCATTTTAATTTGCAAACGAAGATAAATGTACATCTCTATGGGCCACTGCAACCACTTACCATCAGGTGGACTGTGTGGTCGTTTGTCACCCTTATTCTATATAAAAAATGGTTTACAGTTAAAAGGTTACACATAAAACTGAAATTAATTCTCACTTCTGCCCTGCAATGTTGTAGTGCTTCGCCAAAGCCAAGAGTGACGTCCTTCATGATCTCCGAGGTGGCCTGTATGCTGGGTAGCAGACTGCTCGCTGCCGCAATCCACACAACCGTTTCCCACGCCATGTTGTTAACTAATTCCACACATTACTTACTAGGTATTATATATAGTAATTGTATATGCCAGAAAATACCTAACTCCCTAATAACGGGGCGTGCAGTGATAATATTAGCTATTGCTGAAGTCTTTGGAGGCAAGGTTAATCGTTGTGTATTTTTCTGTGTCATGCTGTTATTTGCGTTTTCTACTCAATTGATTGTTACGCGTTACGTAATTACTTCGTGATTACCTACCAACTGTATTGAGTACACCCATAGTGTATCTAATATATTATTAAACAAACACAAAATACTTATGTCTCTCTAATTATCTGAATAAGGCGTAGCTCGAAAGAATTCTTTATAATACTTAATTACTTAATTTGTTTGCGACTTTTGCTTGTATTGTTTTTACTAAATGCCTAAAGGAGACGGTCTAAAATTGTATGAAGCGTAGGCCTAGTTTTGTACTAGTATGGAAATAAATTAAAATAAAATACTAAACCACTTTTGATCATTCAAATACATGAATTAGCCTTAATTTCAGTGGTATAAATATTTTATTCTCACCAAAAAATGCAATATCAATGGCGGATTGATGTCGTTTTGATTTGACGTTAGCTGTCAACTCGGAAATATATCACATAATAGCATATCAGGTAGACTTTTTATGTAAAATAGCTATAATGTCTCGAAGCTAGTACGAAAGTAAGGCAAAGAAGTTGTATTTTTTGATGAAAACACGAATAAAGTGTATTATAGATTGTGTATGTGCTTTTTTATTCTTAAAACAACTAACGTTCTTGTTGATATTTGCATATCATAAATGCAGTTCAGGAGGAAACAAATGTAAAAAGTACTAACTAATTCCAGACAAGAAGATTGTTGAGATAAATCAACGGTGCCTACGCACAAAATTATTTATTTGCATTCATTAGTGTGTACTAATGCACACTTCAGTGCCAGGGGCATCCAGGCGATTTTTTTGTTTTACATGGAGAAATGAGGCCTAGCTGCTTTGTTAGTTTTTACAAAAATTTAGTGTCAGATAGCTCAAAGCCGAGATTATATGTTAATAGCTGGTAACTCCGTTTCTCTACCCTAAAGAGTCCACCCCGAGGTGTATACTACTTTATTTCACTAATAATAAAGAATATCTTTAACTTATTTTACCTTAGAGTGGCTGTTTTAAGGTGGATAAACATATTAACTTTATTACTTTAACAGTGGTAGAGCCACGCGGCAGCTTTTGCTGTTGCACGGATGGGCCGGCTCGAACCGGGGTGGTACCACGACCTCACAGAAAACCAGCGTGAAGTAGAGATTTACCTCTGCGTTTCGCTTGGTGAGTGCAGGTGGCCGGAGGCCCTTTTTACTGGAAATGAGGCATTCCATCTTAGTCCTCACGGGTGACAACGCATCTACATTTTGATTTGTAATAGAGGATAGATGTAGATGTCTATGGGCCGCAGCAACCACTTACCATCAGGTGGACTGTGTGCTCGTTTGTCACCCTTTTCCTATAAAAAAAAAATATACGAGTAATCCTGAATACTAATTTCTGTTCAGGTATATGTGTCTATGTGGGCTGTTGAAGTGCTAGGATACAATCATAGGTAAGATAATTCATTTGTTATAACATGGTACATTACAGTCGTTACAAAATAATTCGGATCCTAAATATTCTGCAGTTTCTATTTATTTATTCTACTTCTAAATCCTGAATCAATCAAATGTCATCCAGAATTGATGCCGATGCGGTTATGGAATTTTGATACCGAGCCCAACACAAATACCAGACAACGGTCATTATGTGGGCACAGCAACCCACTGTCTGTTGTCCAGAAGTGCAACTGCAATAATAACCTGCAATCATCTCATCCCAACGTGTCCCTTGTCTCGCCAACAGTATATATGTATAATAAGCTCTGTCCGAGTGATGGTGAGATTTTATACGGCCTCTTATTAAAACAGAATCTTGTTGGGATGATATTAATTGGGTCACAACTTATCTGCTACCCTAGATTGAGAGGTTCTATGGACAGCTGTATACGTAATCGTTGAAGCCACACGCAAGTGTGAGTAACGATCCAAGGGCGAGTTTTATCCGACACTATTCCGAAGATATCCCAGACGTCAGTCTGAGCGAGATTAGAATGGCTCTCCAGCATCTTAAAAACGGCAAGGCCCCAGGCGAGGATGGAATTACAGCGGAGCTTCTGAAAGCGGGTATAAAACCGGTACTGGAAGTCCTTCAGAGGCTCTTTAATTTATTTAAAATTCTCTCTTTAAAATCTTTTTCCGTCCTCCATGGTGGCATTACACCGTAGGCGTGGAGCAGAAGTGCGGTGTTCTTGTTCTTCAAGAAAGGTGACAATGTTCTCTTGCAGAACTACAAACCGATTTCCCTTCTGAGCCATGTCTACGTGTTGTTTTCGAGAGTCATTACGAAACGTCTCGCACGCAGACTTGACGACTTCCAGGCTCCCGAACAAGCCGGTTTCCGAAAGGGCTTTAGTACCATAGACCACATACATACCTTTCGGCAAGTTGTACAGAATTCCGAGGAGTACAATTTGCCACTATGCTTGGCGTATGTGGACTATGATAAAGCCTTTGATTCCGTCGAAATTTGGGCGGTGCTGCAGTCCCTTCAGCGATGCCAAGTTGACTGTCAGTATATCGAAGTGCTGAAGTGCTTGTACAGTAGGGCTACGATGGTTATCCGAGTACAGAACCAGAGTACGAAACCTATCCAATTGCAGAGAGGTGTAAGACAGGGTGACGTTATATCCACGAAACTCTTCACCGCTGCATTGGAAGTCGTTTTCAAGCTTCTGGACTGGAAAGGATACGATATTAACATCAATGGCGTGTACATCACTCACCTTCGATTTGCCGACGATATAGTCCTTATGGGAGAATCGCTGGAGGACCTAAGCACTATGCTCAATGACCTCAATAGTGTCTCCCAACGGATAGGTCTTAAGATGAACATAGACAAAACAAAGATTACGTTTAATGTCCATGTCACACCTATGCCGGTAGTTGTTGGGAGCAAGCTCGAAGATGTTAACGAGTATGTTTACCTGGGACAATTAGTCCGACTAGGTAAGTCCAACTTCGACCGAGAGGTCAATCGACGGATTCAACTCGGCTGGGCAGCGTTCGGGAAGCTACGACGACACATCTTCTCGTCAGACATACCTCAAAACCTTAAAACGATATTGTACAACCAGTGCGTGTTGCCAGTGATGACTTACGGATCTGAGACGTGGTCCTTCACTGCTGGCCGTATGAGGAAGCTCAAGGTCGCTCAGCGAGCTAGGAGAGGGCTATGTTCGGAGTTTCTCTGCGTGATAAACTTAGAAATGAGGATATCCGCAGTAGAACCAGAGTAACTGACATAGCCCAACGGATTAGTAAGCTGAAGTGGCAGTGGGCCGGCCATATAGCTCGAAGAACCGACAACCGATGGGGAAGAAAGGTTCTCGAGTGGCAGCCTTGTACCGGTAGGCGAAGTGTAGGGCGACCCTCCACGAGATGGAGTGACGACCTGGTAAGACATGCAGGAAGTCGATGGATGCAAGTGGCTCAGGACCGTGCTTGGTGGCATTCCTTGTGGGAGGCCTATGTTCAGCAGTGGACTTATGAAAGGCTGTAATGATGATGATGATGATGATGATTATCTGCTACCCAGTCTTCGTTGACACCAAACTTACAATATATTGATAATATTGGCATTAGGGTGCTGGAGCTTATTTTCATGATTTGTGCCGACAGATAATTCTTGTAATACGTTTGCAAAACATTGTGAACATATTGGTGCATTTTCATCCATCTAGAACAAAACAATCTTACTTTAATAAACTATCTATATTGCAGAAGCGCATTTTAAACAGTGCAACATGTTTTAACAGGTGAACTGAAAGATAATTACATCATATTAAGATTTTGCAGCCATTATGAATTTGTGTAGAAATTAATAATTATTAACAGACTACAGATAAAGAGAAGCATGTCATTCAAATGCGTTTAATAGCTTAAGGAAACATCTTTCTTTCGTACATACCTGCTTACTGATTCAAAATGTGATTCTACAGAATACAGATGTCCGATATCAACGAAATCAAAATCTCACGTAAATCATTAAATCCATAAAACAAAAGCAGATATAAATAAACCTAGCAAGCTAACAGCATAGCAAAGTGGCGAAGCAATCTGCTTTGTAGCGGTGTCTTACGGTTGCCGTTGAGCAATCAGTTTCAAAATAGGAGGTTCAGATGCCTGGGTGATCAGTAATCGATTGCTGAAAACAGAATTTGAAAATTCGAAACCGTTCTCGAGATATTCGTGGGACAGATGGACAGACGGACACTCCCTCCACCATCCCATGGTCCTTCCCGCCTTGCGGCATACGGACCGACTCACGGGAGACGCCCACGGTACTTGCTCGGGGCTCTTTCCCACGTGCGCTTACTTGACTCCCTACAAATCTCTCTGTTCCGTCCCTTTTCTCTACATTTCACTTCTCCCCCTTCTGGGGCGTGACTCCACAGCGACGACACTTCGCGTTCGCAGCTATCTCCTAAACTCCTTAAAGTTGGATTCGCAGCACACTAGGTCCCGGAAGTATACTGGTCCTATTTCTGTTCTTTGTAGGCTGTCCAATAATGCGGACGGACAGACGGACAGACGGACAGACGGACAGACGAACAGACGGACAGAGATCGTGAAATCAATAAGTGTCTTCGCAAGCTTCGCCACTTAACAAGTAGTTACTGATCCAAAGTCCAAACAAAAAACCAAATCGCCAAAGAAATCCACAATTAAACACATTCACGAGTTCAGAACATTGAAGTAATATGTACCTACGTACGTAGTACATAATAGCTCAATGCTTACAAAATCTTTAAGATGTTGAAGCGTAATTCCGTCAATGCCGCTAGCAGAGCCGTTCGAAAATGACATAATTGCTTCTATAGTGTCTTTTTCAGAAATTTGTAAAGTTTGCATAGAAGTCTCCGGAGACAGCGGTAAATTTAAAGCTGGTTTGACCGAAGGATGCTTCTGACGAAGGCCTTCGAGAGTTTCGGCATTACGAGGAGCCAGGATGTATTCTGAGAATAAAATACGGGATGCGTCTTTTAAGTCGCCATTCATTAATTTCGACTCAACTACTTTTTTTTAAATCGAATTTAGGACGAGGTCGAGATAAATGAGTATTATTTGGGTAAACTAAATTTTGAAAAGATGTCACTTTTAGTCAAGACGTAACTGATTTATTTATTGTACTATCAATATGAAAATGGGAATCGCGAAAGTAAATAATTGTATGATTATATCATAATATATCATAAATGAAATATTATCACATTACTTCCCTGGATTTATTCCATATTGATAATAATTGTATGTAGCCGTTATGCTTTTGCAGCTGACTACAACGTAGCATAAATATTTTCCTTTATAACTGAGTATTATGTCTGAAATCAAAAAAATATTATTACAACAACTCTCGTATAAATTTACAGATCTTTTTGTTCAAATTTGTAAGCCAGAATTGGCCTCTTAATAACGAATTAAAATAAGTGAAATATACGTTATATATATAGTTTTTGCAGGTTAAAAATTTTGACAAAAATCCTACGTATACGTTTTCTGAGTAGTTTGTACAACCTGCGTCTTTATTGTAAGATTTTACTTCGAAAAAAAAAGTCCCGGTGTGTTTTTTGCTAGTTCTTGCCGAATTAGTGGTAAAAGTTTTCGTACATGGCAGAGTCATGTATGAAAACCTCTGGCTCGACCGGGGAAGGACCATGTTCTCACAGAATAACAGCGTAAAATAGCAGCTCGACGCTGCTGTGTTTCGTTTGGTGATTGTGTAAAACCGGAGATCCTTTTACTGGAAAAGAGGCATTCCATCTTAGTCCTCACGGCTGACAACGTATCTGCATTTTATTCGCAAACTTCTATCAAACGTCTATGGGCCACAGCAACCACTTACCATCAGGTGGACTGCGTGCTTGCTTGTCACCCTTATCCTATAAAAAAGTGATAAGATTACTTTCAACAAGAATCACTTGTAATCTAGGTATATTGAAAAAAATTACTCTATTCTATTCTGCTGGTTACGGTGATAGTTTTGCAATGGGAGAGGAAAATAATTATGTGCATTAGATGAGCGAAGAAGGTTATGGCATAGATAATTTTTTTACAATGATTTAGTAATATGGTTAACTTTTACTTAGCAACCGGCTTCAAGGACAAGAACGTCATAAATTTATTAATAACTGCCTCTCGTCAAGTTTTTTTTTGTTGTAATTACTTATTATGAAACTTTTACAAAGAAACACTGGCTGGCTCGGCAGACGTTGTTCTGCCCTTTTCGGTAGGTGGCTTGATGGGGTCCACTGAGAATTATTCACTCCGGACTTTTTACAGTGCAATTTATTCATAATAATATATTAATACGGCACCTTCAGTATCATCTATCGGGTCCGGGGTTTCATTTTTATAGAATAAGGGTGACAAACGAGCACAGACCACCTGATGGTAAGTGGATGCTGTGATCCATAGACATCTACATCTATCCTCAATAAAGAATCAAAATGCAGATGCGTGGTCACCCGTGAGGACTAAGATGGAATGCCTCTTTTCCAATAAAAAGGGTCTCCGGTTCTCTACACTCACCATACGAAACACAACAGCAGCATTAAGATGCTATTCTGTGAGAGCGTGGTCCCACCCCAGTCGCGTACCACACCATATTCCGTACACACGTAGGTAATGTACTGTACACAAACACGTACTGTGATAAAATCTTTATACATACATTTTAATTCATACCACCTTTTGGCCTTAAATTAGCTGCACGCTCTTTACACATGAGGCTAGGCGGGCCGTTGTTACACGTTACGGGGTTAATTGTGTAGATTGCATCTGGACTATAGATTACTAAATCTGGACGCGGAGAAACTATTATAATTAGCGTTGAGCTGAGGCGGGCGTGTCCGGCGCCCGACGTCCGAAGAACCCTTAAGCTTCGTTCACACCTACAGACACCGTACGTGGTTGGTGTCAACACAGACACAAATATATTTAACTTTTGTATAGAATAAGGGCGGCAAACGAGCACACAGTTCATCTGATGGTAAGTGGATGCTGTAGCAAATCTGATCATAATCAATTAATCAGTTTATTATCTCGGTTTAGTAATTGTTTTGCTAGCTGTACTAAGGAGTTGGGATGTACGGATTTAGTACAAATGCGCATTAGATTATCCAATAATGAACCAGTACACCTTATAGTTATTAGATTATTATTAGTAGGCCTTATAGATTAGCACATCAGGAACAAGAGATTGTTAGACTCAAAATTAATGTGCTTGGAAGCAGACGTTATAAAAGAATCCGAGTCAAATTAAGCTTCTCCCATTGTTTTATTTAAGAAAAAAGAACGCAGATAGTCGTCTATATGTCGATTACCGAGTACTAAATGCGTTAACTATCCACGATAGATATCCATTACCTAATATCGATGAGCAAATTTCTAAATTATCTGGCAAAAACTACTTCACCAGTCTTGATTTAGCCTAACTGTACCATCAACTTGGTATTCATCCTGAAGATACAAACACAGCCTTTGTCACACCGCAAGGACGTTACGAATATAATAGGGTTCCTTTCGGCCTCGTCTACCCACAGTTAAGAATCAAAATGCAGATGCGTTGTCACCCCTGACGACTAAGATAGAATGCCTCGTTTTCAGTAAAACAGATCTCCAGTTCTATACACTCACCATACGAAGCACAGAAGTATTAAGCTGCTGTAAGAGCTTGGTGCTAATCCGGTCGAGCCGACCCGTTTGTTTTAAAACCATAATATAGCAGCGTGGCTCTAACACGTCAATAATCATACTTTACGTATTTACTTTATGTTCGCGGCGTAGAGTCCACTAACCCATATTGTCCTGTGAGTGTCGTTAGAGACGACAGAGGTAAACTGAATCATAAAATGGGCAGTAGCATCTTTCTGATACCAATCTAAGAAGAGAAGAACCCCTTCTAAAAATTGCAGGGTAACTATGTTAAATTATCCCCTGTGAGCCAATTTATGGGCGACGATTATATTTACTAATAAACTCTTGATAGACAGTAGATAATAATATGAAAAGAGGTTTGATATTTATATATCGGGCAATTTAGTAGTGTGCGATATGGCTAGACATACGTGGAAGAGCCATGCAGCAGATATGTTAGTAGTATAGTTGTAGCACGAATGGGTCGGCTCGACCGGGGTTGTACCACGACCTCACAGAAAACCAGCGTGAAGTAGAGGTTTACCTCTGCGTTTCGCTTGGTGAGTGCAGGTGACCGGAGGCCCTTTTTACTGGAAATGAGGCATTCCATCTTAGTCCTCACGGTTGACAACGCATCTACATTTTGATTTGTAATAGAGGATAGATGTAGATGTCTATGGGCCGCAGCAACCACTTACCATCAGGTGGACTGTCTGCTCGTTTGTCACCCTTATCCTATAAAAAAAAGAGTCACCTGTCGCCGGTTTTGTCTATTTTGCTCCCACTAATGTTTGATACAAGTTTGCAGATTGTGTGACGATCGCGTATCCGGTATCTATTTTTAGTAGACTTCAAAAAAGAGGCTTACAATTCGACTGTATGTTACTTAGTACACTCAAAGGGTTATAATAAAATAACTTTTAAAAAATGTGGTAGAGCCAAGCTGCAGCTATATTAATTATTTTGTTGTAGCACGAATGGGTCGGCTCGACCGGGGAAGGACCACGCTCTCACAAAATATCAGCGCAAAATAGCAGCTTAACACTGCTGTGTTTCGTATGGTGAGTGTAGAGAACCGGAGACACTTTTTACTGGAAAAGAGGCATTCCATCTTAGTCCTCACGGCTGACAACGCATCTGCATTTTTATTCGTAATCGAGGATAGATGTAGATGTCTAAGTGGCCACAGCAACCACTTACCATCCAGCAAACAGTGTTCTCGTTTGTCACCCTTATCCTATAAAAAATACTTTTAACATAAAATAAAAGTCGATTTCACGTCTACTAATTTCAAATTCCGAATTTGAAACTTTAATTCTTTTTTATACTAAATCTTAGCACCGATTTCAGAACACGAAATTATTTTGTTATTTTTAGTTCCTTGAAGCAGGCTTTTACCTTCTGCTAAAAGTTAGTTTTTTAACATTGCATGTTAGTGAAACTTAACTTCACAACAGCTTTAAAATATTTTCATTGTAACCGCGTGCTAATAAACTTGCACGCTAGTTGAGACGGCTGCGCGAGCCGCTAATAATTACGCACTTACTAGCTTCTTTTTGCGCTGCTGCGTGTCCCGCCTCCACAGACTTCATTCGAGCCACCACTAACATTTCATTTAAAGAAGTATTCACATTGTTTTTTTATATTGTAGGAAATTCAATTAATAGTTTGTAGGAGAGCCATTCTGCAGGTGTATTATGATTGGAGTCAGTCCGATCCAGGAAGGATCACACACAAAAATACTTTAAAATTTAATCTATACAAATAAATTAATTTGAAGCGTCTGTTTGTAATGTCAAAATAACAGCATTTTACTAAATACATATGAAAGTATATACGGTACTTACAACAAAAAAGACATTTTTAAAATTTTTGTCTGTCTGTGTTTGGGACTTTCACTGGCAGATAGCTGATGTCATAAGGAGTAGCCAGTAGTACTTATATTTTAGAAAAAGAATTAGGGTTCCGCGCAACATAATTAAAACCTTAAATTACACGCGGGCGAAGTCGCGGGGTACAGCTAGTTATAACATATGTCTACTGCAGTTCATGGAAACCGGCAAGAAACTTCTAACGAAGAAGTCTACAGATGCGTTCCTAACTCTGGAACTAAAAGGAATGCCTGACAGCTTGTAATTATATCGATTCTCTATTATCTTCAAACCGAACACAGCAGTCAAGCACTGCTACTTGGTGGTAGAGACAGGTAAGAGAATGGTACCTATATAATAGGAGCCACTTAAAATGCTTGATAATCAATATTCGTTAAATAACTACTATAGTTATGTCCTATAGTTATAGTAAATATGTCCTTGTCTGCCTCGTTGGTCTAGTGGTTGTAGTAGTGTGACTGCTGAAAATGAGGTCCCATGTTTGAATCCCGGGTCGGGCCAAAATGAGTTATCGGTTTTTTTTAAAGCGAGGAAGGGAGGCGGAAAATGCTGTAAGCATACCACGACAGCCGGCTGTCGTGGTTATGTGGGACTCACTGCGACTAACCTAAGTGCCTACCCACTAAACATCACCTGTGAGACTGGCATTGGCTTTTGAGGCCTTTCTGCCGAATCGGAAGCAACCCTCTTTAGGGAAAAGGGGGCGCAGGCGGCGACGAGGCGCTGAGGGGGAGTCTAACTAAGGCAAATTAAGAAGATTCGGCCTGAGCCGCCAGGGGGCAGTTCAGGTCGACCGAAAGCTTGTTTGGCGGGTCCGAGAGAGAGTTTCTCGGTCTTCGGACTCGATGGCGAGAGGGGAGTGGGTCTATATGCAAACCCACTCCCCTCTCGCTATCGAGTCTGATGAGAACTTATGAGTAGCTGCCTCACGAATGAAATGATTGGAGTGAGACTCTGAGGCTTTGAAGAAGTTCTCAGTAGTGTTTTTAGAAACTGTTGGATTGTGGGGAGCTCTAAGCCTCGATGGAGGTGGGCGTTACGGACGTACCAGGGTGCGTTCGTAGCTCGACGACAGAAGTGGTTTTGAACTATTTGGAGTTCGTTAATGATTTTGGGGTAAGCGTGAGCAAATATAGGGCCCGCGTAAGTCATGACTGGTCGTATACAAACCTTATAAAGGGTTCGCTTGTTTCGCAGGGATATTTTACTGTGTCGGCCCTGCATACTGTTGAGCCTACACATACAGAAACGTGCGTTGCGGGTTACTCTTTTGACATGGGGCCCGAAGGTGAGCCTCGTGTCAAGGGTGACACCTAAATATTTGGCGGTCGTATGCCAGGGGACAGGGGTCCCTTGAAATTCGGTTTGGAGAACATTATTATATACAGTCCGTACGGATAAAGAATGGGATTATAAATGGCGGCTCGTCGAACCCGTACCGTCAACATGCACCTATAGCGAATATATATCGTAACCCCGCTAATAACGATATATAGTTATAACGTTATATTTTTTCGTTAATTGGAAATTTTCTATAAATGGTAAAATATTTGAAAATAATTGTTAACGCAAGTAGGTTTATTCATTTTAAAATAACATTTAAAACTAGCGACCCGCTCTGGCTTCTCCTGGGTGGAATCTATTAATGTGGCGTAGTTTGGATTAGAGACCATTTATTTTATCTTATCAATATTTTTATTTTAATAAAATTTCTAACTTTTTTCGATAAAATTTAGTCTAGATCACTTTTGGTATTACTCTCTACTTTTGTTCGTAAAGTTTTATTACAATCGGTTCAGCAATTTTGAAGATTAGCTGGGACAGACAGTAAACGAAAATTTGAAAGATGAATTTTAAAACTCGTCTCAATATTATGCAAGTATTTTATACAAAAATATTATGAAACAAATCCAACAGTACTTATAAAGAAAACTCAAAACGCATCATCTCTCTTACAAAGCAATAAGGACCGTGGCCGAGCTCACTTGACTACTCTAGCGCCATCTATTATCTATCTACGGAAGCGGTTGCGATGTATATCGATATGAAAATTTGACGCGCTAAATACATCGTTCTTTATTTAACACATTTCCATAGATGTCGCTACATGGTACCGCTAAGTAAGATTGACGAAGTCATTGGGCTCTAGTAGCTTACAAATCAGCGAAACCGGACTGATTTTTTTTATAGCTTTTGGCATTTTGTTATCATTGATTCTAATGATAAGTTGGACTGAAGTTATAGTACGTACGCAATGTAGCTGTTTTTGCAGTCCTTACAGGCGGGTGTGAGTATAGATAGCGACAAAGTGGTGAATAGAGGCGACGCCATTTTCAATCCCATTCTTTAACCGCACGGGTAGTATATAACTATAGTTACTTGCGATCTTCAGTTCACACGCATAACTATATTATACTTAGGGCTGGTGCACTTATTATTTGCGTGTGTTGCGTGCTCATTAATGAACTCGTTTATTAGGGCTTCGCTCGGCGTCGGCGTAATCGGTGCAAGAGTGCTATACCTTGAGAACAATTTGCTGAAAACGGCAACTAAAAATCGGCCAAGTTCTAAAGTCTTTGTACACTGCAGGTTGCCTTGGGAAGACTTGCTTTTTTATTTAGTCGGATAAAATTTATTATTATAAGGTCTTTGCACATTGCTGGATACAGAGCTCGTATTATTAACAAGTCCGAGTTTACCGCGTTTCTTAAGTGCTTGTTGCCGGATTTCAAATGCTGATGGATAATATGTTGTATTAGTAGAACTACTACTATTAAATAGTGAAGAAGAAATTCAAAGCCTTTTCTGCAAAATCTAAAAAAGCGGCTGGGATGTGTGCGATTGCAGCGATTATGAGTCTGCTTGATTAACTGAGTTCTGCTTAGACTGTTGTAGAAGCATATTTATTATAAGTGTTGCAGGCCTTTTTTAACTCTCTCTCTCTCTCACACACACACACACGCACGCAAGCACGCACGCCCGCACGCACACACACACTCACACATGCACACGCATACACATGCACACGTATACGCACATCCACACGTACACGAACCCCCCCCCCAACACACACACATGCACACGCACATCCACACGCACACGCACACACACACATTCTTATTTTCGATTGTAGGAACGGGAGAACTTCCTCACTTTGATTTTGAGTTATTGTTTTATTTGGACTATATTGTATAGTGTCTTTATGCTCTTTGTATAATTCTTTAAAAAAAATCGCTTGCTATTTCTACCAGCCATCTTCTAGATTTTGTTGTTTTTTACTTTTAATATCATTATCCAAGTTTTCGTATTATTTATTTTATTGTAAGCTCTTTTACTAGACCCTGATAACTCTCTTGTATGATATTAAGCCTATGAGTTTTTTGTTTATCTTTAACTTTTTGTCTTATCTTTTTATGTAGTATTCTTAGTCGTTTCCTTTGTTTAAATGTTCTTTGTTTGATTTTTTTTAGTTGTGCCCTTTCTTTAATAAGTTCCATAATATTGTTTTCTTTACTGATATGTACATGTTTATTTTCAATTTTATATGAATTTCGTAGTATTTTACGCATATATCGATTGTATTAATAATATTACGTAATATCTGCTGGTCTGCCTATTACATTACATTACATTATCTTCATTTTTCACTGACGTTTTTATTGAGTCTTGTTCGATTGGCGTGAAGTTTTTGTTTTGTTTTTTGCTTTGTTTGAAAACTCCATTTAGCTTTATAGTACACCTTACCTATGGTTAGATGAAAGTGGTATGTTCAGTACTTCAGTAAAATTAAATAATAGTTAATAATAATTGTTAAAAGTTTCTGTAAGTGTTCGCAAGTGATGTGCAAAGTCCACGTGTGCAATATTGTATCGGGCGTACGATGTATAATTTGCCGGCGCAGCTAACAACCGCGGTCCAGCTGCGAGCGCTCCGATCTCACTTGCCGACTCGCCGCTCCCTCCTTACCATTAATAAGAGCACATTCTTCTCTGATGTTTTAGCGATGCATCCTAATTAGATTTGAACTTGAGCGGAAGTTGAGAGAGCTATGCACGATTATGTTGCTTGAAGATATTAATTTGTGCAGTGATTTCAAACTAAAATAGCCGCTGGGTAAATCGCTTTTTACAGGTGGGAGTTAATTTTATCCGACTATGGCGAATCGAGCGATATTCACAAATGAAGAAGAACATTTTTGTGCGCTCTTGTATGTGTATATCGCATGCGTACCTTTATCGTTCCAACGTACTAAATTCCACTATTGAACATAGGCCCCCCCCCCCCTCACAGATTGCCTTATATGGGGGACATTTGGCATAGTTGCCACGCCTCGCAGGCGGATTGGCAATTGCGGTTTTTTTTATTCTCTCGTAACTTTTACTGGAAACCCTTTTTACTGGAAAGAAGGATCTTAATCCTCAGGAGTGACAACGCATCTACATTTCGATTCTTCGAAGCGTCTGTCAGTAATCATGTTTAAATTTTGTGTCTGTCTATCAGATAGATATCTGTCCGGGTTAGTTATCGGAGTGGCGGAACCGAATTTAATGAAATTTTGAGAACAGATAGAGAGCAATCCCAGGAGGGATCTAGGATATATTTTATCCGAAAAACTTGAAGATCGTTTTTGTTTTGGAAAACAAAAAAATATAAACACAGAATAGATAAAAGTATAGTAATAAATAATAGTAACCTGAAATCTGAAAAAAAAGTAACGCCAAGTTAGAAGATCCTATCCAGACGAAGCCGGGGCGGGTCCCTAGTAGTTTATAATAAGTCGGGTGCTGTTTATAAAATATTTGATATATTTGCTTCTGAACTTTTGTAAGTATATAACATGTTATAATACAAAATATATATAATTAAGAAAAAAAATGGCAGACACTTCACGATGCCTTTGTGACAATTACCTCTATTTGCAGAACTTGCAGTGCTATAGTATTGCCCATCAATTAAAAGTATTCAGTACATAACAGCTAATGTTCAAGTCGCTTGATAACATCGGAGATTTGACTTTCATTGCCAAAAGGCCGCCCCCTAAATCTGCTACTACCATGCCCTGCTACACCACTGGATTAAGTGCAGTGATTATACAGGGTTATTTTTCAAGGAGTAGCCAAATTTTAAACTTCAGTTCAAATAATAATGATATACCGTTATTGCAGTATTTGAAAATAACGCTTCTACATTTATTTGAAATTATCTCAAATTGAATGTGATTTATGGGACCCTTACGAATTGTGTGCGTACGCAGTGAATTCAGTTAAATTAATGCGGAATTACCATGCATTTGGAATTTAAAACTAAAAAGGAGAAAATGTTTGAGATTTTTTTGTATCAAATTAATTTTACTTACATCATTTTTCATCTATTTGCCTTTATTAATTATTCTGAACTTTCTCTGCAAATTTGGCCAGTAATTGCGAAATAACCATGTTTGTACTTAAACTGGGACCTAAAGGAAGTTTTTTTTCACGCCTCTTGCTCATCAAACCACTAAACACTTCACTCGCCAATTGTTTATATAATTTGTTTGTTTTGTCGTGAATACGTCTTTAAATTTACTTCCGAATTGGGAGAATTCAGAAAACCGATCATTTCTTATCATCGGTTTATTATCAATCTGGGGATACAGTTTGCTGTAGCAGCTACTTATCTATTACATACGTTTAATTTCATTATATTACTCGATACTTAAAGGATCAAAGAATTCGTTACGTTGAAAGAGGACTAGGGAGGGTATTCCACTATTTTGAGATCGTTTCTTCACGTATACGTATTTATGTAAAAGACACGACCGTGTTCAAGCACAGTCATACACCGATGTTTTTATCTTATTTACAATAAAGTGTATTTCATTCATCCATTCATTCATTTACTCACACATTCATTCATTCACTTCGAGTACTTAACGTTAATTTCCAGACAGTCCTTGGTTTTGGCCCATGTATCGTAAAAGCAACGTCGTATACAATTAGTTGTCACCACGGAACCGGTCCCCACCCGACGGAATTGTCAACAATTAGCACTTGAATGTTAATGTTAATTATTTCTCGAAACGTTCTCGTCCAGCTGCACAATCCATCGCTCTGAAATTATAGCTATAAAAAGCTGCAAGGCGCAATCGATTTAATTTAAAGTGTTGCGGTAAAAATATCTTCAATGTTTATTTATTTGTACTTATTCTTTTTCAGCTTGTGAAAATCTACTGCTAGACATGGGTTTCCCCCGTTGTACTGAGTATTGTCTTAATCGTTACGTTTGGATCGCAGTGCCACGAACCTCGCAGCTCGCACGTTTGACGTAACGTTTGGCGTAAAATAGATAGACGGCCAGTCTATTTCACCTGTGGATGCCTCGTTTAGAAACGAAACACATGTCATATTATCGACAGTGGTGTGTCTTACCTAGTGTAGTGGTGTTAGAAGTAGTGGTTATGGGATTAGTGGCGACGGGAATAGTGCACGCAATCGAGGTGCAATGGAAGATGCCTTCAAACTAGGTAAGCCATATAATTTTATTATGTAACGCGGATCTTAGGTGATTAATTTTTGACATCTTCAATATAATGGATTTTATTAATTGTCAAGAAGCCATAGTCTTTTCTGTATTTTCCATAGTTGCCATGTGAAACCTTCTCTTAATCCACCATCATACGGTTAATTTATATTGAGAATAATTAACTGTTTTTTTTTTTAGGATAGGATATCAGTCCACAATAAACAATCAAAATGTAGATGCGTTGTCACCCGTAAGGACTAAGATAGAATGCCTCGTTTCCAGTAAAAAGGGTCTCCGGTTCTCTACACTCACCATACGAAACGCAGCAGTGTTAGGCTACTAGTTTACGCTGGTATTCTGTGAGAGCGTGGTCCTTCCCCGGTCGAGCCGACCCATTTGTGCTACAACTATACCACTAATATAGCTGTAGCATGGTTCTACCAAAAGCTCAAATTCAACTGCAATTATCAATTATAACAAAAAAATTGAGCGGGTCTTGCTAATATTTCCTCATTAAATTATAATAACTCATGATAGTGAGGACGAAGACGTTACGTCTTTATATGCGGGGCGTGTACTTCACACTTCAAAGTTCGTCAAATCGTTTTGCATATTATGGTCCAAGAGCTTATGACACATTTTTCATGAAGTGTCTGATGCATCATGAAACTTTGTTGAAAAGTATCAGTCCACTCAATAAGCAGGTATTCAACTGTTTGCTTGGCCTACCTGGGTACACCTGGTACTGCGCAAGTCGCAAGAGAATTAGCCCAAAAAAAGTGTTTGATTCAAATAGTAATAATGACTATCCGTCAGCTAAGAAGATAAAGAATTAAGAAAAAATGGCAGACACTTCTGATTTTATCGCGTATATTCATATTACCGACGTTTTGAGCACTTTAGAGCACCCATGGTCACGGGTGGGTGGGGGGTGGGGGTGATTGAGGTGTTTGACTTTTTGTTATTGAGTGGACTGATACTTTACAACAAAGTTTCATGATGCATCAAACACTTCATGCAAAACGCATCATGAGCTCTCAGAATAATAGAGGATTACAGAATGACGTAAAAACATAAATAAAAAACAGAGCTGTCGGTTCGTGCCGTGTAATAACGGTGTAAGAATATCCACAACCCTAAACAATCCCGTGGGTGTCGTAACAGGCGACAGAGAGAAACAAATCAGGAGACGCACAGCAGCGTCTTTCAAATAATGACAAAAAAACTGCGGTTGCCAACCCGCTTGCGAAGCGTGGCAACTGTGGCAAATATCCTATATGAGGCAATCTATGCTGAATATAGGTCATATTCAGCAGAGGAATTTTATAGGCTGTAAGGGTGTAACGGTGTCGGATAAAAATATAATCCGACCCACAAAAAGGAACCTAAATTAGACTACGTTTTTTTATAGGTTACACACGTGTACACAGTCCACCCGATGGCAAGTTGTAATATATAAATGGCTGTAACTAATAGACATCTACATTTATTCGCAATAAAAAATCAAAATGTAGATGCGTCGTCACCCGTAAGGACTAAGATGGAATGCCTCTTTTCCAGTAAAATGGGTCTCCGGTTCTCTACACTCACCACACGAGACACAGCAGTGTCAAATGCCATTTTACGCTGGTATTCTGTGAGAGCATGATCCTTCCCCGGTCGAGCCGACCCATTCGTGCTACAACTATACCACTAATATAGCTGCAGCATGGCTCTAACACGTATAAAAAGTTGTTTCGTAGAACACTTTTTTGCACAGAAAATCAACGTGAAATTGAGCCATGTTGCTGTGTTTCGTAAGGTGTGTGACGAGAACCACCCTTTTTGATAGTAATGGGGCATTTCATTTTAGTCCTCAGGGGTGGTAACGCATCTGCATTTTGGTTCTTAATTAAGGAGAAATGTAGGTGTGTATGGGCCACAGCATCTACTTTCCACTACATGGTTTATGTGCTAATTTGTGTGCTAACTTTTTTTTTAAAAAGAATCTGTGTTAATAGATAGGTGCATACGGGCTTACCATGAAAAATAACGCGTAAAAATATTATTTTTCTACTTTTACGTAGCACTAATAGTGCGTTGTCTAATTAACATTACAATTTCATCTGAAGAGAAAAAAATACATAATGGCCCCTCTCACAAGATCACGGCGGATCAGTAAAATGCTTGTCCTCAATAAAATGTCGATCTCCTCTTTTTGGCGGCTACCAAGTGCACTTCGTTGCATTTAGAATTGTCAGATGTCACATAATTTGTGTCAGAAACGGCTTTCTAATGACGAGTAATAACTGACTATATGCAGTATCGATATTCATATTTTATCGACATATTTAATTTTACAAATAAAAATAACCACTTTACTATATTTCAAGACCATTGCTTTTGAAAAAGAACTTAAAATCAGTTTTATTGATTGTAATCAAGTACTGAGTTATAATAATTAAAAAAGTAATAAGAGATAATGGCGTGTCACTAAACATAATCCTGAGCTAACTGAATTCATCGACTTCTTAAGGAAGTCTTACCAGTTGGTCACTCCATCTAGTAGTGTAGGAGGGCGCTCTTCTTACACAGTGAAATGTCAACTACTACTAATCCCTTCCAGTACACAAGACTGGTTTTCTTACGCAGCCTCCAACGTTACCTGTGCAACGGATGAAAAAACGAGAGGTTCTTGTCGAGAAGAATACTTCCGTTCAAGTTGCACCATAATAAACCAGAGCATGGCTCTGCCGTGGTTAAAATGATAATATTTCTTTTTTTAAATAGGATTGACAAACAGACTTACTGCCCACCTGATGGTAAGTAGCTACTACAATCTATGGACATCTGCAGCCATCTTTAAGCAAATAAAACCGGCAAAGTGCGAGTCGGACTCGCGTACCGAGGGTTCCGAACAAATCTGTAGGTATATAATTTAAAATTATTAAAAATATTTTTATTATATGATGTAACTAAAAATTTATGCTTTTCGCAATTTTTTCTTTATCTGTGCTATAAAACGTTGCTTCGTACCAAATTTCAAGATTATGAGTTCACGGGAAGTACCCTGTAGGTTTTGATTTCCTTGCGAATGTCGAAAATTTACGGCATAAACGGCTGTATCTTTTGATTGCGTTGGCTTACAAGTTTGATTTTTTCACAGCTCTAAGGGACAGTAGACTTGAGTATTTGATATGAATTTCAGCTTGATACCTCACGCGTTCCTGAGAAAAAGGGTCTTGACAGACAGACAGACAGACGGACAACAAAGTGATCCTATAAGGGTTCCGTTTTTTCCTTTTGAGGTACGGAACCCTAAAAAAACATATGCGTTGTCATCTCCGAAGACTAAGATAGTCACATCCTGGAATTATGGTGGCTCACAATACCCTTCAGATCCTCAGACAGAAGTCCTATCAACTATAAAATAATGCTTAAAAGCAGTGTTAAAACAGTTTTTGCGGTTTCGTTGCAGACTCACAACATACTAAGAGATTTCTCTATCTATTAACTTTTACGGCCAAACAGTAGACAAACGATCCGTTAAAATTCCAAGAATTTTAAACTTTGGACCGCGCTAATGAGAACCTATCGCTTCTGCTCTCAGAGCAAACGGGTTTATTATAAATTTGATTCGCTTTCCGTTTTATGGTTATTGGTTTATGAGATGGATAAGCCTCGAAATTTTTATTCAAGCTAAACTTTTAAATCTTAAAAACGTAAATGTCGTTGAACTAAAAGAATTAGATTACATTAATAATTTGTTAGTTTGATTAGTATAGACACTAAAGTGCGGTAAAAGAATTTTCGTTATCGTCTTGAGAGTGAGAGTCGAGTTGAGAGTCTACTGGATGCTTTCCTCGGATTGACAATCCACGTCACATCAAGTAATGAGGGCTGATAATTTTACACTCACCTGATGTTGCTAGTTGGGAGTATGGTGAACTTATTTCGTTTTGAATAAAAGATTATTGGGATCTAGAGTGTGTAAATACACAAAACAATGCCTCAGTTGTGTGCTCTTTAATCTTATGCACCTTTTTTTTAATTTGTATACTTTTACGAATATTCATAGTTTGGTTTATCCATTTCTAATCTAATGAATGTACAGTATAAGTAGCATTTAAAAAGGGACCATTAACGTTTAAATTTTCCGAACAAATTAACTTCCCCGCTATGAAATCTGTTAAATATTTCACCGTATTTGTCAGCAGGGTGGCGCCACTTAGAAATACGGTTCGCATTTGGTTTTTTTATACGTTCATAGAACGATAAAGTCTCAAATCTCAAGTCTCAAGAGCACTCGGCGGCTGATGCTACTAGGTGCGGCGAGCCAACCCAGCTGCCTATAGCGCAAACTTGTTGACTCACACGCTCAGTGACCTAACCATCGTATAGTCTGATTCTCCTGATGATGCTCCGTTTACAGGCAAAACATGTGAAGCTAGTATAGTAGTATTGAAGATTGAAGTAATGGTTTTTGGAGTGATAGGGATTAGTCATTGCAGTAATAGTGTGAACAATTTTGGGAGGGAGTAACTCTTGAGACTAGGTAAGGCACACCATTTTATTTTTTTCACACGGATTTAAGATAATAAATTTTTAACATCTTTAAGATTGGTAGAGCCATGCTGCAGCTATGTAATGGTTGTAGCACAAATTGGTCAGTTCGATCGGGTAAGGACCACGGTCTCGCAGAATACAAGCGTAAAGTTGCTGCTACTTACTAGGGCGTTTCTTACGGTGAGTGTAGAGCCGGAGATTCTTTTTACTGGAAACGAGCCATTTTATCTTAGTATTCAGAGGTGACAACGCATCTGCATATTGATTATTTATTTTTGTTTTTTGATTTTGTTACTGCCTATATACGTCCCACTGCTGGGCATGCACGTATAATATATATTATAATTATTTCTCAGACATGCAGGTTTCCTGACGATGTTTTACTTTACCATGGAGTACGTGGTAAATCAGCACTTAAAATTGAAATTAACAATTTCATTGGTGGCGGCGGGGATTAAACCTAGCTGTAAATTTCACTATATATAGATATAGTGAAATTTACAGCTAGCGCTTAGCCCCTGAACACCCACGCCTCATTTTTGATTTTAAATTAAGGATAAATATAGATATTAATGGGGCACAGCACCCACTTACCATCAGGTAGACCATATGCTCGTTTTTCATCCCTATTCTATAAAAAGAGAATTTTCGCAAAGTAACGCCTGATGCTATTTATTATCTACGTTTGTTAGCTAGTATTTAGAGAGTAAGTTGCACTTCCCTAGACCCCACGTGCACAATCTAATGCATAGCGCCATTATTCATATAAAAGTATCGATAGATTATGCACATCACTATTAGGTCGCATTGGGTGGTCGGAGCGGTTGTTCACGGAACGTTTATTGCCAATATCGGAACGATTATAAGTTGTTGTCACAAAAAGTGACTCATCCGCTCAATCGCAGCTTTAACTCGCCAACGAATCCGATAAGGATTACTTGCAAGCGCTCCGCCGCATTTTAATTAGCGGTATCAAAGCCTAGAGGATTACCATAAGTATAAGAACTTTTTTTTTAAAATTAAGGATAAAGGTCTCGTGTTGCTCGAGCCTCGCATTAAAGTAACCGAATGATAGTGTAAGATAATTAAAAAGGTAATAATGTCCCATGATTATTGGAAAAATTAAATATAAACGATTCTTGTTTCTCTGGGTGATACAAGCAATAAAAATGATAATTTAAATTTAACTCATTGCCTGTATTACATATTACATTATACAGTTAATATAACATGCATTATACCTATACACAAAATAATTATTGTTGAATATAATTTTAATTTGCCGTGTGGTCTCTATTTCGTCCCGTGGGTGACGGAACAGGCGACTGTGGGAAATTTCAGAGAAATCTGTGGCTTCTCTCACGAGTGATCATCTCATTTAGACAAAAATGCGAGAAATCATGTACTGCGATCGTCAATCCCAATCAAGGTGCAAGTCCAGTAGTGGACTTGGTTCACACAAGTTGAACAAGATTGATATCCAGTTGTGGACATGGCTCATACAAGTTGGACAAGATTGGTAACCAGTAATGGACTTAGTTCATACAAGTTGGACACGGTTGGTAACTAGTAGTGGATTTGGTTCTTACAAGTTAAACAAGGTTGATATCCAGTTGTGGACTTGGTTCTTACAAGTTGGACAAGGTTGATATCCAGTTGTGGACTTGGTTCATAAAAGTTGGACAAGGTTGGTAACCAGTAGTGAACTTGGTTCATACAAGTTGAACAAGGTTGATATCCAGTAGTGAACTTGCTTCATACAAGTTGGACAAGGTTGATATCCAGTAGTGGACTTGGTTCATACAACTTGGACAAGGTTGGTAACCAATAGTGGACTTGGTTCATACAAGTTGGACAAGGTTGATATCCAGTAGTAGACTTGGTTCATACAAGTTGGACAAGGTTGATATCCAGTAGTGAACTTGGTTTATACAAGTTGGACAAGGTTAATAGTAACAACATTGTTGCTATTTAAGAACAATCCAATTTCCAACTCTTTGTTCTTCATGCCTTATATATTTTAATGCACCATGTGTAAACATTTTTTATTATTTATTTGAAGGCTCATTTCTAAATTAATTAAACCCTTCATATTGCTACAAATTGCTTTTACTGACTTATTTACTAATTTAAGTTATTTGTAACTGATTCCAAATTAAATGTTACGTGATACGTATGCTAATCATTAGAAGCAGATGTATTTGTGACGACAGAGCGAAACGTAACACTTTTATCGTTTAACTCCGTTAATAACGAAATGTAAATTGCAGGTGTCTGTACATTGTATATTTTTGTTACAAAAGGGATTGAGAGGGACTAAAAGTGGTAGAGCCATGCTGCAGCTATATTAGTAGTATAGTTGTAGCACGAATGGGTCGGCTCGACCGGGGAAGGACCACGCTCTCACAGAATACCAGCGTAAAATGGCAGCTTGACACTGCTATTTCGTATGGTGAGTGTAGAGAACCAGAGACCCATTTTACTGGAAAAGAGGCATTCCATCTTAGTCCTCACGGGTGACGACGCATCTTCATTTTGATTGTTTATTGAGGATAAATATAGATGTCTATGGGTCACAGCAACCACTTACCATTAGGTGGACTGTGTGCTCGTTTGTCACCCTATCCTATAAAAAAAAGAAAAAGTAAGCCATATACAATTCTATCATTTTTGGATTTGTCTGTGTCTGTTTGTTTGCGAACGCATCACGTCAAAATTCGAAACAATCATTAAGAAAATTTGTCGTGAAGCGACAATTAAAAGAGAAAGAACCTAACCTACGAACAGCAAAACAACAAAATAGACCAAGAAAATAATATATTATAATTTTTTAAAATGTATTTACAATCTTATAAAAAAAATGAAATATGAAGGTGATGGATGAAATGAGATTACAATTATATTAAAAAAAAGGGATAGGAGAATAGGAGAATTATAGTGGAGCCCTAGAGCCTCGCTGCTTTTGTAGAAGTAGGGACACGGAGAGCTTGAGGTTTCTCAGCGGCGACGGCACGCAGCGCCTGGACTCGGCACACGCAGCGTCCGGAGCCGGCGCACGTAGCGCCTGGGGTAGGTGCGCTCAGTTCTTGGAGAAGTAGTCGCCGCGCCCAGAGGTAGCGCGGGCAGTAGGGACGCAGCGCCTGGAGCCAGCAGTCGAAGCGCGCCTGAAGGTAGCGCGGGCAGTAGGCTGCACTCAGCGCCTGGATCAAGCAGTCGTAGCGCGCGGAGTAGTGTGCCCCGCACTTGAATTAGAATTCACCGACGACTTCACGTGTAGATGGAGGCTTGCAGGATCCCGGGGCAAAGCGGCCCCGGGATAAGGCCTTTAGTAGATGTTTCTCGTTTGAGAACCGAAGCGAGACTGTCCTGTATTCTCCAATTGTTTGGCTTTTATACCTTTTTAGAGAGAACGAGAAATTATTTAAATTAAAACGAAATTTATTGTAAATGACCTACAGCCAAAAAGTATTTATGTAGAAAGAACATCATACCAGAGACGAATTTAAATAAAAGTTACCATAACAACCACAAAAACAATGGTTGTCAAATTGAGGAATTTTTAGTTTTAGGACTGTTATTAAGAAACTATTACATTTAAGTAAGAAACGAGATAAAAATCACATAGGAAAAACTAATGCACGACAACGTACACTAAGCCTGAAATTGTAGAGTTACAGAGAATTCAATAAAAGACCAAAAAAAAAGGTAAGACTTCGTTGACAGCTAGTTTAAAAGTACTAAATAGTGTGAAAATACGCAGTAAAATGATATGTTATTGTGTAAAAACGTTACAGGATCCTATATAAATAAAGGTGATGCAAAATATAAATGCAGAGAATCAAAAACAGAATGAAAAAAATAGTATAAAGTGATGCAAAACATGAATGCAGAATATCAAAGCAGAATGGAGAATTAGTGTACAATGAAATGTAAGTTGCATAACACTACAAATTATAAAGCGTAGACCTATCTTACGGCGAAATCACCCTTATAAATATAAAACTATGTATTACTGTTTAAAGTAATAAAAATTTAAAACAAATTAATTATTAACAAACACTCTATGTGAACGTTCGTTGCTATTTCGTTACATGCTAATGTAATAAATTTTATTATAATAAAACACTCCATTCCATTTTTGTCCGCGACACGGACATATTATGAACCTTGTAATTTAGTGTACAAAGAATAGGATATCGAGAGCCAGTATAGTTACAGATTGACTAATTCACTAATATTAGGAAAGTGTTATCCATATTTAGACTGCCTTGAAGATCTAGTGGAAAATCGGGCTCTAATCAATTTCTGACAATAAATGTTATAATAAATGTAAAATGTTCTCAGTAGCATTCGGAGTCAGGAAGGCAGCGTTGTTTTCATCCCCGTGCCTAAGAAAGCACGTAAAGCTGTAGGTTTTGCACCTGATCTCTTTCCGTTCGTGGCGTAATGTCCTCCAGACCGCATTTCGGCCACGGCGGCCAGTCTCAACGGAGACTAGCCATCTGCGCAGGACAGGATTATAGTGCCCAAGTGTATGCGCAAGCACAGGTGCACTCTCTATTCCCTCGCTCTCATAGCCCAATGGGACGGTAAACCGACACGACCGGAGAGTGATCAGGCGCAGGACCAACAGCTTTACGTGCTTTCCGAGGCACGGGGAGAAACACCGCCAACTTCCTGACTCCGGGCAGCTATTGAGAATTTCTTGATGGAAAAATTCAATAACTGATTTTTTTTTGGCCCGACCCGGGATTCGAACCCGGGACCTCATGATTAGCAGTCGCACTACTACAACCACTAGACCAACGAGGCAGTCAAACAGACTGACGGATTATCGTACCATCGGACTAGGAGAGTGAGGGAATAGAGAGTGCACCTGTGTTTGTTTTTTTTTTTTTTTTTTTTTTTTTTTTTTTTTATAGGATAAGGGTGACAAACGAGCACACAGTCCACCTGATGGTAAGTGGTTCCTGCGGCCCATAGACATCTACATCTATCCTCTATTACAATTCAAAATGTAGATGCGTTGTCACCCGTGAGGACTAAGATGGAATGCCTCATTTCCAGTAAAAAGGGCCTCCGGCCACCTGCACTCACCAAGCGAAACGCAGAGGTAAATCTCTACTTCACGCTGGTTTTCTGTGAGGTCGTGGTACCACCCCGGTTCGAGCCGGCCCATCCATGCGACAGCAAAGCTGCCGCGTGGCTCTACCACTGTTAAAACTACTGTTGTGCATAAACTTGATCACTAGGCTGGTCTGGGATGTATCAATTACAGACGGTGTAGCCTTATTTGTTTAAAGTTGGTTGCAGCCATGTATCCACAGACTGTATTGATTGACTGTGAGTTAATTTTGTCTCTCATGGTATAATTTCGGCTCAAAATACATTATGGCATTTAGCGTCAAAAACTGGAAGTATAAGTATTTCCTGCAAGCTGTGCGCCCAACGTTTTTGTCCAGACATATGCGGCGATACCTTTGTAATTGATGCCGACACCACCTGAGAACCTTCTAGTGTGCTATATCTTACTTACTACAAACTTGGCAAAACGTTAATAATATAGAACTTATCACCTTGTCATAAGGATCATGTTTAGGTGTCAATTATCCGTGTAAACTTGGTACATACAAGCAGACGTCTTTCAATTGGTGTAATTATAAGAATATTTCGAAAAGCTCGCAGATCTTAAAGATACAAAAGTTGGTACTTGTTTTGTATTGCACTCCTCATAACGCAAAGCGTGTTGCGATGTGTTCTACTCTCGACATGTCAAGTTCAAGCAATTTTGTGTTCTTAAAATGCTTCTATCAGAACCATTTTGCACTTAAATGATAATATGAATGGCCTTATATGGAAAAGAACGGTTTGAAAAAAAAATTACGTGGACTTCCGGAGTCGGGATGTTGATTTTATATGTGGTCGCGATAACTCCAGAAAAAATTGACGGATCGAGACCGGGTTTTTTTTTATTATCTTCAGAATTACATATTTCATATCATTAGCCTAGTACGCGTAGTTTGTTCATAAAATTATTTTAAACTTTTATAAGTTTTACTGCTATTAAAATTTTAAAGGCTATCATATTTTTTTAGCATTTGATAGACAAAGGACAAATGTACCATACAGCCTTTTTTTTAAAAAAAAATTCACCCTCACACTAGGATTTTCTCCTGTGTCGTGGAGGTAGTTTACAAACATAAATTGCACAAGGACCAGGATCCAGACCCGGAACAATTATTTGTAGGCCATACAAATACTTGTTCCGTGCGGGATTCGAACCCGCGGCTACCAGCGCAACAACTGATTGCTAAGCCACTGCGCCATGGAGCCGTCAAGTTTTTGTGTAATCCATTCATTTTGGTAAACATTTTCTTTCCTGTAGGCGACACAACCTGTTTAAATAATAGAGCACTAAATTTAATACACGTAAATAATATAATATTTTAAAAGGCATACAATTCATCTTTTTCGTCAAAATTAAATGAAACACTCATGAGGCGTGCACTTTTGGATTATCCACACTATTTTTTATCCTTTTTTTTAATATAAAGTATTATTGACAAACGAACTCACAGGCTACCTAATGGCAAGTGGCTATTGCAGCCTATGTACACCTGCAGTCAAACCCAAACGATGAAGGCTACAGAAAGTTGTCACCTCTGAGGACTAAGATGGAATGCCTTACAGTCTGTAACTATACTGGCTCTCTATACCCCACAGAACACAGCAGTGCAAGCATATTTTTTTTTATGGAATAGGGGGCAAACGAGCATGCGGCTCACCTGTTGGTAAGTGACTACCGCCGCCCACGAACAACCGCAACACCAGGGAAATTGCAGATGCGTTGCCGGCCTTTTAGAAAGGTGTAAGCTCTTTTCTTGAAGGTTCCTAAGTCGTATCGGTCCGGAAAATTCGCTGGTGGTAATTGATTCCACAAGGAAGTTGTGCGAGGGAGAAAACTTCTTCTAAATCACACAGTGGTGGACCGCCAATCATCCAGATGGTATGGATGGTAACGCGAGTTTAGTCGCGATGGGCGATGGTGAAATTGAGCGGCTGGAATTAGTCCAAACATTTCCTCAGAGCACTCCCCGTGGTAAATGCGATAAAATACGCAAAGAGATGCAACATCTCTACGCAGTGCCAGTGTATCGAGCCGATCAGAAAGAACTCGGTCGTCGACGATTCGAACCGCTCTGCGCTGGATTCGGTCAAGTGGAAGGAGCTGGCACTGGGGTGCCCCGGCCCAGAGATGAGAACAGTATTCCATGTGGGGTCGAACTTGCGCTTTGTAGAGTTGCAAGCGATGTGCCGGCATGAAATACTGGCTCGCTCTGCTGAGCACGCCAAGCTTTTTAGAGGCCAATTTGGCCTTCCGTTCCAAGTGACCACGAAACTGCACACTATTCGATATGTTGACGCCAAGAATTCCGATACTGGCTGCGGCAGCAAGGGCCTTGAAACTGAGGAGATACGACAAAGGGGTTATTTTTAGCGGTAAACGCGCAAATTTGTGTCTTCTGGGGATTGAACTGGACTAGATATAGTCGGCCCCAATCCGAGACTTTGTTAAGCAAAGACTCGACTTCAGACACAAGTTTGTCCCGGTACTCGGCGACGTTCTTCCGAGAAATATTGGCACGGCATATGTATGTAACCTGCCCTCACAATACAGGAGATAATTCTAATAATGTTTAAAAAATGGTAATGTTTTAAAAAAAATAGATTATATATATATATATATATATATATATATATATATATATATATATATATATATATATATATATATATATATATACCCAGATATTAAAAGATATTTCAAATTTTTTATACCTCTTTCTATATATTGTATGTAGGAAGTATTAAATAAGACTTAAGGAACTGCGGCAACAGTTTCTCCGAAGCACGGAAACCCATTCGGCTAGGTTATGAAGAGGTGAGGTATACATACATACATACATACATATATATATATATATATATATATATATATATATATACATTCCTGATGGAAGTGTCACAGCAAGCCACTAAGCGTGGGCGTATTTAGGCGTCGCAATGCGATAAAGAGCAGGCGGCGCAATTAAAAGCAATTACGTTGTTTGATGTCACCGACACGCCGCAATCTCACATTGCACTTTAATGTTTCAGCAAAAGAGATATAACTGGTTTTCCAAGAGTCTACGTTGCAAGACTGTCACTACGGTATTTATTTTTTACAACATACAAAGAGAAAATTAAAGATTGAAACATATATTTACAACATATATTTTTACCAGTGGAAGACTCAATGATTTCTTAAATTTACGGAAACAATAACATCTTCCAAATAATGTCTTTCAGACCGAATTTCGGTCACGTCGGCCAGTCTCGAAGGAGCCATCTGCGCAGGACAGGGTTATAGGGTCCAAGTGTATGTGCAAGCACAAGTGCACTATCTATTCACTCACTCTCATAGACCCATCGAGACAGTAATCCTACACGACCGGAGAGAAATCATGCGCAGGACTTACGGCTTTACGTGCTTTATTCAGTCTGCTACGGAGAATTTCGTGACAAAAATATCCAATAACTAAATTTGGCCCGATCTGGCATTCGAACCCAGGACCTAATGGTTAGCAACCGCGCTTTCACAACTGCTAAGACCAACGAGTCGAAAGTCCACATATAACTTTGCAATATATTGTACTTTAGAGTTTCGGGAGCAGTGCTTAGTTTTAAAGAACAATTACTATTTCATTACAATAATGAATTAAAACTAATTCAGTGCAATATGTAATGTTTTACTTAACTAGTTCATTATAAAACTACGATGAGGACTATAACTATAATGAACGGCAACGGCTTTTATAGAGTGGTCAAAACAAGTCTGTTTACTAAAACTATGACACCTTGATTTGACCAGCAATAACAATTAAACAGTGGAGTCAGCGTCGTCTGTAACATTGCACTTTAGAACATGTTACGAGAAATCTATACAAATAAATAAAAGTGAAGTGTCTGTTTTTAATTTCAAAATAACTGCTTATAACTAAATGCATAATATGAAAGTTTTTTATTGATTTTAAAAAAACGTTCGATACGTTGGATCACGAAATGCTTCTTGAAGCAATGCAAGAGTGTGGGATTAGAGGTCCAATGAACAAATGGATGATCAATGGTACGATTGGGGAAGAAGCTGATGTAACGCTGGGTGTGCCAACCGGCTCCGTATTGTACCGTATTGTATGTACCTGTCAGGTACATAATGCACGTGAATAGCATTAATAACGTTGTAAAACATTGTGCACGTGTCTTCGGCGTACATATGCCGAAGACACGTGCCTAATGTACGCCGACAGGGACGTTAAAGTTATAGAGGAGAGGGTGCAGAATGATTTCATTAGTATACTAAAATGGGCACATGACAACGGCATTATACTTAACGTATCCAAGACAAAGTGTATGCTTCTCCAATCTCCATATATGAGAAAACCTAGTGAAGAAATAAACATTTTTGGTCATTCGTACGAGTGCTTACATAATAAATTGGAACAATGCAAATGTACAACCATAGAATTTGTGAATAGTTACAAGTATTTAGAGCTAACAATAGACTGTAATTTTAGTTGGAAGCTGCATATTAACATTGTCTGTGATAGATTAACATCCATATTCTCTCAGCCACTAAATCAACCCTGCAAAAACTACAAGTAACACAAAATAAAATCATAAAAATATTATTCCAATATAACTACTTAACACCAACCATTCAAATATATAAAGAAACAAAGTTATTTAACCTAGCCCAAACGTACAAATATAAAATATGCATTTTTATTAGAAAAATACTTACTAAAGATACTCACTCTCAAATAACACTTACAAAAAAGATCGATTACCATAAACGTATAACAAGGCAGGCTAATAACCTATGTTTGAGAATACATAGAACAAACTATGGAAGAAGGAGTATCCTCTACGAGGGAGCTCAACACTATAACAAATTACCTAAAAACATTAAAGAAGCAAAATCCCTGCCCACTTTTAAGAAATTACTAAAAAGCCACATTTTAAAGGATTTTTCATAATAACTTAATATTCACAAACCACAAATCTAAATATATGAAGTACACATACAACGTAAATAATAATATTTTCCACAAAACAATTGTATAGAAATAATACATTATATTTACTGTTATACAATATGAGTATACATGTGCGACAATATATTATATATACACATATGTCTGTATGTATGTATGTATGTAATAATGTGTGTGTGTGTGTGTGTGTGTGTGTGTGTGTGTGTGTGTGTGTGTGTGTGTGTGTGTGTGTGTGTGTATGTGTGTGTGTGTGTGTGTGTGTGTGTGTGTGTGTGTGTGTATTTGTGTGTGTGTGTGTGTGTGTGTGTGTGTGTGTACATATTATCACAATAAATTAATGCCTAGAAAATATTACAAACAAATTAACGCCTAAATATAATATATTATACTAAATAAATAAACACTAACTAATTATGTTAACATAACACATAATATAGTAATAATTTTAAAAGATGAACGCAATGAAACAGTTAATGTGTCATGGGCCTTAACAAACAACTCGTCACATTCATTCATATCATACTACACTGTTCCTGGTAATTATTATTAAGCACTCAATCAGTAATTATGTTTCAGCGACCTATTATAATACTAACTCACTACGCCAATCGGCTTAATGTTTTTAATTAATAAGTATTTTCTCTGTAAGTGATTTGTAAATCTTTTGAGAAAATAAATGTCTTAAACCATATATTATCTAGGCTTAATAACTTAAAACATATAGTTAGCAGGTCAATCTTAAAAATGCTTTATAATGCACTAGCCGATTCAGCCCTGAGTTACGCATTAATTGCATATGGACGTACTTTTGAAACATATCCAGATAAAAAAGCTACGAGTTAGGTTAATAAAATTGTTTATTGATAAAAAAAAAAACAAAAGAAAAATATAACATTGACGGAAACTATAATAATTTATTTAAAAATTTTAGAATATTACCTATACATGTAAAACTTAAGGACTTAATTGCAATAGATCAGTTTAAATCTCTAGAGTTTAAAACACAACATTTAGCAAAAATATTAGAATTACTTCTCGATAGAAATACGTTGAGCATTTGTGGGTTAACAATTATTACGGCAAGAGGACGAGAAAATATCTAGTGCCACGTATTTTTCTGCCGACTTCCAAAAAGGAGACGGTACTCAATTCGAGTGTATGTTTTTTTTTTTTCTGTTTTTTTTTATGTGTGTTACCTCATATCTTTGTACTGGGCGAACCGATTTCGATGATTCTTTTTTTATATGAAAGCTGATAGTTCTCGTGTGGTTCCATATGAATTTGATCAAGGTCAGACCAATGGTTATTGAGTTATTCTTAAATAACCTATATTGAAGTCGCTTATATTGAAATCGGCTGTACAAAATTTTTAAATTATAACGAGATATTTTTTGAAGACGAATGTAAAAATAAAGAAAAATTTGAAAGGAAGTTGAAAGCGTGGTTGCTAGATACGTGTTAATACTATAGTCTTAATTAATAGTTAAATGTGAAATTATTAATAAGTTTAAATTTAAATATGTATAAGTTTAAATATAATTAAGTATATAAATAGTACTGCTAATTTTAAATTTAATTTTTCTATTTTTTTATTGTTATTTTTTTTCTTCTATTTTAAGTTGTAAGTTCAAGATTAAGTTATTAATTACAGTAGGTACATAGAATGTAAGTGGGTGATGTATTCGCCAACAAACTGCACTGCAGTTTGGCGAAAATAGTGTAAGAAATAACCGAATGTATTTTTGTATAATAAACAACAACATAAGTATATACGGTACTTACAACTAAAACACAATTTTTTAAATTTTTGTCCGTCTGTTTGTCTGTCTGTTTGTTCCAGCTAATCCCCAATAGGCTTTTTTTTAATTGAGAAAAAGAATTAGGGTTCCGAGCAAATTAATCAGAATCCTAAATTATACACGGGCGAAGTCGTGGGGAACAGCTAGTTTAATATAAAAAAGTTAGTCGAAACAGATCATGATGAACAAATTGTTGTGATATTGTGTCTGCTTGCAAATAAAAGGATAAAGGTTTGATATATATGGTATGTCATGATAGCACAAAAAATATAGCTATCATAAACTTAAAAAAAGCGACCAAGTGCAAGTCCGACTCGCCCATGAAGGGTTCCGTAGCAGCAAGTAACATAATTTACGATTTATGACGTTTAAAAAAAACTACTTACGTTCAAACTAGTTTTCGGTGGAAGTTTACATGGTAATGTACATCATATATTTTTTTTAGTTTTATCATTCTCTTAATTTAGAAGTTACAGGGGGGGGGGGGGGGGGAGACATACATTTTACGACTTTGGAAGTGTCTCTCGCGCAAACTATTCAGTTTAGAAAAAAATGGTATAAGAAACCTCAATATCATTTTTGAAGACCTATCCATAGATATCCCACATGTATGGGTTTGATGTAAAAAAGTTTTTGAGTTTCCATTCTAAGTATGGGAAACCTCCAAAATTTATTGTTTTTTTTCTATTTTTGTGTGAAAATCTTAATGCAGTTCACAGAATACATCTACTTACCAAGTTTCAACAGAATAGTTCTTATAGTTTCGGATAAAAGTGGCTGTGACAAACGAACAGACAGACAGACAGACATGACGAATCCATAAGGGTTCCGTTTTTTGCCATTTGGCTACGGAACCCTAAAAACTATTAGATATACGTTTAGATATACGTTTGTCGCTGGAAAATGGGAGATCTCCTGCCGGGAATGGTATTCAGTCTAGGGAGCGGATATTGCTTGTGTATTTTTTTTATAGAATTTTGGTGACAAATGAGCACGCAGTCCACCTGATGGAAAGTGAATGCCGTGGTCCATAGACATTTCCATTTCTCTTCGATTAAAATTCAAAATGCAGATGCGTTATCAACACTGAGGACTAAGATGAAATACCTCGTTTCCGGTAAAAAGGGTCTACGGATCTCTAACCTCACCATACGAAACATAGAAGAATTAAGCTGCTATTTTATTAATATAGTAGTAATTTCGTCAAATATTTTAAATGTAACGACGATATAAAATTGTGCGGTGCGGCGCGCGCAGGGTGGTCGGACGTACTGCGGGCGAGGTGGGGAAAAACATCGCTCATCGCCGCGTGAGCAAATGTACGTCTTCACGCTTAAACCGCTGAACCGATTTAGATGAAATTTGGTATCCAGATAGTTTAAGTTTCGGGTAAGGAAATAGGATTTCTTTGGTCACGGAAATTATCCATAAATAGGGTAATGGAATTTACTATGAAAGTGCGATTTTTGATGGATCACCGGATGGTTTAAAGTATAATATCTACATGGACGAAGTCGCGGGCAAAAACTAGTTTGAAACAAAATTATATTTGAATCAAAATTATAAGGAATAGTTTGCTTAGTTTTAAACAGGAAACAAATAAGTAACATTTTAAAAACCAGCACTAATTGTGGAGTTTTTTTAACGTACAAGTTGAGGCGAAAAAAAAAAGTATCATCGGAGGTATAATAAAGAGGGGAGATTGTAAACACCAGTAGAGGAATAATTTGCCAGTTTCTGTCATTCCATTCGATTATAATGTAGGTGTCTTCAAGAAACATGTAGTAGCGGTGTAAGAATATTCACTACTCCATGTATTCCCGTGGGTGTCATACGAGGTGACGGAGGAAAACAAACCAGGAGATGGGCAGCATCTTTCTGATAATAATTCAAAATCAAAAACTGCGGTTGCTGCCCCCTTATGGGGCAAACTTTGGGGGAGGCCTATATGCAACAGTGGACTTTTGATAGACCGTAATTGTAAAGATAACATCGTTTTATCTTACTAATCTTACTTATATTATAAAAATGTGATAGTTTATGAGAATGTTTGGATGTTTATTACTCTTTTACGCCAAAACTATTGAATTGATTTTAAAGAAACTTTACAATAATATAGCTCATATATCACGATAATACATAAGCTATAATTCATAAAAATATTGTGTAAGTCTGAAAAAAAATCTGTCATCTGCGAGCTATTTTGGCGTGAACACGCATCACGCAAAAGCCTGTGAACCGATTTGGATGGGACTTTCACTGGCAGATAGCTGATGTTATAAGGAGTAACTTAGGCTACTTTTATTTTAGGATTTCGCACAAAACAAATTCCACGCGGGCGAAGTCGCGGGGAACAGCTAGTAATGAATAAAATTTGCAATTGTAATTAAGGAAAGCAGAACGCAATAATAGTTTCGCATTTAAATACTACTTAATTGAGCGATTAACGATGCTACATTTATCCATCTTAGATAAATGAGGCTAGATATACTGGTCGCCGTATCAGTCGCTATAAACCATGCTGAGAGATATAAATAGCATCCTTGCTGCGGTCGGCTGAAGGCTAATAAAGCTTCCAGTAAGGCCGTCACGAACACGATTGAGGACAACTGGAGTTCTTCGTGAAGTTGCTGTTATGATATATGCCATAGGCGTGAAAGATATCTATACGTATAACTTAAATTGGTATGTCTGTCTGTAGGAGGCCCTTTTTACTGGAAATGAGGCATTCCATCTTAGTCCTCACGGGTGACAACGCATCTGCATTTTGATTCGCAAACGAGGATAGATGTAGATGTCTATGGGCCGCAGCAGCCACTTACCATCAGGTGGACTGTGTGCTCGTTTGTCACCCTTATCCTATAAAAAAAAAGTTTTGAGTTAAATTATTTCTATTAAGTGCAGGGGTTGTTTGAGTGCTATTAAGACATATCAACTGTTCGCGCCAAGCGCTAATGTCAATAATTGACTTCAGAGGGCGCGCGCGCCTCTACGATACCGGTTTTGACGTCCCGTCGTGTCGAGGACACGCAAGGACAAGCGAGTCCAAATTCATCGCTGCGATAGATAGCACGCGGTCCATTTTGTCGGGAACTCGTAATGGTAGGCGCGTATAGTAAATATACTGACTGGGAATTGTAGCGCGTATTCCGTGCTGAGAGCTTCACCCGGGACTTTTAGGTTTAACGCTGAGTCAGTATAAGTGGATTCGACTGTATTAGTTACTAGTGCAGTATTTGATATTCTAGAAATAACTGTGGCTACGCAAAACGGTAGTGACCGTTGATCCGGTCTCGCGTGTTAAGCTTTATAACAAACGAGAGTTAGTGGCTTCTGTAAGGTAGTTAATCGTACGACAGAGTGAAGGGACTGTCATTGTAGAAACGAAGAAAGTGACTGTGGACGGAGAGCAGTGGGAGCGGTGCGGAGGTCCGAACTGCTGCAGATGGTAACGGTCTAATAAGGTCAATAACACTACCAGCCACACCCAGATACACATCACTGACCCTTACTTTCCTAGCACTGTACATCCACATGCGACCTGACCGAATCCTGAGGGACCAGTTGCCTTGGATAGAGGTAAGTAAGCTCCCTTTATTAGAATAGAACGCTCCCCCCTGATTGTTTATTGTAATTAGAAACTTTCCACATTTGGCCTGTAGCAGGCCCGACCAACATCTGCTTGTAGGTTCTCCCTCTATGGGCCCGGGGGACTCTACTGTTAGACAAGCAGCTGCTGGCGGTAACATCAACCATTTTAAAAATATTTCTGTCTCTCTGTCTATCTGTACGGGCTAATGTTTGGAATGGCTGAGCTAATTGTACTGAAACTTTATGAACAAATGCGGCCAAAAGCAAAAAGTAAAATAGTATATTACCCAGGCATAGCTAAGGTAGGCCGCTAGTTGTATATAAAATACAAAATAATGGGTACTTATTAGATATTTTAAGCCTGGTAGCTAAAGGCCTTTAAGTGCTTGCCGTAAATTTTACAGTAGGTGAAGGTACAGTAGGTGAATCCCGTCGACGCTGACAAATTAGTTAATTACCCGACCGCTCCAGGAGGACGGTGATGTTTTACAAGAGTATGTATCTATGTTATCACACAGTTATGACAATAAATAATTATCTTATCTTATCTTATTTACATACTAGCTGTTCCCCGCGACTTCGCTCGCGTGTTAGTTTTTTAATTTTTTTACGCGGAACCCTGATTCTTATTCTAAAAAAAAAGTAGCCTATGTTACTTCTTATGAAATCAGCCAGTGAGTGTCCCGTCGAAATCGATCCAGACGTTTCGGAGATTAGTCGGAACAAACAGACAGATAAAAATTTAAAAAATGTATTTTAGTTATAAAAGTACCGTACTTACTTTCATATGCATTTACTAAAAAGCTGTAATTTTGACATTACAAACAGACACCTCAATTTTATTTCTTTGTATAGATGTATAGATTATGTTTGTGTCTATCTATGTCTATTTCTTTAGTACGTTCTGTACCTAAACGGTTTGATTGATTTTAACATATGGAATCTCGTTAGACTTTTCTTAATTGTTGGATTTCTTAATTGGTATAAAATACCTGCGTTAAATAGCAGTTTAATGCTGCTGTGTTTCGTATGAGCTCTTCAGTTTTTGTGAGATGTCTGAGTATGTCAAAAAAGGGCACGTATGGCAATTCGTAATGCTGTGTTAGTTCCTACCTTAATATATATAGCGAAAGTTGAAATGCGGTCATTACGGAGTTTCATCATCATCATCATTACAGCTCTTCACCAGTCCACTGCTGAACATAGGCCTCCCCCAAAGAATGCCACAAAGCACGGTCCTGAGCCACCTGCATCCATCGACTTCCTGCATGTCTTACCAGGTCGTCACTCCATCTCGTGGGGGACGCCCTACACTTCGCCTACCGGTACGAGGCTGCCACTCGAGAACCTTTCTTCCCCATCGGTTGTCGGTTCTTCGAGCTATATGGCCGGCCCACTGCCACTTCAGCTTACTAGTCCGTTGGGCTATGTCGGTTACTCTGGTTCTACTGCGGATATTCTTATTCCTAAATTTATCACGCAGAGAAACTCCGAGCATAGCCCTCTCCATAGCTCGCTGAGCGACCTTGAGCTTCCCTATACGGCCAGCAGTGAAGGACCACGTCTCAGTTCCGTAAGTCATCACTGGCAACACGCACTGGTTGTACAATTTCGTTTTAAGGTTTTGAGGTATGTTTGACGAGAAGATGTGTCGTAGCTTCCCGAACGCTGCCCAGCCGAGTTGAATCCGTCGATTGACCTCTCGTTCGAAGTTGGACTTACCTAGTCGGACTATTTGTCCCAGGTAAACATACTCGTCAACAACTTCGAGATTAGTGCTCCCAACAACTACCGGCATAGATGTGACATGGACATTAAACATGATCTTTGTTTTGTCCATGTTCATCTTAAGACCTATCCGTTGGGAGACACTATTGAGGTCATTGAGCATAGTGCTTAGGTCCTCCAGCGATTCTGCCATAAGGACTATATCGTCGGCAAATCGAAGGTGAGTGATGTACTCGCCATTGATATTAATACCGCATCCTTTTCAGTCCAGAAGCTTGAAAACGTCTTCCAATGCAGCGGTGAAGAGTTTCGGCGATATAACATCACCCTGTCTTACACCTCTCTGCAATTGGATGGGTTTCGTACTCTGGTTCTGTACTCGGATAGCCATCGTAGCCCTACTGTACAAACACTTCAGCACTTCGATATACCGACAGTCAACTTGGCACCGCTGAAGGGACTGCAGCACCGCCCAAATTTCGACGGAATCAAAGGCTTTCTCATAGTCCACATACGCCAGACATAGTGGCTAATTGTAGTCTTCGGACTTCTGTACAATTTGCCGTAGGGTATGTATGTGGACTATGGTGCTAAAGCCCTTTCGAAAACTGGCTTGTTCGGGAGGATGGAAGTCGTCAAGCCTACGCGCGAGACGATTCGTAATGACTCTCGAAAACAGCATGTAGACGCGGCTCAGAAGGGAAATTGGTCTGTAGTTCTTCAAGAGAGCGTTGTCACCTTTCTTGAAGAACAAGACCACCGCACTTCTGCTCTACGCCTCCGGTGTAATGCCACCATGAAGGACGGAATTAAAGAGCTTCTGAAGGACTTCAAGTACCGGTCTTCCACCCACTTTCAGAAGCTCCGCTGTAATTCCATCCTCGCCTGGGGCCTTGCCGTTTTTAAGGTGCTGGAGAGCCATTCTAATCTCGCTCAGACTGACGTCCGGGATATCTTCGGAATAGTGTCGGATAAGACTCGCTCTTGGATCGTTACTCACACATGCGTGTGGCTCCAACGATGACGTGTACAGCTGCCCATAGAACCTCTCAATCTCACTCAAAATCTCAGGTGCCCCGGAAACGTTGCTGCCACATTCGGTCTTCAGCTTTGACAGTTGGCTCGTTCTGGCAGACAGGTCTCTGGCAAAGACTTTGGAGCCTTGGTTTTGCTCGATCGCTTCTTCAATACGAGCTGTATTGAAGTTGCGTAAGTCTCGCCGCATGCATTTGGAGATCTGTCTGTTCAGTTGCCTGTATGCTGTCAAATCTATTGAAGAATGTAGCCTCATCTCCCGTCTAACAGCCATGAGATTAAGAGTGTGATCGGAGAGTTTTTGTGTTCATCTGCGGCGGGTCTTGCAGAACTTAGCTCCGACCGCATGGACAGTTTCCACGAGCTTGTCATTCATATCGTCCACTTCATTGCAGTCTTCTAGGCACTGAAAACGGTTTCGTAACTCGAGCTGAAAGGTTTCGGGACTTTGGATTAGAGCACGAGGAGGACGGAGCGTTGACTTCATCAGACAAGACCTCTCCAACTTAACATTTAGGTTCAGTGTGCCTCTCACCATTCGGTGATCGCTACCGGTTTTCACCCTCGCTATCACTGAGACATCACTGAACAGTCGTCGTCTGGTCGTCATAATGAAGTCAATCTCATTTTTTGTCGAACCGTCGGGGCTCGACCAGGTCCACTTCCTGTGGGGCCGCTTCTTGAAGAAAGAGTTCATCATAAAGAGTCCCTCTTTCTCCATGAAGTCGGCCAGCTGCTGGCCCCTTGGGTTCCATTGCCCTATTCCAAATTTCCCTACTTTCAGCTCACCGTTCTCTCTTGTGCCTAGTTTTGCATTGAAGTCTCCCATTAACACCGTATATTGGGTTTTGGAGGAATGCATGGCTCTAGAGATATCCTCATACATTTCCTCCACCTCCTCATCAGGGTGTGCCGAGGTTGGTGCGTAAACCTGTATGACCTTCAGCGAATACCGTTTGGTGATTCTGAGTATAAGGTACGCAACCCTCGTCGACACACTCCCGATCTTTACAACGTTGTTAACGAGAGACTTGTGGACGATAAATCCGACACCTCCTTGGGACAGATGGTCGCCCTCCCGGTGATAGAGCAAGTTGCCGGATTCGAGGATTACCGTGTCCTCCCCCTCTCTTCGGACTTCGGATAATCCTATAATATGCCAGCGCAACTTGTCTATCTCTTCTTCCAGCTCCACGATCTTCTCGTCAGTCCTCAGGGTGCGTGCCTTGTATGTTGCCAGGTCGAGTCGTCGTAGGTGGCAACCGAACCCCCACCGGAGATTCTTAGCACCCCCTGCCCCGCCGTTACCATGGTCGCCACCGTAGCCAGGAATAGCGGAGCCGCCGGGGAGTGGGGGCCGTCTCTTTGTTACTGTCGTCATTGGGGGGTATTTGCCATAGTTGCCACGCTTGGCGAGCGGGTTGGCAACCGCAGTTTTTTTTTATTATAATTTTGGCTATTATCAGGAAGATGCTGCTGCCCATCTCCCGCCTGTTTCCATTTGTCGCCTTTTACGACACCCACGGGAGGATATGGGGTAGTGGACGGAGTTTGTTGGGACTGAATCTGAATGACAGGGTGAGAAATTGTGTGATAAGAGAAAAATGTAGTGTGCAAGATGATGTTGTGACCAGTTTGAGAATGAAATGCTTCGGTGGTTTGATCATCTATAAAGAATGAACGAGGAAAGAGTGAAAAAGCAAACTTATGTTACAGAGGTGAACGGAAGAGTCGGCAAGGGACGCCCCAGACGAAAATTTATGGAAGAAATTGGTGACATATTAACACGTTCACTGTCCGGTTTCCAGACACAATAGTAAGACAATAGCAATGACCTATATGTAGTGCACGGGACAGCGAAAGTGTTAAAGATGGGCCGAATTAAGAGTACCATACCCTGAGGTTTGTCAGGATCATGTCAAATGGAAGTCCATAGTTTTGCCTACCCCTCTGGGTAACAGGCGTGAGTGTTTATGTTTCGAATGGTAAGTGTAGAGAACCGAAGACCAATTTTACTGATAAGGGGCATTCTACCTTAGTCTTTAGGAGTGAAAGTACAATCTACGTTTTGATTATTATAGGTGTCTGTGATCCACAGTATCCACTTACCATCAAGTGGACTGTGACTGAAAGAAAAGGAACGTGTTCCTTCACCGGTCGAGCCGACCTATTCGTGCTACAACTATACTACTAATATAGCTGCAGCATGGCTCTACGTTTACTGCTATGTTTCGTATGGTGAGTGCAAAAAAAACCATAGACCCTTTTCATTAGAATCGAGCCATTCCATCAAAAGTTACATAGCATCTGCATTTTGATTCTTAACTGAGGATAGATGTAGATGTCTATGGGTCACAGCAACCACTTAAGCTGGACTGTGTGTTCATTTGTCACCATTACTATAAAACAAGAATTAAGCTGCTATTTTACGCTGGTATTCTGTGAGAGCGTGGTCTTATCTCGGTCGAGCTAACCAACTCGTGCTACAACTATACATCTGCAGCATGAGTCTACCGCACACAAAATGTATCTTTAAAAATATTGCAACGTTATATCGGAATTCTTAGCTGTCAGTGTATTTGTCAGTGTATACGTCAGATATACCTCAAAACTTGAAAACGAGACTGTACACCCAGTGCGTGTTGCCAGTGATGACATACGGAACTGAGACGTGCTCCTTCACTGCTGGCCGGATGAGGAAGCTCAAGGTCGCTCAGCGAGCTATGGAGAGGGCTATGCTCGGAGTTTCTCTGCGTGATAAACTCAGAAATGAGGATATCTGCAGTAGAACCAGAGTGACCGACATAGCCCAACGGATTAGTAAGCTGAAGTGGCAATGGGCCGGCCATATAGCTCGAAGAACCGACAACTGATGGGGAAGAAAGGTTCTCGAGTGGCAGCCTCGTACCGGCAGGCGAAGTGTAGGGCGTCCCCCCACTAGATGGAGTGACGACCTGGTAAGATATGCAGGAAGTCGATGGATGCAGGTGGCTCAGGACCGTGCTTTGTGGCATTCTTTGGGGGAGGCCTATGTTCAGCAGTGGACTTGTGAAGGGCTGTAATGATGATAATGATGAGTGTATATTGCGAAGCTCATAGCCAAATTAATTTACCGTGTACCACTACACGCTGTAAGAATATCAACTACCCCATATCATCTCGTACGTGTCTTAAGAGGCTACAGAGTGAAACAAATCACGAGATGGGCAGCAGCGTCTTCCTAATAACGACTAAAAATTATAAAACCTGCGGTTGCCAACCCGCTTGTCAAACGTGGCAACTATGGCAAATGACCTATGAGGCAATCTATGGGGAGGCCTATGTTCAGCAGTGGACTTTAATAGGCTGTAACGGTCGCGGTAACAGTTTACATTATTAATCGCGTGATCGCGGAGCAGGAACAATTTCAAATTATTGCAATTTATACAAATGTGAACTTTAATAACTGGAGAATAAACTCGCTTTTAGAATCGCAAATACTGTTCAAAATTTCCTAAAGCTATCTTGGTAGCAATATAAATGAAACTTTTTATAATGGGAATTAAGTTTAAAATGCCTACTTTAATGTATGGTAGTGAAAGTTGGGTGTGGCAGAAGAAGCACGAGAGTAAAATAAATGCTGTAGAAATGTGGTGATTATGGAGTATGTTAGGGATGAATCTGAATGACAGGGTGAGAATTTGTGTGATAAGAGAACAATGTGGTTTGCAAGATGATGTTGTGACCTGGATTAAGAAAGGAATGCTTCGGTGGTTTGGTCATGTAGAAAGAATGAATGAGGAAAGAGTGACAAAGCAAATTTATGTTGCAGAGGTGAACGGCAGAGTCGGGAAGGGATGCCCTAGGCGAAAGTTTATCGATCAAATTGGCGATATATTGAAAATGGGCCAAATAAATAATACCTTTATACCGATGAGCGTGTATGCGTAGGTATTTGGATGTGGAGGAGGCGAGGGTGGTGTGTCAGGATCGTGCCAAATGGAAGTCCATAGTCTCTGCCTACCCCTCTGACAGGCGTGAGTGTTTATGTTTTTATGTATGTATGTTTTAATATGCAAAGCAATAAAAAATTCCTGCTCCGCGATCGGGCCGGATATTTTGCACATGCAATAATTTCTTCATAAAGTATTATTTCTAGTATATAAAACAAAAACTATTAGGTTGATGTTGGTATGAACCGTGGTAGTATGCTAGGAAATAAATACGATCTCCTTTTTGTCGTTCTCTCGTTTTTGACTCGAAGTTTTCAAGATGGCTCCTAGGAATAAAAATAGTCCTGCTAGGCGGCAGGACTATTTTTATTCGATTACGAAAAATATTTTCTTCCTTTCTCTACAAATTCGATATTGCAGTATTGTAATTTTACATTTAATGTGACACTTTCGTTTTATATATTCAACCAATTTGCTATACAATTAAGAATTAAAATTAGATCAAATTCCTTTACCCACCAATTTAAAAGTATTTTCTCATCACTCGCTTCCCCGCTAACTGACTGAGATATGACTGCTTCCAATTAATCGTGCCAGGATTCTTGTGGTTGCCATTTACTGCTCATTTATTGACAAGGAGCAGTTTCCTTGAGTTAATAAGGACATCGTTATCGAAAATTCACCACTTAATTTTAATTAATCACCCTTTTTTTAAGAAAAACACGTCTTTGCGCTCCAAAATTGGTTTGGTTGCGACTGATTCTTGTATGCAGCGGTTGAACGGTTTTGTTTTTAATCACATTGGATTAATTATGATGTAAGTGTTCATTTATATAGTTGCAATTAATTACGAAAAGAACATTGCTTCTTGGAACTTAACAAAAATATAAATTACTTGTAAATTATTAGTGACTAATGATCTATCCCGGCTTCGCAAGGGGGATTGCTGGATCTCGACAACAGTTCTACCTACCGGGTCCAATTGTGACTCTAGACCATCTAGGGACCCACTCAAACACTCATAAAAAATTTAATCAAAATCGGTCGAGCCAGTTTCGTTCGAGTTACAATATAACTACATAGGCTGCAATAAAAGATCCGGGAATGGAATATTTCCACTGTTCCTGGCATATTAAAATCTTTTAAAAATGGAATACCATTTATTTATTTAAAAAAGATTTTCGGTCTTGTCACAAGGTTTTGTCAAACTTGTTTAGTCGTTGAGAAAATGGAATTGACTCGAGAAAATTCAAGAGCGATGATTTATTATGACTTTCGAAGTGGTTTAACACAAAAACAGTGTGTTGACCGGATGATTTCTGCATTAGGTGATAAAGCCCCATCCAAAACCATAATTTATCGCTGGTTTGCTGAATTTCAACGTGGACGTGTCAAGCTCAGTGATGATCCCCGTCAAGGTCGTCCAAAAACTGTAGTAACCCAAGAAAACGTTGATGCTTTGCGTAAGCTGATTGAGGAAGATCGACATGTGACATACCGCGAAATTCAGGCAACTTTAGACATTGGCATGAGTCAAATACAAATAATCTTGCATGAACAATTAGGTGTAAAAAAGTTGTTTTCCCGATGGATACCGCATTCGCTCTTTGAAGAGCAAAAAGCGGCTCGCGTTACTTTGTGCGTCAGAACTCTCGAAAGATTCCACGCAGGATCCTCAAATGCTATACAAAACATCGTATCAGGTGACGAATCCAGGATATATGCGTACGAACCCGAAATAAAAAACGAGTCACGAGTTTGGGTGTTCGAAAATGAGTTAAAGCCAACAAAAATTGTTCGTTCACGGAGTGTTGCAAAAAAAAAATGGTGGCCACGTTTGTCTCCAAAACCAGCCATGTTACGACTATTCCTCTTGAGGGACCAAGAACGATTAATGCAGAATGGTATGCTAGCATTTGTTTGCCACAGGTCGTTTCTGAACTCCGTAAAGAGAACTGCAACCGCCGCATCATCCTCCATCACGGCAATGCGAGTTCTCACACCGCACACAGAATAAAAGAGTTTTTAGAGCAAGAAAACATAGAATTATTAGACCATCCGCCGTACAGCCCCGACCTAAGCCCTAATGATTTCTATACTTTCCCTAAAATAAAGAATAAATTGCGTGGACAGAGATTTTCATCACCTGAAGAAGCTGTGGACGCCTACAAAACGGCTATTTTGGAGACCCCAACTTCCGAATGGAATGGTTGCTTCAATGATTGGTTCCATTGTAAGGAAAAATGTGTCAAATTTCGCGGAGAATACTTCGAAAAGCAATAAATACATTTTTAAATAGTAATGTTGTGTCACCTGGCTAGGCAGACGATGTTTTGCCTTCTCCGACGACCCTGTGTCCTATAAAAATTCTTAAATTCGTAATAAAAAAATTGAGGGTCAGTTATCGAGATAAAAAACTATCTTATCTCTCAAGTTGGACCAAACTGCACACAGTCTGCAAAACTTCATTGAAATCAGTTCAGTAGTTTAGGAGTTCATCGCGGACAAACAACGTGACACGTAATTTTTATATATAAAGATTATTTCCCGTCCTTTTCCATTCCATCTTTTACGAATGAAACAACAAAGTCTTTGCATCTCTCAGAAAAATCTGAGGCTCTGCCTGTGAAGGATGGAAAAACTAACTCTAGATAACCACGGTGACTAGGCCGGACTGGTTCAAAGACGGTTCACGCTGACGTGCATAGCTCACCTTGGGTAATTAGTGCGTTCCGTATCCAACGGTGTTAAACTAGTGACTCCATGATGGTTAAAATAAATATGGTCTATATTTTACTATAATTGGTGGATAATATTAATTATCTCGGCCTGGAGGAGGCGGAGTGAATTTTATTATATTGCGGGTTAAAATGGTTTGTTGGTTTAAATGACCAACTGCTGGTTTAGAGTTATTAAAGGAATGATTTTACATAGATTATGGACTGTATAATGCGGTGAGAATCTGGGGGCACGGCAGTGCCCCTGCCAAGTCGAGCAAAAAAGCAGCACGGCCGTACCATCCTTTTCTCGAAGTAGTTCAGGCCATTTTTGAAACCCTATTATTTCGTTGTGGATAAAACTAGAAGCCTAATTTAAGCCTAATTTTCAGCAACTAAGTAGGCATTGTATAAACTCGGTATATTTCAAATTTCATTAAATTTGAAGCAGGAGTTTAAGAGTTATAACTAGTTAAAGTTTCTTAATTTTGTCACTCACTGACTGACCGATCATCAAAACTCTAAGGCACTTCTAGCAGACATAGAAGCTTCAAATTTGGAATACAATTATTGTTTAGTGTATAAACCAAGGAAAAATTAAAATATTTTGCAATTTCGGTCCAGTTTTCGAGACACACCAACTGCATAAATAAATCCCATATAAATATATATGATAACAAAGTTACATTTGTAGTGAATGAATCAGTGTACCTAAATATGTATAATATGATGGAAAAATAGGTGTAGATAGGTACCTAGATATAACTATCTACAAAAAGAAATGAGATGCCATCATCAACATAAAAGATTTTTAATATTAATATGATCACTATAAGATGTTGTTAGGTTAGCTAATTACGTAATAACTTAAGACAGAAGGACCCTTAAGTATGGACTGAATAAATTAACCGACTTGGTATTACATGGATCTCACAACTTTTTACGGTAGAAGAACTGAGTTGCGAGACTTGGTTTTTTTTTACAAGTTATGTTTTTGATGGCATATATTATTTCGCGATACTGCAAATGTCCCCAAATTCGGGCTACAGAACGGACGTGAAGGAAGGCATGTGCATTCAACTGGACTTTGCTGAGCTGCCTCGTCTGTCTTCACAAATTTAACTTTCACAGATTTTTGCGAAGTGTTTGCGTTATTGCAAATGTCTATACATTTGCTGTTTTCTTGTATAGTTCGATATCTAAATTACACCACGCCGCGAGATGATGACGAAAGGTATGGCGGTTGCGTGACTTGCGAACTTGTGAACCCCGTTTTAACACACGAGTGCACATACTGGTCATAAAAAGACAGTAGATAGGAAATACCGTGAGTGAGCCTTGTAACATTCTCACTGGATAACAATTAACAATTTTCAAAAGCATTAGGCGGTAGTTACAAGTGGCGCGAAAAATCATTATCCGTCCAATCATCCATTGCAACCTATAAAAGTCCACTGTTGAACATAACCTCTATATATCTCTCCTAGATTGCGTCATGGGGGATTTTGCCATAGTTGCCACGCTTGGCATTCGGGTTGGCAACCTAAGTTTTTTATTATCTTGCTGCTGCCAATCACCTGTTACATTTTACCCCTGCCACCTCTTATGACACCCACGGGATGATATGGGGTAGTGGATATTCTTACACCGCCACTAGACGGTTAGGTAACATTATAAAGGTGAAAGATTGAACGTTTTGTTTACGGATTTAATTAAAAAAGTCCCAGATATGGGGTATGTTACAAATAGGATGTAAGATACGATGTTTGTTCAACGATACGTATAAACCGTTTTAGTTCTCCATACCTTTCTTACTGGGCTAATTCTACTGCTAACAAAATTATGTGACTTATTAAGAACGACTTCTAAGTATGACCTTTATATTTGGCTGCCATTGCAGGCTGTCATAAGATTCTGTTGCCCAGCTCTTCTTTCTTTTCCCTCTGTTCCCTCTGTTGACCTTATGTACTTATATCTAAGGGTGACAAAGGTGCACACATTCCAGATGGTTAAGTTTTGCTGCAGGCCATCTACACCTATCTTCGATTAAGAATCAAAATGCAGATGTGTTGTCATCCCCAAGGATTAAGATGGAACGCGTCGTTTCCAGTAAAAACGGTCTCTGGTTTTCTACACTCATTATGCGAGACACAGATGCTGTTTTATTATATACATAGACGGTATTTTGTGAGAATGTGGCCATTCTGCGGTTGTGCTGACTCATTAGTGCTACAACCGTAATATACGAGTAACTGCAGCGTGGCTCTACCGCGTTGCTATGATGTGTCGATAAATTAATCGCTGGACCGTCACATTTCAACCCATAAGAGGGAGCAAGTGATCTATATACGACGTTTAAGTGCCCATTTAGGTCTTAATCATGCTTACTGTAAAGGAAGTAGAAAACCATAAAAGTGTTTTGTAAAAAAAAGTTTGGAATCAGAGTCTATAGGCACGGAATCCGATTTTTAAAATCCATAATCCATTCAACATGAGTAATGATCACAAAGTTCACATGATGGTAAGTGGGTGCTTTGACCCATAGAAGTATCTTTTCTCGGAAAATTCATACGCGAAATCACCTTTGATGACTATGATGGAGGACGAGGAATACCTTACGAATTGTGAAAAGGGTCTAATTCTCGTTACTAACTATATACTAAACTAAAACCAAACACAGCAATATTATGTTGTTATTCTGTGACAATATGGTCCTTTACCGGTTGAGTTAGGAGTCGATCTACCCTTCTGCGCAAACCGCAAGAGGGCGATGGCCGTCAGAGTCGTCCGCGGGTATCGCACGATTTCCTACGAGGCGGCTTGCGTCCTGGCCGGATCCCCGCCCTGGGACCTAGAGGCGAAAGTACTCGCGTCATTATATCGATGGCGCGAGGAAGAGCGGGCACGGGGCTCGAGGCCGGTGCAGCGGCAGATCGCGCTGCGCCGAGAGGAGCTCCGTCAGGTCTTGGTGGCGGAATGGCGGCAAAGGCTTCTGCGCCCTACCGCCGGCCTCGCTACCGTCGAGGCGATCCGGCCAGTACTCGACGACTGGCTCGGGAGAAGGCACGGCTCCCTGTCGTTTAGGGTGACGCAGGTGCTGTCGGGGCATGGCTGCTTCGGCAAGTACCTGTGCCGCATAGACAGGGAGCCGGACGCTCGGTGCCACCACTGCGTCCATTGCGGGGAGGACACGGCGCAACACACGCTCGCTGAGTGCGTAGCTTGGGAGGAGCAGCGCCGTGTCCTCACAAATAAAGTAGGAGGCGATCTGTCGCTGCCGGCCTTAGTGCGGAAGATGGTCGGTAGCGCAGAGTCGTGGGACGCGGTGGTGTCCTTCTGCGAGGACGTGATGTCGCAGAAGGAAACTGCGGAACGGGAAAGGGAGATCTCGACTCCCTTCCCCGGCCGCAGAAGGCGCACCGGGCGCAGGAGAAGGGCGGACAACGCCCTTTTCCGGCCCCCATAAATGGGTCCAGGGGCGAGGGACTTGGGGAAGCCCCCGCCACCCCTATTCGATGGACCCGAGGCGGAGGCGCGCGTGGGTGTCGGCGCGCGCCCCCGAGGCGATACACGGGGTAGTTAAACACCTCACTACCCCGTGCAGGAGACGAGGCCCGGACAGACCGGGCCAGCACTAGTGTGGGGCTGCGGAAGAATTTGGATTCCCGCAGCCCCACGCGCACGTGCGAGGAGACACCGGGGTGGTTTTAGCCGGTAAGAGTCCGGCACGCCCCTCCGCCTTTCCCCAGGCGGAGGTAGTCCATGAGGATTTCCCCCCGTAAAAAAAAAAAAAAAAAAAAAAAAAAAAAAAAAGGAGTCGATCTACCCGGGTTGCAGCTATAATTCAGCTGCAGCTTACAAGTATCACGCACTTTGACGTCTCAACTTCATCAACGTCTTTAGGTCTATAAAATATGAATTACTTTTATACGGTGCAAACGTCACCTACAATAAAAAATACAATATATTTAACACTGGCCGACTGGCAGTAGTTATAATCATGGACCGTAAATCATAGCCAGATTGCTAATAACTATCTAAGATTAACTGTCTAAGATAGCGTTAAAAATGGCGCCAAGCACAACAGTGTCAGGCGCCATGTTGATTGCGCGCGAACAATATAAGGCTTGAAGTCGTGCGCGCGCTAGATATTGTTGCCGCTGGATGAACACTGGCAGGCTGGCAGGTCATAATCTTACATAAAGTCGCTTATAAAAGTAATTAATCTTTTTCAACGCTTAAAAATTACTCACTGTGGTGTGTTAATCCTTTTAATTTGTAATGTTATAACTAAGAATGACTTTATGGAGGTATTTTATTTTTTATGAAAGTAAAATTAACAAATGAGTTACTTAGTCCTACTAGATGGTAATTTAATGCTGTGGCCACCTACAGTTACCTGTTTTTACCTGTTTTTACTGTAAGCTGTGTTACCTGATTAAGAATAAAAATACACCCTCGTTTCCAGTAAAAATGACACCGGTTCTCGTCACTCTCATTATGGCCCTAAGAGCGGGTGAAATGCCTAAATTCTTGGATATTAAAGTAAAAAAATCACAATAACTGTTAAATTAATCCGCAAAGAAAATATAAAGTGTGACAGAAGAGGATTTAATAAATGTTTTTGATTGAATAAAATTGTATTTTTGTTAAACCCTTATTAGAAAAAGAATCCCCAAAGAGAGATACCTATCTTTGTCATATTTTGCAAAATTTCTCCAAAACGGCACAAGCTATATAAATAGTTTTTACACTAAAAAGATTTTAAAAATATTAATATTTTTAATTGAGTTTTTTTTTATTCCCCGTTATACTCGAGAAAATATAATTTTTATTCGAAATTGAATATATTCGCGCGAGCGTGCCTGCTCCGTCGCCTTGTAATCCCCCGCGAGCTCTGTCGCAGTCCGTTTTCGGACATCGTCGAGGGTGATACTGAATTTTATCATTATGTATACAATAAAACGCTGTTTTTATGAGTATGACTTTAATAGAACATTATTGGGGAGGGAAATCTGGATACAGATACTTTTTTTTACGCTTTTTTCGGTATACTATGGTCTTGTCGAATCTGTTCTCAGATATGGCATAATTTTTTGGGCCAACTCAACTAACACAGATATGGTATTTAAAATGCAAAAGCGATGCATACGCGCCATGTTTGGTATTCAAAGTACGGAGAGCTGTAAGCCATTATTTATCAAACACAAAATTCTTACACTTCCGTCACTATATATATTGGAAATAGCTTTATTTGTTAGAAGCAACCCACACTTGTTTTCTCGCCTATCAAACAATGTAAGACGTAATCGCCGAGACAACAATAGACTATGTGCTCACCCTGCTAAAACAGCGCTTCTGCGTAAAAGTGTAGTATGCAAAGCTCCATTAATATATAACAAAATTTCAAATGACATTAAACAATTGAATACAGCATTATTTAAGAAAACATTTAAAAAAATATTGACTGCAAAATGCTATTATAATGTTAATGACTTCCTTAATGACAAATCTTTATGAATGTAACAAGCCTATTTAATTACTATTTACTATTTATTATATACATTGTTAATATCATTGTATTATTAATGCCATTGTATAATTATTTTTGATAGGAAATATAATTGACATTTATTACATTAAATTATTTCATGTTCTGATACATTATTTAGTAGATATTATATCTTTTGTCATACCTTATTAATTATCTGTTACAGCATTTTTCTTTTTTATTTTTTCATATTTGTACACCAACTATGGTCAAACATGTTGATTCAAAATTATAACTTTCAGACCGATAATAAACATCAAATGTATTATTATCTACACATGTTTTTGCAAATAAATATATCTTTATCTCTCTTTATCTTTATAGGATAAGGGTGACAAACGAGCACACAGTCCACCTGATGGTAAGTGGTTGCTGCGGCCCATAGACATCTACATCTATCCTCTATTACAAATCAAAATGTAGATGCGTTGTCACCCGTGAGGACTAAGATGGAATGCCTCATTTTCAGTAAAAAGGGCCTCCGGCCACCTGCACTCACCAAGCGAATCGCAGAGGTAAACCTCTACTTCACGCTGGTATTCTGTGAGGTCGTGGTACCATCCCGGTTCGAGCCGGCCCATCCGTGCGACAGCAAAAGCTGCCGCGTGGCTCTACCACTGTTAAAAATAATCTAGTTTACGTTTTTATTTCACAACAGCCATAGATACGAGTACATTTATATTTTCGGCTGCAGAGCTTGTTGCACAGAGTAATCATTTCAATCGGACATAAAAATAATCGGAACGTACTGCAAATACATAATAAACTAATGAGTTTGTGTCAGTTTTTAAAAAGGTTACAAGATATAACAAAAAGAAACAAAAATAAATGTAAAAAAAGTTCAGGATCTAATTGACAATATACAACTGACACTTAATCATGCTTTTGGAAACCACGCCAGCTGTAAGCAATACTTCTGTGAATGAAAAATGGTGTAGGTACACAATAGAATTAAGAACAGACAAAATCTTTCTTTTCAAATTTCCGCCCTTGTAAGTAGACGACCAATTGCGCCATGGGTCAATTTGATTGAATATATTTTATATGAAGTGATCTTGACTACGTTTCATCAATTCACCATTGATAAAAATGAGAACAGCAATTTTACAATTGTGTTTACAAGAAACACCGTCAGTTGAATCTTGCAGCTTATTCATTATTTTTATTATAAATACCTATAAATGTATATATATTATTAATAAATCATTGCCATAATACTGTGGTATGTGGTATTATTTTTTATTTTGCCCTATCTGAAACGTTCGAAGCTCTATAGAAAATGTGGCGTATGAAATGACTGACAATCACTAGACCATTTTATCTAGATACAAAGATGTTTTACGTTTTCGTGGCCTCCACATGATATTTTTCTCAGCATTAGGTATAGGTACCCTTCTGTTGGGTGATTATTTGTGTAAGATTGGACGCGAAGCGACGGCGAATTGTTTCCACTGCGGTGGACAGGAACAGGACTTTGCCACCCATACGCGTATATCATATCATATCCCATACTGCAGCATGGTTCTACCATATTTTACGTGGTAGAGCCATGCTGCAGCTATATTAGTAGTATAATTGTAGCACAAATGGGTCGGCTCGACCGGGGAAGGACCACGCTCTTACAGAATACCAGCGAAAATAGCAGCTTAACACTGCTGTGTTTCGTAAGGTGAGTGTAGAGAACCGGAGACCCGTTTTGCTGGAAAAGAGGCATTCCATCTTAGTCCTCACGGGTGACAACGCATCTGCATTTTGATTCACAAACGAGGATAGATGTAGATGTCTATGGGCTACAGCAACCACTTACCATCAGGTGGACTGTGTGCTCGTTTGTTACCCTATCCTATAAAAAAAACGTTGGCAACATGCCCAGCGTGGGAACAGGAGCGGACGGTCCTGGTAAGCCGGATCGGTCAGAACCTCTCCCTGCCAGCAGTCGTGTCGGCGATGCTGAGCAGGGACTCCGCGTGGAGGGTCGTAGCCGCCTTCTGTTAATCCGTTATGGTCCAGTAGCAGACTGCTGAGCGGTGTCGGGAGAAGACAGATCCTGCTCGGAGACGACGCCGCCAAGGCGTTCGTCACGGCCCTCCCCTTGATGATGGTGTCCCCCTATCAGAAACGGGGCCTCGGGGGTTACGAGCGTCTAGTGATGTAACACCTGAGGAGGACGGTGCCTCGAAAGTGGTCTCGAGCACTGTGATAGCATTGCGAGGGTACTGGGGGTAGTAAGGACTGCCCCCGGGACGTGCTTTAATAGAACAAAGCGAGAGAGGGGCCCGGCTGCGTTCCGAACGGAAATTCCCGGACCCCTCATATACGCCGATGGAGACCACCGTGGGGTTTTGGCCGGTAGAAGTCCAGAATAACCTTTCTGTTGCCCCCGCAGCAGAAGGTATCCATGAGGATTTCCCCACGATAAAAAAGTACCCTTCTGTATCTGAAATGAATATGAATATTGCATATGTATACGATATAAAATTTAAATAACAGGCTATGTAAGTCCCTCTGCTGGGCACAGGACTCTTCTTAATTCTGATAGGGTTTTAGGGCAAGGAAATGTCCGCCATGCTGCCGCAATGCGTGTTGGCGAACTTCACATGTATTCGAATGTTTTTTCGTATTCTTCAGACATGCAGGTTTCCTAACGATGTTTTCCTTCACTACCAAGCACGTGCTAAATCAGCACTTAAAATTGCAATTAAACATTTCGTTGGTGCTGCTGGGGATCTAACCCGGGCGAAATTTATAACGAACTGTTCCGGGCGAAATTAACTGAAGATGCTTAACCTCGGACATAAATCTCAGTGATGCGCAAGCATTAGCAGCAGTATATCACTTATATACTTGTCTATTAATCTTTGTACTTTTCTAAGTAATACAGAACGTAGTCGCTAGACGGTGTTGACGTCGGCTAAAATCTCTGCGGTCGCCGTTTTTTTTATGGTCATTAAAGCTTCTTAAAGCCTAAAGAAACAGCAATGTCAGAAAGAGTTCATTATTTTCGCTAGATGGCGGTATAACTAATCCGTGTATGCAAAGCGAAAACGCTAACTTATTTAAGGCTGTCACAGCCTATAAAAATGCGAAGACCATTACTACTGATCATAGTAGATTGCCTCATAGGAGAGATATTTGCCATTATGCCATTTGACGGCTTCGTGGCACATTGCCTTAGCAATGAGTTGCAGCGTTAAAGATCACAAGTTAGAATACCACACGGAACAAGTATTTGTATGGCCAATACAAATAATTGTTCCGAGTCTGGATGTTATTCTTGTTTTTATGTATGTAAACTGCCTTCACGATACAGGGGAAAATCCTAATGTGGGAGTTACGTTATTCAAAAATAAATTAAATATTCCTAAATATATTGAACATTACAGATGCATACATAAAAATATTTTTCAATTATTTCACTTTTATATTCAGTCAGATTATAACTTCGTTGACGGTTAACTTGTATGTAATGATTGGAAAATCAGCCATAACTCACATAAAGCATTTGAGAAAGCGGTAGGAACGCCTGGTGCAGTCTGTAAGTTGGTAGTTTTTGTTGTTAGGGATTAATTTGCGATCGAATGCGGCCAGTGGAATGTGTATGGATTCAAGGAAGCCCTCGGTTCCGTCGCAAAAACACACCGCGCTAGTTCTGTGCGAGATCGCTTGTCTCAGTGGTGATTGAAGCTCATAACCTTGATAGTTGCTGTTTTTTTATGTTATTGTTTGATATATTCACAACCAAGTTTAAAAACTTTATTAATAATATCAATAATCATTATAGTAATTGACCATTCCGTAGGACGAGAACCTGGATGACTGGGACTCCATGACGGACCGCTCCGGGCTCAAATGCAGAAGGTGATGTTTCTCGATACCGCCCGCATGGTTCCCCAGTTTTCTCCTTTTCCCCTAACCCTCGGCCGTCGGGTCTTCCCGAATTCCATTTGGTATGGTTTTTATTTATTTATGTATTATTTATTTATTTATGTTACTATAATTAACATAATCAGGCGTCACTTTGCAGAAATCCATTATATTAAAGTTGGTAAAAATGACCTTGCGTACATATCCGCTCGATAAAATAAAACGATGTGTAGTTTGAAGAGCACCTCCCGCCTTCCCTCAATTGCGTGCACTATCTCCGTCACAACTAATCCCAGCACCACTACTCCTAACACGCCTACACTAGGAAAGACACACCACTGACGACAATACGACACGTGTTTCGCCTCTATACGAGGCATCTTCAGGTACATACCTAATGTAGACTCTGTGGTGGCTGACCACTAACTGATCGGTCACTTAGAGGACAGCCAAATTATGTTACTATATTTAATGTATACTTATCATTATGTTATATATATTTAATGAGTCCAACCAGATGATAATACACTATGAATACCCCTAAAATAGTTAATATAATAACAGTAACTTTCAATAATTATTATTAATTTATAATCTGTAATTAATAAAAAAAAATCTGTTTCTGTTACTGTTTAGCTTTTAAAGTAGGCACTAGGCACTGCCATACGGACTTCATAATGTACACATTAAAAAGTGTAAGAGGAAACATGGTAAAAACACATGTTGACAAGGTCAATACTCGTACTTTGTGTAAACGCACGTGATAGGAATAGAACTGAACTGATATTTCAATTTACGTTGTGCATTAACTTGTACGTTGTGTAAGGTAGACTTCAATATAAATAAACCTAGCAAGCTATATATAGCATAGCAAAGTGGCGAAGCAATCAGCTTTGTAGCGGTTTCTAACGGTTGCCGTTGAGCAATCAGTTTCAAAATAGGAGGTTCAGATGCCTGGGTGATCAGTAATCGATTGCTGAAAACAGAATTTGAAAATTCGAAACCGTTCTCGAGATAATCGTGGGACAGACGGACAGACGGACAGATATCGTGAAATCAATAAGTGTCTTCGCAAGCTTCGCTACTTAATAAAATGTGAACATCATCGATGTAGTCCAAGTTAATTAAATACGTATTATTAAGGATAACTCAAAAACTATTGGTCAGACCTCGATTAAATTTATATGGAACCACATGAGAAGCACCAGCTTTCAAATAAAAAATTATCAGATTCACCAAGAAAAAAATTCTGTGTTACACACTAAACAAATATAGGTGAATTGAAAACCTCTTCCTTTTTTGAAGTCGGTTAAAATACAAATTAGTTTAAAATAAAAACCAGGGTAGAACCCCGCTCTCACAGAATATGAACATAAAATAACAGGTTAACGCTGCTATGTTTCGTAGTGTAGAGAACCGGATACCCTTTTTACTGGAAACGAGGCATTCCATATCAGTCCTCAGGGGTGATAACATTTTGATTCTTAATTGAATATATATGTAGATGTCTATGGACCATCGCATTCACTTACGTACAAGTGGCCTGTGTGCTCATTAATAACTTTTGTTCTATATAAAATGGAAATAATCATAAAATTTCGGTCTGTCATAACGATGTTAAGAATCTGAGGTTTGGAGAGTTAAGTTTGCTAATAATACTATGTTCATCCTACGCGCCTAGTAGCTTAGTTGTTGTAGCTTATGTTGATTTCACATGCAAGAGCATTTTACAAGCTTCAATAAGAAGGAGGGAACGATTAGTCTATTATGAGTTACTGCGTTCCTGTATGGGGAGGTGTGTCTAAAATAAAATTTTTAGAAGCTGTACGTGCTCAGCGCGCACTTTTGAAGGTCATGTTCTTTAAAAAACGTAGGTTTCACATCCATGCCCTCTATGCCGTAGCAGATTTGTTTTCACTACGTAAATTATATATATTATATCCTGCATACGGTTGTTAAAAACACAAATCTCTCACACTTGAGACTTCTATACTTACCAAAAGAAGGATTGACTCGGTAGCTAAAATGCAAGTAAAACATTTTTTGCTAGACAACAGTGCGCAATCCTATCATGCCAACTATATAATCAGGTGAATAAATCACTTAACATTTATACCAAAACAACTTTTGAATGCAAAGATCTGGTCTTAAATTGGCTTAAGCGACTTACTTAGGAGGAAGTAGAGGGCATGATTCGGTTTAAAACATTGATTTACATCCGCACATAATATAGGAAACGCCCAAATGTTTATCATGGCTTTTTTTGGATCATTCATCAATGAGTGGCCTTTTTATGTTCTAATGACGTGTTGATGAGTGTAGCAGTTTTGCTTTGAATATTGTGTGGTGGACAGAATTGGTGTTTGATGTTAAGGGTTGGATTTGTGTGAAGCTGGTCGAAAGGATAATGTCGTACCGAACCATGTCGCGCGCGGCTGGTTGAAAGGACGCATTAGTCCGGTCCAAGTCGATGAATATTTGATGTTGAGGGTCGGATCTGTGTGAAGCTGGATGAAAGGATAATGTCGTACCGAGCCAAGCCGTGCGCAGCTGGTTGAAAGGACGCATTAGTCCGGTCCAAGTCTATGAATGTTTGATATTGAGGGTCGGATCTGTGTGAAGCTGGATGAAAGGATAATGTCGTATCGAGCCGTGCCGCGCGCGGCTGGTTGAAAGGACGCATTAGTCCGGTCCAAGTCTATGAATGTTTGATGTTGAGGGTCGGATCTGTGTGAAGCTGGATGAAAGGATAATGTCGTACCGAGCCATGCCGCGCGCATCTACTTGAAAGGACGCATTAGTCCGGTCCAAGTCTATGAATGTTTGATGTTCAGGGTTGGATTTGTGTGAAGCTGGATGAAAAGATATTGTCGTACAGAGCCAAGCCGCGCGCGGCTGCTTGAAAGGACACATTCGTCCGGTTCAAGTCTATGAATGTTTGATGTTGAGGGTTGGATTTGTGTGAAGCTGGTCGAAAGGATAATGTCGTACCAAGCCATGCCGCGTGCGGCTGGTTGAAAGGGTACATTCGTCCGGTCCAATCTTATGAATTGTGGAGTTACCCTGGTCGAAGGGACAGTGCCGTCCAGTCAAGTCAGGTTGGTTGAGCAGAGTACAGATAACAGTATCGTCCGGGCCAGACCCGAGCGGTTGGTCGTAGGGACATACTAGTGTACAGCTGTATGCGGTGGCTTGAGAGAAAGGTGCCGTCCGGTCCATTTGTGGTCGAAGGACGCACGCTTTCGATTATTGTATGATTGAGGATGTTAGTATATTTACAAGAGGGTATGTGTTGTTAAGTGTATATCTTCTATCGATGCTAATAGTGCCGTGCATGCTGTATAAAGAGCTGTGTCTGTGTGTGTTTAGTGGAAAGAGATGGCTGGTCAAAAGGACGCCTTAGCTGTTAGTGTGCATGTGGTCAAACGTAATCGCCTTGTGTATGTCAGGATAGACGAGCGGAAGAAGTGGTGTATAATAGTGTTTGTTACAGGAATCCATGAAGATATATGCCCGAGGACGGTCGTATGTCAGGATTAGCCGTGTAAGAACGACTATAGAATACAGGCCAGATCAAGAGTAAGGTTTTAGTCTAGCGAAGCGTCGTATCTGTGGTAACGTGGCAACCGTGATTATTTTATAGGATTTTTGAAATTAAAATCATCGGAAAAGCGTATGACATATTTGTGACGAATTCCTAACGATCTCTTTATTATATTTTCTGGTACTTAATGTTGTAACGCACGCATATTTGCGCCATCCATCATGAGCGCATCTGGGATGATCCTCTTTCGTCTACATACATATATACTACGTTAAGAATCAACATGCAGACGCGTTGTCATCCCTGGGACTGAAATGGAATGCCACCTTACCAAAAAAAAAAAGAGCTGCTGGTTCCTACGAACCTGTTTGTACGCTCTGTATTTCACATGGTGAGTGTAGACTCACCATGTGAAATACAGAAGCATTATTATGCTGTTTTACGCTGGTATTCTGTGAGTCCTAGCGATGTCCTACCCCGTCCGAGCCCACTTTAGAGTAGACGTATAAAAATTTATGTATATTCGACATAATATGGCGGTTCACTTTGCCAGCAACGTCAAGATATAATTTAAACAAAGAGATTTAAATATGTAGGTATACTAAAGAGCGGACATTGGGAACATTTATATACAAAAACTTTGAGCTAGTGCGCGTGTGGTACCCTCTAGCTAAAAATAACAAAACAACGCTAAGCATTTATTAAGACAACATTTTAGCTATTCCCCAGTAGGTGACGCTAATAAATATAACCTCGTTTTAGGAATGTTACCGTTTTGATATCAAAGTATCGATAATGTCGTTGAAGATTATTACTAAGTTTGAAATGATTTTCGATATAATAACAGGGAATTTACATGATTGTTTTATTGTATAAATTAATTTATCATGGTTTCCATCACACGAAAAAAATCATATTAACTTTTTACGCCCTTTAGTGACATGAAATAAAATATTTAATTTCCAATAACAGTGACAAAGTCACTTTGGTTGCCACCTTGGTGGCATGAAGTCACTCGGTCCATTAGCTGCTATAATAATAGCATATGATTGATCGGTCGGCGTTAAAGACACATCGAGAAACGCCAAATCCAATAAGAGAGCGCCTCTATGTTTTTAAATACGTTTCTATTACAAAAATACACTTCAAATCCAAAATATTTTAGGAAAGCACTGAACTTAAAAGCCGTTTCACGATTTTTCACGTTTCATCAGCTGCAGTACTTAAAGACACTACCCACATCAATAAAAATTGTTATTTTAAGTTTTTACCTTATTTTCTAACTCAGACTTAACCTACAACTTCTTGCATCTAATATCTTTAACACTACAAATTGTTTTTAATGTAAGAAATCTAATGCCCTCCCTATCACCGTAAGCGAGAATCTATAATGGTTTTGTCCTTGAAAACCACCAGACAATAAAGCCTGGTGTAAAACCACCAGAGAATGAAGCCTGGTATGTAAAACAGAAGACTTGTTGTATTGATAAACATCAACACAGCAAGTATCCTCAGCAAGCTCATAAGCAACACAGAAAATCTCATCAGCATGCCTAAAAAAAATTCCCACCCTTGCTCCACATAAAGTAGAGTATTTAGCATAGTTGATATATGCTACTCATTTTGTTGGTATGGGTACAGTATCGTTAAGTATTTCACCTCCTTAAATATTGTAAAGGATTAAATCGGCATCCTGTATATTTTTTATCGAAAATCCCAATCGATAATCGTCGTCAATTACTAACTTTAAAATTGGTAACTAAAAAGTGACGTTTACTGGATAACAAAGGGCGCTTATTACAATAAAAATAAATGTTCTAGAACAATCTACTAGAAACAATAAAATTTAAAGATTATTCGGTAAATATAGTTATATTTACGATAATACCCCGAAATCACGTTCATTTTTTGCTCCATATCGTGACTTACAATATCTTAATGCACAACCGGGCATATTTTCTTCAAAAATATTTTTTAAATATATGAAACGAATGCGTCTTGACTTTTTGACGATGTTACTAAGACTAAATGACTAAAATCGGAGATATATCCTATAGGACATAAGTTACAGACGACAATTTTGCTACTGATGTCCGGTCTATTACTACTACTACTTAAATGTCTTTGAATTTAAATGAAGTTGAATATAATTCAATAATATAAAATGTAAAAAAAATGCAAAAAAATAATAATTTAAAAAACCGCGTTTATTGAAATGCTCTAAAAAGAAGAAAATAAACCTTAAATTAAATCAAACTCATCAATTTATTACATTACACAATTTATATGATAGAAAAGCTTGTCGCGAGATTTATAATAAGAAATAACAAATATAGAACGTTATTTTTAATCCTTTTTTTTATAAACATTTATGTATTATATTTATAATTTTTTATATATTTATAATTAATTTTATATAAATTCTTCGAATTACCTACTAATGTCAATATCAAGTTACATGCTGTATTCTTGTTTATGAACACAGGTAAATCATGCGAAAACCTTTTATCTATAAACAAATAAATAGAATTTAAGTGTCTGTTTGTAATGTCAAAATTACAGCTTTTTACTTAATGCATATGAAAGTATATACGGTACTTATAACAAAAATTCAATTTAAAAATTTTTTGTCTGTCACAAAATACCAAATTATGGCTTATGTATAAGAAATAGACATATGGTATCGCGGACTTTCTTTTAGACGGAGTAAAGGTCTATATTTTTCTAGAACATTGTATTTACGTATCCCTAACGATAACACCAGCGTACGCGGATAAACCATTTCGGGAGTGCTTTTTCTTTTGACTTGCTTAACAAATATCCATATTTACGGCTAGCTGAGTAATAAAGCTTAATGCTAGATAGCCTGTACTATTCCACATGGATCTGGCTATAATATACAAAAAGAATTTTTCAAATCGGACTGGTAGTTCCAGAGATTAGCGCGTTTAAACAAACAAAAAAACAAAAACCTCTTCCGCTTTATTATATTAGTATAGATGTGTATCAAACGATATAACGATTTGACCCAAAAGTCGGTAGTGGTGGATTATGAAAATTTATCATTGCATATTATTTCGTGAGAGATATAATTTTTAAAGGCTAGATACATCACATAACCTCATAAATTCCCCAGAGCACTCCCCGTGGTAGATCCGATAAAACACGCAAAGAGATGCAACATCTATCTCTTCGCTGTGCTAGTGAGTCAAGCCGATCAAGAAAGATCTTGATCGCCGACGATTCTGTAGCTAGCATGTAGTATTAATGTATAGAATAATGGAAAATTATCAGTTAGAACGTTATCTATATGTAATTTTAATAGAAATAAGAGTAACCCAACAAGCACATAGGTCACCTGATTCTAAGTGGATGCTATGGCCTGTAGACTCCTATTTGTTCGATTTAAAATCGCAATGAAAATGCGTTGTCACTCATGAGGATAAATACTGAATTTACAAGTTTTTGGGTTAAGGTATATTTATATTTCTATGGGCCATTGTTAATTAATTATAAGTAATTGTATTGCATTGTACAAATATGGCAAACCTTGCCAGTAAAAATGGTATTTTCGCAAATAATTTTCGAAAAAAAAACTTTTAAATTGCTTTGAACAATCCAATACTTATATAATTTAGCTGGAGAACACTAATAGTCTGTACTTGATTGACTTTTTAACATATCTTTACTAACTCGGTAATTTCTTAAAAGGCTGACAATTGTCGGCACAAAAAAAGCATACTCGTAAAACTCGAGCAGTTGACACAATCATGAAATTCTGAACGCAAGATTCTTCCTCCATTTTGTTTTTTCGATTCAACTTTTTACTCTTTAGGAAACGTAGTGATTATATGCTCGTACCTTTGTAGTAACAGATGATGTTTTTACGATGGTACAAACTAAATTACAAAACTTTCAAGTAATGCTGAGTTACAGGCCAGAAAAAAATTAAATTAAAATTTAAGAAAATTAAAAAAAATACGCATTGATCAAAGAGAATATAATCACTATCATGAGCTGTCATGATTCTAGAGAGAATTAATCTGGTGGCCCTGATCAGGATACTAGCATAAATTCCTTCTTTACACAGACATAAACACTCGAAGCTAATCATATAATATAGTTTTTTTTTCTTTTTAATAATACTGAAGTGACAAATTAACTTACAGTATACCTGGTGGTAAGTGGCTACTGCAGTGGGATAATAAATAGAATAAAATTGAATAATTTTTTTTTCAAATTCAATATAGGTTTTAAATAATTCTTATTGAAAGATTTTTTTACACTAGTTCAGAAAAAAACCTCTGTCCTGGGAAGAACCAGCAAGAAACCCAGCGGGATTTGTTTTTGAAGTCAGTCAGTCAAGAAGTACATTGACATTCCAATGAATAAAGTTAAAGATGTGTTGTCAGCTCTGAGAACTAAGATGCAACGCGTCACAGTCTGTAATCATACTGGCTCTCTGCTCCATTCATAATAAAAAATAAAAAATTTTGGACAGCCGACTTCAATATAAGTTATTAAGAATAGCTCAAAAACTAATCGTCTGACCTTGATCAATATATGGGATCAATCATATGGGACCACACGAGAAGTACCAGCTTTCAAATTAAAAAAGAATCATCGAAATCGGTTCACCCAGTAAAAAGTTATAAGGTAACATACATACAAAAACATACAGTCGAATTGAGTACCATCTCCTTTTTGGAAGTCGCCAGGAAACGGAACACAGCTGTACACACCCTGCTATATAGCGATGAAAATAGTCAGATAGACTCGTCAGCAGAGAAGGAGTCCCAACACCTCGTAAATGTATTCTTGGTCTTTCCTTTGCTTACAATGCATTACCAGTTTTTGGGAAATAGGTTCGACATTTTCGGATGGATCGGATGGATGGACGTCATCAGCTGTTTATTTGCTTACCAGTCAGAGGAGTAGGTACATCGCCTGCAAGTGTTATTTGTAGACAAATTTAGCATATTCCACCGTAACCTCAAATTATTTAAGAGAGAAACTGCTGTCCTAAAATAAACTATGAGCAGAGGTACAAATAAAATGAAATGAAATCTCTTCTTTTTTTAGACGACAAATTAAATTTCATTTGGTAAACGTCAACATGTTTTATAAACTACTATTACTGATGATGATAACAATGCAGGTTTTGTCAGACTTGATGTGTGCGCGAGGAAGCATGTTTTTTTATATAGGATAGGGTGACAAACGGGCACACAGTCCACCTGATGGTAAGTGGTTGCTGTGGCTCATACACATAAACACCTATCTTCGTTTGCGAATTAAAATGCAGATGCGTTATCAGCTGTGAGGACTAAGATAGAATGCCTCTTTTCCAGTAAAAAGGGTCTCCGGTTTTCTACACTCACCATACGAAACACAGCAGCATGAAGCTGCTATTTGACGCTGGTATTCTGTGAGAGCGTGTTCCTTCCCCGGTCGAGACGACCCATTCATGCTACAACTATACTATTAATATAGCTGCAGCATGGTTCTACCACGTTTAATATGTCCGATATGCTGCTAATCAAATGCTGGTCTGTTCAAAATAAAAAAGAAATCTGTGTCTACAGTGTGGCTGTGCCCTTTTGCCAAATATAAAAGCGGAAATTGTTACGAACTGCGGTAATTTGTTGCAAATTATAAGGCGGTCAGCGTTTTTGACAGAATTATCTACCAATTTTATAAATTTCGGTGAATGTCCGTCGTTGCCAAGAACAAAGAAATTTTTAACGATAAAATTTAATCTTGAAGTAGAGACACTTTATTCAAAAGCTTTTTATCACTTCTTAATGTTATGTAATCAATAAATAATGTTGTGTGTTTTTTTATTTAGACCCTTTATTTCCTAATAATAAGCAAAAACCTTATAATATAATACCTTTATGAGCACTGAATGCCGCACGCTTCCTGCGTGCAGGACAAATATTCAAGCAGCGCAGAAGGGAGTAGTAAAATCTTTGCAGACCGTACAGGTCAGTGCTTTGCTGATTTTATGGGACGAATGAATAGAAAGAGTAGAATCCGTAGAAGCAAGTAGAATAATTTACTGTAAAAATTTGATTCCTTATATACTAAAAATTAACAAAGTGTACAATGTTTTTGACGAATAAAAATTTACATATATTAATCAAAATGTTTACGGTCTTAAAATTACATCAATAATAAGAATGATCTTATTAACTATCACAAATCAAGAATATTATGCTCTATATTAATATTATGCTATATATATATATATATATATATATATATATATATATATAGCATAATATATATATATATATATATATATTCATATATATATATATATATATATATATATATATATATATATATATATATATATGTATACTTAAAAGAGAGTACCCAACAATATTGTAACTACTTACTACTTATTTTAAAGCAATAAATTATTATTATTATTATACATAGAATGTATATATATATATATATATATATATATATATATATATATATACTAGCTGGCCAGGCAAACGTTGTTCCGCCTTCTCCGACGACCCTGTGTCCTATAAAAATTCCTAAATTCGTAATAAAAATATTGAGGGTCATTTATAGGGATAAAAACTATTCTGTCTCTCAAGTTGCACCAAACTGCACACAGTAGGCAAAAAAAAATATATATATATATATATATATATATCATCATTCATCATTACAGCCTTTCATAAGTCCACTGCTGAACATAGGCCTCCCCCAAGTAATGCCACAAAGCACGGTCCATAGCCACCTGCATCCATCGACTTCCTGCATGTCTTACCAGGTCGTGACTCCATCTCGTGGGGGGTCGCCCTACACTTCGCCTACCGGTACGAGCGAACCTTTCTTCCCCATCGGTTGTCGGTTCTTCGAGCTATATGGCCGGTCCACTGCCACTTCAGCTTACTAATCCGTTGGGCTATGTCGGTTACTCTGGTTCTACTGCGGATATCCTCATTTCTAAGTTTATCACGCAGAGAAACACCGAGCATAGCCCTCTCCATAGTTCACTGAGCGACCTTGAGCTTCCTCATACGGCCACCAGTGAACGACTACGTCTCAGATCCGTAAGTCATCACTGGCAACACGCACTGGTTGTACAATTTCGTTTTAAGGTTTTGAGGTATGTCTGACGAGAAGATGTGTCGTAGCTTCCCGAACGCTGCCCAGCCGAGTTGAATCCGTCGATTGATCTCTCGGTCGAATTTGGACTTACCTAGTCGGACTATTTGTCCCAGGTAAACATACTCGTCAACAACTTTGAGCTTAGTGCTCCCAACAACTACCGGCATATGTGTGACATGGACATTAAACATAATCTTTGTTTTGTCCATGTTCATCTTAAGACCTATCCGTTGGGAGACACTATTGAGGTCATTGAGCATGGCGCTTAGTTCCTCCAGCGATTCTGCCATAAGGACTATATCGTCGGCAAATCGAAGGTGAGTGATGTACTCGCCATTGATGTTAATACCGTATCCTTTCCAGTTCAGAAGCTTGAAAACGTCTTCCAATGCAGCGGTGAAGAGTTTCGGGGATATAATGTCAGCCTGTCTTACACCTCTCTGCAATTGGATAGGTTTCGTACTCTGGTTCTGTACTCGGATAGCCATCGTAACCCTACTGTACAAACACTTCAGCACTTCGATATACCGACAGTCAACTTGGCACCGCTGAAGGGACTGCAGCACCGCCCAAATTTCGACGGAATCAAAGGCTTTTTCATACTCCACATACACCAGACATAGTGGCAAATTTTACTCATCGGACTTCTATACAATTTGCCGAAGGGTATGTATGTGGTCTATGGTGCTAAACCCTTTCGGAAACCGGCTTGTTCGGGAGGCTGGAAGTCGTCAAGTCTGCGCGCGAGTCGATTCGTAATGACTCTCGAAAACAGCACGTAGACGCGGCTCAGAAGGGAAATCGGTCTGTAGTTCTTCAAGAGAGCGTTGTCACCTTTCTTGAAGAACAAGACCACCGCACTTCTGCTCCACGCCTCCGGTATAATGGCGCCATGGAGGAGGGAATTAAAGAGCTTCTGAAGGACTTCAAGTACCGGTGTTCCACCCGCTTTCAGAAGCACCGCTGTAATTCCATCCTCGCCTGGGGCCTTACCGTTTTTAAGGTGCTGGAGAGCCATTCTAATCTCGCTCAGACTGACGTCCGGGATATCTTCAGAATAGTGTCGGATAAGACTCGCTCTTGGATCGTTACTCACACTTGCGTGTGGCTCCAACGATGACGTGTACAGCTGCCCATAGAACCTCTCAATCTCACCCAAAATCTCAGGTGCCCCGGAAACAGTGCTGCCACACTCTGTCTACAGCTTTGGCAGTTGGCTCTTTCTGGCAGACAGATCTCTGGCAAAGACTTTGGAGCCTTGGTTCCGCTCGATTGCTTCTTCAATACAAGCTGTATTGAAGTTGTGTAAGTCCCGCCGCATGCATTTGGAGATCTGTCTGCTCAGTTGCCTGTATGCTGTCAAATCTGTTGAAGAATGTAGCTTCATCTCCCTTTTAACAGATTAAGAGTGTGATCGGAGAGTTTTTGTGTTCTACTGCGGCGGGTCTTGCAGAACTTAGCTCCGACCGCATGAACAGTTTCCACGAGCTTGTCATTCATATCGTCCACCTCATTGCAGTCTTATATATATATATATATATATATATATATATATATAGTAGTCAGCTAGTATATATATATATATATATATATATATATATATACTAGCTGACCAGGCAGACGTTGTTCTGCCCTTTCCGAACGCCCATTTGCTTTCCCAAACAAACTCCCGAAATTAGCAATAAAAAAATTGAGGGTCACTTATCGGAATAAAAACTATCCTATCTCTCAAGTTGGACCAAACTGCACACAGTTTGCAAATTTTTTTTGAAATCGGTTCTATCTGTTGAATACTTACAGCAACACGTGGTGGTTATACTACTAAATTGTAGCTTATATTAAACGTTTGTATTTTTAACATAGCGCCATCTATTAAATATTTACTCAATCCAGTCAACAGATATCGTCATCTGACAGAATCGTTTGGAGCTAACAGATAATTGTGAGTGTCAAATAATAGATAAATAATTTTCAATAAAATAATATTGTATTGCGACTATAAATTGAGATGTAAGCTATCCTATCATTTAAGTTGAACCAAACTGCACATTGACCAAAAATTTCATTGAAATCAGTTCAGTAGTTTAGGGAGTCCATCCTGGACAAACAACGTGACACGTACTTTTTATATATAAAGATATATAAGATTGCAATATATATATATATATATATATATATATATATATATATATATATAGACCACATTTTTTTAAATTTTATTAAAAAAAATATTTTGTTTGTTGTTTGGTTTTATTACCTATTACTGACACTAGCCGATGCTAAAGCTAAGTAAAGCGGGGTTTTTGACAATCCTCTTACTCCCCAGATAATTCAGAGGTAATAACCACTGGGTTTTTGTAACATGTATAGAAGTTCATTTCAGAGCTGGCTTTTCTGTGTTTCACGAGACGTCGAGTGTAGCTACAGCGTTTTAACGTGTTTCCGTTTTTAACAATCTAAAACTACACACTTTGATCTTAAGCTCGTTGTGAAAAGTAAACTATTGTATTGTCAGTGATGCCAAGTTTTAGATTATTTAGATCTCTTCTGCCAATCAACTGTAAATTACGCTGCGCTGCATAGCTCAGTACGTACTATAATATACTCCAATATCCCTAAATTATTTAAAAATATGTACCTCATACTCATAGGTAAAATACATTATACTTACAGTAGACGTACAACGTAGAGGTTTTTACGTGGTAGAGCCATGCTGCAGCTATATTAGTAGTATAGTTGTAGCACGAATGGGTCGGCTCCACCGGGGAAGGACCACGATCTCACAGAATACCAGCGTAAAATAGGAGCTTAACATTGCTATGTTTCGTATGGTGAGTGTAGAGAACCGGAGACCCTTTTTACAGGAAAAGAGGCATTCCATCTTAGTCCTCACGGGTGACAACGTATCTGCATTTTGATTCGTAATCGAGGATAGAAGTAGATGTCTATAGGCCACAGTAACCACTTACCATCGGGTGGACTGTGTGCTCGTTTGTCACCTTATCCTATAAAAAATATAAAGCCAGAGGTCATTGCAACGAGCCAAAAAGAGCAACCGAGTTGAAACAATTTAAAGAAGCGTGAACCTACTATTTCATGGTTGCTGCTGAGTGAGTGGATTCAGTCAATGTTTTGAAGGTTTTCTTTTTCACGTGAAATCATTAACTTAATTTTATTAACAGAATTTACAATACTTAATGAAATAAAATCATTGCGATTGCTGTCTCTATATAAAATTTAGATTATAAGTATAAAGCTCATCTTACTAGTCACCACATTATAAATGTTTATTAAATATATCATAGGCTTCACGTTTTAAGAATTTTATATCAGTGAATTATTAGATAATAATTTTAAATAAAAAAAAAATTACAAACGACTTCAGTATAAACTATTAAGAATAACTTGATGAAATTTATATTGGAACACATTAGAATCACCAGCTTTCAAACAAAAAAAGAATTATCGAAATCGGTTCACCCAGGAAAAAGTTATGACTCAAAAAAACCGCCCAAGTGCGAGTCGGACTCACGCACCGAGGGTTTCGAACAAATCCGTAGGTATATAAGTTTAAAATTATTAAAAATATTTTTATTATATGATGTAACTAAAAATTTATGCTTTTCGCAATTTTTCCTTTATCTGTGCTATAATACGTTGCTTTGTACCAAATTTTAAGATTCTAAGGTCACGGGAAGTACCCTGTAGGTTTTGATTCCCTTGCGAATGTCGAAAATTTGCGGCATAAACGGCTGAATCTTTTGATTGCGTTGGCTTAGAAGTTTGATTTTTTCACAGCTCCAAGGGACAGTAGACTTCAGTATTTGATATGAATTTCAGCTTGATACCTCCACGCGTTCCTGAGAAAAAGGGTCTTGACAGACAGACAGACAGACAGACGGACAACAAAGTTATCCTATAAGTGTTCCGTTTTTTCTTTTTGAGGTACGGAACCCTAAAAAGAAAAAAAAGAACATACAGTCGAATTGGGTACCGTCTCCGTTTTGAAGTCAGTAGATAAGTTAAATTAGAAACAGATTTCTTTGTCAATGTGAATTGTTTTTTTAGAAAATTTAATAGATAAAAATCATCTACATGTTACTATGTAAGAAGGAAGAAGTGCTCTTTAAACTGGGTGGTATATGAATGACTGTTGTGTAAATAATGTTAGGTATGCTGAATAGTAACAAGCTAGTAAGCTAATACCAGACTCTTAGCCGTGATAATTCGTGATTAATAGGTTGTTTTGTGTAAAATATACAGTGGCGATGTAAGAATATCCAATAAAAGGTATATTGAATATTCTTACATCGTCGGATCGTTCTTGGGTATCGTAAGAGGCGAAGGACGAGGATTAACCAAGAAAAATGCCTATTGATAAATTGTAGGTATGAGTAACGGTAAAGTCCACAGCTAAACAATAGCTTTCCTATAGTTTGCCTCATAGAGGTTTTTACGCCATAGTTGCCTCCTAGGCAGGCGCGTTGGCAGCCGCAGTTATAAATTGTTTATTTTGCTGCTGATCCCATGTTTTATTTCCCTCTGTCTGTATAACTGGTACTAAATGGCAAAAACAGTTTTACATGATTTCCAGTTGCTATCAGGAAGATGCTGCTGCCCATCTCCTATTTTAGCTTCCCTCTGTTACCTCGTAGGACACCCACGGGAGATATTGGATTGTGGATGTTTTACACCAACACGGTTACTACATGAATAAATATATATTACTTTAAATAAATGTTGTCGGAATGAAACTTGTTGACTATAAAACGATCATGCGTCTTGTTATTAATGTTCTCAAACTTTTTAAATTTATGTAAAACCAAGTGGAGTATTGAATCCGTTATTTTGTTTTACAATCGAATATTTTGTGCCGTCAATGAATTGTAAGTTTTTTGAAGACTAAACAATAGTGTAATAAGTTTATTTTTGTTTCTAGTATTAACGTGACGTATGTCACTATATTTACTCTCTATAATATTATGTGTATTATGTTTGTGCTTGATTAATAATATATTAGAGTATATGACGTATAATGTATAGTACATATATGCAGATGACTTAGGACCGTTCTATGTAGCATTCCTTGGCGGATTCCTATGTTCAGCAGTTAACTTGTGAAGAGATGTATGTATGATTATAATGATGATTTTGTGAAGCAACAATTAATACACCAAACTTTTTAAATCGTTCCTTTAGAGACATGCGTATTCTCAACTTATAAATAGAACAGAAAGCTCTATTTTCCAAAATAAATATCGCATTGATGTTTACTGCCATATATATTACAGATTTTTTTATAGGATATTATTAGATTTTATAGGATAGGATAGGGTGACAAACGAGCACACAGTCCACCTGATGGTTAGTGGTTGCTGTCAGCCATAGACATCTACATTTATCCTCAATAAATAATCAAAATATAGATGCGTCGTCACCCGCGAGAACTAAGATGGAATGCCTCTTTTCCACAAAAAAGAGTCTCCGTTTCTGTACATTCACCATACGAAATACAGCAGCGTTGAGCTGCCATTTTACGCTGGTATTTAGTGAGAGCGTGGTCCTTCCCCGGTGGAGCCGACCCATTCGTGCTACAACTATACTACTAATATAGCTGCAGCATGGCTCTACCACGTACAAAACTTAACGCTTTGGAAACAAAATACACTAAGCGAGCGGTTTCTACATTTTTTATAGCAAGTATAAGAGTGGAAAACGAGCACGCATTCCACATGATGTTAAGTGGTGCTGTGGCCCCAAGACGTCTACATCTATCCTCAAGGATGAATAAAAATGTAGTTGCGTTGTCATCCCTGATGATTAAAATGGAATGCTTCATTTCTTTTAAAAATGTCTCTGATTTTCTATACTCCCATACGAAACGCAGCTGTATTGAGCTGCTATTTTACGTTGTAAGAACTGTCTTTCATTCTGCAAATGCAGCATAAATCAGTTTTGCCGCAAAAGTAAAGATATAAGCGCTCTACTAAGCTTAGAATCGAACGTAATTCATAATAGTACTTTTGAGTTAACCATTTTCACCGGTTCTTGAATGACATTTATTCCTATGGTTAAATTTCTTACATAAGACTACAAATTGAATGAGTTTAGTCTTAGCACTGACTGCCGAAGATATTACGTGGAAAATATTTTATTTACCTATTTTAGTTTGTTCGAGGTAAAGGTGTTTACGTGGTAGAGCCATGCTGCAGCTATATTAGTAGTATAGTTGTAGTACGAATGGGTCGGCTCGACCGGGGAAGGACCACGCTCTCACAGGATACCAGCGTGAAATAGCATCTTAATGCTGCTGTGTTTCGTATGGTGAATGTAGAGAACGGGAGACCCATTTTTACTGAAAAAGAGGCATTTCGTCTATATATTCTGGAGGGATAACGCATCTGCATTTTGATTTTTTGTCGACGATAGCTGTAGGTGCTTAAGGGCTACAGCATCTAGTATCCATTAGGTGAACTGTGTGCTCATTTGTCACCTTTATAAAAAAGTTCTTTGGGGTCGGGCGGCAAGTCGGTTTTATCTAAAGTTTAACTTAAATCAAACAATTATTTAATTTCGTTACAAAAACAAACTACAATTTACATAAACGGCCATCGTACTGGACGCCAGTTAAACGTTAAAGCAATCTTCTGTATCCGAGATTCATTAGTTAATCATTGGAACCGGTGTGACCGCATGCTGTGCGCACCACCGTGACCGGGCGACGTGCCTTGGCTGCTAAGTGCAAGTGGCCGATATGAGCACAGCAATTTGAGACATTATGCTGATTCTATCTAAAACCATCATCAGTCCTGTTCTTAGAAGACCACCGTTTGAATTGCACGTAATCTGATGAGGTTAAATCGTGAAATTTCATCATCATAATCATTATTACTCCCTATTAAAGTTCACAATTGACCTCCCTCATAGATTGCGTCATTGCAGGGATATTTGCCATAGTTGCCATGCTTGCCAAGCGGATTGGCAGCCTCAACTTTTTTTTAGTTGTTATCAAGAAGCTTATGCTGTCCATCTCCTGTTTCAGGTTTCTTCTACCATCTTACGACAGCGACGGTACAGAATAAAAAATAAAAGAAACCTTTTGTGACCACTGGATGATATGGCGTACACTACACGGCGAATCGAGAAAGTTTTTCATTAAAGAAAAATGCCTATTTTTCACCTGACTATGTTTACAAATGAAATAAATCTTAAAAGAATTGTAAATTAATTACGCTTATCACAATTATGGTTTGGGAATTCTCGACAATTTCAAAGTCCCGGGATACGGGACAGCCTATAATCAAAGTCCCGGGAATTTCCGGGACTTCGAGACTTTTAAGAAAAGACTTTTTTTTAAGATGGGTAAGCCTTTTTGAAGAATTTTAATTGAGTTTATTTCTGGTGAAACGTATTAAAAAGAGGCAATTTTGTGTAAAAATCAACATTTATTAAACAATTAAACAGAAAATCTAATAACTTTAACGTTAATTTCAGTCTTAATAATTGCTTTGTTTATTTCTCTTAGTCACACACAGATGCACTTCTAAAGAGTTAAATCTTATAGTTATGAAACGAACTTATACTATTATTATATATTTATTATGCGTGGTAGAGCCATGCTGCAGCTATATTAGTAGTATAGTTGTAGCACGAATGAGTCGGCTCGACCGGGGAAGGACCACACTCTCACAGAACACCAGTGTAAAATAGCAGCTTATCGCTGCTGTGTTTCGAATGGTGAGTGTAGAGAACCGGAGACCTATTTTACTGGAAAAGAGGCATTCCATCTTAGTCCTCACGGGTTACGACGCATCTGCATTTTGATTCTTCATTAAGGATAAATGTAGATGTCTATGGGTCACAGCAATCACTTACCATCAGATGGACTGTGTGCCCGTTTGTCACCCTATCCTATAAAAAAAAACTTGTTAAAAATCATAGTAATTCTTAATAACTTTACTATTGTCTAGTAATTTTAGTATCTAATCATTGTTCATAATCTCATTGGGACGGCAAACATCTCAGTCCCCCCCCGTGACCATGGGTTGCTGTAAAGCACCCGAAAAGTCGAGTATTAAAATAGTAAAATTAAACGCGATAAAATCCGTAAAAAATAGTTTTATTCATAATCTCATTGTTAATTCTCATAATCACACACTTGTTTAATTTATTGTGTTTGTAACTATTCCTTATAACTATACACAAACTTTCACTATCGGGTTTTTAAATATATGAAAAGTAGGCATGGTTCCAACTGCAAGCTTTCACAGACTGCAGACTTCCCGGAGCGTCGATTCTTCACACCAACGTACAGGATCACCCCCGTCACTACATTAGATTTGATAGACCACAAATCCTCGCTAAAGAACACCGATTTATTCCAAGGATGAATCGCGAGGCTATTGAAATAAAAAAAAAAATCCTAATTTCAATATAGAAGATGGCTGGGTGCTAACATTTGCTTGGGATCCCATAATTAATAAAATTATATCCCAACCCAAGCATACAACTGCAAGACTTCAAGATACTGTAAGTTCATACTGCGTAGATCGGAACAAAAATTAATAATATTTAATCTGGAGGTAGCCGTGGTTAATTATGACATTGGGACTTCATACACCTCAGTCCCTCCCGTGACCATGGGTGCTGTGTTCGATACGCGATAAAATCCGTAAAATTATTTTTATTTATATAAATGTGTAGTGTTTGCGTAAATATAAGAAATCATTAAAAATACAGTCGAATTGAGTACCCCGTTCTTTTTTGAAGTCGGTTAAAATACACTAATGTAGACGTTATTAAAAAAATTATAATTTAATTATACATATGTATGTAACATATTGTTGCAATTTTCGTAACCATCATCATTATTACAGCCCTTCACAAGTCCACTGCTGAACATAGGCCTCCCACAAGGAATGCCACAAAGCACGGTCCTGAACCACCTGAATCCATCGACTTCCTGCATGTGTTACCAAGTCGTTACTCCAATTAGTGGGGGGACGCCTTACACTTCGTCTGCCGGTACGCAAGTCCTACAAGTGCATACATAAAGAAAGAAAGAAAGATAGCACACATCTTTTGCATCATGCCATCAAGAAACAATGTTAATTTAAATTTATTTGGATAAATTTATCTGTTACGAAACAACCTCCCACCTTCCGTGGCTGCACCGACCGTTGTAATCTCGGTAGATACATCCTGTACTTGCTTGGGGCTCTTTCACGCGTGCACTTTCTTGACTCCCTACAACTTATTTTGTCTATTCCCCACCTTCTGACGCGGGCGACACTTACGCAACTTATTTATTCAAAATGCAGATGCGTTCTCATCTTTTAAGGACTAAGATGGACTGCCTTTACAGTAAATAGAGTATTTGGTACAAACACAGTAGCATAAAGCTGCTATTTTGTGCTGGTATTCTGTGAGAGCGTGGACTTACACCTCTCGAGCCAACCCATTCGTGCTGCAACAAGTGGCAGCATGGCTCTATCACGTATTGTACCACTAAAGAGTACATGACTGATAACCCTAGGGAATGATGTGATCACTACCATGCTGTTTCTAATTGTTTTTATATTAATTGTACCTACAGCGTGTTTAATTTTTTTTATAGAATAAGGGTGAGAAACGAGCACACAGTCCACCTGATGGTAAGTGGTTGCTGTGGCGCAAAGATATCTACATCTATCCTCCTTTGCGAATTAAAATGCAGATGCGTTGTCATCCGTGAGGACTAAGATGGAATGCCTCTTTACCTAAAAGATAGGTCTGCGGTTCTCTACACTCACAATACGAAATACAGCAGCATTATCAGCAGGTGATAACGCATCTGCATTTTGATTCGCAAACGAGGAGAAATGTAGATTTCTATGGGCCACAGCAACCACTTGACATCAGGTGGACTGTGTGCTCGTTTGTTACCCTACCCTATATAAAAAAGCGCCAAATATGCCATATTAAATAGTTTGTTTTTCCTAAAAGAAGGAGGGTGACAAACGAGCACACAGTTCACTTAATGATAAGTGGATGCTGTTGCCTTAGACAATCAAAATGTCCATTGTCACCCCTAAGGTTTAAGATGGAATGCGTCGTTTCCAGTATAAGGTGGGTCTCTGATTCTCTCACCATACGAAACACAGCAACATTAAGCTGCTAATTTACGCTAGTATTCTGTGAAAACGTTGTCCTACCTCAGTCGAGCCGACCCATTTCTGCTACAACCATAGTGAAGCTGCCAGAAATATTCTACCACGTAAAATTTAAATAAAGATACATGGTTATAATTGTTTAGAATTTCTTGTGTAGAATTTGCCAACGCTTCCTGCTATCTATGTGGTTGGTGATCCGGTTAGATTTGTATAATTTAACACCACTTAAATCTCAATCCTGTGTACGCTTTTACAACAAAGTCCAAGAAATATAAAACATTTATTAAGCAAAAATTGTTTAGTAAGGGTTATTATACGATTGTACCGCCGTGTAGTGGCGGTTAAGAATATCCACTACCCCATATCTTCACAGGGGTGTCGTAAAAGGCGACAAAGGGAAACAGGCAGGAGATGGGCAGCAGCATCTTCCTGGTAACGGCAAAAATACAATAAAAAACAGCGGTTGCCAACCCGCTCGCCAAACGTGGCAACTATGGCAATATACCTCCCATGATGAAAGTTACGAAGAGACGGCCCCCAGTCCCCGGCGGCCCCACTATTCCTGGCTACGGTGGCGAACATGGTAACGGCGGGGCAGGGGGCGCTAAGAATCTCCGGTTGCCACCTACGACGACTCGACCTGGCAACATACAACGCACGCACCCTGAGGACTGACGAGAAGATTGTGGAGCTGGAAGAAGAGATAGATAAGTTACGCTGGCATATTATAGGATTATCTGCAGTACGAAGAGAGGGGGAGGACACGGTAATCCTTGAATCCGGCAACTTGCTCTATCACCGGGAGGGCGACTATCTGTCCCAAGGAGGTGTCGGATTTATCGTCCACAAGTCTCTCGTTAACAAAGTTGTAAAGATTGAGAGTATGTCGACGAGGTTTGCGTACCTTATACTCAGAATCACCAAACGGTATTCGCTGAAGGTCATACAGGTTTACCACCAATCTCGGCACACCCCGATGAGGAGGTGGAGGAAATGTATGAGGATATCTCTAGAGCCATGCATTCCTCCAAAACCTAATATACGGTGTTAATGGGAGACGTCAACGCAAAACTAGGCAGAAGAGAGAACGGTGAGCTGAAAGTGGGGAAATTTGGAATAGGGCAACGGAACCCAAGGGGCCAGCAGCTGGCCGACTTCATGGAGAAAGAGGGACTCTTTATGATGAACTCTTTCTTTCAGAAGCGGCCTCACAGGAAGTGGACCTGGTCGAGCCCCGACGGTTCGACAAAAATAAGATTAACTTCATTATAACGACCAGACGACAACTGTTCAGTGATGTCTCAGTGATCGCGAGGGTGAAAACCGGCAGCGATCACCGAATGGTTAGAGGCACACTGAACCTAACCGTTAAGTTGGAGAGGTCTCGTCTGATGAAGTCAACGCTCCGTGCCCCTCGTGCTCTAATTCAGAGTCCCGAAACCTTTCAGCTCGAGTTACAAAACCGTTTTCAGTGCCTAGAAGACTGCAATGAAGTGGACGATTTGAATGACAAGCTCGTGGAAACTGTCCATGCGGTCGGAGCTAAGTTTTGCAAGACCCGCCGCAGAAGAACACAAAAACTCTCCGATCACACTCTTAATCTCAAGGCTGTTAGACGGGATATGAAGCTACATTCTTCAACAGATTTGACAGCATACAGGCAACTGAACAGACAGATCTCCAAATGCATGCGGCGGGACTTACGCAACTTCAATACAGTTCGTATTGAAGAAGCGATCGAGCGGAAGCAAGGCTCGAAAGTCTTTGCTAGAGATCTGTCTGCCAAAAAGAGCCAACTGTCAAAGCTGAAGACCGAATGTGGCAGCATAATTTCCGGGGCACCTGAGTTTTTGAGTGACATTGAGAGGTTCTATGGGCAGCTCTACACGTCATCGTTGGAGCTGCACGCAAGTGTGAGTAACGATCTAAGAGCGAGTCTTATCCGACATTATTCCGATGTTATCCCGGACGTCAGTCTGAGCGAGATTAGAATGGCTCTCCAGCACCTTAAAAACGCCAAGGTCCCAGGCGAGGATGGAATTACAGCGGAGCTTTTGAAAGCGGGTGGAAAACCGGTACTTGAAGTCCTTCAGAAGCTCTTTGATTCCGTCCTCCATGGTGGCACTACTCCGGAAGCGTGGAGCAGAAGTGCGGTGGTCTTGTTTTTCAAGAAAGGCGACAACGCTCTCTTGAAGAACTACAGACCGATTTCCCTTCTGAGCCGCGTCTACGTGCTGTTTTCGAGAGTCATTACGAATCGTCTCGCGCGTAGACTTGACGACTTCCAGCCTCCCGAACAAGCCGGTTTCCGAAAGGGTTTAGCACCATAGACCACATACATACCCTTCGGCAAATTGTACAGAAGACCGATGAGTAAAATTTGCCACTATGTCTGGTGTATGTGGAGTATGAAAAAGCCTTTGATTCCGTCGAAATTTGGGCGGTGCTGTAGTCCCTTCAGCGGTGCCAAGTTGACTGTCGGTATATCAAAGTGTTGAAGAGCTTGTACAGTAGGGCTACGATGGCTATCCGAGTACAGAACCAGAGTACGAAACCTATCCAATTGCAGAGAGGTGTAAGACAGGGTGACGTCATATCCCCGAAACTCTTCACCGCTGCATTGGAAGACGTTTTCAAGCTTCTGGACTGGAAAGGATACGGTATCAACATCAATGGCGAGTACATCACTCACCTTCGATTTGCCGACGATATAGTCCTTATGGCAGAATCGCTGGAAGACCTAAGCACTATGCTCAATGACCTCAATAGTGTCTCCCAACGGATAAGTCTTAAGATGAACATGGACAAAACAAAGATCATGTTTAATGTCCATGTCACACCTATGTCGGTAGTTGTTGGGAACACTAAGCTCGAAGTTGATGACAGTATGTTTATCTAGGACAAATAGTCCGACTAGGTAAGTCCAACTTCGACCGATAGGTCAATCGACAGATTCAACTCGGTTGGGCAGCGTTCGGGAAATTACGGCACATCTTCTCGTCAGGTATACCTCAAAACTTGAAAACGAGACTGTACACCCAGTGCGTGTTGCCAGTGATGACATATGGAACTGAGACGTGGTCCGTCACTGCTGGCCGGATGAGGAAGCTCAAAGTCGCTCAGCGAGCTATGGAGAGGGCTATGCTCGGAGTTTCTCTGCGTGATAAACTCAGAAATGAGGATTTCCGCAGTAGAACCAGAGTGACCGACATAGCCCAACGGATTAGTTAGCTGAAGTGGCAATGGGCCGGCCATATAGCTGGAAGAACCGACAACACCGATGGGGAAGAAAGGTTCTCGAGTGGCAGCCTCGTACCGGCAGGCGAAGTGTAGGGCGTCCCCCCACTAGATGGAGTGACGACCTGGTAAGATATGCAGGAAGTCGATGGATGCAGGTGGCTCAGGACCGTGCTTTGTGGCATTCTTTTGGGGAGGCCTATGTTCTGCAGTGGACTTGTGAAGGGCTGTAATGATGATGATGATTATACGATTAATATGTATGTGATTGATAATAACCCCTGGGATGGAGATAATCGCTACCATGCTGCTTCTAAATGTTTTCATACTACTAATTATGTAAAATATTATATTGTAAATTTAAAAAAAGAATCCTTCTGGTTTTGTTGCAGGGTTTTTTCCAGGACAGATATTTTTTTCCGTACCGATTTTCGATTTTCCGATTTTCAATAATCATTTCTTGTAATCTTCCTCTATATTGAATAAAACGATTCTGTTCAATTATATAATTATAATATTGTTTTAGGATAAGGTGACAAACGAGCGCACAGTCCACCTGATGGTAAGTGGTTGCTGTGACCCATAGACATCCACATCTATTCTCAATAAGTAATCAAAATGAAGATGCGTTGTCACCCGTGAGGACTAATATGGAATGCCTATTTTCCAGTAAAAAGGGTCTCCAGTTATCTACACTCACCACACAAAACTGCGTTCTTGATCAACGTTTCAGGTTCGTGTTTGGTTTATTTTCTTTAATGTACAAGTTTTGCGATATACTATTCATCAATTTTAAACAGATTTTTATGATTTTTTATCTAGTCTATCTATAAGTTTTTTTAAACGTTACCCGACGCTAGGATTTTCTCCTGTATCGTGATAGCAGTTTACAAACATAAATTACACAAGAAAAAACACCCAGACCCTGAACAATTGTTTATAAGCCATACAAATACTTGTTCCGTGCGGGATTCGAACACGCATTCCTCAGCGCCGTAACTCAATGCTAAGCCACTGCGACATGGAGCCGTCAAATACTTCAGGGGTGGTTTATATAACTTTGAAAAATCATCTTTTTTAATTTAAGTTTTTAATGTAATTATTTAGACGACACTGAGATTGTGATTTTCTAGGTCCACTCAAATTTCATATTCTGAATTCGGGGCTTTATATCTTGTATAACATATATCTTATCACCGACTTTAAAATATAAAAGAACCTATAACCTATAGCTGACGTCAAGCACCGGGAAGTTTGTGAACACGTTCAAATCGTCCCCACCGTTACATATATAAAATATTACTGTTACGTATACAAAAGACAAATTCCTACCAAGGATGTTTTTTTATGTGGTAGAGCCATGCTGCAGCTTTAGTAGTAGGTATAGTTGTAGCACGAATGGGTCGGCTCCACAGGGGAAGGACCACGCTCTCACAGAATACCAGCGTAAAATGGCAGCTTAACACTGCTGTGTCTCGTGTGGTGAGTGTCGAGAACCGGAGACCTTTTTTACTGGAAAAGAGGCACTCACGGATGACAACGCATCTGCATTTTGGTTTGTAATAGAGGATAGATGTAGATGTCTATGGGCCGCAGCAATCACTTACCATCAGGTGGACTGTGTGCTCGTTTGTCACTCTTATCCTATAAAAAAATGTTTCGGCAGGCTGTTGTAATTAAAAAAAAGATCCAAATTTCAATAGAGAAGATGGCTAGGTGTTACCATCAGCTTAGAACGTTTTAATTAATTAAATTAAATCCAAATCCATTCCGTTCTGCATATCGATATATGCAGAACGGAATCCAAAACTTGATATTCAAAAGTTAAAAGAAGCTTGGGTTAACTTTGACATCGGGACGTCAAACACCTAGTCCCGTGACCAGTCGGAATTTAACATAAGTAAAAATAAGTTGAATTAAAGGTAGAATAGTAACTTTATGCTGTTGTGTTTCATATGTTGAGTGTAGAGAACCAGAGACGAGGCATTCTAGCTTAGTCCTCAGGGATGGCAACGTATGGTATGTAGATACTATAAGCTATAGCATCTACATACCAGGTTAACTGTGTGCTCGTTTATCACCCTTATTTTAAAAAAAAGAACTTAACGTGATAGAATTCGTAAAATTAGTTTTATTTGTGATGCTTCGGTTATAAGTGAGTTAGCTTACTGTATTTAAGTTGTACAACCTACAAGTGGCCTCATGTTTTGATACTTTAAGACCGGCGACGACATTGGACTTCCCACAGCAGTACAATCGGCTCTCCGGCCTCCGCCCACCGCACAGTGGCCAATCGCCGCCCCGCGTTCACTAACCCGAAATTTTATGGACATACAATTCACCGCAACAACACGAGGTCACGGGTACTGTACATCGTACAATCTCGCATAAATTTAGTTTACTACCGTGTTATAATGTGCCAAATACGTTAGATTATTTATTAGTTTTTTTAATTATAGAGGCACAAGGTTAAATATCTTAGTATGTAAACATGCATATCTATGTCAAAGAGTATTAATTGATATCAGAAACATAGTCTCTCGGTATTCTAAAGGATGCAGATTGATTCGAGAGGATTTTATTACGTGGTAGAGCTATGCTGCAGCTATATTAGTAGTATAGTTGTAGCAAGAATGGATCGACTCGACTGGGAAGGACCACGCCCTCACAGAATACCAGCGTAAAATGGTAGCTTGACACTGCTGTGTTTCGTATAGTGAGTGTACCGTGTGAGTGAACCGGAGACCAATTTTACTGGAAAAGAGGCATTCCATCTTAGTCCTCACGGGGAACGACGCATCTGTATTTTGATTCTTTATTGAGGATAAATGTAGATGTCTATGGGCCACAGCAACCACTTACCATCAGGTGGATTGTGTGCTCGTTTGTTACCCTTATTCTATAAAAAAAAACATGCATTTCGGTGAGTGTGTGCAAGAATTACACGCTTTAACTCCTACCTCTCCTTTCCACCATCGGACAACCAGGCGGTCGGCGGGTCTTCAATCCTTTATTGTCGACATTCCACGCATTAGAACTAAATGGTTCCGTCGTCTTTTGTAATGCGTACAGCAAAGGAGTGGAATAATTTGCCCGCGTCTACCTTTCCGTCCGAATACAACCTAAACGTCTTCAAGGCAAGAGTGAATAGGCTTTTTGTACGCTAAGACAGTGTGGTTTACCATCTAAGGCTGCATCACCACTTACCACCAGGTGGGATTGTGGTCAAGCACTGGCTTATAATAAGTAAAAAAAATTGATAATCAGAAGTTTATATTTACTAAGGGCTCTATTCAATCATTTAATATGGGAAATGACATTTGGGTGGTTACTAACTTCTTACCTATTACTGCCACCAAATAGCAGTGCTTGAACTACGGTGTTCTGTTGTAAAGTGTATAGAGACAGGCTGTGAGGTACGCCGTGTTAGTCCTCAGAGGTGACAACGCATCTGTAGTGTTCTTTGTTTGAAGTGTGTCCATGGGCTGCAATAGCTACTTAAAATCAAGTGGATTGTGAGATTGCTTGTCACTTTATAGTTTTGTCAAAAAACTTAACCCAAGAGACAGTTGTCTAATATAAAATAATGCGTGAATAAGGTCCTCGTCGCCAAATATTGTGTACTTAAACACAAATTTATACATTTTATTGAATGGCAACACAACTGTCAGTTGTTAGTTTTTTCATAATCCTACAATATAGCTTACATACTCAACAATTATATAAATAAAACACGTGTTGTAGATTCATATATATTTGAATAACTACCTTAAAATATAGTTATCAGTTGCCACGAAAACTTAAGAGACAATTACCCACTGAAGTTGTAGCTTTTAGGTGTCAGTGTGCGCACGCATCGTATCAACTTCATGGTGTCGTTTTTAGGTATCGTTGTTCGCGCGCATCGTATAAATTCACTCTTATCATTTTTCCCAAACACCTCAAAAGAAGTATAACTTCAAAAAATCAGTTTAAAGTTATACATAGGTTGAAACTTTAAAAATTCCAGTTGTATGAATAATATAGTTCAATTGTTTTACCTTTAAATTCCCGCCGTGTACAGGCTAAATGCATGTGTAGGTCTAAATCGCGCCTTCAAAGTTCCGAAGTAAAGGCAGTATATATAGAAGAATTACGCTTACATCGTAAACGTAAGAGAATCCACTATTGTTGTGTATTAGATCCAATCAGAATAAATCGTAGATTTAATTAAAATAATGGATCATTTTTATCTGATGGCTCTAAGATAAATAACTTATTCATAGGACGATGCACAGAAATATGTTATATTTTGATCTCCATGAATATATTTTTTTATATTATATTAAGATTCTGTATGGGATTAATATTAAGCATTCTGAATGAAAATTTAAAAATTTCTCAATTTAGAATGTGTTTATGCTCGAAAGATTACAATATTTAAAAGTTAAATTTTTTTGATTATAAAGGAGCATGGAATGGTGTCAATCAATTTCAATGTTACTAAATTAAATATTTAATATTATGTATATAAATAAGTATTTATATACATAATATTTACAGCATAGACGTGACAAATGAACACAAAAGTTGGTATTGTAAGTGGATGGTGGATGCCGTGGCCCATAGTTCATGTTTGCTTGATTAAAGGGTCTTCGGTTCTTTACACTTATCACACGAAACACATTAGCATTAAGCTGCTATTTTATTTTAGTATTCTATGGGAGCGTGGTCCTAGTCAAACTGACCCATTCCACGACAATAATATATCTTTGTGGCGACGCTGTCGTGGCGCTACCAGCGAAATATATCCGAAGCCTAAATCGCGCTATCAAAGTTCCGAAGTAAAAGCAGTATATGACATATATAGAATAGCTAGTGGGCAATAGGCACTTAGGTTTCACAGTGAGTTCCACATAACCACGGCAGACGGCTATCGTGGTATGTTTAGAGCATTCACAACCTCCTTTCGCCGCTCCTGGAGGGTAGCCCTTTTCATTGCTTCTGGGCGTAAAAAAAAAACTATCACTCGGAGCGTTGGCTGCTCCCCGAGCTGAATACCTTGCCCGGCGGGTGATCTCCCTTTTCCTTTCACGGCCTGATCTGAACACACAACCAACAATCATCGGAAACTACACCTTCAAACCTACGTCATCGTCCTCAAGTACCCCATTCATTCGCTACCGAGCAGATATGGTCTGCAGTTTTCACATTCTAATGCCATCTAGCTTAACAAAAGTTCAACGCAGCACTGGAATAATAATGCTTCTTGTTCCTTCAGGCTACTCTCTGCGCTACAGTGGTATACGTAGCCACGGCTCTGAGCCTTACTGCTTGCCTCTGCTTCACGGTACTCTCGCAGATTACTTGCCTTCTCGACTCACATCATACTACAAGGAAATTCTCTGGCACTTGCACATTCGTCGACATCTAGACTGCACTATCGACCTCTGGTCTGAGCAGCGGGGTTATGTGGCGGCGCTCTCGTCGCGCCACGAAGGAAACATATCCTAAGTTCCTAAGCCTAAATCGAGCTATCAAAGTTCCGAAGTAAAAGCAGTATATATACATAGAATAGCTTCGATTTACCACTCGGAGCGTTAGCGCTCCCCGGGCTGTGTACCTTGCTCGGCAGGAGATCTTCCCTTTCCCTTTCACGACCAAAGTTTCAGCATCGCTCTACCACGTAAATAAATTATGTTTCATTTTATTCTTTAAGAGAGAATTGTAAGTGGGTTCATGGGAGATTAAAATTGGTTTTTCCTATGGTGAATATTGAGACTACAAATTTAAACGAACGGACTACAAACTTAAAAAGTCATATCTTCGAATCCGCTATTTTACTACTTTCGTAATACACTTTGCAGAAGCGTTTCGAGCTCAGTTAAAAGGAGTCTTAGTAGTTGATAACATACACATACCTTTCTGTCTCTACCTCCATTCGAAACTCGCTACATTACCTTCTATTTACACTTATGAATAAAGAATTAAAAAATAAAATTACATCCGTCCACATACGTCCCACCGCAGAACACAGGCCGGAGCGCTTGCCCAATGCTTGTTGTCGAATTTCACACGTCATAGAAATATTTTTTTTATTTCTGGATCACGCAGGTTACCTCACGATGTTTTCCTTCATTGCCAGGTACGTCGTCAATCAGCCTTTAACATTGTAGTTACCAATTTCGGTGTCAACGGGGATTGAACCCAGGCTGCGCGCACACTGTGAAATTTACAGCGCGCGCTTAGCCCTTGACCGCGGTTCACGGCACGAGGAATTATAATTTAGATTGCCTGCTCCGGCATCGCCTGGGTAAGATCTATTAATGTGGCGTTATTAGATCTTACCCAGGCGAAGCAATTTTTTTCGGGTTTTTTTAATTGTCCGAGGTTTTCGGATAAAATATGGCCTAAATCACTTATTATGATATGATTAGTCCGAAAAGACAGACATACAAACATTTTAAATTATTTGTGGTTGGTCATGACTCACCGACAAATACAACTCTCAACTCTACAAAAGATAGTTATTTCGATATTACAGACAGACACTTCAATTTTATTTAGGTATATGTACCTAACGACAAACTTTTTTCTTTTACAATTGTCGGAGAAATTAACTTGAGGTTAAGGTGTTAAAGATAACCGGTGCATGTGTTGACAGGTTGTACGAGTACGTTCAAAATTGCCTTTAATTGTTTAATTGTTGTTGAGAGCTTGTTCACACAGAACGTGCGCCTTTAACAGTCGCTTACAATTGTTTATAAATCTATCCGACGGTTGTATTGTGATTTAATATGGTTTTTATATCACATTTAAGATTATTTTACGTGGCAAAGCCATGTTACAGCCAGTGGCGAAGCTAGGGCTCCAAACTAGGGCAAGCCCAAGATATGATTGTTGGCAACCAACATCGTCCGCCCCTCTTCGTGCACAACGGAAGAGAAGTGGAAAGGGAAATGTATAAAATAGGGTGCATCATGACTTTTGGGAAAATTAATTTGCCTTCGTAGGCACTCCCTAAGTGGCTTGTAGCCGCCTGCGCCCTCTTTTCCCAAAAGAGAGTCGCTTTAGATACGGCATAAGAAGCTTTAAACAGCTGGTTGCCAGTCCCCAAAGGCGGTTTTTAGGGGGTATCACTTAGGTTCCCCTTGTAGGCAGTGAGTCCCCCATAACCACGATAGACTGGCTATCGTGGTATGCGTAATGTATTTTCCGCCTCCCTACGGAGTAGCCCTTTTCCAATTGCTTCGTGCGCAAAAAAAAAAAGATTCTTGGGGGCAGTTTTAGAGAACACGCGTCGAATTAGTCAGTGTAATTAAGTGTAGTGATTACACAAAAAAAAAGATTAATTGAATACATATACATTGTGTTATAAGTGCATATTTATTTGTAATAAACTTTGTCATTTTGTTAACATGATAAACCGAAGCCGGGCTTTTGGCTCCATACTAATTGCTATATAAACAATCGTAGTTATATTTCATTATAGAACATTTTGCCACAGGTTAGAAAAGGAGCGATCGTCTTCTCGAAAGCCCGGTAAAAAGCCCACGCATGCGAGAGAGACGACTAATCGCTCAACTGAACTCCTTTTTTGTGACAGCAGTATCGCGCAGTTTTGCTAGTTTTGCCGCGATGATTAATGAACTGTGTAGAACAGAGGAGCGCGCGGGAAATTTGAAATAGTTTGAAACAGTTTACGAGTTATTTTTATTTATTAGTTGTTATTATTGATTGATTGAACAGTTGGATAGGGCAAGTCCGGCTTCTCGGCTTCTATGGAGGCTTCGCTATCGGCTGCAGCTATATCATGGTTGTTGTAGCACGAACGGGTCGGTTCGACCGAAGAAGGACCACGCTCTCACAGAATACCAGCGTAAAATAGCAGCTTAATGCTGTTGTGTTTCGTATGGTGAGCGTAGAAAACCGTAGACTCTTTTTACTAGAAACTTAATCGAGGATAGATGTAGACATCTATAGACCGCACCATACACAGACCATCAAGTGGACTGTGTGTTCGTGGATTTTGGGAGTGACAAACGAACTTCACAGTCTACCTGATCTGTACCCCTCAGACCAGAAAACGGTGATGTAAGCGCTGTTGTTTGGCGGTAGAAATAGGTAAGACAAAGGAACATACCCGGACGGTGTGTGATTTATACAAAAAATTAGTCTTACCACCTAGACTTTTATTGTTTTGATACTAAAACTCCATCACCTTCACTTCTCTTATCTTCTTCTCATTCATTTCTTGTATAGTGGATTTCGTTACAATTGATAATGGAAAATGCTAATTTCACCTTGGGATGCTAATTTCGTAGACACTCTGGCGGCCTCTCATCTTAGGGGTACCTCTTTTAGAGCCGGAGCGGCATCAGGGGCAGCTGAACTGAGTAAGTGGCGCAAATATGAGTCTATGCGAGATGATTACATATTTGTGCCATTTGCTGTAGAGACTATCGGTCCGTGGGGTCCACGTGCGGTGAAGTTTCTAAAGGAACTCCATCCGCGGCTGGTCGTTGCTGCTGGTGATAAAAGGGCTGGTTCTTTTTCGCTCAAAGGCTAAGTATTTTTTTAAGTTACTAGTTTTAGTTTTTTATTAATTATAGAATTTCACCTTTGTTAGGTTTTTGACACAGATAATCTCGTACGTGTGCGAGATTCTTAGAGTACTTAATAAGCAGTCTATATGAATACTCAAAGGCCAGATTTATTATACGCAGACGGGTGACGGTGAATAGGAATAAATAATTGGGATCTAGTTCATAATACTATTCGACGGTATGAACTGGAACTGGCAAATATTTGCATTAGTACATTTCTAACAGTGCATTTACGTGGCTGCCAATGAGAGAGCCGTGGTAGTTCAGATGGTTAGCGTTCGCTGTAAGTGTCACAGTACGCGAGCAACCCGGGTTCGATCTCCACCGGCACCAATGAAATTTTTAATTGCAATTTTAAGTGCTGATTTACCACGTGCTCGGCGATGATGGAAAACATCGTGAGGAAACTTGCATCGCTGAGAAATAAAGAAAAAAGTATTTCGAAGAAATGTGAACTTCGCCAACACGCATTGGGGCAGCGCGGCGGACATTTCCTTGCCCTAAAACCCTCTCAGCAATGAGAGGAGGCCTGTGCTCAGCAAGTGGGACGTATATAGGCTGTAACATTAACAATGAAACTCAACTCACTCGCAACACATAATACTTCATTACGTTAGAGACAAATATCCCTCGACAGTTCCTACGTGGAAATCAATTACAGATGCGACTCGAATAGATGAACTCCCCGAGCGGGACACAGTGGACGTAAGTTAATCAGATTAAGATCTCGTCGAATAAATTAAACAAGTTGTAACCGCACGTATAAGAGGCCACGTTGGCCTGGGCCGATTGAAACTGAGAACATTTAAATGACATTCTTGAGTTACAGCTGGCGACATGGCAGTTAACAAATCCTGAATGTCGCCGACGCCACTATCAATAATCGTTCAAACATTTTATTTATTACAAATTAAATTAATATCTATATCTATACATCTATACAAATAAATAAAATTGAAGTGTCTGTTTGTAAGGTCAAAATAACAGCTTTATAAAAAAAACTAATTTTAAATTTTTTGTCTGTCTGTCTGTCTGTTTGTTCTATTGTTGTTTGGCTAATCTCCGAAACGGCTGGACCGATTTTGACAGGATTTCACTGGCAGATAGCTGATATTATAAGGAGTAACTTAAGCTACAACTTTTATTTTAGTAATGATATCAAATGCCACGCGAGCGAAGTTGCGGGGAACAGCTAGTTAATTAATAAAATCAGATGTTACTTTGCGGAAATTAATGTTAAAAATTAATTCGCTAAGAATGCGGATTTCAGCTAATTAATATTTAACATCTTTAATTAATAAACTAACTATTTTTATTATTATTTAGAAATTACAATATATGATTTATTGTAATTTTATTAATGGATTCCATAGATTTATAATTAAATGAATATGTTTAAATATATTAATTTAATTATTAAAGTCTTGAACTTGAGGAAGATTTCAAGCACGGCGGCAACGTCTAGTTTAGGGGTATAGGGAACCTTATTTTAATTATAAGACCAAATATTTCAAATAAACTTCGAGGAAGATTTCACTTAATCATTTAAAACAATTGTTGCCACATTAATCTACGGCACTGTTGACAATTTATAAAATAGTTATACCATATCTGACGTATCCCGAAGTCGATATTATGTTTGCCAATACGACTTAGGGTCCTTCAAGAAAAAAACCTACTCCTTTTTAAAAGGCTGGCAACGCATCTGCAATTCCCCGGGTTATCCTGTCTTCCGCATATATGCATGGTGCATATTGCAGGTCTCGGGCCTCGGGGCTGACCCCATTACCCGGAGTCTCCTCGCGGTGCATTACTATGCACCGGTCGTGGGAGCCGATGTGGCATTGTTGGGTGAAACAGCGATCGGGTTTGGGTTCCCGATCGCTGTAGGTCGGTAATCTGGATTTTTTCTATGAAAGGTCAATGTGGGCGGCGGCTAATTCGGCCAGGCGTCTAAGTTGGCCTATCTACGGCATTGAGGGTTGTTACTCGACTCTCTAATCTCTATAGAGAGGAGTTCTCTTGGTAGAGGTCGCCCGTCCGGTGGCCAAGCGTGTAGAGGGGCGAAGTTCTGTAAGTGCTCGTGTGGCCCGTTATCAGCGCGGTCAAATATACCGCACGCTTTCCCCTGGTGTTGCGGTTGTTCATGGGCGGCGGTAGTCAGTTACTATCAGGTGAGCCGCATGCTCGTTTGCCCCCTCTTCTATAACAAAAAAACACCGGGTGGGGTGATAGCTTTACTTTCGGGTGATAAATATGTTAGATGCATTTTCATACGGCAAACACTACCAGCATTTGTAACCGCACTCGATTATCAAGTGAAAAGACAGCACTAGGAATGCACACAGAAAAGAGAAATACACACATACGCACAGAAAAGAGAATCTTCTCTTCAGTGTGTTTATAGATGGTACTATGTTTTATTCAAAGCATACTATTTTAAGCCTCACAACAGCTGTCCTCGTCACCTCATCCCACGGCAAACGTGCGTGCAGACTACTCGTTGTTACACACTTGATCCTGTCACTTTGTATTTTTTCCACTCCCTTCTCGACTTGCAGTAATCCGAGAAGACTGTCCGCGCGAGTTAGCGACTGCTGACAACATAATACAATGGACCGACCATTACTACGCCACCTTTTTTAAACAAAAACTAAACGATTATTGTTTTTTGCGTTTATAATACATTGATCTTTAATAATATTTTATACCTAACGATTTCTTATATTTACGAAATCATTAGGTAAAACAAAGAAACTATAATTTAAAATTTAAAAAAATTTGCACAACCGACTTCAATATAAGTTATTTAAGAATAACTCAAAAACTATTGGTCTGACCTTGATCATATGGGACCAGACGAGAACCATCAGCTTTCATACAAAAAAAACTCATAGAAATCGGTTCACCCAGTACAAAGTTATAACACACATAAAAAAAACATTCAGTTGTATTGAGTACCGTCTCCTTTTTGGAAGTCGGCAGACAAAATATAATAAGAAACCGTCACATACTTATTGTCACAAATATGAAATGACATTGCTAAAATAGAATAGAATGGAATAGAATAGAATAGTATAGAATAGAATAATTTTTATTCTATATTTTTTTAAACATTAAATTACAATATAATATTTTATACGATTAAGTATGAAAACATTTAGAAACAGTAAGATAGCGACCACCTCATTCCATTCTCAATCATGTACTTTTTAGTAATATAAAACAAATTTTACGCGGGGCATGGACAATTATAAAAAATAAGTTAAATTAAAAGCGATAAAATCTGTAAAATTAGTATATTATTCAATATTTTATACCATTTGTTAAAATTTTAAGCGAGTCATGTATGTTATGAAGTATGGTTTTAGTTTTATAGTGTATTAAGTTGTCGTTTTCTTGTACGGTATCAGATATCTCGCTAAACAGGTACATCCTAGTTGGAGCAGAGAGGTGCCGGTGGTATTTGAAGAATTTACATTAAAGGAGTTCTAAATAGGTTATTTATTATGTAATAATATGTTAACGGGTAATCGTATGTAGATTTAATCACCATAATATTTTTTTTATAGGATAGGGTGACAAACGAGCACACATTCCACCTGATGGTAAGTGGCTGCTGTGGCCCATAGACATTTATATCTCTCCTCAATAAAGAATCAAAATGCAGATGCGTTGGCACCCGTGAGGATTAAGAATGCCTCTTTTTCATTAAAAAGGGACTCCGGTTCTCTGCACTCACCATACGAAACAAAGGAGTGTTAAGCTATAATTAGGCCCTGTTTAAATATTTATCAGTGATTTAGAAAAGGCTGTCATTTCTAAATCACTTTAATATAGGTCTTATGAAAAATATTTTTTCTACTCTACGTTAGCCCATAAAGTCCTTTTCCCCTGAATATGCCTTTTCCGTTTATCGGAGGTAGACATGGGACGAGTACTCGGTTTGTTTTCGGTACTCGGCGGATTCGGCCTTTTTTTGGGTTCGGCCGAGCACCGAGTATTAACGGCCGAGTACCGAGTACTCGGCCTTAATTATATCCGAGAGAAAAATAAACAAAAAGACAGTTTTTATCATTATTATTATATTAGACACATTAAAACATCAGGAACATGAGAAGCAGCAGAAATATTTAGAACTTACATAAAAATATATAATAGAAATTATTATTACTAAATATATAATATTTAAAATTTAAGAGAGGAGGTTTTGTGATGCAAAAACGTTAGTTTTTCGGCCCTATTTGGGTCTAGTTTGTAAGGGATATAACCGCACGCAGTCCGCTACTGCGTTTTTTAAAGCCGAGTATTCGGCATAGTACTCGACCCAATCTAGGCCTAGTACCCGGTGGCCGAGTACTCGGCGAATCACTACTCGTTCCATATCTAATCGGAGGATCAGTTTTATGCTCGATTTCTATATTAAAGAAACGTTTCGTTTTCCGTAACGATCCGTTTTATTACATGCAAAGTGCACGTAAAACAGTTTATACTACAATAACAGTATAACTTAAAATGAAAACACTTTACACGGTTCTTAAATAGTTGAACTGGTATTTTGTTTTAAAAAAGGTTTTTTTTATGGAATAAAAGTGAAAAACGAGCACACAGTCCACCTGTGGTCTATGAACCACAGGTGGACTGTGTGCTCGTTTCTCCATTTTTCTTTCATTATAAGAATCAAAATACAGATGCGTTTCATCATTGTCATCAAAAGGCTGGCATGCTCGTTTCCAGTAAAAAGGATCTCCGGATCTCTACACACCATATGAAACAAAGTAGCATAAGGTTGCTATTTTACGCCGGCATTCTGTGAGAGCGTGGTACACCACCGGTCGAGTTGACCCATTCGTGTTACAACCTGCTGTATATTATACATATAGCTGTATCGTGGTTATCTCATCTCATAAAAGTCCCATTCTACCGATTTAAAATAGTGTCTGTGTGAGAGTTCAGTAACATGCACACAAGCACGCACGCATGCGTGCTTGTGTGCATGTTACTGAACTTTTTCTGAGCTCTATAAAGTTAGCAGTGAAAAGTCAGCAGAAACCTTAAAATTGTATCTAGGAATTTGTAGCTAATTTGTTGCTAATTAGTTACCAAAGTCGCAAAAAAATTTGAGAAATTTGATTTACTGCTATCTTTACATTAAGATAGCAGTAAAATCTTTCAATCAACCCCACCGTAGCTGATAAAACGGGATAATTTGTTGCTAATTAGTTGCTGGAATATAATGCAAAAAAAATTTAAAAAAATCAAAAATTTAAAAAATCAAATATTAAAAAATCTAATATTAAAAAAAAAAACAAAAACAAAAATTAAAAAAAATATCAAGTGATGTTTTAATACTGATTCTGAAGTTCCAAATTAATGGCAACTTTGCTGCTGATTAATAAATAGATCAATAACTTCCAGACAGCCTACAACAACATAAAATCGGTCGATAAGTTATATCAAGTAATAAGTTACAAATAAATGTGTACAAGCTGCCTATACGGAAGCCTTAAAAACAGAACAACAGTTATTTTGTGCTGTTCAGTTATGGAAGTAGCAAGTCATAAAAAGCCAGAAACAAAATAAAATCAGTCTATGAGCTGCGCCAAGTTATTACTTAGTATTTTTTTGTGTACACGCTGTACTTACGTAAAAATTTTGAGAAACAAAAGTTAGCAGAATTTTTGTTGCTGCTCAGTAATGGAAGCAGTAAGTCACAAAGAGCCAGCAACAAAATAAAGTCGAACAATAAGCTGCACCAAGTAATAAGTTAATAATAATTAGTTAGTAATTAATAAAAGTAATTGGTTCGTAATTATTTGTGTACATGCTATTTTTACATGAAAATTTTAAGAATAAAGTTAGCAGAATTCTTTGTTGCTGCTCAGTAACGGAAGCAGTAAGTCACAAAGAGCCAGCAACAAAATAAAATCGATCAATAATCTGCACCAAGTAATAAGTTAATAATAATTAGTTAGTAATTAATAAAAGTAATTAGTTAGTAATTGTTTGTGTACATGCTATTTTTACATGAAAATTTTAAGAATAAAGTTAGCAGAATATTTGTTGCTGGTCAGTAACGAAAGCAGCAACTCATAAAGAGACAACAACTAAATAAAATCACTCGATAAGCTCCACCAAGTAATTGGTTAGTAATTATTTGTGTACATGCTATATTTACATGAAAATTTTAGGAAAAAAGATAGCAGATATATTGTTGCTGGTCAGTAACGAATGCAGCAACTCATAAAGAGCCAGCAACAAAATAAAATGAATCGATAAGCTGCACCACGTTATTGGTTGGTAATTATTTGTGTACATGCTATATTTTTATGAAAATTTTAGGAAAAAAGGTAACAGATATTTTGTTGCTGAACAGTAACTGAAGCAGCCACTCATAAAGAGCCAGGAATAATATAAAATAGATATATAAGGAGCACCAAATAATTAGTTAGTAATTATTTGTGTAGATGCTATATTTTTAGGAAAATTGTAGGAAAAACATAGCAGATATTTTTTTGCTGATCAGTTATGGCAGCAGCAAGTCATAAAGAGTCAGCAACAAAATAACAATGATCGATAAGCGGCGCCAAATGATAAGTTAAAAATTTAACATGTACACAAATAATAACTAACTAATTACTTCGTGCTCCTTATCGATTTATTTATTTTAATGCTAACTCTTAATGACTTGCTGCTTTTGTTACTGACCAGCAACAAATATTCTGCTAACTGTTTTCTTAAAATTTTCATTTAAATATACATTTGTGTACATGAATAAATAATTACTAACCAATCACTTGGTGCAACTTATCGATTTATTTTTTATTGTTGCTGGCTCGTTATGAGTAGCTGCTTTAATTGTTGGTGATCAACAAAATATCTGCTATTTTGTCCTAAAATTTTCATAAAAATATATTATGTAAACAAATAATTACTAACTAATTACTTGGTGCAGCTTATGCATCTACTTTATTTTGTTGCTGGCTCTTTATGAGTTGCTGCTTCAGTTACTGACTAGCAACAAAATATCTGCTACCTTTTTTTCCTAAAATTTTCATAAAATAAAGCATGTAAACAAATAATTACTAACAAATTACTTGGTGCTCCTTATCGATCTATTTTATTTTGTTGCTGACTCTTTATGACTTGCTGCTTCCATAACCGACCAGCAACAAAATATCTGCTACCTTTTTTCCTACAATTTTCCTAAAAATATAGCATGTGCACAAATAATTACTACTAACTAATAACGTGGTATAGCTTATCGATTGATTTTATTTTGTTTCCGGCTCTTATTGAGTTGCTGCTTTTGTTCCTGATCAGCAACAAACATTCTGCTAACTTTCTTTTCCTAAAATGTTCATGTAAATATAGCGTGTACACAAATAATTACTAACCAATTACTTGGTGCAACTTATCGATCTATTTATTTTGTTACTAGCTCTTCATGAGTTGCTGCTTCCATAACCGACCAGCAACAAAATATCTGCTATATTTTTTCTTAAAATTTTCATAAAAATATAGTTTGTACACAAATAATAACTAACTAATTACGTGGTACAGCTTATCGATTGATTTTATTTTGTTTCTGGCTCTTATTGAGTTGCTTTTTTTTTAATAGGATATGGGTGACAAACGAGCACACAATCCACCTGATGGTAAGTGGTTGCTGCGGCCCATAGATATCTACATCTATCCTCGTTTGCGAATCAAAATGCAGATGCGTTGTCACCCGTGAGGACTAAGATGGAATGCCTCATTTCCAGTAAAAAGGGCCTCCGGCCACCTGCACTCACCAAGCGAAACGCAAGGTAAGCAAGCGAAACGCAGAGGTAAACCTCTACTTCACGTTGGTATTCTGTGAGGTGAGGTCGTGGTACCACCCCGGTTCGAGCCGGCCCATCCGTGCGACAGCAAAAGCTGCCACGTGGTTCTACCACTGTTGAAATACTGCTTCAGTTACTGTTCAGCAACAAAATATCTGCTAACTTTTTACCTAAAATTTTCATAAAAATATAGTATGTACACAAATAATTACTAACTAATAACGTGGTGCAGCTTATCGATTGATTTTATTTTGTTGCTGGCTCTTTGTGACTTACTGCTTCCATTACTGAGCAGCAACAAAATTCTGCTAACATTTTTTTTCAAAATTTTTACGTAAGTAGAGCGTGTACACAAAAAATACTAAGTAATAACTTGGCGCAGCTCATAGACTGATTTTATTTTGTTTCTGGCTCTTTATGACTTGCTACTTCCATAACTGAACAGCACAATATAACTGTTGTTCTGTTTTTAAGTCTTCCGTATAGGCAGCTTGTACACATTTATTTGTAAATTATTACTTGATATAACTTATCGACCGATTTTATGTTGTTGTAGGCTGTCTGGAAGTTATTGATCTATTTATTAATCAGCAGCAAAGTTGCCATTAATTTGGAACTTAAGAATCATGATTAAAACATCACTTGATATTTTTTTAATTTTTGTTTTTTTTTAATATTAGATTTTTTTAATTTTTGATTTTTTACATTTTTTTGCATTATATTTCAGCAACTAATTAGCAACAAATTATCCCGTTTTATCAGCTACGGTGGGGTTGATTGAAAGATTTTACTGCTATCTTAATGTAAAGATAGCAGTAAATCAAATTTCTCAATTTTTTTTGCGATTTTGGTAACTAATTAGCAACAAATTAGCTACAAATTCCTAGATACAATTTTAAGGTTTCTGCTGACTTTTCACTGCTAACTTTATAGAGCTCCTTTTCTGCTCGTTTTAATTGACTTTGATTTTATCATTCGTAAAAATAAAAATTAAAACTATTAAAATAATTCTTCATGCACTTCATTTACTGCAAAACGACTCGTAAAAGAAAACGAAACGTTTTAAAATATAGAAACCCGGCATTAATCGTCTTGCTTGACAAGCGTACGAGTATTGAACAATTTCAGTATCGCACCTTTGGTCGGTTTCTTTACTCATGTGCCTTTAACGTTGCTGCCTTTGCGGTTTTTTATTTTACGCGTGACGTGAACGAGATGATTAATAGAATCAGGCGTTACTTTGCGGAAATCCATTATATTAAAGATGTTAAAAATGAATTAGTTAAAATCCATGTAACAAAATTAAATGATTTTTTGACCTTGAAGATCACTTCCCGACCTCCCGCAATTGCGTGCATATTCCAGCACCACTACTCCTAACACCACTACACTAGGAAAGTCACTTATCTTAGCGGTCAGCCACGGCAGAGTCTACTTCACCTTAGGATGTCTCGATTAGAAGCAAACACGTGTCGTATTGTCGACGGACGGTCTTTCCTAGTGTAGTAGTGTTAGGAGTAGTGGTGTTGGGATAAGTCTTGACGGGGATAGTGCACATAATTAAGGGAGGGCGGGAGGTGCTCTTTAAACTAGGTAACATCATTTTATTTTATTACGCGGATCTTTGCAGTATCATTTTTAACCCTTTCGCTGTCCCGTGTACTACATATAGGTCATTCCTATTGTCTTACTATTCTGTTTGAAAACCGGACAGTGAAAGTGTTAAGTAAACGAGATGGTTATGCTGCGATCTGTCGAAAGACACAAGGTCTGTTTTGGCATTTCCTATAATCGTCGCTTACGACACTCATGGAACTAAATGTGATGATAGATTCTCTTGCGCCGAATGTAATCGAGTTTTGGCGGGAACTTGACCGGCGGTTTGCTGCTCCTGTATCATTGTTTAAATAATGGTTTGAAGTGGGTTTTGATAAAAAAATAGTGGTGCAATTTTGTGTATTAAGTGTCTGCGCATGTGAACTATTAGTGGAAACGGTGAAACAAGTGCTCTGATGGTGATGTGATTCTCAATATAAGGTGACTGTCTGCTTTGTCGCCTTGAGATACCATCGCCAACTGTCAGCTGTCTGCTGGTTCAAGTTGTCGTCAAAATTTCCCAAGGGCCACACAATGTGACGCATATTGTGAAGCAGTGTACTATGAACGATAATTATACATTGTAACTTCAGGCTCAGAAGGGTTAGAACCTAGAGCCGTAAAGCCAGTTATAAAAAAAACCGACTGTAATCGGAGTAGAAAAGAAGGATAGAAATATTTTATTTTTGTTTTTGTAAAAGCAAAATACTTGCATGTTTCTAATATTCCCAGCTAACCACTCCTGGTTAGCTTAAAGCTTGTGTTGGGAGAAGTTCGCGACAGAAGTCGAATGGCGGATTTAAAAACACGACCTTTTGAATTCGCGCTCCGCACACTGCCATTAAGCTTTCGCTTAAATTAAATTGTAACAAATCGCTTATAATTAACAGTTATTAGGTGGTTTTCATTTAATTATTGATATTTTTTTAATCATTAAATAAAAAATGAAGAGTTTAAAAATCTACATAAAAAAGAAATTATTAGACCCAGATTGTAAGAAATGGTCAGATTTACTTTGCTTAATAACTCTCATAAATATAAACAGGGCATGTCCTTTTTCAGTACAACTGCATTTGAAGAATGTATTTGCATCGCAGCTTCAGTCTGATGTCTATTAGCAGCGGTGCCATTAATCTCACTATTACAAATGGCTACACGTTGCGGATGCCTCCAGGGTTGTAATTATAACATCATTTTTAATGATGCATATTTTAAGATTTATCTACAATATTTGTAAACATGCAGGAAGTCGATGGATACAGGTGGATCAGGACCGTGCTTCGTGGCATTTCTTTGGGAGGCCTATATTAAGCAGTGGTCTTGTAAAGGCTGTAATGATGATGATGATGATGATGATTTATAAGTGTTTTGTTATGATGTGCTGTCTGTTATTAAGGCATTTAATGAAGAAACACTGAGGAACAGTTTAGAGATTTAAGAGCTTGATCGGTTTGCGAACAGTTTTTTGATCGACGATTGTGACTTCACTTGAGCCTTTTTTATATGATAGGGGTGACAAACGAGCGCATAGTTCGCCTGATGGTAAGTGGATATGGTGGCCTACAGATATCTACGTATACACTCGATTTAGAATCAAAATGCAGATACGTTATCATCCCTGAGCATTTGAATCGAATGCCTCGTTTGCTGTAAAAAGGGTCTCCGGTTCTCTACACTCGCCACACGAAATACAGCAGCCTTAACACTTTCGCTGTCCGGTTTTGAGACACAATAGTAAGACAATGGCAGTGACCTATATGTAGTGCACGGGACAGCGAAAGGGTTAAGCTGTTTTTTTTACGTTGGTATTTGTAAGAGCGTGGTTCTTTCATGGTTAGTCCATCACGTGCTACAACTATAATATAGCTGCATCATGGCTGTACAACGTATAGACAGTTTTTTTGCAGGCCATACAAATAATTCGCTGTAACTCATTGCTAAGCTGATAACTACCGAGCATCGTTAATTAGATCCGACTTCAATTATAATCAGAACAACAAATACAGACAGACAAAGCTCGCACAGAATATAACACGATTTTTTTAATTTTAAAATGTATGCCCCTTTTTTCATTAAATTGTTTGTTTAAACACAAGCGTAAAAGCGTAAAGTTGTTGTAATGCTGCCGTGTTTCGTGATTGTTTGGTGATTGTATAAAACCAGATACCTTTTTTATTGGTCTGGTTACCAATATTGGATTCCATATAGTATATACTTCAACTAAAAATTGAATCCATAGTGATGATAATGTTTTATTCTGAATAAGTTTGGAGGTTAGCATCATAGTGGAGATATGTACAGTGCACTAGTGCTATACTCTGCACTTATGCTCGATGAACCGCTTATGCGATAGGACCGAAGTTTGATTTCAAACCGTAAATTGCCGTATAGTGGCGTCATAAGAGAATATACTACGACCTACCAAAAATTTATTCTCCAATTATATACACTAACAAGAGATAAAATTATCTTGTCCTTATGCCAAAGCACGGCAACGGGGAGAAGAATATCCCCGTTTGACATAACGAGTAGATATATATCTCCCGTCCGTAATATGAAGCCAAATGAAAAATAAAAAATTATGCTTTCTTGACATTGAAAGGGGCAATTTTATCCTATTGGACGTTGGTTTATATCCACCATAGATTTTTTGTTAGAATATAAACTTAAGTTTATATTCATACAAAAATCTATCTAAGTCCAAGTCTATCTCCCATTTTATCTACTGTCAATATCCACCAGTGTGCCTATGGTCTAAGGGTGGATAAAACTAAGTGAGGGGATAAACCATTGCCCCATAAATGAATTACTCATTCTGTGGAGTCTAGTAACTGGCATTACAAGCTTGTGTATGTTCCTAGTGCTTAAAATATGAACATATTCATTCTTATTAAAGCTATTTATGTTTTTATGTACATACATTACATTTACATAAATATATTGCGATACCAAAGTTAATATGTTTATTTCTTTAAAATTTTCTCTAATTGACTCATTAAAATTTAAGTTATAAGTCGCCCGTACGGCTCTTTTTTGCAAAACAAATATAACTTCGATGTCAGTCGCATTATCCCATAACACAATTCCATAAGATATCATGCTATGAAAGTAACTAAAATAAACTAACCTAGCTGTCTCAACTTTGGTGAGACTTCTAATCTTTCTAACAGCATATGCTGCAAAACTAAGTCTGCCTGCTAATTTAGATATATGGGGGCCCCATTGAAGTTTCGTGTCAATAGTAATACCAAGAAAAACAGTGGTATCCACAATACTCTAATCTACTACAACTTATTTAAACAGTGGTAGAGCCACGCGGCAGCGTTTGCTGTCGCACGGATGGGCCGGCTCGAACCGGGGTGATACCACGACCTCACAGAAAACCAGCGTGAAGTAGAGGTTTACCTCTGCGTTTCGCTTGGTGAGTGCAGGTGGCCGGAGGCCCTTTTTACTGGAAATGAGGCATTCCATCTTAGTCCTCACGGGTGACAACGCATCTACATTTTGATTTGTAATAGAGGATAGATGTAGATGTCTATGGGCCGCAGCAACCACTTACCATCAGTTGGACTATGTGCTCGTTTGTCACCCTTATTCTATAAAAAAAATACTCAACTCTTCCCCATTTAAGAGCACATTGGTATTTGAATGTTAAATATTAGGTATTATAATTTAAATACATTTTGTATTATTGCCGTTTAAGAGCAAATTGTTGGTGTCAAATCAATGTACTAATTTCGATAGTGCATTATTTACATCGTCATAATTAATTGACTGCCGGATTGTACCCTCCAAAATAAGGTAAGTAATTAATATAGACTAAGGACAGAAATAGGCCAAGAGTCGTGGAACCTGAGGAACGCCCATAGACACTACTGACCCAGAGGAACCTTTACCATTGATAACGAATTTTTGAGTTCTGTTATTTAAATCTATACAAATAAAATAAAATTGAAGTGTCCGTTTGTAATGTCGAAATAACAGCTTTTTACTATATTCATATGAAAGTATGTACGGTACTTATAACAAAACACGATTTTTAAAGTTTTTGTCTGTCTGTCTGTTTGTTCAGGTTAATCTCCGAAATAGCTGAACCGATTTTGACCGGACTTTCACTATCAGATAGCTGATGTTATAAGAAGTAACTAAGGCTACTTTTATTTCAGAAAAAGAATTAGGGTTCCGCGCAAAAAATTAAAACCCATGAAATCCAATGGTAATACATTACGCGCGGGCGAAGTCGCGGGGAACATCTAGTATGAAATAATAAGTGAAAAGGCGCAGGTTCGGCCTCACATGGAATAATATTCCCATCTCTGGGCTGGGGTTCCCCAGTGCCATCTCCTTCCACTTGACCGCATCCAGCGCAGAGAGGCACGAATCGTCGACGACCGAGTCCTTTTTGATCGGCTCTATTCACTGGCGCGGCAAAGAGATGTTGCAACTCTTTGCCTATTTTATCGCATCTACTACGAGGAGTACTCTGAGGAATTGTTTGGACTAATTCCAGCTACTCAATTTCACCATTGCACACCGCGACAAAACTTGCGATACCATCCATAACATCTGGATGATTGGCGGTCCACCACTGTGCGATTTAGATGATGTTTTCTTCCTCGCACGACTTCCTTGTGGAATATTTTACCACCAGCGATTTTCCCGGACCGATACGACTTAGGGACCTTCAAGAAAAAAACCTACTCCTTTCTAAAAGGCCGGAAACGCATCTGCATTTCCCCTGGTGTTGCAGTTGTTCATGGGCGGCGATAGTCACTTACTATCAGGTAAGCCAACTACGTAACGTAACAAATTTAACAATGGTAGAGCTAAGCGGTAGCTTTTACTGTCGCACGGATGGGCCAGCTCGAACCGGGGTGGTACCACGACCTCACAGAATACCAGCGTGAAGTAGAGGTTTACCTCTGCGTTGCGCTTGGTGAGTGCAGGTGGCCGGAAGCCCAATTCCCCCCCACCCCATCAACATGGTAGTGGAATTAAATAAAAAACTACCCCAGGAGGGTACCAGCACCCCTGGAGAATCCCTCGCTGAGCATCCACGACCATACTACTTCACTCCTGAGCGTGGGTGCTCAGGCTGCCCCGCGTATTCTGGGAGGGGGGGGGGGGAAGGCGAGACCATATACCTTCCCTGTTGGACCTTCTGCTGACCTCTCATCCGGACGGATATCAGGTCTCCGTCGATGCCCCTCTGGGCTCTTCGGACCATTGTTTGATCCGGAGTACAGTGCCACTCACGCTCCAATCGCAGTTGCGATCTGCAGCTTGCCGCCATGTTTGGCACTATAGGTCAGCTGATTGGGACGGGATGCGGTCTTTTTTTGCATCCTACTCTTGGGGGCGAGGTTGCTTCTCGCCGGAAGATCCCAGCGTTGTTGCCGATTCTGTTGCTGATGTGGTATTTCAGGGTATGGAACTTTTTATTCCATCCTCTGTGGTGCCCATCGGAGGCGGATCCCAGCCATGGTTTGGTCGCTCCTGTAAAATAGCATCACGCTATAAGCAGGAGTGCTACCGGGCCCGGGCTGACGCATCAACTTCTTGGGATGTAAACACCAGCGCACTTAAAAAGAAGTATAATTCCGCCTCCACGCCCTTCAAAAACATCATTGCCAAGGCAATGTCTGAGCACATCGGCGGAATTGGCGAGAAGCTAGTTCGCCTTCCTTTGGGAACCCGTGCATTCTGGTCTCTCGCCAAGGCTGTCCAAGGGAACTTCTTTCAGCCTTCTCTTCCATCTCTGCACAGAGAGGACGACTCACTGGCCCATGCCGCAAAGGAGAAAGCCGATCTGTTGAGCTCTCTTTTGGCGTCCAACTCGACTCTAAATGACGGGGGGAACACACCGCCGACCATCCCGCGATGTGAGTGCTCCATGCCGGATTTGCGATTTACACAGCGCTCGGTTCGCAAAGCACTCTTCTCCCTGGACGTCAGCAAGTCGAGTGGGCCCGATGGAGTCCCTCCCATTGTGCTGAAGACGTGTGCTCCGGAGTTGGCACCGGTTTTAACGCGTCTTTTCCGGTACTCCAACTCCCAAGGCGTAGTCCCAAATTCATGGAAGACAGCTTTGGTCCACCCGATCCCTAAAAAAGGCGACCGCTCAGACTCGCCATCACCTCCTTGTTCTCCAAAATAATGGAAGCAGTTATAAACTGCCAGCTCATGAGGTACCTTGAGGATCACCAGCTGATTAGTGACCGCCAGTGAGGTTTTCGTCGGAGTCGATCAGCTGGTGATCTTCTAGTCTACTTAACTCATAGATGGGCGGAGGCAGTAGAGTTCAAGTGGGAGGCAATGGCCGTTAGTTTGGACATAGCGAAGGCCTTCGATCGGGTCTGGCACAAAGCGCTTCTTTCGAAGCTTCCTTCCTATGGGCTTCCCAAGAAATTGTGCAAATGAATCACCAGTTTCCTTGCTGATCGGAGCATAAAGGTCGTAGTAGACGGGGCACGCTCTGATTTCAAGCCTATTAACGTTGGTGTTCCACAAGGCTGTGTGCTATCACCAACGCTGTTTCTCCTGCATATCAATGATATGTTGCTAACTGGTAGCATTCATTGCTATGCAGACGACAGCACTGGTGATGCCTTATATACCGTCCGTGCAAATATTTCTCGGAAAAACGTCGCCGAGTACCGGGACAAACTTGTGTCTGAATTCGAGTCTTTGCTTAACAAAGTCTCGGATTGGGGGCGACTAAATCTAGTCCAGTTTAATCCTAAGAAGACACAAGTTTGCGCGTTTACCGCTAAAAAGAACCCCTTTGTCGTATCTCCTCAGTTTCAAGGCACTCCCCTTGCTGCCTCAGCCAGTATCGGAATCCTTGGCGTCGACATATCGAATAGTGTGCAGTTTCGTGGTCACTTGGAGGGGAAGGCCAAATTGGCCTCTATAAAGCTTGGCGTGCTCAGCAGAGCGAGACAGTATTTCATGCCGGCACATCGCTTGCAACTTTTCAAAGCGCAAGTTCGGCCCCACATGGAATACTGTTCTCATCTCTGGGCCGGGGCACCCCAGTGCCAGCTCCTTCCACTTGACCGCATCCAGCGCAGAGCGGTTCGAATCGTCGAAGACCGAGTTCTTTCTGATCGGCTCGATACACTGGCACTGCGTAGAGATGTTGCATCTCTTTGCGTATTTTATCGCATCTATCACGTGGAGTGCTCTGAGGAATTGTTCGGACTAATTCCAGCCGCTAAATTTCCCCATCGCACATCGCGACAAAATTCGGGTTACCATCCATACCATTGGATGATTGGCGGTCCACCAGTGTGCGATTTAGAAGAAGTTTTCTCCCTCGCACAACTTCCTTGTGGAATCAATTGCCATCAGCGAATTTTCCGGACCAATATGACTTAGGAACCCTCAAGAAAAGAGCTTACACCTTTCTAAAAGGCCGGCAACGCATCTGCACTTCCCCTGGTGTTGCGGTTGTTCATGGGCGGCGGTAGTCACTTACCATCAGGTGAGCCGCATGCTCGTTTGCCCCCTAGTCTATAAAAAAAGAGAAAAAGCCGCACCTTCGTTTGCCCCCTCTCCTATAAAAAAAAGTCTAAGTGCAATATATTTGACATCGTAATGTTGTAGTGTTCTGATTAAAATCTCATGATGAGCACAATCGAAAACCTAGGGAAGATCACAAAAATACCTAAGGCATCTTGTGCACTCCCCCAGGCGTTAAAAATATATTTCATAAGCTGGACACCTACGTTAGTCGTCGAGCGACCCCTTGTGAAACCAAATTTATTTTCATGGAGTAATTTAATTTTATTAAAAAAAATTAACAATTGATCTAATATTACCCTTTCAAAAATTTTACTGAGAGTTGGTAGTACAGAATTAGATTTAAAATTAGCGGAGTTCAATGTACTACCAGATTTAAATAAAGATATTACTATACTATGTTTCATTAAATGAGGAAACACAGGAGACACAAAAACACCAGATCCGATATTACCAGTAGTATTAAAAATAATAGAAATATGTGGTGCAGTTAATTCTATTATGGACGCAATAGCTGTAACGGAAAATATCACATAAAAATGCGTTGAAGAACTTGAAAATAAATATCACGATTGGCATAAAATCTATACAGACGGATCAAAGAGTGCTACGTTGCAAGGAGCAGCTTTTTTTAGACCCATCTCGAGCAGTTTCTAGATCGTATAAAGTTACAAATGACGTTTGTATTATGACTCTTGAACTCATTGCAATATCCGAAGCCCTAAGATATACCGCAAGCCGCATAATATTATGTACTCGGACAGCAAAACAGTTATCTGACATTTGGATCGATCCGAATCAGAGGTGTTTTAATAGCCTTACTTTACCAAATATATCAGTTTAGTCTTCATTTTTATATAGGAGAGGGGGCAATCGAGCATGCGGCTCACTTGATGGTAAGTAACTACCGCCGCCCATGAACAACTGCAACACCAGGCGAATTGCAGATGCGTTGCCGGCTAAGAGTCTGTGCAAGAGAGAAAAAAATCTGCGGTTTTCTTTACATCAAGGGTTATGAAATATATTATAATAGAATAGAATAGAATAATTTTTTATTCAATATTGATTATTACATAATTCTTATTGAAAGTAATTTTTTATTTACCACTGGTTCGGAAAATACCTCTGTCCTGGGAAGAACCAGCAAGAAACCCAGCGGGACTTTTTTTTTCAAACATATTTCACTTAACAATAATTTAATTTATACAATTTTTAAATGATTTTTAATAGAACCAGCATGGTGGCGATCACCTTATTCCCAGGGGTTATTTTCATTCATGTATTCCTTGATATTATAATAACCCTTTTTGTACAGTTTTTCTTTAATAAAACTTTTAAACTTGTTTATTGATAAACTTTGAATATGTTCTGGGATTTTGTTGTAAAAGCGTATACATTGCCCCATAAATGAATTACTGATTCTGTGGAGTCTAGTAACTGGTATTACAAGCTTATGTTTGTTCCTAGTGTTTAATGAATGCACATCCTTATTCTTATTAAAGCTATTTATGTTTTTATGTACATACATTAGATTTTCATAAATATATTGCGATGCCAAAGTTAATATGTTTATTTCTTTAATTTTTTGTCTGAGGGACTCTTTACAATTTAGGTTATAAATCGCCCGAACGGCTCTCTTTTGCAAAACAAATATAGCTTCAATATCAGTCGTATTACCCCATAGCAAAATTCCATAAGACATTACGCTATGAAAGTAACTAAAATACACTAATCTAGCTGTCTCAACATCTGTGAGACTTCTAATCTTTCTTACAGCATATGCTGCAGAACTAAGTCTTCTTGCTAATTTAGATATATGGGGGCCCCATTGAGGTTTCGCGTCAATAGTAATACCGAGAAAAACAGTGGTATCCACAAGACTCAACTCCTCCCCATTTAATAGCACATTGGTATTCGAATGTTTTACATTAGGTATTGTAAATTTAATACACTTTGTCTTATTGCCGTTTAAGAGCATATTGTTGGCGTTAAACCAATGTACTAATTTCGATAGATCATTATTTACATCGTCATAATTAATAAACTGCCGTTTGAGTTTGAAAATTAAAGAGATATCGTCAGCAAATAATACTATATCGTGATTGTCCCCTACAAGATAAGGTAAGTCATTAATATAGATTAAAAACAGGAATGGGCCAAGAATCGAGCCCTGAGGAACGCCCATTGATACTACCGATCCGGAGGAACCTTTACCATTTATCACGACTTTTTGAGTTCTATTACTTACATATGAAGTAATAAGTCTAAGCGCCAAATTTTTTACACCGTAATGTTGTAGTTTCCTGATTAATGTTTCATGATGAACACAATCGAAAGCCTTGGAAAGATCACAGAAAACACCTAAGGCATCCTGTGAATTCTCCCAGGCATTAAAAATATATTTCATAAGCTCAACACCGGCGTCAGACGTCGAGCGACCCCTTGTAAATCCCCCTTGTAAAAAAAATTAACAATTGATCCAAAATAATTTTTTCAAAAATTTTACTAAGAGTTGGTAGTACAGAAATAGGTCTAAAATTAGCGGGGTCCAATGTACTACCAGATTTAAATAAATGTATTACTTTACTATACTTCATTAAATCAGGAAACACACCAGAATCGATACAAGTATTAAAAATAATAGCAAGATGAGGTGCAATTAAATCTATTATGGACGCAATAACTGTCACGGAAATCCCCCACAAATCTGCGGTTTTCTTTACATCAATGGTTTTGAAGTATTTTACAATATCTTGCGGTAATACTTTTTCAAATCTAAATTCTTTTAAACAGATATTAATATTCTGTTTGAGTAATGACTCGGCGACAGCTGGAGAAGTATTCAAAGACTCTGTTGTCAAAATAGGAATATCAGTGAAATATTTCTCAAACACCGCTGCGACTTCTTGATTTGATTTAGTCAATTCATTGTTAATTTTTAATTAATAGTTTGAGTTACGAGGTTTTTCTTTACCGGTTTCGCTGTTAATTATACTCCACGTCATTTTAATTTTATTCTTAGCCGTCTTAATTTTGTTGCTAATATGTAACGATTTGGCTGTGGAGCAAACTTTTTTAAACATTTTAGAATAATTTTTGACATATTCTTTAAAAGCATCAGAAGGATTATATGATCTTTCATGGTAAAGGTCATGTAACCTTCGTCTGCTTTTATGAATTCCCACTGTCGCCCACTCATTAAATACCTTGCGACTGTTTCCGGAGAATGTTTTAAAAGTAAATGTTTTTCTAAATTCATTGCTTATAAGGGTAAATAATTCTCCATATAAAAAGTCTGAATTGTTCTTATAAGAAAGCGATGGAAGGTTTTTTTACCATATTACTTCTAAATCTCTCCAGACGTTTTGCATTAATCGGAACAAAAACAATTTTTTCAATTTCCTGTTTTTTTGTACATATATGGTAATGAAATCAGTTGTCCACAGTGATCTGAACTAAGTTTTAGAAATTGAATTTCTTGATTGGTACAACATCTGTAAAAATATTATCAGTACAATTTGCACTACACCCTGCAATACGTGGTAGCTTCAAAAAATAAATTATCAAGATTGTATGATTTTAACAATGAGCAATATTTAATGGAAGAAGATTCCATCAGCACATAATAGCGAAATTGAAACAAGGTTTGGGTAGCAGCATGTTCCTAACAACAACTTAACAATAATAATATACTGCGGTTGCCAACCCGCCAAATGTGGCAACTATGGCAAAACTTTTACAAGGATGTTAAAATAAAATTGTTTCGCATCTATTCGTAAGCGTTTACGTGGTAGAGCCATGCTAAAGATAAATTACTTGTATAGTTGTAGCACGAATAGGTCGGCTCGATCGGGGAAGGACCAATCTCTCACAGAATACATCAAATAGCAACTTAACGCTGCTATGTTTCGTTTGGTTTGGTTTCGTTCGAGTGTAGAGAACCGGAGACCCTATTTTCCGAAAACGAGACATTGCATCTTAGTCCTCACGGGTGACAACACATCTGCATTTTGATTCATATTTGAGGATAGATGTAGATATCTATGGGCCACAGCAACCACTTACCATCAGGTTGACTATGTGCTCGTTTGTCACCCTTATCCTATAAAAAAAGTGTTGGATTTGATAGTTCGCAATTGTGAGAGGGAGGAAGGTGCTCTTTACATACATTATATTTTATTGAATTCATTTTCACATTAAAAATATAATAAATTTCAGCAAAGTAACGACTTGTTCTGTTACCTACAGGGCATTAAATAACGTTTTTCTAGATAAATAGCGTTTAATAATAGGAAATATATGTACAGAAATTCTTGAATAAATCATAACAAGGTGTATAAATCTAGAAATAATAATAATTAAGGTATTTTATAATGATAGAACAATAAAACTTGAATTGGAAGCTCCGCACTACCGGTCGGACCGCACCGTGGGAGCGACGGTTTTACTTTTATCCGAGAGCTTTTAGCGCAAAAAGCTCGCTGGAGGCAGTGCGCGTGCGCCGGTCGACCTGTGCGCTTGTGTTAGTTTCCGCGAGTGACCGTGCCCAGTGCGAGCAAGTGTGCGAGTGCAGTGCAAACCTGTGACAGTGCACCAATTAACCAGTGATTGGCAAGCCGAAGATAAATCATAGTGCATTGACCGGCCACGGGTTCGATGCCCGGTGCCCGCATTACCGAGTCATCGAATAAACGGTAACTATCGATTATCGACAACAATAATTATTTGAAACGAAAATCTGTATGAGTCGAATATGCCTTAAGTTTCCAAGGGACGTGAATACCCAAGGCAAACTGGGTTCGCGAATTTGATCGAATGTACGATTGCTTTCGATTGGCTCTAGGGTTGCCAGCTCCCGTTTTATGTTTTACAGGATTTGATAAGATTAAATAAAGGACATGGGTTAATAAATTATATTATATATTTTTTTCAATAAAATGCTGTTATGGTATCAGTAGCAACAATTTTTTTATAATTAATTAAAAATTTTGTACAAGCGACTTCAATATAAACTATTAAGAATAACTCAGAAACTATTGTTCAGACCTTGATTAAATTTATATGGGACCACATGAGAAGCAGCAGCTTTCAAAGAAAAAAAATCGAAATCGGTTCACCCAGAACAAAGTTATGAAGTAACACACATAAAAAGATAAATAAAAAACATACAGTCGAATTGAGTAAGTAGCTCCTCCTGTTTGACGTCGGTAGAGAAAGCAATTTTGATACGCAATGTAACATAATTTTTCTCCCTAAAATCGCGGGTAAATGTGATTTTTATACTCTTTGACCTCAACTAGCAGAGCTAGAGCTAGCTAGAGCTGTTAAATATTTCAAATCACGGGCACAATAAAATAAATTTTCGGGTGTGAAACAGACCGAGTCCTTTAAAATAAAGGACGTCTGGTAACCCTTATTGGCTCTGAGCGCTCTTGCGGAAAAGTTTTAGGTCGCTATGTTACTACAGTTCTTTGAAGTAATTGACATTGTTCGAATCGCAAATTATTCCATCATCAAGCAAATATTCAATTCGGTACATTCAAAAACCAAAATTTTGAAATCAATTTAATTAGTATATATTCAATATGCTTATCTTTACTGCCTTAGCTTGTCAATATTCTGTCAGTCTGCTGTGTTAGCGCTGTGGTCCGGCGTGCCTTCACGTACGAATCGAATTAATGACGTATCGTGAACCGTTGTAGTTTAAGCTTGAAGCAGACATAAATGGTTTTTATATTTTATTCTAAACATGATACGACCTTGAAATGGAACACTAGGAATTTCTTTGTTTTTGCGTACACTGGAGCTTGCTGAAGGCAATTCACAATAATATAAAACCGCAGTTGTAAAGTGGTTGTTGTTTAACGAGGCGCTGCAGCTTTATTATGGTTGTAGCACGAATGGGTCAGGTCGACCGGGGAAGGACCATACTCTCACAGAATACCAGCGTAAAATGGCAGCTCAATGCTACTGTGTTTTGTATGGTGAGTGTAAAGAACCGGAGACCCTTTTCACTGGATACGAGGAATTCCATCCTAGTCCTCAGTGGTGACAATGCATCTGCATTTGGATTTTGAGGATAGACGTAGATGTATATGTACCACAGCATCCACTTAACGTCAGGTGGGCTGTGTGCTCGTTTGTTCTTAAAAAAAAAACACCGCCCGATAAGCGAGGCAACTATGGCAAATAATATCCCCTCTCGCAGTCCATGAGGAAGTCCACTGCCGGGGGTTTTCATAGGCTTTAAGTGTTTCTAGGATGTAGGTACAAACTAATGTTCGATGCTGAAAAAAACTTCCATGCAGAGTAATATTTTAAAATGGAATCCGTGTTAGCTCTGAGGCTAGAAGTTGACATTAAAAGTACGAGAGCAGAGTTCAATTCCCGCCAACACCAACGAAATTTGTTACTCGTTATCTTTAGGAAATGTATTGAGTAAATCTGAGAAATAAAAATATTTTAGGTTTTTTTTCTCATGTTTGGTTTCTCATAAATACACAAATACTATACAATAAATAAAACTGATTATTAAAAAAAAATCATTCTAACTTTATTTAGAAATGCTTAAACAGAATAGCCAAGTATTAAATATACGCGTTACGATGAACTTTCTTTAAGCTCGATTATGTTTTCACTTAGAACTAACGGAGCAACTTTTGTAATGACTGCAGTACATGCTATATAATACATTGCGTGACCTTTGAACGCCCATTGCCATGGACTTTTAATAATACCAAACGCCCAACAGGTACATGAGGCTCTACGTGTCGACGATACGTTTCTTAAGTCGTGTTTTTCGGTTACTAATACACGGTAAAACATGATGCAATTATTTTTAGCGCTGTCAATTTTCTACGTGTATTCACACTTGTAGTACATAATATGTTTCGTTATAAAATAAGGGTGACAAACGAGCACAGAGTCCACCTGATGGTAAGTGAGTGATGTGGTCCATAAAAATTTACATTTATTCTCGATTAAGAGTCACTCCTTAGGACTAAGATGGAATGCCTCCGGTTATTTAAACTCAACAAAAAGTATTTATAAAAAGTTAGCATTACTTTAACGTAACTACTGTATCTTTATCGGGGCGATTTTTCAGGCATAGCATTTTAATATTATGGCATTAGTATAAAGTACAACATATAAATAAGCCCTATCGTTAAAACATTTATTAAAAAAAACCCGACTCTAGTTTACTGAAAAATAAAAAGAAAGTAGTCTTTGTCACTACTAATACTACAATTAAGATGAATCTAACGACTCTAAATGTGTTAAAACCATCAATTCGATTAGGTTACAGAGCATGTCAAAGAAATAGACATATGTACCCTCGAAAAGTTTACCCTCATTCTGGGGCAGTCGGGTAATTAAAAAAAATGTGTGAGTGTCGTGGAACACTCGGTTGGAACGAAGTTCCTTGCGTAGTATATTATTATTGATAAACGTAGTAATAGCGTCTATTAAAATGAAGCGTCATTTGAAATAAAATAATATTTCTTTCATGGCAAGATAATAAAAAGTGGAAGGGAGATGGATATTATTCTATCTCACTTCCTTATTTCATCGCCAAGGCCGTCTACACTATGGCACAAGGGGTAGTGACGAAAAAATCTTACACTTTTTGTCGCCTAGCTCCCATCCGCCAAACCCGTACCGTCCGATAAAGAACTTCGTTCCAAAATAACAATTGTTGAAATAAAATAGACCTTGTAGTGGCGGTGTAAGAACATCCACTATTCCATATCGTCGTGTGTGTCGTAAGACGCGATAGAGGCAAACAAACAGGAGGTGGGCAGCAGAGTCTTCCAAGCATACTAACTACAGCATCATCAGCTCCCCTTGTATGGCAGTCTATGGCAGTATGTTCAGCAGTGGACTTTTTTTTTTTATTAATAAACGTTAACCCCACACTAGGATTTTTTCCTGTGTCGTGGAGGCAGTTTACAAACATAAATTGCACAAGGACAAACATCCAGACCCGGAACAATTATTTGTAGGCCATACAAATGCTTGTTCCGTGCGGGATTCGAACCCACGGCCCCCAGCGCAACAACTGATTGCTAAGCCACTGCGCCACGGAACCGTCAACCGGAACTTTGGTAGACTGTAATGATGATGATAATCAAATAAAATGGTTTCAATGTTTCACTTTGATAAACAGGGCTCTCATCATCATCATCATTACAGCCTTTCACAAGTCTACTGCTGAACATAGGCCTCCTCAAGGAATGCCACAAATCACGGTCCTGAGCCACCTGCATCCATCGACTTCCTACATGTCTTACCAGGTCGTCATTCCATCTAGTGTGGGGACGCCCTACACTTCGAGAACCTTTTTTCCCAATCGGTTGTCCGTTCTTCAAGCTATATGGCCGGCCCATTGCCACTTCAGCTTACTAATCCGTTGGGCTATGTCGGTCACTCTGGTTCTATTGCGGATATTCTCATTTTGAAGTTTATCACGCAGAGAAACTCCGAGCATAGTCCTCTCCATAGCTCGCTGAGCGACCTTGAGCTTCCACATCCGGCCAGCAGTGAAGGACCACGTCTGAATTCCATAGGTCATCACTGGCAACACGCACTCTGTTACACAGACAGGGCTCTATTTAATATAAATTACATTTTACAATTTCTTATTTTTTTCTTTAATGAATCTTTACCTCGCCTTAACCTGCACACTAGGATTTCCTCCTGTATCGTGGAGGCAGTTTACAAACATAATTTGCTCAAGGATAAATATCCACACCCGGAACAATTATTCGAACTTACGACTTCAGTTTATCACTTCTAAATTTTTTCTGCTCATTAAATTATGTGATTGTCATGGTGAAAAATATGTAATTTGTACTTGAAAATTGTAGCTAAAATTCCACTTAAGGATTTTTAATATGTTCACGAAAACTACACATTGAATAGCCATGAGTTTGTTGTCTTCAAAAAACAAGCACACAGTTCACCTAAGTGGATGCTGTGATCCATAGAAACCATCATATATCCTTCATTAGGAACCCAAATGCTGATACGTTGTCACCCTTGAGATATAAGATGCTTACCTACGGGGAGTGTCAAAAAGTTCGCGGAATGACAGGGAAGGATAATGAAATGAAACATTAAACAATTTTTCTAGAGATCTAGATACTCCCACTAATGCTGCAAGCTGTTTTTTCTTTAGCCGGGCATCTTCCAGTACAAGTTCTTCTACTTTTTAGATTATTTCTGGCGTGGTAGCCTCAGTCGGCCGTCCAGGTCGGGAGTCTTCAATGGAGTCCCTCCTTAGTTTGAAAAGGGCGTGCTATTTATAAATCATGGCACCCAGAAGCGGAGTCCCCATAAACAGCTGACATCTCTTGAAAAATGGTTTGAGGTGTCTTTCTTTGTTTGGCGAGAATCTTGATGACGACGCAATATTCAATTTTAGCCATAGTGACTAGATTCTTCCCGATTGACTTGTTTACTCGTTGATAAATCAAAAGCTAATGACACGACTAAGCTGAAACTTGGTATATATGCTAACAATGAGTCACTCAACTAGCGCCTACCTGGATGAGTAAGCTCACGCTCGCCAACCCCGCCATTCCGCGAACTTTTTGACCTCCCCTCGTACCATCAAAAATGTTCCAGTTCTCGCCACTAACACACGAAACATAACAGCGTTATACTGTTGTTCTAGGTTGATATTTCGTGAGAGCTGGATTTCATAGCACATTCAGCAGCATCGTGATTTTACTGAGGAAAAATGAATTAATGATAAATCTGAGGCAATAATAAATTGGCCCTTAGAGAGTGTACGAGCAAGTACATAGTAATTCTAAAGGTTAGGAAATATTCTGATATTGCGACTGCGAGCGCGACACGTTCATAAGTATTTATATAATATTACATTTTATTCATAAGTATCAGCTATACGTGGTGGAGTCATTCTGCAGCTATATTTCTGATATAGTTGTAGTACGAATGGGTCGGCTCGGCCGGGGAAGGACCACGCTCTCACAGAATATCGGCGTAAAATAGCAGCTTGATGTAGCTGTGTTTCGTATGGTGAGTGTAGAGAACCGGAGACCCTTTTCACTGGAAACGAGGCATACCATCTTAGTCCTCACGGGTGACAACGCATCTGCATTTTGATTCGTAATCGAGGATAAATGTAGGTGTCTATGGGCCACAGCAATCACTCACCATCAGGTGGACTGTGTGCTGGTTTGTCACCCTTATCCTATAAAAAAAGTATTGTTAGTGCAATAAAAACGCTACGGAATCGGACACAGTTTTAATTACCACATCCCGTAACGTAGATACAACCTTCATCGACATACTACACATTTATATGTAGAGGATCACAACTCACAAGACTCCCCCTACATTTTGATCCTTCGAGTCGGAAGTACAAAGGTCATTTGCACCATAATTGCTACGTAACAGGCGGCTGACTTACCGCGTTTTTGCACAGTTTATTATTTTAAGTCGTTATCATGAAGATGCTGTTGTCCACCTCCTGTTTTATTTTCCTCTATCGCCTGTTACGACACCCACAGGATATCAAGTGGTAAATATTCTTAGTCACTACACGATACACCATGATATGATATGATTTATACGACGCAAAGTTTAAAATAATAATATCACTGACTGCCCATGTTAAGAAATAAGATAAATCATCTCAACCCAACCTGATGGAGTAACATCGTTCAGTGCATAAAGTACTACATTATCAGATCGAGCCGCGGTGGGTCCCACTGCAACCGAGTGTACTGAATATTGCGCAGACTGCTTTAACTTGTGAGCGCAGGTGCATTCCGGGGTCGATGTATGCGACCATAGATTATTATATATTATATTATATAAATGTATGCAACGGTACGGTGCCCTCGCGATTAGTTATTTTTAAATGATCTCTAGTTATATATTAGTCTACTTTCATAATCTTGGTTGGTCTACATTGCTTATAGATCATTTTCGGACCTTTTGTCGTTATCGTTATTGAGCATAGTGCTAGGACATTATAGTAGATAGGTCTTAAGATGAACATGGACAAAACAAAGATCATGTTTAATGTCCATGTCACACCTATGCCGGTAGTTTTTTGGGAGCACTAAGCTCGAATTTGGTGACGAGTATTTTTACCTGGGACAAATAATCCGACTAGGTGAATCCAACTTCGACCGAGAGGTCAATCGACGGATTCATCTCGGTTGATTACGGAAATTACGGCACATCTTCTCGTCAGGTATACCTCAAAACTTAAAAACGAGACTGGACAACCAGTGCGTGTTGCCAGTGATAGCCTATGAGACGTGGTCCTTCACTGCTGGCCGGATGAAGAAGCTCAAGGTCGAAAGCGAGCTATGGAGAGGGCTATGCTCGGAGTTCCTCTGCGTGATAAACTTAGAAATGAGGATTACCGCAGTAGAACCACAGTGACCAACATAGCCCAACGGATTAGTAAGCTGAAGTGGCAATGGGCCGGCCATATAGCTCGAAGAACCGACAACCGATGGGGAAAATAGGTTCTCGAGTGGCAGCCTCGTACACGCGGACGAAGTGTAGGGCATCCCCCCACTAGATGGAGTGACGACCTGGTAAGATTTGCAGGAAGTCGATGGATGCAGGTGGCTCAGGACCATGCGTTGTGGCATTCTTTGGGGGAGGCCTATGTTCAGCAGTGGACTTGTGAAGGGCTGTAATGTTGATGACGACGATGATGATATCTTTACCGTTACAGTCCATTGAACTCCACTGCTGAACATAGGCCTATCGCATAGATTGCCCCATATGGGGGATTTGCCATAGTGGCCACGCTTGACTAGCTGGTTGGCAATCATAGTTTTTTATTATAGTTGTTATTAGGTAGACACTGCTGCCAATATCCTGATGTGTTACCCTCTGCCGCATCTTACGATACACACGGGATGATATGGGGTAGTGGATATTCTTGCCCTGCCACTACACGATGACCTTGCCGACCTTAGAACAGATTAAAATAAGTATAGAATACCAGCCTGAAACAGCACAATAATTCTGCTTCGTATGTTAAGGGTAGAGAACCGAATATTACATTCCTCAGGGGTAACAACGCATCTGTATTTCGATTCATAATCAAGGATAAATGTAGTTTGTGGACCACAGCATCCACTTACTGTTTTACGCTTACTGCGATAAAAATATAACTTAATTTTTCTAAATATAAATAGTCATAAAATATGCGAAGCGTTCAGTTTTGCGATCATAAATCCGCCATTCAATATTAGCTATTATGGCAAATTCTCTTTACTTGTACAAGATGCCTAAATGTCTAACATCAAACTATATTGTTTTTAATAAAAGTCATGTGACATACAAACTTATAGTTCACCCGATGGTGAGTGGCTACTGCTTTCCATGGACACTTATAGACAATTTTAAACAACACCGGAGTAAGATGCTATGCCTCACAGCCTGTAGTTATACTCACTATCTATACCTTCTTTCTTAATAACTGGCTTTACGGCTCTGGGTTCTAGCCCTTCTGAGCCTGAAGTTACAATGTATAATTATCCTTCATAGTACACTGGTCCACAATATGTTGATGCGTCACATTGTGCAGCCCTTGGAAGAGTTTGACGGCAACTTGAACTAGCAGACAGCTGACAGTTGGCGATGCACCTTATATTGAGAATCACATCACCATCAGAGCACTTGTTTCACCGTTTCCACTAATAGTTCACATGCGTAGACATTTAATACATAAAATCGTACCACTTTTACATATCAAAATCCACTTCAAACTATTATTTAAACAATAATACAGGAGCAGCGATTCGTCGCCGGTCAAGTTCTCGCCAAAACTCTACTATCTATACCCTTCAAACCGGTACACACCAGTACTTGGTAATGCTTTAAAGCATGTAAAGCCGTTCGTCTTGCGCCTGATCTCTCTCTCTCTCTCCGGTCATTTCGAATTACCGTCCTATTTGACTGAGACTGAAGGAATAGAGAGTGCACCTGTGCTTGCGCATACACTCGGGTACTATAACTATGTCCTACGCAGATGTCTAGTTTCCGTTCAGACTGGCCGATGTGACCAAAATTCTTTGTGGAGGAAGTTATTGTTAGTATTGTCAACAGAAACAAGAAAAAAGGTGTACCTATCTAGGTCTCTCAGGCAAAAATGGAGACCTACCACCTTAAGAATATATAAAAAATACTAACTGCTACGTGCGACTTCGCCCGCGAGTAATTTAGGTTTTTAATATTTTGCGCGGAGCCCTAATTTTTTTCTTAAATAAATAAGTTACTCCTTATATCACCAGCTATCTACAAGTGAAAGTTCCATCAAAATCAGTCCAGCCGTTTCGGAGATTAGCCGGAACAAACAGACAGACAAAAGTTTTAAAAATTGTGTTTTTGTTTTTAGTATCATATATACATTCATTTAATGAAAAGCAGTTATTTTGACATTACAAACAGACACTTCAATTTTATTTATTTGTATAGATTTATGTGTCGGTCAGTATAAGGAATGTGTTTCTTAAACGTTCTTAAAATGCTTTACCGAAAAGGGTTGAAATAAAACAATAAACAAGGAACTTACTATAATATTACTATATATTATTATATACTTATATTAAAATATACATTTATAAGTGACAGTGGGTATTTTCAAACAAATGTTAACCTCATTGCCAACGGCTAACGGAAGTGTTGGAGAAAACATTACCGACTCGACGAAGCTAGGTTTATGACACGGTAGTCACAGTAGTCTTAATGAACCAGTGCGCTGGGGGCCAGAATAATATTGATCGGATGCTGCGGCGATATCACTCGGTAGATTAAATAGCCTGCTTTAGATTAATATTTAAAGTTCATATACCATTCCAAGAAAATAAACTCTGCAAATTCTGCAACTGTGACCTGTCTGTACATGGCAGAGCCATACTGCAGCTAATTATGGTTGTAGCACGAATGGCTCCGTTCGACCAGGGAGGAACCGTGCTCTCGCAGAATACCAACGTAAAATATTAGATTTAACGTTGGTATGTACGTTGGTATTTTTCCATCAATTCGATCTTAGCCCTCAGGGGTAAAAGTGAATTTGCATTTTGATTCTTAATCAAGTATAGATGTAGATGTCTACGAGTCACAGCACCCACTTACCATCAAGTGGACTGTGGACTCGCTTGCCACCCTTGTTCTATAAAAGAGAAAACATAAAAAAATGTTGTGTGTGATGTGTGTGTTGTTGTGTCGTTGAACACTCGGTTGGAATGAAGTTCCTTGCGTAGTATATTATTATTGATAAACGTAGGTATTATATAATTGTACTTATACTATTAAAATGAAGCGTCATTTGAAATAAAATAATATTTCTTTCATGGCAAGACAAGAAAAAGTGCGAGGGAGATGGATGTTATTCCATCTCACTTCCTTATTTCGCCGCCAAGGCCATCTACACTGACGCAAGGGGTAGTGACGAAAAAATCTTACACTTTTTGTCGCCTAGCTCCCACCCGCCAAACCCGTACCGTCCGATAATGAACTTCGTTCCAATAAACGGTTACTTTCAATTATGGTAATCAAAGAAATTGACAGGCCATTAACAATCCCCTGTAACATATTCACATAGCTTAATTGTAAAACAATTGATTTGTTAATTACTAACTAGACAAGATAAAGAAGCAGAATAAAATATAACATTGAGTCGTCAGAATTAAGTGGAACAATGTGATGATTACAGTAGCCACTGTCCTTATCTGATGCGGACGCCAAATTAGACACCTTGCTGATGTTTTTGGGGGCGGAATAAGATGCCTTCCTTAAGACGTGGCCACATTGACATCTGGAATAAGAAAAAATTGTGAGACAACCCAGAATAGTTGGCTAATCTCTTGTGAATTATTTATTTATTTTATTTTACTAGCGATCCGCCCCGGCTTCGCACGGGTGATTTCTGGATCTCGACAACAGCGCCACCTACCAAGTTGAATTGTAAATCTAAACGATTCTCGAATCAACTTAATTACTTACACAAAATTTTATCACGATCGGTCAGGAGGAGTTCAGTCACATACACTCGGACATAAGATATATATATATATATATATATATATATATATATATATATATATATATATATATAAAATCGAAAACCGCTCAACAGATTTTAATGACATTTTTAAGTGTGTATTGCTTGTCCAAACTTGAGATATAGGATAGTTTTTTATCCCTCAATTTTTTTTGTGCATTTAAGAACTGTTTAAAGGTCAAGCGTCGGAAAGGGCAGAACAACATCCGACGGGCCAGCTAGCCAGCAGCTTCATAAATTTTATAAATAGGCGAAGAGGAGGACTAACTTATATTATAAAGGCTGGTTAAATCTACAGGAAGACATGTATGTTAGTTATCCTTAGTCCCCAAGCTGTTTCTAAAAAGTTAGAATACGGGTACTCGTATTAAATGTATTATCATATTGATCTAAGCTGTTAATTTATTTAAAAAAAATCTAGTTTGCTAGCTGGTTTTTCCTAGGGTAGAGATATGTTCTGAGTAGATATACAATATCATAAATAGGAGTTTCAAACGTCGTTTATATTGAACGTTATTCTAATGTTTACTCTTCTAGCACAACTTCTGCAGCGAATTACCATTCTGTTACGCATGGTATTACAGTAAAAAAGTTAGATCGATAATCAGACCAACGAGGAAAGATAGACCGTGCTCAACTTATAGTAATAACACACACTCACGCACACATATGCATCTATATTAATTTCCAACCAATGTCTGGTTTTATGTGTGCATCCAGCAGTGGACTTGTATGGGTTGTTAAAGAAAGAAAGAAGATAGACATGTGATTGAGTGCGTGTCAAAGAAGTTGAATATGATTTCGGAGTTACTTAAAATGTAATGTATGTTTATCTTCCATTGGTCTGAAGTCTATAATAAAGAAAAACCAGAATTGTGATGGCGAATATATACTAAACAATTAATAATAGTAGCAGCACGATGCTGCTATGTGTTTTGTATGGTGAGTGTCTCTATACTCTCCATAAGAAGTGTCTAAGACCCTTTTTATTGGAAACAAGGCATTCCATCTTAGTCCTCAGGGGTGGTAACGCATCTGCATTTCGATTCTTAATCGAGGATAAACGTACATGAATAGAATAGAATACAATATTTTTTACTCAATAGAAATTAGGTCCCGTAGGATCCGGTGTAGTGGCGGGTAAGAACACCCACTACAACATATCTTTCCGTGGGTGACGTAAGAAGCGAGAGAGGGAATCTGAGGCAGAAGATGGACAGAAGCATCTTTCTGATAACAGCAAAACAACAACAAAAAAATCTGCGGTTGCCAAACCGCTCGCTAAGCGTGGCAACTATGGCAATATACCCCTCCATGATTAAAGTTACGAAGAGATGCCCCCCCCCAGTTCCTGGCTACGAAGACTCTGAAGTGGCAATGGGCCGGCCATATAGCTCGAAGCAGCGACAACCGATGGGAAAAAGGTTCTCAAGTGGCGGCCTCGTACCGGCGGATGAAGTGTAGGGCGTCCCCCACTAGATGGAATGACGACCTGGTAAGATATGCAGGAAATCGATGGATGCAGGTGGCTCAGGACCGTGCTTTGTGGCATTCCTTGGGGGTGGCCTATGTTCAGTAGTGGACTTGTGAAGGGCTGTAATGATGATGATGATGATAGATTAGGTACATGTAATTCTTATTAAAAGTAATTTTTAACTTTTACCACTGGTTCGTAAAATTCCTGGGAAGAAGCAGCAAGAAACCCAGCGGTACATTTTTTAAAGCATAACTTACAATTTAATAATTTATACAATTGTTATGAAAACATTTAGTGTTTCTAAATATTTTCACAACAATTGTATTCGATTTCAAGGTAGCGGCCACCTCATCCTCAAAGGTTATTACCAATCATGTACACTTAAGTAGTATAATAAACATTACTTACTAAACAATTTTGCTTAATAAATATTTTAATATATAAGGTCTGCACATTTTCACGGACGTTGTTGTTAAAGAAATGCCCCATGAAGGAATTACTGACTCTTTGGAGTCAAGTAACTATATATATAACTAACTTGTGTTTGTTCCTAGTATTTACAGAATGTACATTACTATTTTTAATAAAACTATTTTTGTTTTTGTGTAAATATACTTAAAATTTTCGAAAATATATTCAGAGGCCAAATTTATTATATTTATTTCTTTAAAGTTTTCTCCAAGAGATTCTTTCGGACCTAGGTTATACATTTCTCTTATGGCTCTCTTCTGCAAAACAAAGATAGTTTCAATATCAGTCCTATTACCCCATAGCAAGTTTCTATATGTCGTTACGCTATGGAAATAATTAAAATATGGGCCACAGCATCCACGTACCGTCAGGTAGACTGTGTGTTCGTTTATCACCCTTATTCTATAAATAAAATATATTATACTAGTTGTTGACGAGTATGTTTACCTGGGACAAATAGTCCGATTAGGTAAGTCCAACTTCGACCGAGAGGTCAATCGACGGATTCAACTCGGTTGGGCAGCGTTCGGGAAATTACGGCACATCTTCTCGTCAGACATACCTCAAAACTTGAAAACGAGACTGTACACCCAGTGCGTGTTGCCAGTGATGACATACGGAACTGAGACGTGGTCCTTCACTGCTGGCCGGATGAGGAAGCTCAAGATCGCTCAGCGAGCTATGGAGAGGGCTATGCTCGGAGTTTCTCTGCGTGATAAACTCAGAAATGAAGATATCCGCAGTAGAACCAGAGTGACCGACATAGCCCAACGGATTAGTAAGCTGAAGTGGCAATGGGCCGGCCATATAGCTCGAAGAACCGACAACCGATGGGGAAGAAAGGTTCTCGAGTGGCAGCCTCGTACCGGCAGGCGAAGTGTAGGGCGTCCCCCCACTAGATGGAGTGACGACCTGGAAGATATGCAGGAAGTCGATGGATGCAGGTGGCTCAGGACCGTGCTTTGTGGCATTCTTTGGAGGAGGCCTATGTTCAGCAGTGGACTTGTGAAGGGCTGTAATGATGATGATGATGATGATACTATTGATAAATAAAGGGTAGATATCTGCAAGCAATACGGAGAAGATAAGGAAGGATTCACACTTTCCATATACTAAAGAACTTTGTGGAATACCCTTCGACTTGTTCAGTTAAATCAAATGTTCCTATTAATTATAAACGTAAAATATAAAATATATAACACTATGTAGACGTGCCCTAAGTAGAGTCGAAAGGTCCGTGCTAAGCGTGACTATGCACAATCGGATAAGATACAGGCGCCGGTGATTTGGTAATGACCTGAGCTGAGCTTTCGTATTGGTAAATAATCCGTCGGCTCAAAGCTCTCTCGCAGCAATTAAGGTTGTGAACAGAAGTCGCGTACGAATGCAATATCAAGTCACTGAGGTACACATGTTAAATACATTTGAAATCATTAAACATCGATTCATTGTGGACAAAGTAGACTGTAATTTAATAATTTTTATCCAATATAGATTAAGAACTTATTACATAATACTTAATGAAAGTATTTTTTTTATTTACCACTAGTTCAAGAAATATCTCTGTCCTGGGAAAACGCAGCAAAAAAGCCCGGCAGGGGCCCGGCCCGGGGCTTTTTTGACAGATTATTATACAACTTGACAATAATTTTGTACGATGTTTGTGTGAATCGTAATAGAACCAGCATGGTAGCGATCACCTCATTTCCAGAAGTGATTTTTAAAAACGTTTTCTTAACACTTTTTCTATTGATTTTCTTTATTAACATTTTTAAAATTGTTTATTAACAAGCTGAACATTATTTGGGATTTTGTTATTCTACAAAAAAGTCCCGGAATATGTTCAATGCTTACATTTCCCCATAAATAATTTAGATACTAATTCTAAGAAGTCACTTATGAATCTAATATCAACACTCACATGGTAAATACCTTTAAAATCATTAAACATCGATTCATAGATAACTGTGGCGAAAGTGGAATAGATGAGGCTGTTATAAATGCGTTCGGACGTTGTGTGAGAAAGAAAAACTTAATCTTTTAGTTCTTTATAACCACTACAATAAACCCTACGTTAGTAATGATTTTACAAATAAGTTGTAAAATAATTTGTAGAGCCACGCTGCATCTATGCTAGCGATACCTAGCTGCAGCACGAACGGATCAGCTCGACTAGGCAGGTACCACGCTCTCATAGAATACCAGAGTAAAACAGCAGAATAATGTTGCTGTGTGCACTTACCATCAGATGGACTATTATTCGTTTGTCTCCCTTATATATTAAAAAAAACTACCTCTATCATGTATTGAACGATTTTTCAATATTTTATAGGATATGTAATGTCTTTGTTCTAACTCACTGTATTTTAACAGTGGTAGAGCCACGCGGCAGCTTTTGCTGTCACACGGATGGGCTGGCTCAAACCGGGGTGGTACCACGACCTCACAGAAAACCAGCGTGAAGTAGAGGTTTACCTCTGCGTTTCGCTTGGTGAGTGCAGGTGGTCGGAGGCCCTTTTTACTGGAAATGAGGCATTCCATTTTAGTCCTCACGGGTGACAACGCATCTACATTTTGGCTTGTAATTGAGGATAGATGTAGATGTCTATGGGCCGCAGCAACCACTTACCATCAGGTGGACTGTGTGCTCGTTTGTCACCCTTATCCTATAAAAAAAAAATTAAGTATCGGTCAATTTTTGTTTGTGTGAGTGCTAAAATTGTTGAATTTAGATACTCTCTATCAGTCTCATAACAGTTATTCATATTTTCCGTCTCAATTGAATATAATTTAAGTTTGTTTATTAATTCTTGCTTTTCCCTACGTACATTTATATAATTTTTAGCATTAATTTTAGCATTCATTATTAATTTTTAATTAACTTTTGCACTTTCCTAACATATTTATTAAATTTATGTTTCTTTAATTTTCTTCTACTGCAGGTATTCCTTGATACTGTTCTTGATGTGACATAATCATCTCCAGTCAAATCGATTGTTGGGGAGGGCAATGCTTCATAGAATTTCTATGAGCTCATTGAACAGTCTTTGAGTTCGGGATGCGTTCAAGTTATATATGTATTGTTTTAACAACTGCGGTCGAAAAATTGCCTCGTCGTTCCGGGATTAGATTTGTAGATTATTATTAGATTTGTCTTTGTTTAATCTATGTTTGTGTATCGGCCCCATGATACAGAAGTCATTCTTAGTATGGTGGTAAGTCTTTTTAACAAATTAAAAAAAAAGTGTCTTTTACAATAATATATGTGCAACATGGGCACTTCTAGTAAATAGGATTTTTTTGTAGCTTAACAGGAAGATTGTATCACCGTTCGTGTTCCATATCTTCATCGTTTGCTGTCCAAGCCGCTGCCCATTAAATGATCTGTCTGAAAAGTTAAAAGTACCTTCCAGCAAACAAACATTTAAAACGAATGTTTGGGCTCATTTTCTAAAATTGGTTCAAACTGCTAAACTCCGTCTTCACTTATCATTATAGCTATCTCTCTTTTAGTTTATCCGGGATGTCTATCTTATATTATATTATCTTACAATATACATACTATATATATTTATATATTTGTGTATATGTTATATGTAAGTGTGTATTCTATGTATTAATTTTTTTATGTTTTCTGTAACCGCTTTTGTTGTGTTAGCACTGCTCTAATGTTGGCTCTAATGTGGCACAAATAGTTTTTAGCATTAACACGGCTATTTGATCCTTAACTGTTTGTAAGGTTCAATAATGTTTAAATATATAAATAGAATTGTAGTAGTGAAAAAGGAGTTGGCAATGTGTTCGAGATCAATGCGCGACCGATATGAACGTACTAGATGCTTCTCCACGCAACTGCTGCAATTATTGCAACGATTTACGCAGCTAATTTCCGATATACAGCAGAGCGCGTGTTCTCAGATTAGCGATGCAAGCCACGGTCGGATCGAGTTTATTGAAGATTACAGTGCATGCAGGAAGTTACGTGATGTAGTGCCTGATCTTATATTTACTAGAGAAATGTTTATCCTGATCTTGATGCCATGTGCAAGGATATTATTATCCATGTTTATACGTGGTAGAGCCATGCTGCAGCTATATTAGTAGTATAGTTGTAGCACGAATGGATCGGCTCGACCGGGGAAGGACCACGCTCTCACAGAATACCAGCGTAAAATAGCAGCTTAATGCTGCTGTGTTTCGTATGGTGAGTATAGAGAACCGGAGACCTTTTTTACAGGAAAAGAGGCATTCCATCTTAGTCCTCACGGCTGACAATGCGTCTGCATTTTGATTCGTATTCAGGCTAGATGTAGATGTCTATGCGCCACAGCAACCACTTACCATCAGGTGGACTGTGTGCTCGTTTGTCACCCTATCCTATAAAAAAAAATTAATTCGCACATTTACATCATAAGTGATCAGGGACCGTATTAGCCATTATATAGTTTACATTTTTTACTTATTATAAAACAGTGCTTGATCAAAATACCACCAGGTAGTAAGTGGTAATGAAACCTTGGTAGGTAAGTCGCACTGTCTTAGCAAAACAAAAGCCTATTCACACATGCCTTGAAGACTCCCAGTTTGTATTCGGACGAAAAGACAGTCACCAGCAAATTATTCTTCCAATGCTTTGCTGTACGCATTACAAAAGGCGAGGCAATCAAAATGTAGATGCGTTGTTGTTACCCCTGAGGACTAAGATAGAATGCCTCATTTCCAGTAAGAAGGGTATCTTATTCTCCACACTCACCAAACGAAACATTTTATACTGATATTTTGTGAGAGCGTGGTCCTTTCCCGGTCGAGCTGACACATTCGTGCTACAACTATAATATACCTACCTACATCATGTCTACCACGTATATTTATCTGCAATAATTCATCTCACAAACATGCCGGATGTCATTAAAGAATGTTTGGAATAATTTATGGTAGTTTATAGCAATAAATACACGTAAAAAACATTTATATATTGTACACTTAAATATAATAATATAAAAAATCGCGACATGGACGCGGATTCGAGTTCGTTTAGACAAGTCTGCTTCTGCGATTGCTGCTGCGATGCGACTGCGCCAATTATCTTCCATTAAAATGATTTATTATTAACGTTTAACACCTGCGGTAGATCAAACAGGTCTGTTCAACGCGATCGGATCCGAGCGTGTTGGCCGAGCATTCCACAACGGACACAGAGCTAGCGAGTGCAGACCGGACGATAAACACGCAACTTTATTTTGTATTGCCTATTGCTTCGCTTCTAGACAATATGCGATTATAATTCGTTGTCAGGTAATGGGCGTGTACGGTTATATATTTGCCAGTGGCAAGTAATAAGAAATTATTCTTTTTAATAATTTGCTTAAAAACTTCACAATGTTAATGCGACATATTGCGAAGTATTTTATATTTTGACGGTAACTTGTGCTAGCTGACGATCGTACCTCCAGGTGCCAAAGCAGACTCATCTTGAGGTTCACATAACCATCGGAACACTGTTTTCAACGTTTTCACTAATAGTTTACATAATTTATAGGTATCTAAATCTACTAATCTTATTTAAGCATAGGGTTGTTATAAATTAATTTGCTTAATTCCGCGTAAAGAAAGAAAATGATGTGTCCTGCCCAGTTTTAAGGGGACCTCCCACCCTCCCTCAATCGCGCGCACTATACCCGTCGCCGTCAATCCCAGCACCACCATCCCCAGCACCACCACACTAGGCACGACACACAACTCGAAAATACGACACGTGTTTCGCCTCTACACTAGGCATCCTCAGATGAAGTAGACTCTGCGGTGACTCCACTATTGAGGATTGACGGCGACGGGTATAGTGTAACAACCCCATTATAATGGATATCCGCAAAGTAACGCCTGATTCTATCAATTATTATTTAAGCAATCTACAGGGGCAGCAATCCACCGGCGGTCGATTTCCCGCCAAAACTCCAATATTATTATTTTATTTTGTGTTAAAACTTGATAAAACACACTGTCTCTAGAACTGGTGTGAAACGCTATAAGTTCCTTAATTTATATTGGCTTAAACTATGAAATCGTTTCTGAATAAATGTATAACATTTTCCAATAAACCTCTTAGAAGTATAGTGCAACAATCACACATTTTTTTTTATTTTAATTGATAAAGAAATTTTGTTAAAAACTCTACTATAAAATAGGTCAATGATGTGTGGAATAACTCTTACTCTGCACTTGCAAGTAACTCTGGCTACTACACACTATTTTTTTTTATAGGATAAGGGTGACAAACGAGCACACAGTCCACCTGATGGTAAGTGGTTGCTGCGGCCCATAGACTACATCTATCCTCTATTACAAATCAGAATGTAGATGCGTTGTCACCCGTGAGGACTAAGATGGAATGCCTCATTTCCAGTAAAAAAGGCCTCCGGCCACCTGCACTCACCAAGCGAAACGCAGAGGTGAACCTCTACTTCACGCTGGTTTTCTGTGAGGTCGTGGTACCACTCCGGTTCGAGCCGGCCCATCCGTGCGATAACAAAAGCTGCCGCCTGGCTCTACCACTATTAAAATTGACATTTAATAAAATATTAATAGACATTCGAAGTTGTCTTTAAATGAAGCAAAGAGTAATTTTTAACTTGAAAACTTGAGTGTTGTTAGTAAATTATGAACAATGTAATTTTTTTCGGACAACACACAATTTATGCGGCAGCTTGTTTTATTTCCGAAAAAAGTTGAGTCTTTTTGCAATAGTCTAAACTTTTTTTTTAAAGTCATAAATTTAAATCGTCTCTACATACCACTGGTCTATCATTCACTCGTATCTTTATGATTGTAAAAATGTGTCCATAATTGCCCTAAAATCTTGGTTGTCGTATATGGACTGGAACGGATCGCAGCTCTCGGTAATAGCGGGGCAACTCCGAAATGTGCTCGACGAATCGATGCTCCGTGACTGGGCTGTTACCTCTGAATCTGTAAATAGTTACGAGGTTACGTTATTTGAAGAGAATGGAAAATAAGTAATAACAAGCTGGCAGCGAAAAATATATAATTGCTACGTGTAAGCTGGCAGTGTTTGTTGGAGGATATAAAAGTGACAAACGAACACACAGTCCACCTGATGGTAAAGTGTATGCTGTGGGCTATAAACATCTACATTTATACTCAACTAAGAATCTAAATGCAGTCGTGGTGTCACCTCCGAGGACTAAGGGTGGAATGCCATGTTTTCAGTAAAAAGGGTTTCCGGTTCTCTAGACTCACCATACGAAACACAGCAGCGTTAAGTTATTTTATGTATATATTTTTATGTTACATTCTGTAAGAGCATGGTCCTACCCCGGTGTAGTCGATCAATTTGTGCTACAACTATAATAAATCTGAGGCGTGGCTCTACCAATGAGGGCATCCATGACTTTTTCTGCCACCAGGGCGGCGCCACTAGAAAGTGAGGTATAATATTTCACAGATTTCAGAGAAGTTAATTTGTTCAGAAAATGTAAAAGTTATTATTTCTTTCTGTGCTATTAGCTATATTTTATATTAATAACATTAAAAATAAATAAACAAAACCACAGATATTCATAAAAGTAGAAAAATAAAAAAAAAGTCAAAAAAGTGCAAAAAATTAAAGAGTGAACCACTGACTCATTGTTTTGTGTATTAATATAATACTCTAGAAACTGATAAACTTTTATTAAAAACAACTTCTCAATTAAATTACATTGTGTAACAAAAAAAACTTTACCTCATTGTCAACTAGCGACATCTGGTGAGCAGAAAATTATTAGCCCTCATTATAAAAATACCTAGTTACTGAACAATCACAATAGGGCCTTGAATAAAATTTTGCAAGGGTGGAATCGATGGGGATTTTTCACTCTCTTTAACTCTGACATCGGGACGTCAATCACCTAAGTCCCCCGTGATCATGGGTGCTGTAAAGCACCCGAAACGTCGGGAATAAAAAAACAAGTTAATTAAACGCGATAGAAATATAATCCTTGGGAATGAGGTAATCGCTACCATGCTAGTCATGTCATAATTCATTTAAGTAATTTTATATTATTTATGTTTATATAATAATACCGCTGCCAGTGGTAAATGAAAATTGTTTTTATTTGTTTAAACGCGCTAATCTCTGGAACTACCAGTCCGATTTCAAAAATTCTTTTTGTATATTATAGCCAGATTCATGTGGAATAGTATAGGCTATCTAGCATTAAGCTATATTACTCAGATAGCCTTAAATATGGATATTTGTTAAGCAAGTCAGAAGAAAAAGCACTCCCGAAATGATTTATCCGCGTACGCTGGTGTTATCGTTAGGGATACGTAAATACAATGTTCTAGAAAAATATAGATCTTTACTCCGTCTAAAAAAAGTCCGCGATACCATATGTCTATTTCTTATACATAAGCCATAATTTGGTATTTTGTGACAAAAAATATTGAAAATTTAAAAGTGATATATGAGCGTTATTATTAGGCATGGCCTATTTATCCTTACGAACGAAAGTTACTTCATCATCAAGACAATTTTATGAAGATAAACTTTGTTCTTTATACCATGTTATTTGGACGCATAGTTTAAGAGATAATGTAAAATTAAAATAATTCAATACTTGGCTGGGTGCGCGAACAAGGCTTTAAACCCTAGTTGTTATAAAATGCTTGAACTACGCCATGTCGCGCACCTCTGACATGTGATGACGCGGGTGAAACCGCGGGGCACAGCTAGTATTGAATAACAATATTTTATTTTACTCTATTCTGTTCTGTGCCTATGTGTGCCTGTGCAGCATCCATTTACCAGTAGTCCACTTGTATTTGTTTTTCTTTCTAACTTGTTAAAAAATTGCAATACTCTTGATAAAAATTTTGTTTTTGATTGAATGACAATATTAAGTTTGCCGTTTGCGGTAAAATTTGACGTATTTGCTCTTACTTTTTGTTCTTATAGATCTCAAAAATAAATGACAAAACGTCCAAAGCAATCACTTACTTCTCAGTATATTAACACCTAGTTGTGAAACATATACACGAGCATGTCGCTGCGCCAACAATGCGCCTACCTAAAGCATTAGTGCATTGAACTTGTCTAATTAACTGGATTTTTATTAGATCACATTGATGTGAAGAATCGACGTTCCGGGAAGTCTGCAGTCTGTGAACACGTACAGGATCACCCCCGTCATTACATTAGATTTGATAGACCACAAATCCTCGCTAAAGAACACCGATTCCTCCCCAGGATGATTCGCGAGGCTATTGAAATTATAAAACATCCTAATTTCAATAGAGAAGGTGGCTGGGTGCTACCATCTGATTGGGATCCCATAATTAATAAAATTAAATCCCCACCCTAGCAAAAAACTGCAAGACTTCATGATACTGTAAGTTCATACTGCGTGAATCGGAACAAAAATTAATAATTTTTAATCTGAAGGTAGCCGTGGTTAACTATGACATTGGGACGTCATACACCTCAGTACCCCCGTGACCATGGGTGCTGAAAAGTGCCCGAAACGTCGGGAATATAAAATAAGTTAACATACGCGATAAAATCCATAAAATTAGTTTTATTTAAATGGATTTTTATGTTTATTTAAAGGCTTAGGTTCACCTTCAAATCATCTTATATTACAATTTTTTTCCTATCACCAGTCCGAAGCAAGAAGTGGATTGTGTAACCCCAATTAATGATAAGATGAAGTATGCGAAATTATGGATATAAAGGTGTCAAGAGAGGTGTATCAGGACAGTACCAAACGGAAGTTCATATTCTCTGCCTACTCATCTTAGTGATGGGTATGAGTGTTTACGGATTATGAATAAAACTATTTTTAAAGATTTTATTGCATTTAATTTTACTTATTTTTAATTCCCGATGTTTCGTGTGCTTTGCAGCACCCATGATCACGAGGAGACAAAAAATAAACGCAAAATAGTTTCATTCCATGTGTAGTGTTCGCGTAAATATAAGAAATCAATAATCAGCCACAGAAATTAACGTCGTAAAGAGTGGGGGAATACATCGTCCTCATCAGTCCTTCCCCAAAATTCATTGCTTGATATGGGCATCTCTCGTTGTATGATGAATTTGGTTTAATCGTCACTCGCGGATGAATTGGCGATCACAATATCATATATAGTGGTAGAAGCATGCTGCAGCTATATTGGTAGTATAGTTGTAGCACGAATGGGTTGGCTCGACCGTGGTAGGATCACGCTCTCACAGAATACCACTGTAAAATAGCAGCTCATTGCTGCTGTGTTTCGTATGGTGAATGTAGTGAAACCGAAGATCCTTTTCATTGAAAAAGAAGGCTAAGATGGGATCTTAGTCCCCAGGGGTCTGCAATATGATTTTTAATCAAGGATAGATGTAGGTGTCTATGGATCACAGTGTCTATATATATATATATATATATATATATATATATATATATATATATATATATATATATACCTATTGGACTTTTTTTTTGGTATTTCCAATGGTCGCCTCTCACGTCATCCAGTGGACGTAATACGGTGATGGGTTTCCTAACGCCATCGGCACACGCCAGGCACCCAAAATTACAGAATCAAATTATTATCCTAAAATGACTTGGCTTTCGTTACAGATTGCAAAAAATCGATATTCAAACCAAATAGAAATTATAAAAATCTAAAATTAAATCAAATAATCATACAACAATATTACGACACATATTTAATCCTCAATATACATTTATATAAACATTTAGCATCGTTCACTGACGTTTAGTACTCGTACAATAAGCAATTCTCGGAAGTTTTATTTCTTATGAGATTCTGATACTCGAACGAATCGGACGTTGACTTGATGAAGTCAGAACCGCCAGTACGGGCGTTTAGTTAAGCTTATTTTTTATACGTGAGGGAAATGGACTTAATGCATTTGATTTTTACATCATTTGAAGTTATGTAATCCCTATCAATTTCTTTAGGTGATATAGTAACGTTGCATGGTTCTATCACGAATGGGTCGGCCCGACCGGGATGGACCGCAAGCACGCTGAATACTAGCATGAAATACTAGCATGAATATACCAGCATGAAATACCAGCATGAAATACCAGCATAATGCCGCTGTGTTTCGTATAATAGGTGACGAGAATCGGAAACCTTTTTCCTAGCATCGTGAAATTTAATCTTAGTCTGGGGTTGCTTCGCATCTGCATTTTGATTTTATATCGACGATAGATGCAGGTGTCTATGGTCTACAGCATCTACTTAACATCAGGTGGACTGTGTGCTCTATTGTCACCTTATTCTATAAAGAAATTGTATTTTCACTAGGATCATCATAGCTCGTGATAAATGTGTGTTGTTTTATCTTTTTAAAATCCACAGCAGCATTAAGCTTTTTTAAGCTGGTAATTTTTTTACGTTGGTATTCTGTGAGAGGGTGGTCTTACTCCGGTCGAGCCGACCCATTCTACAACCGTATCATGGCTGCAGCGTGGTTCTATCACGTCACACTAAGACTACTGGGTAACGGATAAGTAACAATGGTGATCGAATGAAACTAATCCAAGCTTGAGAGAATTCACTACTCCATATTATTCCGTGGCTGTCGAAGAGGCGACCGAGGGCAAGCTGTCACGAGAGATAGGCAACAACATCTTCCTGACCTTAATAAAAAAAAATCGTTAGGAGGCAACCTTTGGGGACTTTTAAGAAGCTGTAACTATAATGTTGAAATGACATCACGTGAAAAGTAATTTTAGGTCAACAGCTGCACTTGAGAATTTTCAAGATTTCTCCTGCTAGCTAAGCGGGAGTCAAGAGGTAACTCCTGTACTAGTAATGCCGCTCCCCAACAACAGTCATCCATGAACAATTTGGGTTCAGTCGTTTTTTACATTTTCGTCCGTGTTTAGACTGATATCAGTTAAAGAATATTGCCTCTTAAATATATTTAAATAATACAATACAATACAATAACTTTATTTCAGGCATCAAGGACTTAAAAATTAAGAATATTGGCCCATAGCAATATATACCTTAACCTAAAAATATATAAAATATAGACATAACTTAACACTATTTAGGGAACTTTTTTCTTTGGCGCGTCCCTGTATCGGCGAAACACTACCCCAGAGGTCCAGATATGTTTTGCAGGAACCTGGAGTAAATAGGATTTGAAGTTTGTTGACCTATTAGACTCCAGACACTGCAAATGTAAAGAGATCGGATCCTCAATGCGGCATCGGCTTCGTTCTTCCACGAAACGCAGGATGTCTTCTCCCGACGTGCTTCTGTCCAAACGGGAGATGTAGAGTTGTATGGTTGGCTCCACAGCACGCAGAGTTGTACTCGCGTTTATCTTGGCGGTGCCTCGCTGGTTACAGACGTTTCGCGACCGACGTCTCTTCTCAACAAGAGTAAACCCGTCCTTATCAATCTTGTCTTGGGTCACCAAAAAATTATACAAATTTAGAATATTTGTTTTAATTTTTTATTCATTACAGCATGTCAAAAGTCCAATGCTGAACAAAGGGCATAGATTGCCACATACGAAGAATATTTGCCATAGTTGCCACACTACCTCATTTTTTATTATTTTGTATTGTTAACATAAAAATGCTAAATGATACGAGTTAATCGATTTTTCTACCTTCACTAGGTGGTTTTATATATCAGAATGTTAGGTTATTTCAATACTATAATGATTATTATTGACTTCTATGATGGAATGCGGTGTTCTTAGACCACCGGATGCGGGACGTTGAAGCAGCGAGTCAAGAGCGGCCTGTTGTACAGGAGTTAACACCTACCCGTTAACATGACACTCTACAATAATGAAGTTCCCGTATTTCCCACACTTTTTCCCGTACTTACAAGATTTGAACGACTCGTAAACCCTGTTGGGTTGGCTCTGACGTCATGAAATTCTTTAACAATGGGAACGTTGGGAATATTGCTGCAGGAAAGTTATAATTGGTAGATTTGTTGGGCAATTAAAATATAGAGCGATGTACGGGGAATTTATGTTAGCAAGATTGTTATTGTGTAGAGTATGTGTAAATGTAAGTAATTGAAATAGAAAAGAACCATTATTTTTCTACCGACTTCAAACAGGAGGAGTATTCAATTCGACTGTATGTTTTTCTTATGTGTTACCTCAAACTTTTTCTAGGTGAACCTATTTCGATGGTTCTTATTTTATTTGAAAGCTGGTGCTTCACACGTGGACCCATATAAATTTGATCAAGGTCTGACCAATAGTTTTTGAGTTATTCTCAATAATTTATATTGAAGTCGGCTGCACAATATTTTTAATTTTAAATTATTCTAGGTAAGAAATGACTACTTCCTTAAAGACAAAAAATTACGTTTTATGTTTAAAAATCTTCTTGACATCTTTACCTCTCTTTTAATATTGTTCTGCATAACATACCACCGTGAAATAGCAGTTTAATGCTCCTGAACAGCTCAGGGGTAACAAACCGTCTGCATTTTGGTTCTTAATTGATGGTAAATATAGATGTCTATGGACTACAGTATTCACTTATCATCAGGTGTACTGCATGCTCGTTTGTCACCCTTATTTTATAAAATAAATACCAGAAGCTAGCGCAATTATTAATTTTACATGTGTGTGTCTTTTTCTTCGTAAAATAGTTATACAGTCATTAAGTGCCTATCAATAGTGCTTAATAAATAAGTTATCAACGCAGTAAAATGCTGTTAAATAAATACAAACTAAAAATATATTTCTTCAAAATTGGGCAAAAGAAAATTTTGAAAGTCTAGTCTATGGTTTATCTATGCCACCGTTCCGTTTGCCCCGTTCTTCTGACACATGTAAGTATCTTATATGTTCGTCTCAGTAATTAAGTCATCACGATTATCAGCTATAAAAGTTTATGTCATCATTACAGCCCTTCACAAGTCCACTGCTGAACATAGGCCTCCCCCAAAGAATGCCACAAAGCACGGTCCTGAGCCACCTGCATCCATCGACTTCCTGCATGTCTTACCAGGTCGTCACTCCATCTTGTGGGGGGACGCCCTACACTTCGCCTAACGGTACGAGGCTGCCACTCGAGAACCTTTCTTCCCCATCGGTTGTCGGTTCTTCGAGCTATATGGCCGGCCCACTGCCACTTCAGCTTACTAATCCGTTGGGCTATGTCGGTTACTCTGGTTCTACTGTGGATATCCTCATTCCTAAGTTTATCACGCAGTGAAACTCCGAGCATAGCCCTCTCCATAGCTCGCTGAGCGACCTTGAGCTTCCTCATACGGCCAGCAGTGAAGGACCACGTCTCAGTTCCGTAAGTCATCACTGGCAACACGCACTGGTTGTACAATTTTGTTTTAAGGTATTTCTGACGAGAAGATGTGTCGTAGCTTCCCGAACGCTGCCCAGCCGAGTTGAATCCGTCGATTGACCTCTCGGTCGAAGTTGGACTTACCTAGTCGGACTATTTGTCCCAGGTAAACATACTCGTCAACAACTTCGAGCTTATTGCTCCCAACAACTACCGGCATAGGTGTGACATGGACATTAAACATAATCTTTGTTTTGTCCATGTTCATCTTAAGACCTATCCGTTGGGAGACACTATTGAGGTCATTGAGCATAGTGCTTAGTTCCTCCAGCGATTCTGCCATGAGGACTATATCGTCGGCAAATCGAAGGTGAGTGATGTACTCGCCATTGATGTTAATTCCGTATCCTTTCCAGTCCAGAAGCTTGAAAACGTCTTCCAATGCAGCGGTGAAGAGTTTCGGGGATATAACGTCACCCTGTCTTACACCTCTCTGCAATTGGATAGGTTTCGTACTCTGGTTCTGTACTCGGATAGCCATCGTAGCTCTACTGTACAAACACTTCAGCACTTCGATATACCGATAGTCAACTTGGCACCGCTGAAGGGACTGCAGCACCGCCCAAATTTCGACGGAATCAAAGGCTTTCTCATAGTCCACATACGCCAGATATAGTGGCAAATTGTACTCTTCGGACTTCTGTACAATTTGCCGTAGGGTATGTATGTGGTCTATGGTGCTAAAGCCCTTTCGGAAACCGGCTTGTTCGGGAGGCTGGAAGTCGTCAAGTCTGCGCGCGAGACGATTCGTAATGACTCTCGAAAACAGCACGTAGACGCGGCTCAGAAGGGAAATCGGTCTGTAGTTCTTCAAGAGAGCGTTGTCACCTTTCTTGAAGAACAAGACCACCGCACTTCTGCTCCACGCCTCCGGTGTAATGCCACCATGGAGGACGGAATTAAAGAGCCTCTGAAGGACTTCAAGTACCGGTCTTCCACCCGCTTTCAGAAGCTCCGCTGTAATTCCATCCTCGCCTGGGGCCTTGCCGTTTTTAAGGTCCTGGAGAGCCATTCTAATCTCGCTCAGACTGACGTCCGGGATATCTTCGGAATAGTGTCGAATAAGACTCGCTCTTGGATCGTTACTCACACTTGCGTGTGGCTCCAACGATGACGTGTACAGCTGCCCATAGAACCTCTCAATCTCACTCAAAATCTCAGGTGCCCCGGAAACGATGCTGCCACATTCGGTCTTCAGCTTTGACAGTTCTCTGGCAAAGACTTTGGAGCCTTGGTTCCGCTCGATCGCTTCTTCAATACGAGCTGTATTGAAGTTGCGTAAGTCTCGCCGCATGCATTTAGAGATCTGTCTGTTCAGTTGCCTGTATGCTGTCAAATCTGTTGAAGAATGTAGCCTCATCTCCCGTCTAACAGCCATGAGATTAAGAGTGTGATCGGAGAGTTTTTGTGTTCTTCTGCGGCGGGTCTTGCAGAACTTAGCTCCGACCGCATGGACAGTTTCCACGAGCTTGTCATTCATATCGTCCACTTCATTGCAGTCTACTAGGCACTGAAAACGGTTTTGTAACTCGAGCTGAAAGGTTTCGGGACTTTGGATTAGAGCACGAGGGGGACGGAGCGTTGACTTCATCAGACGAGACCTCTCCAACTTAACATTTAGGTTCAGTGTGCCTCTAACCATTCGGTGATCGCTGCCGGTTTTCACCCTCGTGATCACTGAGACATCACTGAACAGTTGTCGTCTGGTCGTCATAATGAAGTCAATCTCATTTTTTGTCGAACCGTCGGGGCTCGACCAGGTCCACTTCCTGTGGGGCCGCTTCTTGAAGAAAGAGTTCATCATAAAGAGTCCCTCTTTCTCCATGAAGTCGGCCAGCTGCTGGCGCCTTGGGTTCCGTTGCCCTATTCCAAATTTCCCTACTTTCAGCTCACCGTTCTCTCTTGTGCCTAGTTTTGCATTGAAGTCTCCCATTAACACCGTATATTGGGTTTTGGAGGAATGCATGGCTCTAGAGATATCCTCATACATTTCCTCCACCTCCTCATCGGGGTGTGCCGAGGTTGGTGCGTAAACCTGTATGACCTTCAGCGAATACCGTTTGGTGATTCTGAGTATAAGGTACGCAACCCTCGTCGACACACTCTCGATCTTTACAACGTTGTTAACGAGAGACTTGTGGACGATAAATCCGACACCTTCTTGGGACAGATGGTCGCCCTCCCGGTGATAGAGCAAGTTGCCGGATTCGAGGATTACCGTGTCCTCCCCCTCTCTTCGGACTTCGGATAATCCTATAATATGCCAGCGCAACTTATCTATCTCTTCTTCCAGCTCCACGATCTTCTCGTCAGTCCTCAGGGTGCGTGCGTTGTACGTTGCCAGGTCGAGTCGTCGTAGGTGGCAACCGAACCTCCACCGGAGATTTTTAGCACCCCCTGCCCCGCCGTTACCATGGTCGCCACCGTAGCCAGGAATAGCGGGGCCGCCGGGGACTAGGGGCCGTCTGTTTGTTGTTTTCATCATTGGGGGGTATTTGCCATAGTTGCCACGCTTGGCGAGCGGGTTGGCAACCGCAGTTTTTTATTGTACTTTCGGCTATTATCAGGAAGATGCTGCTGCCCATCTCCCGCCTGTTTCCCTTTGTCGCCTTTTACGACACCCACGGGAGGATATGGGGTAGTGGATATTCTTGACCGCCACTACACGGCAAAAGTTTATGTACATCCTAAATATTATTTAAGCTGCACATAAACTTTCTTAAAAAAGAGCTAGAAGGCATGCATGCTCTTTCTTCTCTTGAGAGGTGAATAGTGATGCTAGTACTCAAAAACAACTGATCAGATCTTGATCAAATTTATTTGGGACAACATGAGAAGCACCAGTTTTCAAATAAAAAAAAATTGGTTTCCCTAAAAAAAGTTCATATGCAACACACATAAAAAATACAATCGAATTGAGTACCGCATTCTTTTTTGAAGTCGGTTAAAAACAACTGTAGGATCTATCCATTTTGAGGCTGGTTGCTTATGTCACTTAGTAACCACTTACTGTCAAGTGCACAAGTTAATAGTTAGGTAGTTATATGAATTATTAAAAAAAATCTTTATCCGTATCGTAGGATTTTCACGAATGCAGTTGAAATAAAAGCGTTTTATATACATTAATATCACTTCGAGAAACATAGATTACCCAGAACAAAAATAATTATTTGTAGACAATATAAGCACCTGTTCCGAGCGAAACTCGAACCCACGGACCCATGACGCCTCAGTTAAACGCTTGGCCACTGCCTATTATTTATTCTGTGCCACTAAGCTAAAGTGAGCCGTCAAAATCAATGCTTTCTTATATTTACGTTAATACTACACATTAAATTATATGTATAGGTACATATATTGGTGTAAATTATGTGTATATATATGTATGTATATATAGAAAAGTTAAAAATTAAACGCGAAATATCCCGTAAAATAAGTTTCATTTTAACGTCAAAATTAAATAAAAAAAGAAAAATTCATAAATTCTTCACCAAGCAGTGTTACTTAGAAATAGAACACTTATAATTAAAAAATAAAAATTTTGTACAGCCAACTTCAATATAAGCGACTTCAATATAGGTTATTTAATAATAACTCAATAACCATTGGTCTGACCTTGATCAAATTCATATGGGACCACACGAGAACTATCAGCTTTCATATAAAAAAAGAATCATCCAAATCGGATCGCCCAGTACAAAGTTATGAGGTAACACACATAAACAAAAAAAAACACACTCGAATTGAGTACCGTCTCCTTTTTGGAAGTCGGCAGAAAATATAAAACATAGTTGAACCTGACACGTACAAGGAGTGTTTTGTCACCCCTCCTTTGGGATTTTGCGGTTGACCAATTATTATACAAGATGGCAGACCTTCGCATTGATACACTGTGTGATGCTGATGACCTTGTGATCATTGCGAGGGGATTTTGCCCAAGTTATTTATCATTAATCATACAAAGAGCGCTAAATACCATAAACAACTGGTGATGGGATAACAGTTTATCAGTTAAAATGCTGATAAAACTGTTATAATACCCGTTACCAAAAAGAGACGGTTGGACAAATTAGTCACACCAAAACTTAATGGTAAAGATGTACAATGGTACTTCTTGAATGCTCTAGAATGCTCCACTGAAGTTAAGTACTTGGGCATAACAATCGACCAAAAACTAACGTAACTCTCACCTTAGCAACGTATGTCATAAGGCTAAAATTGTTTTAGGTACGTGCGGTCGCATGGTCGGGAACAACTGGGGCTTGCGTCCCATTATGATCCTATGGCTGTACAGCAGTGTAGTGAGGCCGACTCTTTCCTACGCCTCCACTGTCTGGTGTAATAAGGCCAACCAAAAGACGACTGCGGACAGACGAAATAGTCCACAAAGGACTGCCTGCTTAATGGCAACTGGAGCAATGCCATAATCGGCTGGAGCGGCTCTTAATGCACTTCTAGGCCTAACGCCCCTTGATCGTTACTTAGATAAGGAGGCGAGGGCTAGTTTGTATAGAAATAACGCTCAGGGCGGTATGAGCTTGCTTCCCTATAGATTGAGATCCATGCTAGACTCAATTATGTTAACACCAGGTAGCATGATCATGATTTAACAAAAAGTATACCCTCCCGAGAAGACTGGCTGAATGGACAGGTCATCTGTAAGGTCGGTAGCCTTATATGGTATACCAATGGGTCAAAAATGGGCCTCGATGTAGGCTTTGGAATTTATGGGGAACGCCCCAAATTCAAACTTAGTATGAATTTGGGTAGATTCACCTCTATCTTCCAGCCATTATCCGGCCTTTATGCCAATTCCAGCCACAATAGATCTTTTAGGTCGCAGGGATACTGGTCTCCCTAGACCTCCATAGCTGCTCGTACATAATAAAAAAAATAACCTGACCAGTAAAGAGTACCAAAACATTGCTCCGTGTCAATATACGACGTGTACCGAAAGCGCTTGGAGTCGAAGCATGAGATATCAATTAGGCCGGGAGAAGGTGCCGCGGGCGGCTGTGTGCTCTCAACAAACATAAACATCGACGAAGTTTGTCAGCTTGTTCGTTCCCTTACTTATCTGACAGCTTTCTGTATATTCCTTCAAATTTATTTAACTGGCAATAAGTTTTCAATTGTTTATTTTTAACTAAAATATTGATTTATTTGAACAATTTGTTTCAGAGGTTTCAATTTCAGAGAATATTAATAATAAATAATAATGTCTTCCAAGCCGATGAATGTTTACACTAATGCGCAAAATATTTTATACGCTTAATAGGTACTTAAGATTGCACCACTTTTCTTTAAAAAAAAAAACACCTCAAACATTTAATGTCTTAAGGCGATACCCTGACCAAAACCTTGTGATAGTGCGTTTTTCTTCGTTATTATTATTATATATCTCATTAATTATGAGAAATAAACTACATCTAAAAGCACATTATTAATGTTCGATATCCTATCATCAGATTCCACGTTCTAACTTGTTTTCATGTGTTATAAATAGTACATACATTTAAAATCTACTTTTAAAAAATAACTAAAATTATTGCTTACAGATAGTAATAGATGCGCTAAAGGCAACGCTCTAATCATTTGAGAATTACACTAATGGATAGATAATTTAAAAATCAATATTATTTACGTTTTATTTAATTTTTAAAGTTCGCTTTTCTTTTTTAATTAAAATGAATTCCAAAAATTATGTGAATTCTATGATAAATGGGCGTACGCAGAGTGCGGGCACATGAGTAAACGGGCGGCAGTGCACTGCATGCTCAAGGTTATTTAGTCAGGGAAACGCCTTAAACAAAACCAGTTAAAAGTTCCCGCCAAAACTCTGCCATTGCTACTTTTTATTAATTGTGGCATTGTCTACAAGGCCTTCAGTTGAAAAGAATACACTAAAACGCTTAATGGGTCACATTGTGTTGTTTTAGGGACATTGTAACGGCAGTTTAAGCCAACGAACAGTCGATGACGATAGAATGCCAAAGCTCTCAAACTGTCAAGGCATCTAAACGGATAGAATACCTTGAGACTTATATCACCATCGCAGCACTTGTTATTTGATATTCCTGTTGTAGGGAGCATTAGTCATAATTGCCACGTTTGCCAGGTCGCAACACTTTGACCAAGACTTTGTTTCACTACAGAACCCTAAAAAGGTTTTAAAATATATTAATTGAATAACTTCGTGATACGCCACACTATAGACCATTTAAAAGAAATGATGTTTGGTATAATTTTAACGTAAATCAAATTAATAATTACAAAGTTGTGGGAAAACCCATTAATTACACAAACATACCGCCTTGCAATTTAATTTAATTATCGACTCTTGACGCGGGGAAGCCGATACCTGTAATTACGTGTATAGATTAATAGATCAATTACAAAATATTACACAAACCAGTGTTGTACTCCACACATAAATTACAAGTGAGCCGGAGGTGATAGCGTTTTTAGTTTTTGTGTGACGCGTCCGTCCTCCGTTCAAGTCACTTGAGGTCAAATATTAATAATAATCTATGGGCAATTAATAAGTAGGTAGTATTCGGATGTTTCTAAGAGATATAAATTTATGACATATGAAACGCAACGTGTAAGACATCCGTCTTTCCCTTCTTAAAATTAATTTACGTGTAATCTATACATATATAAAAAAACCGGCCAAGTGCGAGTCGGACTCGCGCACCGAGGGTTCCGAACAAATCCGTATGTGTATAAGTTTAAAATTATTAAAAATATTTTTATTATATGATGTGATTAAAAATGTATGCTTTTCGCAATTTTTCCTTTATCTGTGCTATAAAACGTTGCTTCGAACCGAATTTCAAGATTGTGAGTTCACGGGAACTACCCTGTAGGTTTTGATTCCCTTGCGAATGTCGAAAATTTGCGGCATAAACGGCTGTATATTTTGATTGCGTTGGCTTAGAAGTTTGATTTTTTCACAGCTCGAAGGGACAGTAGACTTGAGTATTTGATATTACTACACTAAACCGCCGAAACAGTGCATGCTTTTATAAGACATAAGGAACCAATTTTAAAAGTTTTATCTGTCTGTCTGTCTGTCTTAGGGATGACTGAACTTTACAAATAGATAGAAGGCAATGCTAATATATTTTATTTGTGAAGACTTAGTTTTTTCTTTGAAAAAAATTCAATTAAAAAAAACCTTTTGGATTTTTAAGTTAATAGATTCTAACCAAACGAATCCGGGATGGGTAGCTAGTTGATTATAAAGAGGAAAAACAGTTTAGCAGCATAATGTTACTGTTTTACGTATGGTTTGTTGCTGGTTAAGAATTACATCTTTGTTATCAGCGGTGACGATGCGTCTGCAATTTGATTCATAATCGGAGATGGATGTTGTCTATGGTCCACAACATCTTTTTATCACTTGGACTGAGTACTCGTTTGCAACTCCTACTTCATCATCATCGTCATTAAAGTTAAAGTTACAGCGTATAAACGTCCCATTGGTGAGCACAGGTGGCCCTTCTGAGAGGGTTTTAGGGCGAGTATATTTTCGCCGCGCTGCCCCAATGCGTCTTGGCGAATTTCGAATTTTATTTTTTCTTCTTTCGGATCTTATTTTTCAGACATGCAGGTTTCCTCACGATGTTTTCCTTCAACGACGAGTACGTGGTAAATTAGCACTTAAAATTGCAATTAACAATTTCATTTGGCACCGATTAGCTGTCTCGAAACTCGTGCGTCTTTTTTACAGCATAGGATGCAGTGCTTAGTCATCTTGATATTTTTAAATTTTAATATTTATGGAGGCCCTACTGAAGCTTCGCGTCGAGAGTGATGCCAAGAAAAACAGTGTATCCAACAAAGCTCATTTATTTCCCATTTAAAACACATTGGTATTCAGATTTTTAACATTTAGTGTTGTAAATTTTATACATTAACTTTTATTGTCGTATAAATGTCGATTATTAACGTTAAACCAATACACTATTTCAAAATAACATTATTCACTTCGTTAAATTTAAAAGATAGACGTTTAAGTTTAAAAATCCAGGAAGTGTCATTAGCAAATAATAATATATCATGATTATCTCCTACAAGGGAAGGTAAGTCATTAATGTCTATATTAAAAGGCATGGGCCGAGAATTGGACCTTGAGGAATATCCATTAGTACAGCTGACCCGTAAAACTTTTACCATTGATAATAACCTTTCTGCATTCGATAACTTAAATATGAAATAATAAGTTTAAGCAGTTTAAGAGGAGGTCTGTGGCCAGAGACGCAGATAGCAATTCCGTCTGATATGGCATACCTCAACTACCCAGGCTACACGCTTGAACATAAGTTTAAACAGCGCGCTGGGGTCTAGGTGTACGTCCGCGATGAAATTTCCTGACGACGTCTCCGTTTCTTTGAGGTTTAAAGGTTTTCTGCAATGTGGCTTTTGGTGGACTCCGGTCTAGAGACAAGGAGACGACCAGGTTCATTGAACACCTGACAGGGATGGCAGGTGTTCAATGAACCTGAAAATGTAGCCTGTGCAGTAGGATTTACTTACTTTACTACATATTAGCTACTTGAGCAAGCGTTGTGAACAATTATAGGATTCATTTCTGTATTTGTTTATATTTATTGATGTGTGCTGTAATTACATTCCTGAATTCTTGCCTCCCATTTCCATTATCGGAGAATAGGGCGGACCTTCACTCCTTTATGTCGTTATCCACGCATTCAAACCAAACGGTTTGCTTCGTTCTTTCTAATGCGTACAGCAAAGGAGAGGAATAATTTTGTGACCTATCATCTAGGCCTTCATCACCACTTAGAACCAGGAATTTTAATCAAGTACAGGTTTACACGTGGGTGATGTAAGATAGGACAGGGGAGACTGAAACAGGAGATGCAGCATCTTAATGATAAGAACGCGAGTTATAAATAAGCGAGGAAGCCAACCTGCTCGCCAAGCATGGCATCTATGGCAAAATTCTATGAGGCAATGTAAGGGAGAGGCCTATGTTCAGTAGTGAACTTTTATTTATTTATTTAATCTTTCATGCACAAAGTTGTACATATGGTGGAATTAATGCCATAGGGCATTCTCTCCCAGTCAACCATTAGGCTGAACAGAGATAAACAAAGAAGAGGCGGTGCAGCAGTAATCAAAATAGGAAGTGCTAAAAAATATATTGTATATACATATAAATATACATATACACACATACATTCACATATATACTTAATTACACATAATATATGCATATACAAATACATACATACACATATGCATGCATACAGTACATATATACAAATACATATAAATATTATTTATGTCAGAACAAATACGAATAATACATATGTATATGAAAATAATACCTGTGTTAGTTCAAATTTGCAACGATTTTTTCACATGCTTACGGAGTTGATTTTTAAAAACAAACTTGTTGGACGCTTTTTTAATGTCAAGAGGGATGTCGTTCCAGAGTCTGATGGCCGTGAGGGTGAAAGAGGTAAGAGGTAGGTAGGAGATAAACAACCAGTACGGTGTAAAGGAGTGAGCAACTTAAGATTAGGCGAAGAACGGAGAGAACGATTATGAGAATCTCCCAGGTATTGAAATTTGGATTTCAGATACTCGGGAGCACATGGATTGTTCAGAATTGTGAAAAGGGTGCAGAGTATTCTAACATATCTGCGCTGACGGATAGGCAGCCAATTTAGCTGAGCACGAAAAGAAGATACATGGGCGTATTTACGGAGACCATAAATGTATCTGATACAATTGTTAAGTAGACGATCCAATGTATTAAGATGATGTTGAGACAGGTCTGAGCAACACACATCGACATAATCAATAATCGGTAGAATAAGTGACTGGACAAGTAAACTCTTAGTATTGGTGGGAAGAAAGTTTTTTAATCGATATAAAGTTCGCAAAGTTCCAATAGTTTTGCGACTCACCTCCTATATATGTTTGTTCCATGTTAAGCAAACATCAACGTAGGGACCAAGGTTCTTTACATGGGCAGATAATGGTATGACATTATTTTTAAACATAATTGAACTTTTATAGGCTGTAATGGATGGACAGATGGACAGGCTTACAATTAGTAAAGCAACCTTTGATTATAATATCCTAATCGATGGTAGCACATCTAGCAAATTTTTGTTTAGCCGTTTTATATCAAGCTATGCCGGTAGTTGTTGGGAGCACTAAGCTCGAAGTTTTTGACGAGTATGTTTACTTAGGCCAAATTGTACGACTAGGTAAGTTCAACTTCAACCGAGAGGTCAATCGACGGATTCAACTCGGCTGGGCAGCGTTCGGGAAACTACGACACATCTTCTCGTTAGACATACCTCAAAACCTCAAAACGAAATTGTACAACCAGTGCGTGTTGCCAGTGATGACTTACGGATCTGAGACATGGTCCGTCACTGCTCGCTGTATGAGCAAGCTTAAGGTCGCTCAGCGAGCTATTGAGAGGGCTATGCTCGGGATTTCTCTGCGTCATAAACTTAGAAATGAGGATATCCGCAGTAGAGCCAGAGTAACAGACATAGCCCAACGGATTAGTAAGCTGAAGTGGCAGTGGGCCGGCCATATAGATCGAAGAACCGACAACCGATAAGGAAGAAAGGTTCTCGAGTGGCAGCCTCGTACCGGTAGGCGAAGTGTAGGGCGACCCCCCACTAGATGAAGTGACGACCTGGTAAGACATGCAGGAAGTCGATGGATGCAGGTGGCCCCGGACCGTGCTTTGGGCATTCGTTGGGGGAGGCTTATGTTCAGCAGTGGACTTATGAAAGACTGTAATGATGATGATGATGATGATATCAAGCTATATATTTCCCACAGTTGTTTCACTTATGGGACGAAATAGAGTGATGGATCTCCTACGTAATCATCACTCATTTAAAATAAAGTGTGTAAAGTTATCCGAAGTACGGCCCAAATATTTCAGTTTAACTTTTTGTTTTACAGAATAGGTATGACAAACAACTTATAACTTACAGTGCACCTGATGGCAGTTTTAGTGCTTTTTTAAATTTTATTATTCAAAGTCGGTAACTTATATGGGAGATGGGAAATTTGCGCGCCTGCTGCCTTCCTTGGATGTAGTAACCGTTTTTCAGGCTCCCCCTCCTTAAAGTTTTATTCTATACGTGCCATTGGCACAAAGGCACTACCAGGTATCAGGGATATAAAAATCGCTAATGCTGGGGATCCTGGTAAGGATAATGGGACAATCTGTTTAAGTTATTATATTTTCATCGGTCCTTGATAACTGTGCGAAGTTTCAATCAATCCGACCCTTTGAAGGGGATGAAAATCACATTCAAAATTCCGTTACATAGATACATAGATAAATACCAAGCTAATAAGCGTATAAAATGGCGGGAAAGTGTTTTTTGCTTGTTAGTTTTCTTTCTTATAATTTATTGATTTCTTAACTATATGTATTGATATTAAAACCAGCCAGATATAAACAGTACAACCAAAGAGATTTTTCTTCAATTTTATACAAACGAAATACGAAGATGCTTTTCCCCGACCTATTTCATTTATCAAAATGCAGTGTTGAGGACTAAGATGGAATCCATCATATGTAATAAAAAGAGTCTTACACCACACGAAACACGGCAGTTATTTGTAAAAGATTTGTCCTTCCCAGTCTAGCCGATCCATGTAGCACGCTACAACAGTAAAATAGTTGCAGCGTGACTCTACCACGTTTTATTACATAATACAAGTTTGTTAAAAAAATTACAGAAATGATTTGACAGCATGCATACTATACAGGCTAAGATTGCTTGTGAAGTAGAGACTTTTGGTCTATCAGAGGTTGCACGTTACTTCGCGGAACCGATCTGCCGATAATGAGTACTTATTATTGCAGCTGACATACTTTTACTCGAGTCCAATCAAGGAGATCAGTTTCTAGCGGGTTATATATTTCCCATTGAATGGTAATTTTTGAATGACCACATCCGTCGTGTGTAACGATTTTGTGTTTCTCTTAAGGGCAAAAAAAGTAGTTACTGGAAAGTTCGATCGCGTCTACTTATCAGGAATATTTAAAGAGTAATGCTTGGACTATTTTTCCTTAAAAGGAAAAAGTCCTATAACCTAGATAAAAAACGGCTTTATTTAGATGATATGTCTCTTTTCCTGCTTAGGATTATGTATAGGTAGGTAACGAAATCAGCCTCGCGGTAGCTAGGCTAGGCTATTAGGCTTTCTGTAAATTTTACAGTACACGAGCTAACCAGCTTCGATCCCTACTGACACTAATATAAATATAATATTGTTACTTTGTTAATTTTATATGCTGATTTTTAACCAGCTGTGGGACATATACAGTCTGTAATTTTAATTACTTTATTACACGTGTACGGTAAATCATCCCAACTATGGGCGAAGCCCAGTTGTGGACTTTTATGAGGTTTTGTAGATGAAAAAAGCAAACTACATATAAATAAAACGCATAATGATACTTAAAATATAGTATATACAGTGGGTTTCGGGTATAACGACGATGAAGGAACCACTTAATTTTCGTCGTTATATCCGGAAGTCGTTACAGGCAAATGTAACAAATTCAATACATTACAGTTGCTACTCAGAATATAACTTTGAAACTGAATTTAACTCCGAAACGTACACGCTTCCCTACCTACTTAGCTGATATCTATAAACAAAAATAAAGGTTTCCACACTTGCTGACCATCTGTGTGGTTGTAAACAAAAGATAAGAAATGTTTGTGAAAGAAAGAAATCTTTGTGTGTTTGGCGGCCGACTCCAGTCGCAATATCTGCATGGGATTTCTAGGAATTTGTTGCAAATGATCCATTAAAAACAATTGCTACACCCGATCTCGGCGTTATATCCAAAGTCGCTATAGCCACATGCATTTTGTACTAAAATATGCTTTAAATTCAAAGGACTTAGATTTAACGTCGCTATAGGTAAATGGTCGCTACAATCAAGGTCGTAATAAATGAAATCCACTGTATTTATTTTTAAAATGTTTGTACTCTGAATTATTTTTATTTGTAATACAACTTTATGGATACATACTCATTATTTGCACAAAATATACTTATATAGATAATGAATATTTCAATATTAAATTTATGAAACAATGTTACACTATACTTAATCAGCCATTTCAAAATGTAAAGCAATCGTGACGTACCATAACGACGTGGAGATAAAGAATTTTATGACTGTCCGAAGATAAGGTTTTACTTTTTCTTGGGACATTAACACAGATAAAATATATTTAATCACAGCTAATTAACAAGAAAACTTTGTAAGAAATAATACTTGTTTGGTAAACTTTTTTTTTTAGCTTTTTACAATAATTTATTTTATATAAAAAAGAGGGCTGATTCTTTCCTCGCTCAAAGGCTAAGTATAGCCATTCAGCGGGGAAACGCAGCCAGCGTTCTTGGCACGGTACCTCGGGGAGTAGGACTATATGATATTTAAGTTTCTAGTTTTAGTTTTTTTTTAAATTATTATTATAGTTTTTAATATTGTAGATAAAAATAAGTATTATGTAAATAAAGTATTTTTTATATACAATATTTTATAATGTAAACTAAATATTGTAAACTGAACAAAGCATTAGGACGGAAACTGGGTCCCAAAATATGGCCATTTATGAGCTTCCTTTCACACACACACACGCAGACATGCACACACGCACACTCTCTCTCTCTCTCTCTCACACACACACACACACACACAAAATTAATAATTGGCCTGCCAGTGCACATCGCATTATGACACCCCGCGAGTTGCAACCTTCATCACACTCTGTGGCATTCGTGACAGTTCGTTCAGTTTCGGCTTTTGCTAGAAACTTTCAGCTTCGGCCAAAACTTTAGGCCTAATTAGGCCAAAGCCAAAGGTTTAATCAAAAGTTGAAAGCTGAAGCTGAAAGCCCAGCTTTGGTCGGATAATAATTAAAAATTTGTTCCACAAAAAAGTACAAGCCTGAGTCAATTACTGAGGGCGCGATATTTACTGGCATTGCCAGTTGTCACCCCTCTAGCACAGTGGTTAGTTGCCCTTACGCCTGGTGGTTTGTAACAAAAATTTTAATATTTTTATTTGTTTTTTATGCGTTCCTATACCGTTCTTTCAATTATGAGTATTGCAACGCATGCTGGTCACAGGTTGTATACTAATGAAACACTGCAGTGTTATGCTGTTATTTCATGTTATTCTGTGCGAACATGATTCAAACAGCAGGCCTATTCGCTAACTCATCTTTTAGTGCAAATTAGTATTCTACGAGTTTTTTCTATAAAAGCTACCACGACTCTTGCCATAGTAGATCAGGTTCGCTTTAAATTTCACAGAACACGAGCAACCGGGGTTCGGAGTTATAATCTGCTCTGGCTAGATAATTATAATATTTTTATAGGATAATGGTGATAAACGAGCACACAGTCCACCTCATAGTAAGCGGATTCTGTGGCCCGCAGACATTTACATGAATTCTCGATTAATAAATAAAATGCAGATGAGTCTTCAACTCTGAGATGGAATGATGAAGACTAAGATGGAATAGATAGAATCGAGTAAAAGGAGTCCAATTTTCTCTACTCACCATAATAAACACAGCCGCATTAAGCTGTTATTTTAAACTGGTATTGTGTGAAAGCCTGGTCCTACTCCGGTCGAACCGACCTTTCAGTGCTACAACCATAATATAGCTGCGGAATGGCTTCACCGCAAATAATTAGTCGAGTCGAGTCTTTGCTAAACAAAATCTCGGATTGGGGGCGACTAAATCTAGTTCAGTTCGATCCCCAGAAGACACAATTTTGCGCGTTTATCGCTAAAAAGACCCCCTTTGTTTGTTCTACTCAATTGCAAGGCTCTCCCCTTGCTGCCTCAGCTAGCATCGAAATCCTCGGCGTCGACATATCTTATAGTGTGCAGTTTCGTGGTCACTTGAAAGAGAAGGCCAAATTGACCTCTAAAAAGCTTGGCGTGCTCAGCAGAGCGGGACAGTATTTCATGCCGGCACATTGCTTGCAACTTTACAAAGCGCAAGTTCGGCCCCACATGGAATACTGTTCTCATCTCTGGGCTGGGGCACCCCCAGTACTAGCTCCTTCCACTTGACCGCATCAAACGCAGAGCGGTTCGAATCGTCGACGACCGAGTTCTTTCTGATCGGCTCGATACACTGCCGCTGCATGCCTTTGCATTTTCTATCGAATCTACCACGGGGAGTGCTCTGAGGAGTTGTTCTGATTAATTCCAGCTGCCAAATTTCACGAACGCACATCGCGTCAAAATTTACGATACCATCCACACCATCTGGATGCTTGGCGGTCCACCACTGTGCGTTTTACTAGGAGTTTTCTTCCTCGTACAACTTCTGTGTAGAATTGTATACCACCGGCGATTTTCCGGACCGATACTACCTAGAGACCTTCAAGAAAAGAGCTTATACCTTTCTAAAACGCCGGCAACGTATCTGCAATTCCCCTGGTGTTGCGGTTGTTCATGGACGGCGGTAGTTACTTACCATCAGGTGAGCCGCAGGCTCGTTTGCCCCCTCTTCTATAAAAAAAATAGACTACACTTCTGTTACAGATTATAACAATTTATTAATTTTTTTTTGTTCAATTGGAATCGTTTGATAAAACAATTTATTAAATTTAATGTGATCTATTTTCATAATAGTGCTATTACATCGAAAGGAAGAAGCAAATTATATAATCATAATAATTTCCTAAGTGCCCTTCAAATTTTCTTCCTCATGCTTGAGTATAACTCTTCTCCCTATCCTCTCTGCTTCCCTTACGGTGTCAGGGAGTTGGCTGCGAGCTGTTTCTGGCATAAACAGGGTGAGAGCGCCTGATGCTAGCGATGTCAACCCGAAGATAAGAGCTGGCATCCCAGTCCAGTAGGTCATCTGTTTAAATTAGTAAGGTATGTTTAAGTTCTTTATGAAATCACTAACAAAAATACGTACATAAATCTGAAATGTTTAGACGATTCAGTGATATGACGAGATAAAGATGTTAAAATTGATCAGGTAAGATCCTCGTAAAAAAAATAAAGTGAAAGTTTGAAGAGTATCCAAGTATCCATTGAGATATATCCAAACTGACGGCCTCCTCCTTTTTTTAAGTCCTCTCAAATTGTAAGATTCTCTCTGAGATTCCGAGATTTAATTTAGAATAATATGTATATAGACATATATAGTAAACTTGGTATTCGTAGTTTGTGTTTTCTTATTAGTTGTAGACTTATTGGTGAAAATAAATATCTAGGTCAGGGAATCTCAAACCTTTTCAGTTCACAACGCCCTCAGGGGTACTTTGTCACGGCGCGTCAGTTTTTTTTAATAACTGGCTTTACGGCTCTGGGTTCTAGCCCTTCTGAGCCTGAAGTTACAATGTATAATTATCTTTCATAGTACACTGCTTCACAATATGATGATGCGTCACATTGTGCAGCCCTTGGGAGATTTAGACGGCACCTTGAGCCAGCAGACAGCTGACAGTTGGCGATGGTATCTCAAGTCGCCTTAGCAGACAGACATCTTGTCTGGAGAATCACATCACCATCAGGGCACTTGTTTCACCGTTTTCATTAATAGTTCACATGCGCAGACATTTAATAAACAAAATCGGACCACTTTTACATATCAAAATCTACTACAAACCATTATTTAAACAATAATACAGGAGCAACATTCCGTTGCCTGTCAAGTTCCCGCCAAAACTCCGTTGTCAAAAAATGTGTGAAATGACTCTTATAAGACATGGGAATTGAAGCTTTTGAAAAGAATTAAATGGTATAAATAAAAATAAAATTAAAGGCGAATGACTATCCTGTCATTTGTGTAAGTTTGCTGATCCCCACAAGGTTTTTCAAAATGATAGTTAATTATTAAGTGGCGAAGCTTGCGAAGACACTTATTGATTTCACGATGTCTGTCCGTCTGTCCGTCTGTCCCACGATTATCTCGAGAACGGTTTCGAATTTTCAAATTCTGTTTTCAGCAATCGATTACTGATCACCCAGGCATCTGAACCTCCTATTTTGAAACTGATTGCTCAACGGCAACCGTTAGAAACCGCTACAAAGCTGATTGCTTCGCCACTTTGCTATGCTGTTAGCTTGCTAGGTTTATTAAATCTTGATAATGCTTCTATCATTTCTTACTATAAGTTAAAAATTGACTAATAAATATATTACAGAGTTACAGCTGAAAATCCAGCGTCGCAATCACGTAAATAGAATATTGCAAAGGAAATGAGAGTTTTTAAAGTTTTTGAACTTAAGAGTTGGATATTTATTTTATCTAACTCCACCAAATCGTAACAAGCAAGTTTTAAGACTATTGTCACAAAAGAGTTTCAGAAGCGGCACCCCCTACTTACTTCTAACTACTGCCTAAGGCGCCGCAACGCATAGTTTGGGAGCCCCGGGTCTAACCTATATTTCTCAAGCAACTTACTAAGAGGGGTATCTGCGGCGCGAGCAGCGAGCCCACGCGGCCCATCGCTGAACAAATGGAATGCATGGAGTTGCGCGTGTATGTGGGGAACAGCTCCGACGTGTACATGTACACGATGTTATAAGAGAACGTAGCCAGCATCTCGAATGCCATGAACAGCGCCAGCCCCGCCCATGCGTATCCTGAAATGATATGGATAGTTAAATGACGGTGAAAATTATTGAATTATTCCGAAATCAACGTGTTAGCGGTGGAAGTTCCGATCGTGGAGTTACAGTAAAATGATACTGTGTTTCGTATTGTGAGTGAAGAAATTAGAAATTAGAGACAATTTGAGTATATGTTACTTTTTGTGTGAATTTTACTAGATATTTAATAAATAATGAATCATCAAAAATAGTTCACAAATGAAGAAGCAATTGTGAACTATTTTTGATGATTCATTATTTATTAAATAGATTATACTTCAGAGGTGATTACGTGGTAGAGCCACGTGGCAGCTATATTAGTAGTAGGTATAGTTGTACCACGAGTGGGTCGGCTCGACCGGAGAAGGACCACGCTCTCACAGAATACCATTGTAAAATTTCGTATGGTGAGTGTAGAGAACCGGTGATCCTTTTTACTGGAAACGAGGCACATTACATCTACGTCCTCACGGGTGACACCGCATCTGCATTTTGATTCGTAATCGAGAATAGATGTAGATGTATTTGGGCCGCAGCAACCACTTATCTTCAGGTGGACTGTGTGCTCGTTTGTCACCCTTAACCTATAAAAAAAATTAGAAGAAAAATTCCATTACACCCAAAAAGGTTAAAAAAATATTCCTCTAATAAAATAATTAAGAATATTTAAATAATGATTTCTTATATTTACACGAATATTACACATTGAATGAAACTGCTTTTACGGATTCTATCGCGTTTAATTATACTTATTTTTACATTCCCGATATTTCGGGTGCTTTTCGGGGGACTAAGGTGATTGATGTCCCGATGTCAGTTAAGCCGAAGTACCTTCAACTTTCTTTTTTTGAAAATTTGACCCCCGACCTGTGTGCTAAAAAGCACCCGTGACGTCGGGAATTTAAATATAATATTAATTAAACGCGTTAGAATCCGTATAAATAGTTTTACTCAAGACTTAAATAATTAAAAACAATAAATTAATTTCCTCACAAAAGTTTTAGAAGTCGGCGCCTACTTAATACTTCTCTCACTCTGTACACTATGTCTTAGTACCAATTTTTGAAGCTATAATGTAGAAATTATTATTTTTGGAACGAAGTTGCTTATATCACGGTAAGAATTTGACTGATAGGGACTAGGTGAGAAAAAGTGTAAGATTTTTCCGTCGTTACCCCTTTTCTGTAGTGTGAGCGAGGTGGAATAATATCCATCTCACTCGCACTATTTATTATCTTGCCGTGAGAGAAATATTATTTTATATGACGCTTCATTGTAATAGACGCTAGTAATTCATTTATTTGTATTTGTTAATCAATAATATAATACATTAATAGTGGTAGAGCCACGCGGCAGCTTTTGCTGTCGCACGGATGGGCCGGCTCGAACCGGGGTGGTACCACGACCTCACAGAATACCAGCGTGAAGCTTTACCTCTGCGTTTCGCTTGGTGAGTGCAGGTGGCCGGAGGCCCTTTTTACTGGAAATGAGGCATTCCATCTTAGGCCTCACGGGTGACAACGCATACATTTTGATTTGTAATAGAGGATAGATGTAGATGTCTATGGGCCGCAGCAACCACTTACCATCAGGTGGACTGTGTGCTCGTTTGTCACCCTTATCCTATAAAAAAAAACATTTATAAATAATAATATACTACGAAAGGAACTTCGGTCCAACCGAGTGTTCCACGACATTAACGCATGTTATTGGTTCTTTTTCTTTGTAGTCTGCTTTTAATTTTACTAAAAGTCAATTTTTTGGTAACAAAACATACGTTTTTGTTGAATAATATAAAATCCATAAAAATATCTAGTTGTATTTCATTTGTGTTATTCAAATAAACAGAATAAAAGGGAAAATATAGCAAGACAAAAAACTATTAAATAGAAAGTAATAAGCAACTTATAGAAGGATCAGTTATCGTCTTATTTTCTGGGTTAACTAATAACGTACCAATACTTACTGTTGCTTGGTTAATAACGTTGCATTTAATTTTGTTAAATTATATTTTCATATAAAGGATATAAAATACAGTGTCGGAGATCGCGGTGCAAAATGCGAAAATCAGGGTATGAATTCGGTTGGGTCACGGAATTTAAAGCGAGTGCTTAGAGCCTCTTAAATCATGCAGTGGCAGTGTAAGAATATCCACTACCTCATATCGTCCGTGGGTGTCGTAAGAGGCGAGAGAGAGAGATAGAGATAAAACAGAAGATGTACCACGCCGTCTTCCTAATAACTAAATAAAAATCGCGGTTGCCATCTTACTTCCCAAATGAGTTAATCTATGGGGATGCCTAACTTCGGCAGTGGACTTTAATAGGCTGCAATAATAATAGTTACGGTTAGGCAAAAGCGTTTTAGAAAGTCCATAATTATTAGTCCACTGCTTAACATGTTCCTGTCCATCGTAGGGAGGATTTACCTTAATTGGCAGGTGTAAACTCCATGTTTGTCAGGAGGTTTATTACTATTTTAAAAAATAAATATTAAAATTACTAATTACAGTTTTTACTTGCCCTTCGGTATTAGTGGCTGAGATACACAGAACAATCCGCCCACCATAAACGACGCAAGCAACGGCAGCTTCCGTCTGTACTTGGCGAGCGCCAGCCAGTAGAAAATATTCGCCGGTATGTCCATCAACATCAGCAACGCAAAGTTCAAGTATTTGTTCCCGTCGATCAACACCGAACTGATCATCATTCCGTAGTTGATGAGCGTTATCGTAAACCACCAGACCAGGCACACGACAAACCTCTGCATCATTATCTTCGACCTGAAAGTCTTCAGCAGCAGCTTCCTGTCGTTTAGTTTCGGTGACGTTTCCTCGTCTATGTAGTCCAGTTTATTGAGCATTGCTTTATCTACTAGCACATTGTTTCTTTCAGCAATTTTTTCTATTAATTTGATTGCTTTCTCTTTCTTCCCTTTGCTAAACAACCATCGTATGCTCTCGTCTAAGAAGAACGAGTAAGTAAGAATTATGAGCGTTGGAGCGTAGATGACTCTGAGAAAATGGCGCCAGTAAGGGACGGCCCACGCTATGAAAGGCATTATTATTTGGCCAACGGTGTAACAGTTTAAGAGTATCATTTGAAAGAAGACCGCTCTCTTCTTTTCTACTATTTCTATACCTGAAAAAAAATCAATAATGTAATATTGTTTTGTAATGGAACCTATATCCATCCCCAAATTGTCCCGTGGGTGTCGTTAGACGCATCGGAGGAAAATAATAAGTAGAATATAAAAACATCAGTTACCAGCTCGCTTGCCAAGGGTGGCAAATATCCCCCATAAGGACAATCTATAGGGAGTCTGTTCAGCAGTGCAATTAGATAGGATGTCATGAATAAATGAATGAATTGCTTAACGAAAATAATTAACTGATCTTACTTAGCATAAACATAGGAGACAAAGCATCTCCGATAGCAGCTTCTAGGCATTCTAGAACGACATAAACCCAAAAGGATGTGGCAAAGCTCTTTGTTATTCCCAAGACAGCACCCATTGTACCCGCGAACACTGCCGCGGTCTTACGGCCGAATCTGCAAAATTTATATATATTTTTTTTATATAGATTAAGGGTGACAAACGAATACAAAGTCCAATAGACTGTGTGTGCTGTGACAAGTGAATGCTGTGGCCCATAGGCATCTTCATTTATCCTCAACAAAGAATCAAAATGCAGATGACTTGTCATCCCTAAAGACTAAGATGGTGTGCCTCTTTTCCAGTAAAAGGGGTCTCCGGTTCTCTACACTCACCAAACGAAACACAGTTTATGCTTGTATTCTGTGAGAGCGTGGTTTTACCCTGGTCGAGCCGACCCATTCGTGCTACAATTATAATATACTGCTGTTCTACCACGTACAAGACATTTTTAATATAACCATCAGTGTTTTTAAGTGGTAGAGCCACGTTGGTGCGATTATGACTGCAGCACGAAAAAGGACACACCGGAAAGATTACGCTCCCAACGAATATCTCTTTTCGACATAGTATAAAACAAAGTCTATATAAAGTATATATATATATATATAATACGTGTCACGTTGTTTGTCCGCGATGTACTCCTAAACTACTGAACTGATACTGATACTGACGTCTGCCTGGCCAGCTAGTGTGTGTACATATATATATATACACTAGCTGTGCCCCGCGGTTTCACCCGCGTCATCACGTGTCCGAGGTGCGTGACATGACCTAGTTCAAGCATTTTATAACGGCTAGGGTTTAAGCGACGTTCGCGCGTCCAGCCAAGTATTGAATTATTTTAATTTTACATTATCTCTTAAACTATGCGTCCAAATAACATGGTATAAAGAACAAAGTTTATCTTCATAAAATTGTCTTGATGATGAAGTAACTTTCGTTCGTAAGGATAAATAGGCCATGCCTAATAATAACGCTCATAAATCACTTTTAAATTTTCAATATTTTTTTGTCACAAAATACCAAATTATGGCTTATGTGTAAGAAATAGACATATGGTATCGCGGACTTTTTTTTAGACAGAGTAATGGTCTATATTTTTCTGGAACATTGTATTTACGTATACCTAACGATAACACCAGACGCGGATAAATCATTTCGGGAGTGCTTTTTCTTCTGACTTGCTTAAGATATATCCATATTTAAGGCTAGCTGAGTAATATAGCTTAATGCTAGATAGCCTATACTATTCCACATGAGTCTGGATATAATATACAAAAAGAATTTTTAAAATCGGACTGGTAGTTCCAGAGATTAGCGCGTTTAAACAAATATATATATATAGATATATAATATGTAACGGAAAACCTGTGGTTCCCGTTAAGTACGTTATCAGGATCATTATTCAAACGTATAGAAATAACTTTTTTTTTAAATCTCGAACAATATTTTTTTTAATTTTATTAAAAAAAAATAATTGTATGAAAATTGTATATGGTTTTATTACCTATGCATTGTGTGGGGAGTAAGAGGATTGTCAAAGACCCCGCTTTACTTAGCTTTACCTTCGGCTAGTAGTAGTAAGAGGTAATAAAACCACATAAAATATATTTTTTTTTAATAAAATTTAAAAAAAAATATATGGCTTAATTTAAAAAAAAAAGTTATTTCTATAGGTTTGAATACTGATCCTGATAACGTACTTAACGGGAACGACAGGGTTTCTGTTACATGTTGTATAATACATGCATGTAATCTTTATATATAAAAAGTACGTGTCACGTTGTTTGTCCGCGATGGACTCCTAAACTACTGAACTGATTTCAATGAAATTTTTGGTCAATGTGCAGTTTGGTCCAACTTAAAAGATAGGATAGCTTACATCTCAATTTATAGTCGCAATACAATATTATTTTATTGAAAATTATTTGTCTTTTATTTGACAGTCACAATTATTTGTTAGCTCCAAACGAATCTGTCAGATGACGATATCTGTTGACTGGATTGAGTAAATATTTAATAGATGGCGCTATGTTAAAAATACAAACGTTTAATATAAGCTACAATTTAATAGTATAACCACCACGCGTTGCTGTAAGTATTCAACAGATAGAACCGATTTCAAAAAAAATTTGCAGACTGTGTGCAGTTTGGTCCAACTTGAGAGATAGGATAGTTTTTATCCCGATAAGTGACCCTCAATTTTTTTATTGCTAATTTCAGGAGCTTTTTTGGGAAAGCAAATGGTCGTTCGGAAAGGGCAGAACAACGTCTGTCTGGTCAGCTAGTATATTATAAAATTCTTCTGTCCGTGTGTATGTGACTGAGCTCCTCCTAAACGGCTGGACCGATTTTGATGAAATTTTGTGTAATTAAGTTGATTATAAAATGGTTTAAATTAATCATTGGACCCGGTAGGTAGCGTTGTTGCCGAGATCCAGAAATTAACCGAGCGAAAGCGGGGCGGATCATTAGTGAGGTATACATATATTAAATTGATGGTGTATATAAATTTTTTTCATATGACATTTACGTAGCCCGCTGTATTTAATGTTGACTTATGTATCTATTTATCAATATACTTATCTGTTTTATTTATTTATTTAATATCTGCATTACATGTGATATTATAACTATATAAACATTACACAGCGCAAACATACACCTACCTTCTCAGGCATAGCAATGTGGAAACGAAAGAGGCACACCTAGAGCACATATGCCTAAAGTATTTTATCTTTTAAGTATTCATTGACGGTATGAAACCTTTATTAAAAACTACATAATTCTTTTAATAATAAATTAATTTACTAAACGTATTTTCCTTTTCAAAGGAGACTGAATAATCTATAGAAATAAATAAAATTGAAGGGTCTGTTTGTAATGAAAAAATTACAGCTTTTTACTAAATGCATATATATGAAAGTATATACGGTACTAATAACAAAAATACAATTTTTAAAGTTTTTGTCTGTCTGTCTGCCTGTCTGTTTGTTCCGGCTAATCTCCGAAACGGCTAGACAGATTTTGACAGGATTTTCACTGGCAGATTAGCTGATGTCACAAGGAGTAACTTAGGCTACTTTTATTTTAGAAAAAGAATTAGGGTTTTGTGCAAAACAATTAAAACCCCAAATAACACGCGGGCGAAGTCGCGGAGAACAGCTAGTACTTAATAAAAATTTGAATTAACCAGTAGATTGTTTTTATTAAATTAATTAAACATTAATTTGAATAGATGTCAGTTTTTATTTGGTAAAACATATTATGCTTTTTTATCTAAACGTAAAGCCGTTAGAGACATAGTGTCATGGGAGATATTGCACGATGTTTTATTCTAAATACGTGACCGATATTGATAAAAAAATTGTGGGGTATTTATGGGTTTACCTGGATGTTTCTTAACTTTGATTGGACCCAGTAGGTGGTGGTGTTGTCGAGGTTCAGAAATCACCGGTCGGATCTCTGACGTGTGAATCCAAAACACTGTATCTCGGAAATACCTATTTCGTGAAAAGGGCTTTTAAAACTTTTTTTGGTTTTTGGTATATTTTAGTAATATTATAATAACATTATATCTTGTGCTAGGTACCAAATTAAAGGTATTTTTACGTTTTATTTAGCCATGTACATTTTACAACCATTCAATCCATACATTTAGAATTAACTAAGTAAACGTGTATTACCTCTATAAAACTTGAAGAAATGTTCCTGATTGTTTGAGCAAACCACTGTATGTTTAGTTACAGTGTATTGGTTTTATGAGAACAGAGCTAATGGATCATACAAAATAATGTATTTTCAAATATAGTGTATTACTTTTACAATAATAGGCTATAATAAAGCGTCTGAAAGAACATTAACAATACTAACCACAGTTCTTAAGTAAAGAAATCTTAAAATCAAATAATTATAATTAAAGTATATCAATGAAACAATTTAAAAAATACCAATCAACTCACAATAACTCAAAAGATTAAAATATAAAGCAAATATTTAGGAAATAAAAGAAAAATACGAAATTAACAAAACGTCAACTCAGAAATGAATTCTTTTCAAATCGATCATCATTATATCTTCGAATCAAATCTTAGTTAAAACAACTGAAGCAAACAAAAACAAACTTAACGTTAATAAAGTTATTATAAAACTAACAACGCACATAAAATATGGAACAATTTAATAATGAGAGCAATGTTTTATTGATATAATCAGTCTATGAATTACTTTGAGGTCTTATGTTTACCTACTATATTAAATCAATGTCAATGTATTCGTCAAGATCGGGTGATTCCGAGACAACAAGATTTTCATAAAAAATTGTTCTTGTTTGAGGCATTGATTTACACAGTGCTAATAACTCTTTTTTTGTCTCGCTAATACCTCTAGGTTGAGTCACTTTAGGTATCCCTTCTAAAAGATCAGGTACAACATTTGTAAATTTTTTCCGCTATTCAAGTTCTATCTTCTTTTTAAAAAAAGATATTTCCTTAAAATCTGCGTTATAATTATTCTTTACAAATATTGTTAATTCAATTTTTCTAAATTCTTTGACTTTCAGGTTATATATATTGTACCCTTTGGGGAATGCTGCTTTAAAATCATTACTGAATATGATCATTTGTTTGTGACCTAATAAATCGACTTGCATGTTTTTTCGTGAGCTTTTGGAATAGAATATAATATATATCATCCATATCGTAGACTTGGCCCTTAGATTTCAATTTCTTTGTAATTACAGCATGTACAGCATCTTCGGCCATAAAAGTGTGTCCTAGCTCAAAATATTTCAGAGTAATTTTATCTATATTTGTCATTTTATCATTAATTACTCTTAAAAACAAAGCAGACAAAAGTATCTCGTTTTTGTTTTGCGCTTTATAATTATCTAAGAGAATGTTAGGGGCTTTAGGTCTCTGCAATTTTTTCTCACAATATAAGTGTATTTAGAAGCAATATTACGAGCTTTTCAACCACTTTCTCCCTCATTGCAAACTGCACAGACAGCTTGTTTGTTTTTTTCTGGGGGCACAGATATTCTAATATATATCTTCGTTTGCGAATTAAAATGCAGATGCGTTGTCAGCCGTAAGGACTAGGATGGAATATCTCTTTTCCAGTAAAATAGGTCTCCGGTTCTCTACAATCATCATACAAAACACAGCAGCATTAATTTTTTGCTATTTTGCGCTGATATTCTGTGAGAGCGTGGTCCTTGCCCAGTCGAGCCGACCCATTCGTGCTACAACTATACTATTAATGTAGCTGCAGCATGGTTCTACCAAGTATAAAAACTGTGTGAGTTCCTTGAGTTGAGGCCAGCAGTTATACTTTCTGTGCGCATTTTATGCACTTGTTTTGACAAAAAATCCCATCTTCTCTGTCTATCCATACTCCAGAACTGATTATGAATAACATCTATGTCCGTTTCCGAGATTTTAACAGAACAATTTTTTTGCAGTTTCGGCAAGGAGATCTCATGGGATGCTTTTTTTGATTTGCCAAAATAACATTAGGATCTCGACTTCTTTTGGCAGGTAGAGAATGAGATTCTTCTGGGGTTTCAGTTGTATTGACTGTATTGACAGCAATTGTCGTATCGGGCACTCTGCGTTAGAAATAGAAGAAGAATTTGTGTCCATATTAGTTATTGGTCCAGTATCAGAATTTTCCCCTAGCAATGTGAACTTTTTTGGCAGGTTTGACTACTTAAATCCTTAGATAACTCTTGATACTAGAAGCAGGTACTGGTAACAAATCAGCGTAGTTGACGTCGTCGCCGAGATTGTCAGCAACACATTTATTTGTCTGAGATTCACTAAAGGGTATCAAGGGGCTGATATTACGTGAATCAAATACATACGTGGAATAATCAAAATTAATGTTACTACAATTGTATGATATACTGATACCATGACGCTCCTTATTACTGCCGTTGATATTCTCTTTTTCATTTAAAACATTGTTAAGCTCTGAAGCCATTGTGATACATAATGAGTTGTTGTGATGTATATTGCTTTGTGACAATTTCACTAATAGTCTATTACGGTGTCCATTCATCGTTATTGTTCTTACACAGTTACAAAAACTCATCAAAATGAACTTAAACAGAACGCAGCGTACGCGCTGTCAATCAAAACATCGTCCGCGTGTCCAAGCAAGAACAGTGACTCACGACCACTAACCGTTGCACTCTCGCCCTCCAGCCCCCCGCGCATAGTACACCTACTACGTGTAGGGACATGTCGATGTCGCCGCGCTCAACGTGTCCAGTTTGTTTGGTTATCCAAAACTCTGTATCTCTGAGTTTCAACTAATTTCGCGTAAACTTATTCAGCCAAAACACTGTAACTTCAATCACAGTGTTATGCCATAACAAACGATAAATGTAATTAAAATACAGTGTTTTGTATGTGCTCATATCTCCTTCTACATACTATAAAATGAAAAAATATTAATATAGGGGTATGTAACTGCCTTTAAATAATCAAATGAGCGCTATTAAGGAAAAACACTGTAACTCGAGTTACAGTGTATTGGATTTACACGTCAGATCTCTAGTATTATGTAAATATTTTCTAATACCTACCCTGATTGTTGTTTTTCTATGTTTAAGTTAACTCTTTTACGTCTAGAGCTAAAGAAATATATTTGTACACTACACTGTGTACAGATATATTTCTTTAGCTCTGTGTACGTACATGATACGTATTATAAAATTTTACTATCATCCAAGTCACTGTATTCACAAATAAATTAATGTGTATTTGAATTAAACTCTAATGTTTAATAACATAATATACAATATTTTATTATATAAAACATTAAAAACTATAATAAAAAAAAACTAAAACTAGTAACTTAATTATCATACAGTCCTACTCCCCGAGGTATCGTGCCAAGAATGCTGGCTGTGTTTCCTCGCTGAATGGCTATATTTAGCCTTTGAGCGAGAAAAGAGCCAGCCCTCTTATCACCAGTAGCAACGACCAGCCGCGGATGGAGTTCCTTTAGGAACTTCACCGCACGTGGACCCTACGGACCGATAGTCTCTACAGCATATGGCACGAATATAGAGACTCATATTTGCACCAATGTAAATAGAAATTCAGTTGCATAATGCTGCTGTGTTTTGTGTGGATAATGACAAGATACGGAAACCTATCTACTGGCAACGAGGCGTTCATCTTAGTTCTTAGGGATATCAACGCCACGCAAAGTGTCTATGGGCCAAAGCATCCACTTACTATCTGTTGGACTGTGTGTTAGTTTGTAATCCTCACTTGTAAAAAAGTTGTCTCTATAAATATTCATTCATTAATGTTTTAAGCCCCAACGAAAAAGAGGGGTCTTATATGTTTATCGTGTGTATCTGTATGTCTGTCTGTGGCATCATAGTTCCTGAACGAAAGAACCGATTTTGATTTTTTTTTTCGTTTGAAAGGTTAATTAAATAAAACTATTTTTACGGATTTTATCGCGTTTATCTGCATAGATCGAACCAAAACTTAATATTCAATAACTGAAGGTAGCTGGGCTAACTGTGACATCGGGACGTCAAACATCTCAGTAGAAATTAAAATAAGTAAATTAAACACGGTACATTCCGTACCGTGCATACATATTAGTCGAGAGTGTTCTGTTTAGTAATTTGAAGATCACCAACTCTTTACGCTTCGGGGTTTTTTTTTAAATTTTTAATGTAAGTTATACGTCGTTTATAAATAAAGAACCATTTACAAATATTCACCTGTCGGAGATCTGGCCCTGTATAAGTAGACCCACCATGTTTCCGAACATGTGCACAGTACCCACTAGAGGTGGTTTCCAGTCCTCACAGGCCAGTTCGAACTGAAAATAGTAATAAAGTAAGAAGGTTACAAAACATATACGCCCCACTGTTGGCTAGTTTTTTTTTTTAATAGGATATGGTTACAAACGAGCACACAGTCCACCTGATGGTAAGTGGATGCTGTGACCAATAGACATCGACATTTATCTTCAATAAAGAATCAAAATGCAGATGCATTCTCACTCTTGAGGACTGAGATGGGATGCTTTTCTTCCAGTAAAATGGGTTTCCGGTTCTCTACACTCACCATACGAAACAGCAGTATCAAACTGCCATTTTACGCTGGTATTCTGTAAGAGCGTGGTCCTTCCCCGGTCGAGCCGACCCAATCGTGCTACAACTATACTACTAATATAGCTGCAGCATGGCTCTACCACGTATAGTTTAATTTCCGGGAGGGTTATAGAGAAATTAGTCGTCCAAACTGTTACAGTGCGTGTAAGGACTTCACATGTCCTCAAAATGTTTATAATTACTTAAACATAATACTAATAATGTCCTCCTGACCGAATTTCGGTCACGGCGGCCAGTCTCAACGGAGACTAGCCATCGGCGCAGAACAGGATTAAAGTGCACGTGTGTGCGTAAGCACAGGTGCACTCTCTATCCCCTCACTCTCTTAGTCCGAGGGGACGGTAAACCGACACGACCGGAGAGAGATCAGGCGCAGGACCAACGGCTTTACGTGCTTTCCGAGGCACGAGGGTGAAACACCGCCAACTTCCTGACTCCGGGCAGCTACTGAGAATTTCTTGATGAAAAAACTCAATAACTGATTTTTTGGCCCGACCCGGGATTCGAACCCGGGACCTCATGATCAGCAGTCGCATTTACGACCATTAGAGTAACAAGACGGTCAAAATATTAATTTTCCTCAAAAAACAGGTAAACTCACGATGTTTGCCTTTCTTATTTCATACATTCACAGCCTATGAAAGTCTACAGCTGACTACTATGAATATTGTCATAGTTGCCACTACTGACCGACGGGTTGGCAACCGCAGTTTTTTTATTTATTTTTATTCAAGGATTCGCAAACAGGATAAATGTAGATGTCTATGGGACACAGCAACCACTTACCATCAGGTAGACTGTGTGCTCGTTTGTCACCCTATCCTATAAAAAAACTTAAAATTGCAATCAACAATAATAACATTGGCTCCGGCGGGGATTGAACCCTGATCTTCACGAACTGTGGAATTTACGGCGAACGTTTAGCCCCTGAGTTCCGACGGCGAAAATAATAATAATACCAGTATTTCCTTGTTTCGCTGCGGGCTATAAAATCTTATCTCGCGATTTAGTTCGCATCAATGTCAATTTTGTGTCATAAACCTCAATAGGTTTTTAAGCAAAATCCGATCGGACATAAGGGCAAACTGTACTTTACATCGTAATGTAATAGATTGTGTACGTAATAAAAAAAATATATTAAATGGTGAATAGAGCCGTAGTGGCTCAGTAGATAATCTCGCTTTAAATTTCATAGTTTTTTTATAGGATAAACGTGAAAAGCGAGTACACATTCCACCTGATTGTAAGTGTTTGTTGTGGCCCATAGACATCTACATCTATCCTCGTTTGCTAATAAAACGCAGATGCGTTTTCAGCCATGAGGACTAAGATGTAATGCCTTTTTTCCAGTATAAAAGATCTCCGGTTCTTTACACTCACCAAACGAAACACAGCAACGTTAAGCTGCTATTTTACGCTGGTATTCTGTGAAAGCGTGGTCTTTACCCGGTCGGGCCGACGCATTCGTGCTACAACTATGCTATTAATATAGCTGTAGCTTGGCTCTACCACGTATGAAAATACGAGAAAAGTTCGATCAATGAAATTATTAATTGCAAATTTAATTGATATATATATATATATATATATATATATATATATATATATATATATATATATATATATATATATATATATATATATATATATATATATATATATATAACATTATCAGCTAGTTCGACTTTTAGTGGAATATAACAAATGAACATAAGAGACAAATGTCTCTTATGTTCATTTGACATAAGAGACTCTATACTCATAGAGATCTAAGACATCGATATGGATTAGATATAGGTGTATGTGCATGTGTACATTACATGTGTGAATACATTTACGGTTATATGCAGACATATTATGTGTACTTATTTTATCATTGTATGTTGTATAATAACAAAGTGCAACTTATCATATTTTATTTACAATATATCTTCGTAACTGGCCTACTGGAATTTTTTATCATGAAGTAGCTTCCTTGTGCAAACTCTTTCCCCTCCATGTGTGTACATAAATTGTTAAATTAATAAATAAATAAATACGTGCATTCAACTCTACATTGTCAACTCCTAAACCAGATTAGAAATTAATTTTTATTAATTTTAATGTAAGATTAATTTTATTTTATTAGTATTGTTTTAGTACAGGTTCGGGGTAAGATCACACTCTCAGAAAATACCAAACAGCGTAAGAAAAGTACTTATGTGCTGCTGTGTGTCGTATGGTGTGTGTAGAGAATCGAAGAACCTTTTTGCTAGAAACGAGGCATTCTATCTTAGTTCTGAGGAGCGACAACGCATCTGCATTTTTATTCTTAATCGAGGATTGATGTAGGTGTCTCTGGGCTACAGGATTTTCTTACCATCAGGTGAGCTATGTGCTCGCTTGTCACCTTTATGGTATATAAAAAAGGTATAAAATTCCCTAAATAAAACTATAAAAAGGAATTTAGCACGAGCTCGTTTTTGAAACAAACCAAAAAATTGTTGGACTCTTCTGTGCAAAACCATTTTAAAAATAAAAGATTTATATCAATTTACTAAAACTATCAATTATTTTTATAAAATCAACATTATTTTATCAACACATAGCTGCTTAGAGAACTTTCATTATATCAGATCAATTAACTTCGATCAGATAGTATTTCCAAATCTTCTTAACCGAGATCTTCTCGTGGGACTGTTAAAGGGCACAGCTATACTTTAAAGTCTCTCTGAGAGATGATATCCGCAGGCGATCTAGGCATAAAACAAATGCGCCCAAGACTCCGTCTGGACCTAAATACGTATGCATGTAAATGGCCTGTAAGTGTTAAGGAGAGATTTATCAAACAGATACCATCTGCCGCTTCCCGTTTCTCGGAAACCGCTTCGAAGCTGCCCATTTGTCTATCCTTAAGAGTTATAAACGACTGGATAGTCTTATCTTTACAGGAGATGTAAAAAAATAGATTCGTAATGATATTTCAATAAATAAGATGACAGATATTGATGCCGTTCCAAGGGATCTTTAATCTTAGCCCAATTTATTAAGGCGAGAAGTATTTTGTCCCTCATTAACTAATTTATCGATACTAAGATGTCTTAGTACTACATCAACAAATTAATTACAGGCCGGTTTAATTACCTACATTGATTTTTATCTGGTGTTTTCTTTTATTATGCTATTGACTTTATCTGTGAAAATCTATACAGGAAATATTAACAAAATAAAAAAAAACACTTTTCGTTATTTCATTACGGAATTAATAAAATTACTAACTAAACAAACTAACACGGTGCAGTGACCCAACTTGTCAAGACTCATTTTTGAACACGGTCATCGATATTAAATGGCCTTGTCTGAGAAAGTCTATACAGTCTATACATATATATTATTGACAAAATTAAGAAAACTGAAGTTTGATTTATCGGTATTAATATATGATTTAATAAAATAACTTGCTAAACGAACTAACGTGGCACAGTAACCCAAAATGGCAATGCCCAAAATGCAATCGAGGATGGCATTGACATTTTGGGTCAACTTCTGCCAGTCTCGAACTCTCCATCGGTATAACTGGGATAGCCGACTGACCGTCGGCTATCTGGCACTCCCAAGTAAGCTCGCTTCATTGTCCGATCCCGTCCCATTATAATTATAAAGATTTGATATTGAGAGGTATTTAAAAAAAAACAAAAGTGACAGACGGACAACCAGTCTACTCGATGTTAAGCGCCTATTGCAATCCATGCACAGTTGCAGCTAACTTCGAAAACGCACTCAGAGAACTTGTGCGAGAGATAGACAGACATTTAACAGTTTGAACAATATCATATACTAGCTATTACATACTTCTCTGTGTCTCTAGCCGAATTTCGGTCACGGTGACCAGTTTGAATGGAGACTAGTTATCTACGCAGTACATAGTTAAGGATTATAGTTCAAAAATGTGTGCGCAAGCACAGCTGCACCCTCTACACCCACGCTCTCATAGTCCGATGGGACGACAATGACCAACGACCGCGCAGAACCCACGGCTTTACTTCCTTACGGGGGGGGGGGGGACTGAACTTACTGAAATACCCCCAAAGTCTTAACTGTCGGCTGCTACTGTAAAATATTGATGACAGGCAATCATTTACCCGACATGGGATTTGAACCCGTAACCACATGATCAGTGGTCGCGATTAAGACCACGAGACCAACAAGCCAGACTAAATTGGCCTATATTATATTGTATGCATTAACTTAAGGCGTTTCCCTGACCAAATAACCTTGAGCATGCAATGCACTGCCGCCCGCACTCTGCGTACGCCCATTAATTTATCATAGAATTCACAATTTTTGGAATTAATTTTAATTAGAAAAGAAAAGGTAACTTTAAAAATTAAATAAAACGTGAATAATATAGATTTTTAAATTATCTATTCATTAGTGTAATCCTCAAATGATTAGAGTGTTGCCTTTAGCAACAGATGCATGTAATGAATAATTTTAGTTATTTAAAAAAAAGATTTTAAATGTATTTATAACACATAAAAACAAATTAGAACGTGGAATGTGATGATAGGATATCGAACATTAATAATGTGCTTTTAGATGTAGTTTATGTCTCATAACCAATGAGATAATAGTCTCTGAATAACGAAGAAAAATGCACAATCGCAAGATTTTGGTCGGGGTATCGCCTTAACTCCCGCTCCCATCTCACCACCACGCAACCCCAAATTCATAGCGTTGTATAAAAGTACTTTGCCCATTTACATTGAAAGGTTTCTCTGTACCAAAATTAATTAAAATTCCTTGAACCGTTTTTATTTTGTTCATTCAAATAGACAAAATTTCACAATTATTGTAATATTAATATAATGATAAAGATAACAGTAATAGAGTGTAAAGATAAGTAACCAAAATATGGTTATAACATTTAGTACAAGGTAAATGGCCATGTCGAACATTGTATTTTAATAGTGGTTGGTAGGGTTGTCACTTTACAAAACTGAAATAATATACGTGTAATATATAAAATGGAATCGTAACCGTGTAGTGGAGGTATAAGAATATCTACTACTTCAGATTGTCCAGTGGGTGTTGTAACACGTAAAGATAAAAAAACCGGTTTGCCAGCCGGGCTAACTGTGAATAATATCGCTGTATAAGAAATTCTATTGGTTAGGCCTATGTTTAGCAGTGAACATTTCAGAGGCTTTAATGGTGACGTAAGATTTAATTTCAATATCATATAATGATTGGCTTATAATTTTTTAGAAATGTGTTACTGTATGTATATACTCGTATAGGGTGTAAGGGTTGTAAAGCATCGCTTTCCTGCACCTCTTCCCTGCATGTTGTGCAGCCTGCATATGAATAAACGAAATTCAGCAACGGATAAATGGTGAATCATGAAAACGCAAATTCCAAACGCTTATCCCACAGACTAATGAGAATCGACGCTCCGGGAAGTCGACAGTCTGTGAATACGTACAGCATCGCCCCTGTCACTACATTAGATTTAATAGATCACAAATCCTGGCTAAAGATCACCAATACCTTCTAAGGATTATTCGCGAGGCTATTGAAATCAAAAAAACACCCTAATTTCAATAGAGAAGATGGGTTTTTTATTTTTTATAGGATAGCGTGACAAACGAGCACACAGTCCACCTCATGGTAAGTGGTTGCTGTGGCATGGGCCATCTACATTTATCCTCGTTTGCGAATCAAAATGCAGATGCGTTGTCACACGTGAGGACTAAGATAGAATGCCTCTTTTCCAGTAAAAAGGGTCTCCGGTTTTCTACACTCAACATAACTAACTATACTTCTAGTATAGCTGCAGCATGGCTCTACCACGTTAAAAACTACTGCTGGGTACTACCTTCTGCTTGGGATCCCATATAATTAATAAAATTAAATCTCAACCCAAGCATACAACTGCAAGACTTCAAGATACTGTAAATTCTTATTGCGTAGATCGGAACAAAAAATATTAACTGGACTGGAGGTAGCCGTGGGTATTCCGACATTGGGTGGAGGGATCATACACCTGATTCCCCCCGTGATCATGGATGCTGTCATCATCATCATTACAGCCCTTCACAAGTCCACTGCTGAACATAGGCCTCCCCCAAGGAATGCCACAAAGCACGGTCCTGAGCTACCTGCATCCATCGACTTCCTGCATGTCTTACCAGTTCGTCACTCCATCTTGTGGGGGGACGCCCTACACTTCGCCTACCGGTACGAGGCTGCCACTCGAGAACCTTTCTTCCCCATCGGTTGTCGGTTCTTCGAGCTATATGGCCGGCCCACTGCCACTTCAGCTTACTAATCCGTTGGGCTATGTCGGTTACTCTGGTTCTACTGCGGATATCCTTATTCCTAAGTTTATCACGCAGAGAAACTCCGAGCATAGCCCTCTCCATAGCTCGCTGTGCGACCTTGAGCTTCCTCATACGGCCAGCAGTGAAGGACCACGTCTCAGTTCCGTAAGTCATCACTGGCAACACGCACTGGTTGTACAATTTTGTTTTAAGGTTTTGAGGTATTTCTGACGAGAAGATGTGTCGTAGCTTCCCGAACGCTGCCCAGCCGAGTTGAATCCGTCGATTGACCTCTCGGTCGAAGTTGGACTTACCTAGTCGGACTATTTGTCCCAGGTAAACATACTCGTCAACAACTTCGAGCTTTTGTGCTCCCAACAACTACCGGCATAGGTGTGACATGGACATTAAACATAATCTTTGTTTTGTCCATGTTCATCTTAAGACCTATCCGTTGGGAGACACTATTGAGGTCATTGAGCATAGTGCTTAGCTCCTCCAGCGATTCTGCCATGAGGACTATATCGTCGGCAAATCGAAGGTGAGTGATGTACTCGCCATTGATGTTAATTCCGTATCCTTTCCAGTCCAGAAGCTTGAAAACGTCTTCCAATGCAGCGGTGAAGAGTTTCGGGGATATAACGTCACCCTGTCTTACACCTCTCTGCAATTGGATAGGTTTCGTACTCTGGTTCTGTACTCGGATAGCCATCGTAGCTCTACTGTACAAACACTTCAGCACTTCGATATACCGACAGTCAACTTGGCACCGCTGAAGGGACTGCAGCACCGCCCAAATTTCGACGGAATCAAAGGCTTTCTCATAGTCCACATACGCCAGACATAGTGGATGCTGTAAAATACTCTAAACGTCGGGAATACAAATTAAGTTAATATACGCGATAAAATCCGTAAAAAATAGTTTTATTTAAATGTATAGTGTTCGCGTAAATATAAGAAATCATAATGAGAATCGGTGTTGCGTTTATAAACTAGTTTTGCGTTTATCAACTTATGATATATTTTAACATCAACATAGTATCATCTTATATTGTGTTCATTGCAAAAAGTTGTTAGTAAATATGCTGGATAGCAATCGTCTAAGTGAAATACTTTCAAAGAATAACGTCTGTGAAAAACAGACATACTATAATTTAAAATTAAAAATTTTGTACAGCCGACTTCAATATAAGTTATTAAGAATAACTCAAAAACTATTGGTCTGACCTTGATAAACTTGAAAAAACCTTGAAAAAAGACCTTGACCACAAGAGAAGCACCAGCTTTCAAATAAAAAAAGAATCATCGAAACCGGTTCACCCAGTAAAAAGCTATGAGGTAACACACATGAAAAAAAACATACAGTCGAATTGAGTACCGTCTCCTTTTTGGAAGTCGGCAGAAAAGCGAGTGATAACCCTAGCTTAGGTTACAACACGGCTACATATCGGACCGTCAGCCCGAGGCATACTGAAACGAGATATACTCATGCAAATAACACTGTTACTTCTGACAATAAAAATTGTGTTTAACCTTTATGGAGCATCTTTTGGTATAATGTATTTTATTTTGTATGGTGCGTGTGACGTAACTGAAGATACGATGAAGTTCTTCAAAATTCAAAATTTTGCTATTCTTCCGGCCGATTTTGATATTTTTTACACAGGAACATTTACACGATTTTTATCGTGGTAGATAGCGTGGTAGGTAGCTATATTAGTAGTATAGTTGTAGCACGAATGGGCAGGCTCGACCGGGGAAGGACCACGCTCTCACAGAATAGCAGCGTAAAATAGCAGCTTAATGCTGCTGTGTTTCGTATGGTGAGTGTGTAGAAAACCGGAGACCCTTTTACTGGAAAAGAGGCATTCCATCTTAGTCCTTATGGGTGACAACACATCTGCATTTTGATTCGCAAACGAGAATACATGTAGATATCTATGGGCCACAGCAACCACTTACCATCAGGTGGACTGTGTGCTCGTTTGTCACCCTATCCTATAAAAAAAGAAAAACAGGACTAAGTGGTTTCAGTGGCCCATGTACATCAACATCTGTCCTGGAGTAATAAGTCAAAATGCAGATTGATGTCACTCCTGAGAACTAAGATGGAATGTCTCGTTTTCGAAAAAAAATGGGAGAAGGCTACGTTCATAAGTAAATTGTTATGAGCTGATATGTATAAAAAGAAGAATAAAAAAGAAGTTTGTACCATTATAAAACTATTTTTTAATATAGAATAAGGTTGACAAACGAACACACAGTCCACCTGTTGATAAGTTGATGTTGAGTCCCAAAGACATCTTCTACATCTAAAGTCGATTAAGAATCAAAATGCAGATGCCTTGTTACTTCTGAGCATTACGACATTAAAAAGGGTCTACGGTAATCTACACTCACCATACAAATCACACGCTTCATACTACACTATATATATTATTATGCTGATATTCTGTTAGAGCGTGGTCCTTCTTCGGTTGAACCGACCCATTCGTGCTACAACTATAGTATTAGTACCTTTAGTACTAGCCTCTACCACGTATACAGTGTCGTAGGATGATTTATAATATAACCGCCTTGCTTGGTAAGACGTATCGACGATTGCGGTACTAGAAGTCTCATACCACTGGTGTTGCTCCCAACCGTTTGTTTGGGTATTTCACACCAGACCTACGGGGATATCGTGCAGTGGTTATGTAAGAATATCCACTACCCCATATCGTCACTTTTCTGTTTCTTATTCGTACACCGCCACTACACGGTTTAAACTGCCAAACATTAAAGTAATACATACATAATTTAATTTTTTTTTACAACCCACTTCAATATGAATTATTAAGAATAACTCAAAAACTACCTCAATTACGCTACATAAAATCGTTCTTATCTGGGGGCACGGCAGTGCCCCCGCCAAGTCGAGCAAAAAAGCGGCACGGCCGTACCATCCTTTTCTCGAAGCAGTTCAGGCCATTTCTGAAACCCTATAACTTCGTTATGGATAAAACTAGAGGCCTGAATTTTTACTAACCAAGTAGGCATTGTATAAACTCAATATGTTTCAAATTTCATTAAATTTGAACCAGTAGTCTAAAAATTATAACTAATCAAAGTTTCTTAATTTTGTCACTCACTGACTGACCAATCATCAAAACTCTGAGGCACTTCTAGCAGACATAAAAACTTCAAATTTGGAATACAATTATTGTTTAATATATAAATCAAGGAAAAATTTAAATATTTTAAAATTTCGGTCCAGTTTTCGAGATACACCAACTGCATAAATAACTTTGTAATCCCATATAAACATACAGTATTACAAAGTTACATTTGCAGTGAATGAATCAGTGTACCTATATATGTATAATGGAATAATAGGTGTAAATATCTACCTAGATGTATCTGAAAACACAATATATCTCACAAGTAATACATATTATATTAAATTAGATTATTTAGTGCGATTGCCAAGTCAATCTATGTATCAATCTATGGACTGAATAAATTAACCGGCTTGGTATTACATAGATCTCACAACTTTTTACGGTAGAAGAACTGAGTTGCGAGACTTGGCTTTTTTACAAGTTATGTTTTTGATGGCATATTTTTAGCTAGACATCAAATCCATGTTATTATTAATGTTAAAATAACTACAGTCATTGAATTAATTTATTTTATAAATGATTCACTTTAGGTTACATAACAAAAAAGTCATCGAAAAATGATATGGACTGCCGTCCGTTGGCCTGTGCGTCAGTGAGTCTAGAAATGTAAGCAATAGATTGAGATATATAGTTTTAAATAAGATTCCATAAATTCTAAAGAGGTTCACTTTTGATTGTTATTATTGAACTCAACACCGTTTAAAAGTTATTAATGAAAGTTGATCAGATTCTCTGATATTTTTTCTTGTAGAAATTATCGACACTATTTTATTTTTTTTCATCTAAATTAAACTAAACGCTCATGAGGCGCGCACTTTTGGGTTTTCCAAAATATTTTATTTTAATCTATAGTGAAGCAACAAACCTCAGCTACGAAACTGTTAGGCACATCGTACACCCATTCCCTGCAGGGGATATCGAAGCTGCTGTTGAAGTGTGTGCATTGCGAATTTAGTGGTAGGTGTCGGCGACATTGCTTGATGCCGTTCTCGTCGGTCGACTGGTTTAACCAGGGCACCGGGAACGGTGGGTGCGACGGCTCACACTCCGGGATCACGCACCTGTAGTGGAAGATTTATTTAATTCATTTGCCTTTAAATATTTTTAGCCGTTTGCAAATAGGGATGAGGCTTACAGTATTTTTGTATGTATGACACGCGATATCTTCGTCAATTATGAACTTTTTTTTATTAAATAGATATATTTCAAGGACGATCCCTTAGGAATTTGGAATAATATAAAATGTTAGCTAATGATAATAAAAAAAGAGACTAAACTGGTATTTCATTAATGAATGTAAATATGTTTCTAAATTATCCATACTTATGAATACTTGTCATTTTGAATTGTAGATATTTTTACCTTAAATCGTCAAGTAAATTTTATCACTAATCATTTACCTATTATTGTATTGTTTATTAGAAACAGAAATCGAAAAAAACCATTAAGTCAACTTACTTTAATGTCAATCTAATTTAATTTTTATTTATTGAGAATGATTCATTTTGGACCCACCTGTAGTTTACGTCCTCAACTGCGAATACATAATTAACATTGTACATGGAGTTGGTGGCGTATACCAATGCCAGCATGCACATCGTGAGAAGATGGTGCTTCCCGAAAGCGCCCAGTTGCCCCAGCACCTCGTCCAGCTGCACTTGTGGCTCCTCCACGGACATTGTTAGATTGCTTGTTAGCTCCACCTCTATAGATCCGTTACGTTCGTTAGCTCCATGATTGTTGCAATTATCGTTTACATTGTTAATAACACAAACAATGCAAGTAGCATTGTTTTTAACAATGTATTTTCATACCCTTTATGCTCGGTCGATTATTATTTTCAAGCGATATTTATAACTGGTTTCCAATTAATTAATTCTTGAAGGTTATCAAGTTTTTGGGATTTTTAATTTGCTGCAAGGTCACTTTTGTCACTTCGACATACCTGTGTTACGTTTTCTACGACTTTTTAATAAATTAGTTTCGTTGTTTAATTTTATTTTATCTTTTTTACTTATTTGCGTACCTGACTGTAGCTGTAAATAAACAATGTTTACTAATATTACAAACGCGCAAGTAATGCACTCATGTTACAGCAAGTACAGTTATTAGCGGTGAGTAAATATTTTTATTGGTGGTTTAATTGATAACATTTCTTTTTTTATAAAAGACTTACAGTATTTATTACGTTTATTTTTAAATATATTTTTTGATTGGTTTTTGCTACTTTCATTTGCAAGAACAGACAAGTGCCATGCTTTTTCATTGTAATAACGACTAAATCATTGACTAATATTTAAAAAAAAATACACTCACAAATTAACACCTTAAATTACAATGAACTGTGACTGCTTGTAAAACTGAGGCAATGTTAATTAATAAAAGCATTATTCGACCCAAGAACCTGACGCCAGTTCATTTCGAAATACGGTACTTAATATAACGAGTAAATATTCAACATTCAGATAAACACTAGTCCAAACAAATGTTTACAGATTAACTTACAAATTAGAACTTTTAGGCAAGGCGATAACTGACGATAAGACTCTTCAGAATTGTCTAGGATAATTTAAGCAAATAAACACGTAGCACTGTGACCAACGTCCTTACTTCTCCGTTATTATCAGGTAAATGTAATCAAGCGTGTCTAAATAAGACTCAAATGTCAACCACAATTAGGGTTGCCATCTTCTGAAATGAAAAAATCGGACTCGGCGGTCCAAAAAGCCGTACTTTTAGCCCTAAAAGCTGGACAGTAATTTTTAGTCAAACATACCTTTCTGCGGCCATGCAGCCAATAAACTCACCAACTCCAACCCCCCGAGAAAATAAACTAAAATATTCCATTACATACGTTAATTGTTTATTAATAAATCACAGCACAGTTTCAAGTGTATACGTTACTTATTTATTTATTCTGCAAGTGATGTGTGCAACGCGTTACACAAACGAAAATCCTAACAAAAGCCGGACAGGCCGGACACATACAAATTTGGCCGGACACAACCCGAAAAAGCCAAACACGTCCGGCTAAAGCCTGACAGATGGCAACCCTATCCACAATGTCAACCCAATAGCAACAACTAATAACAAGATTATTTTTTAAAGAAAATGTTATACACGTTATAATATGACGAGCGTGCTCGTAGCTCGGAGTTGGAAGTTTTATGTATTTCTTAACTATGTTGTGCAGACCAAAACAATACATTTATTTTATGCTGACGCGGTTCGAAGCGCAACGCCGCGCCGGGAATTATTATACATGATGTGCCATTTTTAAATTAAAGTCAGTGTCTGTAATAAACTATTAAAGTAGCAACACGTGTGCTTACTGTATATATATGACCAAATAAATTTTCCGGGTCCGGATATCTGTCTTTGTGATTTATGTATGTAAAATGCCTTACATACAAGAGAAAATCCTAGTGGTAGTGATAACATTTCTTAAAGATTTTTTTTTATTAGATTATAAAAATATCATTCGAATCTAGGATAAAATCCAAGTGTGTGTGATAAATCGATTGTTATGTTTTTTTAATAAAATAAACTAGGTACATAAATTGTTTTTTTTTTTGTTAAAAGAAACTAGCGCGTCGGTAAAAAAATGATTTTTGAAGAATGTAATGGAAAAACCCATTAATTAACGCTCTTTAAATAAATTGAATTTCGTCATCGATAATTAACTCATATAAACAGGTGGTTTTTAGGGTTCCATAATTAAAAAATGGATCACTGTGTTGCTTGTCTGTTTGCTGTCTTTTTTTATAGAGTAAGGGTGACAAACGAGCACACAATCCACCCGATGGTAAAAGGATGCTATGGCCCAAAGACATCTACATCTATCCTCGATTAAGAATCAAAATGCAGATGCGTTGCCGCCCTTAAGGTCTTAGATGGAATGCCTCGTTTCCAGGGAAAAGGGTCTCCGGTTCTCTACACTCACTTTACAGAATACAGCAGTATTATTCTTCTATTTTACGCTGGTACTCTGTTAGAGCGTGGTCCCTCCCCGGTTGAGCCGACCCCTTCGTGCTACAACTACGATATAGCTGCAGTATGACTCTACCACGTGAAAATGTCTGTGCCTGTTAAGACCTTTCTTCTCAGGAACGGATAGAAATAATAAAGTTGAAATTAATGTCAAATATGTCTATTCAAATAGGTCTACCTCTTACATATCTATGTCAAATATAACGGTCTGTCATTTAGAGATTAGTTCTAAGTCAACTAATTAGGTAAATATTTCGTATCATGAAGTTCGGCAAGAAAAAAGGTATCATAATACAAGTAAAGGTAAAAGTTCTAAAATCTGTATTAATCACATAAAGTAAATATTTTTTTGTGATCACAAACTTACATTTGCTTTTTTTTTTTTGATTTTTGGGAGAACGTTTTTCCACTGCAATGTTAAGCTAGTTCTTCAATCTGCCTTGCCTTATTTTAGAACATTTTTTATAACTTATGAATAAAAAAACAAACTTGTGGAATACATTTGTGGTGGTGATTTACCACGTGCTTGTTTGTGAAGAAAAACATTAAAAATCTTTTTTTTTTAGAAGCGAAATTGTTTTAGCGTAACCACAGAGCATAGAGTGTGTAGTGTATGGCAATAATAACACTACAAAAAATACTCATACACATACAAAATACATTAGAGTTATTTCTGAGGAATTTGAGATTGTTTACATCGAAAAGTAAATAAGCTTGACAATATAAATAAATCATGACATCTCAACTTATCCAGTTTCAAAACCCTCTCAGTCCAGCAGTAGAATCTTTTTAAGCAGCTTGACTTTTAACTGCAGGCCATTGATGTTATCATGGCGGACAAACAACAATACCACTCAGTTTTTGCAAGTACGTAGCTAGCACTGCCATGTAAGGTGTAGAGTAACAAGTTGCAGATTGCTTACAACCAGTTTTTAAATTGTAATTAAGCACTATTTCATACGTGAATTGTATTAACGAAGGTTTTTAACAAACTTATCCTGATTATGGATGTCAATGATACTAAAATTAGACTTTTAATCAAATATTTACTTCATATAAGTAAAACGAATAGAATAGAATCATTTTGATTCAATATAAATTACAGGAATATTTATTGAAAGTATTTTTTTCTTTTTACCACTGGTTCGGCAAAAACCTCTGTTCTGGAAAAAACTGGCAAAAAATCTAGCGGAACTTTTTGTTAAGTAGTAGTTAGCTCAATTTAGAAAAAAATATTTCATATTGGTATGAAGACATTAGAAACATGGTACCGATCAATGATATGATCGTAAGGGTAAACGTAAACATACTCTTCAATAATCTAATTACTTGTCTAACGTGGTAGAGCCATGTTGCAGCTATATATAACGTGGTATACCCTTTCTGCAGCTATATTACTGGTATAGTTGAATCACGAATGGGTCAATTCGACCGGGTGAAGAATCATGCTCTCACAGAATACCAGCGTGTAATAGTAGCTTAACGCTGCTCTGTTTCGTATGGTGAGTGTAGAGAACTCCCTCTTCATTAAAGTGCACCTCACAAACATCCGAGGCCTGCACTGTAATCTCAATGCAGTCCATTACCACCTTGAGACTGACAAGCCGCACTTACTCTTCTTGACTGAGACGCAGATCAGATGTCCTCTAGATGCGGCGTACCTTGGCTACCCTGGGTATACATTGGAGCATAATTTCCATCAGCGCGCCGGAGTCTGTGTTTACGTCCGCAACGACATCTGCTGTAAGCGTCTCCGTCACCTTGAAGACCCCACTTTCTCTACGATCTGGGTATTGATAGACACTGGAATGGATAAAATTATTTATTCTTGTGTCTATCGATCGCACAGCGGCGACCAGGCGACAACTAGGCTGTTTGAACACCTCAGTGAAGCCTCTGATGTGGCTCTAAATCGGTACCCTAATGCACAGTTGGTTTTTCTGGGGGACTTTAATGCCTGTCATCAGGACTGGCTGTTCCCATACCAGAAGACCGACCACGCTGGGAGAGAGGCGTGGAATTTTGCCTTGTCGCTGGGGCTCTCCTAGCTGGTGCAACAAGCGACTAGGGTACCTGATGTGGATGGGCACACAGCCAATTGCCTCGACCTTCTGCTGACGACCGATCCAGACAGGTACGATGTTCAGGTTACCTCACCCTTGGGAACTTCGGACCACTGTCTGGTGAAATCTGTATCGTTATATTCCCCACCTAACTACGATTTCCATGGGATGCGACGAATGTGGCGATACAAGTCAGCAGATTGGGATGAGATGCGGCATTTCTTTGCATCTTATCCTTGGCGGCAGGTCTGCTTCTCCTCTGAATACCCATCGAGCTGCGCGGATGCCTTAACCAATGTGATACGTCAAGCGATGGAGTATTTCATCCCCTTTGCTGACGTGCCCATTGGTGGTAAAGCTCGCCCTTGGTTTAACGCCGAGTGCGCTCGTGCTGAAAAGCACAAGCATATGGCGTACTTATCCTGGGTCGATGCTCGAGACCGTAAAGCTCCGGATGTTAGCCTTAAGAAGAGAGTCTTTAACCAAGCCGCCAAGTCGTGCAAAAAGGCATTACGCCAAGCCAGTTTCGACCGCATTAAACGCATCGGCACAAAGCTCTCTGTCAAACCATCTGGCAGTAGAGCTTTTTGGTCTCTCGCCAAAGCGGTCGAGACAAACTTTTGTCGGTCTACACTGCCTCCGCTGGTAAAACCAGATGGCTCACTGGCGCATGCGCCTAAGGAGAAAGCGGACTTATTTGCTTCTCTTTTTGCTTGCAATTCGCGTCTGGACAGTAGCAACAGCGTACCATCACAATTACCTCACTGCGATACCTCTATGACTGAGGTCCGTATCACCAACAAGGAGGTTTTTAAAACCTTGCGAAGTCTAGACGTGAATAAAGCTAGTGGACCTGATGGTATACCAGCTATAGTTCTAAAGGTCTGTGCACCTGAGTTGTCTCCTGTGTTGACACGCTTGTTCCGCCTCTCATTCAGGACTGGAATAGTGCCTAAATCTTGGAAGCTGGCCAATGTGCAGCCTGTGCCTAAAAAGGTAGCCGTACCGACCCTGCCAACTATCGGCCAATTTCAATTACCTCCATACTCTGCAAGATTATGGAGCGTATATTGAACGCCCACCTTATGGCATACCTAGAGCAAAATGATCTCCTCAGTGATCGCCAGTACGGGTTTCGCCGAAATCGATCAACTGGGGACCTTCTAGCGTATGCCACTCACATATGGGGCGAAGCCCTCGAGAAAAGTGGTGAAGCACTTGCTGTTTCCCTCGATGTTTCGAAGGCTTTTGACAGGGTTTGGCACGCTAGTCTATTAGGCAAGCTTTCAGCGTACGGCTTATCCCCTGGCCTAATTGTCTGGGTGAAGGACTTTCTGAGTGAACGGTCTCTCCGGGTCGTCGTTGATGGCTGCTCATCCAATACTGTGGCGACTAACGCCGGTGTTCCTCAGGGGTCCGTTCTCTCCGCAACTCTCTTCCTGCTGCATATAAATGATCTGCTCATTCCCGGTGTCTATGGGTATGCAGACGACAGCACAGTTGTGGAGAGATACCAACCAAGTGCCCGGGCCAGTCGGGATCAAATCCAGTCAGAAAGAGAGGCTATGGTTGAGCGTGTGAGTCTCACACTACAGGCAGTCTCCGAATGGGGCGATGCCAATCTCGTGAGATTTAACGCCTCCAAAACACAAGCGTGTCTTTTTACCGCTAAAAGGAGCCCGCTCACCTTGGCTCCTACTTTCCGGAATGTATCCTTGGAGTACACTGACCGCCTTCAGTTGTTAGGGATTGAATTTTCTCCGAACCTAAACTTTGGGCGGTTCATTGAGTCCAGAGCCAAAGCAGCCGCAAGGAAACTTGGTGTCCTTGCAAGGGTGCGGCGGTACTTCACGCCGGGGCATTCTTACCTTATATAAAGCGCAAGTCCGGTCGTGCATGAAGTACTGCTGTCACATATGGGCTGGTGCTGCAAAATGCCACCTGGCAGCATTGGACTCAGTGGAGAGACGTGCTAAGAGGCTCATTGGTGACCTAGATTTGGTTAAAACCAATCTTGTCAGCCTTGAGCACAGGCGCAGAGTAGCCAGTCTCTCGGTATTCTATAGGATGCATTTCGGTGAGTGTGCGCAGGAATTACACGCCTTAATTCCTCCCTCTCCTTTCCACCATCGGACAACCAGACGGTCGGCGGGTCTGCATCCCTTTGTTGTCGATATCCCACGCATTAGAACCAAACGGTTTGCTTCGTCTTTTGTAATGCGTACAGCAAAGGAGTGGAATAATTTGCCGGCGTCTATCTTTCCGTCCGAATACAATCTAGGCGTCTTCAAGGCAAGAGTGAATAGGCTTTTGTTACGATAAGACAGTGCGATTTACCATCTAAGGCTGCATCACCACTTACCACCAGGTGGGATTGGGGTCAAGCACTGGCTTATAATAAGTAAAAAAAAAAAAAAGAACTGGAGACCCTTTTTACTGAAAACGAGGTATTCCATGTTAGTCCTCACGGGTGACAACGCATCTGAGGATAGATGTAGATAATTCAATTAATACAGAAATAGGTCTAAAATTGACGGGGTCTAATGTACTACCAGATTTAAATAAATATTGGTAAATCCAATTGAGCATGCCTTCGCATTAAAAATAACGTATAGCATGATTAAACGGATTTTTTTTAAAGTAGTTTAAATACATTTCGACAGCACTATCGGCTTCAACACCCTCGAAACCCATGAAAATGACACCCATGATGAAAAAATTTATACCTATTGCAGCCGCCATCTTGGCTTTACATTTCGACAGCACTATCGGCTTCAGCACCCTCAAAAACCATGAAAATGACACCCATGATGAAAAAATTGATATCTATTGCAGCTGCCATGTTGGATTTACATTTCGACAGCACTATCGGCTGCAACACCCTCGAAAACCATGAAAATGATATCCACGATGAAAAAATTTGGTACCTACTTCAGCCGCCATCTTGGATTTACATTTCGACAGCACTTTCGGCTTCAACACCCTCGAAGCCCATGAAAATGACACCCATGATGAAAAAATTGATAAATATTGCAGCCGCCATCTTGGATATACATTTCAACAGCACTATCGGCTTCAACACCCTTGCAAACCATGAAAATGACACCCATGATGAAAAAATTGGTACCTACTTCCGCCGCCATCTTGGATTTATATTTCGACAGCACTATCGGCTTCAACACCCTCGAAACCCATGAAAATGACACCCATGATGAAAAAATTGATACCCCTTGCAGCCGCCACCTTAGATTTACATTTCGACAGCACTATCGGCTTTAACACCCTCGAAAACCATGAAAATTACACCCAAGATGAAAAAATTGATATCTATTGCAGCCGCTATCTTGGATTTACATTTCGACAGCACTATCGTCTTCGACACCCTCGAAAACCATGAAAATGACACCCATGATGAAAAAATTGGTACCTACTTCAGCCGCCATCTTGGATTTACATTTCGACAGCACTGTCGGCTTTAACATTCTCGAAAACCATGAAAAAGACACCCATGATGAAAAAAATTATACCTATTGCAGCCGCCACCTTGGGTTTACATTTCGACAACACTATTGGCTTCAGCACCCTCGAAAACCATGAAAATGACACCCATATTGAAAAAATTGATATATTTTGCAACCGCCATCTTGGATTTACATTTCGACAACCCTATTGGTTTCAACACCCTCGAAAACCATGAAAATTTCACCCATGACAAAAAATTTGTTACTACTTACTTTTAGTACGTACTACTATTATTTATTCTGTGCTTTTAAAATATTGTAATAAAAAAATCTGTTATTATTATTATAATCAAGTATTTAAGAAATTTGGTTATTCGAATATTGTGTATTTGTACAGCGATCTTTTTGAGCCGTTGCAAACAACCGAAATAATGTCCACTCACGACGGCGACTGACGGCGAACCATAGATAATAATAAGTGTAGCAAGCTAATGCTAATGCGGCAAACTGATATATACAGTAATCTATGGCGATGGCCATCTGAGTTAGTGAGTAAACTACTCTGTGGCTGCAACTCCCCATTTACAGAAATAATTCTATACGAGGCTAACAAATCAACGAAAATTTCGCCATTTTCGAGCCGAAAAAAATTAATTATAGCTAAACAAAACAAAATTACACTGCCATTTACATTCAGTGGCTTCCCACATGATAGATGAAGAGATTAATAAATAGATTGAGTTAAACAATTGATATTTACAAAAGTTATAGTGTTTACAAGCCTTGGGGACATGATAAATCCACACCATAAGCCACTAAAAACCCCTTTTTTTATATAAAAATATCAATTAATCGATTTAAAAAAAATATTAATAAGTTCAACAATCATTTATCTTTCTAACAGTGTGCTTTTTACATCATTTATATGTATAATGTGATTGCTGGATTTCATGCGACAAAACGGTGGAATTTTGATTTTTAGGCGTTAGTAGAACATACCCACGCGCTTTGCGCTCGGCATGCAATAAAGGTTTTACTTTACTATACTTCATTAAATCAGGAAACACACCAGATTCGATACTAGTATTAAAAATAATAGCTAAATGAAGCGCGATTGTATCTATTACAGACGCAATAACTTTAACGGTAATCCCCCACAGATTCGCAGTTTTCTTAACATCAATAATTTTAAAATATTTTACAATATCGTTTAATGATACTTTATGAAACTTTATTTAAGTAATTAATCATTGATATCGATTTTCTAAATAGTTCGCAAAATGTTGAAACTATTTAGCACGAACACCTATGCTCTCTAGCTTATTTAATAGGATGGGAAGAGAAAAAGTATCAAAAGCTAGGTCAAGGAAAATGCCAATTGTTTGATTGCCTCTACCCAATTCTTGAGAGACGTAATCGGTCATTTCCTGCATAGCATCAGTAGTGTACAGTTTTGATCTGAATCCATATAGCATATTGGATAATATGGATTTACTTTGTAAATAATTCTATAAAAAATTAATTAACAACAGATTAATCTATTGTTAATTTGTAAATTAATTAACAATAAATTAATCTATTGTTAATTAATTTTTCTAATCCGTATTTTAGACTTAGATGAGAGTATTGAGATAGGCCGATAGTTGGAAACGTTGTTTTCGTCCGCCGATTTATATACTGAAACTACAATGGCTTTTTTTAAACAATCTGGGAAAATTCCTTCAGAGACAAATTCGAAAAATATGAGTTAATGGTGGAACTAGAATTTGTTTAAATTTTATTAATATACTAGTGGGTATGCCCTCCCAACCAACCGCACTTGTTTCTTCCAGTCCCATTATAATACTTTCTACCTCAGTAGCGTCCGTATCTAATAATGCGAACGAGCTTAATTGGCAGTTTCTTTGAGTTCAAAAAGTGGCTCTGTATTCACGATTATTGTTAGAATTGTCTATTATTTGATCAGCAAGATTTTTATCGACGTTTACAAAGTAATTATTTAATGTAGTTGCTGATATATGCGGCGAGGAATTATTTTGTAATAACTCTGATGAAGATTCATGCTGTTTGGTTCTTTTATATGGCGCCAAATCTTTTTATTATCTCTGCTAGACTCTTCCAGTAAGCTTATAAGATAATTATACTTTAACATTTTAATAAATCGTTACGAAAATTCCTATAATTTTAATATGAACTTTGTAAAACGGAATTATCTGAAGAAGATCTTGCCATCAGGAGTGTAGTTTGTTGAAACAGAGATGTTTCAAGCTCCGCGAACTTAGCACCTCATGTGCGAAATTTTGATTTACCAATTATACCATCTGAAAGGTCAGAAATTGGTCATAAAAGGTCAGTTGATCTTAATAATTGGTCAGCGTTAGAAACATTTTTTATTAAGGGTTAAAGTTTTTCAAGGCCGTTAAGAAATTTTAGCACCTCAATCGCGAAATAAATAAAAAATTCCACCTATGCGCAATCAAGAAGCATTTCCTGATAATTGGTCAGCTTATATAAATATTTGGTCAGTTTAATTTAATATTAAAAAAATTAAATAAGTTGGCATTATCGTATATATATATACAATGTGTTAATTTTACACTTGATCAAACGAAATGTGCGGATACTAGATAAAAAATTATCGGTAAAAAATCGAAAAATTTTTTTTATGTAAACTATTTACAAAATAAAAGCATTTTAATTTTTTTTTTGGTAAAATTCCCATCCTTCGGTTTTAAATTATTTTCTCTTTAAGTAAACGGTGTATTTTTTTCAAAGTAGTTTTATTTGAAAGTTAGAAAGATTAACTAGCAATAAAAATAAAAAAAACCTACGATATCAAGCAGGAAATTTGTCAAAAAAATAATAAAATAATTTTTTTTGTTAAAAAAATACTTTTCTTTTTAATTTTTGGTCTGTAACTTCAAAACTAGTACGTTGAGATAACCTTTTTAGCATGTTTTATTAAACTACGTAGCTTACTGTACAAGTTCTCCACAATAACATGCGTTCTATCTCTTTTCGTTTTTAAAATAATAATCATCAAAGAATGCCATCGGTATGTTGATTTACGCTTATGCGCCGCACCTACCTCTTATTTGAACACCCCTGGTCGAACAATAGCAGGTAAAGATAAAAAGAGATAGATCAATGAAAGACGAAACAAGTGAGTGAGAGAGTGAAATGTCGTTTGAATGAGATTTGGGTCTCGTTCTCGTAAGGCATGCAGGCAACTTTAGCTATTTTAAACAGTTCATCTTGTAACGTTACCTAACTTGCACGTTGAATACGCTCGCCATTTATTTCGTCGTTATGCCTTCTACGATAGACTCATTGTCTGCTCGTGAAATAGCTGACATTCATTACATTTACGGGTTTTGTGATGGCAACGCTCGCGCCGCCTCTCGAGAGTATCATCAGCGATTCCCGACAAGACCTGCCGTTGACTACAGGGTTTTCTTAGCAGTACATCGAGAATTAAGTGAAAATGGACTGCATCGCCCACATCGTGAACGTGCTCCTACTGTACCGGTTGATGTGGATGAACAAGGGTTGCGTTTGGTGTACCAAGACCCCACAATTAGTACTCGACGAATAGCACTCCAATTGGGGTTTAATCACGTCCAAGTGTGGAAAATTTTGAAAAAGGAATGTTTGTACCCCTTTCATTTTCGAAGAGTGCAGAATTTGCACGAGCCAGATTACGTCGGAAGAAGTGTTTTCTGTTCGTGGCTATTGCGGCAAAGACGATTAGTCCCGAACTTCTGTGACCGTATTTTGTGGACCGATGAGGCAAATTTTAACAGAACTGGAATCACAAATTTTCGAAACCTTCACTTGTGGATGCCGGAGGAAAAAAATCCCTCAGCAGTTCGGCCAGCGTCCTTTCAAATCGAATTTTCGATTAATATTTGGGCTGGAATGATAAGTGATTACTTAATCGGACCAATTATTCTTCCGTCAAGGTTGACAGGCCCAGCTTACCTGACATTTCTACAAGAAGAGTTACCTGACCTGATGAGTGATGTGGATCTGCAAACAAAGAGGAGGATGTGGTTTCAGCATGACGGCGCTCCAGCTCACTTCAGCACCATTGTGCGTGATTATTTAAACGAGCGATACGGAGACAGATGGATTGGACGAGGCGGACCAGTAGCGTGGCCGGCACGAAGCCCGGATATGACCCCCCTAGATTTTTTTTTGTGGGGCCACATGAAACAGGTTGTGTACAGTACTTCAATTAGTACAAGAGAAGAATTGTTACAAAAAATAATGGCTGCGGCTAGTCAAATAAAAGAAAATCGTACTGTATTAAAAAAAACAGTACGTAGTGTGGCATTACGTGCAACTGTATGTATGGATGAAAATGGTGGTCATTTTGAGAATTTAATAAATTAAATCATTTTTCTACTGTTGCTTTTTTTTATTCCATAATTTTGTCAATTAAATCATTATTAAATCGATTGAATATTGTGCTCAGATTACTTACCTTATTTTTAGTGATTATCTTAACAACTAAAAGAGATAGAACGCATGTTATTTTGGGGAACTTGTACAGTAAGCTACGTAGTTTCATAAAACATGCTAAAAAGGTTATCTCAACGTACTAGTTATGAAGTTACAGATCAAAAATTAAAAAGAAAAGTATTTTTTTAACAAAAAAAATTATCTTATTATTTTTTTGACAAATTTCCTGCTTGATATTGTAGGTTTATTTTATTTTTATTGCTAGTTAATCTTTCTAACTTTCAAATAAAACTACTTTGAAAAAAATACACCGTTTACTTAAAGAGAAAATAATTTAAAACCGAAGAATGGGAATTTTACCAAAAAAAAAATTAAAATGCTTTTATTTTGTAAATAGTTTACATAAAAAATTTTTTTTTCGATTTTTTACCGATAATTTTTTATCTAGTATCCGCATATTTCGTTTGATCAAGTGTAAAATTAACACATTGTATATATATATGCTGGTTTATTTGAATTTCGTTACCTTTTTTTCTCATCATTAGTTTATTTTTGCTGCACTACCTACCTCCCATATGTTTAACTGTGCATAAAAGTTTAAATAAATACATAATATTATAGTTGTAACACGAATGGGTCTGCTCGACCGCGGTAGGGCCACGCTCTTACAGTATACCAGCATTAAATAGCAGCTTAATGTTGCTGTGTTTCATCTGGTGAGTGTAGAGAACCGGAGACCATTTTTGCTGGAAAAGAGGCAGTCGATCTTAGTCCTCTGGGGTGACTATTCATTCGCATTTTGATTCTCAATCGAGAATGTTCGATTAAGAACCTTACCCTCCACTTACCATCAAGTGGACTGCGTGCTCGTTTGTCACCCTTATCCTATAAAAAAAAAGTGTGTATGAAACGATGCTACTGCAGTCGGACTTAAGATCGACAAAGACTTTGAAGCCTTGCTTCCGTTCAATCGTTTCTTAATACGAGCTGTATTGAAGTTTCGTGGGTATGTTAGTAATAAATTTCATCTTATTAGAAGTTGCCATTTACAACATTCATTAAATTCTGACGAGTGTAATTAACTGGCTAGATAACTTATGCCGCACGTCCACACGCACATCTCAAACAGAAAATCAAATTAATAATCCCATCTTCACTTCATTTAACGCATTAAAATAATGTATTACTTCGTCTTAACCTACGTTTAACTCCTAATGAGGAGCTATTTCCACATCCTATTTTTTGTGATTACTTTAACGACTTGACCATAGATTACAGTTCTATCCCCGAGCTGATTCAGTTGATGAACGTTCACTATCTTACTGACGGCGCCATGTACACATTTTTATTAAAATTACTCTCTGTCTTCTCTAATTGCAAGATCACATGCGATGGATCGGTCTCATAAAGTCACGTTCATTTAAATGGGAAAAAAATCATATTGTTCAAGTCTTTGTCAAGTATGATTTCATGTATAGCTATCGCGTTAAACATAAAATGAAATGTATCTGAGAGTTTTTTTTTTATGTATAGAAGAGCGAGAATATTATAATAAAAAAAATATAAGTAAAGGTAACAAACAAACGCGCAGAATATCACTAGCAGCTTATAAACATCTACATCTATCTTCATCGGTGTTAGCCTCGCTTCCTACAATTTCTGATGCTAATAAATAATAAGAATAAATAAAATTAATGCTTAGTTAGCATGCTGTTGCTGTTTTACCATGATGATATTTTCACAAACATCGTGGCCCGTCTTCGGTCGAGCCTAGCCATTCGTGCACGGCAAATATTTATTAATTTATTTATTCTTTATTGCATTCCTTATAATAAAATAACACAAATGGCGGACTTAACGCCTTGAGGCATTATCTAGCAGTCAACCCATGGAGTAGTGAGAATTTGATGTAGGTGTAGCAATATACAATAAACCTAGCAAGCTAACAGCATAGCAAAGTGACGAAGCAACCAGCTTTTAATTTTTTCAATTAATTAATAAATTAATTTATTATATTTAATTAATTTATTAATATAATTTATATGTCACTGTAGAAGCGTGCTCGTCGCGACCCCTGCCAGCCCTTTTCAGGGCTGCAATTCTACTTAGCTGCGCACCCATGCCAACGAGGGTTAGGGCGTCCCCCCAAGGCGACGCACACCAGCTCGTCCCCGTTGGTGTGGAATGCAGCGCGCAAAGCGGCGATGGGGACCGCCACCCGTCACGCACAGCCCGACACGGCGGAAGGTGGAGGACAGAGTGCAGAGTTGGCACGTGGAATGTTAGAGGAGGCATGAGAGATAAGACGAATGAGTTGATCGAAATAATGAAAGAAAGAGAATTAGATGTCGTGTGTATGTCGGAGACCAAACGGAAGGGCAGTGGTACTGAAGAGCTCCCAGGCGGGGCGTTAGCTCTATGGTCCGGAGTCCCGGAGAGCGAGAGCGCCCGCCAGGGAGTGGGGGTGCTGCTGTCGTCTCGGTTGGTCGATGTTATGACTGAATATAAGGTTGTGAACTCAAGACTTCTCTGGGTTCGCTTTAAATTGGGACTGACGAAGTTATTCCTTTTGGCTGTTTATGCGCCGGTAGCTTCGTCGTCCAGGGCTGAGCTGGAGGAGTTTTGGGAGAATGTAAGAGAAGTTCTAGATTTGGCTAGGGGAAACGAAAGAATTGTTGTATGTGGTGATTTGAATGGATGGGTTGGTACCGCTCGACCAGGGTACGAGTCGGTGCTTGGAAAGTTTGGCGATAAAAGGGTTAATGATGCTGGCAAGCTTATACTGGCGGTATGCAAGGAAAAGGGTCTTCTTGTGACAAACACTATGTTTAATCACAAGAAGATCCATATGTATACTAGAGAAAGTAAGAATGAGAGAAGTATGATCGATTTGTTCCTGGTGGATGACCGACTGCGAAAACAGGTGATGGATACGCGAGTGTTCAGGGGTGCTGACCTGGGAACGGATCACTATCTAGTGATTACTAGATTTAGGGGTCTGTTCGCGGGTTGGCGCTACCGGACGGCAGTAACAGAACCACAGTCGGTCTGTCGCATCCGAAGCTGGAAGCTTCAGGAAGCGGATACTAGGGACAAATATCATGCGAGGGTAGCCGAAAAGCTTGACAACATCGATGGCAGAAAAGAATGTGTTGAAAGAACATGGCAGAACCTTAGGGATGGAATGGTAAGTGCAGCGGAAGAAGTGTGTGGAACGATTAAAAGAGGCAGTAGTAAAAGAAGAGATGCATGGTGGAATGATGAAGTGAAAGAAGCTGTAAAGAAGAAGAAGAAAGCATGGTTAGACTACTTGGCCTCTAGTAATGATAAGGATATGAGAGAGAAGATGAAAGAAAGATATAAGCTGCAGAAAGTTCACACGAAAGCATTGATTGAGGAAGTGCGTGAAAGGTGTAGAATGGAAGCGGACGAAAGGTTGTCGCAAAACTTTAAGGAGAACTCCAAACTCTTCTGGAAAGAGGTTGGAAGGACCCGAAGTGGTGCGACGGCCTTAAGAATGAACAAAGTGCTTTCGGGAACTAATGACGTCCTCTCAGAAAAATCGGACGTCATGCAGCGATGGAGCGAATTTTATAGAGAAATGTATGCGTGTGATGATCTTAGTGAGGGATCCGGGGATGACGTCGAGACTGGTACGCCAGACCTGGACCTCGATGACACTGAGGTCATCAGTATGAAAGAGATTGAACGTGCGATTCGAAGTTTGAAATGTGGTAAGGCTGCGGGACTAGACAGAGTTACTGCTGAAATGGTCAAGTATGGTGGGCCTCGCGTCTGGGACAGCTTTCATCTGCTGTGCAATTTGTGCTGGCGGACGGAGGATGTCCCGGATGATTGGCGATCCGCAGTCATTGTGCCTTTATATAAAGGTAAAGGTTCACATTTTGACTGCGGGTGCTATCGGGCGATCAGCTTGACCAGTTTAGCAAGTAAAGTTTATTCGAAGGTTTTGACACGTAGGATGCAAGAGAAATCGGAAAGATTTCTATGGGAGGCACAATGCGGATTTAGACCTGGAAGAGGATGCACGGATCAAATGTTTTCTCTCCGCATGATCACGGAAAAGCTTCTGGCTGCTAACCAGAAGATTTTCTGTGCTTTTGTGGATCTTGAGAAAGCATTTGATAAGGTTGTAAGGAAGAAAATGTGGGAACTGTTGCCGGGGTATGGTGTGGATGGTCGATTGCTAAGGGCTGTGCAGTCACTTTACTGTGACTGTAAAGCCTGTGTGCGGGTAGGGCATGACCTGTCACCCATGTTTAGCGTCCAAACGGGCGTAAAACAGGGTTGTGTCTTGTCTTCCTGGCTGTTCATACTGTATCTCGACAGCTGTTTACAGAAACTGAAAGATAGCTGTTTGGGTGTGAAATTGGGTGACATTAAAGTAAATTGTCTGCTGTATGCTGATGATGCAGTGCTTATTGCACCATCAGAGGCAGAACTGCAGGCATTAGTCACGTGTATGAAAGAGGAATGTGAAATTAAAGGTCTCCGCTTGAATGCTAATAAAACTAAGGTTCTGGTATTTGAAAGGGACGAAGAGAGAACGAAGTGTGAAATATGGGTAAATCAGGAATGTCTAGAACAGGTAAATGAAATTGTATACTTGGGGAGTGCTTTTAGCCGGGATGGAAGATGTGATTTAGATGTGGACAGGCGTGTCGCTGCCGGGAACAAAGTCAATGGTGCCCTGACTGCGTTAGTCAAAAGGCAAGGCGTAGTGAAGAGTGCACGCCTTGCAATACATAACGCAGTGTTGGTACCGACTTTGTTATATGGCAGCGAAACCTGGGTATGCCAGAAGAAGCATAAAAGCAAGTTGAATGCAGTGGAGATGCGATCTCTTCGTAAAATGTGCGGCGTCACCATGGCTGACCGAAAGCGAAACGAAGAGATTCGCAATATGGCAGGTTTGAAAGATGACCTTATCACAAAAATTGATAAGGGCGTGCTTCGATGGTTTGGGCACGTTGAGCGAATGAGTGAAGACCGAATGGCGAAGAAAATATATAGCGCGAAAGTTAATATTAAAAGGTGTCGAGGTAGACCGAGACTAACTTTCGAAGACCATGTGAGCAAATTGCTCGAAGAGGGGAGGGTCAAGAGTACTCGGATACCTAGACGTGCATGTATGAAGAAGATGATGAATCTGAAAGAAGCGAAAGAGGTATGTAAGGATCGTGACACTTGGCGATCTGTTCTCTCTGGCTACCCCGTCAGGGATTGTGCGTGACGATAAGTAAGTAAGTAAGTAATATAATTTATAATTTAATTTATTAAAATTAATAGCTATTATACAAATTATTACAGCACTGATCTAAAAAAACTATAAGTAAATCCAGTTGTGCATGCCATAAGCGCATTAAAAAAAATTACGTATCACATAATTATACTTAATTTTTAAGTAGTTTAAATACACACAAGTTTTCAGTAATAACCTTATAACTATACTTCCAATTTTCTGATATCTTTATGTCAAACTTCAATTAAAAAAACCACCGAAAATTTCGCCATTTTAGAGCCGAAAAAAATTTATTATAACAAAACAAAACAAAATTAAACTGCCATTTACATTCCATGGCTTCCCACATGATAGATGAAGAGTTTTAAAAATAGATTGAGTTGAACAATTGATATTTTCAAAAGTTACCATGTTCACGCCGCCATGCGGACTTGATAAATCCTCACCATAAGCCACTAAAACCCCTTTTTTTATGTAAAAATAGTAATTAATCGATTTAACAAAAATATTAATAACTATATACATAGATATTTACATGTCCACATATGCGCATACAGACACGCTAAATCCCAAAACAAGAATTTAGTCTTAAAATCTTCAAAAAATAATTTCTTAATAACCAATCATAGCGCGAGGAGCTTAGACATGCTTCGATTAGCTATCTTTCTCGCACTTATGGCTACGCATAAGACTTTTTTCTCGTATTAGTTGGTAAACTTTATTCACGTCTGGGAATTGTTTACAACCGCTAAATTCGTCTGGCGATATGCAGGTGTGATTAAAAATTACTCAATAAATACGTGATTAAAATTTGAGATTGCCAAAAGTATATTTTTTGGGAATTAAAAAAAAATATCTTTGGAGAGGTCTGGTAATACTTTATAACCGACAAAAACGTCTGGGATTATTGTTTTTGAATTATATAAAAACTAAATTAAATGATAAAAAAGAAATCAAGTTGCCAAAAAAACATTTTTTTGGAATTTTTTTTTGCAAATGTTGTATACTGCGCAGTAACAAAATAACCGCAAACGGTCAGCCAGACTCGCGGGACTGGATTCGCCAATTGACGAAATTATATTTTTTCACAATTTCAACTTGCCCAAAGGACCTTCCCAAAATTCGTCGCCAGCTCTCATACTATATCGGCTTCACTTTCTGTTAACGCTTAATTTTATATATCCATCTATTTTTCATACCGTGCGCTATATATGAAAAGATTCTTAGAGATCGAAACTCCAATAAACTCCAAAAAGTACTTGACAGAACTATTTCATAGTGATCTTGCCTTATATAGTCAATACAAGTATAGTTGACGTCTTTTATTACACAATATTAGATCTATGTTTCTACCTATACTCACGCCTCATTAATCTCACTTTCCTAGACGATCGTAATCTTTGACGGGTGCTGTTCATTATACGGCTCTAATTACCGGTCAGGATTGCCTGCTTCTGGACATAGGTCTTAATTAGAGGCTAGATGCGACCTGTGTGGTTGCCGATGAAGACATTAGCCGATAGCGAAGCTATCCCCGTTACTGATTAAATTTTGATTGATCTCCTCGAGATAATAGTGCTTCAATAATTTTTTTTTTTAATTTTATAGGTTCAATGGTAGGGATGTAACGCTTTGTTCTGTTATAATAGATATTAACCCCAGTAGAACCAGAGTAATCGATATAGTACAACGGATCAGCTGAAGTGGCAATGGGCCGGTCATATAGCTGAACCGAATCGATGTGGAAGAAATGTTCTCGACTGGGAACCTCGTACCGGTAAGGGCAGTGTAGAGCGGCAACTGACTAATTAAAGTGACAAATGAGCAAACTGTCAATCTGATTGTAAGTCATTTCTGCTGCCGTTAGAACATTAACTAAACCAGAGCAAACATGCATTAACACGCCTAAGGAATAAGATGAAATTCATGAAAAAAACCTTTAATTTATCTTCCAACAGGAACACGGTAATTATTTCGTTACAAGATAGAAACACGTTTTATTTCAAGCTACAAATCAATGACGTACATAATTGCATCGAATGTATATTTTATAATATAACTAGCTGACCCGGCAAACGTTGTTTTAACATATACATTATTTCTAGGAAATATTTTTTAATTTTAAAAATCGCGATTAAAAACAGGTGTTGATCGTAGAAGGGTGAAAATTTGAAGTTTTATGTACTTTTCCATTCTAAATCATAATAAAATAAAAATAAATAAAATTTTCAATAAAATAAAATAAAATATTTAGGTGTGGGTCACCCTTATCATTTAGGGGTTTGAAAAATAGACGTTAGCCGATTCTCAGATCTACCCGATATGCACACAAAGTTTCATACCAATCTGTTCAGCCGTTTCGGAGGAGTTTGGAAACAAACACCGCGACACGAAAATTTTATATATTAGATTATTGCAACAACACTAAAGCCGCGTCTCCACCAAAGTTTTGTTGCCAAAATAACAGTTGCCAACAAAACTTGTTTCCATTTTCGGCGGCAACATCAAAGGAATACGCTTGTTGCAAACATTTGTTCCCCCGGTGGAGGCGCTTGTTGGAAACAGTTGTAAACAACATTTTTGGTGGATACGCGGCTTAAGACATCGGACTCAGCATTATGTTTCAGTGTGACCACAGCGCTTATATTCTGTAGGTGCTTTTGTTTAAAACTTAGGAGCAGTCGCTAGAATTATGTTTTATTTATAAAAATAATAATATATATTGGTAAATCCAATTGGGCATACCTTAAGCGCATTAAAAAAATTACGTATAACATGATTATACGGAATTTTTAAAGTAGTTTAAATACATTTCGACAGCACTATCGGCTTCAACGTCCTCGAAAACCATGAAAATGACACTCGTGATGAAAAAATTGATACCTATTGCAGCCGCCATCTTGGATTTACATTTCGACAACCCTATCGGCTTCAACTCTCTCGAAAACCATGAAAATGACACCCATGATGAAAAAATTGATACCTACTGCAGCCGCCATCTTGGATTTACATTTCGACAGCACTATCGGCTTCAACACTCTCGAAAACCATGAAAATGACACCCAAGATGAAAAAATTGGTACCTACTTCAGCTGCCATCTTGGATTTACATTTCGACAGCACTATCGGCTTCAACACCCTCGAAACTCATGAAAATGACACCCATGATGAAAAAATTAATACCCTTTGCAGCCGCCACCTTGGATATACATTTCGACAACCCTATCGGCTTCAATTCTCTCGAAACCCATGAAAATGACACCCATGATGAAAAAATTGATAGGTACCTATTGCAGCCGCCATCTTGGATTTACATTTCGACAGCACTATCGGTTTCAACACCCTCGAAAACCATCAAAATGACACCCATGATGAAAAAATTGATACCTGTTGCAGCCGCCATCTTGGATTTACATTTCGACAGCACTATCGGCTTCAACACCCTTGAAAACCATGAAAATGACACCCAAGATGAAAAAATTGATATATTTTGCAGCCGCCATCTTGGATTTACATTTCGACAACACTATCGGCTTCAACACCCTCAAAAACCATGAAAATGACACCCATGATGAAAAAATTGGTACCTAATTCAGCCGCCATCTTGTATTTACATTTCGACAGCACTATCAGCTTCAACACCCTCGAAAACCATGAAAATGACACTCATGATGAAAAAATTTATACCTATTGCAGCCACCACCTTGGATTTACATTTCGACAGCACTATCGGCTTCAGCACCATCGAAAACCATAAAAATGACACCCATGATGAAAAAATTGATACCTATTGCAGCCGACATCTTGGATTTACATTTCGACAACCCTATCGGTTTCAACACCCTCGAAAACCATGAAAATGTCACCCATGACAAAAAAAAATTATACTACTTGCTTTTAGTACGTACTACTATTATTTATTCTGTGCTTTTAAATATTGTAATAAAAAAATGTCTTATTATTATTATATTTAAGTATTTAAGAAATTTGGTTATTCGAATATTGTGTATTTGTACAGCGATCTTTTTGAGCCGCTGCAAACAACCGATACAATGTCCACTCACGAAGGTGACTGCAGCAAGACCATAGATAAGCTAATATAATCGGGAGCAAGACTGAAGCCAAACCAGTGGCATAACAGTCCATACTATAATTTTTCTTAGAGGTATTATTATGTCATGACAGTTTGTCCATGTTGCAGTAGATGTCGCTTTTTTAAATTTAGCCATGCTAGGCCAATTTAGAATCAAACAAATTAATGAATAGTTTAAAATACAATCGAACCTTGCTAACTTACTATTTTGTTACAAAACAAATTTTTAATTAAATTTTCAGTATAATTTATTTATTTTACATTATTCCCTATATATAATGTACTCTGTGAGCCAAACTAAACTACTCATTACTACTCTGTGGCTGTAGCTTCCCATTTACAGAATTAATTTGTATACGAGGCTAACAAATCAACGAAAATTTCGCCATTTTGGAGCCGAAAAAATTTAATTATAGCTAAACAAAACAAAACTACACTGCCATTTACATTCAGTGGCTTCCCACATGATCGATGAAGAGATTAAAAAATAGATTGAGTTAAACAATTAATATTTTCAAAAGTTATTGTGTTTACAAGCCACAGGGACATGATAAATCCACACCATAAGCCACTAAAACCTTTTTTTTTATTTAAAAATAGCAATTAATCGATTTTAAAAAATTATTAATAAGTTCAACAATCATTTATCTTTCTAACAATGTGCTTTTTATATCATTTATATGTATAATATGATTGCTAGATACGATTTTATTCGATAAAATGTTGGAATCTTAATTTTTAGGCGATAGTAGAACACACCTTGCGCTTTCGCTTAAGGTATGCAATATACTAACTTTGGCCTTTCAGTATGTTTATGAAAATATTGATGTACATTTTGTAAATACTACGAAAAAGCACAAGAGTTAGTAAGTCCTACATGGGGCAATGTATACGCTTTTACAACAAAATCCTAGAAAATTTGTGGGAGTAATCTATCAAAAAAATTTTTTTAAAGGTAATATAAACCTAATAAGGACTACATAATACAACCTCGAAGAATGAGGCGATCGCTACCATGTTATTTCTAATTTTTTTTCATATTTCATTGTAAAACATATTATGATGTATAAATTTATGTTTAAAATAAAAACGCAGACCTGTTTCTTGCCGATTCTTCCCACGACGGAGGTTTTTGCGAACCAGTGGTAAAAGCATAAATGACTTTCAGTCAATACTATTGTAATCAATATTGAATAAAAAATAACCTATTATAGTCTACTACAAAAACACTAAAAATTTAAGAAAAAATTAATAAAATAATATTGTTCTTGTACCATCTCTTTATTATGTGTCCTCTCTATTGATTGTGTGTATTTAAATTGCTTATCTATACAAATAAATAAAATGGAAGTGTCTGTTTGTAATGACAAAATTACAGGTTTTTACTAAACGCATATGAAAGTATATACGGTACTAATAACAAAAATACAATGTTTAAAGTTTTTGTCTGTCTGTCTGTCTGTTCCGGCTAATCTCCGAAACGGCTGGACCCATTTGGACGGAATTTTCACTGGCAGATAGCTGATGTCACAAAGAGTAACTTAGGCTACTTTTATATTAGAAAAAGAATTAGGGTTCCGCGCAAAAAAATTAAAACCCCAAATAACACGCGAGCGAAACGCGGGGAACTGTTAGTTGAATGAATAAAAAGTGATTAAACTAATAATGTAACTATAGCAATTTATGTTTATAATTGTGTATAGTGCCGACGCGACGTAACAATATGCACTATGTAATTCTGTCTTACTACCTACTGACTTCAGTATGTGAAATTATTTAATTATTTTTAGTTCTTTGAAATTGGCTTTTATTTTTGTGTCGTCGAAAAACCTTTGCTCCAAATTTATCTGGCATCATTCGTGAAGTAAAATCTATTTTACAAATCTATGGGAAAAAATCCTATCTACGAGTATGTATAGAGAAGGCTAGCTGTTGGATTTTGAAAAGCTGTGATGAATGAATGAATCACAAATGGAATATTATGAATGATTAATTCATTCAAAATATTCCATGAAATATTATGAATGAATGAAATTTTAAATTATTAACAGCGTAATGTTCTTATCACGTCGCATTTAAGACGTCGTCACTTCCAAAATAGTTAAAGTTAACTAAAAGAAAATTAAGATGATTTCTTGAATTCCAGCACTCAAAATGAAATACGGTTAGGTTAATATAGCTCATGTTTTTTCTTTAGTATTTATAAATTGAATTTGTTACATGTTTGGAACAACTGAACTCTTCGTAGAGGTGGTAGGAGGTTTTTCTACCATTTAGTTGCCATTGACAAAAATGAACTTTGTAACCTACTAGGTCGTAGGACTCGTTATCTGTCTAGGAGTCTGTTAGGGTCCATCTCTCCACAATTGTACTGTCGTCTGCATACCTATAGATACCGGGAATGAGCAGATCATTTATATGCAGCAGGAAGAGAGTTGCAGAGAGAACGGACCCATGAGGAACTCCGGCGTTTGTCGCGATAGAACAGTACGTGCAGCCATCGATGACGACTCGGGGAAATCGTTCGCTTAGATAGTCCTTCACCCAGTCAATCAGCCATGGGATAAGCCGTACGCTGAAAGCTTGCTCAATACGAGTAGACTAGCGTGTCAAAACCTGTCAAAAGCCTTCGAAACATCGAGGGAAACAGCAAGTACTTCACCACTGTTCTTGAGGGCTTCGCCCCATATGTGTGTGTGATACGATAGAAGGTCCCCAGTTGATCGATTTCGGCGAAACCCGTACTTGCGTTCACTGAGGAGATGATTCTGTCCTAGGTATGTCATGAGGTGAGCGTTCAATATACGCTCCATAATCTTGCAGAGTATGGAGGTAAATGAAATTGTTCGATAGTTGGTGGGGTTAGTACGGCAAAATTTTTAGCCATAGACTGCACATTGGCCAGCTTCCAAGATTTAGGCACTATTCCAGTCATGAATGAGAGGCGGAGCATGCGCGTCAACACAGGAGACAACTCAGGTGCACATATTTTTCGCACTATAGCTGGTATACCATCAGATATACCAGCTATGATTAAGTTTTAATTACACTGAACATAAAGTTGACGAAATGCAACCATTGACTAGACCACCAATAATACGATCTAATAATAAATCCATATATTGATTCATGGTTTGGCAAACACCATCAATACATTTGCATTGCAAAAGTTCTTTTGTACGTGGAAGAGCCACACTGTTGCTATATTGCAGTTGTAGCACGAATGGGTCAGCTCGCCAGGGGAACCGATCGGGAAAGAACCTCGCTCTCACAGAATTCCATGCTCTCATAAAATAGCAGCTTAGTGCTGCTGTGTTTCGTATGATGTGTCGAGAGAACCCTATCATCATATCATCATTACAGCCCTTCACAAGTCCACTGCTGAACATCGGCCTCCCCCAAAGAATGCCACAAAGCACGGTCCTGAGCCACCTGCATCCATCGACTTCCTGCATGTCTTACCAGGTCGTCACTCCATCTTGTGGGGGGACGCCCTACATTTCGCCTACCGGTACGAGGCTGCCACTCGAGAACCTTTCTTCCCCATCGGTTGTCGGTTCTTCGAGCTATATGGCCGGCCCACTGCCACTTCAGCTTACTAATCCGTTGGGATATGAACCCTATTTACGGGAAACGAGGCATTCTATCTTAATCCTCACGGTTGAAAAGGCATCTGCATTTTAATTCTTAATCGAGGAGAAATGTAGATGTCTATTGCGCACAGCATCATCTTCAGATGGATCAGGTGAACTGTGTGCTCGTTTGTCACTCTTGTTTTAAAAAAAAATATAAGCAATAGATTTGATTTATAATAGATTTTGTTTTCAAGATACTTTACTCGCTAAGTTATTGCTTAATATTGATAGTAAAAGAGTGAAGATAAAGACACACCTTGTAAGATTACCGTGTAGTGGCGGTGTAAGAATATCCACTACCCCATATCATACCGTTGGTGTCGTAAGAGGCGACAGAGGGATACAAATCAGGACGTGGGCAGAAGCGTTTTCCTAATAAACCTAGCAAGCTAACAAGCAAGCGGCGATGCAATCAGCTTTGTAGCGGTTTCTAACGGTTGCCGTTGAGCAATCTGTTTCAAAATAGGAGATAAGTTCTTTTGCTTTAGTGCGTTAATGATGAATCTAAAAAAATACTTAAAATTAAAGTAAAAGCCTACAATAAATAATTAAAAATAATTAAATAATTTTCAAATAATAATAAACCTAGCAAGCTAACAGCATAGCAAAGTGGCGAAGCAATCAGCTTTGTAGCGGTTTCTAGCGGTTGCCGTTGAGCAATCAGTTTCAAAATAGGAGGTTCAGATGCCTGGGTGATCAGTAATCGATTGCTGAAAACAGAATTTGAAAATTCGAAACCGTTCTCGAGATAATCGTGGGACAGACGGACAGACGGACAGACATCGTGAAATCAATAAACCTAGCAAGCTAACAGCATAGCAAAGTGGCGAAAAAATCAGCTTTGTAGCGGTTTCTAACGGTTGCCGTTGAGCAATCAGTTTAAAAATAGGAGGTTCAGATGCCTGGGTGATCAGTAATCGATTGCTGAAAACAGAATTTGAAAATTCGAAACCGTTCTCGAGATAATCGTGGGACAGACGGACAGACGGACAGACATCGTGAAATTAATAAGTGTCTTCGCAAGCTTCGCAACTTAATAAGTGTCTTCGCAAGCTTCGCCACTTAATAACGACTAAAAATAAAAAAAAATCTGCCATTCCCAACCCGCTTGCCAAGCGAGGCTATCTACGGTAACTTAACTGAACTTGTAATATAATAAACTCGTGATTAATTTTCAATACATGTTCTATACTTTTATAGAAAGACAAGACAAATACAAAGACACATTAAAGTAATAACTCCAATAATAATAATAATTCTATTTAGTGGGTGGGGGTGTTGAGTGATAAGTTAAAATAAACGGAATTACCCCAAACGAAAGCTTTAGAATCTCAGCTAAATAACGGATGTTCACACGTCGATGTACCATAATTTCTTCGACAGTTTTTTTTACATTTTTTACACGTAGCGGCCGTTGTTGGCCGCCCGTATCATTGCAGGCGGTTCTGCCGCGTTTAAATTTAGCGCACCAGTTTGCCACTTTAGAATTAGATGGGGCATTGTCTGCCAAAGTAGACTGTTCAAAAATATTTTTTGTAGAAAAAATCAGGCTGAAATAAAAAAAAAAACATTGATTGACATTTATAATATAAAATGAATCACTGAATGTGTTGCTAAGCGCAAATGTCGAGAGCAGCTGTTCAGCTTTTTATACTCCTTGAAGTACGAGGATTGTTCTCACGGAGAGAAAAATTTAAAAAATTGCCCGAAAAAGGATAAAAACAACACTTTTCTATATTCCCATACAAAAGATTCGTAATAACACTTAAAAGTCAATTTGAACTTTAATACCATACCATAAAGTTTAAAGTGTTAGTGAAGGGGTTTCAAGGCAGGCAAGGCAAGGCAAGGGGGGGCAAAACAATTGAGTTACTTTAGTATCGTATCAATGTGTCAATATTTGTCAAATATCTCCACGCGGACGAAATCGCGGGGAACAGCTAGTATTAGATAATTTGCTCATATCTACCGAAAGTAGTAAATTGTACTAGATGTCAATCGTATAGGTAATAAACAATGATGGATTATTCACACGTGGCAACGATAACAGCAAGTATAAATTAAAATTAAAATTTTAGAGTAAAGCAAATATCAAATAACATTTAATTAAATAGAAATATTATAAGCCAGTGTAGCTGAAAGCAAATATGATATTTGTCAGATATTGCATTATTTAAAAGGTTTAAATTTAACTTATTTGGTTAAATTATCTTTGCGTTATGTTTAATGTATAAATAGCCTAAATAATTGCATGTCGGTTAAATTTGTGCGTCGACGTCTTTTCAGTGTGACATTAATTTGTGTTTCTATTTGTTCATACATCGGTTCACTTAGATAACATAGGCCAATTATTTGTACATTAGATTTGAAGACAATGTGGGGCAGTCGAAAATATTTCATAATTTGTTTAGTTATTGTACTTTAAAGAAGTCAAAGAAGTAAATGATCATTTACTTTATTATACATCCATAATGACGACGTTGCCTCAGCAACGGAATGAGATACGATTTTTTCTAGCACCAGAACGGCGCCGTTTAGGAATAAGGTGAAATATTGGCCGAATTTCATAGCAGCGGAAATTAATCTGTTAGAAAAGTGTAAAGATTAATGTTTGTTTCTGAAATATAAGTTATATTTTATAAATTAATATTTTCTCGCTCAAAGTCTAAGTACCAATTAGCGGGGAAACGCAGCCAGCGTTCTTGGCACGATACCACGGGGAGTAGGATTACATGATAATTAAGTTACTAGTTTTAGTTTTTTTTTTATTATAGTTTTTAATATTGTATAATATATATTATATATAATAATATAATAATATTGTATAAAAATTAATTATTAGGTATTTCTAATTGTAGAATAATAAAAAAAACATGTGTTAGAAGTGAAGCCTTCAAATGAAATGAAATATAAAACAAAAATATTTCAAATCAAATAATTTACATATTTAACAGTTATCAACCACAAGTGCGGCATAAAATATAAGATAAAAACTTAATTTTATAGCAAACTAGCTGTTCTCCGAGATTTCGCTCACGTGTAATTTATTACGATTGGATTTTATGTTTTTTAATTTTTTACGCGTAACCCAAATTATTTTTTTAAAATAAAAGTAGCCAAGTTACTCCTTATAACATCAGCTATCTTCCATTGAAAATCCTGTCCAAATCAGTCCAGCCATTTCAGAGATTAGCCGGTTAGAAACAGACAGACAGACAAAATTTCTTATAAATTGTTTTTGTTACAAATACCGCATTTACTATCGTACGTTTAGTAAAAATCTGTTATGTTGACATTATTAACAGACAGTTCAATTTTATTTATTTGTATAGATAGGTAAATGTTACAATCCTTATTTTTAGAGATGTAGCAATCGTCGTCCACGAAAGTCACACATAAAAATATTTAAAAAATTGAAGAAGATTTTCCTCGATACAGAACTGTCTATAAATTTTTTTGTGGGGGGAAATCTGCGCACATAAAAACAATCGTCGTCCACGAAACTCACACATAAAAATATTTAAAAAAATGAAGAAGTTTTCCCCGATACAGAACTGTCTATAATTTTATTGTGGGGGGAAATCTGCGCAAACAAAAACAATCGTCGTCCACGAAACTCACACATAAAAATATTAAAAAAAATAAAGAAGTTTTCCCCGATACAGAACTGTCTATAAATTTTTTGTGGGGGGAAATCTGCGCAACAAAAACAATCGTCGTTCACGAAACTCACACATAAAAATATTTAAAAAAATGAAGAAGTTTTCCCCGATACAGAACTGTCTATAATTTTATTGTGGGGGGAAATCTGCGCACATAAAAACAATCGTCGTCCACGAAACTCACACATAAAAATATTTAAAAAAATGAAGAAGTTTTCCCCGATACAGAACTGTCTATAAATTTTTTGTGGGGGGAAATCTGCGCACATAAAAATAATCGTCGTTCACGAAACTCACACATAAAAATATTTAAAAATAAAGAAGTTTTCCCCGATACAGAACTGTCTATAATTTTATTGTGGGGGGAAATCTGCGCACATAAAAACAATCGTCGTCCACGAAACTCACACATAAAAATATTTAAAAAAATGAAGAAGTTTTCCCCGATACAGAACTGTCTATAAATTTTTTGTGGGGGGAAATCTGCGCACATAAAAACAATAGTCGTTCAGCGTTCTAAGTAATACGATTTAACAAGACTTTTGAAAGAATGAAGAGATTGAGCACGACGAATGTGGAGAGGTAAAAAGTTCCACAGACGTACAGCAGTTACAGTAAAGGATTTCTCAAAAAAGGAGGAAGAGTGCAAAGGAGTAGAGAGAGAAATATTGACAGGATCGAAGGAACCGATTACGGGTAAGGGAAAGATACTGGAAACGGTCTTTTAAATAATGAGGTGTGGAAGGATTGAACAGCACGCCATACAAAGCGGAGAGAATGTGAGTATTCCTGCGTAGGCGAATCGGGAGCCATTTGAGTTTACTATATAAACATTCTACATAAACGCGTTGCATTTTAATTTTTCGAAATAAAGACGTTTTGAGTGCCGAGTACAGACAGTATCTTGTAACTATGGCTGCGATATAAATGTCAAAATTTAAAATAAAAAATGAAATTATTTGTAAAAATATGTACATCTAGCATATACTAAATTATACAATGCCAGCTATCAGATGCCACAATCTCTCTCCCTGGCCTTCCCCATAGCCCTTTCATATGACATCCAAGAAACAAAACGGGGCGGTACAACACCGTTGCTACAATACACGGTATGTTTTATTATATTAAATTGTGCAATGTTAAAATTATGCCTAGTATTGTTATATGATACGAGTATTAAAGTTGTTAGAACTTAATTTGCTTCTTTTGGCGTAACTAATGAAATAAAATTATATGTCCTGCACAGTTTGAAAAGCACTTCTCGCCCTCCGTCAATTGCGTGCACTATCCCCGTCCCCGTTCAAACTAGACAGGACACAATATTTTATTTCATTATGCGAAAAGAAGCAAATTAAGTTCTAACAACTTTAATATAATGTATTTCCGCAAAAAAAAATGCGTGATTCTATTAATTAAGTTACAGCATATATACTCGTAAAAGCCCTCTGATGGGTATTGGCCCCTTCTAATTTCAGAGAGGCTCCTGAGTAATTAGTCTGCAATGCTGCTAAAGTCCATGTTGGCGGACGTTTTCGAAATATTTAACTGTTCAGACTAGCAGGTTTCCTGGTGATATTTTCCTTCTCCGCAGACCTGCTGGCACTTCAGCACTAAAATTTGTATTTAACAATTTTAAGCGCCTTACATATACTCCATCTTGCTGGAAGTCCCGCCAAGGTCAGTACTTCAAAAATAATTGTAAGTTGATGTATATCATGATTCTCATTGTCGTTTTGCATCGTGCATGAACTTTGCGGGACGTACCTGTAGTTGGTGGACCGTGTGTAAATCTTTTTATGTTTGCGGGCAAAGATCGAACCCGGGTTGCGCGTGTACTACTACGTTTAGGGTAAATTCTTAGAGCCTCAGTTTCCACAGGTTATTGGTTATAATTAATTATATTAAATCAAAATATTTAATTTTCTTTATCTTTTAAAAACGTTACCTTCCACACTAGGATTTTCTCATGTATTGTGGAGACAGTTGACATACATACATTTCATAAGGACAAACATCCAGACCGGAACAATTATTTGTAGGCCATACACAAATGTTCCGTGCGGGATTCGAACCCGTGGCCCTGATCGCCGCAACTACTAAGCCATTGCGCCACGGAGCCATCAACTTATTTATTTAACTTTATATTAGAAAACCAAAATATAACCAGATGATGTAACACCTGTAGTGTATGTCATTTTATGTGCGGTCTGCGCGTACGTTGCGTTGTGTCATGCGGGCTACGTGAGGCGTACGCTAATGTGGAATGTACCGGAGCCGTCGACATCGGCTTAAAACTCTACGCTTGCACTCCCATGGAATGTTACTTGTTAATTGCATCTGTGGATGTTACCTTCGCTTCGTGATATGCGTTTGCTCGAAGAATATCGAATTTAGTTTAGATAAGGCCTTTCATACATTATGATACTATCAAGATACAATAAATAAAACGATAAATAAAAAAAATAAAGACGCCAGCAACGCAGCTGCAATTCCTCTGGTGTTTTCAGTTGAGTATAGACACTAACCATTAGATGAGCCGCATGTTCGTTTGATTCCTGTCTATAAAAAATGACACATTGATCGGACACTAGTTACAATCTGATTACTGTCTGACTGTACCAGGTTCAAATACCGGGTTGGCTCAAAAAATTAGTTATTGAGCTTTTCTATCGAGAAATTCCCGGAGTTAGGAAGTTGGCGGTGTCTCACCCCTGTGCCTCGGAAAGCACGTTTGTCCTGCGCCTGATCTCCCTCTGATCGTGTCGGTTTACCGTCCCATCCGACTATGAGAGAGAGAGGGAATAGACAGTGCACCTGTGCTTAAGCATACACTTAATACCTAAGCAGGCACTATAGTCATGTCCCGTGCAGGTGGCTAGTATCCGCGGGGTCCGGCCGCCGCGACTGAAAGTTCGTACATTAATTCGTAAGACATATTGTTAAAAAAGACGTTTTTTCCATTTTGGACTAGATTCATCCATTCATTTCTAGAAACATAAATTGTTAAGCTTTTGTTGCTACAAGAGTAATTCTAGAAATGACAGAAAAAAATTATTTATTTTACCGAATTTCCAAAGAATCTAATAGTCCACCTTGTTAAATTATTGATTCTTGCTATTCATAAAAAACACAATTATATATATTATTATTTTTGTATTATTATTTTCCTTGTATATTGTTAATAGATGAGAAAGGTCATACAGAGGCAGTAACCTTGTGGTGACACTTGGGTCACCTTATAAAATAGAGTTCGATATTTCTAAAACGCTATGATCATTTTTTATTCGTTAAGCCTTTATTTACAACTGCCATTGTTATGAAAGGTTGATAACACAATAACTTTCACATGAATGTGGTTCGACGTAAACTACAAGTTTTTTCACGTAGTAGGGTCATGCTACAGATGTATTGTGGTTGTAGGACGGATGGGTCGGTCGTTTCGACCAGGGAAGGACCACGTTCTCACAGAATACCAGCGTAAAATAGCAGCTTAATGCTGCTGTGTTTCGTATGGTAGGTGTAGAGAACCGGACACCCTTATTACTGGAAATGAAGCATCCCATCTTAGTCTTCACGAGTGAAAACGCATCTGCATTTTGATTCTTTATTGAGGATAGATGTGGATGTCTATCCGTCACGGCAACCACTTACCATCAGGTGGACTGTGTGCTCGTTTGTCACGCTATCCTATAAAAAAAACTCTTGAGTTATCTGCTCAAAATAGTTTACAGATAAAAAATTCTAAATATTTAATTAAATCGACACTGCACTGAGATTGTCTAACTCTGGTAGGAATCGTTTGCTGGTGTAACAGCACGACAATTAAGAACATAGGAACTACTAACTACTACTAACTTAAGAACCGTACCGCTTATAAGTTGTTATAGTTTTAAAAATAAAACATATATTTACCGTTACCGTTACAGCCTTTTAAAGTCCAATGTTGAACATACACCTTCCTTAATGATTGCTTCATAGGGGGGATATTTGCCATAGATATCACGTTTGGCAAGCGGGTTGCCAACCGCAGTTTTTAATTTTTAATCGATACTAGGCCATCTCCTGGTTTATTTCTCTCTCTCTCTCGCCTCTTACGACACCCACGGGATCTTATGGGGTAGTGGGTATTATTACACCGACACTAAGTAGGTACACGGTAAGAAATATTTGTGGAATGTTTAATGATCAAAAATTAAAATAATATCTAATCTTATACTGTCTGGCTTGCTCAAATAAATACTATTTAGAAATAACTGGTTGTTTTTTAATAATTCATGGTAGATTAATTAAAAACCTATCACTTCGTAATTTTAAGCTTAAAAATGTAACTGTTCAGACATACCAAAGTAACTTTTACTCAAGCCTCGCTGGCAAAACTGGATCTGATCTACAATGACGGCACGAGCTTGCTTTGCTTTTACGCTTTTGATTCTTTGTTTTGTTTTTATATTTTAGGACATTTTACGTATTTTGGTGAGAGCGGGAGATACAGCTTAACAGTGGGATTGTTCCGCTTAGAGCGAGACCTTTATCGCGTTAATTATTACAAGCAATATGTTCGCTGAGCGTGAGTTTAACAACACTAGTACTCAGAGACGTGACTAGCACTGAGCCCAGATTTGCGAAATTCGTCACCGCAGTACAGTCGATAAGACAAGAAAAGTGACCTATCATATCACATATAGAAAACCTTGCACGCCTTTTTAAGCATAATGTACACGCTAAGGAGCGTGAGATTTGGCACAGTAAAATTTTATCTGGAGAATTAAATTAAAATATATATACAGTTAAAAAAACCTACATTAAATAAAATAAAATAGAACATACATTGTTTACGCTCACACTGTCAATGGCAATTACATAAATGTCGCTTTGACAAATACAGTCTTTTATCGAGTTTATGGGGTTATTTGCATGCCATGAAATGTATAATCACTTGTAAAATTTTTATATGTCTGTCTGTCTGTTCGGGCAAATCTTCGGAATGGTTGAACCTTCACGAATAGACAGAGGACTGCCAGGAGTGATTCAGGCTATATTTTATCTGAAAACCTTAGAGTACTTTTTTGTAAAATCGAAACATAAAATGAAAGATCATTGATAAAAATTTAAAAAAATATATAAATGACGCCACATTTATAAACGTTACTTAATCAAAGTGAAGGCGGGTATAAATTTTAAATAAATAAATAATCATTCATAACGTGCCCTCCGCTGCGCTGCGCGGCCCAAACTTACATATTAGTCTGACAGTTACCGTTATCGTTACATTCTATTAAAGTCCACTGCTAAAAATAGGCCTCCCCCATAGATTGCTTCATGGGGAAGGGGGGGGGGGGGGTATATTTGCCATATTTGCCGGGCTTGGCAATCGGGTTGGCAACCACTATTTTGCATACCTTACCGCAAGGTACTCGTATGTTCTACTATCGCCTAAAAATTAAGATTCCAACGTTTTATCGAATAAAATCGTATCTAGCAATCATATTATACATATAAATGATATAAAAAGCACATTGTTAGAAAGATAAATGATTGTTGAACTTATTAATAATTTTTTTAAAATCGATTAATTGCTATTTTTAAATAAAAAAAAGGGTTTTAGTGGCTTATGGTGTGGATTTATCATGTCCCTGTGGCTTGTAAACAAACTTTTGAAAATATCAATTGTTTAACTCAATCTATTTTTTAATCTCTTCATCAATCATGTGGGAAGCCACTGAATGTAAATGGCAGTGTAATTTTGTTTTGTTTAGCTATAATTAATTTTTTTCGGCCCAAAAATGACGAAATTTTCGTTGATTTGGTAGCCTCGTATGTAAATTATTTCTGTAAATGGGGAGCTACAGCCACAGAGTAGTTTAGTTCGGCTTCAATCGCCGTCGTGATTGGACATTGTTTCAGCAGCGGCTCAAAAAGATCGCTGTACAAATACACAATATTCGAATAACCAAATTTCTTAAATACTTGATTATAATAATAATGAGATTTTTTTATTACAATGTTTTAAAAGCACAGAATAAATAATAATAGTAGGTACATACTAAAAGTAAGTAGTATAATTTTTTTTTGTCATGGGTGCCATTTTCATGGTTTTCGAGAGTGCTGAAGCCGATAGTGCTATCGAAATGTAAATCCAAGATGGCGGCTGCAATAGGTATAATTTTTTTCATCATGGGTGTCATTTTCATGGTTTTTGAGGGTGTTGAAGCCGATAGTGCTGTCGAAATGTAAATCCAAGATAGCGGCTGAATTTGGTACCAATTTTGTCATCATGGGTGTCATTTTCATAGTTTTCGAGTGTGTTGAAGTCGATAGTGCCGTCGAAATGTAAATCCAAGATGGCGGCTGCAATGGGTATCAATTTTTTCATCATGAGTGTCATTTTCATGGGTTTCGAGGGTGTTGAAGCTGATAGTGCTGTCGAAATGTAAATCCAAAATGGCGGTTGCAATAGATATCAATTTTTTCATCATGGGTGTCATTTTCATGTTTTTCGAGGGTGTTGAAGCCGATAGTGCTGTCGAAATGTAAATCCAAGGTGGCGGCTGCAATTGGTACCAATTTTTTCATCATGGGTGTCATTTTCATAGTTTTCGAGTGTGTTGAAGTCGATAGTGCCGTCGAAATGTAAATCCAAGATGGCGGCTGCAATGGGTATCAACTTTTTCATCATGGGTGTCATTTTCATGGGTTTCCAGGGTGTTGAAGCCGATAGTGCTGTCGAAATGTAAATCCAAGATGGCGGCCGCAATAGGTATCAATTTTTTCAATATGGGTGTCATTTTCATGGTTTTCGAGGGTGTTGAAGCCGATAGTGCTGTCGAAATGTATTTAAACTACTTTAAAAATTCCGTATAATCATATTATACGTAATTTTTTTAATGCGCTTAGGGTATGCCTAATTGGATTTACCAATTTATTTTATTTTTAGTTGTTACTAAGACGCTGCTGCCCATCTCCTGATTTATTTCCCTGGGGTAGAGGATATCTTACACCGCCACTACACCGTCAGTAAAGTAAATTAATTCTGAAAATATTCATAGTAATGAACGCAAATTGTGAATTAAACGATCTGATTTAATATTTTCGTCAAAAGGAATAAGATATTAATGTGCGGATACTCATATAATATAATAAAAATAACAAATTAATGAGCTAATGTACAAACACTACAATTTTAAGATGTTGTTAAGTCTCGTGCTGTCTCTATCATTTCAAGTCAAAGTGACTTCTTAGAAGTGAGAGGAGGCCTGTGCCCAGCAATGGGACGTATAAATGCTTTTAACTTACTTTAATCTTGTCACTTTTGTTGTTGAATGTCTTACAAGTATACGAATCGGTTGAACAAACACTCTGTGCTTACGTTACACTGTGTAACGAAGCATTAAAACGGTAATTATGACTTTACAAATACGCCAGTCTTTCGACATTATTACTATAGTAAAATAACACTGGAGTGTCAATATTTTGACTGCAGCTTAAAGATACATAATTCTTAGAATAATATCTAGTATTTACACTTTCTACATCAGGATAAGTTTTACATACTGATGCTTGTTTGAATATAAACTCATCACACTAGTGGTGATTTATTTGAATATAGATTAATGTTTTTATGATCGATTGTTATTTCGACGACAACTCTACAAATGTCAATGTCTATTGATCAATGGTAGAATGTACTCGTATCTCATTCTTAAAGCTTATTATCATCCATAAATTCCCCAACATTATAATAACCCTTTTTGTATCTACAATATTTCTTTAATAAAGTTTTTAAACTAGGCGAAGGTCAAATTTTGTACATTTTATGAGATTTTGTTGTAAAAGCGAGTCTAGTAACTAGCACTACTAGCTTGTACTTGTCTACTTTGTTTTAAATAACTTAAATGTTTATGTACGGAGATTACATATTCGTAAATGTACTGAGAGGCCAAAGTTAATATAATAATAATTTTCAAAATTTTTGTGTTGGAGATTAGATATAGAAATCATAGATTGCTCTCATGGTCTTCTTCTGTTCCGTTCCCCTACTTCAATCAAATATTGATGCGTTGTACGAAAGATTATTAGTACTCGTCTGTCACCTTTACTAATAAGTTACTAGTAGGTGACAAACGAGCCTAGACGAGCATAGACATTTACATCTGTCCTTGATTAAGAATCCAAATGCGTTGTCACCCCTGAGGAATGGAATGCTCTTCTATCCAGTAAAAGGGTCTCCGGTTCTCTACATTCACCATACGAAACATAACAGCATTGAGCTGCTATTTTACGCTGGTATTCTGTGAGAGCTTGTTCTTACTCCAGTCTAGCCGACCCATTCTTGCTACAACCATAATAATGCTGCACTATGGCTCTACCACGGCAATAGCATGCAAATTTAATGTGAAAATATTGTTTATTTTGCTCATATTATTCATAAATATATTCTACTTTTTTAACTTGCGTCCGCAGTTGTGATTACCAGTAATTCGTAACCTCACACAAGCAACACGTCTCGTCCGCTGGATTCGAATCTCGCGCCGCCCACATCTCGTTGCTAGTTGTCAGTGACCGTCACAAATGATCTCGTCAACGCGTTGGGCGCGATTGTGAGTAGTACGACCACGCAAAAAGATATTTTTATTTAAATATTCTAACTAGATGTGTCCGGTATGCTTTGCAATGCCTGTTAATTGTTAGAAACGTTGTACGTGGTAGAGCCACGCTGCAGTTATATTATGGTTGTAGCACGAATGGGTTGCCTCGACCGGAGTAGGGCCACGCTCTCACAGAATAAAATAAAGTAAAGTTACAGAAGCCTGTTTAAGTCCCTCTGCTGGGTGCAGACCTCCTCTCACTTCTGAGAGGAGTTTGTTGCTAGGAAGTGTCCGCTGCGCTGCCCCAATGCATGTTAGCGGACTTGACATGTCAAATAGATGGCTATGTAACCACCCCCTAATGTAATACCAGGTGTAATAAATGAAATTAAAATAAAAATTAAATTAGAACGTTTTTCATATTCTAACATTGTCATTCGATTCTTAACCATGTAGTTCAGTCACTTTAGACACTTTATTTTTGTGGAATAAGTGTGACAATTGAGCACACAAACCACCTGATGGTGAGTGGATACTGTGGCCCATAGACATCCTACATTTATCGTCAACCGATACGGCTTAGGGACCTTCAAGAAAAGATCTTACTTCTTTTTAAAAGGCCGGCAACGCATCTGCAATTCCCCTGGTTCCCCTGGTGTTGCGGTTGTTCATGGGCGGCGGTAGTCACTTACCATCAGGTGAGCCGCATGCTCGTTTGCCCCCTCTCCTATAAAAAAAACGACGGGTTGACTCCAAGAGTGCCGGCAGAAGTGAAAACTTGAATATTAACGTTGTGCATTTTTTAAATTTTGGAATGGCGGAGATTATTTATTATTATCTTATTTCATTTATTTTCATTAGAAATTATTTGTTTGGTAAACCTACACCGCACATGTGCTTATTGTGATGTTATAAAAATTTAGGTTAATGCTATAAAGTATAAACATATTACAAATATTACATCTATAATGTGTAAGTACAATATGTATCTATATTAATAATTTCGTCAAGCAGTACAGTAGACTCGATCGAAACCTAATCTTAATAATAAAATTATATTAATTAATAAATGAAAATTAATTAAACCTAACTTACTTCCTCTCCTACGCCGCGCCGGCTGTCTACTCTCCGTCCGTCTTACGAATTTTCGATCAGGACACGTGACCTGACGCGAGTTTGAGAGAAAAGTTTTTACCCATCATCATCGAGTGAGAGAGAAGTTTTTACCCATTACAAAAAAGTGCACAACGCCGCTAAAGAATTTTTCACTTCCAAAAAATAGAGAATCAAATTGCAAAAGCGTTGTCAGCCTTGAGGAATAAGCTGGATTACTTAGTTTCCAGTAAAAAAGGTCTCCGGTTGAATGTGGGGACATTCACCATAGGAAACGCAGCAGCATTAAGCTGCTAATTTACGCTGGTATTCTGTGAGAGCGTGGTCTTGCCCCGGCCGAGTCACACCATTCATGCTGCAACCACAATATACACAATATACAACGTGGCTCTACATTATATAAGTTTCCAATAATTACGTCAAAAATGAAATGAAGATAGGGATTCTTTCTTACACACTTTGCTGGTAACAACCTTTTATTTTAAGTATGCTGTATATTCCACAATCAAGCTCATATAAATTAAGCAGAGTTCTGAGTTCAGACCTCTGTTCAAAGAGGCTGGAGGCTTATAAAGGCAATTCCAAGTATAATAAATACAAAAGCAGAAACTTTTGTACATGTCGCCTAACAATGTGAGGCAAGCGACAGTCTTGACTAAGATAAAATGGTTGTCTGTCGAGTGACGAATCGTGGAGGAAAATGTATCTAACAATAACAGAATGTAAATTATAAAACTTTGGGATAACCTTAGAGTAATAAAGAAAGATAAACGGAGCACTGCGTATAATTCGAGTGATGCCTAAACCTTGCTCAACTTATTGTTTAGATATTGATCTAAAATAATTTGTAACCAATACCATGGTTTTAAGTGCTTATGTGTGTGTCTAGTAGTGGACTTTTAATGGCTGATAAATATAAAAAAAAGATGTGTGCGTGAGGGTGGGCTAAGAAATTAAGTATGATTTCGCCGTCACTTGAAATGTACTTACGCAGTGATAATGTAAGTATTTTCATGTGCCTATACGGAAAACATGCCCTGATGACGTCTCAGTAGAGTTATAAAAGGTCAAACTGAGTTAATGCCTCATACTAGAAATTTCTCCTGTAATTATGTTTAAGTCGGTTTACATATATATATTTGACACGTTGTGAAATTATTGACAAATCCTTTATTTAAGGTCCAAAATGACTCATATTAACAATACATTATGTTGGTTTAATATCAAAAAGTAATGCTTAAAAGCTTAGACCCGATATGTGGCGTTGTGTACGAGTTATCAATATTTTATTCATTTACTTTACACTGGCCCCTCGAGAATCTTTCTTCCAACGGATAGTAAGATAAAGTGGCAATAGGTCGGCCATGTAGCCTGAGGAATCAACACTCAGTGAACCGATACGGAAAAAAGGTTTTCGCATAGAACAGCATAACTTCGCAGTAATGTGCATCTATTCGACGGTATAACTATTCCATTTATTTTTGATATCGAATACTGTATTATTCGCCAGAAAAGTTAGCTGTCACGGGACGCCCGGCAGATTAAATGTCATAGATGATGGTATGGTATAGATCATGACGTAGATGGTAGAATTTATAATTAATAGAAATCAATAAATAATTAGGATGTAAAATAAATAAAATGATATTAAAAAGAAATACAAGTGTATACAAGCAGTGAACGCGTCAAGTATAATACAGTTGGCAAAAGGCGCATGCAGTACACAGCTCACACAGAGATGCAACTATGTGTGTAGTATACGCGCACGTACACATGGGAGTCGAGAACGGTGGTGTAGAGGGGGCATGACGGCATTAGAGAGCGTCATGCCGTCCGCCGTCACGGCACGGTAAAAGATTAAAAACGTGTTGATGTTTGTAAATCGAAAATTTATTTCCGTATGTCTAAAATAAGTATTTTTTTTATGGAATAGGGGGCAAACGAGCATGCGGCTCACCTGATGGTAAGTGACTACCGCCGCCCATGAACAACCGCAACACCAGGGGAATTGCAGATGCTTTGCCGATCTTTTAGAAAGGTGTAAGCTCTTTTCTTGAAGGTTCCTAAGTCGTATCGGTCCGGAAATTTCGCTGGTGGTAATTGATTCTAACAGTGGTAGAGCCACGCGGCAGCTTTTGCTGACGCACGGATGGGCTGGCTCGAACCGGGGACGTACCACGACCTCACAGAATACCAGCGTGAAGTAGAGGTTTACCTCTGCGTTTCGCTTGGTGAGTGCAGGTGGCCGGAGGCCCTTTTTACTGGAAATGAGGCATTCCATCTTAGTCCTCACGGGTGACAACGCATCTACATTTTGATTTGTAATAGAGGATAGATGTAGATGTCTATGGGCCGCAGCAACCACTTACCATCAGGTGGACTGTGTGCTCGTTTGTCACCATTATCTTTTAAAAAAAAGGAAGTCGTGCGAGGGAGAAAACTTCTTCTCAGTGGTGGACCGCCAATCATCCAGATGGTATGGATGGTAACGCGAGTGACCACGAAACTGCACACAATTCGATATGTCGACGCCAAGGATTCCGATACTGGCTGAGGCAGCAAGGGGAGTGCCTTGAAACTGATGATTTTTACATGGTATGTGACAAGTAAATTATTCTTACTGGTACCGAAGCAATCTATCTTAGTCCTCAGTGGAGACAACGTGTCTGCATTGTAATTCTTAATCAAAGACAGGTAAACGTATATGGGCACGGATTTATGGGATAAGTTTTTTTTTAATTATCATACTTTGTGCTTGGTTGTCCACTCTTCTATAAAAAAAAAACATTATACTAGGTGGTAGGCGTTTTAAACTTGGTATGGATAATATCATCAACTTACCTATTTCTGCTGTCGAACAGTAGCGCAGAGTGAGAGTCAGTATAACTGCGGACTGTGTACATAATTACAAGCATCTCAGTCTTCATGGGTAAAAAACATCTTTGGACATCTTGTGCCAAGGTACTTGCAGGTGTCCATGGGCTACAGCAGTCACTTACCATTAGGTGGATTGCTAGATCTTTTTATAGAATTAAGGTGACAAACGAGCACACTGTCCACCTGATGGTAAGTGGGCACTGTGGCCCATAGATGTCTACATCTATATTCCATAAAAAAATCAGATGCAGATGCCTTGGCACTCTTGAGGACTATGATGGAATGCCTCGTTTGCAGTAAAATGGGTCTCCGGCTCTCTACACTCACCATCGTTCGAAACACTGGAGCATTATTTATTTATTTATTTATTCTTTTTTGTACCAAATATTTGTACAAAAGGCGAGCTTAATGCTATATGGCATTCTCTACCAGCTAACCTTGGGTAGAACAGAAAGTGAGTTTGGGCAGTTAAGTTGTAATGATATTATTCAATTCAAAAATATATACACATACATAAAATATACACATATATATATACACATATATATATATATATATATATATATATATATATATATATATATATATATATATATCAAGAAATGTATATATAAATAACTATAAACATATAAAGAAAGTTGATTTAACTTTGTAGGCTACGGATATGCTCATATAGTTTTCTTTTAAAAACATTTTTGACAGGTATTGTTCGCAGGTCAACAGGCAATTTGTTCCAGAGGGTAATAGAAGTAACTGTGAAAGAATTTGACATAGACCCAGAATGATGGAGAGGAGTAGACAGGATTAAACTGTGTGAAGAACGGAGATTGAGAGAATGGGTGTCACTACAGAATTGAAATCTTTCTTTTAGATAAAGGGGTGAGGAAGGATCATTAAGAACTGAAAACAAAGTGGACAGGATTCGAAAATCTCTGCGCTGGCGTATAGTCAACCACTTTAACTGAGAGCGAAATTCTGAAACGTGATCATATTTGCGCAGGCCAAAGATGAATCGGATACAGTTGTTAAGTAACCTGTCCAATCTATTTAGCAGCTCCTGAGAAATATTAGTAAGACAAACATCGGCATAGTCAAATAATGGAAGAATTAGAGATTGGACGAGAAGACGTTTAGTTGAAGGAGGCAGAAAGAACTTAAGGCGATAGAAGGAACGAAGTATGCCTGTGACTTTACGACAAACCTCGGACACTTGTGATATCCAACTAAGAGTCGGGTCGATAATTAAACCCAGATCCTTTACATTATTTCTGAAGGGTATAACGCAGTTTTCATAGTAAATGGATGGTAGTTCAGATAAATTAAGTTGCGACACCATTCGACGACTACCAATGACGATAGCCTGGCATTTATTGGGATTTACCGTTATACCAAAGCGCTGTGACCAGTGTGATATACGTTGTAAGTCACGATTAATAGCTGCGATGGCAGAATCAATTTCAGCCAAGGACGCTTGTGAGTATAACTGGAGATCGTCAGCATAGAGGTGGTAAGAACATTGAAGGTGGGTAGTTAGAAGATTGATAAACACCGAAAACAAGAGAGGAGAAAGAATGCCGCCTTGCGGTACACCCAGAGATAGGTCGCACCAGTCGGAAAAATCCTGACCAGATCGAATAGCCTGCTGGCGACCGCGAAGATAAGAGGAAAACCAGTTCAGTGCTGACGAAGCGAAATTTAGTCGTGAAAGTATTTCAAGAAGTAAGTCGTGATCAACACAATTGAATGCGTTCGAGAAGTCAATAAGGACAAGAACAGTCAAAGATGACCTCTCCATTCCATCTCTAAAGTCTTCTGTAACTTGAAGTAATGCTGTGGCTGTACTGTGTCCTGGGCGGAAGCCAGACTGAAATGTACTAAGGAAATTGCATTTTGAAATGAAAGAGGTGACTTGTTTTAGTACCAATGATTCAAGTGCTTTGGAGAGAAACGGCAGTATAGAAATAGGTCTAAAATGGGAAGGAAGCCTTTAGCGAGGGGCAAGACAAAAGCTTTTAGCCATAACTTCGGGAAAACACAAGCAGAAAGTGAGAAATTGACGATGTGAGTAAGAACTGGAGTAATGATATCGAGTATGAGAAGTATCATAGATCTACTCACCTCATCATAGCCGGTTGCGGAAGATTTTATTGAAAGTATGACTTTTCTAGTATCCTCATCAGTCACTGAACTGAAGTTGAAAGAATTACTCGATAGCAATGGCATGGAATTAAGTTCCTGGAGAGTCGTAATTTTAGTGGAATAATGCAGACGCGAAGCAGAAGAGAAGTGTATGTTTAAGTCATTGAGTGAAATATTTGGAATCAGAGAATTGGAATGTGATTTTCCAAATCCCAGGGAATTAAGGAACTTCCATATAGTTGCAGAAGAGGAGTTTAAAATACTATTGTGGATGTAGCGGCGTTTGGCAGTTCTTACCAACTGATTACAGCGGTTTCGTGCTCGCTTATAGTGTTGAAAGGTGAGACTATTACGATTCTTTTTTAAAATGTGAAAAGCTCGATCTCTTCCTATCATTGCTCTACGCACTTCATCGGTTATCCAAGGTGCAGGGGGTCGACGTAACCTGACTGCACGAACTGGTGCGTGCCTATCGAATAAGTCGAGAATTTGGGTGTTCAAATTAACAATTTTGTCGTCAATATTATTTGCCTCCAGCAATGGGCCCCATTCTATATTCTTAGCATCGCGGTCTAGTTGAATGGTGTCAATTTTATTAAAATTACGTAAATACGCAATTACTGGCCTTGGCTTGGGGATCTCTAATTTATACGACATGACTAGAAGATCGTGTCGAGAAAATGCTGGAACAGCTAGTTGATCATGATACATAACATGTCCCGCTGAACTAGTACAAATGATGTCTAGCCATGAATCTTCGGTGTCCACGTTGTGGTGAGTTGGGCCAGATGGAAGAATATAGAGATCTGCTGAGTCCATGATCTCTTTGAGTTTGCGACTCTGAGGGGAATCCTTTAGTAAATTAGTGTTGAAGTCACCCATTATTATAATATGTTTGTTAATTGTGCTGATGGAGTCGATCACAGATTCAATATGGGAAAAATAATCAGTTGAAGGAGGGCAGTAAACAACTCCGAGCACGACTCTCAAACCCTTAATATCTACTTCTAGAAATAGGTACTCAGCAGATCCTCTGTACTCCGATGGTGATATCGCGATGACGTTATATGCATATTCCGATCGCAAATAAATGGCTACGCCACCACCACCCTTGCCGGTGCGATCACAGCGTATAATTACAAATCCAGGAAGACTGTACAATGTGGAGGAAAGGGAGGGTTTTAGCCAGGATTCGGAAATAAGTAGTGCATGGATGTACGGCGAGGAAAATGTGTTAAGCAAATCTGAATAATGTGCTGGGATAATTTGCGCATTTATATGGCATATATTTAAGCAATTAGTAGATGCAAATTTCGTGTGCAAATAATTACCCACATCAACGAAAGAATCGTCAGTGGCTGAAGTGATGTTAAGAGAAGAACATGCAGAATAAAATAAGTCTTCTTCTGATGACATTTAAACTGTTATTAATAATAATAATAAATAAAAATAGGTAATAATAAATAATGTTCTATAATATATATACCTATATTTATAATAAACTTTATATATACTATATACTATATTATATTTATATAAATAAATATTTAAAAAAAAATGTAGCTATTATGAAATATAAAATGTTAATTGTTTTACCTGCCGGTCTGCTTTAAAAATTATTAATCAAGTTTACATACCTATGTCAAAAAAAAAAATTAAAATTATGTATCACAAACTTTCTATTTTAAACAGTCCAATGAAAAAGCACTGACGGCCGTACTCATATTTCACTTCGTCATTTTGACAACTAATTCAAGTTACTCTCATCATATGTAATATAAGGGACAATAGAAAAGGGTAATAATATAGTGATAAATATTTACTTACGTAAGCGACGAACAATGATTATAAGTAAGGCCGTAATTGATTACCGTATTGTATTTATACAAGACACAAGAGTATACAAGAGTATATTAAATTTAATATAAAACTACCTATATGAATAACTTAAACTCGAAATAATTATGGTAAGATTAAAACGTTATAGTTAAAACGTTTGATTATATACTCTTAGGTAACAATCACAGAATATCAGTTAATGAGCTCACTAATGTGTCTTATTAATCTATTGTCTAAACACTGAAATGACATTGTTATTGAGAGATATTGAGAAATTTTGTTAACAGTCTAAAATTTCGTACGGAGAATGTAACAATAAACATAACATTAAAATCTAAATCATAATGATAAATGATAAATAAATCATTATGATGGTTATATAAATTTATTTTATTTATTTCAACAAACAACTATCATAACAGGAAGAAAACCTAATGCGACAGTGTAGTACTTATCATGCATAACAAAAATGTGGTCATTAACTGTTACATATTGTAAACAATCCTACCCTAGTAAATTCACTCAAGGTGCAATAGAATAGATCAATGCCTTCAGCCATTCTATTAAGAATGCGTAACGTTCGCGTTAAAGGCGCCTTATCGAGTAAATTGGTACGGGCTCGCGGTACAGACAGCAGCCGCGGCCGCCGCCGTTTCCATACGTGCCCGTCTGGAACACACAGCCCAATTCGTCCCAATATGTCACTGTTATATATTTTTCCTCTAAGTATTTTAAAAATATATAAGGCAAATGCTAGGTCTCGTCTTACCCTCAACTCGTTGTAGCCAACCATACCCAGAATAAATAAAGTTGGGTACATTAATGGATATATAGGGTAGATTCCATAATAAGGCATATATAAGTATCTTATAAATTTATTTTGCACTCGTTCCAGCATTGCACTATACCCATTTTCGTGTGGACCATATTAATGCGTTACACTCCAGATTACTCCTTACCAACGTGTTATACAGAGTGATGATTACCTTAATGTTCGTGAAGCCGTGAACTGTGCGAAGAATGAAGCCCAAGTTTCTATACGCTTTTTTGCAGCAATGGATAATGTGTTCCCTAAATGTTACTTCACTATTTAGTAGAACGCATAGATCTTTAACTTCGTGAACTCTTACAATTTGCAAACCATCCACTTCATAGTTATATACAATGGGCTTGCGCTTTCTAGTAAATGAAATGGTTACACATTTGGAGGCGTTAAACTGTAAATGGCTATTCTTGCTCCATTCCACCACTCTGTTTACGTCCTGTTGTAGCTTTTCACAGTAAATTTTAATAGTGCCAAACTTGTACGCATAACAATCTTATACCAATACTATACAATACTAACAATATTTTTTTTCTCTGTTACAGGTGAATCTTTACAACGTCGCAAGTGCCGTTAACATGTGAACAAATCAGTGACCTGCGAAGATGTTTATAAGGTCTATAGTCGTGTGAAAGTGATAATGTGTAAAAGAAGTCTACACTATTCTTAGAAAACTTATTACATACATACATTCTTGAACTTTGATGCTCAAAAACATAATTATAGAGGCTCTCCACACGTTTCGCTAAATTATTTGATCTGCAGTTCTAGTCAAATGAATGCGTGTTTGGGGGTCAATTTATTCTGGTTATTGACAATGCGTGATCAACACCTCTTTGTTGGAACCTAACGGGTCTTGGAGGTTAAATCTCATTCCAATTTTGGGGTTCTGTATATTTACTTAAGATTCGAAATAAGATAGTAATTTTATGTAAGCATCGAAAATAATGATAGTTTTATTGATAATCACTAGATGGAGTTGCAACCTGGTAAGATATGCTTAGGGCCGTGCATTGCGGTATTTCTTGGAGGAGGCTTATGTACACTACACTTGTGAAGTGCTGTAATGGTGATGATTAGGAACAATGTTCAAGGTTAAAATAATTAGTTTAATGTTCTGGATGTTTCTGGGCTGGTTTTGTCTTTAACAGTGCGTTTACTTCGTTCTGATGACGTTACTTTTGTTGGGTTATGGGTGGGTTACCAGGTAGAAAAATAAGATTTCCCGACAAAATCCCTGATTATTCAGCGAATTTTCATGACTTTTAAAATAAAGTATATGTAGTACTACCTTTTTATAATCTAAACTCATACATTTGTATGATTTGATCCTTTTCATTTCTTTTTTTTATTATACTTAACGTCAACTATAAATTCTTGCGCTTTCATAATTTTTTGACAAATTAAAATTTTTCCCGATTATCTGACAGAAGTTTTTAATTACTGACATGTTAGAACAATTTAGGTCATTTGATAACCTCATTTACGTGCAAGTGTGAACCTTCAGGTGTGAGCGATGTTTAAAGACAAACCTTGATAGTTGATATTCTTATACCTATAAGTTATTGTAACACAATACAGCTGCTATTCAAATCGGTCAAACATAGTGTTTTATTAAAAGAAAATCTGAGAATATCGACTAGAACTAACATTAATATTTATGAAAAAATAATTATGTAAGCAAACGCAACGCGTCTTACCGAACGAGAAAAAAGTAAAAATCCAACTCACTCTTGACCATTTTCGTAGCATCACCTTAACGTCAATTATTTCCGATGAGATTCCAATTCGATTTTATAAATGTCTCCCATATCTCACGCCATTATGATCCCTATGATGTATAAAATAAGGAGTATCATAGCACAGAGACGTGGCTATTGGTCTCCACTGTTGGTACTTTGTTGGAGAAATTTAAAAGACCAAAATTAATTGATATTTTGACGCTGAGCGATGCGTAACGAATGGATATAACGACAAACAAACAAGTTCTCTTGTGTACATAGGTCTTTTCAAACGGCCATATTAAAATTCCTGCTACCGATTACAAAGATCTAAGATTTTTAGACGTTTCAGTTTAATATACAGGGAAATTCTTTGGCAGTTGCTTTCTATTTCATTTGGACGCGAAAAATAAAGTTTAATGTATACTTTAACACAGTTCACTGATAATATTCCTCAATTTCATACATTCATTTATTAGTTCCTATAATAGTCACAAGAACATAGGCTTTAACATAGATTGGCCTATGGTCATGATTTGCACCATAGTTTCCACATTTGGTAGGCGACTTGGCCATCACAGTTTTAATTATTTTGAGTTGTTATTCTGCTGCCCATCTCCTTTCCCTCTGTCGTCTATTTGGGGATAGTTGTATTTCGTGGAGAGCTGTCCTTAATATGTTGACGCCATTTTATCACAATATAATTTTTATATTTTCGAACGTCATTCAGCATTCATCGCATAAAAATTTAAGTGTGCAAACAAATCAAACATAAACCAATCAGTGCGATAAAAAAAGTGAAACGACAAATTAAAAATGATCGAATGGCAAACGAAGTGTTAGTAATCAATTGGAAAGTGAATGGAAGTGATTTGAAAACGACTAAGTGTTGAAAGCACATCAATGTGTCAATAGAGCTATGGTTCAAGTGGTGTGAAGTGTTAGTGCGTAATGAAGAGGAGCAAGTCGTATACCTGGTTGTCCGGGTTGCTAAAGATGAAGACGGACGAGCACGAGGACGAGGAGTGGGGCGCCGTGCCCTGGGTGCGTGCAGACATCATGCAGACTGACAGGTGAGTGAACCTTCAGATATGTCTTCTACTTTATCGACTCATCAATGTCCATTGTATAATGAGGCAAATCCTACATATCCAGATTATGGAGAGCCCTTTTAGGATTTACCTTATTGTCACGCTTGCTAAGCATCGCAGTACCAGGCGTCTCGCATCTTAGGCTCTACATCGTCGCTTGGAGTATTTAACGTCTGGAGGAAGTTGACTGATAGCTTTTAATTAAATAAAAGCGACGTATAAGGAAATCATGTGTTTGTGTTGTACATACACTGTACTCATGACGTGGGCGTCATGATTGGTGTCGGACGTTAAACAAGAAATTTCAAAGCATTTGTAATGTGTTCTAGAAGTAAATGTAAATCTATATTAGTATAATTAATAGAATCATTAATATGCGTGGGTGAATGTAAATGAGGCGAGGGAGGTGTGTCAAGATCAATCGATGAGCAAGGCTGACTTCGCCGTCTCCATATGGTGGCGGACGGCGTTAAGGTTCGAGTGAAGTCCCCTGAGAAGTCCACGGCTAGCGTGGCAGGGGTCGCCATAGTTTAGGAAGCCACCCACGCTCAAGAATAGGAGGCTACCTACTACCTTAGGCGAGGATGCTCAGTGAGCGATTCTCCATTACCAGTGATGATGGGAGCCTCCTGGGGTAGTGTTTTATTTTTGAATTCCGTTACCATGTTATGGGGGGGCTTATATATTATTGGCTTCAGCCTGAGCGCGTGGCTCTATCACTGTTATACGATTCGGTCCGTTTTTGAGTTTTAGCGAGACTAAGGGACAGCAATTGATTTTTATATATATAGAGATAGAGAAGGTGTTATGTAATAGAATCAGGCGTTACTTTGAGAAAATCCACTATATTAATGATGTTGAAATATATTTGCTAAGATTTACATAATAAAATAAAATGATGTATAGTTTGAAGAGCACCTCCAGCCCTCCTTCAATTGCGTGCACTATCCCCGTCACCACTAATTCCAACACCAGGGAAGACAAACCGCCGACGGTGGTGGTGTTGGTCGACACGTGTTTCGCCCTTAAACGAGGCATCCTAAGGTGAACTACGCGTTATAATTTACTCGGATTAATCTAATAATTTTTGAAGTGAAAACTTCTTTAGCAGCGTTGTGCACTTTTTTTGTAATGGGTAAAAAATGTTAAACTCGCGTCAGGTCACGTGTCCTGATCGAAAATTCGTAAGACGGACGGAGAGTAGACAGCCGGCGCGGCGTAGGAGAGGAAGTAAGTTAGGTTTAATTAATTTTCATTTATTAAGTAATATAATTTTATTATTAAGATTAGGTTTCGATCGAGTCTATTGTACTGCTTGACGAAATTATTAATATAGATACATATGTACTTACACATTATAGATGTAATATTTGTAACATGTTTATACTTTATAGCATTAACCTATATTTTCATAACATCATCATCACATCATCACATCACATCACAATAAGCACATGTGCGATGTAGGTTTACCAAACAAATAATTTCGAATGAAAATAAATGAAATAAGATAATAATAAATAATCTCCGCCATTCCAAAATATCAAAAATGCACAACGTTCATATTCAAGTTTTCACTTCTGCCGGCATTCCCGGAGTGCAACCCGTCGTTTTTATTTTTCTATATTCGTATTTAAACACGGTACGAGCGTTTGAATAAACCGTTGGATTTACAGCAAAATAGATACAGAATATTTATAGCAAATATATAGCAAAGATATTATACGATTAAACATTTAAGTCAAATAAAAAATATTTAAAGTTAGTAAAAGTTACAGCCCACATAGTATATAATATATATGTACGTCTCACTGCTGTGCACATGCCACCTCTCACTGCTGAGAGAGTTTGTTAAAATATTTATGTGATAGATTATAACATAATTGTTGGAAGTAATTGGAAGTAAGGACTAGAAATGAGTTGGGGGCGACTCGAACTTTAGGCCTAGCCAGTTGTTTTAGCCTATCATGTAGAGGATATCATGGGGGTCATGGTTGAATAGGGACAAAAAGCTCTCATTACACTCCTAGGAGGTCAAAATGACCAAAAACCGAAAAATTTAATTTTTTTATTTCCTAAAATACTCCATAGCTGCCGTTACACATCCGTTATCGCAACCGCGCATCTCGACGGATCCGCAGAAGAGAAACACACCTCCCGCCAAAGATAAGATGCAAAATTAGTGTCGCATTTCATCCCAATCAGCTGACTTAGTAGACCGTCATGCTCGTCGAACACCTTGCGACTCGTAATCAGGTGGAGAATATGAGGATATAGGTTTCAACAGACAGTGGTCGGATGTACCCAAAGGGGAGGTAAATAAAAATTATATTTTATATTATTATATATATTAAATAAAGTTATAGTAAAACTATTACTCTTTTTAACAATATATTTCAAATTGTATATACGAGTACCTCTATCTGTATATTGTATGCATTAAATAAGATTCAAGGAGCTTATTTAGCCGAAGCGGTTGCTCCGAAGCACGGAAACCCATTCGGCTAGGTTTTTTCTTATAGGAGAGGGGGCAAACGAGCATGCGGCTCGATGGTAAGTGGTAAGTGACTACCGCCGCCCATGAACAACTGCAACAGCAGTGGAACCAGGGGAATTGCAGATGCTTTGCCGGCCTTTTAAAAAGAAGTAGGCTCTTTTCATGAAGGCCCCAAGTCGTCGTATAGGTCCGGAAAAAACGATAGTGGTAATCGATTCCACAAGGAAGTTGTGCCAGGAAGAAAACATCTAAATCGCACAGTGGTGTTCCGCCAATCATCCAGATCGTGTGGATGGTATCTGGAGTTCTGCCGCGATGTGCATTCGGTTATTAAGAGGCGAGATTATTGAGTTCAAACTTGAGACACTGGCGTGAAGATAGATTAACTTGTTCAGAAAATATTTCACTACGACTGGAAATATATGTTTTCTAAGAAACAATATTTTTACATTGTAGAGCTACCCTGAAGCCATATTATGAAAAGTAATTTATATTTTTGTCGCCAAATTGTAAAGCGTGCACTGCTGTTTCAGCCTGAAGGGTATAGTGAGCCGTTACTTCTTAGCCCTCAGAGGGGGCAACGCATATGTAGCCTTCATAGTATGAAGCTGGATGCAGGTGGACACCTGCATCCAGCTATGCTATTTATAAAATAAAATAAAAAAGTGTAGCCCTTAAATTTTCTAATGTGAAAGAATACGCAAAATTCCAACTTTTGTCTTGAATTCGCGGTTCGATTCATTACGACGTACAAGGTCAAATTTATTAATTGATTTGAAAACTAACTTCCAGATAAGCTATGATCATTTTTTTATAGGAATAAGGTGACAAACGAGCACACAGTCCACCTGGTGGTATGTGGTTGCTGTGACCCCATAGACATCTACATTTATCCTCGTTTGCGAATCAAAATGCAGATGCGTTGTCACCCGTGAGGACTAAATTGGAATGCCTCTTTTCCAGTAAAAAGGGTCTCCGGTTCTCTACACTCACCATACGAAACACAGCAGTGTTAAACTGCTATTTTACGCTGGTATTCTGTGAGAGCGTGGTCCTTCTCTGGTCGAGCCGACCCAATCGTGCTACAACTATACTACTGATATAGCTGCAACTTGGCTCTACCACGTATGTCACATACGTCATATCTCAGAATCGGATCACAATGTAAGAATATGAAAAATAATAATAATAAACACTCACGCCTGTCATCCAGAGGGGTAGTTAAAGACTACGGACTTCCATTTGGCACGATCCTGACCAACCTCTCTCGCCTCCTTTACATCCATACACCTATACATATATATACATGCTCGTCGGTTAAGGGTACTCTTAATTTGGCTCATTTTCAATATATCGCCAATTTGGTCGACATACTTTCGAAACTTAGCAGTGGAATATTAAAAAAATTGGTATATTAAAATTTATAATACATAATTTTAAAAAAATCACTTGTTTTTATTATTATTATACCATCTGTAAAGCATCGCTAGCATTCTTTAAAACCTAGCTAAGACAGTGTCCATGTTAAAATTTGAACGTAACAAAAACGACAGATTATAACGCGACACAGGTTTATATGTTATCTCGTAAGAATCACTAGTGGGTGCCCGTGTTGTTTTGGCTGGAGAACCTGTTCTTGTGTCGATAGTCATCAGCGGTGACTGGACACTCGAGTACTACACTTAGGGTTGCCAGACGTACTTTATTTTAAAGTACGTCCTCCATTTGAGACCTAAAGATTGATCTTCTCCTCTAATTTGAAATCTTTAAAAGAGGACAAGCCGATATTGTGCGTATTTGATATTCTCTCTGCTAGTTGACGCCAAAAAGCTTAAAAATCACTTTAAGGTGACGCGCGATGTTAGAGAGACAAACTACGTTACATAGCGTATTAACATTATTTTTTTTTAATTAACTAGCTATTCTCCGCGAATTCGTCCACGTGAAATTTTAATAAATTATTTCCCTTATTATTTTTCTAAAATAAAATAGCGTAAGTTACTCCTTAAACATCAGCTATATGCCAGTGTAAGTCCCTTTAAAATCTATCTATCTATTTCAGAGATTAGGCGGAACAAACGAACAGACAGACGGGCAGACAAACAGACAGACAGACAAAAAATTTAAAAATTGTATTTTATTCTTATTAGTACCGTATATACTTACTTAGCTATATATGTTGCTATTGATACCATAACAGCATTTATTGAAAATAATATGACATCCTTTATTTTCATCAAATCCATTAAAACGTAACACGGGAACTGCCAACCCTATAACACTATACACGGCTTCGATAGAACCGTTAACAATTAATCGTTTAAGACCTCCGTGTTACGACACACGCTTGCTTTAATACCATGCATCATTTAAGTAGCTGTTGCTATTTTAGTCCATCAGAGTCTGCTGTACTGCTGAACATACGCCTTCCCTATAGATCCATATTAAATTTATTAGGGTCGGGATTGGTATTTTTTACCGACTTCAAGAAAAGAGGAGGCTAGATCAGCACTTTTTCTAGGTGAATTTTGATGACTCTTATTTTATTTGAAAGCTGGTACTTTCTACTACATTGATGACGTTCTCGTTTTATTTATATTGATGGATGGTTGGATTTATATGGTAGTACAATTTTTTTTTATTTTAGCACTTGTTATTTGTTATTATGAAGACGCTGCAGTCCATCTCCTGGTTTGTTTCCCTCTGTCGTCTCTTGCGACACCGTGTCAGTGTGTGTACAGTCAGTGTGTGGACACACACACAATTTAAACGTAGTAGAGCCATGCTGCAGCTATATTAGTAGTATAGTTGTAGCACGAATGGGTCGACTCGACCGGGGAAGGACCACGCTCTCATAGAACACCAGCGTGAAATAGCAGCTTGACGCTGCTGTGTTTCGTATGGTGAGTGTAGAGAACCGGAGGCCCTTTTTACTGGAAATGAGGCATTCCATCTTAGTGCTCATTGTGATTTGTAATAGAGGATAGACGTAGATGCCTATAAGCCGCAGCAAACACTTACCATCAGTTGGACTATGTGCTCGTTTGTCCCCCTTTACTATAAAAAAAAACCCCAGGACGATATGGGTAATAGATATTCTTAGATTGCCACTTCATGTAATTGACTTCACATGCCCTCGAAACACTTTAAATAACACTTTATTCTATTTAAATCTAAAATAGTTACAATAACAGTAAACTTTAGAAATACAAAAAGAGACATATATACATACAAAAAAGTAGTTCATCATATCGCCATAAGCAATTTCTACCTGACAAACTGATCGTGAAAGAAAACTTTACGTTAATATTTTGCCGGATTGTTGGAGTTTTATAAAATAATGGTGACAAACGAGCACCTATTGCACCCGATGGAAAGTGGATGCTAGGGCCCTTACACATTTACATATATCCTCAATTACAATTAATTTATGTATCAAAATCCACAGCTGCCCAAATCTTGAAAATACCTCGTGTGAGTGTCTGCTTATAAATAAGGTGAACGAAACTAAATACTTCGGCTTTATGGTTGATCAAAGGCTTAGCGCGTAGTTTGCACTCGCAGTTGGAAGCTGTTATAAATCGGATCAGAAAGTTAATCTGGGTATTTAAATCATTAGAGTCAGCAATGTCTAGCACTCTATTAAATAAAATTTACATAGCCTTAGCACAATCGCTAATTTCCTACTGCATCCCAATCTGGGGAGGAGCCAACAAGACCAACTTTTTTGATCTGGTAATAGCACAGAGGTATCTTATAAAAGTCATGTATTTCAAACCCCTTAGATTCTCTACTAACACCTTATATCAGATTAGTTTAATTCTCTCAGTTAGAAAGCTTTATGTTCTTAACCTCATTCTAAAATGACATAAATCTCTACCTTTTAATTAATCCCTTCAAAAAAAGAAGAGTTGATATTGTGGCGCCTGTACCTCTTGTACGTACTGTGTTTGCTATTAGACAGTAACCATGTCAGTCTGCTTTTATATATAATAACTTAAATAAAATACTTAAAATATATCCTGTTCAATCAAATATATATGCAAAAAATCTTTAATGCATTGTTTGTTACACTGACTTATGACGAGGTTGTAAATCTTTTAAATTTAATTGTCTGAAATCTATCTCACCACATATACATTTACAGGTAACAGACTAACAATATTCCGTCTTTCATATTAGATCAGTAACCCCCCCCCCCCCCCCCCCCCCCCCCCCCCCCCCGCCAAATCATACATACAACAACACTCCTACAGTCACATTCACACACTCCTTAATAAACACATACTAATTACAAATTTTCTAGAGGTTAAACTTTTTGTAATCTTACTTTTTTGTAATACTTAAGGGAAGTAGCGGGTTATTCCCAACACGAGTATCTTCTGATTACTCACTGGGAAGTCTCAGTATTATGTTGTTAACAAGATTACCGAAATGAACGTATTATTTATGAAAAAATGCAAACGCGTTGTCACCCCTGAAGACTAAGATGGAATGCCTGGTATCTACTAAAAGGGTATCGGGCTTAGTAGTTAAGTGTAGAGACACTCACCATACGAAACACTAACAAGTATTAAGCTGCTATTTTACGCTGGTATTCTATGAAAACGTGGATTTTCCCCGGTTAAGCCGACGCATTCGTGCTACAATCTATCTTCAGTATGACTCTACCACGTTAAAACGTGCAATTTGAAAACGGAATCTTAATAAACAATTTAGTGCATTGTTGTAGAATTAACTCTGTGGCATAATGATATCTCATGCGATACTCCGTGGAAATTTTACATACTTCCACGGGTTCATGTTATTCGCTATTGTTCCAGTTCTTCCGGAAGGTAAAATTATCTGATACTAATGTTTAATGTATGAAATTTAATATCGCAATCGACATATTTAAATTTGAATGTGTTGCATTCACATACATAATTAAACATAAGCTTTGAATCGTCATCGTTAAAAATTTTGTACTACCGACTTTAACATAAATTATTAAGAATAACTCAAAAACCTTTTGGTCAGACCTTGATCAAATTTATATGGGAATACATGTGAAGCATCAGCTTTCAATTAAATAAAGAATCGTCGAAATCGGTTCACCCAGTAAAAAGTTATAAGATAACACACATTAAAAAACATACAGTCGAATTGAGTACCGTCTCCTTTTTGAAGACGGTAGAAAAGTTGTAGATTTTGTCCTGTCTGCAGCGATGCTACTCTAAAGCAACTAGTTACAGACTGGTCACCAATAAGTAACTAAAACATAATAAACCGTATCTATGTAGTCGCCGTTTCATCACCAAAAAGAAGAATTACTTACCCACCTACCTAATTAAATTACCTACTTTTGATGTAATTTTTTAATTCTATCCGTGTAATAAGTGTAACTGAGTTAAGGTGGCTACTGACCTGCCTGCCGCAGGGGCAATCTAGGGTGTAGGAGTGGGAATGACCCTTAATTGCCTCCTTAATTGTGATGTGTGTAGGCAAGCAGGGGCAATTTTTTAAGTCGGCCCTGAGACCTTCGATATACTCCGACCGCTGTGCTCCCTAGATTGCCCCTGCGGCAGGCAGGTCAGTAGCCGGCTTTAGCCTGTAGCCTGGGAAATCAATAGGCTAAAGTGGCAACGGGCCAGCCATTTAGCTCGATGAACCGACACAGTTGGTGGGTTGTTTTCATTTTATTGTCTTCAGAACCAATTAAATTTGGTAACATTATAAAGCTAAGTAAATATTTACATTTTAGGGTCTTAGTTCATAAAAAAATCTTGTAAAATATCGCTAGAATTGTGTGGATATAAATATTTGAATATTTAAAATATATAGAGAAGCTTGAAGGTATTTAAAGGTACGCCTTCAACACAACACAGTGCGTAAGTACGTCTATTATAGTCTATTATAATCTACGTCTGTTATTAGTGTTTAGTTTTATGTTTTTTTTTTTAGGATAAGGGTGAAAAACGAGCACACAGTCCACCTGATGGTAAGTGGTTGCTGTGGCCCATAGACATCTACATCTATCCTCTGTTACAGATCAAAATGCAGATGCGTTTTCACCCGTGAGGACTAGGATGGAATGCCTCATTTCCAGTAAAAAGGACCTCCAGCCACCTGCACTCGCCAAGCGAAACGCAGAGGTAAACCTCTACTTCACGCTGGTCTTCTGTGAGGTCGTGGTACCACCCCGGTTCGAGCCGGCCCATCCGAGCGACAGCAAAAGCTGCCGCCTGGCTCTACCACTGTTAAAATATGTAAATAATATGTGGTTAAGTGTGTGTGTAATTTTAAGTGAAGATAGTGTAGAGAAAAATGTGAAGAAGTGTTTGGTGTATGTGGTTCAATGAAGAAGAAAGGTTTACCAGTGGTGGTCTCATAATAACAAGCTCAGTGTTGGGCAACCCCCCCTAGATGGAGTGACGACCTGATGAAACACGCAGAGAGTCGATGGATGCAGGTGGTTTAGGATCCTGCTTTGTGCTAATCTATGGGGAGGCCTATGTTGGCCTATATAATGATGATGATGACGAGGTTAAGGGCACATTTTCCAGAACGAAAATGATTAAACCAATTACGTGTGTAAATACCACGAATATCGATACCGCGTGCCGACAATGCAAGATTGTTGGGCCGCGTCGAAACATATATTTAAAAATGACGACGTACTGCATGCCTACTCAGATTTAGTATTAGGTTTTTATCTTATTTTCTCAATATCAAGTGAATTACTTTTTTTTAAGAAATACATTTTTAAACCTGAAATGACGATGGATGAGATGACAAAATATTTAATTTGTTCATGGTTGTGGCCATGCATATTATTATGTGTATTATAATAAAAGAAATATAATCTGGAGAAAAAAAAACAAAATGATTGTCTTTTTATAACATTGAGTTATATGTACTACGTACTATAATAGGATATAATATCTATAATCTGTAACAGAGGATAGATGTAGATGTCTATGGGCCACAGCAACCACTTACCATCAGGTGGACTGTGTGCTCGTTTTTCACCCTTATCCTAAAAAAAAAAAACATAAAACTAAACACTAATAACAGACGTAGATTATAATAGACTATAATAGACGTACTTACGCACTGTGTTGTGTTGAAGGCGTACCTTTAAATACCTTCAAGCTTCTCTATATATTTTAAATATTCAAATATTTATATCCACACAATTCTAGCGATATTTTACAAGATTTTTTTATGAACTAAGACCCTAAAATGTAAATATTTACTTAGCTTTATAATGTTACCAAATTTAATTGGTTCTGAAGACAATAAAATGAAAACAACCCACCAACTGTGTCGGTTCATCGAGCTAAATGGCTGGCCCGTTGCCACTTTAGCCTATTGATTTCCCAGGCTACAGGCTAAAGCCGGCTACTGACCTGCCTGCCGCAGGGGCAATCTAGGGAGCACAGCGGTCGGAGTATATCGAAGGTCTCAGGGCCGACTTAAAAAATTGCCCCTGCTTGCCTACACACATCACAATTAAGGAGGCAATTAAGGGTCATTCCCACTCCTACACCCTAGATTGCCCCTGCGGCAGGCAGGTCAGTAGCCACCTTAACTCAGTTACACTTATTACACGGATAGAATTAAAAAATTACATCAAAAGTAGGTAATTTAATTAGGTAGGTGGGTAAGTAATTCTATTACACTTATGGATAGATAATTTAATAATCTATATTATTCACGTTTTATTTAATTTTTAAAGTTCGCTTTCCTTTTTTAATTAAAATTTTAATTAGATTTTATCGTGTATATTAACTTATTTTAGATTCTCAACGTTTCGCCCCTCACCATACGAAACACAGCAGCAATAAGTTGCTATTTCATGCAGCTGTTATATGTGACTGCGACACATTCATAATCGTGCTGCAGCCATGATGCAGATTGGCTTTATCACGTCTAAAATACTTACGTTAAAAATGGTTGTATAAATATCTTTAAAAAAAATAAGAAACAGTAAATATATGGCGACATGTTGTGTCATCCGCATGCAGTACTGTGGGTGTCCTGGGCACGTTGAGAGGCGCGAGGTCGAGTAATGAATGGGCAATTTACGATAAAGCAAAGAACGCGCTTCATTATTATGTTTAATGTGGTCATTGTGTGATTTTTGTTGGTATCAAATGTGTCAATATTGCATCATGCGTTAAATCAGGGGTGCCGAACATTATATATATATATATATATATATATATATATATATATATATATATATATATATATATATATATTATTTACCTTTTTCCTTTTTACCTTTTTGAATTTTTTGAAAATTTACCTTTATGAATAGACACTCCTATTAATGATGTCAAAAATTAATAGAGTTAGAAATCTAAACTAAAATGTCTTAGCGATTGGCCATCGCAGAGTTTATGCTTATGCTGCGCGTACCTAATAATTACGTGTGTTCTCGTCGCCATCCCCTATGAACCCCGTGCCCGCGCTGCCAGGAGTTCATCCTAATTTTTTTTCAATTAGTTTATCTTTAATTGCTTCAGAAGGCACCGTTGTCACCATCTATATGCTATCATCTCACAATATGTTGACGTATTTACATGAAACACGAAAAGAAGACGAAATTCATAATTGCGGCATACAAATGTGTTAACAATTGAATTTTCTTTAATTATTATTTCATCTTCTATTCATGTTAATAGTTATCATGTTTTATTAGTTAGTAGTTTTCTTATATACAGGTTAGTCATGGCATCGCATTGGTTGATGGAACGGTAATGATGTCATAATTATGTAATAAATATTTTTTTTAATTCCCGACGTTTCAGGTGTTTTGTAGCACCCATGGTCATGGGGGGACAATAGTTCTGTAAAAATAGTTTTATTCAGTAGTTTTATTTAGTATCTATATGTATCTGCTGTCAAAGCTAACAAATCATCTGCATTTTGATTTTAATCAAAAAGAATCAAAATGCAGATTGCTTAGATGCTTTGTCATCACGAGGTTTAAGATAAAATGCCTCATTTCCAGTAAAAAAGGTTTCCGGTTCTCTACGCTCACCATACGAAACACAGTAGCATTTTTTTTTGTTTTAAAAACGTTACCCCCACACTATGATTTTCTCCTGTGTCGTGAAGGCAGTTTACAAACATAAATTGCACAAGAACAAACATCCAGACCCGGAAAATTTTTTGTTGGCCATACAAATACTTGTTCCGTGCGGGATTCAAACCCGCGGCCTCCAGCGCAACAATTCATTGCTAAACCACTGCACCATCCGTCAATGCAGCATTAAGCGCTAATCTACACTGGTATTCTGTGAGAGCGTGTCCCACCCTGGTTCAGTCGAACCATTCGTGCTACAACCATAATATAGCTGCAGCGTGGCTCAACCACGTATTCAAGCAAGTTTAATAAGGTATTTTGAAAAGAATAATTAAAGTAAGCAATCGATGCGAAAACCGGTACCGTATCTTGAACCGTCATCGACACCGACCTAGCGGGACGTATTGTGTCAGCGACACTGTGAGGGATCCTTTGAACCTTTTGAAACGCGAGACGGTACGTCTTTTTTTGTCTGTTCGTGTACTCGGAAGCTCGACACGCATCGAATTGTTGATTTATTTCTTCACTCGTAAAATTATACAGCGAATTCGGTATTTGAAAGCAGAACTGAAGATGTCTCTTGTATTTTTCTTCGTGGAGTCCGGGACTTTTTGTTCACGTGTGTTGATTAACATGAACATGTTGTTAAATATTTGATACGAGCCAAGTTATAATGCAAAGAAATTGTTGTGAAAAGATTATTATGATTCATTATTTGCTACATCAAGCTTGTTCTATAATTAAACTTAAAAAAAAACAACATGTTATTTAAGTTTAATAATTTAAGCATTTCGAGTGGAATAAGCAATACCATAACTTCAATTGCATTACAAATTTCATTATCAGTTTTCAACTTTTAGGGGTAAATATTTTCTTCAAATTTATATGGAAACACTTTTATGGTAGTGTCTATTGAAATAAATAAAAAAAATATTTTTACGTGGTAGAGCCATGCTGCTATATTAGTAGTATAGTTGTAGCACGAATGTGTCGGCTCGACCGGGGGGGACCACGATCTTACAGAAAACCAGCGTAAAATAGCAGCGTAACGCTGCTGTGTTTCGTATGGTGAGTGTAGAGACCCGGAGACCCTATTTACTGGCAAAGAGGCATTCCATCTTAGTTCTCACGGGTGACAACGCATTTGCATCTTGAGTCTTTATTGAGGATAGATGTAGATGTCTATGGGTCACAGTAACTACTTACCATCAGGTGGACTGTGTGCTCGTTTGTCACCCTATCCTATAAAAAAAAACATTAAAATCGGTTCCAATAATCAGGTGAAAATATCCCGTAGCATCCATACAAAAAAAAAATATGCCGAATTTCCTCCTCATCCAATTTTGAAATCGACTAAAATAGTAATTAGTAAAAACTGTTTAGGTTTAGCCTCTTAACAGCGTATTACCGTATTAGCGCGAAAGGTTCTGCTCGTCCAGTTAAGAACCACGCTCTTGCAGAATATCTATAAAAATGAGGTAATTAGGACATGAAATTAGTAAAAACAAATGTTTTTGAATGCTTTTTCGAAAAATGTATATTCTTTAATTTATGATCAGTGCTAGTTATTATATATATACATAATATAAAACAAATTTTCCCGATCTTGTCGCATTTACTTTTTTATTTATAAACCCCGACGTTTCGATTGCTTTACAACACCTATGGTCTGAGGTGTTCTACGTCCCAATGTCTATGCTATGCTATAGTAACATAGCTAACTTGGTCACAGAATAAATAAGTAACTTGGTCTTCAATGTAAGTTCTTGTTTGGTCTAGTCCTCTACCCCAGAGGGGGTAAGAGAGTTGAGGTGGTGCAGAAAAGTATAATTAGTCTCGCTGTGTTGTGCTTAGGTTTGGATTTAATTTTATTAAATATTTTTATAAAAATAAAATAAAGAATCACAAGCAGGTAGCTGCATCCAGCCGCAATCCGTATTAAAATTACGATGTTTTGTTTTTAATTTTAATAGCCTCACAAATAATCCTTGGTAAGAATCGATGTTGTTCACGAGATTTTTCATATATCAAATCTGATGTAATGGCGAAGACCATATAGGATGTCATCACAGACTGCAAATTTTGCGTCTGCATTGGGTTATGTATTAGAAATCACAGTGATATTTATATTATTCAGTTTTCAGTTTCTAACTTGTCATAATTTATTTAGGATGTATGTACCAAGTACAAAAAGGCGGATTTAATTCAATAAGGCATTCTCTACCAGTCTACTTCCAGGCTAAGAAGAAAAGATATTATGGGTGCAAAGTGCAAAAAAATCTTCGTTATATACATGTATATATATATACATATATATATATATATATATATCTATATATATCTTTATATATATATATATATATATATATATATATATATACATATATATATATATATATAAAGATATATATAGATATATATATATATATACATGTATATATATATACATATATATATATATACATATATATATATATATATCTATATATATCTTTATATATATATATATATATATATATATATATATATATATCTTTATATATAAATATTACGTGTTAAGTTGTTTGTCCGCGATGGACTCCTACACACTAACAGACTACACACTACTACAGAACAACGTCTGCCTGGCCAGCTAGTATATATATAATATTAAAATACGTATTATAAACCTTAATTTTACAATAAATGTGTATATACATATATTTACATTATACTACCTGTACATATACATTCATATACATTATTAAAACTACGTGCGTGCAACGGGCCACGTACAAGTATCATATTCTTGCTCGACTACTTCACGCCGCTCGCACACAACTGAATAACCACTTTTTGGGCTACTGTCGAAAGGTATCGGATATCAAATAGTTTTGTTTCGTAAACGAAATACTTAAATTCCTGCGGTTACAGTGACACGGTCTTTCGCAACGATTTCATAGGTACTTGATGTACCTACTTTAAAACATTAGGTGCTTTTATACCTATATATATATATATATCGTCGATTAAGAGTCAAAAAGCAGGTGCGTTTTTTTTCATTATGTGAGAGCGTGGTCCTTCCCCGGTCGAGCCGACCCATTCGTGCTACAACTATACCTACTACTAATGTAGCTGCAGCACGGCTCTACCACGTATAAAGCATAGTAAAAACGTAGTCTTATTTTGAAGACATCCAATCTGATGAGGCATGTGGTAGCGAATTATTGTGTTATAATAATCTAAAAAAAATTATACAAGCGTCAGTAGCCTAATGGCAGGGCGCGGACCGCGAACTCGAAAGGTCGTGGGTTCGAATCTGCTATTCGACTACTGTCGTGAACCACTTCTAACACAAGCATTTTAAGCTTACCAGAAGTGGTTAAAGGGAATATTAGTAAAGTTTAATAGCATTACTAGTATTTTTATAAAATAAAATATATATATATATATATATATATACCATGTAGTGGCGGTGTAAAAACATCCACTACGCCATATCATCCCGTGGGTGTCAGAAGAGGCGACAGAGGGAAACAAACCAGGAGATGTGCAGCAGCGTCTTCTTAAGAACGACTAAAAATTAAACACTGCCGTTATCACCCTGCTTGCAACCGCTGGCAAATATCTAGTTTATGAGACAGCCTATTGGGGCCTTTAATAGGCAGTAACGGTAACGGTTACGGTCAATTTTTCAGAGATATACACTCACTCATATCAGCAAAGAAAGTTGCGGTCTACAATTTAATCAGCAGATGGCGGGCATCGGAATGAGTTTGCTTACTAATTATGAACCTTAAGGTGAACATCTTGATGGTTTGAAATCCAACAGCGTACGTCATCCGAAGAATTTCCTGCCACTTACAACCACATTGTGTAATTTATTATTGCCAGCGGTTTTCTTTACTAATATGAAGAAGAAACCTTGAAGAAAAGAGCCTATCCCTTTTCTTAGCAAGTTAAATGATTTCTTATATTTACGCGAATACTACACATGGAATAAAACTAGTTTTTGCGAATTTTATCGCGTTTAATTAAAAAACGTTTAATTACCAATGTTTCTGGCACTTTCCAGTACTTATCGTCCGTCCGATCGACGCAAAACGAACTTACAGTATCTTAAGAGGCGTATTACAAAAAAACGCGATATTACAAGGTTTCCTCGTTGAAATTTTATGTTCATCGTTCATTGCTTGAAAAAACAATTACTTGGTAAAAATAGTTCGTTTTCTCTCCTCAAATAAGTTCGGAACGGATTTTAGATAACTTATTTATTTAATCAGTAATAATCATTCTCCCGATGAATGTTTAGGCAAAAACTCTCGAAGACATGATTTGGGAGGTCTAATTTGTAGATTCTGTTGAATATCGACCATCAAAAAAAAATATTTTTATCTCCCAAATATCCTACACTTTAATAATAGTTGAATACATTTTCGTTATATACTTTTCACGCTAGGAAAAAAAAATCGACATAATTCAAAAACGACAAAAAAAGCTTCGATACAAGCCTCTATATTTCCGAAGTTCTACATCATTTATAAGTAAAATTTATACCAAAATAATAATCAACATTTGCTTAAACTATGCTATTATTTTTACTTTTTAAATCGTTACTATTATATTTTAATTAATTAAATAAAAGTACTATATATTTCACTGTGCCGGTCATCTGCGATCATTAACGCGCGAGCGCTTGCCGAGGGTGGACCTGCGTCAGTTGATTTCGGGCGCTGCATCGTTTCGATACTACCGTAGTGTGCGTCGATTGCCTGCATACTAGAGCATCGTCAACTACGACCGCAATTTTTGATCGATCGGTTTAAAACTATTTCATATAGTTATAATTTAGATCACGTCTCTTCCATTAAACATGGTAGGGACAACGAGTCTGCAGCATTGGCACAATTGAGCAAACAAAAAATATTATTATAGAAAAATGTGGTCTATTCATTGACCTAGATCATTGTTATTTGAGGGCTTCACCTATACAGCGACGATCTTATTGAAGTGAAATGTCCTATTTCAGCTTTCGGAAAAGATTTTGATACGGCCTTTCGACAAGAAAAAAGTTAAAGGTTATAAATTCAGTGATTCAAGTGTAACATTAAATCAAAATAATGACTGGTTTTACTAAATCCAAAGCCAGCTTCATTTAGCAAATAAAAATGTCTGAATACTTGCCATAATATGTATTGGCCCAGATTAATGCAGTAAAAGTACTATGCCATCAAAAACATAACTTGTAAAAAAAACCAAGTCTCGCAACTCAGTTCTTCTACCGTAAAAAGCTGTGAGATCCATGTAATACCAAGTCGGTTAATTTATTCAGTCCATAGATTGATACAGATATTGACTTGGCAATCGCATGAAAACACATTACATCTCACAAGCAATACATATTATATTAAATTAGATTGTTTAGTGTGATTGCCAAGTCAATCTATGTATCAATCTATGGACTGAATAAATTAACCGACTTGGTAATACATGAATCTCACAGCTTTTTACGGTAGAAGAACTGAGTTGCGAGACTAGGTTTTTTTTACAAGTTATGTTTTTGATGGCATCTCATTTTTTTTTGTAGATAGTTATATCTAGGTAGCTATTTACACCTATTATTCCATTATACATATATAGGTACACTGATTCATTCACTGCAAATGTAACTTTGTAATACTATATGTTTATATGGGATTACAAAGTCTATTTATGCAGTTGGTGTATCTCAAAAACTGCACCGAAATTGTAAAATATTTTAATTTTTCCTTGATTTATATATTAAACAATAATTGTATTTCAAATTTGAAGTTTCTATGTCTGCTAGAAGTGTCTTAGAGTTTTGATGATCGGTCAGTCAGTGAGTGACAAAATTAAGAAACTTTGACTAGTTATAATTCTTAAATTACTAGTTCAAATTCAATAAAATTTGAAATATACCGAGTTTATACAATGCCTACTTGGTTTAAAAATTCAGGTTTCTAGTTTTATAACACATAACATAAACATAAACACTCACGCCTGTCACCCAGAGGGGTAGGCAGAGACTATGGAATTCCATTTGGCACGATCCAGACACACCTCTCTCGCTTCCTCCACATCCATATACCTACGCATACACGCTCGTCGGTTAAAGGTACTCTTAATTTGGCCCATTTTCAATATATCGCCTATTTGGTCGATAAACTTTCGCCTAGGGCGACCCTTCCCGACTCTGCCATTCACCTCTGCAACATAAATTTGCTTTGTCACTCTTTCCTCATTCATTCTTTCTACATGACCAAACCACCGAAGCATTCCTTTCTTAATCCTAGTCACAACATCATCTTGCAAACCACACATTTCTCTTATCACACTATTTCTCACCCTGTCATTCAGATTCAGCCCTAGCATACTACGTAATGACCGCATTTCTACAGCATTTATTCTACTCTCGTGCTTCTTCTGCCACACCTAACTTTCACTACCATACATTAAAGTAGGCACTAACACAGCATTGTGAATTGCCAAACGTGCCTTTTTGGACACATTCTGACTTTTCACAATAGAGTGTAGAGCCCCATTCAATCTATTTCCTGCATTCACTCGTCGTTCTATATCCTGATCATATCTACCATCCCTGCTAAACACACATCCCAAATACACAAACTCATCTACTTGCTCTACCAACTCCCCTTCTATTCTTATTTCACATATCGTTTTACTTTCTTCTCTTTCAAAAACCATAACTTTCGTCTTACTTGCGTTCACTTTCATTCCCTTTTCTTTTAATGTCCTGTTCATTAATGTAACCATCATTTGCAACTCGGCTGCCGACGACGCAAGTATGACTTGATCATCGGCGTACAAAAGGCATTTGACGGTTAACTCACCCATTCTTAACCCGCATTCTTCTGCTTTCAAATTTTCCAAACAACTGTCCATAAATAGGTTGAACAGCCACGGGGAAGCCACACAGCCCTGTCTGACACCTTTATGGATGCCAAACCAGTCCGAGTAGGCCCCGTTGATCCTGACACAAGCACTAGAGTCCCTATATAGAGACTTCAATGCCTGTATCAAGCCAGCGCTCAACCCAAATGAGTTCAGTGTTTGCCATAACACATCCCTGTCCACTCTGTCATAAGCCTTCTCCAAGTCTATGAACGCACAAAAAACTTTTTGGTTTTTGGCCAAAAACTTCTCCGCGATCATGCGCATGGAAAAGACCTGATCCGTACATCCCATTCCCTTTCTAAATCCCGCTTGCACATCCCAAATTTTTCCATCAGTTTCTTTCATAACTCTTTCAATTAGTACCTTAGCATACAGTTTTCCCACAATGCTAAGAAGGCTGATACCACGGTAGTTTTTACAGTCCTGCTGTGATCCTTTTCCCTTATATATTGGGACTATCACGGCTTTGCACCAGTCTCCCGGTACCCGCTTAAGTTCCCAACATAAATTAAACAAGGTGCACAGCAGGTCTGCCACCACTAGTCTCTATCCATAACGAAGTTATAGGGTTTCGGAAATGGCCTGAACTGCTTCAAGAAAAGGATGGTACGGCCGTGCCGCTTTTTTGCGCGACTTGGCGGGGGCACTGCCGTGCCCCCAGAAAAATTTACAAATACGACCAATTTTAGATTTTCAATATGTTACCCAAGTTACAAGCTTTTTATGAAAAGTGTGTACTGCCTGAAATTATCGAATCGAGAAAAGTTCGGTCAATGCCGTCGCAGCAACTATTTTTCTTATAAAAAGTATAGTAATTGACTGTAAGTACCGATTAAAAACATATTAGTTACATTTGGTTGTTATATTTATTAAAACAGGTTGCAACCGTTTATTTATTTATACCACTATTCGACTGGTAGTAGACATAATCGATTATTAACATTCGATTACAGCGTAACAATTAAAATATTTATGTTAAGTACACATACATATTTTAATTGACACTAAATTTCATAAATAATGAATAATATATCAAAATGGTATATAATAATAAGTAATAAATTATATAATTATATAATAATAAATTAATAAGATAACATTAAAGTGACACACCAAAAAATATTCCATCCACTGAAGTCCATCCTAAGAAAACTTTGTATTATGGAAGATCAAGATCGTTTAATCGCCATACTGATATTATAGTGCGAGCGAGTGAATAGATATGAAAGAAAGTATCGGTCGCGTAGCTTGCCGCCCCCTCGGTGCGTAAAATACCTAAATTTGCGAAGCGCCGAAATGTAAGAGGGCTCTTAAAGTCTTGCAGTATTAAGCTTGGGTTTGAATTGAATGTCTTAAGTGCGCGTAGGGTTCTACTAGAAATTAAGATTCCAACGTTTTGTCACATGAAATTGTATCTAACATTTACATTGTACACGTAAATGATATAAAAAGTACATTGTCAGAAAATGATTGTAGAACTTATTAATTTATTTTAATTTTCTAATCGATTAATTGCTATTTTATATAAAAAAGTGGTTTTAGTGGCTTATGGTGTGGATTTATCAAGGCCGCATGGAGGGGTAAACGTGATAACTTTTGAAAATATCAATTGTTTAACTCAATTTATTTTTTAATCTCTTCATCTACCATGTGGAAAGCCATGGAATGTAAACGGCAGTTTAATTTTGTTTTGTTTACATATAATTAATTTTTTTCAGCTAAGAAATCCCGAAATTTTCGGTGTTTTGGGCAGCCTTGTAATAATTTATTTTCTACCGACTTCAAACAGGAGGAGGTACTCATTTCGACTGTACGTTTTTTTATGTGTGTTATCTCATAACTTTGTTCTACATGCACCGATTTCGAGCTAGTGCTTTTCATGTGGTCCCATATAAGTTGGATCAGGGTTTGACCAATAGTTTTTGAGTTATGCATAATAATATATATTGAAGACGGTTGTACAAAATTTTTAATTTTAAATTATACTAACTACACTTCGCCTCATTCCGTCGTCCATCATTCCGGCAGCGGCCGAAAAAGATCGCTGTAGAAATAAAAAATATTCGAAAAACCAAATTTGATACATACCTGACAAGGTATGATATTATTATTTTTATAATCATAGATTTTTATTACAATATTTTCGCTAAAAGTAGGATTTATATTTAAATATACTTAAATACGTCTTGGATTATATGGAGTAACTACTGGAACTCCTCGACGAGTAAAAATAGGTGTACTGAGTTTAGGCTGGTTTTTATAGTTATCTTGACACCTTTCCTCTGGACTTGAGATGACCGTAGATGTACTTCGGTGAATGCTACTGGAACTCCCTGACGAGTAAAACTAGGTGTGCCAAATTTAGACTTGTTTTGTTAGTTATAATGAGACCTTACTACCGGACACGGTGGAGTGACTTGAAAGTGTACTTCGGTGACTGCTACTGGAACTCTTTGATGAATAGAACTACAATTTACAATTTTTTTTAATATTTGACGTTTGACATAAATTTATTGGAAAATTGAAAGTATAGTAATGTTACGCGCCACTATTAATGTCTTGTACATGGCAACACTAGTTACACTAGCGCCCTCTAGTGTCGAGTAAAAGAAAAAGTTGCGCGCCTTGTACATGGCAACACTAGTTACACTAGCGCCCTCTTGTGTCGAGTAGCAGAACTAGGAGAGTCGAGATCCTTCCAGAAATTTCGGGACCGATATATACTCGAACATTCTAGATGTCGCTACAGTAGAAGGTTCTGGAAACTATCTGACGCCCTATATAAGGCCGGTATAGACCACGACCGGGGCAGTATTGAATTGGCGATACAAGAGAATACTTTAAAGCGAAATATCGGCGAACTGTGTTAATATTAGTGTGATTTTAAGTTGAAGTGTTGTGTAATTAAATAGTCAATTTTGGTAATTCAATCGGCAGTTTGTAATTGTTTCGAACCCCAAGCTCGTAACAATTGGTGTCAGAAGTGGGATTAAATCATGCCGATTTTACCAAAGGACGACATGGAGGGTATCCGTACCCGAAGTCAACGCCAGCTGGAGACAGACCAGCTCAGCAATGAGTGGAAGGACAGCCTACAACATGCACAGCAGGAAGATTCAGACATTAAGCCGATTCTGGAGTGGATGAACGCCAGTGCTCCTAAGCCCAAGTGGAGCGACGTCTCAGCACTGAGTTCGACTACGAAAAGCTATTGGGCCCAATGGAACAGCTTGCTGATTCAGGATGGAGTCCTGTGCCGTAAATGGGTAAATGGTCGGGGAGACAGATGTCATTTGCAAATGGTTGTCCCTAAGGCTAAAGTACCGGATGTTCTACAGCTGTACTATAATGGTTGTTCAGGAGGTCACCTGGGAGTTAAACGAACTCTACTGAAGATCCGAGAACGGTTTTACTGGGTCCACTGTCGTGACGATGTCGAGGACTAGCGCCGCAAATGTACATGTTGTGCGGCTGTAAAGGGACTTCAAAGCTTCAAACTCGTAGTAGAGGCGCATTGAAATTGTACAATGTTGGTGCACCATGGGAGAGGATAGCCATTGACGTTGCGGGGCCGTTTCCGGAAAGTGAAAGTAGTAACAAGTATTTCATGGTTGTGATGGATTACTTCACTAAGTGGCCAGAAGTCTTCGCCATTCCAAATCAAGAAGCTTCAACAGTTGCAGATAAACTAGTTCATGAAGTCTTCTGTCGTTTTGGAGTACCCTTTGAGATTCACAGCGATCAAGGAAGGAATTTTGAGTCTCAAATATTCCAGGAAACTTGCAGAGTTATGGGTACTCATAAAACACGAACAACTTCTTACCACCCACAATCTGATGGAATGGTAGAACGATTTAATCAGACACTGGAAAGGTACCTGGCAAAAGTTGTGGAAAAACAGCAACGAGACTGGGACAGGCACATACAACCGTTTTTGTTGTCATATCGAAGCGCTGTTCACGAAAGTACATCAGTGACGCCAGCTTTCGCAAACTTTGGGAGAGAATTACGGCTGCCTGCAGACCTGATCACCGGAACACCACCTGATGCCCCACGCAGTATAACCGATTATGCAAATGACTTGCGGAACAAAATGAATGACATTTATGAGCACGTCAGACAGTCGGGCCAGCAAACGTCTGAGAAGATGAAAACACGGTATGACCGCAAAACGAACAACAAAGGGTTTGACGAAGGTTCACTAGTGTGGTTACACAATCCAGCTCGCAGCAAAGGGAAATCTCCTAAGCTTCAAGCTAAATGGGACGGACCGTACCGGATTGTGACAAGTATCAATGACGTAACCTAACGGATACAGAAAGGTGCCAGAGGTACTCCTAAGATCGTCCATATGGATCGATTGGCGCGTTATTATGGAGCCAATAATGCTCGGGACGAGCATGTCTTAGGAGGGGGCAGTGTTACGCGCCACTATTAATGTCTTGTACATGGCAACACTAGTTACACTAGCGCCCTCTAGTGTCGAGTAAAAGAAAGTGTTGCGCGCCTTGTACATGGCAACACTAGTTACACTAGCGCCCTCTAGTGTCGAGTAGCAGAACTAGGAGAGTCGAGATCCTTCCAGAAATTTCGGGACCGATATATACTCGAACATTCTAGATGTCGCTACAGTAGAAGGTTCTGGAAACTATCTGACGCCCTATATAAGGCTGGTATAGACCACGACCGGGGCAGTATTGAATTGGCGATACAAGAGAATACTTTAAAGCGAAATATCGGCGAACTGTGTTAATATTAGTGTGATTTTAAGTTGTAGTGTTGTGTAATTAAATAGTCAATTTTGGTAATTCAATCGGCAGTTTGTAATTGTCTCGAACCCCAAGCTCGTAACGGTAATAAGGTTATTGGTGAAAACTTGAGTGTATTTAAAATCCTTTAAAAAATTCTTATAACAGGAGTCCTTAGGAGGAGGAGGCATGCAAATTTGCATTTACCAAAAGTTATTTTGTTTTATTAAGTGGCGAAGCTGGCGAAGACACTTATTGATTTCACGATGTCAGTCCGTCTGTCCCACGATTATCTCGAGAACGGTTTCGAATTTTCAAATTCAGTTTTCAGCAATCGATTACTGATCGCCCAGGCATCTGAACCTCCTATTTTGAAACTGATTGCTCAACGGCAACCGTTAGGAACCGCTACAAAGCTGATTGCTTCGCCACTTTGCTATGCTGTTAGCTTGCTAGGTTTATTAAATATGGGATCCAAAGCAGATGGTAGCACCCAGCCATCTTCTCTATTGAAATTAGGATGTTTTTTTAATTTCAATAGCCTCGCGAATCATCTTTGGTAAAAACGGTGTTTGTTCTGCGAGGATTTATGGTCTATCAAATCAGATATAATAGTTGGAGCAATCCTAACCATGTTGACATGCTGCAGATGTCAGCATCTATTCTTCACATCAGCGATGTGTTTTTTCATGCTGGTTTTTATGGATCTTATTGTTTGTCCTGTGAGTTCGGGAGATGACGACACATCTTCTCTTCAGATATACCTCAAAACCGTAAAACAATATTGTACAACTAGTGCGTGTTGCCGGTGATGACCTATGGATCTGAGACATGTTCTTTCAATGCTGGCCGTATGAGGCCGGTCAAGGTCACCCAGAAAGCTATGGAGAGGGCTATGCTCGGGGTTTCACTAAACGATAGACTTAAAACGATGATAACCGCAATAGAACCAGTGTAACCGATATAGCCAACGGATTAGTAAGCTAAAGCGGCAACGGACCGGCCATATAGCGTGAAGAACCGACAACCGATGGGGAAGAAAGGTTCTCGAGAGGCAGGCTTGTACTAGCAGGTGAAGTGTAGGGCATCCCCCACTAGATGGAGTGACGACCTAGTAAGACATGGTAGTCAATGGATGCAGGTAGTCCGGTAGGTACGGAACTTTGTGGTATTCCTTGGGGATAGCCTATGTTCAGCAGTGGACTTGTGAAGGGCTGTGATGTTGATAATGATGATGATGATGGTGAAATGGGTTTAGGTGAAAATCGGCATTATGTGATCAGATGCAAAACGTTTTTATAAACGTTGCCAAACTTATTTATAGTCGATGGGACACTTAAATTGTGATTGGGGCACCCAAGAAAATGTGAAGGGTAGACTTGTGAAGGGTTGTAATAATAATGATGATGATGATGATGTAAGAGAGATCACATTCACAATCAAGCTTGTACACTCCTGCATCATGTAGAGGAATATTGGACTTTACGAATGTTAAAAACTGACAAATTTTCTTCGGCGGCTTGTAGTATGTTCTTATGGAAGCATTCTTCAAGATGTAGCCAATCTTATCTGTGACTCCTCCGACATATGGTAGTATAGCAGGCATACGCTCTACTGTGGCTGGTTTCACTTCATTGTAATAATATTTTATAGCTATCTGAGCTATCTGCCAGAACAATAACAAGCTGTATAATAAATATTTTATGCAGCCTGTTATTATACCGGCTCAGGATAGGCACCCTTGAGGCCGAATGACGTGCATTGTAAGCAAGGCTATTTTGCGACAGAAATTAGTAAGAGGATGGATTAATTTAAGTACAGTAGTGGCTAAGTGTCTAACTGCAGCTATGCGGGCCGCGGGTTTGATCCCGCACGGAACAAGCAATATTTGTATGCCCTACATATATACTACATACATACAATATATATATATAAACAAATATCCATGCTCTGGATATTTGTTTTTGTGTTATTTATGTTTGTATGATACGGGAGAAATTTTTTTTAAGGATAAGGGTGACAAACGAGCACGTAGTCCACCTGATGGTAAGTGGTTGCTGCGGCCCATAGAAATCTACATCTATCCTCGATTACGAATCAAAATGCAGATGCGTTGTCACCCGCGAGAACTAAGATGGAATACTTCGGAAATGGGCCTCCGGTTCTCTACACTCACCATACGAAACACAGCAGCGTTACGCTGCTAATTTACGCTGGTATTCTGTGACAGCGTGGTCTTTCCCCGGTCGAGCCAACCCATTCGTGCTACAATTTTACTATTAATATAGCTACAGCATGGCTCTACCATGTGTCTACCATTTTTTTAGGATTATACCTGTCATGTTTTGTTTAGTTTGTTATTTTTGTAGTGAAAATTCTTAGTTTCACAAAGTGTAAACTGTAAGTAAGTTTTAGAAGGTTGTAATACCTGTGCTGTGTCTAAGAGTCCATCTGGGTGCTGGCACTGTTGTGTTCTGGTCTGCCTAAAGGATAAAGAGAGCCAGTATAATTTTACAGATTGTGAGGAATTCCATCTTAATCCACAGGTGACCACGTATCTGTAGCCGCTGTTTTTTGAAGTTGAGGTCAATGGGCTGCATTAGCCACTTACCCTCAGGTAGAATGTGAGTTTGTTTGTGACTTCAGTTATATATATTTTTAGAAAATTCTTTGTGAATAAATCAGTGAGTGAATAAAGAGTGTATTAAATATCGACCATGGTGCAATTGGCTACCATTCACTTACGTTGTACCGTCTAATTGAAAAGCGTATTGAGGTAGCAGTACCAATAACGGAGTTTTATAAGTTTTAATTCTTTTAAATTTACATAGGAGCACTGTGGAAGAATATATATATATATATATATATATATATATACATACCGCGATTCAGTGCCATAACTCACTTCTAAGCCATTGCGGCCAGGAAGTCGTCATATACTATTCTATCATTTATTTATTTATTTATGATTTAAATTAAATTTACATATAACACAACTTTAATAGTATTTTCTATCGGTAACTTCAAACCTGACATTAAAAAAAACTTGTCAGATATCTCTTTTTAAATCCTGACGTATAAAATGCGATAAATTTTCGTAAAGCTACCAATTGCTAATTAGTAAGTTACTTATAGGAAATCATTATGATATAGTCATCTTTTGCATACCTTAAGCGGAAGCGAAAGGTATGTTCTACTATCGCCTAAAAATTAAGATTCCAACATTTTATCGAATAAAATCGTATCTAGCAATCATATTATACATATAAATGATATAAAAAGCACATTGTTAGAAAGATAAATGATTGTTGAACTTATTAATATTTTTTTTAAATCGATTAATTGCTATTTTTAAATAAAAAAAAGGGTTTTAGTGGCTTATGGTGTGGATTTATCATGTCCCTGTGGCTTGTAAACACAATAACTTTTGAAAATATTAATTGTTTAACTCAATCTATTTTTTAATCTCTTCATCTATCATGTGGGAAGCCACTGAATGTAAATGGCAGTGTAGTTTTGTTTTGTTTAGCTATAATTAATTTTTTTCGGCTCCAAAATGGCGAAATTTTCGTTGATTTGTTAGCCTCGTATACAAAAATATTTCTCTAAATGGTTGTTGTTGTTGTTTTTATTATTCGCTCGAGAGAGCAGGCAAAGGAACTATGCCATACAGCCTTGTCTTCATGTATAATTTTCCTTCATATTTCACTGCTTCACAATATGTTGATGCGTCACATTGTGCAGCCTTGGGAGATTTTGACGGTAACTTGAGCCAGCAGGCAGCTGACAGTTGGCGATGGTATCTAAAGGCATAGGCGCCTTTAGATTAGATTTTTGTATCTCTATTATATCTCTATTATTGCATACTATAAATATGTATTTCTGGCATGGTTCCAGGGCCTTAGTGCCATACAGTGACATTCTCAGAAGGGCGAGAACCCAGAGCCGTTAAGCAAGTAAAAAAAAACAGTGACTTTTTTTTTGGAGTTTATGGCCTGGTATCTAGACCTTTAGGCCAAGTCTTGAGTATTTTTATTCGGTTTATTATAATTTCTTCATAGTTCACTGCTTCACAATATGCTGATGCGTCACATTGTGCAGCCCTTGGGAGATTTTGACGGCAACTTGAGCCAGCAGGCAGCTGACAGTTGGCGATGGTATCTAAAGGCGCCTATGCAAACAAACAGCTTATCTTGAGAATCCATCACCATCAGAGCACTTGTTTCACAGTTTCCACTAATAGTTCACATGCGCAGACACTTAATACACAAAATCGCACTACTTTTACATATCAAAGTCCACTTCAAACCATTATTTAAACAATAATTCAGGAGCAGCAAGCCGCCGCCGGTCGAGTTCCCGCCAAAACTCTTTCTCTAAATGGGAAGCTACAGCCACAGAGTAGTAATGAGTAGTTTAGTTTGGCTCACAGAGTACATTATATATAGGGAATAATGTAAAATAAATAAATTATACTAAAAATTTAATTACAAATTTGTTTTGTAACAAAATAGTAAGTTAGCAAGGTTCGATTGTATTTTAAACTATTCATTAATTTGTTTGATTCTTAATTGGCCAAGCATGGCTAAATTTAAAAAAGCGACATCTACTGCAACATGGACAAACTGTCATGACATAATAATACCTCTAAGAAAAATTATAGTATGGACTGTATGCCACTGGTGTAGTGTTTCTATATAGTTTGTGCTGGTTTTTTGTTTTTTTTTCTGTGGTTTGGCTTCAGTCGCCTTCGTGAGTGGACATTGTTTCGGTTGTTTGCAGCGGCCCAAAAAGATCGCTGTACAAATACACAATATTCGAATAACCAAATTTCTTAAAAACTTAATTATAATAATAATAAGACATTTTTTATTACAATATTTAAAAGCACAGAATAAATAATAGTAGTACGTACTAAAAGCAAGTAGTATAATTTTTTTTGTCATGGGTGACATTTTCATGGCTTTCGAGGGTGTTGAAACCGATAGGGTTGTCGAAATGTAAATCCAAGATGGCGGCCGCAATAAGTATCAATTATTTCATCATGGGTGTCATTTTTATGGTTTTCGAGGGTGCTGAAGCCGATAGTGCTGTCGAAATGTAAATCCAAGGTGGTGGCTGCAATAGGTATAAATTTTTTCATCATGGGTTTCATTTTCATGGTTTTCGAGGGTGTTGAAGCTGATAGTGCTGTCGAAATGTAAATACAAGATGGCGGCTGAATTAGGTACCAATTTTTTCATCATGGGTGTCATTTTCATGGTTTCCGAGGGTGTTGAAGCCGATAGTGTTGTCGAAATGTAAGTCCAAGATGGCGGCTGCAAAATATATCAATTTTTTATCTTGGGTGTCATTTTCATGGTTTTCGAGGGTGTTGAAGCCGATAGTGCTGTCGAAATGTAAATCCAAGATGGCGGCTGCAACAGGTATCAATTTTTTCATCATGGGTGTCATTTTCATGGTTTTCGAGGGTGTTGAAGCCGATAGTGCTGTCGAAATGTAAATCCAAGATGGCGGCTGCAATAGATATAAATTTTTTCATCTTGGGTGTCATTTTCATGGTTTTCGATAGAGTTGAAGCCGATAGTGCTGTCTAAATGTAAATCCAAGATGGCGGCTGCAATAGGTATCAATTTTTTCATCATGGGTGTCATTTTCATGGTTTTCGAGAGAATTGAAGCCGATAGGGTTGTCGAAATGTAAATCTAAGGTGGCGGCTGCAATGGGTATTAATTTTTTCATTATGGGTGTCATTTTCATGAGTTTCGAGGATGTTGAAGCCGATAGTGCTGTCGAAATGTAAATCCAAGATGGCAGCTGAAGTAGGTACTAATTTTTTCATCTTGGGTGTCATTTTCATGGTTTTCGAGAGTGTTGAAGCCGATAGTGCTGTCGAAATGTAAATCCAAGATGGCGGCTGAAGTAGGTACCAATTTTTTCATCTTGGGTGTCATTTTCATGGTTTTCGAGAGAGTTGAAGCCGATAGTGCTGTCGAAATGTAAATCCAAGATGGCGGCTGCAATAGGTATCAATTTTTTCATCATGGGTGTCATTTTCATAGTTTTCGAGAGAGTTGAAGCCGATAGGGTTGTCGAAATGTAAATCCAAGATGGCGGCTGAAGTGGGTGCCAATTTTTTCATCTTGGGTGTCATTTTCATTGTTTTCGAGAGAGTTGAAGCCGATAGTGCTGTCGAAATGTAAATCCAAGATGGCGGCTGCAATAGGTATCAATTTTTTCATCACGGGTGTCATTTTCATGGTTTTCGAGGATGTTGAAGCCGATAGTGCTGTCGAAATGTATTTAAACTACTTTAAAAATTCCGTATAATCATGTTATACGTAATTTTTTTGAATGCGCTTAAGGTATGCCCAATTGGATTTACCAATATATCTTTTATTTATGGTTCTACTCTTCTTAGACGCAGTTAATGTAAATAAAATTAAATAGTACATGAGGGTAACATGGTCACTTTCTGATAACTGAAAAACTACAGCCTTGTTTGCTTGGACGTCTATGTTATATCATAGCTTTTCGTCAGTCAATCAAATAATACAGTGACAATGACAGTTGACATTATGGTCGATTTTAGTATTGAGTAATGTAGTTAGTTATTTTTTAAGATGAGTTTTAAGTGTTTCTGATTATTGCCAAAGCTTGTTGTTTTTATTATAGTTATAGTATACAATTTTGTGTTTTTGTCTTTGTTTTCCTCCTAGTTTTGGTTTTATAGGACGGCAAAGCTTAAGGTGACCATATTTACCTTTACGTAACTTAGGACTTTACATTGAGGATCATATAGATGGAAATCATCATCATCATCGTTAACCCTGCTGGGGGACACCTTCAAATGCCATATTTTTTCAATTTTCGCTGTCGGCTTATAACTTGCAGTAAAGTGCACATTGCAATGCAACGAAAATTGAATTCCCTAACCGCAGTATCACGCCGCTTAACTAAACAGTTCGTACTGGTTCATTCGAAATCCGCCTGTATTCACACCATGCGTTGGCTTCAGTTCTTTTGATTTTCAAAGCGGTAATGATCATGCTAAGGAAACCACGTGAAGGGCGGAATGTAATTGAAAACGTATTTATTGTGAGATTGTTGTCGGAATGAGTTACACTGCAAACCACAGGCAGCGAAGGGTTGTGGTCAGGTGCAAGATCGATTTGTTACAGCATACTCCGTACGTCTTACGCGGTAGAGCTATATTGCAGCTATATTATGGTTGTAACAGTAATGGGTAGGCTCGACGAGATAGGGAGGAACTACTCTCATAGTATACCAGCGTAAAATAGCAGTTCAATTCTGCTGTGTTTCGTATGGTGAGTGTAGAGAACCTGAAACCCTTTCCACAGGAAACGAGGCATTCTGTTATAGTCCTCATGGGTGACAACGCATCTGCATTTTTATTCTTAATTCGTGGATGGACGAAGATGTCTATGGACCATAGCATCCACTTATTATCTCGTGGACTGTGTGCTCGTGTGTCACCCTTAATCTATATAAAAAAAGTATCACAGCTCCTCTCTATTCTGAGACGATATTGAAAAAGTTGAATAAAGGTTCTCAAGTGGCAGCACTGGTGAGCGAAGTTTAGATGCCCCCAACTAGATGGAATGACGACATGGTGAGTGAGGAAGTCGATGGATGTGGGTAGCTAAGGAGTATGTTTTGTGGCTTCAGCAGTAGACTGGTGATGGGTTGTGATGGTGATGATGAATTGAGCAGTGGCTCTGCCGCCGGACTCCACATGTCTCCGTAACATTTTTAAACGACTGTCCCAGAAGAAGGGTAGTTTTTGGGGAATATGTATGTATGTATGTATGTTTGTACATATGTCTATTTCTATGGCATGCTCTGTAGCCTAAACGGCTAATATCGGTTGTCGTTCGATTCGTCGTTGGGGAAGTGACATAGGGCATAATTGGAACAGAACAGAAACAGAAACTTTTTTATTCAATATAGATTATAAATAATACTTATTGAAAGTCACACTTTTGTTTGATTACCACTGGTTTGAAAAGAAACCTCTGTCCTGGGAAAAACCAGCAAGAAACCCAGCGGGACTTTTTTTTAAAATAACAGCTTACAATCATGTATGTTACACGAATTAACAACACCTTTTTTTACACATTTTTTTTTCTCTTTTCGGTAAATTTTTATAAGCAAATGGTTTTTTTTAATTACTGGTTTAATCTTTAAGCTTGTAATATTATAAGACATGCAGGTGTCCTCACGATGTTACATATTGACGACGAACGCGTAGCTTCTAAGCAACCATGGCTAATTTGGTTATAAAAAATCAATTTAAAGTAATCGTAAAACGTTCCCTAATATCATACACGCACACACAAGCACACACACATACATATACATACATAAATGTCACACTGGCTGACTACCTCCCTCGCTACTGACACCCAACATAAGCTTTTGAAATCCGACATCTTCCGTCAGTACATTCAGTTATATTACCGATACTACAAGGTTCAATATGGCTTAACAAAAAGTAACCATCTTTTCTAAAGGATGACATTATTCAAATAAATGTATTCTGGCAGTTTTATTTCCTTAATATCAAATGCTGAGAATTGTTAGGCGAACACACACGGATCGTTTCTTTTTATTTTAAAATAAAGTAAGAATTATTTTCAATTATTTTTTTTATCTTTTGCGAATGATAAAGTCAAGGTCAATTAAAACGAGCAGAAAAAGTTCAGTAACATACTCATACACGCACACACGAACGCATGCAAGCACACTTGCACAGACGCTTTTATAAAACACTAGAATCGAATTTTTATGACGTAGTAGAGTCACGCTGCAGCTACACGTATATTAAGTTGTAGCAATAATGGGTCGACTCGAGAAGAACCACAATTTCACAGAATATCTGAGTAAAATTGCTGTTTGATGCATTCCATATTAGTCCTCAGGAGTGACAATGCATTTTGATTCATAAGCGAGGTTAGATGTAGATGTCTATGGGCCACAGCATCCACTTACCATTGGATGAACTGTGTGATCGTTTGTCATCTGTATTCTGTAAAAATATTAGTCACAAATTCACAATACATCAAGACCTGATAAACCATCTTTTTTAAATTGCACAAATATCGCCCATCATTTAACTAAGCGTTTATCGTTCTTATGTCAGTCGGAAAAACCACGAAGTGTTGAATATTACGGCTATTGTGAGTAGGGTTCAAGAGTCGTAAATTTCTCTAAAGAAGCGAACAATGTGAGGAGTCCATTACCGGCACTATAAAATATGTAGGATTTATTTAAGAATAGTGACTTCACTTTGTTTGAAACTTGAGCTTTTATAGTCATGTAGTGTTAGAACAGTTCTTGATGGGATTGGCTTCGGTGGTCATGATGTTATTGATATTAAAATATTTGAATTTTTATATTTTCTTTAATTCGTCGTTGACGCCGCAAAGGGGCGAACCTCAATTTTTCAAAAAATTACAGGAGAGCAAGAAAATATTTATTATTCCCCGATTACTAGCTTTTTTTATCAGAATATTAAATATATTGCAAAAAAGCTAGTAATCGGGGAATAATAAATGTTATCTTGCTCTCCTGTAACTTTTTGAAAAATTGAGGTTCTCTCCTTTGCAGCGTTAGCGACGAATTGCTATATTTTGAAAATCATCAATTATCACTTACGGAGTCAATTTTAAGCCAAATTGGCTAGGAACTAACCTTACCTTAGCTACTCTTTTTCAAAAGGCCGGCAATGCACCTGCAGAATCACTCGAGTTGTAGTTGTTCATCATGGGCAGCGGTAGTCACTTACCATAAAGTGAGCGGCGTGCTCGTTTGCCCCTTTTATATAAAAAAACAAGATATATTATACTCTTTTACTGTCCTCACTAGTCACTTAAATTTATAGCAATACATTAGAGGAGGACGGTGAATGCTACATGTGTCATAATGGAGTAGAGATCGTCTAATTTAAAATAAAATTGTACACGTTTCCTTTGTACTTTTGGTGGTTTTTATTACATTTAACATATTAAGTATCACACACTCTAATTCTACGCACCCTTTCAATTATATTTTATAAAATGAAAGCATTTTAACTTTATTTGACTTGGTACTTGACTTGAAAAGTGATAAAATATAAAATTTTAATTAGAGAATATCTAAAGTTTTCCAACCTTTCGTGGTCAAATTATCACGCATTTGAGCTAAACGCTGGTTTCATCGTTCGTCATGTTTCTAGCAAATGAGTGAAATAAGTTTCTAGCGTCTGTGTTTCCATTCGAATACAATGTTAGTGTCTTCAAGGCAAGAGTAAATAGATTTTTGTTTAGTCAGTGCGCTTTTCCATCCTCGGCTGCATTACCACTTACCAGAATACTTACTAGAATATGTAAAAACAATGTAGCAAACTTCTAAAGCCATTATTTTATGGTCGCTTTTACGCTTTTTGACAATTCGGGCTAGTATTTTTCACTCACCAGATGTCGCTACTTGTGTAATGAGGTGAAGTTTTTTGTTACACAATGTAATTTTATTAAAAAGTTAGTTTTAAGGCGATACATCGAAAACCGTTGAAGCGGGCTATCGCCGTACTGACCCGAGTGAAACATAATTTCTATAAACACTTTAAAAATGCCATCATAAGGTATAAAACTGCGTAGCGCCCGCGACGATTAAGACCGTTTAGAAATCGCTTAGAATCATAAAATATTTTAAAAAATATTATTGATATTAGTAATCAAAATAATGAGCTAGTAAATTACGAATATTAATGTTATGAATGTATTTGAGTGGTTGCCAAGCATATAGGTTAAGTAATTTCGTTGTAATTTCAACTATATCTAGTGCTTTTTTAGCGGTGTTTTCGCAAATAATTATGATCGAGTCAAAATTTTACAATCGTGTTTTTGAACAATCAAATTCAAGATAAAGACATGAATTTACCTATATCAAAATTCCAGTTTCGTTAGTCGTGTCATAGTCCTAAACGATTCGATGAAAGAGGTGCATTTTTTCGCGGTTTCGCCTTAAGAGGCGTATTACAAAAAAACGCGAAATTACAAGGTTTCCTCGTTGAAATTGTATATTTATCGTTCGTTGCTTGAAATAACAATTACTTGATAAAACTAATTCGTTTTCTCTCCTCAAATAAGCTCTGAGCGGATTTTAGATAACTTATTTATTTAATCAGTAATAATCTTTCTCCAGATGCATGTTTAGGCACAAACTCTCAAAGACATGATTTGGGAGCTCTAATTTGTAGATTCTATTGAATATCGACCATCAAAAAAAATATTTTTATCTCCCAAATATCCTACACTTTAATAATAATGGAATACATTTTCGATATATGCTTTTCACACTAGGAAAAAAATATCGACATAATTCAAAAAACGACCAAAAAAGCTTCGATACAAGCCTCTATATTTCCGAAGTTCTACATCATTTAGACGTAAAATTTATACCAAAATAATCATCAGCATTTGCTTAAACTATACTATTATTTTTACTTTTTAAATCGTTACTATTATATTGCATACCTTAAGCGAAAGCGCAAGGTAATGTTCTACTATCGCCTAAAAATTAAAATTCCAACATTTTATCGAATAAAATCGTATCTAGCTATCATATTATACATATAAATGATATAAAAAGCACATTGTTAGAAAGATAAATGATTGTTGAACTTATTAATAATTTTTTTAAATCGATTAATTGCTATTTTTAAATAAAAAAAGGGTTTTAGTGGCTTATGGTGTGGATTTATCATGTCCCTGTGGCTTGTAAACACTATAACTTTTGAAAATATCAATTGTTTAACTCAATCTATTTTTTAATCTCTTCATCTATCATGTGGGAAGCCACTGAATGTAAATGACAGTGTAATTTTGTTTTGTTTAGCTATAATTAATTTTTTTCGGCTCCAAAATGGCGAAATTTTCGTTGATTTCGTTGCCTCGTATATAAATTGTTTCTGTAAATGGGGATCTACAGCCACAGAGTAGTTTAGTTCACAGAGTACCTTTGTATTTAGTTTAGTTCGGCTTCAGTCGCCGTCGTGAGTGGACATTGTTTCGGTTGTTTTCAGCGGCTCAAAAAGATCGCTGTACAAATACACAATATTCGAATAACCAAATTTCTTAAATACTTGATTATAATAATAATAAGAGATTTTTTTATTACAATATTTAAAAGCACAGAATAAATAATAGTAGTACGTACTAAAAGTAAGTAGTATAATTTTTTTTTGTCATGGGTGACATTTTCATTTTTTTCGAGGGTGTCGAAACCGATAGGGTTGTCGAAATGTAAATCCAAGATGGCGGCCGCAATAGGTATCAATTTTTTCATCATGGGTGTCATTTTCATGGTTTTCGAGGGTGCTGAAGCCGATAGTGCTGTCGAAATGTAAATCCAAAGTGGAGGCTGCAATAGGTATAAAATTTTTCATCATAGGTGTCATTTTCATGGTTTTCGAGGGTGTTGAAACCGATAGTGCTGTCGAAATGTAAATCCAAGATGGCGGCTGAATTAGGTACCAATTTATTCATCATGGGTGTCATTTTCATGGTTTTCGAGGGTGTTGAAGCCGATAGTGCTGTCAAAATGTAAATCAAAGATGGCGGCTGCAAAATATATCAATTTTTTCATCTTGGGTGTCATTTTCATGGTTTTCGAGGGTGTTGAAACCGATAGTGCTGTCGAAATGTAAATCCAAGATGGCGGCCGCAATAGGTATCAATTTTTTCATCATGGGTGTCATTTTCATGGTTTTCGAGAGAGTTGAAGCCGATAGGGTTGTCGAAATGTAAATCCAAGGTGGCGGCTGCAATGGGTATCAATTTTTTCATCATGGGTGTCATTTTCATGGGTTTCGAGGATGTTGAAGCCGATAGTGCTGTCGAAATGTAAATCCAAGATGGCGGCTGAAGTAGGTACCAATTTTTTCATCATGGATGTCATTTTCATGGTTTTCGAGGGTGTTGAAACCGATAGTGCTATCGAAATGTAAATCCAAGATGGCGGCTGCAATAGATATAAATTTTTTCATCATTGGTGTCATTTTCATGGTTTTCGGGGGTGCTGATGCCGATAGTGCTGTCGAAATGTAAATCCAAGGTGGCGGCTGCAATAGGTATCAATTTTTTTATCTTGGGTGTCATTTTCATGGTTTTCGAGGGTGTTGAAGCCGATAGTGCTGTCGAAATGTAAATGCAAGATGGCGGCTGCAATAGGTATAAATTTTTTTCATCATGGGTGTCATTTTCATGGTTTTCGAGGGTGTTGAAGCCGATAGTGCTGTCGAAATGTATTTAAACTACTTTAATAATTCCGTATAATCATGTTATACGTAATTTTTTTAATGCGCTTAAGGTATGCCCAATTGGATTTACCAATATATTTTTTTTAATTAATTAAATAAAAGTACTATATATTTCACTGCGCCGGCCATCTGCGATCATTAACGCGCGAGCGCTTGCCGAGGGTGGACCTGCGTCAGTTGATTTCGGGCGCTGCATCGTTTCGATACTACCGTAGTGTGCGTCGATTGCCTGCAAGCTAAAGCATCGTCAACTACGACCGCAATTTTTGATCGATCGGTTTATTTTATATAGTTATAATTTAGATCACGTCTCTTCCATTAAACATGGTAGGGACAACGAGTCTGTAGCTTTGGCATAATTGAGCAAACAAGAAAATATTATTATAGAAAAATGTGGTCTATTCATTGACCTAGATCATTGTTATTTGAGGGCTTCACCTAATGGTTTATACAGCGATGGTCTTATTGAAGTTAAATGTCTTATTTCAGCTTTCGGAATAGATTTTGACACGGCCTTTCGACAAAAAAAAGTTAAAGGTTATAAATTCAGTGATTCAAGTGTAACATTAAATCAAATTCATATCATATTCCTAGACACCCAATTACCAATTTATTAAATATTCCCTTCAGTAGAACCAATCTTGGTAAGTTTTCACCGTAAAACAGATGTATGCGAACTTATAACAGCTTTAAAAATCATTACATCGACATCTTTAGCGACCCCTAACGTGTATTCAAAAGAAAATGTAAAAACTTACTATTACCTACCTTGCCCGATTAATGACTCTCAACTATTATTTATTGCAATTTTTTTTTACTGGATTTGGTGCTTTTGCTCAATTAGTTTGATTTGTGTTTGTTTAGAGTTTATATGTATGTTGTTTAGTTTTTTTTTCATATAATGATGTATAGACCTGTAAAGACATATCCTTTGTCTAAAAAAATTGTATTTCGTTCGTAACAATGCATATTGATATTGTCGATGGTGTATATATCTAAATAAATAAATAAATAAAATAATGACTGGTTTTACCGAATCCAAGGCCAGCTTCATTTAACAAATAAAAATGTCTGAATACTTGCCATAATATGTATTGGCCCAGATTATGCAGTAAAAGTACTAAACATTTACAAAGACGACCAATTATTTTTAAACGGCAAATATTTTTCTAATAAAAAATATGGTAATTGACTGTAAGTACCGATTAAAAAAATATTATTTCATTTGGTTATTATATTTATTAAAACAGGTTGCAACTGTTTATTTATTTATACTACTATTCTACTGGTAGTTTATATAATCGATTATTAACATTCGATTACGGCGTAACAATTAAAATATTTATGTGTACTTATTTTGACACTAAATTTCATAAATAATGAATAATATATCAAAATGGTATTTAATTATAAATAATCAATTATATAATTGTATAATAATAAATTAATAAGATAACATTAAAAATAACAACAATAACAACAAACAATATCTTAAGTACTTTTCAATCCGGTTTTAGGCCTGGTCACAGTACAACTACTGCTCTCCTCAAGATAACGGATGATATCCGGTGCGGTATAGACCAAAAATATTTAACGGTACTTGTGCTGCTAGATTTTAGTAGTGCCTTCAATTCTATTGATTTTGATATACTTCTTAGCATTCTTCATTCTATTAATGTGTCTCCTTCAACTATTCAATGGTTTGATTCCTACCTCCGTGGCCGCTCTCAGTGTATTCGTATCAATGAAACTTTTTCTAAGTGGTGCAATCTAACCACGGGTGTACCTCAAGGTGGCGTCCTTTCTCCTTTACTCTTTTCCATCTTTATCAACTGTATCACTCAGGTGATATCTTCAAACTTCCATCTCTATGCAGACGATTTGCAGCTGTATCGTCATTTTCTAGTGACTGAAGCAAATTCAGCACTATTTGAAATAAATAACGATCTAAATAAAATCGATAAGTGGTCTAGATCATACGGACTTGTTATAAACCCTAAAAAATCACAAGCTATGATTATAGGCACCAGGTTTACTCGTAAATTACTTGACTTTTCTTCACTGCCAACTCTGCAAATTAATGGCATTCCACTAAGCATTTCAGAAACTGTTAAGAATCTGGGCGTCATCATGGATTGCAAGTTGACATGGAATGCACATATCACTGAAATTAGCAGGAAAATCAATTATACTTTTCATTCCTTAAAATGCCTTCAACATTTTCTGCCGTTATCAACGAAGATTTCTCTTGTCCAAACACTTATTTTCCCGATTCTTGATTATGCTGATGTCTGTTATTTGGATGCGACTGAGGAGCAAATAAACAAACTTGAGCGGTTGCAAAACTTATGTATTCGTTATATTTTTGGGCTGAAAAAGTATGACCACGTCTCCTCATATCGCAAACAGCTCAAGTGGCTCCCAATCCGACTTCGCAGGAATACTCGAATCCTTTGCCTACTCTTTAACATACTATACAATCCAACATCACCACCCTATCTACGTGATCGTTTCCACTTTGCGCACTCCCCCGATGCAGTTTGCAGATCAAATTTAAAAACCCTCCTAAATTTCCCTTCCTCTAGAACAAAGTCCTATTCTCACTCTTTTACAGTACATGCAGTTAGGTTATGGAATTCTCTTCCTGCTGCAATTCGAGAGGCTCAAACAGTGTCCGTGTTCAAAAGGCGAGTCAAAGAGCACTATCTTTCTTTGTCGTCCTAATGATTATATATATAATATATTATTATATTTATATATGTAATATATATATGTATATATATGTGTATGTGTATATGTATTTATAGTGGTATTTAGTTATATGTATGTTTACATGGATATTTTTTTTATTAGCTTTACTTTATGTTAAGTATATTAATATTATAAAATTTTATTATAAGAGTGCACACTAGTTCAGCTTCTCTATTAATTTGTCCAGTATCAGGCCTGCTGGAAGAGATTTCAATATGAAATAAGCAGTGCCTTTGTACAAAATACCTTTTTTTCTTCATTTTAACATTATTTTGTGTGTACATAAATGGTTAAATAAATAAATAAAATGACACACCAAAAAATATTCCATCCACTGAAGTCCATCCTAAGAAAACTTTGTATTATGGAAGATCAAGATCGTTTAATCACCATACTCACAGTATTATAGTGCGAGCGAGTGAATAGATATGAAAGAAAGTATCGGTCGCGTAGCTCGCCGCCCGCTCGGTGCGTAAAATACCTAAATTTGCGAAACGCCGAAATGTAAGAGGGCTCTTAAACAAAAGTTTAGCAGTTTCTAAAGTATTATATTACACTAAACAATGCCTCGCTGGTTTGCTTCTTAGTTTTTGCATGTTTTAATCACTTTTTTTTTCATTTTTATACTTTTGTGAAAATCTGTGGATTGGTTTATTAATTTTTAATCTAAATAATATGAAATACGACAAAGGGAAACAGGCAGGGGATGGGCAGCAGCATCTTCCTGGTAAAGGCAAAAATACAATACTATGGCAAATACCCCCAAATGGATAAAGTTACTAAGAGACGGGCCCCAGTCCCCGGCAACCCTGCTATTCCTGGCTACGGTGGCGACCATGGTAACGGCGGGGCAAGGGGTGCTAAGAATGTCCGGTGGAGGTTCGGTTGCCACCTATGACGACTCGACCTGGCAACATACAACGCACGCACCCTGAGGACTGACGAGAAGATTGTGGAGCTGGAAGAAGAGATAGACAAGTTACGCTGGCATATTATAGGATTATCCGAAGTCCGAAGAGAGGGGGAGGACACGGTAATCCTCGAATTACCGGGAGGGCGACCATATGTCCCAATTTATCGTCTACAAGTCTCTCGTTAACAACGTTGTAAAGATTGAGTGTGTCGACGAGGGTTGCGTACCTTATACCCAGAATCACCAAACAGATTTATTAACAGATTATGAATTCGCTGAAGGTCATACAGGTTTACGCACCAACCACGGCACACCCCGATGACGAGGTGGAGGAAATGTATGAGGATATCTCTAGAGCCATGCATTCCTCCAAAACCGGTGTTAATGGGAGACTTCAATGCATAACTAGGCACAAGAGAGAACGGTGAGCTGAAAGTGGGGAAATTTGGAATAGGGCCACGGAACCCAAGGGGCCAGCAGCTGGCCAACTTCATGGAGAAAGAAGGACTCTTTATGATGAACTCTTTCTTCCAGAAGCGGCCCCACAGGAAGTGGACCTGGTCGATCCCCGACGGTTCCACAAGAAATGAGATTGACTTCATTATGACGACCAGACGACAACTGTTCACTGATGTCTCAGTCACCGAAATGTTGCATATAAAACAAAGATCATGTTTAATGTCCATGTCACACCTATGCCGGTAGTTGTTGGGAGCACTAAGCTCGAAGTTGTTGACAAATATGTTTACCTGGGACAAATAGTCCGACTAGGTAAGTCCAACTTCGACCGAGAGGTCAATCGACGGATTCAACTCGGCTGGGCAGCGTTCGGGAAATTACGGCACATCTTCTCGTCAGGTATACCTTAAAACTTGAAAACGAGACTGTACAACCAGTGCGTGTTGCCAGTGATGACATACGGAACTGAGACGTGGTCCTTCACTGCTGGCCGGATGAGGAAGCTCAAGGTCACCCAGCGAGCAATGGAGAGGGCTATGCTCGGGTTTTTACTGCGTGATAAACTCAGAAATGAGGATATCCGCAGTAGAACCAGAGTGACCGACATAGCCCAACGGATTAGTAAGCTGAAGTGGCAATGGGCCGGCCATATAGCTCGAAGAACCAACAACCGATGGGGAAGAAAGGTTCTCGAGTGGCAGCCTCGTACCGGCAGGCGAAGTGTAGGGCGTCCCCCCACTAGATGGAGTGACGACCTGGTAAGATATGCAGGAAGTCGATGGATGCAGGTGGCTCAGGACCGTGCTTTGTGGCATTCCTTGGGGGTGGCCTATGTTCAGCAGTGGACTTGTGAAGGGCTGTAATGATGATGATGATGAATATGAAATATAACTAATATTACAATAAGAAACATTAACCTTTACATTATTCTCGCTACGAAATCTGTCATTCAGTGGCGCCGCCCTGGTGGCAGAAAAAGTCGTGGATGCCCTCTTTAAATAAACTAAACTATGATAAAAAGATAATTATATCGTAAATTTTACTTTATCAATTGTCGTAATCTTTTTCGGCATTCCTTAAGGGCCACCTATACTTAAGGACAGGTAAGCTTTTAGCGGTGAAACTAGTTAAAAGGAAAAGATTAAAGCTCTTAGCGTGTGATGTGACCGTCATGTGCCGAAAGCGTCGATAAAGCAGCTCTCGTGTCGAATTAACCAAAGTTACTTTGAATTATCATTAAAGTAGTCATCGCATGATTAGTTCTTATGTTTGCGACTAGGGACCCGCCCTGGTTACGCTTGCTTGTGATCTATTGATGTGGCGTCATTTAGATTTTTTAAAGTAATGAATTATTGACCCTTTATTTATCAAACAAATTCTCTAAGTTTCTCGGATAAAATATAGCTTAAATAACTTCTGGCATCGCTCTCTATCTATCCGTGAAGTTCATCATAATCGGTTTAGTGATCCGGAGATTAGCCCGTTCAGACCGACAGACAGACAGACAGACAAAATTTTTACATGTGGTTTTTCATATCTAAATTGCATGCAAATAACCTCCTCAGTTCAATAACAGACATACATTTTATTTGTTTGTATAGATTAGAATGAAATGAGAATTACCTAATATATAAAAAATAATGTTTGTTTGTTCGTATTTTATGCGCTGCCATACTGTTCATCAGATTACGCCAAAACTTTGCCAACTTATTGTTTGTGTTTTGCGCTTGTGAGAAGGTTATAGGCATAGTATCTACAATTAACTTACAGTTCTTGGTGTGCATATCATACCGACAAATCTATTTGAAAGTCATTAATCGAAAAATATAACTCTTCCAAATTTAAAGTGGTATTTCCACAATAATTTCTTCTGCGACAGCAACGATTTTTTTACCTGGTAAAGCCATGCTGCAGCTATATTATTCTTTATTGACAGAGGATTGCAGGAACCCATTGTGGGTAAGGGAAGCTTTCTCTTACGATCAGCAATTTCTAGTTACACCTTGCTTTATTAAATTTCTATTTCTTCTATACGAGTTTCACTGACGATTCAAATCAACGTAATGCCCGTCGTCATCTATTGCGATCCTCAGCTCATCTTGCATTTATGTTTAGTGCTCGTTATGTGAAGATTTCCCGTAAGCCCTGCGTCGCCCCTTCTTAAGAATACGGCGAAGTTTTATCAAGGCCATGAAATAAGCGAGTTCTTAAACTTTTGTTTTGTTAACAAAGCTTTTGTCGTGTGACCCAAAACTGTAATTTATTTCATAAAGACTTGTTCCGCAGAATAAAACCGCGAAATAGATCAGACTCAGTGACAATAACATTGCTTTGCTTTATAGCATCATAAGAAAAAAAATCATCATCGTCATCATGAAATCTCCTCACAAATCCATTGTAAGACTAGGTCTATCCCAAATAATAACACAAATGATGGTCCTGAGCGACCTGCATTTATCGACTCAAGAGGCAATTCAGACCTTACCAGATAGTCACAGTCAAAAATAGGTTTTCTCTGGATGTTTTCCTTCACCGTCAAGCACGTGGTAAATCAGCAAATAAAATTGCAAATAATAATTACTTTAATACCGGTGGGGATCAAACGATTGATCGCGTTGTGTAAAATTTACGCCACGACTCTTCTCAGATTGAAAAACTGACGATAAATCAATTATGCAATTTATAATTCCGCTAGTTCTATAGCCCACTCGCGCACCGACGGCCTGCGGGCAACTTTAGACGACGGGACCCGAATATAAAGTCTCACGCTTATTGTGGCCAGATTGATGGCTCGGGGCTGGCTCCGTCGCTGATCGTAACTTAGCGTTTTTATTTAGGGGCGCGGCACACGAGGACCGAAAACAAGGGAATACGAGCGGGATCTATTAAACGCTGAGTCGCAAGCGACGCGTTTAAGTGCTTGAAACTTCTTCGAACGGAATATTAGGCCTACTTAGACGAAATGGTTTTGATAGATCGTTTTCATAAAATGCTTTCAAGTGTAGAAATATGTGATGACGTCAGGGACGGAATTGTATTATACTGTTAGAATATTATGTTGCAATAATATCCAAGCGTTCGGTAAAATATTACAAGGTTTATAACAGTGATGTGGTACTGAAGTGGTGTTTACGAGATAGAGCAATGCTGCAGCTTTACGTAGTAGACCGGGGTAGGTCCACGTTCTCACAGAATACCAGCGTAAAAAAGCAGCTTAACACTGCTGTGTTTCGTATGGTGAGTATAGAGGACCTTTTTACTGGAAAAGAGGCATTCCATCTTAGTCCTCACGGGTGACAACGCATCTGCATTTTAATTCGCAAACGGAAATAGATGTAGATGTCCATGGGCCGCAGTAAACACTCACCATCAGGTGGACTGAAAAAAAGAAGTATGTACTAGAAGAGACACCGGCACTTTGTAGTTTGACTCAAATTTGCATAAATACTGTGTACCATAAAAAGATCTCCGTGCTGCGTTCCACGCGCCCCGCACTACCGCACAGATTTTGTTCGTGGTGTCTGTTCTATTAGGTACTTACTACATATTACGTCAATAGAAATAAGTTCGTCAATAGAAATGAGTTGGTTTGTAATCATGAATATTCACGCAACGGTTTGTTCGAATGCATGTAAATATTTGGAGACCCATATGATGTGAGAACTTTTTCTCCTTTACACCCTTAATTTTTAGTCGGTAATTGAAATTGATCATGAGCCGGACACTAGGTCCGGCTCGTGATCAATTTCTGGCCGAAGTCGAAGTCGATAAAATCCCGAATCCCGAAAAAGCCGAATAAATTAAATGTGGCTATCGCCACAATCTTTTGACCCAAGTCGAACCCTTTAAAACTAAGAAATTAAGTTCAAGATTGACTAAAATTAATAATATAATTGATTTTAAATAAATTCAAGGTTTATAATTTATATTTTGCCGTGTAGTGGCGGTTAAGAATATCCACTACCCCATATCTTCCCGTGGGTGTCGTAAAAGGCGACAAAGGGAAACAGGCAGGAGATGGGCAGCAGCATCTTCCTGATAACAGCAAAACTACAATAAAAAAACTGCGGTTGCCAACCCGCTCGCCAAGCGTGGCAACTATAGCAAATCCCCCCTATGAATGTAACAAAGAGACGGCCCTCAGTCTCCGGCGGCTCCGCTATTCCTGGCTACGGTGGCGACCATGGTAACGGCGGGGCAGGGGGTGCTAAGAATCTCCGGTGGAGGTTCGGTTGCCACCTAAGACGACTCGACCTGGCAATATACTAAAATAAAAATAAAATAAAAATATACTAAAATAAAAATAAAATAAAAATAGACACAGGCATAAAATCCTTTATGCCTGTGTCTATCGATCGCACAGCGGTGACCAGGAGACGACTCGGTTATTTGATCACCTTAGTGAGGCTGCTGACGTGGCCGTTAATCGGTATCCTACTGCACAGTTGGTCTTTCTGGGGGACTTTAACGCTTGTCACCAAGACTGGCTGTTCCCATACCAAAAGACCGACCATGCTGGAAGAGAAGCGTGGAATTTTGCTTTGACGCTAGGTCTTTCTCAGATGGTAAAGGTGGCGACTAGGGTACCCGATGTAGACGGTCACATAGCAAATTGCTTGGACCTTCTGCTGAGTACCGAACCAGACAGATATGAAGTACAGGTTACTTCTCCTTTGGGTACATCTGACCACTGTCTGGTGAAATCTGTATCGTCATATTCTCCACCTGATTACGAGTCCCAAGGTGTTCGACGAATATGGCGGTATAAGTCAGGTGATTGGGATGAGATGCGACACTTTTTTGCATCTTATCCTTGGCGGGAGGTTTGTTTCTCTTCTGCGGATCCGTCGAAATGCGCGGTTGCGATAACCGATGTGTTGCGTCAAGCTATGGAGTACTTTATCCTCTTCTTCGACGCTCCCACCGGTAGCAAAGCTCGCCCATGGTTTAACGCTGAATGCGCCCAAGCTGAAAAGCGCAAGCATTTAGCTTACCTATCCTGGGTTGACGCTCGAAACCGCAAAGCTCCGGATATTAGCTCCAAGAAGAGAACCTTCAATCAGACCGCCAAGTCCTACAAAAAAGCATTACGGAAAGCTAGTCTCGATCGCATTAAACATATTGGCGCAAAACTCTCTGCCAGACCATCCGGCACTAGAGCTTTTTGGTCGCTAGCCAAAGCGATCGAGACAAACTTCTGTCGGCCTACACTGCCTCCATTGGTAAAACCGGATGGCACACTGGCTCATACGGCTAAGGAGAAAGCGGACTTGTTCGCGTCTCTCTTTGCCTACAATTCACGTCTGGATAGTGGCAACAACGTTCCACCAAAATTACTTCACTGCGGGACCTCTATGTCGGAAATTCGTATAACGAATAAGGAGGTTCTTAAAACCTTGCGGTGTCTAGACGTGAATAAAGCTAGTGGACCAGATGGTATACCAGCCATAGTCCTAAAGGCTTGTGCACCTGAGTTGTCTCCTGTGTTGACACGCTTGTTCAGCCTCTCATTTAGTACTGGAATAGTGCCAAAATCCTGGAAGCTGGCCAACGTGCAGCCTGTTCCAAAAAAAGGCAGCCGCGCCGACCCTGCCAATTATCGTCCAATCTCAATTACCTCCATACTCTGCAAGATTATGGAGCGTATATTGAATGCCCGCTTAATGGCATACCTAGAACAGAATGACCTCCTTAATGACCGGCAATATGGGTTTCGCCGAAATCGGTCAGCTGGGGACCTTCTAGCCACATACGTATGGGGCGAGGCATTCGAGAACAGTGGGGAAGCACTTGCTGTTTCCCTTGATGTCTCGAAGGCCTTTGACAGAGTTTGGCACAATAGCCTTTTGGGTAAGCTTCCAGCGTACGGCTTATCCCCTGGTCTGATTGAATGGGTAAAGGACTTTCTGAGTGAACGGTCTCTGGGTCGTCGTCGATGGCTGCTCATCCGATCCTATGGCGACTAACGCCGGTGTTCCTCAGGGGTCCGTTCTCTCCGCAACTCTCTTCCTGCTGCATATAAATGATCTGCTTATGCCCGGTATCTATGGGTATGCAGACGATAGCACAGTGGTTGAGAGATACCAACCAAGTCCTCGGGCCAGTCGGGATCAAATCCAGTCCGAAAGAGAAGCTATGGTAGAGCGTGTGAATCTCACATTACAGGCAGTCTCCGATTGGGGCGATGCCAATCTTGTGAAGTTCAACGCCTCCAAAACACAAGCGTGTCTCTTCACTGCAAAAAGGAGCCAGCTCACCTTGGCTCCTTCTTTCCGAAATGTATCACTGAAGTGTACCGACCGCCTTCAGTTGTTAGGGTTTGAAATATCCTCAAATTTGAACTTCGGGCGGTTCATTGAGTCCAAGGCCAAAGCAGCTGCAAGGAAGCTGGGAGTACTTGCAAAGGTGCGGCGATACTTCACGCCGGGACAGCTGCTTACTTTATATAAAGCGCAAGTCCGGTCGTGCATGGAGTATTGCTGTCATATATGGGCTGGTGCTGCAAAATGCCACCTAGGAGCTTTGGACTCAATGGAAAGGCGTGCTATGAGGCATATTGGTGACCCGAATTCGGTTAAAACCAATCTTACCAGCCTCGAACACAGACGTAAAGTAGCCAGCCTTTCGGTTTTCTACAGGATGCATTTCGGAGAGTGTGCGCAGGAATTACATAACTTAATTCCACCCTCTCCCTTCCACCATCGGACAACCAGACGTTCGGCCAGTCTCCACCCTTTCGTTGTTGACTTACCACGCATTCGAATCAAACGGTTCGCCACGTCGTTCATCATGCGTACAGCAAAGGAGTGGAATAAGTTGCCAGCATCTGTCTTTCCATCCGATTACAGTGTGGGTGTCTTCAAGGCAAGAGTGAATAGGCTAACAAAAGGCCAAAAAAGTCAGTGCGCTTCACCATCTTAGGCGACATCACCACTTACCATCAGGTGGGATCGTAGATAAGCGCTGGCTTAGTAGAATAAAAAAAAATATACAACGCATGCACCCTGAGGACTGACGAGAAGATTGTGGAGCTGGAAGGTTTCCAAAAGGGCTTTAGCACCATAGACCACATACATACCCTTCGGCAAGTTGTACAGAAGTCCGAGGAGTACAATTTGCCACTATGTCTGGCGTATGTGGACTATGAGAAAGCCTTTGATTCCGTCGAAATTCGGGCGGTGCTGCAGTCCCTTCAGCGCTGCCAAGTTGACTGTCGGTATATCGAAGTGCTGAGGTGCTTGTACAGTAGGGCTACGATGGCTTTCCGAGTACAGAACCAGAGTACGAAACCTATCCCATTGCAGAGAGGTGTAAGACAGGATGACGTTATATCCCTGAAACTCTTCACCGCTGCATTGGAAGACGTTTTCAAGCTTCTGGACTGGAAAGGATACGGTATTAACATCAATGGCGAGTACATCACTCACCTTCGACTTGCCGACGATATAACCCTTATGGCAGAATCGCTGGAGGAACTAAGCACTATGCTCAATGACCTCAATAGTGTCTCCCAACGGATAGGGCTTAAGATGAACATGGACAAAACAAAGATCATGTTTAATGTCCATGTCACACCTATGCCGGTAGTTGTTGGGAGCACTAAGCTCGAAGTTACGAGTATGTTTAGCTGGGACAAATAGTCCGACTAGGTAAGTCCAACTTCGACCGAGAGGTCAATCGACGGATTCAACTCGGCTGGGCAGCGTTCGGGAAACTACGACACATCTTGTCGTCAGACATACCTCAAAACCTTAAAACGAAATTGTACAACCAGTGCTTGTTGCCAGTGATGACTTACGGATCTGAGACGTGGTCCTTCACTGCTGGCCGTATGAGGAAGCTCAAGCTCAAGGTCGCTCAGCGAGCTATGGAGAGGGCGATGCTCGGGGTTTCTCTGCGTAATAAACTTATAAATCCGATAGTTAAAACTCATAAGTAAGATTTTTCGTCTTTAACAACTCGCGACGGAGACGCTCGTCACGCACTCTTATACTAATCGGTCCCGTAGCTGCCTTTTTAAGTCCATAAAATTACACCTGGAAGTCAGAGAGCCAATGGCCGCAATAAAATCCTGCATCCTCGGGGTTTCTCTGCATGATAAACTTAGAAATGAGGATATCCGCAGTAGAACCAGAGTAACCGACATAGCCCAACGGATTAGTAAGCTGAAGTGGCAGTGGGCCGGCCATATAGCTCGAAGAACCGACAACCGATGGGGAAGAAAGGTTCTTGAGTGGCAGCCTCGTACCGGTAGGCGAAGTGTAGGGCGACCCCCACTAGATGGAGTGACGACCTGGTAAGACATGCAGGAAGTCAATGGATACAGGTGGCTTAGGACCGTGCTTTGTGGCATTCCTTGGGGGAGGCCTATGTTCAGCAGTGGACTTATGAAAGACTGTAATGATGATGAATGATGATGAATTTATATTCTATCTATATATAGACTATCTAAGGATGATAAAATTTACTTTTTATAAAACTGATATCGTCACGTCCATCGCGCTCTCGCTCATTCGTAACAGTTCGTTAAATTTGGACTTGCTTCCATCAAACATCGGCCCAGTTTGTTCGAATTTGAAGGTTTCACCGAAGGTGGTTTTGTGGTCCAAAGGTAGCCGATGCCGAAGCCAAACGTTCGGGTGGACACTATTAATTACTTACGGGCGCCATCGCCAATGCAGTAGCGGGAGTTAGGACCGGTTCCAAGCAATAATTAAAGTTAATTGATCATTACGGTAACTTAAATGAGAATTATTTTATTATTAATACTTATGTATACATCGCGGAGTCTCTATAATTGATTTGAGGGCTGATCACGAACCTGTGCAGTACTCGATTTATTGATCATTTTGATAGGGCTGTGTGTACACGCTTGGGTAAGAAGATCATAAGGGAGAATAATATCTGAAGAAAATTTCAGAATGTTGATTCTGGAAGAGATAATTTTAATGAATGAGCCAATTTTTTTTTTAATTTAACAAATATATGAAACGACTTGATATTTAGGTATTTAAATAAATAAATATTTTTAATAGCATAATATTTTAACAAATTGTTAACCGAATTCTATTTATGGTCAAGTCAACAAAATCTATTGTAGTTGTAACACTAATAGGTAAATAAATAATTTATTAATTTTATTATTATTATAAATTTCTGCAATAACAATGAACAGTGAGCAATGTGCAAGCGAACATATACAAATATTTTCCCGTTAATAATTAACTACTCTGAGATTTAACAATGTTAATTTATTTTGCAAATTCAGTTATCTTACCTTTCGCCATTTTGCTGAGTTAAAAAATGGTAATATGCATAAAATTATAATAATTTAGTTGGTGTTATTAAAAATTTGCTTTTAAAAGACTGTTGAAGATATTGCTTTTTAGTTGGGAGTTTAGAAATCATATGAAATTTCGGGAAAATCCAAATGAATCCAATCTGGGAGCCCTAAGAGAAATACCTAAACGTTAAGCAGGTCTTACTTAAATACATACCGCCTGTGTTTTCTTGTTGCATTCTACAATGCCAATCTTGCAACTTATGCAGCGTGCGGCAGATTAATTTATATCAATGTAGAATACAGACGATGATGAATGTAGAATCATGGCATGGAAATAAAATCTCAAACAAAAAAGAAATAAACTGCAGCAAACTACGTCGGGATGTCTCTTCGCGCACGTTGTTACTTTTATCGTAACTTATTGGCCCAGTAATAAATAATAAACATTATAATAGACCAGAAATCACACTACAGGATAAACTAAATAAAATTATCTATATACCTCGTTAATATAGCTACACCGAACACACAATATTAAACAGACACTAACAGAAATAATTCCACAAATCTGATGATCTCCAAGACCATGTCAGTAGAATTTGGAGACAAGAAAAAATATAGGTAGTCTAATAAGTAGATAATATAAAACGAAGTAACTTCTTGCAGTCTGTACATTTAGATCTTTTAAACTACGCAACGGATTATCATGCGGTTTTCATTAATAGGAATATACGGAATAATTCAGAAGAGAAAGGTTTATATGTATAATACATGCATATTATTAGTATATAATAATATGATTCTTCTGTCCGTATGTATGTGACTGAACTCCTAAACGGCAAGACCGATTTATATAAAATTTTGTGTGTGATTTAGTTGATTAGAGAACGGTTTAGATTCACAACTGGATCCGGCGGATCGCTTGTACATAGTACTAATTGTGTTATCAACTATAAATATAATATATATATATATATATATATATATATATATATATATAGATAATTCGAATATATATAATTCGAATGTATAATTACATTCGAATTATATGTTACTATAATTCGAATTTGGTTGTTTATAGGTAAAATAATTCGATTATCAACATCTAATAAACGAAAATTTTCAGGTGTATTTTTATTATATTGAATTATATATGAGTCAAATTCAATATTATTAAAATCTGAATATTCATAACTTCAATATCATTGATGTCCAATAGATTTTAAAGTAATTAAGGGATTTTTAAGTTCATCTAATAAATATAATAAACGTAAAGAGGGTAAGGCAATAAAAAATAATGTAATTGCTGGAATAATAGTTCAAATTAATACAATTATTTGTTCTTCTAATAAATATCGATTAATAAATTTATTAAAAAATAAAATAAATATTAAATATCCTACTAAAATAGTAATTATAATTAAAATGTATGTCACATACATATGTCATATATAGTGTGTATATATGACACATACATATATACACACATATGTGTGTATATATGTATGTATTACACATACATATATACACACGTCATATATGCATCGTGTGTATATATGACGTGTATATATATACACGTCATATATACATACGTGTATATATGACGTGTGTCTATATATACACAAACGTCAATATATAGAATATAATGATGGAAAGAAATCCGAAATTTAATGGTGGTAATTTAGTACCCAAAGTCCAATTAAATGGTTGGTATATTAGTACCCAACTCAATTTAATGATGATATCTTAGTACCCAACTCAATTTGGATTTGGATATTGGGCGATATTTCATATATATATGAAATATCGCCCAATATCCAATAGCATTAAGATCGGTCCCAAGGATTGATAAAAAATATATAGAAACAAAAAATTAAAACATTTGTTCTTTGTCTACTAATAAATTTTATGTATGGAGTGAATTAATCATACGTAGTTCCATATTGGAGTAATGAATGGACTTAGTAAAAATAATGAAGTTGCACGAAAGCTGTTAATCTTGGATTGGACTGATATTGGAGTATCAAAGGGCTCAGCATAAATATGTGCCTACAACATTCTGCCTGAGTGTAACAGTACGCGCGAATACCTATAGCAACAGTAGCCTACTGGGTGCGGCCTGCATATTTTGAATGTTGGAGTTCTAATCCGCCATTAGACTATTGTCGTGAACCACTGCTAACACAAGCATTATACGCTTAATTGGAATGCTTTTTGAATTGGGATTTACATTAATATTCTTAGCGTTACTAATTTTCAACAATAAACAATATAAAAAAAATAATTAACTCCCACCTAAAAATATCCTTAAATATACAATGAACTCAAAACCAGAAGTAAAACTCCACAGATCTCTAGCTATGGGTGATAGTGTGTGCTTTTCCGTGGTAGAGCCCAGCTGCAGCTATATCTTGATTGTAGCACGAATCGATCGGCTCGTCGGGAGACAACGCATCTGCATTTTGATTCTTAATCAAGTATAAATGTAGATGTCAATGTGCCACACCATCCACTTACCATCAGGTGGTCTATGTGCTCGTTTGTAACCTTAAAAAAATCCAGGGAGCGTATACATTTGTTGTACGGGCCATAAATACTTTATGCTGGCAGTTCAAACCGCTGCGCCGCGAGTTACTAATAATGTACTTTATTTTTAAATTATTTAATATTTAAACCAGCGAATTTTCCAGACCGATACGACTTAGGAACCTTCTAGAAAAGAGCTTACACCTTTCTAGAAGGCCGGCAACGCATCTGCAATTCCCCTGGTGTTGCGGTTGTTCATGGGCGGCGGTAGTCACTTACCATCAGGTGAGTCGCATGCTCGTTTGCCCCCTATTTTATAAAAAAAAAATTTAACTCAGTGTGCAATAAACTGTTAAGTAACAACGCGTTTGCTTACTTCATACGCCACTTATATTTACTATCATTTTAAACTTTTTTTTTATAGAATATAGGTGACAAACGAGCACACAGTCCACCTGATGTGTTCGCTGTGACCCATAGCCAACTACATTTATCCTCAATAAAGAATCAAAATGCAGACGCGTCGTCACCCGCGAGGACTAAGATGGAATGTCTCTTTTCCAGTAAAATGGGTCTCCGGTTCTCTACACTCACCAGACGAAACACAGCAGTTTTAAGCTGCTATTTTACGCTGGTATTCTGTGAGAGCGTGGTCTTTCCCCGGTCGAGCCGACCCATTCGTGCTACAACTATACTACTAATATAGCTGCAGCATGACTCTAACACGTATATCTACCTAAATATAAACTACCTTAACTTTATAAGAAACTGTACGAGCTGCGAACCATGTTCCTTACATTTTGTAGATAAATTAACGCGAGAAAATTAGTAAAAATTTGTTGCGTCCAACGGTATCAATTTAATTTTAGCTTTCCTGTTAAAAATATCTTTGCAGAAAACTTGCACTAAAAAGTGTTCGACTGAAAGCGATCGAGTTAGGAATGACTGATGTTAGGGTGTGGCACTGCAGCAATGGGGAGGGAAGCTGGATAAACGAGATTTCTTTTAAACAGGGATTACGCGCCCCGCCGAGGGGACGCCTTTTAAGTTTTGTGAAAAATGCTTTAATGGAGGCTTTATTCTTTTCGAGAGATAAATTGACAAAGTTTTAATGATGTCCGCTCCATTCAATTCTGAGGTCAGATTTTAAAGTCTCATAATTTTTTAATCATTTTATCGGCTTAAATCGTATTAAGATTAAATTAATCATTTATTTACGTGGTAGAGCCACGTTGCAGCAATATTACTATTATACCGCGAACGGCTCGTCTCGACCGGGGAAGGACCACTTCCATATAGAATACCAGCGTGAGTTGAATTTCGAAGGTGAGTGTAGAGAACCGGAGACAGTTTTTACTGAAAACGAGCCATTCTATCTTAGTCCTCAGGAGTGACAACGCATCTACATTTTTATTCTTATACAGATAGTTCGTTATTTAAATGTTAACTTAATTGCTCTTCAATAGTTTGACTACCTGGCTGCACATGAATTTGGTAGTAAGGAGTATTAGACCCACCAGACCTTAACTAAGTTTCCTATACCTGGCAGACCCTAGCAGTCCCTAATACCCTAACCCTTCACATTAGGGTTTTCGTTACGTTACTCCCATAGTATGAATTATTTATGTATCACGGATCCAGTTTTACACACACATCCAGCCTATTCCATCACACACGGACTTGGTCCAGCGAAGTCTTAACTTAACATTTAGCCACTGCACTGTGAAGTAGTCAATTAGTAGTAGTGGTGGTTTTTCCAGGCCGATACGAATCGATACAAGATAAGAAAGGAGCATATCTAAACAGCCAGCAATGCACATGCAGTTCTTCCGGTGTTGCAGTTCTTCACGGGCAGTGGTTATCACCTACCACCTGGTAAGCCACAAGCTCGTTTGGCTCCTCTTACGATCTTTAATAAAGGAGTTAACTTTCGTTCAATTTTCTTTTTAAATAATAAGGGTGATAATGGAGCACACAGTCCACCTGATGTTAGGTGAATGTTGTGACCCATAGACATCTACAGTCTACACATATCCTCGATTAAGAACCAAAATACAGATGGTTGTACAAAATACGTTGTTACCCCTGAAAAGTAAGAATCTCTCTAAGTTTACAAAACGAAACAGCATAACGCTGCTAATTTACGCTTGTATTCTGTGAGAGCGTGGTCCTTCTCCGATCGAGCCAACCCATTCGTGCTACAACCATAATATAGCTCTATTACGTGCAAAATTATTTCACTGTCTTACTCACTACGTTCTGTTTCACTTACTTGTTCTACTCTATTATTGATTATGCAAATTTGTGTTATTCAAATCTATACTAATATCATCTGTATTAGTTAGAGCGCCTTCTCAATAATTGCTTTAGTTTATTTTCGGTTTACATAAATATGACGAAATACATGTTTCGTTATTAGGATTAAATAAATTAGAATAAACGACAAGAAAAAATTCTGGAGGTGGCGTACCTCCAGAATTTTTCTTGTCCTTTATTCTAATTTATTTCATCCTAATACGTCGTAGAGACATACTGCAGCTATATTACTGGTATAGTTGTGGCACGAATGAGTCGGTTTGACCGGGGAAGGACCACGCTCTTACAGAATACCGCCGTTAAATAGCAGCTTAACGCTGCTGTGTTTCGTATGGTGAGTGTAGAGAACCGGAGACCCGGTGTACTGGAAACGAGGTATTCCATCTTAGTCCTCACGGGTGACATGGCATCTGCATTTTCATTGATGAGATTAGATGTAGATGTCTATGGGCCACAACAACCGGGCTGTGTGCTCGTTTGTCACCCTTACAAAAATACGCCATACTATATCAACAACTTTCATTTTCTTTGTTATACTTGTAACCCAGTACTTCGAGTCCTGTTTTACCATTCAGGCTACACTGCTCTGAAACTCCTTTCCCGAAGATATCAAAAACGCTCTGAACAAACAATGTTTTGGAATACAACTCCGACACCGTTATCTGGCGGCAGATAAATGAAATGAAAATTAAAACAAAATACATTTAATTTCTCCACTACAAAATTATATATTGGTATAGTAATAAACATAAAAGAAATATACAGTAACATGACATTTTTGGGGCGAACTTGAGCCTAAACTGGGATATCCCAATATCACAAGGCTCAGGTCGCTTGCTCACTGCATTATTCGAGTATTTTATAATAATTTAAGATTAAAAATTTTGTACAGCCGACTTCAATATAAGCGACTTCAATATAGGTTATTTAAGAATAACTCAATAACCATTGGTCCGACCTTGATCAAATTCATATGGGACCACACGAGAACTATCAGCTTTCATATAAAAAAAGAATCATCGAAATCGGTTTGCCCAGTACAAAGTTATGAGGTAACACACATAAAAAAAGAACAAAAAAAAAAGAACATACACTCGAATTGAGTACCGTCTCCTTTTTGGAAGTCGGCAGAAAATGACATATCGCGCCTGATATGTAACACTGTATTAACTCAAAAAAGTTCTTTCAAGACATGGCGTTCCAAAGTTTTAAAAATTTATATCATTTATATCACACATTTATATGAAGAAATAATGTCAGCAATATAAAACTACATAAATCGTCTTTAAAGTTTTGACAATTATATTTCTTTTATAGGATAACGATGACAAACGAGCACACAGTCCACCTGCTGCTGTTAAGCTGCTACTTTACGCTGGTATTCTGTGAGAGCGTGGTCCTTCCCCGGTGGAGCCGACCCATTCGTGCTACAACTATACTACTAATATAGCTGCAGCATGGCTCTACCACGTATAAAATTTTCGTACCTCTAATATAGTATTATCTCAAAGTTTACGGTAATATCGTATCAACTACATTGAACTAATACATAAAATGAAGAATAATTTCAATTTAATTGGCAATAGACTAGCATTTAGAGATGATATTATTTTGCGTAAAAAATCACAGGTAAGACAGTATTAAGTAAAAGATAACACTATATTGATCTTGAAACTTACTTGAGCTTACTCCTTTTGCTCGTTTGCCCCCTTTCCTATATAAAAAAAAATTACGATGGCGTAAATCGAAATGATACCAACACTGTTGTCTTTAGCTGACAACCTGGGAGCAGGGGAAACCGACTTATATATATTAAAATGTAAGGGTAATACTTATTCATTCATGACTTATCGTATGACATTCAATATGGATTTTTGTTGTTATATTTTGGCAAGTATTTGAGATAAAAATACGTCTGTCTTACCAATCGGTAGGGAAAAAAGTCTTTCGGAATCAGTTATTAACTAAAAAACTAAAATATAATATGCAAAATGTTGACTTAATACAGTGTTACTCGTTAGGCGCGATATAACATGTCGTGTAATGACTTACATAGACTTAGAATACATTGGCGTTTAATATATGTGCATAACAATTCCTTTAGTGTGTAACGACTGCCTTATCTATATTTTGTTATTAGTAATTGAGTTGTGAAAATAGTTGATAATGTAGTATACAGTTATTTGTTATGCTCAGTAATCTTTATCTTGTAGGTTACGCTTACAATCATGTATTTCGTTTCATTTGTCATCGACTCCGTGGCGCAACGGTAGCGCGTCTGACTCCAGATCAGAAGGTTGCGTGTTCAAATCACGTCGGGGTCAGTAAATAACGTTTTGTTAAAATAGTAGTTAAATTTACCTAATCGGTTTTTTATTAGTAATTTAATTATTTTTTTAAAAATTTAATTAATTATTAGAATTAAATTACTTAATACTTATTAACATTAATATTAACTTTAAAATTATTTTATATGTGTAAATATATACAAAATTATTACTTAAGGAATGTAAAATGTTCTTTCAACATTTCGCTAAATAAAGTAAAAGGAATGTAAAAATAATTTATGTTTTAAAATTCCATTGGCATAATTATAATTCTACGTAGTAAACACTTATCACCTGCTGAGTATCGCCGAGTTGATACTGAGTACATCGCCTCTTCACCACGATGTCGTGACAGATATAATTAAAAACCTTTAATTATGCGAAAATATTTCATTATTAAAGTGTCATTATACTAATGCAGCTGCCGTTTCTGTTATATTTTTTTAAATATTTTTGGAAAAATACATAGCGTCATTCCAGTATACTTTTACGTATATTTAACATACATTACATCACGCCAGGAATGAGCGGCTAGGTATAGTCTAAAAACAAGCGAGCTACTCAGATAACGTTTAGCCAAAAAATATGTGTATAGGTACCCATATTTATATTTATAATTTTGTTTTTTTTTTATTTATCTTTTGTACGTGGTAGAACCATGCTGCAGCTATATTAGTAGTATAGTTGTAGCAGGAATGGGTCGGCTCGACCGGGGAAGGACCACGCTCTCAAAGAATACCAGCGTCAAATAGCAGCTTAACTCTGCTGTGTTTCGTATGTTGAGTGTAGAGAACCGGAGACCCTTTTTACTGGAAACGAGGCATTCCATGTTAGTACTCACGGGTGGCAACGCATCTGCATTTTGATTCGCAAACGAGGATAAATGTAGATGTCTATGGGCCACAGCAGCCACTTACCATCAGGTGGACTGTGTGCTCGTTTGTCACCCTATACTATAAAAAATAATATCTAACTAATTATCGTGACGCAGACCATAAGTGATTCTTGGCCACCGTTTTGAGATTGAATATAAGATAGATATAATTGTGGAAGAAGTGAAAGTTAACAGACCCATCAGTCCTACTCAATCACAAACCCAAAGGCCCTTTTTACTGGAAATGAGGCATTCCATCTTAGTCCTCACGGGTGATAACGCATTTACATTTTGATTTGTAATAGAGGATAGATGTAGATCTCTATGGGCCGCAGCAACCACTTACCATCAGGTGGACTGTGTGCTCGTTTGTCACCCTTATCCTATAAAAAAAATATGTGGGGAACAACTTACATAAGACTAGCTGGTACCCAGAGCGTTGTTGCCACATAAAAAAATAATTGACGTAACGTAACTTTAATTGAAAATGAACGATATATAACTTTTCAATGAATTTGTCGGTACGATACGCGCGCCACCTACTGTAAGTTAATTGTACTATGTCTATAAGCTTCGCGCAAGTGCATGCAATAAGTTGACAAAGTTTTACCAAAATTTGATGAACGATACGGCAGCGCATAAATACGAACAAACAAACATTATTTTTATATATTAAGATTAAAGAAAGGCTCGTTAAAATTAATACTATTGCATGCCTTATGCGCAAAGCGCATAGGTATGTTCTATCCTAAAAATCAAGATCCCTACGTTTTGTCGCATGAAATCGTATCTAACAATCATATTGAACATATAAATGATATAAAAAGCACATTGTAAGAAAGATAAATGATCGCTGAACTTTTTAATCGATTAATTGCTATTTTTACATAAAAAAGTGGTTTTAGTGAATTATGGTGTAGATTTATCAAGTCCGCATGGAGGGTAAACACGATAACTTTTGAAAATATCCATTGTTTAAATCAATCTATTTTTTAATCTTTTCATCTATCGTGTTTAAGCCGTGGAATGTAAATGGCAATTTTAATTTTGTTTAGTTATTATTAATTTTTTTCCTTGACCTTACCTCCGGACTCATTATAGTGACCTGAAGATGTACTTCGGTGAATGCTACTGGAACTCCTCAGAGAGTAGCACTAGGTGTGCCAAGTTTGGCCTCATTTTGTTAGTTATGATAAGACCTTACTTCCGGACTTGATAGAATGATCTGAAGGTGTACTTCGGTGAATGGTACTGGATCTCCCCGAACAGTAGAACTGCGTGTACCAAGTTTGGTCTCGTTTTGTTAATTATGATGAGACCTTACCTCCGAACTTGATGAATTGACTTTAAAGTGTACTTCGGTGACTGCTACTGGAACTCTTTGACGCATAGAACTACAATTTACATTTTTTTTTTTCACGATCATATGAGCATTAGTAATGCACTTTTGGATATGCAGGCTTTTTAAAAAAAAAGAAGTATAGTAATAATTATAAGGTTTTAAGTGAAAAATTGTGTGTAATTAAACTACTTTAAAATTTACGTATAATCATGTTATACGTGATTTTTTTAATGCGATTCAGGCATACAAAATTGGATTTTCTTATAGTTTATTTTGTAATTTATTTTTCTACCTCTTAGATAACTAATTTTAATTTTATTATTTAATATATTTATTTAATTTTAGGGAATTAGAGAATTATAGGAAAGTTAATTTGTTACAAATGCGGAAATATCCCCCGCTATTAAATATGTCAAATACATATGTTATATTGTAATATTTCTTTTTGGAAATACATTTTTTGAAGTAAAGAAATTCTAGAAAAAACTTCTACAATAAGCTAGTGCCATCTAGTGAAACTTTTAACTATTTAATCGATACGAAATATAATGTAAGGCTCGAATCAAAAATGTATAGTAATAATGCATTTTTTTTTGTTTCGACACGTTTTACTAGAATGTATAAATAATTCAAATATTATAAAACATAGCTTAAGTGTTATCTATTCACGTTTCCCGTGTACAATCATACCTAAGAGGCAGATGTTGGATGTTTTTAAATGAAATATTCTGGAGTGCTAGCGATGGCTGACACTCAGCGAGATGACAAGGCAAAACGTCTTTGCTTTGGTCCAGCAACCCGTTGTTGAATAAACACACTGCCCTACAGAATGGCTCTCGAAGATAGTCCGTTAGTTCGTACAAGTTATTTACCCACGTAGCTACGTTTGTCTGGCGGGGAACGTCAAGAGTTGAACTGGTTAAACGAAGTACTTGTTGTACGTATGTACTGTAATTGTCTAAATAACAGTTATTGTATAATGTTCTAGTTGAGTTGACTGGTTGAATGATTTTAAACATCTGCCTACTGGTCTTATGTTTGAATCTCAACATATTGATCTTTTCATTAAAAAGTTTACTAACATATAGCTCTTAAAATTAGCGTTATATTGTTGCTTGTATTTTGTAATCAAGCACTGGTATAAAATTAAAAAAAAATCAAAAAGGCAAATGTCATGTGTATCGTCTATATCTCTTCTGTCTATTCTCTATGTCTCTTCATGTTGGCCAACATACTGGCGAATGTGTTGGCCAATAACGATGGCCATCGTGTAGAGCATGTGTTTATGCTTACGTTGGTATGTATTGGAACGATGGCCCACAAGTTGGCGCGAGATCCGTGTGGTGTCTGTTTTTTACAAAAGATCAAAGTAATTAATAGAATCAGGCGTTACTTTGCGGAAATCCATTATATAAAAGCTTTTAGAAACATTTACTTCGCTAATATCCGCGTTATAAAATAAAATGATGTGTCTTACTTAGCATGAAGAGCACCTCCCGCCCTCCCTCAATGAGGGCTAATAATCTTCCACTCACCAGATGTCGCTAGTTGTGACTGAGGTAAAGTTTTTTGTTACACATTGTCAGTTAATTGAGAAATTAGTTTTAAATAATAGTTTATCATTGTCTAGACTATTATATTACTTATTACACAACACAATGCGTCAGAGGTTTGATTTTTTAATTTTTTGCACTTTATAACTCTTTAAAAAAAACGGTTTTTAGTTATATGTTATAGTTTGGTTTATTCATTTCTAATGTAATTAATATAAAATATTACTAATAATATAGAAAGAAACCTTAAATATTACATATTCTTAAGGAATTATTATCCCCGCTAAGAAATCTGTCAAATATTTTACCTCACTTTAAAGTGGCGCCGCCCTGGTAGCAGAAAAAGTCGTGGATGCCCTCATTGCGTGCACTATCCCCGTCACCACTAATCCTAGCACCGCTACTCCCAACACCACTACACTAGACAAGACACACCACTGACGATAATACGACGCGTGTTTTGCCTCTACACGAGCCATCCTCAGGTGATATAGACGGTGACTCTACGGTGGCTAACCGCTAAGCAAGCGGTTAGCCACCGTAGAGTCTATAGTAGTCTAAAAGATCAAAGGGTTGAGGCAGAGTATTGGCCGCCGCGTCCGCTCGTTGGGTACATACCCTATATAGTATATTATCTATGCGCTACACGTTCAGTTTGCTACAAGCTCCCAGAGTGATCGCACGCACCTGATTTAAATTTTATATGCACGCATTATAACTAGTGTCTACACAATGGCAGTAACAATGACCGATGGAAAAACTTTTCGCTTTATAGAGCTATACCAAGCCGAAAATTGTTTGTGAAACACAAGTCTTTCAAGTCTTTTTAAAAAAAAAGGTCACCCCCACACTAGGATTTTCTCCTTTATCGTGAAGGCAGTTTACAAACATAAATTGCATAAGGACAAACATCCAGACCCGGAGCAATTATTTGCAGGCCATACAAATACTTGTTTCGTGCGAGATTCGAACCCGCGGCCCCCAGCGTAGCAACTCATTGCTAAGCCACTACGCCACGGAGTCGTCAAGAAATAAAATTTCTTATTTTCCATTTCATTTCGATCACCCTTTTCTTATACACATTCACGTTGTAGTGGTATGCTGTGAATAAATAAACCGCAGCAGCCGTTAGCGCCTCTTTAATCATTTTAATAAATTCGTCCGCACATTGGCCTGAACCGAAGCAAACTGAACGACCTTGCAACGTGTGGACGCGATCACAAATTCTTGGCCAATATCTTTGTTAACACAATCGCCACTATGTTGGCCAACGTGAAGAGCCGCCTTTTGTCACACATATGCCGGTATTTGTCGAAGTTGGTAATTATCTCGGTAGAGAATAATTGCGTTCTGTGATAATTATTAAGATAGACCACTGCTCGAACTACTCGAATGAGACAAAACGGGTCACACTTATAAACAGCGGGTGTGGCCCGCCACGCCAAATGCTGAGTGCGACTCTTTTACGTCACGTTCGGCAAGGTCTAGTACTATTTAATCACTTGTAATTACGGAAATATAGCGTTGAAATTATATGGTGAAATAAATATTTTCTTTATTTTTTTTTCTTTCAAAAGTTATTGACGGGTATGTTACCTAGGAAAACAGTCCGACTAGTGCCGGATTCATCTCGACTGGGCGGCATTCAGAACATTTTGACATATCTTTTCTGCCGACTTCCAAAAACGAGACGGTACTCAATTCGACTGTATATTCTTTTAATGTGTGTTACCTCATTCCTTTTTACTGGGTGAACCGATTTCGATGATTCTTTTTTTATTTGAAAGCTGGTACTTCTCATGTGGTCCCATATGAATTTGATCAAAGTCAGCCAATAGTTTTTGAGCTATACTTAATAACATATATTGAAGTCGGCTGTACAAAATTTTTAATTTTAAATTATTTATACGTGGTAGAGCCATGCTGTAGCTATATTAGTAGTATAGTTGTAGCACGAATGCGTCGGCCCGACCGGGGAAGGACCACGCTCTCACAGATTACCAGCGTAAAATAGCAGCTTAAAACTGCTGTGTTACGTATGGTAAGTGTAGAGAACCGGGGACCCTTTTTATTGGAAAAGAGGTATTCCATCTTAGTCCTCACGGGTAACTACGCATCTGCATTTTGATTCGCGAGCGAGGATAGATGTAGATGTCTATGGGCCACAGCAACCACTTACCATCAGGTGGAATGTGTGCTCGTTTGTCACCCTATCCTATAAAAAAATATCTTTCTGTCACGTATTCCCCAAAATCTTAATACAAGATTGTACATGTGATTGTTGATATTCATAGCATGTAATACCTGAAAAATGAGTGATGAAAGTGTGAATGAATTTTATAAGAGCGTGGTCTTATGCCGGTGGAGTCGATCTTTTCGTACTGCATTCATCCAGTGTTAGTAATATATTTGTATAAAATTCAATTCAATAATTAATTCATAACAGCTTATAATATAAGTCCGCTGTTGAACATAGGTTGCCCCAAAGATTGCCTCATTGGAAGGATTCTGCCATAGTTGCCACGCTTGACAGGCAGGTTGGCAACCGCAGTTTTCATCTCTTGTTCTAGTTTTCCTCTGTTACTTCATACGATACCTACGGGATGATTTGGGGTCGTGGATAATCTTACACCGCCACTACACGGTTAGTAAAAAATATGATAACTATTAAATATTGTTAAATTCAATAAGAAATTTTTATCTTCTAAAATTTATCGCGAAAAAATTTAAATGAAAATCATTATAAGTAGATAACTACATGCGGTGACAAGAACAATACCTATCTAAAGCGCATATATAAATATAAAATTTAATCTAATAAAAACATGTGGTGTCATGGAACATTCGATTGAACGAAGTTCCTTTCGGAGTATATTATTATTGATAAACATATTATACTAGCTGGCCACGCAGACGTTGTTCTGCCCTTTCCGACGACCCTTCCTATGAAAAAATCCTTAAATTCGTAATAAAAAAATATTGAAGGTCACTTATCGGGATAAAAAGTATCCTATCTCTCAAGTTGGACCAAATTGCACACAGTGTACAAAATTTCATTGAAATCAGTTCAATAGTTTAGGAGTTTATCGCGGACAAACAATGTGACACGTAATCTTTATAAAGATTGATTTGAAAATAGAAATAAATGAATTACTAGCGTCTATAAAATAAAGCGTCATTTAAAATAAAATAATATTTCTTTCATGGTAAGATAAGAAAAAGTGCGAGAGAGATGGATATTATTCCATCTCGCTTATTTATAGCCGCCAAGGCCGTCTACACTACGTCAGAAGGGATCGTGACAGAAAAATCTTACACTTTTGCTCGCCTAGCCCCCATCTGCCAAATTCGTACAGTGCGATATGGAACTTCATTCCAAAAAACATTGATGTGACAAACGAACTTGTGATGTATATGATACCATCTGATGTAAACTGGTGATTACAGCTTATGGAGGCAATTGAAAGCAACTTAAAACGAGGAAGGCTACCGATCTGTTGTTATACAAGTTTCATGACAATGATTGAATGTAATTTTATTAGTACTTCTTAGATTTGAAACACTGTATATACTACTAGTATATAGGAATTTTATATAGAATAAGGGCGATAAGCGAACGCACAGCCCACCTAATGTTAAGTGGATGTTGTGGCCTGTAGAGATCTATGTACATCTATCATCAAATTAGAATCAAAATTCAGACGTGTTATCACCCCTGAGGACTAATAAGGCCTCGTTTCCAGTAAAAAGGGTCTCCGGTTCTCTACGCTTACCATACGAAGTGGTGTGGAAGTGTGCCTTATTCAAACGAATTACTTGAATCTGGAAAGGGCCTCTGGCATATACATTTAAAAAAATTGTTCATGATGATCTTGTATCTCTAATCCCCACGATCTTCATAGGTGATCTGTTGTGACTAGCGTTGGTGAGATAGTAAACTATGTTATAATATTTTAAGATGACTCGAGTGAGCTGCTCCGGTGGTCAGCTGCCGTGTAATAATCACTGATTAACCCAAATTTGCTTCCGTCGCCTCTGCGTTAAGGTTCACTCACACTCATCATTTTTATAAAATAATAAATTATGTGAACGATTAAATTAAACTAATTTTTACGGATTCTATCGCATTTAATTTAACTTTTTAATTCCCGACGTTTCGGGTGCTTTACAGCACCCATGGCCACATATGTGGAGGGGTCTGAGGTGTTTGACGTCCCGATGTCATAGTTAGCCCGGCCACCTTAAAATTATGATTATTAAATTTTGGTCTGATCTACGCAGAATGAGCTTACAGTATCTTAAAGTTTTGCAGTCGTATACTTGGGTTTGGGATCAGCAGATGGCAGTACCCATCCATCTTCTCTATGGAAATTATGATGTTTTTTTAATTTCAATAGCCTCACGAATCATCCTTGGTAGGAATCGGTGTTCTCTTGCGAGGGTTTGTGGTTTATCAAATCTAATGCAATGACGGGGACGATCTTGAATATGTTCACAAACTGCAGACCTCCCGGAACGTCGGTGCTTTAAGTCAGCTATATGTTCTTTTACGCGGATTTTTATAGATCTTTTTGTATGTCCTATGTAAGAGAGAGTACATTTACAATCCAGCTTATACACTCCTGCATCTTGTAATTACTAATATTCTTCGGCGGCTTGAAGTATGTTTTAATGGAAGCTCGCTTCAAGATGTAGCTGTCGTTGTCTGTGACTCCTCTGACATAGGGTAGTAAAGCAGGCACGCGCTCGACTGTGGCCAGCTTCATTCGGTCACTGTGACGTAGGTGCGGGACCCGAAGCGTGTTGTCTTGCAATACTTTTTTTTACGTGGGGAAATCCTCATGGATACCTTCCGCTGCGGGGGCAACGAAAAGGTTATGTTGGATTCATACCGGCTAAAACCTCACGGTGGTCACCATCAGCGTATACGAGGGGTCCCGGGATCTCCGTTCGGAACGCAACCGGGGCCCTTCCATCGCTTTGCTACGCTTATAGCACGTCCCGGGGACAGTAATTGCTGCCCCCAGCACCCTCGCAGTGCTATCACGATGTCTCGAGACCACTTCCGAGTCATCGTCCTCCTCGAGGGTTACATTAATAGACGTTCGAGGCCCTTCGATGTTATCATAAGAGTAGAAGTTAATTTATAAAGAAGTATTTTCAATAAAAAATCTAAATATGTTATTTGTGTCTGACGGAGCCTTCCAGCCGAGCTTTCATAAAGAAAGCTGGAAAGCTCCGTGGCACAGTGGCTCAGCAATGAGTTGCAGCTCTAAGGCCGAGGTTTGAAATCCCGCACGTAAGAAGTATTCTTATGGCCTACAAATAATTGTTCTGGGTCTGACTGGTTGTCCTTGTAAAATGTACGTACGTAAACGACACCCATTATACTGGAGAATTACCTAGTGTGTAAGTAACCTTATTTGAAAAAAAAAGCGTTTAAGTGTGTTGAGTCCTTAACAGTCCGCCAGAGCGTGAAATAACGAAACAGCCCGCACTGTGAGAACATCCATTAGAACTAGTAGTCTCGCCAGATTGCTTTCTTTGTTCCGTTTTTTATCGATCCAAATCAATGATTTTGTTCCGTGAACAAATGAAATCATCTTTTTAATTTGCTACTAAACGTTTTCGGTGTAGTGGCGGCGAAATTCACATAATAAGAGAATTAATCTCTTCATTTGGATCCGTGAGCAATGTAATCTTTCAGAACATTCGGCTGTGAGAAGTACTTAAACATAGAGTATTTATAACCTGTAAAAGTAAATAATTTGTTTGTTTCCCTCTGTTGGCTCTTACGACGCCCACGGAATCACACGGGTTAGGTAGTAGATAGGCACTACACTATACTCGTAACTATCCTGTGGGTGTTAAGAGGCCACGGAGGGAAACAATTCGTCGTTGACGCCGCAAAGGGGCGAACCTCAATTTTTCCAAAAATTATAGATGAGCTAGAAAACATTTATTATTACCCGATTACTAGCTTTTTTTTTCATAAGAAAATTAATCTTATTTGTAGTTTTCCATTAAGTCTAATATATTTGACGAATTTAGTTTATAATTTTCAAAGTTGTGCATTACTCGGTCTAGTTTTCCTCTTCCTCAGTCTGTAAATCCACTGCTGGACTTAGACCTGTATTATAGTAGGACTAACCTTATTTGTCGCGCTTATCTGGCGGATTGATCAGATTCGCACCTTTGACTCTGCTTTTGAGTTGCGTTGAACGGCTGTCCCCACATATTGCCTTATACAAATTGGACTATGCCATAATTGTCACACCTGGCGGGCGGGTTGGCAACCGCAGTTTTTATTACTTTGAGTTGTTATCAGGAAGATGCTGCTGCCCATCTCCTGTTTGAGTTTCCCTCTGTCGCCTCTTTCGACACCCACGGGACGACATTCTTACACCGCCACTACACGGTAACTACACGGTGTCACTCCCGTCACTCGTCTGGGTATTACACGCTTGGTGCTATCCATCTCGGTTATACTTAAAGGGAAAATTAATTATTTATTTATATATTTAAAATTTTTATTGTGCTAATCATAAAGACTTAATACCAGTTAGCATTCTCTGTCAGTCAACAAATGGCGTGGTGAGAAATTTGTTGCAGGTGACTTAAATAACTAAATAGGTATAAAAAATTAATATTTATATATATGACACCTCGTTCCTTGACGAAGGCCTACATTCAGCAGTGGACTTGTGAAGGACTGTAATGATGATGATGACACATATTAAAATAATGCTTAAATACAAACAAATACCTAATAATCCATATGCTCCGAAATTTGCGCGTTCATACATCAACGTCTAAAAATGTTCAGAGAAATTGTGGAACAAGTTCAGCTTGTAACCCTCCTTGTTGCTAGTTGAATCTCGTCTCACTCAACGAGCAACTAGAATGTTGTAAAAACTGTGTAAGTGCTCAGAGTAATGTATGATAAAAATAACAAGTTAATTGCAGTACATTATGTTATCACACTTACCCTCAGAAAGATAGTATAGCCTACTTCTTTTAATATATAATACAGTTTTATTTGTATTTATGAATTGGTTTCCCATAATCATAACTTGTAGATTTTAACTAATAAATAAAACTAAAAAATAAAAAGTTATCTCCCACACTTCCCACTGCTTGGTTTAGGGTGTTACTTACCTAGACGTACGTACTTTTTTTCTAAGAATAAGTGTGACACGAGCACACAGTCCACCTGATAGTAAGTGGATGTATAGCACATAGATTACTACACTACATTTATTCAAATGCAGAGTCAAAATGCAAATGCTTTATTACCCCTAAGAACTAAGATGGAGCGCTTCTCCGGTTCTCGTCTCTAGTTCTCTACAATCACCACATAAAACACAGCAGCATTAAGCTGTTGTTTTAAGCTGGTATTCTGTGAGAGCATGGCCCTTCTGGTCGAGCTGACACACAAGTTTCTTCGTATTTTGGATTAACACTGTGATGCTGGTGTAAGGTGGGATTGGAAGGGCATCGCTTATTATGAGCTTTTACCGCCGGCCAAAACCATTGATTCCGATCTCTACTGCGACCGACTAATGAGACTCAAGCAAGAAATTGAGAAAAACAGCCGAAATTGATCAACAGAAAAGGAGTGGTCTTTCATCATGATAACGTCAGACCACACACACCAGCCACTCAGCAAACATTGAGGGAGCTTGGTTGGGAAGTGTTAATGCATACCCCATATAGTCCTTACCTAGTACCCTCAGATTTAACATCAACAGAGGACTGGCAAAACTATTTCTCGCGTTTTTGTGATCAAAAATCCAAGATTAGTACAGTACAACAATGGGATTGTCATTACCTACAAGATACGAACTATAATTAAACGTAATTAAACTTTGAAAAAAATAATTTCTTGAATTTATATATAAAATATGAAGAAACTTTTCCTCGACCTAATATAATATACCCATAGCTACGGCATAAAATTACGTATAAATTAATAGTATTATATCATCATCATCATCATCATCATCATTACAGCCTTTCATAAGTCCACTGCTGAACATAGGCCTCCCCAAGGAATGCCACAAAGCACGGTCCTGAGCCACCTGCAACAGAAGCAAAAAAAAGCAAACAAGCCAAAGCCAACCCGCTCGCCAAGCGTGGCAACTATGGCAATATACCCCCCATGAGCAATGACATAGAATAGAATCCTCATCATCATCATTATAGCCCTTCACAAGTCCACTGCTGAACATAGGCCTCCCCCAAAGAATGCCACAAAGCACGGTCCTGAGCCACCTGCATCCATCGACTTCCTGCATGTCTTACCAGGTCGTCACTCCATCTCGTGGGGGGACGCCCTACACTTCGCCTACCGGTACGAGGCTGCCACTCGAGAACCTTAGAATAGAATAGAATAGAATAATTTTTTATTCAATATTGATTATTACATAATACTTATTGAAAGTCATTTTTTATTAACCACTGGTTCGGAAAATACCTCAGTCCTGGGAAGAACCAGCAAGAAACCCAGCGGGACTTTTTTTTATTACAACAATACAACAAGACAATAGTATTATATATTGAATATAAATTAAACGTTATTAGAATAAGCAATGTCTTATTTATTAAGTTTAATAAAACTCATACACACTCGTAATTATGTGTCATTTATGTCTTTCTCTAACCATGTAAGTTGTCAGTAATAAAAATGATATACGGATAACAAGCAACAAACCCCCGCAGCGCACTCTATACACGATGACATCTGCAGGCTTGTCTGCAAGTAATTGATTACACATAAGTCTGATATGTTAACTTAGTTTTCAGCCTAGACATCATCAAGCAAAAAAAAAAGAAAAAAAATCGGTTGTCTGTAAAGTCGGTTTACTGACGATAGTTGAACGTGACAACGTCATAAGAAATATTTAATATCGAAAGAATCATTACCTTTATCGCCACAATTATCGTTGCTATAAACAATTGACACCACATTCGCTCGCACAGTCGCTCGATCCGCGCTCTCGCTTGCACTTTAAATGGAACGCCTAGGTAACGCCGCTTGAGTCATGTTTTTTCGTGCGTGCAGCGAGCTTCATCAATTTATAAGACGTTGTCACGACAAAAAAAGAAAAAAGAAAAAATATTATACCCTGTTTTCCTTCACCGCCGAGCACGTGATGATACATCACTCTTTTTAATCAAAACTGAAGTTACAAGCGATCTTACTACTTGCAGCCAACTTCAAAGAAAGAAAGCTCTCGCAAATCGCAATAGGTGATATGTTATCCATTGTATAATTGAATAGTTATAGATATAGTTTTTATTAAAATTTGTAATGCTTCAATAAATAAATAAATAAAACATCAGTTCACAATTGACGATAATACATAAAATGCATACAAAAAATCATACAGTAGAACTGAGGACTTTGTCTTTTTTTGAAATCGGCTAAAAAGAAGCAGAAATTCATCCTGGAACGGATATTGCCTTGCAGCAGTATCTATCGAGTGTTGTTGTTTACGACTCGTTTATGGAAGGTAGTCATGTTAATTACCGTACCTGGTGTACTGCTGCCGGCTATACGCGATAACCCCACGTGCGTTAGTGACGTACAGTTCTTTTTCCATTCCTAGTTGAGCTTGAGCTCTATCCAATTATGAATGTAAGTATTGGTGCATATATTTTTGAAGTTATATTTCTTTTGGGGCGTTTGGGAAAAATGATGATATAAACGGTACTTATAACAAAAACACAATTTTCTAAATTTTTATCTGTCTGTCCATTTGTTCCGGCTAATCTCCGAAACCGCTGGACCGATTTTGATCGGACTTTCTCTGGCAGACAGCTGATGTTATAAGGAGTAACTTAGGTTACTTTTATTTAAGAAAAAAAATTAGGGTTTCGCGCAAAAAAAATTAAAAGCCTAAATTATACGCGGGCGAAGTCGCGGAGAACAGCTAGTCTTCAATATAATGGATTCGCGCAAAACCAGATCCTATTAATTATCATATAAAAAATTGCTCTTTCGATCGAAGCAAAATTTTCACAAGCTTACTTATGTAAAAACGTAAAAAACAACGTTTTAAATTGAGAAACAAACACATCAACCGTATTTATGCGTGTGGACTTGCAATTCAACATGCGTTGGAGGCTGGACGCCGCGCCCAAGCCTTGTAACGAGCAAAAAATGACGTCTATATAAACTGCGAGACCGGTGCCTCGGGCTGCCAGCTTGGAGTGCTCCATTATCAATCCGCTCTTTACTGTATTAGCCTTATTAAAGCTCTCGCAAATCGCAATGGGTGATTTGTGATCCATTGACTAATTGAATAGTTATAGGTAAAATTTGTATTTACTTGTTTTAGTTAATATTTATGTGAACAGTAAAATTTGTATTTGATTATAAACTAACTGATATCCGGCGCGTTGCAGTCGGAAAAGAAGTAATTGTGTAAATATCCTTTTAAATTTAGATCAGTTATATTGTTTAATTGAAGTTGGATGATATATAATTTTCAAATAAATTTGTCGATACATTACGGGCGCTGCCTACTGTAAGTTAATTATACTATGTCTATAACCTTTTTTTTATAGGATATGGGTGACAAGCGAGCACACAGTCCACCTGGTGGTAAGTGGTTGATGTGGCCCATAGACATCTACATCTATCCCCGATTACGAATCAAAATGCAGATGCGTTGTCACCCGTGAGGACCAAGATGGAGTGCCTCATTTCCAGTAAAAAGGGTCTCCAGTTCTCTACACTCACAATACGAAACACAGCAGCGTTAAGTTGCTATTTTACGCTGGTATTCAGTGAGAGCGTGGTCCTTCCCCGGTCGAGCCGACCCTTTCGTGCTGCAACTATACCAATAATATAGCTGCAGCATGGCTCTACTACGTGAATATAGCTGCAGCATGGCTCTACCACGTGAACCTTCGCACATGTGCAGTCAATAAGTGGACAAAGTTTTACCGCAATCTGATCAACGGTATGGCAGCGGATAAAATAAGAACAAACTAAAATATTTTTTTATATAATAAAATGGGTGTTTAAGATTATTCCTAATGTGATGTCTGACATTAGGTAGAGGTATGATCATGTTTTATGGGTAAAGTAAGAAAGTGTTTCAGCTAGATGTATGTATGTATGTACGCCTATTTCTTTGGCAGGCTCTGTGGCCATAATGGTTTGATGGATCTTAACATAATATGGGGTGTTGTTTGAGCTGTCTTATCGTAAAAGTGACATAGAATACAAAACTTTTGTCTCTTCAGTAAGTCTTTTTACGTAGTCGGGTTTTCTTAATTACTGTATTAACCTTTGGACTTACCTTACTTACTTTTCTACCAACTTTAAAAAGGAGACGGTAATCAAATCGGCTGTATGTTTTGTATGTGTTTTATGTTACCTCATTACTTTTTTCTGGGTTAACCGATCTCGATGATTCTTTTTTTATTATTATTTATATTGACGTTGGTTGTACAAAATTTTTAATTTTAAATTATTTATACTTTTATACGCTTCAATTACGTCATAACTTTTTTCTTATAGATGTTTGCTTAAAATTTATGTTATTATTGAGTTAGTAAAATTTTTTTTCTTTGTGTGAACCTGAAATAAATAAACGACGTTCCTGTGTGTGTTGTGTGTTTAGTCGGGGTCATAAAGGATGTCGAGTCGTTAAGAGCTCATTATACGTGGGATTCACTGAAAGTTTCGTGCCGATGAATAAAACAATTAAGATGTAAAGTAATATTTTTACTGCGTTTCAAAGTATTATCCGTTACATTTTAAACACTTTTTCATTCGTTCAAACCATTTTTAAAAACATAAGGCCCGTTGGTTCTAGGGCATGTTTTTCACGTGCAGTGGCCTCTTCTGGCTCCGTTAATGTCAAACCTCTTATCAAATATTTGATTTTTGGGAAAATAAAGAAAAATCATGATGCGACTGTGTTCAGGATGGGTCACATGTGTTTAAGTCAAAAAGGACTTTGAAAAATGTCTTGTTCGCGGTTTGCACCGAAGCATTGTCATGGTGCAAATAGGATGCAACTTCTTGGTCGTGTTTCCTAACTTTTCAAAGACACTGGGCAAACAAATGGTGGTGTACCACTCACTGCATTTGATCATCAAGTGACATATTGCAGACAGAGTAAAAACTTAGAGAAAAAAACGCAATATTTTTTTTGGCTCATGCTTCTTGGCTGCCTTAATTGGTTTTCTGTCAGCTTCGAACACGTACAGAAGACTGTTGCTTTCTTTCCGGAATGTAGCAATATATCCATGTTTCATCGCCTGTCACAATGTTATAAACATCATTTGAACGTCTGTGATCAACCTTTAACAACATTTTTTACATGGGTTAACTCGAGCCCGTTTTGTCCTGGGGTGAGTTCATGAGGAATCCAGAGGCAACAAGGTTTTTTACTTTTAAATGTCAATGTAAAATGTTTTGAATTTGCCTCATACCAATACCCAAATATCCTCGAATCTCCTCATGGGTGATGGAGCCGATTTTCTTCAATCACTTGACAGTAGCTACATTGTCCTCAGTGATCGCAGTTGTGGGTCAACCTACACGAATTTCATCATGGAGAGAAACACGATCAAATTCTGCATACTATTGCCTTACGGTGCTCAAATGGGGTACTCCCCACCCAAAAGCACAAGCAGTGCAATCTTGCGGAGAGTGAACTTTTAAAATCATAAAAAATCAATCGCTTTAAAATCTTCTCGTGTTAATACAATGTTTGCTACAGATGCCGAACTCCAACTAGTGATAAAAAATAATTGACGCGCGACTTCCTGAAAAATAAAACAAAATATAAGTTTTTTTTCTTTGCTTATGGACTCGTACGGTTATACTTTTGCCAGTATCAAGTAATGATAAATTATTCTTTAAAATAATTTCTTTCAAAATCTTCACAATATGCCGATGCGTCACATTGAAAAGTTCTTGGGAGATGTTGACGATAGCTTGACTCAACAGATAGTCGACGACGACAGTATCTCAAGTTCTTAAGGCGCCTAAGAGGACAAAATAACCTAAAGTTTATATTACCATCGGAGCACTTGTTTCATCTTTTCCAATAAATGTCCACAAACACTTAATACACAATATCGCATCTCCTTTACGTATCAAAATCCACTTCAAACCATCTTCAAATCATTATTTAAACCATAAAACAGTAGCAACAATCCGCTAGCGGTCAAGTTCCCGCCAAAACTCCATACTTATATATTACTTATTAAAAAAATATAACATTCAAAATTCAAACATTTATGAGCGGCATGTAGCGTAGAACTTGCGTGTGTCCTATGTATTTTTTGCCGACTTCCAAAAAGGAGACGGTACTCAATTATACTGTATGTTTTTTTTATGTGTGTTATCCCATAACGTTTTACTTGGTGAACCGATTTCGATGATTCTTTTTGTTTGAAAGCTGGTACTTCTCGTGTGGTCCCATATGATCAAGGTCAGACCAATAGTTTTTGAGTTATTCTTAATAACTTATTTTGAAGTCGGCTGTACCAAAATTTTAATTTTAAATTATAACTACACGACTAATCCTAGCGATACATTGTTAAGACTAATAAAGACCTTTATGATATTAACGAATTTTATCCTTGTTTAGTTAACCAAATAGCGTCTTAGCTGTATTAGAAACAGCGGGATGGACATTAATAACAAGAAGGTTATGTTTTGCTGTCTGTCCTCGAGTTCAGTCCTCCGCTTCCCGCTCCCCGGCTGCGCTCCTATCGTATTATACACCGATAAGCATGAGGTGCGTTCTCTTTTAGCCGCTGATTTCCCCTCGTTACCATCGACAGGTCAGGGCTGCTTAGCTAGCAAGGGGGAAAAGAGTAATATATTAGTTACTTTTTAGAAAACTGAATTGTAGGTACTTGTATGTAGAAATATGCGAACGATAGCTAATACTGACAGATTTGATTGTAACCTCAAAAGAAATATTAACATACTAGCAAGTCAGAGAGATATTCAATATCAACTATCTCTGTCTATAAAAGTCAAATGTTGTCCGTTAGTCTCGCAAAAATTCGAAAATGACTGGACCGATGTTGATGAAATGTTTTGTGTGTGTTTGAGTGGGTCCCTGGATGATTTAAACGATTCACAATTGGACCCGGTAGGTAGCGCTATTGTCGAGATCCAGAAATCATCCGAGCGAAGCCGGGGCGGATTGTTAGTATACAATATTTATTACCATTATAAAAAAACTAAAACTACAAACTTAAATTATCATACAGTCCTGCTCCCCGTGGAATGGCTAGGAGTCTTTGAACGAGAAAATAATCAGTTTTCTTATCATCAGCAGCGATGACTAGTCGAGGATACAGTTCCAGTACTGTACTGTCTGTAGTGCATCAGCGATGTTTGCAGAATACCAAGTTGACGACTTTGCAGCCATTATTCGCAAAAAAACCACATCGCTGATATTTAGAGCGCGAGGCAGTCCCAATAGCATTCTGCAAACCCTGGCAGATAGGTATACTTCTCCGCTTTGGGCCTGCTTTGTGAGGAGGGTTATTTTAAAACACAGTTATTTAAATTAAATCCAAATTGACCTCATCTGATTTTATTTTGATATTTTATTTTATTTTGATTGTATTTAATCTAATTTAATTAAGACATTATTTGATTTCGATTGATTTTTATTTGATTTTTTGTTTGATTGTATTTTATTTTGATATTCCTATTATTCGATTATTATTTTATTTTTATTTTTGATTTTATTGTAATTTAATTTTGGGTATAGATTTGATTTTAGTTTTGTAGTAGTAAAGTTTAGTAAATTTATTTGATGTTCTCAATTACTAACCTTATATAAGTCATACTAACAACTTATGGATCTTTGATATCTGAAATAAAGAATTATTATTATATATTATTATAGTACCCCTGAGATGAGAGGCTGTCAAAGTGTATACGCAAGTAGCATCCCACACTAGGGCTTTTCCTCTCTCCCAAGGCACCAATGTCATACAGTCGGGTCTCCTGCCATCCTCTCTAAATATTCCACAAGGCTCTAAAACCGAGGGAACATTTATAGGACATATTGAATTATTTCGAATAGAATTACATTTTATTTTAGAAGAAGATAGAATTACATTTTGATTTTTTAAACTATAAATATCCAAACCAAATCAAAATATCATATCAAAATAAACTTTTATATCTTTTTGGTGCGATTCAAAACTGACCGTGCATGCTTAACAGCCCTGAAGCTAAATGAAAACCGTATCGGTCATCATAACTCGTCTTCTTGTTGGAGGCCATGTTTTTTTTTTTAACTGCAGTCGACGTAGAACGACTTAGTTAACTGATAAACCGTTTATGTTCAATTAGCGTTTGAAAGTTGTGTATTACGGTGGACGAGGTGTCAGCAGTGGTTATTATTTCTAACAATTTTTTATTAAGATCATTCCTACAAATGAAAAGAAAGTTTATGTTTATAGAATAAGTGTAAAAATCGTGTACAAAGTCCACCTCATGTTAAATGGATGTTGTAATGTGAGTTTTTTTTTACTGAAAAAGGGTGACAAACGAGCATATAGTCCACCCGATGGTAAGTGTATACTGTGGCCCATAAGCATTCCATCTTAGTCCTCAGGGGTAACGACGCATCTAACGTTAAAGGACATGAAATAAGTAGTAACATTAATTAATTAAAGTACTTTATCGAAAAGTGTAGGTATATCATTTCATGAACTATAAAATCGTTTTTAATTTGTGAGAAGTGTTATTTAATCTATAAAATTAATTTTACGGATCTTATCCCGTTTACTTTTTATTTTTAAATCTCGACGTTTCGATTTGATATCGACCACGGCATCCACTTACCATCAGGTGGGCTTCGTGCTCGCTTGCCCTTGCCCTTTCATATCATGCATATAAAAGTGGATGTTTGAATATATGAAATCGTTTAACTCAAAATCTGTTTCATCGATCACCAGGTTTATATTTTAAACAATTTTTTTTATTTAATTTGCTTTTTTTTAAACACAACCAATGATATTTGTTATAGGTTGTGTATGTATTCAGTAACTGGCAAGATATCGTCTGCCGGATGCAGCTAGTATAAAAATTTATTATAAAAATAAATTTCAAATACAATTAAATAAATTTAAAGTATAATAATTCTCTACAAAATGCAGGAGTGTATAAGCTTGATTGTGAATGTGGTCTCTCTTATATAGGCAAACAATAAGATCTATAATAATTAAAAATTAAAAATTTTGTACAGCCGACTTCAATATAAGCGACTTCAATATAGGTTATTTAAGAATAACTCAATAACCATTGGTTTGACCTTGATCAAATTCATATGGAACCACACGAGAACTATCAGCTTTCATATAAAAAAGAATCATTGAAATCGATTCGCCCAGTACAAAGTTATGAGGTAACACACATAAAAAAAACATACGCGTCGAATTGAGTACCGTCTCCTTTTTGGAAGTCGGCAGAAAACCCGCGTAAATGAACATAAAGCTGACTTGAAACACCAACGCTACGGAAAGTCTGTGCAGTTTGTGATCATATCCTAGACCTCATCCCAATTTCAATAGAGAAGGAGGCATTTACTTGGGATCCTGTAATTAATAAAATTAAACTAACCCCAAACATACCACTGCAAGACTTAAAGACACAGTAAGTTTATTCTGCATAGATCGAATAAAAAAATATATTGGTAAATCCAATTGAGCATACCTTCGCATTAAAAATAACGTATAGCATGATTAAACGGATTTTTTTTTAAAAAAGTTTAAATACATTTCGACAGCACTATCGGCTTCAACACCCTCGAAACCCATGAAAATGACACCCATGATGAAAAAATTTATACCTATTGCAGCCGCCATCTTAGCTTTACATTTCTACAGCACTATCGGCTTCAACACCCTAGAAAACCATGAAAATGACACCCATGATGAAAAAATTGGTACCTACTTCAGCCGCCATCTTGGATTTACATTTCGACAGCACTATCGGCTTCAACACCCTCGAAGCCCATGAAAATGACACCCATGATGAAAAAATTGGTACCTACTTCAGCCGCCATCTTGGATTTACATTTCAACAGCACTATCGGCTTCAACACCCTCGAAAACCATGAAAATGACACCCATGATGAAAAACTTTATACCTATTGCAGCTGCCACCTTGGATTTACATTTCGACAGCACTATCGGCTTCAACACCCTCGAAGCCCATGAAAATGACACCCATGATGAAAAAATTGGTACCTACTTCAGCCGCCATCTTGGATTTACATTTCAACAGCACTATCGGCTTCAGTACCCTCGAAAGCCATGAAAATGACACCCATGATGAAAAAATTGATATCTATTGCAGCCGCCATGTTGGATTTACATTTCGACAGCACTATCGGCTGCAACACCCTCGAAAACCATGAAAATGATATCCATGATGAAAAAATTTGGTACCTACTTCAGCCGCCATCTTGGATTTACATTTCCATAGCACTATCGGCTTCAGCACCCTTGAAAACTATGAAAATGACACCCATGATGAAAAAATTGATATGTATTGCAGCCGCCATGTTGGATTTACATTTCGACAGCACTATCGGCTGCAACACCCTCGAAAACCATGAAAATGATATCCATAATGAAAAAACTTGGTACCTACTTCAGCCGCCATCTTGGATTTACATTTCGACAGCACTATCGGCTTCAACACCCTCGAAACCCATGAAAATGACACCCATGATGAAAAAATTGATATATATTGCAGCCGCCATCTTGGATTTACATTTCCATAGCACTATCGGCTTCAACACCCTTGCAAACCATGAAAATGACACTCATGATGAAAAAATTGGTACCTACTTCAGCCGCCATCTTGGATTTATATTTCGACAGCACTATCGGCTTCAACACCCTCGAAACCCATGAAAATGACACCCATGATGAAAAAATTGATACCCCTTGCAGCCGCCATCTTAGATTTACATTTCGACAGCACTATCGGCTTTAACACCCTCGAAAACCATGAAAATTACACCCAAGATGAAAAAATTGATATCTATTGCAGCCGCCATGTTGGATTTACATTTCGACAGCACTATCGTCTTCGACACCCTCGAAAACCATGAAAATGACACCCATGATGAAAAAATTGGTACCTACTTCAGCCGCCATCTTGGATTTACATTTCGACAGCACTGTCGGCTTCAACATTCTCGAAAACCATGAAAAAGACACCCATGATGAAAAAAATTATACCTATTGCAGCCGCCACCTTGGATTTACATTTCGACAACACTATTGGCTTCAGCACCCTCGAAAACCATGAAAATGACACCCATATTGAAAAAATTGATACATATTGCGGCCGCCATCTTGGATTTACATTTCGACAACCCTATCGGTTTCAACACCCTCGAAAACCATGAAAATTTCACCCATGACAAAAAAATTGATACTACTTACTTTTAGTACGTACTACTATTATTTATTCTGTGCTTTTAAAATATTGTAATAAAAAAATCTGTTATTATTATTATAATCAAGTATTTAAGAAATTTGGTTATTCGAATATTGTGTATTTGTACAGTGATCTTTTTGAGCCGCTGTAAACAACCGAAATAATGTTCACTCACGACGGCGACTGACGGCGAACCATAGATAAATATAAATGTAGCAAGCTAATGCGGCGAACTGATATATACAGTAATCTATGGCGATGGCCAACTGAGTTAGTGAAACTACTCTGTGGCTGCATATCCCCATTTACAGAAATAATTCTATACGAGGCTATCAAATCAACGAAAATTTCGCCATTTTCGAGCCGAAAAAAATTAATTATAGCTAAACAAAACAAAATTACACTGCCATTTACATTCAGTGGCTTCCCACATGATAGATGAAGAGATTAATAAATAGATTGAGTTAAACAATTGATATTTACAAAAGTTATAGTGTTTACAAGCCTTGGGGACATGATAAATCCACACCATAAGCCACTAAAACCCCTTTTTTTATTTAAAAATAGCAATTAATCGAGTTAAAAAAAATATTAATAAGTTCAACAATCATTTATCTTTCTAACAATGTGTTTTTTATATCATTTATATGTGTAATATGATTGCTGGATACGATTTCATGCGACAAAACGGTGTAATTTTGATTTTTAGGCGTTAGTAGAACATACCCACGCGCTTTGCGCTCGGTATGCAAAATAAGGTACCTACTCCGGGTTAACTCTGACATCGGGATGTCAATCACCTCACTACCCCGCGGCCATGGGTGCTACAAAGCACCCAAAATGCCGGGAATTAAAAGTAAGTAGTATTAAACGCGATAAAATCCGTAAAAATAGTTTTCTTCAATATTACTACACTTAATCAGTACAAAAGAGCTATCAAATAAATATTATCAATATGCAATTACGTTGAAGCAGTTCCGAGAAACGGGTCCGGTTTAGTCACGCCGCGCCAAGATTCGACAAATCGCGGGTAATGGTCGGATAATTGATACCCAGAGAATCCGCCGGATTGGCCGTCCGGTCACGACGCACAGTACAGCGAATGTAGGGCAAATTAGGCACTCGCCGAATAAAATTCAATAACGAATCATTTATTTACGACTAGCGACTTACTCCGGATTTGCTTGGATAGTTATATATTGGATAGGGTGGATGCCCCTATTACCAGCCTTTTAGTGCTAATTACAACTTTATAAATTCCTGTTATTTTAATTAGGGCACAATGTTTTTAAACATTTGTTTTAATAAGGTTATTTATGGACAAATGTAATGAACATTTATTTACAATCATATTATTTCAAGAACAATTTTAAAAACGACGATAAGCAAAAAAAGGCGTAATGACTCAAATTCCAGCCAGCCTGAACCCAATGTCGTCCTTTTGTGTACCTAACGTCAGCATAGCATAGGGTTATGCCTTTTGAGTTTTTGGTAGGTACCTATTATAGGTAAGTTTTAGAGGTACAGTAATAAATTCGTAACAACTTTTAAGTTTGAATCTGCATGTCACAAGCATGGAATATGTATTAAGGCATACAACAACATTATTTTATTTTAATGCTTTACTACTTATCTTACTGTGTTTTAGTTTAAAGCAGTTCAATAAATTAAAGCAAATTATGATAAAATATTATGTAGTACATCGATTTCTAATAATTGAATCATCCAAGTTTTCAAATCATCATCGTCATTACAACCTTACACAAGTCCACTACTGAACATCCTCCTCCATAGACTGCCGCAAAGTCTGGTTCATTTATGTTCTAAGTTATAATTAGTATTACTAAGTTATAGTTTTTGCTTGTATATACTATATTTATTGCTTGTTTTTTCTTCTTCCTCAAAAAATAATTGAATACATAAGGTGTTCTTTATATACACCGAATGTCAGATAGAAAAGCTAGTACATATTTTGCTAAACTTTAAAATCTAAAACCAATTTTAAAACAGACGAATTGATCATAACTCCCTTAACTATAAAATAAGTTATGATCTAATTAATAGTATCTATTCCAGTATGACAGCCCTGATTTATATTACAATTTTTATATTTGATTATAACAGCTGGGCGGCTGACATTATGCACTCCATAACTTTGGTATATCTAATTACAGCCCCATTAATTTACACTAAAAGAAAATAAATAAATTGTGAATTTAAACAAAAATAACTGCATTAATATGTTTATAGTCATATTCATAGAAATCAAAACGCCTAATGAGATAATGTAAAGTAAGTATAATTTTACCGGGATCATAACTTGTCAAAAAATTAGGAAAGTTAGCCGTTTTCGTCGCGTACGTGTTTTGATTTTTAATTTAACACTGTTAAGTTTAGAACTGTGACGTAATATTTGAAATATACTTTCCTCTAGTTACGAAGAATTTTTTAGTTGACAATATTTGTAGTTAAGACTACTAGAAATCTTATTTACGAAGTAAAACATACGTCGACAGGTATACCTCAAAACTTGAAAAGGATATTGTACAACCAGTGTGTGTTGCCAGTTATGGATCTGAGACGTGAGAAATGTAGGCAAAAATGAGGATATGCGCAGTAGAATCAGAGTAACCGACATAACCCAATGGAATAGTAAGCTGAAGTGGTAATGGGTCGGCCATATAGCTCGGAGAACCAACAACAGATGGTGAAGAAAGTTCTCGAGTGGCGCTCTCGTACTGGCGGGAGAAGTGTAGGGTGCCCCCCCCCCCCTACATATTTTTTTTTTCGAATAATGTTATCATCATTGAAAAGTCGAGTTTGAAATAAATTTTTTTCGGTTTCTAGTGTATGTACATGTTACGGCTAAAAGCCGAAGTGCTGGCTTTTAGCTGGCTACCACTAGGTGCAGCTTATTGCGGTTGGTTAAATTTATGTGTACTATTAAATTTGTAAAATCATGAATATACGTATTACGTATTTTTGAACAGTGGTAGAGCCAGGCAGCAGCTTTTGCTGTCGCACGGATGGGCCGGCTCGAACCGGGGTGGTACCACGACCTCACAGAATACCAGCGTGAAGTAGAGATTTACCTCTGCGTTTCGCTTGGTGAGTGCAGGTGGCCGGAGGCCCTTTTTACTGGAAATGAGGCATTCCATCTTAGTCCTCACGGGTGACAACGCATCTACATTTTGATTTCTAATAGAGGATAGATGTAGATGTCTATGGGCCGCAGCAAGCACTTACCATCAGGTGGACTGTGTGCTCGTTTGTCACCCTTATCCTATAAAAAAAAAATGAAGTAATATCAGCGACCGTAGGTTAGTGTGCGGTTGCAATTATATTATTCAAATATAATATATATTATGCAAATTATATTGTTTCTAATTTATAATTCAATTGCAATTGGTGTATCATACATAATTTATAAATTAGATAAATGTCTGCGGCTTTAGGGTGGCCCAAGAGCCACCTCAACCGCACCCTAACCTACTGTCGCTGATATTACTTGATATGTGTTTCCGTATTTTAAAAAATTTAACAGTACACCTAAATTGAACCAACTAGGCTAGAACTAGATGTAACCGTACTTCGGTCTTTAGCCGTAACATATTAACAAAACAAAGCCTCAGCGCTTTGTTCTTCAATTTTTTACACATTTTTTAATCTTTTTTTTTTATAGGATATGGGTGACAAACGAGCACACAGTCCACCTGATGGTAAGTGGTTGCTGCGGCCCATAGACATCTACATCTATCCTCTATTACAATTCAAAATGTAGATGCGTTGTCACCCGTGAGGACTAAGATGCAATGCCTCATTTCCAGTAAAAAGGGCCTCCGGCCACCTGCACTCACCAAGCGAAACGCAGAGGTAAACCTCCTACTTCACGCTGGTTTTCTGTGAGGTCGTGGTACCACCCCGGTTCGAGCCGGCCCATCCCTGCGACAGCAAAAGTTGCCGCGTGCCTCTACCACTGTTTAATTATTATGTTTTTAAAAATATCTGTAGTTTGGTTTATGAATTTCTTATCTAATTAATATCGCTCTACTTGAGGATGGGTACTATTACTGGCTGGGTATACTACCTCCTGCTTGGGATCCTGTAATTAATAATTTAAAATTTTAAATTTTGTACAGCCGACTTCAATATAAGCGACTTCAATATAGGTTATTTAAGAATAACTCAATAACCATTGGTCTGACCTTGATCAAATTCATATGGGACCACACGAGAACTATCAGCTTTCATATAAAAAAGAAGAATCATCGAAATCGGTTCGCCCACTACAAAGTTATGAGGTAACACACATAAAAAAAATACACTCGAATTGAGTACCGTCTCCTTTTTGGAAGTCGGCAGATAAAATAAAAACTAAACCCAAGCATACTGCAACAAGACTTCAAGACAGTATATTCATTCTGCGTAGATCGGACCAAAATTAATAATTAAAAAAGTTGCAGGTACGGGACGTAAATCACCTTTTTTTATAGGATAAGGGTGACAAACGAGCACACAGTCCACCCGATAGTAAGTGGTTGCTGCGGCCCATAGACATCTACATCTATCCTCGTTTGCGAATCAAAATGCAGATGCGTTGTCACCCGTGAGGACCAAGATGGAATGCCTCATTTCCAGTAAAAAGGGCCTCCGGTCACCTGCACTCACCAAGCGAAACGCAGAGGTAAACCTCTACTTCACGCTGGTATTCCCTGAGGTCGTGGTATCACCTCAGTCCCCCGTGACCATGGGTGCTGTAAAACACGCAAATCGTCAGGAATTAATAAAAATAAGTTAATTAAACGCGATATAATCCGTAAAAGTAGTTTTATTCAATGTGTAGTGTTCGCGTAAATATAAGAAATCATTAATTATAAATGAACTACGAGGGTGGATTGAAAAGTACTCAGCCTAACCAAGAAAATAAACACATACTAAATCAGTTATATTTTTATTTTTCTACATAATCACCCTCAAGTTCAATACACTTTTGCCACCTCCCCTTCCAAGCATTTAGACCGTTGAAAAAAAATGATTCTTCCTTAGAGTCAAAATATGCGTCTACAGCTGCTTTGACCTCGTCGTTTGTCGAAAATCTTTGACCTCCCAAGTGCTTTTCTAGGTTAGGGAACAGAAAGAAGTCTGATGGTGCCAGATCAGGTGAATACGGCGGATGCGGTAACAGTTCAAAGCCACAGTTGAGAATTTCAGCCATTGACTGTACTGACGTGTGAACACGGGCGTTATCTTGATGAAACAGGACTTTTCTTCTGAGCATTCCTCGACGTTTTTCTTTTATTTCCTCTCGTAAACGAGAACGAGTAAGGTAGAAAAGAAAGGTAAGTAAGGTTGAAAGAAAACGTAGTAAGGTGCAGTAGTAATCAGAGTTTAAAGTCTGACCCCTTTCAAGATAATCAATCATAATCACACCTTTCGAGTCCCAGAATACTGAAGCCATCACCTTATTTGCCGACAAAATCGACTTAGCCTTTTTAGGGGGTGGTGAACCAGGTCTTCTCCACTGTTTTGATTGTTGTTTTGTTTCCGGTGTACAGTAATGAACCCATGTTTCGTCTATAGTAACAAAACGATTCAAAAAATCATCTGCATCGGCTTCAAATAACTCCAAACAGTCGCGTGAAATAGTCAATCGCGTCCTTTTTTGTTCAACTGAAAGCAGTCGCGGAACCCACCTCGCAGACACCTTGTGGAAACCCAACTCGTTGACAATGATGTTTTGAGTTCGTTCATAAGAGATGCCTATAATCTCGGCTATCTCTCTAATTTTTAATCTGCGGTCTCCCATTATTAAATCAAGTACTTTTTTAATATTTTCGTCAGTAGTTGACGTCGAAGGCCTTCCAGAGCGGGGTTCATCTTTCACACTCTCTCTACCACGCTTAAATTCTGCTATCCATTTTTTGACGGATGAATATGACAGAGCACAATCGCCTAATGTACTGACCATGTCATCATGGATGGCTTTTGATGATAGCCCCTTCTTATGGAGGTACTTAATGACGGCACGCTGCTCGATTTGCTCCATTCGCGGAAATTATGTCCGATTACTTTGTTAATAAATTTATAAAATCACAACTAATTATCGCACACGTTTCGAACTTCACACAATGAACTAATCTGAACTGAACTAAATAATGTGGGTAGATTTGATTTTTAGAATTGAATGGATCTGTGTTAGGCCGAGTACTTTTCAATCCACCCTCGTAATTTATAATCATAGTTCTGTGTCTATGATTATAAATTAGAACTATAACATCTTTAATGGATATAAATCAAATATGTTAGAATGTCTCTCCTAGTGGCGAAACACGTGTCGTATTATCGATGGTGGTGTGTCTTACCTAGTGTAGTGGTGTTGGGAGTAGTGGTGCTAGTATTAGTGGTGACAGGGATAGTGCACGCAATTGAGATATGGCGTGAGCTGCTCTTCAAACTGGGTAAGACAAATCATTTTATTTTATTACGCGGATCTTAAGGTGAAAGCTCCAGGGTGGCCCGCGAAATTCAAATTTTCTTGCGTTTTTTGGAATTTGCAGGTCAGCGTCAGGTTGTATGTTTAATAAAATATGGTTCGCGACCGTAACGAGTATGTGTTTATAGAACTGTTATCATTAAAATCACCAATACAACCTTCTAAGTTCATATAATCCCTTTGAATGAGTTTTTCTGGAAATAGTCATATAATAGGATTATACGAACATAGACGGTTGTATTGATGATTATAATGATTATAATTTTGTAAATACATACTCGTTACGGTCGCGAATCATATTTTGTTAAACATACAACCTGACACTGATCTACAAATTGAAAAAAACGTAAGAAAATTTGAATTTCGCGGGTTACCCTGGCGCTTTCACCTTAACTAATTATTTTTTTTACATCTTTAGTATATTTTCTACTTTATATTTACTTACCTAAGCGCTTAGGCTAATTGTTTGCTTGAGAAGAATACGTCCAGATTTGTGCTTTATGCGATAGCGACTATAAATTTTTTAACTGTAATTATAATCCAATGGGCCTGTAACAAAATACGAATTGGTTGTTTATTTGCGTCTTTGCTTAAAATTAAGGCCGCACCTGCCGCAGACCGCATCTTTGTCGTGGTGAAAAAGTAGGTATGTATTCCCGTTAAGTGAATTATCAGCAGCAATATTCAAACGTATAGAAATAACTTTACTTGATCATAAAACATATACTTTTTTTTTTACTTAATTGTGTAATTCATTTATCCCTCCCAGCCATTCAAAGGACTTTTTCATCTAAAGTACTTTCCATAAGTTTCGAGTCAATCGTCCCGTAAAATACAATTCATAGAAACTATAATATAATTTAAAATTAAAAATTTTCTACAGCCGACCTCAATATAAGCGACTTCAATATAGGTTATTTAAGAATAACTCAATAACCATTGGTCCGACCTTGATCAAATTCATATGGGACCACACGAGAGCTATCAGCTTTCATATAAAAAAAGAATCATCGAAATCGGTTTGCCCAGTACAAAGTTATGAGGTAACACACATAAAAAAAGAACATACACTCGAATTGAGTACCGTCTCCTTTTTGGAAGTCGGCAGATAACACTATTTTAACCTCTTAGGTATCTAATTTTACAAAATCCTTTCTTAGTAAATGCCAAAGTTATAAAAGCCTACCCATTGTCTCAATTTCACCCTTCCACTTCTAGTAATTTTTTCTTAATATTTATGAAATAATAAAATATAGGTATTTAATTATTTTATATCAAGTGCATTAATTTGTACCACTTTTCATGTTAAAAAAACATAAACTTTGTTTTTCAAAATTCAAAATTAGAACAACCTCTGGCATCCGAGGCATCTGGCATCAGAGGAGTAGAAATATAAATGTTTAAAAAAAAGGTACAAGAAAAATGAACATTTTCTCGCCTTTTATTCTCTACATAAAAGGTCACGTATCGAAATTCCAGTAGTTTTTGAAATATTTAAACACGAATACGGCACGGATCAGTAAACTGACGTAGTAATGGGCCGGCCATATCGTAACTCGAAGAAATGACAACTGACGGGAAGGAAGGTTCTCCAGTGGCAGCCTCGTACCGGTAGGCGAATCGTAGGATGCAAGTGGCTCAGGACTATGCTTTATTAATGACAATCCTTGGTTATATCTGTGCTTATTGTGTTCCACACTTGCAATATAAACTCAGTTGAAACAGGCCGCCGCGCCGTAACCGAAATTTGTTCTACAGTTTAACTATTTGGGTTTTTTTTTATGTATAAGTTTTAAATGAATAAATGTTCTCGCAAATTAACCTTATTTTAATGTAATGGCTTTTCAAACTTTTTTTATTTTTTATTTTATAGGATGGGGTGACAAACGAGCACACAGTCCACCTGATGGTAAGTGGTTGCTGTGGCCCATAGACATCTACATCTGTCCTCGTTTGCGAATCAAAATGTAGATGAGTTGTCACCCGTGAGGACTAAGATGGAATGCCTCTTTTCCAGTAAAAAGGGTCTCCGGTTCTCTACACTCACCATACGAAACACAGCAGTGTTAAGCTGCTATTTTACGCTGGTATTCTGTGAGAAAAAACTGAGTCAAACTTTTGCTTCGCGTTTAAATTTTTTCTGTTGAGATAAAACTAGAAAGAGAGTCATCAAAGCAATCCCGACTAATTTGGAAACATATTTAATAAACCACCTACTTCTTATGTTAACGAAGGGACTTGTGAATTGTTAATGTCTTCATTTTAAAGTTATTTCTCGGTAACATTCTTTATGGTATTCCTAAGCTTGAGATCACAGGTCTGAAATATTTTGATAACTTTTATTTTATAGAATAAGGGTGACGAACGAGCGCACAGTCCACACGACTGTAAGTGGATGCTCTATTATTGATTGATAATCAAAATGCTAATGGGTAGTCACCTCCGAGGACAAACATGCCTCGTTTCCAGTAAAAGGATCTCCAGTTCTCAACGCTCATCATATGAAACACTATTCTGTGAGAACCTGGTCCTTCTCCGGTCGAGCCGATCGGTTCGTGGTAAAACTATAATATATCCGCAGCATAGCTCCACAATATCTGCCACAGATTATGCAATAAAAATAATTTTATACATATTTTTGATATTATTATCGCTATATAATATCTCCGCTCAATGTTTTATTTATTATTTAAATCCTTATTCATACATATGAACACATTTAAGGGTTACAAAGAATTAACGAAAAACGAAGAGTTAATGAAGAGTTAATGAAGAGTTAATTTAGTTCTTTACTCTATTGTGGGGATTCAGATGTGCCAAAAAGGGCACGTATGAAAATTCATAATGCTGTGCTATCATCATCATCATTCATCATTATCATTACAGCCCATCACAAGTCCACTGCTGAACACCGCGGACTGGTAGAGAATGCCTAAAAAAAGCTAAGACCATGTTCAACTTATTGTATATAAGAACACACACTTATGCTTCTAAAATCACTTGCAACTAACAACATGTTATTAGGTGCATATATGTTGACCACTGTGCATAAATATATTTGAGAGTGAAGACGTGTGTTAGTGTGTGATAAGAAATAGAGCATGGTTTCGACGTCACTCGAAATGTACGTAGTGCCCTGACTATATTTCTTTGTTTGCCTGTGATTAGATTAGATTTAATTTGATTAAATGACAGTCAGATGGCATTTGTAGTTTTTATAAAAAAAGCTTCTACCTCCATTCTCCACTCAGGCCTTCAGCTCATCAAACTAATAACTTAATTGCGGACGTTTGAAACGCATCTCTTGGAACGCATGGGAACCTCTCCGCACCACAAGCCACACTGATATCCTTCCAAGAATTAGACTTACTTTTATATATGTAGGTTTTGCACGGGAAGAATTTTACTTTTACTAGGAAAGCATGAACTATAAAGAGATAAAAGATATTGATTGTTTAGTTTTCATTAGTTGCATTGTTTTATCAAATGCATTACCGATGTAGTGATTTAGATTTTTTTAAATATATTAATTAAAAATATGTGCGATTTATATTGGTCATGACTAAAGACAACAAGTAGAATAATCATAATATACAATAGTAATGGGTCTAGCTTTTAGAGTCTCAGATTGTAGTTTAATTATCTTTAGTTATATTCATAGCATAATGTTGTATAGTAACAGTTAACCGTGTAGTGGCGATGTAAGAATATGTACTGCACATATCGACCCGTGGGTGTCGTAAGAGGCGACAGAGGGAAACTGAATTATATCTGTGCAGTCGAGTAAGGTTATCTTTTCAAGTTGTTGTGTTTCATGTTGTGGTAATTGTAAATAAATAAAATGTTTGAAGAAAGAAGGAAACGTAGCCCAAAATACAAGAAATTATGAACGTACAACTGTAAAATTTCCTGACTTTTCAACTACGCATACGAAAACAGCTGCTAAAATATAGCGGAAGCCATTAAAGTTATCTGAGATAACTGGTTTAATCCATGAACATTACTCTCGGATAAACAGTAATTCCTGGATTAAGATTTAGTAAAACAAAAAGTGCTCTTTTTTATAGGATAAGGGTGACAAACGAGCGCACAGTCCACCTGATGGTAAGTGGCTGCTGTGGCCCATAGACATTACTCTGTGAGAGTGTGTTCCTTCCCCGGTCGAGCCGACCCATTCGTGCTACAACTATACTACTAATATAGATGCAGCATGGCTCTACCACGTATATTACATATATATCTAAATCTAGAGTAAGTAGGGATTTTATTCGCTGAATAAGACTTAATAATAATAATATCCAGATCGAAGTTCGGTCATGGCGGCCAGCCTCAACGGAAATGTCAGGATTATAGTGCCTCATAGCCCGAGGTAACCCCACAACACCTGAGAGAGGTCAGGCGCAGGACCAACGGCTTTACGTGATTTCCGAGGCACGGGGCTGAGACACCGCCAACTCCCTGACTCTGGACAGATATTGGGAATTTTTTAACGGAAAATACAATAACTGATTTTTTTTTGACTCGACCTGGGATACCAACCCCATGATCAGCAACCTCGTTCACAACCACTAGATCGAAGAGGCAACATACAACACTAAAACAAGAGCTATACAAGTTTGGTGAAATTCGTATATATTATTAGGTTATAATATTATAGTCACCTTTCAAGTTGACGATGGTCATACGGGGGCGACACGGGTGCGTGGCGACACGTGTCCCGCCCGTTACAGTTTTAGTGTCTCGGGAGCATGTGAGCGAGTTTTATTGCCCATTCTTTATTGGTTATGGGAGGTTTATGGTGTGCGGAGGCTGGATTAAATATACTGCTATATTGTCGCTGCCAAATGCTACCGGGGTTTTGTTTAGAATAATCTCTGAGTATTATGAACGGCCTCGGCGTTACTTGTACGAATCTGTGATCTACTAAAAGATATAAATGATATTAAAAATGTATTAGCTAGGATTCACGTACTTAATTTAATCTTATACGTGATAGAGCCATGTTGCAGCTATATTAGTAGTATAGTTGTAGCACGAATGGGTCGGCTCGAACGGGGAAGGACCACGCTTTCACAGAATACCAGCGTAAAATAGCAGCTTAACACTGCTGTGTTTCGTATGGTGAGTGTAGAGAACCGGAGACTCTTTTTATTGGAAAAGAGGCATTCCATCTTAGACCTCACGGGTGACAACGCATCTGCATTTTGATTCGCAAATGAGGATAAATGTAGATGTCTATGGGCCACAGCAACCACTTACCATCAGGTGGACTGTGTGCTCGTTTGTCACCCTATCCTATAAAAAAAGCTATGTGTCTTACCTACCTTCAAGAGTACCTCCCGCCATAACTCAATTCGCATCGCATCGCATCGCAGTAAAATCTAAGAGTGGTCAGCCACCGTAGAGTCTACTTCACCTGAGTATCTATCACTTCTTCAAATTGTTGATTACGCATACTGCTTATTTTTTTTGTTTAGTTTTTTTTATTTGTTATTGTCAAACAGTCTAACACTGATTCGTACATATTTTAATAACTTGCGTTTATATGTTTATCTTTTAATTCTTTTATTCTTCTTTTTTCTTTCATTTACTGGTATTAAGCTACTCCATTTTACTAATTTGGATAACAGCACATCTGCACTTCAATTCACGCAAACAAACATACAGAGACATTATTTTAAAAGAGTAGATATTATGTAAAACGAATTTTACATTTTGACGGCTATTTTTCCGGGCCAATATGAATATGGGACCACCAAGAAATAAGCACTGCTGTTTAAAAGGCCAGGAATGTACCTGCAATTCTCCTAGCGTTGCAGCTATTACACACATAAAGTCCGTTCTATGAATCTCAAAAGGTAGAGAACTTTCAAACGTCGGGCTTGTTACAATATGAAACCGCCTGGGTTGCTTAAAACACAGCAGTGTAATAGGGTGTCCTCTTAAGCCAGGTATCCATTACGCGCTTCTGGCGCGCGCGCTATGAATGACCGCGCCGACCAGTTCGTTCCACGTAACGTGTTCCAAATGTTTAGAACACTTACCTCGGAACGCACGAGTGTATCAACTAAATGCGCATGGTGCGCGCGGTAGCCGTTCCAGTTCCAGTGTTTGACCGTTCAACATGGATGTCGGTCGTGTGCGAACAGCCGCCGCTTTCATAGTTTCATGTAACTTCTCTGAGCGCTTTATTATGATTAAAATGACTTTTGCTATTTCACAGCAGTTGTTTTGAACCATAGGTATATTTTTATCAATTTACGGTTACTCTGTTTCTCCATAGCTAGGAACTCAACGAACACACGAAAGATGAAAACAACCGTCTTAACTGGCGCGTGCGCCAAAACTTAACTACTTTGATACGCGGTAATAAACCTACACCAGATGGAACGGCCCGCTCCACGTTGGAGCGCTCCAACGGACAATTTGGTGTGCGTTCCAAGGCGGTATCCATTTCGCGCCGCTGGAACGCGCGCCAATGTTCGACCTCTTGGAGTGCGTTCCGCGGAACACACTGGTTGGCGCGGTTATTAATGGCGCGTAATCGATACGCGGCTGTAGATATTAATAAAAATGAGGCTAAACCAATACTGTATGTAAAAAAACTAAGTATGGAAATATTTTATTCATAACCGTCCCATCTGTGTGCTAATTTTGTGCCAGTTTCTACGGCTTTATCTTTAATTACGTGATAAAAGTTGCTATTAAAATCAAACGGAGCACTTTGTGTTCAGGCGTGATCATTAAAATACCATAACATAAAAAGCTTAAAGTGGCGTGCTTATTCGCTTAAATAATCAAAGTGCAAACTCGTAAAGCCAATCTAAATGTACTCATATCACGTTTTATATAGAATATTACCATTTTTATTCCATATAGATTACAATAATAATTATTGGAAGTCATTTAAGTTTTGCCACTGGTTCGGAAAATAAAACCTCTGTCTTGGGGAAAACCAGCAAGGAACCTAGCGGGACTTTAAAAAAATATTTACAATATAATATTTTATACATTTAAGTATGTAAACATTTAGACAGCATGGTAGCTTTCACCTCATTCCCAGGAGTTATTATCGATCATGTACTCTTTAGCAGTATAATAACCCCTATTAAACAATTTTTGCTTTATAAGAATTTTGAACTTTTCTATGGATGGGCCCTGCATATACATTGCCCTATGAAAGAATTACTGACTCTTTGAAGTTGAGTAGTAAGTATAACTATCTTAAGTCTGTTCCTAGTATTTACAAAATGTACATCACTATTTCATCTTCATCATCTGCAAAACAAAGATAGTTTCAATGTCAGTCGCATTACCCCATAGCAAGATTCCATATGACATTATGCTATAGAAATGTAAAGCTTCTAATCTTTTTTACAGCGAATAAGTACTGCAGAACTAAGTTTGCTAGCTAGTTTAGATATACAGGCTGTCCCAAAAATCGACGTCAAGCCGGAAACGGGTTATAGGCCAAGTCATGATAGTTATCAGAAAAATAAAATAAAAAGATTAAGTTATTTAATTCTTTTATAATAGGCATTTTAAAAAAATCTAAGCAATTTACAGCCTGTGATAGTCTTTTAACTCTCGTTACTACAAATCTTATATTTTTAAAATTCAAATTCAAATTTTATTTATTTGTGAATACAGATCAGAGACAGAATAGATCTTTAATAATTAAAAATTAAAAATTTTGTACAGACGACTTTAATATGAGTTATCAAGAATAACTCAAAAACTATTGGTCTGACCTTGATCAAATTCATATAAGACCACACGAGAAGTACCAGCTTTTAAATAAAAAAAATCATTCAAATCAGTTCACCCAGTAAAAAGTTATGAGGTAACACACATTAAAAAAAACATACAGTCGAATTGAGTACCATCTCCTTTTTGGAAGTCGGCAGAAAATAATTTAAAATTAAAAATTTTGTACAGGCGACTTCAATATAGGTTATTTAAGAATAACTCAATAACCATTGGTCTGACCTTGATCAAATTCATATGGGACCACACGAGAACTATCAGCTTTCATATAAAAGAAGAATCATCGAAATCGATTCGCCCAGTACAAAGTTATGAGGACACATAAAAAAAACATACGCGTCGAATTGAGTACCGTCTCCTTTTTGGAAGTCGGCAGAAAATGATGTTCACTGCATTCAACCCTTAGGTATACAAATATAATAGCTACAATTATATCTATTACATTTCCACATTTATATTATTTCATTATATTATTTATGTATATCATAATTGTATTAGAATTTTCAACAATTTCGTAATTATTAATTAGAATAGGATATTTAGAATAATATATAGTCTAATCGAATGTCAAAAAATTATAATTTATGCAATGTCATTATAATATGCCTACCGATACGCTTAAATATTCATCGATTGAGTAGTAGCATTTCTCAATTGGAAATGTTTAAAATTATTTTTTAAATTTATGAATATTTTCCATTTCATGAAACATAGATGAAACTTTATTGTAGATTTTAGATAATATACCGACAACGCTTTTTCTAAGTAAAGCTGTCTTTGATGAAATTGTATGATCTTTTTATTATGTAATCCTGAATCACGCTTCCGTAAGTTGTTGACTATAATTTAAATCTATCTGCTCCAGATTGGAAGAAAATGCTAATTTTAACTGGCTGTACTGAAAAAAATGTACTACGCTAGTTTGGCAAGCAATTTTAAAAGTTGGTGCATTTGATAAGGATTTTAAAATGGTATGACTCTTGCTATATTATTTATTGGTAACACAGTTTTGAAAAAAATAAATATTTAAATGATTCTACGGTACCCAAGGCTTTCCTCAAGGCAGTAAATTTAAAAGTTGAGTGAGATGGAGAAGTGAAGCGAGACAGAAATCCTATTTCCAGATAGCTAAAGGGCACCCACAGATCATTAAAATAACTTTTTTTGCTTTTAGTTTAGGATTGGTTTACTTTTTTTAGAGTTTTAAATTAAACATCTATTATTTAGAGTTAAAAGACAGGCTGTAGATTTTGTAGACTATCACAGGCTGTAAATTTTCTCGATTTAATAAAAATGCATATAATTAAAAAAAAACATTACTTTATTTTTTTTATTTTTTTATAACTATCATGATCCTATGGGTCTATCACCCGTTTCCGGCTTGACGTCGATTTCTGGGACAACCTGAATGAGGGCCGTTTGAAGCTCCGCGTCGAGTGTAATTCCGAGAAAAAGAGTGGATCCCATTTAAAAGCACACTGGTATTCACCGGCTTGACATTTGGTGTGGTAAATTCAATAATTATAACAAGACTTTAATAATAAAGTATTTAGTTTTATTACCGTTTAAAAGTAAATTGTTACCAGTGTATTATTACTTTTGATATAGCATTCACTTCGTCATAATTATTTTAATAATCGTCGTTTAAATTGGAAAAGATCGTATAAGGGGGTTAATAACTCGACCCCAGCCTCCGGCAGATAGCCAGATTTTCTCTATTTCTTTATAGGCACTAAACTAACAATATTGTAAATACGAGTCATTTTGGCCAATAAATATAGAATTGGTTAAAAGCGCCACCTATCGGATTCTAGCATGGTTAGAGTTATCCATCTCGACAAATAATATAAGTAATAAAAACTATCGGTTAATAAACCATTCTCAAAACAATTTCATAATTACATCAAAATCGCTCCAGTCGTTTATTAATTCATCAAGTTTCATTACAAATAAAAAGGAAAATTTTAAAAATGGTTATTAATTGTTTTAATGATATATAACCTCCTTAGCTCGATAAAAGACAGTTATTTCGATATTACAGACACATACTTTAATTTATAAGTATGTATAAAGATAAAGATATTAACCCTAACAAAAATACCTACACCCGAACATGCGTATCTTTATAGATACCTACCGTCTACCGTTACAGCCTATTAAAAGTTCACTGCTGAACATAGGCCACACCTATAGGTGCCTCATAGGGTGGATATTTACCATGTTGCCACGCTTGGCAATCGGGTTGGCAACCACAGTTTTTTAATTTATTAGTTGTTATTGAGAAGACGCTGCTGCCCATCTCCTGATTTATTTACCTCTGTCGCCTCTTACGACACCCGCGGAACGATATGGGATAGTGGATATTCTAACACTGCCACTACACGGTCATAGTAACTGCACATAACGCATCGATTAGTGTGCAGTAATTATGATCGCTGCTACCATACTTGCTTACACACACACAACTGCTAACAACAGTTTTTTACACTCATAGAGTCTCTACAGTAGATACGTCACTTTCTTAGAAGAACTTTCCACACATACAATATAATTTTATTAAACGTCGCAACTTGACATCTGGTCACATAATCCGAATGCCTAGCGACAAGGAACCTTTGCATACACATCACCTATTAAAACCCAGGACCAAGTCCGCGTACCTGCACGTCGAGAACATAATAAACTGTGTCAAGAAGTTATGAAACAACTTAGAAGGTGGTATAATAGGGTCGCCTACACCTGTCGGGTAGTTGTATCGTCAACACGTAAATTTTGGTGTGCGCCTATTTATATTTATTATAAATTTAACAGTGTGTATTAAGCGTTATTAAATGAATTAATTGGTTGCTAAACTCGTCTGCGCTCACTTTCTCACAACTTGTCCTATAATTTTACTCAATATTTGAAAATATTTTTATACCGCCTAATATGGATGTCCAGCTGGCTAATAATCTTAGTGAACTTGAAAAGATGTTCGAGTGCCGAATGCGGGATTATGAAGAAAAGCTACTAAAAGTCAATACTGAAAGCAGTTCATCAGATCCTGACATATCTTCACTGTCTTGTGAGTTCTCTGAGTTTAAATCATTTGTTTGGCAAACTCTTTCGACAATTAAAACACAAATAAATTTACTATGTCTTGGCCTTGATAGACATGAAACGGCGATGCGAAATAAAGTTCTGTTGTTCCATGGAATTGTCGAAAAGCAAAATGAAAACCTCCGTGACGTTATTTTTAATATAATATCTAAACAACTAAAGCTTACAGATATGGAAAGGGATTGTGTTAAGGTTTGCCACCGACTTGGATCATCTCAAAGTAAGACACGACCAGTTTTGGTTCGATTTTTTGATACTGAGCATAGGTGGTTTATTTGGGATAACAAAGCCAATCTCAAAGGCTCCGGTATCACCATCTCAGAGTTTTTAACGAAAACCAGGCATCACATATTTACTACAGCACGTAAACACTTTGGCGTTAAGCATTGTTGGTCATCTGAAGAAAAAATTGTTATAATGCTCCCCGATAAAACTCGACAAAAAATTCAAACGCTGGCTGAGTTGGAACTACTCATCGTGAAATATCCTTCTAGCTCCGCTACTAACGACAACGCATCACAGTCCGTTAATATAACATCGAAAACCGTTAATGTCCCGAAGAAATCACGCCGACGCATAAATAACTAAAAAACAGTAGTATTGTTTGCTTTAAAAATTGCATTACTATAATGGCAGCATTCAACTTTTAACTAATTATTGTTATATAATAATGAAGTTAACTGGCATAGGCGAAACGCATATACGCCACAAATAATACACTTTTAATTTCAAGGCTAATAAAAATCGCTGCAATGCAATGAACGTAAATAAAATAAACTTATTAAGTTTTTACTACCTACCTACTTTATAAGCTTATTTCTAATGTTTACATTACGTTGTCTTATTGTATACTCTAAGGTTTAAAATAACGTTCCGTTTTCACATTGTTAATTTTGTATTGCAATTAGTATTTTTGGTTTTCTTCTACTAGTATTAATATAATATGTATTCATAGATTAATTTAAAAAATCGTTACGCTAGTGAGTTGCACTGAGTTGAGTTGTTTTTATTCTTATTTAATTTCGTTTTTTTTTTTTTTGTTTATCATAAGTTAGATAGTATTTTTTCTTTTAACATTTGTATATTTTTCTAATAGGATATTGCTTTCTATTATTAAGTAATATATTTTTTTTTAATTTTATAGTATATATATATATATTTAAATTTCTATTGTCATAACTATGGAAAGTCCAACTGATTTTAATGGTAGTTTTTTCTCGTGTAATTCATCTTCTACCAGTTTCTTAAGCGCGGATACTGAGTCATCTGAACCTCTTGGACTGCATGATCATATTTCTGCCATATTTTCTCCTTACCCCAATAATTTTAATGTTGCCCATATCAACGCACAGAGTGTTCCTGCCCACTATCCGGACCTTCTTGCATCCATTAGCAGTAATCTAATCGACGCACTTCTTATATCTGAAACTTTTTTCAAGTCTTCTCTTCCTTCTTTTCAGTTTTCACTTCCTGGTTACGTTTTGATACGTAATGACAGGATCGGTAAGGGTGGAGGTGGTGTAGCTATTTACCTGCGTTCTGAAATTCCTTACAAACAAATCTCTGCTTCCCCGTCAACTTATTCTGAATCTGCAGAGTACCTTTTTCTCGAGGTTACACTTCACCATACAAAAATCCTTCTTGGTGTGATATACAGCCCTAATATGCAAATTGATTATTTTGATGTATTTGAAAATCTACTTACAGACTTCTGTCCTATATATAGTCATGTGATCGTGATGGGAGATTTCAACACTTGCTTACTCAAAAACGATTCACGTGCATATAAGCTGAAGTCTATTGTGTCCTCACATAATCTACATATTATACCCCTCTCTGCCACCCATCATTTTCCAAACTGTACTCCTTCTTTACTTGACCTTATAATAGTTTCATCTTTAAATAGCATTGCGAATCATGGACAAATAACAGCTTCCTTTTCGTACCATGACCTCATTTTCATTTCGTACCGTGTTCGTCCACTAAAGCATAAATCACATTTTCGATTTCTTCGTAGTTATAAGGGTATTGACTTGGAAGCTATAAGACGAGATGCAAGTAAAATGGATTGGTCTTCCGTAATGAATTGTCTAAATATTGATAATATGGTGAATAACTTTACTGCTTTAATTCTTAGATTGTATGATTGCCATGCACCTCTCAAACGTATAAAAATAAAACATTGTCCTGCGCCCTGGATTACAACAGAGATAAAAGAGCTTATGGCACGTAGGGATAAAGCCAGAAGTAGATATAAACATTGTCTCTTGGAAAGAAATTTAATTAAGTTTAAGATTTTGCGTAACCGCTGCAATCGTCTGTGTAGAGATGCTAAAAGGCGCTACTTTCATGACTCACTTTCAAATTGCGATTCAGGAAAAGCCTGGAGTTTTCTCAAAACAGTCGGCATTGGTAAACATCCTGCGCTTGCGATTGGAAATCTTGATATAGATACTCTCAATCAACATTTTTCTCTTCCACCTGTTCCTTATCTTCATTTATAAAGGCTAAGACTTTGTTAGAATTATCCAGATGCCCTTTACAACATTTCCCCCAGTTTGAATTTGTGTCAGTGTCAGAAGATGAAGTAAAGCGATCAGTGCTATCCATATCTTCTACTGCGTCGGGAAACGATAAAATTTCTTCCACAATGATAACTATGATTTTACCTTGTATTCTCCCAGTTCTTACTAACATATTTAATTTTTCATTGTCTTTCTCCTGCTTTCCATATTCGTGGAAGTTAGCACACATTATTCCTGTAGCCAAGGTTGCTAACCCTACATTACCTTCTGAATTTCGACCAATATCTATATTACCATTCCTCTCTAAAGTACTGGAACATATTGTTCACAATCAATTTTCTTCTTATCTTAACTCCAACAATATTTTAAGTACATTTCAATCTGGATTCCGGCCTGGTCACAGTACAACAACTGCTCTTCTTCAGGTAACTGATGATATCCGTCGAGCCATAGATCAAAAACAATCAACAGTACTCGTTTTATTGGATTTTAGTAGTGCCTTCAATTCTGTTGACTTCGATATCCTCCTTAAAATTCTCCAGGCTATCAATGTTTCATCTTCGGCCATTCTTTGGTTTGATTCCTATCTTCGGGGACGCTCGCAATGTATCCGCTCCAATGACACTTATTCAAACTGGTGTAATCTTATTGCTGGTGTACCCCAAGGTGGCGTCTTGTCTCCTTTACTCTTCACCGTTTTTATAAATTCTATAACGAAAATAATATCCTCCAACTTCCATCTTTATGCAGACGATTTGCAGCTTTACCGTCACTTCGAAGCATCTGAGGCTAAATTGGCGATAGATGCACTGAATGACGATTTGAATAGAATTAGTCGTTGGTCCAGATCCCATGGTTTAGCTATAAATCCAAATAAGTCTCAAGCGTTAATAGTAAGTAGCAGATATAATAGTAGCATTATTGATAACTGCACCCTGCCAAATGTGATCATCAATGGCACATCAATTGCTTATTCTGAATCTGCGAAGAACTTGGGCCTAATTATTGACAATAGGTTATCATGGGGTGCTCATATAACAGACTTAAGCAGAAAAGTTCATTACGCTTTTCATTCGTTAAAACGACTTCAAAGTTTTTTACCCTTATCAACTAAAATCTCTCTTGTTCAAACTCTCATTTTGCCAATCTTAGATTACGCTGATGTCTGTTTTTTGGATGCGACAGAGGAGCAATTAAACAAACTTGAGCGATTGCAAAACCTTTGCATTCGGTATATTTTTGGACTCAAGAAGTTTGACCACATCTCTAAATACAGAAAGCAGCTCAAGTGGCTCCCGATCCGATTTCGCAGGAACACTCGTATCCTTTGTCTTCTTTTTAACATCTTACATAGTCCGAATTTCCCTTCATACCTACGTAATCGATTTACCTTTTTTAAATCTCCAGCAGCAGTTTGCAGATCTCACCTTAAAACCCTCTTAAAATTCCCATCCTTTAAAGCTCATTCATATTCCCGTTCATTCTCTGTACATGCAGTAAGACTCTGGAATTCACTTCCTCCTTCAATTCGAGAAATTAAAACAATCACATTATTCAAAAAACGTGTAAAAGAACATTATTTATCTCTGTCTTTTATGTAAGTTTCCATATCTTTGATATTCACTATACTTTTTATTATTTATATATATATTTAATTATGACTATATGTATTTGTATATATATATATATATGTGTGTATGTGCATATATGTGTATATATATATATATATATATATATGTGTATGTGTGTATATGTATATATGTATGTATGTATATATATATGTATTTATTTTATCTTGTATGGATATATGTAAGTATGTGTATATAATAACAAAGTGCACACCTTATTATCTTTTATTAATCACATATATTTTTAACTGGCCTACTGGAAGAAATTTCATAATGAGATAAGTAGCGCCCTTGTACAAACTCTTCATCATGTTGTGTCCTTTCCATTGTTTGTGTGTACATAAATTGTTAAATAAATAAATAAATAAAATAGTTCGTATATTATATATATATATGTATATAGTGGTCGATTTTCGATAGTAATTCATAAAATTTTTGAATTTGTATATTAATCAAACTGTACTTGAGCATCAATTTCTTATTTTATTAATAAATAGTAATAGTAATTTATTAATAATAATAAGTAATTTATTAATAATAGTTCAGTGCGAATTGGTCGGCTCGAAGGATCACGCTTCCGCAGAATATCAGCATAGAAGGACGTTTATTACTACTCATTTATTGCGATTAGCGACTCACACTCAGAATGGAACCAGAGATCCTTATTATTGGTAATGAGGCATTTGATCTTAGTTCTCGGGAGTCAAAATGCTAGTGAATTTGAATGATTAAGCAAGGATGGATGTAAATGTCTATGGGCCACAACATCCTCTTACCATTAAGTGTAATATCTTATTTTTCACCCTATATAAATATTGTAAAGTGCTTTTAGATGTTTATTTGAATACTCTTTTTCATTCTTCAAATGCAAAATATAATCGTGCTGAATAGGTCTATTTAAAGACTAATTAAGGTTTTTAAAATGTCACTTCGCGTATATTAACTTACGGCGGTAACTTTTTAAAAACTTCTATATAATGGATTTCCGCAAAGTAACGCTTGATCTTTTGGTACTTTGTTTTAAAATGAAAGTTTTGAGTGAATAAGAAAGTGATAACACATTTACAAGTCGTAATCGGTATTTCCTCCTCCTCTTCCTCCATCTTTCTTTACTCTAAACCCTTCTTATTTTAAATTTACTTCAATAAATTATTCTCATACGTTTCAAAGCATATCTGTGCGTCCGCCCGACGGATTACATTCTCTTCAACTTTTAATCCTTTTTAAAATATGTCGCGATCATTATTAGAGTGTGTCAGGCGCGTCATCGAATAGGCGGGCTTATTCAGGTAATCAAATTCTTGACAAGGTACATGACCTGTCGGCTCTCGGAGGACTGGAGTTGTGTGTGCGGTGTGTATATGTCGAATTGATGTAAATGCGCGTTTATTGGTGTTTGACAGACTTGAATAAAATCTAATTGACCGAGGGCGATTTGTTTTTAGATATGAATGATGGAATACAGAATCGTAGACGCGTTAACGTATACTGTAAACTCTCCTATTGTAACTTTTTGCCACTTTCTTTGCGTATATATTTGTGTTTAAATATATCCGTATGAAAAATCATCATAAAATTTTGCGCATGAATATTCATGGAGAAGTTTTTTGTGCTCTCCACGTTGTTGTCACTCTTTTTTTTTTGCTTATTGTAAACCCGCTTGGCTACAATTCCACCTGCTAGTAACTGGTGATGAAACCCTAAATATTCACCTCTAGATGGCGCTGCAGGACAGCTAGTTTTACGCCTTTTACCTATATCCGTGAACATTGCTAGGTTTTAAGCAAATATTTTATATCAATTATTTAACTTTTTTTTGTGCCCAGAAGCAATTGAAAAGGGCTACCACCCGGAAAGCTATGAGGGAGGTGGTGAATGCTCTAAGCATACCACGACAGTCAGCTGTCGCGGTTATATGGGACTCACTGCGACTAACCTAACCTAACCTAAGTGCCTACCCACTAAACACCACCTGTGAGACTGGCATTGGCTGAGGCCTTTCTGCCGAATCGGAAGCGACCCTCTTTAGGGAAAAGGGGGCGCAGTATTTAACGTTAATCATGTCCCTATTATACTTGCTCGTTGTGGTTGAGGGTACTCTTAATTTGGTCGTCTAAGGTAGACTTTACCGTTCACGATATACTTGACTGTCTCGTCGGTCTCGGGTCAGTCCAAAATCAGTCATTGTATTTTTCTGTAAAGAAATCCTTAGAAGCAGCCCGGAGTCAAAAAATTGGCTGTGTTTCACCCACGTGAACGTACAGCCGTATGTCCTACGCCCGATCTCTCTCCGATCCCATCGGACTATGAAAGTTATGGAAAAAGAGAGTGCACTTGTCCTTTCACATACGCGGCGCTATAACCTTGTCTTGAGCAGTTGACTAGTTTCGTTGAGGCACCGCCGTTATCGAAATTCGGTATGAAGGACATTATTATATATGTATATCTGTCCTAAATAATATTTAAGAGAAGACAGAAATTAACATAACAGTCTCCTTAGGCCTCGTGTCAGCCAATCCTCACAAATGTTGCGCATATCGCTGCACGCTGTCGTGAGAAGTGGCAGTGGCCCAAGCTTAATCGTCACGATCCTATCGCATACGGGTTGCAAGGGGTTACCAGTTTACAGACGTAATATTCTGGGACACGTTACCTTATAGAAATTTAAAAGAAAACGTATGTGTTTAATTTTACATTAAAGGAATTAAACAAAAAATAAATTGTGGGAAAAGTTTTTATTTTATTATTGAGAAATTTCTATCAATTAAAATCCTTTTTGTTAGTTGTCAAAGCAAAGATTTCTAAAGAAACTGTATGAGAAAATAGTGTAATGACGTCATTCAATCTTGTAATAATCATCATTTTTATTACGATTTACGATTTTATTATTATCCACCACTGTACGATTTCCTACAAATTTTCTTCAAAACTTCCTTGTGGAATTGACTTCCAGCAGAAATTTTTCCCGACCGATACAACTTAGGGACCTTCAAAATAAGAGCCTAAAATCAACTTATTTGTATATTTTAAAGTCTTAAAATCTAATATAACTTCAAATAATAGAAGTCTAAGGTTAGTAAATTCAAGTTATACAATATAGTTATAATTTATTTATGGATGTGTTAACTACCCAATAGTGTACAAATACACACATATAAAGGTGACAAGCACGCAGTCCACCCGATGATAAGTGCAGTAATAATCCTTATTACTGCATCTGAAATTTTATTCTCTCTCTACACTCAGCATACGAAACACAGCAGCATTATGGTCCTATTTCACGCTGTTATTCTATGAGGCTTTAATTCCTCCCTCTCCTTTCCACCATCGGACAACCAGACGGTCGGTGGATCTTCATCCCTTTGTTGTCGATATTCCACGCATTAGAACCAAACAGTTTGCTTCGTCTTTTGTAATGCGTACAGCAAAGGAGTGGAGTAATTTGCCGGCGTCCATCTTTCCGTCCGAATACAATCTAAGTCCAAATACAAAAGAGTGAAGAGGCTTTTGTTACGATAAGACAGTGCGATTTACCATCTAAGGTTGCATCACCACTTACAACCAGGTGGGATTGTGGTTAAGCACTGGCTTATACTAAGTTAAAAAAAGGCGTGGTACTTCCCCGATCGAGCCGACTTTTCCTTCCCCATTAGTTATCAGTTCTTTAAACTATATTATGGTCAACCCATTGCCACTTCAGCTTACAAATGCGTATTTTGCATTCGATAAACGGCACCTATACAGATTTTGTGTTTTCTGGACATTTCTGGACATAGACGAAACTAGATTCTATAACGCTTTTTTTACTTTTAATAAACAGAATGTCCGCAAAGGTCTGTTCATATGGCAACCCTTGTAAAACATAAGCTCTCTCCTATTTGTACGTGATAGTTTTCATCGGGACACGTTGAAAGTACGTCTTTCGTCGTCTACACGTATTCTTTTAGACATGTATATTACTTGTTACGTGGTATAACTACACTATAGCTATACTATAATCCCGCATTTGATTACGCTCTACCAGGAAAAGACTACGCTCTTACAGAACACCAGAGTAAGACAGGTGACAAACGAGCACACAGTCCACCTGATGGTAAGTGGTTGCTGCGGCCCATAGACATCTACATCTATCCTCGTTTGCGAATCAAAATGCAGATGCGTTTTCACCCGTGCGGACTAAGATGGAATGCCTCATTTCCACTAAAAAGGGCCTCCGGTCACATGCACTCACCAAGCGAAACGCAGAGGTAAACCTCTACTTCACGCTGGTATTCTGTGATGTCGTGGTACCACCCCGGTTCGAGCCGGCCCATCCATGCGACAGCAAAAGCTGCCGCGGGGCTCTACCACTGTAAAAATATTTTTTTCTTTATTTTATATTAGATTTTTTTATTTATAGAATAAGGGTGACAAACGAGCACAAAGTCCACCTGATGATAAGTGGATGCTGTGGCCCATAGTGATCTACATCTAGCCTCAATTAAGTATCAAAATGCAGATGCGTTGTCATCCTGAGGACTAAGATGGAATACCTCGTTTCCAGTAAAAGGGGCCTCCAGTTCTCTACACTCACCATACGAAACACAACAGCGTCAAGCTGCTATTTTACGCTGGTGTTCTGTGAGAGCGTGATCCTTTCCCGGTCGAGCCGACCCATTCATGCTACAACCTGCAGAATGGCTCTATTACCTCCTATATGTCTACCTATATTACCATGATGGTGCTATGCACTCGTGTTGCAATCTGCAAAATGGCTCTGTTATCTATATGTCTTCCTATATTATCATAATGGTGCTATGTTACTTATTTTTATAAAGATATCAGGTACTGGTATCGAGCTATTCCACAGGAGTAAAAAGACAGCTGCAATTCATTTCTTAATCAAGGATAGTTTTCACCGTTACTTGCAAAAATAATTCGGTTGTCTTCAAATAACCCTTTTACTAAACTATATCTTAAGAAATTAATTTTCAGAATTATTCAAAAAGTTCAAATATCTTTTCGGTCTTCCTAAAAATAAATATTGCAGTGTAGTTGCATTGTAAGAATATCCACTACACCAATAGGAGATGGGCAGCAGCGTCTTCCTAATAACAAATCAAAATAACAAAAAACTTCGGTTGCCAATTTGCTTTCCAGTCGTCGCAACTATGGCAAATAACCCCCTGTGTTCAGAAGTAGTATTTAAAAATATTGCATTCTATTTTTGAAAACTTTAAGTTAGATAATTAAAAAAACACAATAACACACGACTTACAAAAAGTTATCTATCTATCAGCTACTAATGAATTTGCATTTTTTTATAGGATAAGAGTGAAAAGCGAACACACATTCCACCTGATCGTAAGTGGTTTCTGTGGCCTATAGACATCTACATTTATCCTCGTTTGCGAATCAAAATGCAGATGCGTTGCCAACCGTGAGGACTAAGTTGGAATGCCTCTTTTCCATTAAAAAGCGTCTCCGGTTCTCTACACTCACCATACCAAATACAGCAGCATTAAGCTGCTATTTTACGCTGGTATTCTGTGAGAGCGTGGTCCTTCCCCGCTCGAACCGACCCATTCGTGCTATAACAAATAATGGCTGCAGCATGGCTCTACCACGCAAAAAAGCATACAGAACCTTTTTTCGTCAACCAGCTATTTATGACAAAAATATACCAACCACCCAAGACACCCGAATATTAATGGAATATTTTGAATAAAAATAATATTTTAACGAATTTTATCGCATTTAAATTAAACTAGTTTCTTATTTTTACGGATTTTATCACGGTTATCAACTCATTTTATATTCCTAACGATTCGAGTAGCTTCTTTACATATCCTGGGTACTTGAACCGTCCTCGAAACCATAGGTGCTGTAAAGTAGTCGGAACATCGGGAATAGACAGGGGCCTAGATGAAAAAAGACTTCTACTGTCTAATATAATATGGTATATTCAAGAAAACAATAAGTGTATTTTCTGACACAAGTTTGAATTACGTTTTACTAAAAGAATCTAACACTTCAGTATGTCAACTCGTATTCATTCAATAAACTATTCTTATTGTTATAAAAGGTCTTGGTTCGGCATGTTTTCTTTTCTAGCGACTTCAAACAGGAAGAGATATTCAATTCGACTGTATGTTTTTTTTAAAGTGTTTTATCTCATAACTTCTTTCTGGGTGAACCGATTTCGATGATTCTTTTTTTATTTGGAAGCTGATGATGATTCACATATTATAGTCCCATATAAATTTGATCAAAGCATGACCTTTTAGAGTTATTCTCAATAATTTATATTGAAGTCGGTTGTACAAAAATTTTAATTTTAAATTATTTATTCAATAAGTTCTTTTGCTTTAGTGCGTTAATGATGAATCTAAAAAAAAATACTTAAAATTAAAGTAAAAGCCTACAATAAATAACTAAAAGGAATAAAATCATTTTCAAGTATAATTTAAAGTCGGTGCAAAACAACACAGTGAATATACGTCGATCACTAATAAAAAATTAGATACACAATCCCATGCAAAAGTTCTCTAAAAACTGTAGCCAATTGTTATGACGTAATTCTAGTTGAAATAAATATACATTAATGTAGATACAACCTTAAATGCATTGCTTAAAGTTGTATTTATAAATCTATGTACAAAAAAGCGACGTTCATTATCGCACGGTACGATTTGACGGATGGGGGCTAGGCGAGAAAAAGTGAAGAGTTTTCCGTCACGACCCCCTTTGTATAGTGCGAGCGAGATGGAGTAATATCCATCTCCCGCGCATTTTTAAAATCTTGCCATGAAAGAAATATTATTTTAATGAGGCTTCATTTCAATAGACGCTATTAATTCATTTATTTGTATTTGTTAATCAATAACATAATACGTTTATCAATAATAATATACTAAGAAAGGAACATCGTTCCAACCGAGTGTTCCACAACACTCACGCATGTTTTTTTTTTAAATTCTTTTTAGATCCTCGGCTTTCACTTCTATTAAAAATAATTTTTAAGCCTTTTTATTAAAGGAAAGAATACCTAATCAAAATCTCAATTTCGTCTGAAAAAATTCATTTTCTATTTTGCCACCCAGAGGAGTGGCATTTTCCTTCCTTGGAAATATATAATGATAAATAATTATATGGGATCACCCTTGAAGTATAACATATTTAATAAAAAAAGAATATTCAAAATCGGTTTACAATTAAGGTAAATATCGCGTAACATATAGAGAGTGGTAGAGCCAGGCGGCAGCTTTTGCTGTCGCATGGATGGGCCCGCTCGAACCGGGGTGGTACCACGACCTCACAGAATACCAGCGTGAAGTAGAGGTTTACCTCTGCGTTTCGCTTGGTGAGTGCAGGTGGCCGGAGGCCCTTTTTACTGGAAATGAGGCATTCCATCTTAGTCCTCACGGGTGAAAACGCATCTGCATTTTGTCTGTAACAGAGGATAGATGTAGATGTCTATGGGCCGCAGCAACCACTTACCATCAGGTGGACTGTGTGCTCGTTTTTCACCCTTATCCTATAAAAAAAGACATATACAAAAAAACCGGCCTAGTATGTATCGGGTCACGCACAATGTAAGGTAAGGTTCCGTATTTGGTCGTCATAACACGTGAAATTTGGGGGCATTCTTGAGCATAATAATTTCGCAGCTTGAGCGCTGTAATGACTAAAAATATTTGTAATATTGTCCAAATAGGACGATGGTAACTGATGGACTTATTTTCCAGTGGTATTCAAAAAAGATTTAAAAAAATCGATTTTGAAAATAATACAATCTACGACAAATCATTCACGTGCCAAGTCCGTACAAAAATGGTCATCGTTCAAGCGTACCACGAATCTGTAGGCCTACAATAACTACCAACTGAAAAATAAGCGAAAGTGGTATATCAGGATCGGTCTCATGGCGAATGACCTCTCTGTCTACCCCGATAAAGAAAACGTAAAGCTATAGTAGTAATGCATGTCGTTTTCTTCACTAATCAAAGTGCAATTAATCAGTTACTCGACTACCCGACTGTTACTCGTGAACTTGTTAAGACTTCTTAGCTGTGATATTTTCCTTTTTACTTCATTGTATATGCCACTATCGTTTGACTTTTTAAATTTCCAAAAAAACAGCAGTTTAGTTGGTAGAGGGGGAGAGACATAACTAACAAAAAAATTAAAAATTTGTGGCTAAATATTTCAAACGGAATTCTGAATCGATGACCTAAATATTTTTGAAACATCTGTCCAACGACACCCCACGAGATGGAATAGACGGGTAAAAAAATCACCTGTACCTGTATAATGTACCTCTCGTACCCAAAGTAAAAATGTTTTTTTTATTGGATTGGGTGACAAACGAGCACACAGTCCACCAGATGGTAAGTAGTTGCTGTGGCCCATAGTCATCTACATTTATCTTGGTTTGCGAATCAAAATGCAGATGCGTTGTTACCCGTAAGGACTAAGATGGAATGCCTCTTTTCCAGTAAAAAGGGTCTCCGGTTCTCTACACTTACCATACGAAACGCGTGGTCTTTCCCCGGTTGAGCCGACCCATTCGTGCTACAACTATAGGTACTACTAATATAGCTGCAGCATGGTTCTACCACGTGTAAAATAATATTTTTCAAGATTCTATTTTTATTCATTAATATCTATAATGATGCTAAATTATAGCTTTGTAGCACATATGATCTCAGAGTAAAACCGCGATCGTAAGGACAGACGGACATGGTGAAACTTATGGGTTCCTTGTTGTTTAACTACGGACCGCTAATAACGTAGTCGAATTGTTAACCTCCTTTTTTTGAACTCCGCTAAAAAAACCTACTACTAAGGCGATAGAATAATTATTTTGCGTTAAAAGTTTAATTTATTGGTTTTATTAAGTTTAATGACACTCACAGAATGAAATGTGACTATAGAATTTTTACGATATTACATTTTTTCACATAATTTGCAAGCAAATTGACAAAAAATGTATAAATATTATCATTTTAACTATCACAAATTAGTAATAAAAATCATTGACTTATCGTATTTAGAGCGATTTACCATCCGTTGCCGATTTATTGCTTTAAAAAATTAACTAAAATATCCGTCAGCTTAGATCATAGCCCGTCGTTGATACGTAATTAATCGTTAACTCTGGTTCTGAGAGTCGTAAAATATACTTTTATAATCTCTTGCTTAATTATAAGTTTAATATTTTAATATTAATGATTAGGTACATAAATTAATGACCACACACGATTTTCTATTTTTTGTGATGAAGACTGAGGATATTGGTCTCCTGGCTACTAGCTTATAAATTATTACTACATCTGATTTTAGTCAAAATGTGTTGATTACCAAGGGTATACAATTATCTGAGTGTCTATATTATAACAATACCTATCTCGTTTGTTTGACCGCTATGTGTTTGTCTGTCTGTCTGTGGCACCGTAGCTCTTACGTTTAAGATTTATTCACCCGTTGGTGAATCGATTTGGGTGCGGTTTTTTTATTCAAAAGCAGGTTTTTTCAAAATTGGTTCAACCCTATGAAGATCATCAATTCTTTTTATTTCGCGGGTTGTTAAAATTTCCAATTTAAGTTATAACTTATCACAAATATAGTTTTATGTTTTTATCTAAAAAACTTTTTTGTAAGTAAAGTTGTGCAGTGGCGGTGTCAGAATATCTACTACCCCATTATCGTACCTCTTGTGTAAAAAATTCGTACGTTTCTAGAGTTCCTTCAACTCGATCGTCATAACCATCAAAAACATCAAAAAATTATTTAAATTTAACACGGGACACCAACACGCTGTTGGTTTACATGTGACCTAAGCAAACAACATTCTCACGAACGTTTCTAATCTACTGTTTAAATAAAATATGTTAAGATGTGTCGTGTAATTAACATAATGTTAAGTTTATCAAATGAATTTCCATAATTAACATGCGAGCTTGGAGGCGACTGTATTATTTATCTTAATGGCGCCGTCTTCAAGCGGGCCTTACGTTGTTAGATTGTCAATGTTCTAGGGCACACATAAAATTGCATTTTTTAAAGTTACTATATAATATATTTTATAGAATAAGGGTGATTAACGAGAATATAGTCCTTCTGATGGTAAGTGTATGCTGTGGTCCATAGATATCTACATCTATCCTCAATTAAGAATCAAAATGCAGATGCATTGTCAACCCGAGGAATAAGATGGAATGTATTAATTCCAGTAAAAACGGTCCCCAGTTCTCTACTCTCACCATACGAAACACAGCAGTGTTAAGCTGCTATTTCACGCTGGTATTCTGTGAGAGCGTGGTCCTTCCCCGGTCGAGCCGACCCACTAATGCTACAACCGTCATATAGCTGCAGCATGGGTTTGCCACGTAAAAACAATTAATAAAATGATTTCTTATATTTACGCTAACACTACACACTAAATAAAATTATTTTAAGAATTTTATCGCCTTTAATTTCATTTATTTTTAATTCCACGAAGTTTCGGGTGTTTCGCAGCACACCTTCCGTGACCATGGGCGCTGAACTAATTCCAGCAATGTTTAATTGTTATTAACTTTCTTTATTTTTCTTTATCAGCCTGTAAAAGTTCATTACTCGTCAAGAGTCTCTCAGGAGGATGTGCCTTAACGGTCGCAGTACCTAGAAAGTTCTTAAATTACACTTAATAATATTATATACATTTTAATTGAATTGACGTTGGGATGCTACTTGCGTAGACACTCTGGCGGTCTCTCATCTCAGGGGTACCTCGTTTAGAGCCGGGGCGGCATCAGAGGCAGCTGAACTGAGTAAGTGGCGCAAATATGAGTCTCTGAGAGATGACTACATATTTGTGCCATTTGCTGTAGAGACTATCGGTCCGTGGGGTCCACGTGCGGTGAAGTTCCTAAAGGAACTCCATCCGCGGCTGGTCGTTGCTGCTGGTGATAAGAGGGCTGGTTCTTTCCTTGCTCAAAGGCTAAGTATAGCCATTCAGCGGGGAAACGCAGCCAGTGTTCTTGGCACGATACCGCGGGGAGTAGGACTATATGATATTTAAGTTTCTAGTTTTAGTTTTTTTTTTTTAATTATAGTTTTTAATGTTAAATAATGCACTTACTAATGATTTTAATCGTATTTCTTTTCAGGTAAGCAACATCTTAATGCTGAACATGGCTTTTCTCTCAGAATATATGAAAGGTAATATAAACGATACGAGTGTGCTTTCCTATTTTTATTCGTGTTAGATTATGGTAAATTAGCACTTAAAATTGCAAAAGGTGTTATCATCCAGCAATTTAGATTTATTTGAAAATATTTTAATAAACCAAGACGAAACATAGGAATGAAATAATTATTAGGTACTTTTATATAATATGTAGATCAAAGAACTTAGTTTATTAGAAAACCTTACCTAGGTCTGTATATGAGTAACTACTCGTACATTTTATAACTATTGAATTTCATAATGATTTCTTATATTTACGCGAACATTACATATGTAATATAACTAGTTTTACGGATTTAATCACGTTTAATTTTCATCGTCATCATCATTACAGCCCCTTACAAGATCACTTTTGAACATAGGCCTCCTCCAAGGAATGCTACTAAATACGGTCCTGAGCCACCAGCATCCATCGAATTCCTACATGTCTTATCAGGTCATCACTCCATCTAGAGTGGCCGTCCTACACTTCGCCTACCGGTACGAGGCTGCCACTCGAGAACATTTCTTCCCCATCGCTTGTCGGTTCTTTGAGCTATACGGCCGTTTCATTTTATTTGTTTTTGATTTCCGACGTTTCGGTGGTCAAAGGGAGACAGGTGCTTGACGTCCCAATCGTCGAAGTTAACTCGGAGTACTTTTAGCTTTTTATTTATTAATTTTGATCCAAATCACGCAGAATAAATCACAACAGAAATCAATTCAAATAAGAAACAGCAAGCAGAGATCTATTTCACGCAGTTGATCGAATTTCAATGAACTACGTGGAATAGACATATAAAAATATTCAATTTTTATAGTTTTGGCATAGAGCGCTAAAAATTAAGAGCCGCACACGCACAGATTAACGAGAAGTCATGCACTTTCCTACCCATCTATATCATTTACGTTAATTTTTATTAATCAAATTCCATTACAAACAAGTTTATGTACAAATGTCCATAAAATATATGACCGTTAAGTTATGCAGATCGTTTTTTAAGTCAGCCGTAAAATTTCGGGCCCCTGTCGCTGTCTCCAACGCTACACCTGATGGAGAATTAATGCTCTGTTATGGTCATGTTATTAAAAAACAAACATGTAAAAGGGTTCCGTAGTGAGGTAAGTCTATACAATATTACCCATTTTTATAGTTTCTTTGTTTCGAGACTTACAATTTTGAGATCATTTTTTATAGAATATAAGTGACAAACGAGCACACAGTCCAACTGATGGTAAGTGGATGCTGTGGCTCGTAGACATTTACATTTATCCTTGATTAAGAATCAAAATTCAGATTCGTTGCTACCCCCGAGGACTATGGAATGCCTCCTTTCCAGTTAAAAGGGTTAACAAACACAGTAGCAATGAGCTGTTATCTTACGCTGGTATTCTGTGAGAGCGTGGTCCTTCTCCGGTCGAGCCGACCCATACGAAACTTTGGTAAGTAACAATTTATATGTTACGAAGCTTTCTAACTACTACTGTACTATATTGTGGGTAGATGAATATTGTGTGTCGAAGGTACAGCTTCATAAAGAGAATAAAATCAGTGTTGAACCAGCTAGCGTTTATTTTATTACAACTACTTAGCTTAGCACGCAGTAAAATCTTCGTCAAAAAACTTACGTCACTTACGTACGTTCCTTTGAGTTAAGTTCTCTAAAAACTGTCGACGACAGATTTTAGAGAACTTTTGCATGGGATTGTGTATCTAGTTATTTTTATTAGTGATCAATGTTAATCGGACATGCCCAGATGTACGCCTAGGCGGAAAAGGAGTTCAAAAATCGAATTAAATATTTTTAAAGGTAACGAGGCATTCTGTCTTAGTCCGATATGGAGCCTAAGAAGCTTAGATACGATTTTTTTTATTGTATAATGGTGACAAACGAGCACACAGTCCATCTGATGGTAAGTGGTTGCTGTGGCCCATAGACATCTACATCTATCCTCGTTTGCGAATCAAAATGCAGATATGTCGTCAGCCATGAAGAGTGAGGATAAAATGCCTCGTTTCCAGTAAAAAGGGTCTTCGGTTCTCTACACTCACCAAACGCAACACAGCAGCGTTAAGCTGCTATTTTACGCTGGTGTTCTGTGAGAGCGTGGTCCCTCCCCAGTCGAGCCGACTCATTCGTGCTACAACTATACTACTAATATAGCTGCAGCATATCTCTACCACTTAGTGAGGATCTAGCATCAGCCAATCACGTAAGAAACTGCGGCAGAAAATGTTACAAGTGTTTCAATCTACGTCACAACATGGCGAAATAATAATCAATCGACAATCCAGTGGGGCCAAGAACCGTGTAGTGGCGGTGTAAGAATATCCAATACCTTGTATCATTCCGTGGGTGTCGTAAGAGGCGACAGAGGGAAACAATAACGACTAAAAAGGATAAAAAATGCGTGAGTGTCGTGGAATACTTGGTTGAAACGAAGTTCCTTATTATTGATAAACGTATTATTTTATTGATTAACAAATACAAATAAATATATTACTAGCGTCTATTAAAATGAAGCGTCACTTAAAATAAAATACACTATGACACAAAGGGTAGTGACAAAAAATCTTACACTTTTTGTCGCCTAGCTCCCATCCGCCAAACCAGTACCGTCCGATAAGGAACTTCTTTCCAAAACTACGATATCCCTCCCATGAGGCCATCTATATTCAGGTTCATGTTTAGCAGTGGACTTTAATAGTGTAAATACCCAGACGGACTTCTGTAAAAGGGGTCTCCGGTTCTCTACACTCACTATAAGAAACACACCAGCGTTAAGCTGCTATTTTACACTAGTATTCTGTGAGAACGTGGTCCTGCTTCGATCGTGCTACAACCATTTTATGACTGTAGCGTGACTCTACCACGTATAAAATACTATCAAGGTTAATTATATTTTAATCTTATTTTGACTAAGTATAAATTAATGATTATAAATAATATAGATAAAATTCAAATGATAATAAGAGATTAATGTTAATGAAATTCATAGATTTGGTAAGTTAACACCATCTATACAAATAAATAAAATTAGAGTCTGTTTGTAATGTTACAATAAATAACACATTTTTACTAAATGCATATAAAAGTATATACGGTACTAATAACAAAAAAAATTATAATTTTTGTCTGTCTGTCTGTCTGTTTGTTCTGACTAATCTTCGAAACGGCGGGACCGATTTTGATTGGTTTTTTACTGGCAGATAGCTGATATTATAGCGAGTAACTTAGGATACTTTTATTTTAGAAAAATAATTAGGGTTCCGCGAAAAAAATTAAAACCAATGAAATTGTATTAAACTACACGCAGGCGAAGTCGCGAGGGACAGTTAGTCTATAATAAACTACTATCTTATATAAACAGTATCTTAAAACTCTGTATAGATTTCATTTTAAGTTAATTTATATTTTAAGTATTTTAAAAATATATAAATAAGATGACAATTTGACTACAAAAACTATTAATTTGTCTAATTAATAAGCCATCACCTCTCCAAATCAGCTAAAAATGCTTGTGATAGGAGTAGTTAAAGACAATAGTCGATTTGCGGATTCAAACCCACGACTTTTGATTTCGCAGTCCGTAACTTAACCATTAGACTACGATAAATGTATATAAAAAAGTTTAATGGTTTAAACAGTAATTAAAAAAAAACGACGGGTTGCACTCCGGGAGTGCCGGCAGAAGTGAAAACTTGAATATTAACGTTGTGCATTTTTGATATTTTGGAATGGCGGAGATTATTTACTATATTTGACTGTCAAAAGCTACGTATATTTATCTTATTTTATTTTGTTATTTGGAGGCCAATTCTGGCTTAAAATTTCAACAAAAAGATCAGAAAATATATAAGAGAGTTGTTATAATAATAATTTTTTGATTTCAGACATAATACTAATTAAGAAAGGAAAATATTTCTGATGCGCCGTTGACAACTGTCAAAGCGTAACGACTACATACAATTTTTATCAATATGGAATAAATCCAGGGAAGTAATGTGATAATATTTCATTTATAGAGTAAAGTGCTTTTATTTAGGCCGTAATTGATTGTATCAGGGAAAGATGTGGAGTACAGCACATTTCAAGTTACTATGAATATGTAATATAAAGACTTTTGAGTGTTGTAGAGATCTGTTTAGATTTTTTAATGAATGTCTCTGCTCCGCTACAGTCACAGCCGGATTTCCTACAGTGTCAAAATTGTGCTGATGGTAGGCTGTTTAAAGGTAAATATTAAACGATGCCATAGTAAAAGTATTTCGGCTTCACAGCTTGCCGTAGAAATTCATAACTCTATTAGCAATTCCTCTAATGACACAAATTTTTCCCTTTTTACGGAGCAAATTTACAATTATTATCGTAATGTACCAGTGGTTAAAAGAATTCCTAGAGGCGCGAGGATGCAGCTTGCTAAAGCATTGTCATGCACTATTCAAAATTGTTTCACTAATAGTGAAAATAGTTGGCAAAAATTATTTACTTTCGCGTATTCCCATTTTCATTTTGATAAAACAATAAATAAATCAATTACGTCTCAACTTAAAGAGACATCTTTTCAAAATTTAGATTACCCAATTAATACTCATTTATCTCGACCACGTCCTAAATATGATTTAAAAAAAGTAGTTGAGTCGAAAGTAATGGATAGCGACTTAAAAAATGCATCCCGTATTTTATTCTCAGACGACATCCTGGCTCCTCGTAATGTCGATACTCTTGAAAGCCTTCGTCAAAAGCATCCTTCGGTTAAACATCCTCAGGGTTTACCGCTGCCTCCCAGGACTTCTATGCAACCTTTACAAATTTTGAAAAAAGACACTTTAGAAGCAATTATGTCATTTTCGAATGGCTCTGCTGGCGGCATTGATGGAATTACGCCTCAACATCTTAAAGATCTTGTAAGCGCTTCTGCCGGTGACGCCGGCGGAGTACTTCTTAAAGACATTACAAAATTATGTAACTTTATGCTTTCTGGTAATGTTAATCCAAATTTCATTCCATTTTTATATGGGGCAAGATTATGTGCTTTTTTTACTTTTTTGATTACTTGCTCCGCTCGAGTCCAGTCTGGAAATGTTCGGATATTTTACAAGATATTGATAATAATCTTAAAATAGCTATAGAAAAAAATTCTAAATTTAACTTTAAATACAACACCGCCTGCAAAACAAAACTACAAAACAAAACTACTACAAAACAGCCTGGACTCAAGCTACTTTACCTATAAAATTTGGTGGCATTGGTGTGAGAAATCTTTCTAGCGTTGCATTGCCTGCTTTCCTTGCTTCCGTACATAGTGTCAGTGACTTATGTCATATAATTTTAAATAATAAAGTAGACCTATGCTTTGCTACGGAGGCAGGGCAGATATGGTAAGCGCTCTGTCCTGGTGAAAATGTTCCACTGGAAGTTAACCAACAATGGTAGAGCCAGAGACTCGCGAATCATGCTTGGTAGGAATCGGTGTTCTTTGGTGGTCTATCAAAACTGATATAATGACGGGGTTGATCTTGAAAATGTTTACGGACTGTACACTTTCCGGAGCGTCGGTGCTTCACGTCATCTATATATTATTTACGCAGGATTTGTGCCGGTTAGCAATTAGCCGGGCTAACTATGACGTCAGGACGTCAAACAGTGATAAAGTTAACAGTGGTAGAGCCACGCGGCAGCTTTTGCTGTCGCACGGATGTGCCGGCTCGAACCGGGATGGTACCACGACCTCACAGAATACCAGCGTGAAGTAGAGGTTTACCTCTGCGTTTCGCTTGGTGAGTGCAGGTGGCTGGAGGCCCTTTTTACTGGAAATGAGGCATTCCATCTTAGTCCTCACGGGTGACAACGCATCTGCATTTTGATTTGTAATAGAGGATAGATGTAGATGTCTATGGGCCGCAGCAACCACTTAACATCAGGTGGACTGTGTGCTCGTTTGTCACCCTTATCCTATAAAAAAACCTACAAAAACAGTGGGATATTCCGTTAGTACAGGGCGTGCAGAAGGATTTGTTTCATAATCTCCATAGTGACCTAGATAAGGCACGCCTTCTAGCTGTTTCGACTAAGGAATCTAGTCACTGGTTACACGCTTTGCCATCAAGTAATCTCGGTAAACAGTGGTAGAGCCACGCGGCAGCTTTTGCTGTCGCACGGATGGGCCGGCTCAAACCGGGGTGGTACCACGACCTCACAGAATACCAGCGTGAAGTAGAGGTTTACCTCTGCGTTTCGCTTGGTGAGTGCAGGTGGCCGGAGGCCCTTTTTACGGGAAATGAGGCATTCCATCTTAGTCCTCACGGGTGACAACGCATCTGCATTTTGATTTGTAATAGAGGATAGATGTAGATGTCTATGGGCCGCAGCAACCACTTAACATCAGGTGGACTGTGTGCTCGTTTGTCACCCTTATCCTATAAAAAAAAACATTACTTGATGCGGAAAGCTTACGCATTGCCGTAGGAATCCGACTAGGAGCGGCGATTTGTCAACCCCATCAGTGTCCCTGTGGTAGCAGCGTTGACAAGTTTGGGCTCCACGGACTTTCATGTAAGAAAGGCGCTAGTAGATTTTCACGACACAGTTCTTTGAACGATGTCATCCGAAGGGCTCTTGTCTCTATAAGTGTTCCCTCGGTTTTAGAGCCTTGTGGAATATTTAGAGACGATGGCAGGAGACCCGACGGTATGACATTGGTCCCTTGGGAGAGAGGTAAAGCCCTAGTGTGGGATGCTACTTGCGTAGACACTCTGGCGGTCTCTCATCTCAGGGGTACCTCGTTTAGAGCCGGGGCGGCATCAGAGGCAGCTGAACTGAGTAAGTGGCGCAAATATGAGTCTCTGAGAGATGACTACATATTTGTGCCATTTGCTGTACAGACTATCGGTCCATGGGGTCCACGTGCGGTGGAGTTCCTAAAGGAACTCCATCCGCGGCTGGTTGTTGCTGCTGGTGATAAGAGGGCTGGTTCTTTCCTCGCTCAAAAGCTAAGTATAGCCATTCAGCGGGGAAACGCAGCAAGCATCCTTGGCACGATACCGCGGGGAGTAGGACTATATAATATTTAAGTTTCTAGTTTTAGTTTTTTTTTAATTATTATTACAGAATTAAATAGATTTTATTTTTATATTCCGCTATGAACCTTTATTATTACCTTATTTCATTTATCTTTATTCGAAATTATTTGTTTGGTAAACCTACACCGTACATGTGCCTATTGTGATGTTATGGAAATATAGGTTAATGCTATAAAGTATAAACATATTACAAATATTACATCTATAATGTGTAAGTACATATTATGTATCTATATTAATAATTTCGTCAAGCAGTACAGTAGACTCGATCGAAACCTAATCTTAATAATAAAATTATATTAATTAATAAATGAAAATTAATTAAACCTAACTTATTTCCTCTCCTACGCCGCGCCGGCTGTCTACTCTCCGACCGTCTTACGAATTTTCGATCAGGACACGTGACCTGACGCGAGTTTAACATTTTTTACCCATTACAGAAAAAGTGCACAACGCCGCTAAAGAAGTTTTCACTTCAAAAAACCGACCGCGGTAAAAAGTTGACTGAAAAAGCCTTCCCCTCCTTTTTTCTGTATTTGCAGATACAATATGTACATTATATAGCCTATGTCACTCCACAATTAAGACGAATTTAACGACACCTCATGTTAGAATCCATCTAGCTGTTTAACCTACAAAGCGTACCGAAGAACTAGACATACATACATACATGCACACATGAACTAGACATACATACAACAAGCCTCCTTCAGGGGCAGTCACGTAAAAAGATAAAACTGGGGAAGATAAACGGACCAGAATTTTGGCGGAATCATGACTGCTTAGGAGCGTTACGATACTATCATCTACGACTATCTACTGTCTGAAGCTGCTGTCACAATCTCGAAAAAACTTCTCAATGTGATACATCAAAATATTGTAAAGATTTTTTTTAAACAAATGTTTATTAATAATAATTTCATATCAGATTATTTTAGGCATTATTAGAGGCGTTTTGAAAGTAGCCCCAGTCACTGAAAAGTTGAAAAGGTAAACTAGCGAGGTGTAGGCGTATTATGCGAAGTAAACTATGTAACAAGTAGAATGTTGACTATGAAAGTCGATGGATAAAAGTAAAGGAAGGCCTAAGAAAAGACGGACAAACTGTATTAGGGATGATATGGGAAAGAAAGGAGGGAGTGAAGAGATGACGACTAATAGAGGATAATGGAAGAGGAAGACATGCTATGCCGACCCCAAATAACGTGAGATAAGGACAGGAAGAAGAAAAAGATATAAAGTACAACCATTTGAGTCTATTCACTCAAATCTATCGAATACTATTAAAAGGTTTCTCAAATGACCACAGACTCTCAAAAACGCTTAATTGAATAACATTTTCTATTTATCAGTATATTATGGTATCAGTAACAAAATATAGCCCTTTTCACTTTGACCATGGAGATTAATGTTGCCTGCCTGTCGGTGAATCACTAAAAAGTCAATACTTTAAATGACAATTTTGATAACGTACACCTCACTGCTTCTATTACTAAGTTTAAATGTTTTGTTAAGTTGAAACTGTATAAAAAGGGTTATTATACTCGTAGTATAAATGAATATATGGTTGATAATAACCCCTGGGAATGAGGTGCCCGCTTCCAAGCTGTTTCTAAAATGAAATTTTGTACCAACCATTAATGTATAATATGCTTTTAAAAAAATCACGCTGGGTTTCTTGCTGGTTCTTCCCACTTCCCACTTTTTAACAGTGGTAGAGCCAGGCGGCAGCTTTTGCTGTCGCATGGATGGGCCGGCTCGAACCGGGGTGGTACCACGACCTCACAGAATACCAGCGTGAAGTAGAGGTTTACCTCTGCGTTTCGCTTGGTGAGTGCAGGTGGCCGGAGGCCCTTTTTACTGGAAATGAGGCATTCCATCTTAGTCCTCACGGGTGAAAACGCATCTGCATTTTGTCTGTAACAGAGGATAGATGTAGATGTCTATGGGCCACAGCAACCACTTACCATCAGGTGGACTGTGTGCTCGTTTTTCACCCTTATCCTATAAAAAAAAAACTTCAGAGGTTTTTTTTCGAACTAGTGATAAAGTAAAAAATGACTTTCAATAAGAATTACACATGTGATCTATATTGAATAAAAAAAATCTATTCTATTCTATTCTAATTCTATTACAATACCCGCATAATTTAGATACGTGCATGTAAACTTTTTATATAGTTTTTACATTTACTTTTTATTAAAAGTTTTTTCTTCAAATATTTACAAAAAAGCCAAGGTAAAATTATGAAATTAGGTAAAAATAAACTCTTTGTGCCTAGAAGATATATGATATATAAAAAAAACTATGTGAACGCTCCTATATGTTGTGTCGTCATGGGTTGTAAGTCTCATCTCGTCATAATGTACTCTGTGGTTCTGTGCTTCCTACTGTTATTGTCACCGGCAATTTGTAATATTGCCTTTTGTCTCTTTTCTGCCGACTTCCAAAAAGGAGACGGTACTCAATTCGAGTGTATGTTTTTTTTTATGTGTGTTACCTCATAACTTTGTACTGAGCGAACCGATTTCGATGATTCTTTTTTTATATGAAAGCTGATAGTTCTCGTGTGGTCCCATATGAATTTGATCAAGGTCAGACCAATGGTTATTGAGTTATTCTTAAATAACCTATATTGAAGTCGCTTATATTGAAGTCGGCTGTACAAAATTTTTAATTTTAAATTATCGTCTAGTTAATTAATCAAAACTTGCTATGTACTGAAACATGCTTAAGATCCTAATAGTTTTTTATGTTTAGTATAGATGGCGCTTTAATAAATACTATTTAAAAAAGATATTTTCTTTAAAAAATATGCCTAAATGTAACTTCTTATGAAATAAATTGTACATAAAAATATTTGGATTAATATTTAATAATACTACACATATTAACTTTTAAAATATGGGCTTTAAATTTAATTGTACGATTATGTTTCTACCGACTTCAAAAAGGAGACGGTACTCAATTCGACTGTATGTTTTTTTATGTGTATTACCTCATAACTTTTTACTGGGTGAACCGATTTCGATGATCCCTTTTTTATTTAAAAGCTAGTTAATAAAATATGGGTGACAAACGAGCACACACCCCATCATATGGTAAGTGGATGCTGTGGCCCATAGACATCTAGATCTCTTCAATAAAGAATCTAAATGCAGATGCGTTGTCGCCCTTGAGGACTAAGATGGAACGCATCATTTCCAGTAAAAAGGGTCTAATTATTAAGTGGCGAAGCTTGCGAAGTCACTTATTGATTTCACGATGTCTGTCCGTCTGTCCGTCCGTCTGTCCGTCTGTCCCACGATTATCTCGAGAACGGTTTCGAATTTTCAAATTCTGTTTTCAGCCATCGATTACCCAGGCATCTGAACCTCCTACTTTGATTTTTTTTCCGTTAGAAACCGCTACAAAGCTGATTGCTTCGCCACTTTGCTATGCTGTTAGCTTGCTAGGTTTATTTAAAAAAGAATTTGACATTTGTAATGATGAGGAAAATTAAAAATACCTACTTTTCAATAAACTTTATTTGGATATAATTTCAACAAAAAATAATTTATTCATAGCATTTACTCATATAATTTATGAATTACATTAGCCGTCAATCGTGTTTTACGTACATTTCGTCGTATCAGAGGCACAATGGAAGCGATTTGACCACAACCATTTTAAAATCATTACCTATGGTAAGGGCAATAAAAATAAAATATTAGGTATTGTAGCAGACTGATTACAGCCGCTTAGATCAAGTTAATGTAATATATTGAACGGGATAATAAAATATTTTACGAGGCTCCGACTGTCCGGTTTGAATGGGTTAATAATTTAATAGCATTTCGTCATGTAATTACCATAACTTCTGAGATTACGAATGAAAGCCTCATAACAGTCGAAGAAACGGGCGATTAGGCCTTCATAGGATGTATGAAATTAAATAACATTTGTAATTGGATTTGGTTGGTGGTGGCCATGCTGTAACTAGGTGGTAGAGCCACGCGGCAGCTTTTGCTGTCGCACGGATGGACCGGCTCGAACCGGGGTGGCACCACGACCTCACAGAATACCAGCGTGAAGTAGAGGTTTACCTCTGCGTTTCGCTTGGTGAGTGCAGGTGGTCGGAGGCCCTTTTTACTGGAAATGAGGCATTCCATCTTAGTCCTCACGAGTGACAACGCATCTGCATTTTGATTTGAAATAGTGGATAGATGTAGATGTCAATGGGCCGAAGCAACCACTTACCATCAAGTGGACTGTGTGCTTGTTTGTCACACTTATCCTATAAAAAAGGTATTTCATAGTTATAGCACGAATGGGTTGACTCGATCAGGCAAGGACCACACTCTCATAGAATTCCAGCGTAAAATAACAATAATGTTGCTGTGTTTTGTGTACCGAAAACGAAGCATTTCATTTAAGTTCTTAGGGATGACAACGCATCTGCATTACCATTCTTCATCGAGGACTGATGTAGATGTTTATGGGCCACAGTATCTCCTCGTTTGTCACCTTTATTCTATAAAAATTAAATAAAGGAGCTATTAGTCGCGTATGGTAAGTGGCAGCTGCTGTTTCTTAACACCTGCAAACAATTTCAAACAAAGTAGGCTACCAAAATGTAAGAAATACATTAACTGGTTATAGTTATAAAAATATAATGTGAGAGAGGATGTTCAACTGGCTCTCTTGCATATGCAAGTAACCATTAACAGTGGTAATACAGGGTAATGCACTAAACATTCAGAGTGACGCAATAAGGGAATCTACGACTTTTTCTGCTACCAGGGCGGCGCCATTTAAAAATGAGGTATAATATTTGATTTAATAGCGGGGAAGTTAATTTTTTCGAAAAATGTGGAGGTTGTCGTTTATTTCTGTACGATTAGTTATATTTTATATTAATTAGATTAAAAATGAATAAACTAAGCCACTGTTATTCAACAAAGTAGAAAATTAAAAATAGTTAAAAATGTACAAAAACGTTCCACTGTAGCATTGTTTTGTGAATTAATTTTTCTTAATAAATTTCTTAATTTTCTATATATAATATTTTACAAATTGATAAACTTTTTTTTAAAACAAACTTCTGATTCTTTAAGCTTCTTCTTCGCGATAGCGAATTCTCGTTGACTCTCGTAGATTGCGATTACATTATAATGATCTATAAACTAATTATAAGGACTTCCGTGCTCTTTTTTTTTTAAACGTTACCCCCACACTAGGATTTTCTCCTGTATCGTGGAGGCAGTTTACAAACACAAATTGCACAAGGACATACATCCAGACCCGGAACAATTATTTGTAAGCCATACAAATTCTTTTTCCGTGCGGTATTCGAACCCCCGCCCCCCAGCTCAGCAACTCATTGCTAAAACACTGCGCCACGGAGCCGTCAGCCGTCTTAAAACCGGAACAGTAGAGGTGTACTTTCGCTTGGCAGCGAAAATGGATAAAACAGATTTTTAGTCAGAAAGCAGAATTTTAGTCTTAGTCAGATATGTGAAAAAGCTAAAGGAAGAATTTGAGTACCTATATTTTTTTTGTTTGTTATATTTAGTGGATATAGCTTACAATTATTTAGTAACAGCATGAAAGAGGTGCAATAATGTTTCATTTTATGACATTATCAATTTTTTCATATTTTAAAACATACCTACACCAGTACAAGCAATTTCAGCAGGCCTGTCGAATATAGTTTTCCGATGTTAAGTTTCTGCTGTTTATTTTGCAACTAAGACCACCATATATATTTATAGTGATGGATAGTCCTCAAAATTGTATAAAAACGCTTTTTTACCCAACTGCCGGCTTTCAATTTTCTAATTTGGTACTAAACTTAATGCGAATATTTAACTTAGGCTTTCCGTCCATAATATAGTCTGTTAAACCGAAGGAGAATTTATTTTGTTTACAGTTTATTTTTATTTTGATTTATATTCTTAATCTTGTTTCGGTCTTTTTAGTGTATTAATTTTAAATTGTCTTTTTTGCAGTCGGGTTTTTGATTATTTTTTTAAAAAAATTTATTTTATAATTATAATTGTCCAACTCAAAATATTTAAACTGGCATTATGTGAAAACGTGGTTCTTCTCCTGTAGAGTGATCCATTCATACTGATGTCATATTACAACTGCTGGGGAAAAAAATCAAAAAGCAGATGTGTTGTCACCGCAGAGTGGAGCAGAGGTTTCTCGTTTTCGTTACTAATGAAAGCATCCACGACTTTTTCTGCCACCAGGGCGGCGCCACTAGAAAGTGAGGCATAATATTTGACAGATTTCATTGCGGGGATGTTAATTTGTCCGGAAAATGTAAAGGTTATTGTTTCTTTCTACACTATTAGCTATATTTTATGTTAATAAGATTAAAAATAAATAAATAAAACCACAGATATTCATAAAACCAGAAAAATTTAAAAAAAGCTAAAAATGTACAAAAAATTAAAGAGCACACCACTGAAACATTATTTTGTGTATTAATTTAATACTCTAGAAACTGATAAACTTTTATTAAAAACCAACTTCTCCATTAAATTACAATGTGTAACAAATAACTTTACCCCAGTGTCAACTAGCGACATATGGTAAGTAGAAAATTATTAGCCCTTATTACGTGAAACTAGTATTATTAGGAGCGTGGTTCTTCTCTGGAAGAGTCGACCCATTCGTACTGCTGCTATATTACAGCTGCTACACAGTTCAAAACATGAGATTAAAATTGCCACAAGCATGGTTTTTTCGTAATTGAAATTTTATCAATTTATTAATCATAATATCACTAGCAGCACCGCTGGTAATACAGTGGGTATTTTTTTTTTGTTGAAAAATCGATACCACTGTAGTGCTGAGCTGATATCGATACGTAAAGACGATTCGGGCATGAAAAAATATATATAGTTATCTGGTCTTTAATTTTTATAACACAAACTATACTAGGATACTTTTCATTTTTAATATTATCAACCGACTTCAAAATTGATGAGGTACTACAATTCGACTGTATGTTTGTTTGATAAAATACTAGTAATGCTATTAAACATTACTAATATTTCCTTTAACCACTTCTGGTAAGTTTAAAATGCTTGTATTAGAAGTGGTCACGACAGTAGTCGAATGGTTGATTCGAACCGACAATCTTTCGAGTTCGCGGTCGGCTCCCTGCCTTTAGGCTACTGACGCTAAGCTTTTTAATGTGTGTTACCTCATAACTTTGTTCTACGTGAACGGATTTCGATGATTCTTTTTTATTTGAAAGCTGGTGCTTTTCATGTGGTCCCATATAAATATGATTAAGGTCTGACCAATAGTCTTTGAGTTATTCTTAGTAATATGTATTGAAGTCGGTTGTACAAAATTTTTATTGCTTCTTCTATTTTAGCATGTTACTAACTACTTCCAGTAAAATAGTCCCGAAAAATAGCTGCATTAAATTGGTCAACACATTTTCAACGCGTCTCATTAATCTTAGTCTTCATTTGAGCCACCCTTTCCGTCCGTCCGTCTGTCGGCAAAGAATGCAATAAGTGGATATAGCTTACGTTTATTTATTTAGAATTAAATAAAAAACCTTTTAAAAGCCTGTGTAGTAGTTTGGTTTGGCCACTGCTTGTCTAGCTGTCTAACTACTTAAAACCAAACGATCTCACTGTAATTAATGTATAATATATTATATACATTTTTAAAGTGAAAACTTCTTTAGCCGTGTTGAGCGATTTTCGGTAGAGGAAAAACTTATGGGTTCGCGTCACCGGTGACCTCGACATGCTCGTGACGTATTGCGCTTGCGCTAGACTAGCGACGAGTAGTATAGCGGCCTGTGTACATGTATATATCATTAGTAATTACAATTATAAAATTTAAATAATACGGACTATAATTGATATCAAAATTCAAAAAAAGAACACAGTTATTCCATTATTTGAGTTTTCAATTCTGTCGGCAGTCCTTATGACTGCCTCTGTTTTTTTTTATAGAATAATGCTGACAAATAAGCACACAGTCCACTTGTTGGTAAGTCAGGGTTTCCCAATCTATTCTTGACCAGTGACCACTTTAATTTTTTTGTAGTTAGCATGGACCGTAAGATGAAAGAAAAATCTGTGTTAATCTAACAATAAAGTATAATCACATCTTTTCAAATAATTATGTAATAAACTGAAAAACGCATTAATTAACAGTATTATTTGCTTATTTATTGTAAAAGCTAGTAGGTACTTACTAAGGTTAAGCGTGGTATTGCACTGCACGCGTAACAAGATAATAATAAGTATGTGTTATACTATATAACGATCATCGCCAATATCATTACAGCCCTCACAAGTCCACTGCTGAGCATAGGCCTCCCTCAAGGGATACCACAATGCACGGTTCTGCATGTCTTACACTTCATCTACTGGGGGCCGCCCTACACTTCGCTTAAAGGTACGAGGCTGTCACTCGAGAACCTTTCTTCCCCATCGGTTGTCGGTTCTTCGAGCTATATGGCCGGCCCACTGCCACTTCAGCTTACTAATCTGTTGGGCTATGTCGGTTACTCTGGTTCTACTGCGGATATCCTCATTTCTAAGTTTATCACGCAAAGAAATCCCGATCATAGCCCTCCCCATAGCTCGCTAAGTGACACATGGCCAGCAGTGAAGGACCACGTCTCAGATCCATAAGTCATCACTGGCAACATGCACAGGTTGTACAATCTCGTTTTCAGGTTTTAAGGTATACCTCACAGAACACCAGCGTAAAATAGCAGTTTAATGCTGCTGTGTTTCGTATGGTGAGTGTAGAGAACCGGAGACCCTTTTTACTGGAAAAGAGGCATTCCCTCTTAGTCCTCAAGGCTGACGACGCATCTTGTTGATTCGCAAACGAGGATAGATGTAGATGTCTATATGCCTCAGCAACCACTTACCATCAAGTGGACTGTGTGCTCGTTTGTCACCCTATTTCTATAAAAAAAGAACCTGACGAGAATTTGTGTCATAATTTCCCGATAGTTGCCCAATCAAGTTGAATCCGTCGCTTGACGTCTTGATCGAAGTTAGACTTACCTAGTCGGACTATTTGTCTAAGGTAAACATACTCACCAACAACTTCGAGCTTAGTTTTTCCAACAACTACTGGCATAGGTGTGATATGAAGATTAAACATGATCTTTTTCTGTCTATGTTCATCAAACCTACCCGTTGGAAGACACTACTGAGCTCATTGAGCTATTGAGGTCAGGACCTAAGCACTAAGTTTAGGTCTTCCAGCGATTCTGCCATAAGGACTATATCGTCGGCAAATTGAAGGTGAGTAATATACTCGCCATTGATGTTAATACCGTACCCTTTCCAGTCCAAAAGCTTGAAAACGTCTTCCAATGTAGCGGTAAAGAGTTTCGGGGATATAACGTCACCCTGTCTTGCACCTCTCTGCAGTTGGATAGTTTTTGTACTCTGGTTCGGTATTCTGATAGCCATTGTAGTCCTACTGTACCAATGCTTCAGCAATTCGATATAATGACGTCAACTTGGCATCGCTCAATGGACTGTAGCAACGTACAAATTTCTACGGAATCAAAGGCTTCGGTCTGTAGTTCTTCAAGAGAGTGTTGTTGCCTTTCTTGAAGAATAACAACACTTTTGCTCCACGCCTCTGGGGTAGTCCCACCACGGAGGATGAAATTAAAGAGCTTCTAAAGGACTTCAAGTACCATTTTTCCATCCGCTTACAGAAGCTCCGCTGTAATTCCATCCTCACCTGAGGCCTTGCCGTTTTTAAGGTGCTAGAGAGCCATTCTAATCTTGCTCAGACTGACGTCCGCGATATCATCAGGATAATATAGAATAAGACTATAAATAACGATTAGATAGGTAAAATATTAAAATCTTTCGCAGACTGTATTTAGCTCTTGCAGACTACTGGTGGTCCGTAGACCACTGGTTGGGAATCACTGTGGTAAGTGGATACTGTAGCCCATAGACATCTAGTACGTTTATCTTCTATTCAGAATCAAAATGCAAATGCGTTGTCACCCCTGAGGACTACACATATAGGGGTTATGTATATATATATGGAAAACATGTCAGCTCAGGGGCTAAAGTGCTCTATTAAATTGTTAATTTGCTTGCTCATTTACCACGTGCCTCACGGGTGCCCCACAATAAGGGTGGTAAATTATCACACTGTCTACCTGATGGTAATTGAATGCATGACCCATAGATATCTAAATCTATCATCGATTAAGTAATCAAAAAATAATCAAATTTTAACCCTTAAGAACTAAGATGGAATACCTCATTGCCAGTAAAAAGGATTTTCGGTTCTCTAAACTCAACCTGTGAAACATAGCAGAATTGAGCTGCTATTTCAAGCTGTGAGAGCGTGGTCCTTCCCCAGTCGAGCCGACCCTTTCATCATCATTTAATCTGTGTTTTCGTGCTACAACCATAATTAGGGTTGCCAGATAGTGGGGTTTCATCTGGATTCTCCCGACATTTCAAATGATCTCCAGACCTCAGACAAAACACAAAATCTCCAGACAAACAGCTTCTTAGAAAGTTAGATTAACTTTGAACCTTGAGTTAGACTGAACTTTGAAGAAAATTGTTTGTATTTTACATCTTTTCTGTATAGTACTAAAGGATCCAAATTGGTGGACTCTATAAAGTCCAATGCCAAATACATGTGGCAACCTAAAAATTAAGTTTACTTGTATTATTTTTTTTAAAGTACTTTTTGTGGTCTCTTAATTAAAAAAGTAACCTTTTTATTTTTAATATTTATTTCTCCCGACAACAACCCCAAAATCTCGACATTTTCAAAATTTGTCCTGATATTTTGATGTTCCGATCTGGCAAATCCATAATACAGCTGCAGCATGTTTCTACTACACGGGCTATATACATCCCTATGTTCCGATCTGGCGAACCTAACCATAATACAGCTGCAGCATGTTTCTACCATACAGGTTATAATATACATTCACGTTATACAAGCAATCAATTTTATGGGAATTTTAATTCAAAACCATAATATTCCATGATGGCGTATTAGAATTTCATTTCCGTATAACCAAAACGTGATCTGTATTCCAATGCTGACCTACGTTCTCACCGTTACCACGGCAACGGGATGACTCAATCGATGGCGGCGCCCAAAAACAGGAATTCGTGCTTTTAAATGTTTTAAAAAACAATTGAATTTAATATAATGTAGTCGACTTGTTAATCGACAGTTCAAAACACGGGGGCCAAGAACAATGCAGACTTTAACCTATGTAATTACATTTTAAAAACCATGTAAATTATTTTGAAGGTTGACAATCGTGGGATTAGATTTGTGATTGTGATTAACTGTGACCAGCGGTTTTTTCGGTATACGCTTTTACAACAAAATCCCGGAACATATTCAAAGTTTGTCAATAAACAAGCTTAAAAGTTTTATTAAAGAAAAACTGTACAAAAAGGGTTATTATAATATCAAGGAATACATGAATTAAAATAACCCCTGGGAATAGGGTGATCGCCACCATGCTGGTTCTATGAAAATATCATTTAAAAATTGTATAAACAAAATTATTGTTAAGTGAAATTGTTTTAAAAAAAAGTCCCGCTGGGTTTTTTGCTGGTTCTTCCCAGGACTGAGGTATTTTCCGAACCAGTGGTTAATAAAAAATGACTTTCAATAAGTATTATGTAATAATCAATATTGAATATAAAATTATTCTATTCTATTCTATTCTATTCTATTCTATTATATTATGTTCTATTCTATTCTATTGTATTCATCAGACCGAGACACTGCAGTAATGCTTGCTCGACCATAAATATGTAAAGAGGCGGTACCTACCTAGACAGAATGCTAGGCATACAAGGAGCTCTACCACCTAGATTATCTCTCCTTATAATGATCAGCATCGAAATGAATGCTATATTAATTATATGTACATGTTTTTTTAATACTAGCAGTGCAAATAGCATTACATTACTAATATTCCTTGTAACCACTCCTGGTAAGCTGAAAATGCTTGCGTTAGGAGCAGTTCACGTCAGTAGTGGAAACGCGGATTCGAAACGTTAAAGTTAAAAGTTAAAAAAAAAATCCGTTAAGGTTATTTTATCTATAATATATATAATAGCACCTTATCTAGCCACTATATTTAATAGAAGCGTCGAATCTGGTGTGTTTCCTGATTTAATGAAACATAGTAAAGTCATATCTTTATTTAAAGCTGGTAGTACATTAGACCCCGCCAATTTAAATCCAATTTCTGTGCTACCAACTTTCTGGAGTTGAGCTTATCAAACATATTTTTGTGCATGGGACAATTCAGAGGATGCTTTGGGTATATTTTGTGACCTTTCCAAGGCCTTCAGCTGCGTTCACCATGAGACATTAATCAGGAAGCTACAGTACTATGGTGTCAAGAACACAGCGCTTAAACTTATTATTTCATATTTAAGTAATAGAATGCAGAAAGTTATTATCAATGGTAAAAGTTCTTCCGGCTCACCTGTACTAATGGGTGTCCCTCAGGGCTCGATTCTCGGCCCATTCCTATTTCTAGTGTATATTAATGACTTACCTTCTCTAGTAGAGGATAATCATGATATAGTATTATTTGCTGATGATAATTCCTTGATTTTTAAACTTAAACGTCAGTCATTTAAATGTGACGAAGTGAATAATGCTATATCAAAATTAGTTGCATTGGTTTAACGTTAATAATCTACATTTAAACGGAAATAAAACTATATGTATTAAATTTACAACAACGAATGTTAAAAATCTGAGTACCAATGTGTTTTTAAATGGTGAAGAACTGAGCCCTGTTGAATCCACTGTTTTTCTTGGCATCACTATCGACGCACAGCTTCAGTGGGGCCCCCATATATCCAAACTAGCAAGCAGACTAAGTTCTGCAGCCTATGCTGTAAAAATAATTAGAGGTCTCACTAGTGTCGAGATAGCTAGATTAGTTTATTTCAGTTATTTCCATAGCATAATGTCTTATGGGATTTTGCTATGGGGAAATGCGGCTGATTCAGAAACTGTTTTTTGTTTTACAGAAGAGGGTCATTAGAGCTTTAGAACTTTGGCCTCTCAGTATATTTACGAAAATTTGATGTATGTTCACAAAAACAAAGGTAGTTTTAGTGAAAAAAGTGATATACATTCTGTAAACACTAAGAACAAACACAAGCTAGTGATATCAGTTTCTCGACTCCACAGAGTCAGTAATTCATTCTTGGAGCAATGTAGACGCTATAACAACAAGGTCCCGGAAAGTGTACAGGCTCGCTCTATTAGCATGTTTAAATGTTTTGTTAAGTTGAAACTATATAAAAGGGATTATTATAGTATAAATGAATACATGGTTGATAATAACCCCTGGGAATGAGTGACCGCTTCCAAGCAGTTTTTAAAATAAATTTTGTACTTATATAGTTTGTACAACCATGATGTCTATAATGATGTCAAGTTTGCTTTAAAAAAAAGCCCCGCTGGGTTTCTTGCCGGTTCTTCCCAAGACAGATTTTTTTTCTCGAACCAGTGGTAAAGTTAAAAATGACTTTCAATAAGAATTACACATGTGATCTATATTGAATAAAAAATTATTCTATTCTACTCTATTCCAAAAAGAACCCACGACCTCTAGATTTTGCGGTTTGCGCCCTGCCATTAGACTACTGTCGCTTCAATATGTGATATATATTATTTGTGCATTAAAAGTACCCTTTGACTTGACCATGCAATCGTTTCGTCCGCTGGAGAACATAATCTGCACGTTCTTAAATTGTTTTTTTTTATATAGATTATGAGTGACTAACTAGCACACAGTCCACCTGAAAGATGAAGTAGACGCTATGGTCCGTAAATATCTACATCTACTCGCGATTAAGAAGAAAAATGCAGATGCGTTGTCACCCCTGAGGACTAAGATGGAATGACTCGTTTCCAGTAAAGAAATGTCTGCGGTTCTTTAGACTTAACAAAGCAAAATTAAGCTGCTATTTCTTGCTAGTATTCTGTGAGAAAGTGGCCCTACTTTGATCGTGCCGACTCATTCATGCCGCAATCATAATGTAATGGTAACGTGGCCTTATCACGTATTTGAATAAGAATAATATTATATAATTATGCACTTTTGGGAAATGTGGCATTACATCCTGGTACTCAGGGGTGACAACGCATCTACATTTTGATTCTTAATCACGGATAAATGTTGATGGCTATGGGCAGCGGCATTCACTTATCATTAGGTGGACTGTGTGCTCGTTTTTCACCCTTATTTTTAAACAAAACCACTTCCACGACCGGCATCGCTCCCAAATGGTATCGCTCAAAGCACCGCTAATTATCACGCCAGTTTTGATAATGCCGCTGTAGTTCCACGTGAGATAATTTTTGTTAATTAGGGTTTATTAAACGCTATCGACTATCAAAGATCTGCGGTTAAAATACGTCCGGAAAATCACCTGTATCCTTCCCAGGATAAAGGAATTTTTCGAGCCCGTGCTAAGAAAAAAGGACACTACGGAAAAACAAGACAGTGTTCAAAGATAAGAGAAGAAGACATAATTAATTTGATAACGAATGTAATTATTTGCCGACGTCTGTCTTTGCGTCCGAATACGATCTAAACGTCTTCAAGAGAGAATAGGCGTATGTTACGCTAAGACAGTGCGATTCACTATCTAGGGCTTCATCATCACTTACCATCAGGTGGGATTGTGGTCAAGTACTGGATTATATTATCTAAACATTTTCACCATCGCACATCGCGACAAAACTCGCGTTACCATCCATACCATCTGGATGATTGGCGGTCCACGACTGTGCGATTTAGAAGAAGTTTTCTCCCTCGCACGACTTCCTTGTGGAATCAATTACCACCAGCGAATTTTCCGGACCGATACGACTTAGGAACCTTCAAGAAAAGAGCTTACACCTTTCTAAAAGGTCGGCAACGCATCTGCAATTCCCCTGGTGTTGCGGTTGTTCATGGGCGGCGGTAGTCACTTACCATCAGGTGAGCCGCATGCTCGTTTGCCCCCTATTCTATAAAAAAAAAACAAAAGATAATTAATCTCTTCTCATAAAACTACAATTATCTAAAGTCTTTGTAATATGATCATGACATGAAATCTTCATCATTATCATTACAACCGTTAACAAGTTTACTGGGCATAGGTCTCCCCCAAGGCAAGCCACAAAATACGGTACTGCATCCTGGTTCACCTTGCATATCATGACACGTATGTGCGTGTAAATGTTATGTGAAAGTTTTCATTTAAAGGCCGGCAACGCATCTGCAATTCCCCTGGTTCCCCTGGTGTTGCAGTTGTTCATGGGCGGCTGCAGTCACTTACCATCAGGTGAGCCGCATGCTCGTTTGCCTCCTCTCCTATAAAAAAAAAATACGTTTCCCCTGGGCACAGCCCTACGACATAAAAGGTCTTGGGATCGGCGTTAAGTTACTGAGCAGAGGTGGTAGTTGCATGTACAAGTACATGGAGATTATGATGTGTGTATGCATGTAATAAGTGATTTACACATAAATATTATCATATTTATGTGTAAATCACTTACTTTCAACTTCAATAAATTCTAATGTCTTCAGTCATTCAGTGAGTTTTTGTTTACAGTTTCGATAAGTCCTAGGATATATATCTATTATTTTATTAATTTTATTATATAAATGAGACGAGTAGTTTTTGTACTGATTGCGAGCAAATTTAGTCTTGGTGTAATTTAATGTAGTGGCTCTATCTTTTCTACTTGTAGTTAAAATATTGGTGTCAATATTCAAGGACATTCCTTTTTTCAGAACTACGTGCAATATGTATAGTTTACGAACTGTCAATAAATCTGCATATAAATAAAATAAATTTATTGAAAACTGACGTGTTACATATGATTTTTAACAATTCCCTTTGAGCTCGTTCTAATTGTATAAAATGAGTTTTTATAGCATCATTCCATATCGTTATACAATAAATCAAAATAGATTGCCATGCCAACGCAATATAGATCTGATCAAGTAACTTTTTATTTGCAACGTGTCTTAGTGTTTTAAAAATCCACATTGATTTACGTAATCTGCCAGAAACCATAATGATTTCTTATTATGATATCTTAATTTGAAGTCTGCAGTCTGTGAACATGTTCAAGATCGTCCCCGCCATTACATCAGATTTAATAGACCACAAATCCTCGCAAAAGAACACCGATTCCTACCAAGGATAATACGCTATTGAAATTAAAAAACATCCTAATTTCAATAAAGAAGATGTATGGGTGCTGCCATCTGCTTGGGATCCTATAATCAACAAAATTAAATCCAAAAGACTTCAAGATACTGTAAATTCATTTTGCGTAAATCTTTTATTTATATTAAAAAACTGAAGGTAGCCGGGCTAACTGTGACATCGGGACGTCAAACATCTCAGTCCCCTCCGTGATCATGGGTCGCTGTAAAGCACTCGAAACGTCGGGAATAAAAATAGTAAAATAAACGCGATAAAATCCGTAAAAAACAGTTTTATTCACTGCCAGAAACCAATTCGACATGAGACACCCATGGAAAGTGATCTTCTAATTTGCATTGCTATCACATATTTTTTCAAAGCACCTAGAATTTTGATACATCACGCTGGTGTTTAGTAAGGGCGTGTTATTTCCCCGGTTGAGACGATCCCATCGTGCTGCCGCCATAGTTCACTGCAGCGTGACTCTACCCCGCATAAATAATAAAAACAGAATGTTAAAACGTTAAGCGAGCCAGTATTGTTGCATATAATTGATATAATTACAACAATTTGGAAACCTCACGCTTCCTCCACAGACGTGGAATCTTCCGCAAGTACGTGACCGGCTGGGATGAAAACCGGTAAAAGTTTTAATGAGGTAATTAGCTAATTAGATATAGTGTGGTTCACTCGATTGCTTCGGAAAAGTTACTGCATGCTTGCACATGAATGCATAAATATTTCATGGATCACTCGACAAAATTCGATATCGAGATCTGGATGATTAGCGGTACACCACTGTGCGATTTAGAAGAAGTTTTCTTCCTCGTACAACTTCCTTGTGGAATCGATTACCACCAGCGATTTTTCCGGACCGATACGGCTTAGGGACCTTCAAGAAAAGAGCCTGCTCCTTTATAAAAGGCCGGCAACACATCTGCAATTCCCCTTGTTCCCCTGGTGTTGCAGTTATTCATGGGCGGCGGTAGTCACTTACCATCAGGTGAGCCACATGCTCGTTTGCCCTCTCTCCTATAAAAAAAACACTATTGTAATTTGGAATAAAACGAATTTTATTCTTTCTATCGCGATTAATTTTATTTTTTTAATTCCCGACGTTTCGGGCACTTAACCATAGTTAACGAACGAAGGCAAATATGACATCAGGATGTTAAACACTATTTTGGGGAGGGGGGGGGGGACTATGAAATTACATTAATTATATTAACTGTATTACCGTTACAGCCTATTAAAAGTCCGCTGCTGAACATATTTATTCCTTTTGATTTTCTCATACTTTACATATACCATGGTTGTAACGCGTGTGCAATGAGGCTTTATAATTTAAAATTGTTATTAAGAATACGTTGCTGCTAATCTCTTAGATTGTTCCCCCCCCCCTTCCCTCCTGGTTTGTTTACATCTGTGTCATGCTAAACCACGGGACGATATTATGTGGTAGTAACAATTCATACACTGACACTTCACTATACGTGGTAGAGCCATGCTGCAGATATATTAGTAGTATAGTCGTAGCACGAATGCGTCCGCTCGACCGGGGAAGGACCACGCTCTCATAGAATACCAGCGTAAAATAGCAGCTTAACGCTGCTGTGTTTCATATGGTGAGTGTAGAGAACCGGAGACCCTTTTTACTGGAAAAGAGCCATTCCATCTTTGTCCCCACCGGTGACAACGCGTCTGCATTTTGATTCGCAAACGAGGATAGATGTAGATGTCTATGGGCCACAGCGATCACTTATTATCAGGTGGACTGTGTGCTAGTTTGTCACCCTATCCTATTAAAAGAAAAGTTGAATTACTTCTCTATTACTGCTGTCAATATAACTTTATCCTCACGGTGTGATCGTAGTGTTAAAATATCTACTACCCCATGTCGTCTCGTGGGTGACGTAAGAAGCACCAGAGAAAACTTGACAAAGATGATGGGCAGCAGCATCTCCCTGATCACAACTCAAAATATTAATTAATAATTTAAAATTAAAAAAATTTTGTACAGCCGACTTCAATATAAGTTATTAAGAATAACTCAAAAACTATTGGTCTGACCTTGATCAAATTCATATTAGACTACACGAGATGTACCAGCTTTCAAATTAAAAAAGAATAATCGAAATCGGTTCACCCAGTAAAAAGTTATGAGGTAACGCACATAAAAAAACATACAGTCGAATTGAGTACCGTCTCCTTTTTGGAAGTCGGCAGAAAACTGCGGTTGCCAACCCGCCCTCTAAGCATGGCAGCTATGGCAAAATCATCCCAATGAGCAACCTATGGGGGAGGCCTACCTCATTAATGCGAAGCGAATACTTCAAATTTATCCACAAAATGGCACGCGACGTCAAAACAAAGTGAAGACGCAAGATGGCGCGTTACGTGACCGTAATACCAATTTCGAACGTTAAAGTTTCTAGTGCTGAGCGGTTTTCTATCTTTGTATTAAATAAATTATTAAAATTAATAAAGCTATTGATCTCTGTAATAAATAAATTTATTAAAATAAAAAATAAATGTAAGTGCTGATTTTTTAAGCGTGAGATAAATGTTACCTATCGAATAAATTATAACTCGACTGAATATAAAAGTGACACAATGGAACTATTTTCTGCCGATTTCCAAAAAAGAGACGGTACTCAATTCGACTGTATGTTTTTTTTATGTGTGTTACCTCATAACTTTGTACTGGGTGAACCGATTTCGATGATTCTTTTTTATATGAAAGCCGATAATTCTCGTGCGGTCTATATAATATATGAATTTGATCAAGGTCAGACCAATAGTTTATGAGTTATTCTTAAATAACTTATATTGAAGTCGGCTGTACAAAATTTTTAATTTTTAATTATATTCACACAACTGTAATCTTTGTTTTCTTTTCACCTATGAATAAATTTTATCTGAGTCTGTTATATTTTAGTTTCGTTTGATTCTTTATCTTAATAACAGTTTATCACAAAGTCTGTGGAGAGAAGACCCTGTAGACAGTTGTCGATGGAACAGTCTTTAGTAGAGTTCGGGACTTTGAGGGGCTTAATAACGATGATGATTTTAACAATAACGAATGAACAATGAACGATGTAGGACAGCTTAGCAATGAGTTGCTGCGCTGGGGGCCGCGGGTTCGTTTCCCGCATGGAACAATTATTTATATGGTATTCAAATAATTGTTCCGAGAAAATGTTTGTCCTTGTGCGATTTGTGTGTCTCCACAATACAGGAGAAAGTCCTAGTGTGGGGGTAACGTTTTTTTTTAAATTATGAAATGATCATGACAATTAATACTTTTGGTGTTTTTTTTAAGGACGTTATCATTCCTGGTATTTCAAAAATATTTCATATAATGTCATAAAATTGTATATATATATATACAGCCAGCTATCTTGGTTGTAGCGACCATTTACCTTTAGCGACGTCAAATCTAAGTCCCTTGAATTTAAAGCACATTTTAGTACAAAATGCATGTGGCTATAGCGACTTCGGTTGTAACGCCGAGTTCGGGTGTAGCGAATGTTTTTAATGAATCATTTGTAACAAATTCCTAGAAACCCCATGCAGATATTGCGACCGGAGTCGGCCGCCAAAGACACAAAGATTTATTTCTTTCACAAACATTTCTTATCTTTTGTTTACATCCACACAGATGGTCAGCAAGTGTGGAGACCCTTACCTTTTGTTTATAGATATCAGCTAAGTAGGTAGGGAAGCGTGTGCGTTTCGGAGTTAAATTTATGGTTCAGTTACAAAGTGATACTCTGAGTAGCAACTGTAATGTATTAAATTTGTTACCTTTGCCTGTAACGACTTCCGGATATAACGACGAAAATAGAGGGGTGCCTTCATCGTCGTTATACCCGAAATCCACTGTATATATATATGCATATATATATATTATTAAAATAAACAGACTTTCATTATATTAAAGCTAAATAACGCCACATTAATAGATCCCACCCAGGCGAAGCTGGGACAGGTCGCTAGTTAGTAGTTATTAATAAATTACTTTACATGAAATAAAAAATATAATCTAAAACTATTTATTAATGTAATAGTTTAACTTAAACATTCCCATAACTAGCCTCATGGCTTAGATAAAGACTCGCTATTGAGGGATTAAGTCCCATCGGGACTCGAACATTGCCGCTCAAAGTTTTCAGGTTTCCACAAGGGGAGGATATCAATGCAATCTGTTACAGGGTTTGTTTGAAATCTTTAAGGTTGGGCTTTAGTTACGTATTCTACTTGCATCCCAGAAACGGTAACCGTAGAATACATTCACAAAAAGTGTCGTGTCGTATTCCGCTCAAACTAATAAGGTTCATTACTTCCTCTCAATCTGTAAACAACTGTTTTTAACTTTTACTAAGTGGTGGTGGTGGTAGACTTCCCTCTTCCTTAGGTGTCCGAGAAGCCTGGGTAGTTACCTCCTTACCTATGTCTGTCAAGAAGCTGCGATTACACTGCTGTATTACGATCTGATGGATATGGAGAGTCAGTACAATTCCAGGTCATGAGGCGTTATAATGCTCAGAAGTGACAACGCATCTGTAATCTTCTTTGTTTGAAGTTATACGTGGTAGAACCATGCTGCAGCTATATTAGTAGTATAGTTGTAGAACGAATTGGTCGGCTTGACCGGGTAAGTACTACGCCCTAAAGGAATACCAGCGTTAAATGGCAGCATGACACTGCTGTGTTTTGTGTGGTGAGTGTAGACAACCGGAGACCCTTTTTATTGGAAAAGCGGCATACCATCTTAGTCCTCACGGATGACAACGAATCTGCATTTTGATTTGTAATCGAGGATAGATGTAGATGTCTATGGGCCACAGCAACCACGTACCATCAGGAGGACTGTGTGCTCGTTTATCATCATATTCTATAGAAAAAGGTGGACTAAGTTCGATCATAAATTCAATTTTATAATAATAATTTAAAATTTAAAATTTTGTAAAACTAAATTCAATATAAATTATTAAGAATAACTCAAAAATTATTAGTCAGACCTGGATCAAATTTATATATCACCACATGAAAAGTAGCTTTCAAAAAAGTTATGAGGTAATACACAAAAAAAAACATACAGTCGAATTGAGTACCCCATCCTTTTTGAAGTCGGTAGAAAATACATTTTTGCTTAGGGTTATTTACTAGCCTGAGAAGAGCGTTCGGCGTGGCATGTGGCAGGGCGTTATAACTAACACACGCTTTTATAAAAATAAAGGTGTATTATGGTTTTGGCACAAATGGGTCGGCTCGCACGGGTTAGAACCACGCTCTTACAGAATACCAGCGTAAATTAGCAGCTCACTGCTGGTGTGTTTCGTATGGTGAGTGTAGAGAACTGGAGACCCTTTTCACTAGACGAGACCTTTTCACGAGGCACTCCATCTTAGTCTGTATTTTGATTGATGTTTGTGATGATTGTTGTTGATGTTGTGGGATTTTATTGTAAAAGCGTACACATTGCCCCATAAATGAATTAATTTGCTTTTTGCAATATAGGTCTAAACTTAATTGGCTTACAATCCGACAGAGGCGTATTTCCAGAATATTACTTATTCTTTTTTCAATATTAAATGACCAATTTTCGCCTTCTCATCTTAAGAGTAAACTTCACTATCTCTCTTCATCCCATGATAGGGTTCTACGTTCTTCTTCTAACAACAAAATATTCCAGTTCACTTCACCGAGTTCTATGGTAACTCCTTTAAAGTACAGGCTACACGCTTTTGGAACTCCTTGCCCGATGACATCAGAAAAGCTCCCAATAAGTTTGCTTTTAAAATGTTGGTGCGTAATCATTCTTACATGAATCATCCATATCATTTATATTGTTTGACGTATATATGTATGTTTATGTATGTATGTATATATTTGTATATATGTATAAATAGGAGATATTTCTATAGTTTATTTATTTTATATATTAGTAAAATGTTTATATTATGTTAGTTGATTATAATTTTTATTTTGTTTTTATTCTATATTACTACACCTACGTCAAATTCTCACCACTCCATGGGTTGACTGGTAGATGATGCCTCAAGGTATTAAGTCTCTTCGTATTATTTTAGATTAAGGAATGCAATAAAGAATAAACAAATAAATGTAATGTATTTCCGCTAAGGTTACTAAGGCATTAGCCTGATTCTGTTAATTAATTGAAAGAATCTTGAATAGAATACCTGTTATTTCATCTATATTAATCGGATAATTAAAAATAAGAATAACCTTAAAATTACCACCGGATATGTTTGTAATTTATGTAATTCCAATGTGAAAGTATACTTTTCGGGAAAAAAATTAGAATAAAGTGTTAAATAAAGTTTAAGGTATAGCGTTAAATTAGTTTAAAGTAAATATACAGTTAATTTGAAAATAACTTCCTTTTTTGAAGTCGGACAGGGCTTATAGAAAAGCAGTTAAATTTGATGAGACGAACAAATAATTAATTTAAAACTCAGTTTTTATTAATGTAAAACTACCCTCATAGCGTTATTATATTATGTTTTATAGGCCCATAATAAAATATGTTATAGGTTTTTAATTGATGTTCAATGCAGCGTGTGTGCAGAAATAAAATTGGCAAGGATAAAATAAACAAGGACTGCAGTTGGTAATAATCGTTATCATAGTTTATAATACTAGAAATAATTGCTCTCAGTTTTTAATCGATTTAATAAATGCAATATCCTGTATCTTGTAAGCGTATGAGAATCAAAACCGCATCAAAATCGATTCAGGGAAGGATGGGCATGATTGGCGGAATAACCATTTTGATATGAACTAATCGGCGAAGGAAATAAGAATTTAATTACGACCAACTAAAAGCACCGTGCCGTGTATTCAGCGATTACAACACAATACAGTACAATAACTTTATTTCTGGCATCAAAGACTTAAAAATTTAAGAACATAGCCCATAGCGATATATACCTTAACCTAATCTATACAAATAAATAGATTTAAAGTATCTGTTTGTAATGTCGAAATAACAGCTATTTACTATAATATGTATATGAAAGTATATACGGTACTTATAACAATAACACGATTTTTAAAATTTTTGTCTGTCTGGAAATCCAATAGTAATAAATTACGCGCGGGCGAACTTGCGTTGAACAGCTAGTAATATATAAAATATAAACATATTTAACACTGTTTAGAGAACTTTCTTCATTGGCGCGTCCCTGTGTCAGCGATACACTTCTCCAGAGGGCCAGAAATTGGGAGCGAAGAATGTCTCTCTGTATTTTACAGGAACCTGGAGTACGTAGGATTTAAAGACCAATTAGACTCCAGACGCTGTAAATTTAAAGAGATCAGATATTCTATGCGGTAGACGATAGCTGTATGGTGTTTACATGTAACGACATAAATAATTATGAAAAAGATAGATAAATATAAGAGAATAAACCTGAAGACTATAATTAGCTGGCATAAGTGAAATAATTTAATGATCAGCTTAAAAAAGCCGCGAATAATGAAATTTTATCAACGAAAATGGCCGCTTGATTTATTTAACAATAATTACGATGAAACCTTTAGAGAAACCAATGTAACAAAATTCTTAGGTCTTTATATTCATAACAACTTCAAGTGGGGACTCATACAAAATATGGATGTCTGTAAAAAGTTACACTCTACATGTTTTATCCAAAGTAGTAAATGAAAATGCTTTACGGACGGTAAATCACGGCAAGAAGGTAATTATTTGGGGCAATGCTACAAGGCGCGAAGATATATGAAATTTATAACTCCACATGTCAAACAATTAAATACTAATGTATTTTTAAATGGGGAGAAACTGAGTCTTGTAGATACCACCATTTTTCTTGGAATCACACTAGACGCGAAGCTTCAATGGAGCCCCCATATATCAAAACTAGCAAGCAGACTTAGTTCTGCAGCATATGCCGTAAAAAAGATTAGAAGTCTAACTAGTGTTGAAACAGCTAGACTAGTTAACTTTAGCTATTTCCATAGCATAATGTTGTATGGTATTTTGCTATGGGGACACGCAGCTGACACTGAAATTATATTTGTTTTACAGAAGAGGGTCATAAGAGCAATGTATGATTTGAAGCCTAAAGAGTCGCTGCGACTTAAATTTAAGGAAATTAATATATTAACTTTGGCCTCTCAATACATTTATGAAAATGTAATGTACGTACACAAAAATAAAAGTAATTTTACAAAAATAAGTGATTATTATATATATATATATATATATATATATATTATATATATATATATATATATATATATATATATGGAGTCGAGTAACTGGTACTACTAGTTTGTGTCTGTTCCTAGTATTTACAGAATGTCACTTATATATATATATATATATATATATATATATATAAGTGACATTCTATATATATATATATATATATATATATATATATATATATATATATATATATAAGTGACATTCTGTAAATACTAGGAACAGACACAAACTAGTAGTACCAGTTACTCGACTCCATCGAGTCAGTAATTCATTCTTGGGGCGATGTATACGCTTTTACAACAAAATACCAGAACATATACAAAATTTGACCTGCTCAAAGTTCAAAAACTTTATTAAACTAAGTTTGTATAAAAAGGGTTATTATAATATTAAAGAATTTATAGATGATAATAACCCCTGGGAATGAGGTGATTGCTACCAAGCTATTTGTAATTTGTTGTGTTGTTAATTTGTGTAACATACATGATTGTAAGCTGTTATTCAAAAAAAAGTCCCGCTGGGTTTCTTGCTGGTTCTTCCCAGGACAGAGGTTTTTTTTGAACCAGTGGTAATTATACAAAATAGTGACTTTCAATAAGTATTATTTAAAATCTATATTGAAAAAAAAGTTTCTGTTTCTATTTAAAGCTCTGAAAAAGTTTATTCGTGCTATTGCAAATATATCGAGTTTTTTTTAAATAGAATAAGGGTGACAAGCGAGCACACAGCCCACCTGGTGGTAAATGAAGTCCATAGATATCTACATCTATCATCCATTAAAAATAAAAATGCAGATGCATTGTCACCCCAGAGTACTAGAATAGAATACCTCGTATTTAGTAAGAAGGGGCTCCGATTCTCTACAATCACCATATCAAATACAGCAGTATTGAACTGCTGTTGTATTCAGCGAGAGCGGGGGTTTCCCCGGTCAAGCCGACCTATTCGTGCTACAACTATGATATAGCTGAAGCATGATTCTACCATGAAATTATGTACAGAAAGCTGTAAACCACAGTTAAAAAAATCAAAATTATTGACATTTCCCGCACTGTATATTTATGCGTCTTCGTTCCTTCACGAATCGCAGAACGTCTTCTCCCGAACTTTTGTCCAAACGGGAGATGTAGAGCTTTATGTAGGCTCCACAACACGCACTTTGGTTAGAGACAGGTCTAGACTGACGGCCCTTCTTAAGAGGAATAAACCTGTCATTATCGATATTGTTTTGGGTCACCACGGGAACTGATTTTGTATCCACATTCTTTTGTTTTCGATCACAAGAGGGTGTCGGACCTGAAGGTAATTAAATACTACATACTTCATGAAATACTAAGAAATAAAAAAAAACAGGTGCTGTTAATGATCTTGAAAATCATATAATTGCGAACAACTATGTTAATGCAATAAAAAATTGATTTTAATGCGCAGCTTTGAAAAGCTGGACAAAATCAGACTTACTGAGAGATCCCGTTTGTATAAATTGCACCATGCCATTGTTGGCTTAACCGGTTCTCCAGTAACGCTAATTGACGTGCGACAGATAAACTATTTTATTTACAAAATGTCCTATAACCGATATAAATAGATTAATATCAGCCGAGCACCCCTTCATTTAAAGTTGAATTTTCAGCAGCAATATTTTGCAGTATTCACTTAGGCTTTCGACTGCGTGCACTACAAAGGAAAGCCAGTACGCCCAGAACAAAAAGATACGGGACATTGATCTGTTGTCGGATTGAAATAAAACTCATTTTATTGAGTGATCGCTGTGCCCTTGTCACGTTTTATATCATTGAAAACTGGAACTCGTTATGGAGATGCAAGGGTCTACACTTGAACCACTTTTTTATTTGTTCCGGGGTTTAACTCCTTACTTATAAGGTTGAGGTTATATTGTAGCGGGAAAGGTGGTTATTGCGTTATGATATTGATACGTAAACGCAGAAGTCCGGAATGCCCGGTGCCGGAGAGAACCTGTCCGTTGACTGTGAAATGCGTGCCGACTTGACTGCGGGAATTCACGTATGGGGAGAGTGACGACTATCGTAGTCACACTGATCCCTTTTTCTTGTTTTAGAAGGTTAAAATTTACAATTTTTTTTTTATAAACGTATTGTGTAATCTAATGTAGGTACATATACTTTGTATGAATTAAAACATTTGTTGCTTTAATAGCCCTGCTTGATACTCTTACCTACCTACATGTAGAATTTAATAATAGTATTCATATATCTAATTATTGGAATTATAATTAAGAAGTATCTAATTGTAATAATTTACGATTATATTAATAATATAAAAGACGTTAATGAGGGAGGGAGGCAGATTAAATTAGTTAAGACACATAATTTTTAGTTTTCGAATCTATATAATTTTATAAGTGGTAGAGCCATGCTGCAGCTATATTAGTAGTATAGTTGTAGCACGAATGGGTCGGTTCGACCGGCGAAGGACTACGCTCTCGCAGAATACCAGCATAAAATGGCAGCTTGACACTGCTGTGTATCGTATGGTGAGTGTAGAGAACCGGAGACCCATTTTACTGGAAAAGAGGCATTCCATCTTAGTCTTCACGGGTGACGACGCATCTGCATTTTGATTCTTTATTGACGATAAATGTAGATGTCTATGGGTCACAGCAACGACTTTCTATCAGGTGGACTGTGTGCTCGTTTGTCACCCCATCCTATAAAAATAATAATAATAATAATTTAAGCATCTTTAATATAACGAATTTCTGCAAACAAACGCCTGACACCTGATTTTATAGATAAATTATATAGAGAGAGCTTAAGATTATATATTTTATTTACAACTTGATTACCTTATATTTAATATTATCTAGAGCCTAGCTCTCGTGTATAATTTCATCAGGAGGCAGCGGCATTGGTGTACCGTTAAAGCCTAATAAGGTATTACGTCAAAGGGTAGATAATAGATACTCCAAAATGCGACTTCACTGATAAAACATAATCACACCGTATAGTCCACTGGTTAGTTAGTGAGAGTGCGTTTTGCTTCTTGAGGATTTGCTTTCAAATCCACGCTGAAATCAACATTTGTGCAAAAACTTATATAGTAGTTTCATTAAATAAATGGACGACACTTACCGTCAGTTGAACGTGGCTCGTTTGCCCCCTCTTCTGTAAAAGAAAATATATATCAAAATAACCTTTTGAGGTTTTCTTATGAATAATCGTGTCGATTCATGCAAGTAAGCGTCTGGTAGTTTAGAAGGCGATTTACTCCCTGCATCGTACTGTGATAATTAAAATGTGTTGGCAAAAGGATTATGAAATAGCAGCCTCGTACTTACTGCAGACTCTTCATAAGTAACGAGTGACGGTGTGATGAAATATATAAGGAATTGATGAATGAAATTTACTCAGGACCGTGCTTTCTGACAAACCATGGTTAGTTTAATATTTCCATCAATGTTCATCAACGGGTGAACTACTTTTTCTTTGGTTATGGACTAGTAGGGTTATACATGTGCCAATCATCTAATAAGATATTTTAATATATCAATGGCCTAAGCAGATAAAATTACTTGAGAATGAGGGCATCCACGACTTTTTTGCAACCTGGGCGGCGCCACTTTACAGTGAGGTAAAATATTTGACAGATTTCATAGCGGGGACGATAATTTCTAAGGAAAATGTAAACTTTAAGTTTTCTTTCCGTCTCATTAGTTATATTTTATATTAATTAAATTAGAAATGAATAATCTAAACTATAAACATAACTAAAAATAGAAAATATAAAAAAAACGAGCTATAAAGTACAAAAAATTAAAAATCAAACCACTGACGCATTGTGTTGTGTATTAATATAATACTATAGATAATGATAAACTATTATTTAAAACTAATTTCTCAATTAACTGACATTATGTAACAAAAAATATTACCTCAGTCACAACTAGCGACATCTGGTGAGTGGAAGAATATTAGCCCTGATTGCATCAACATCGGTGCACTTGTTTCGTCGTTTTCAATAGTTCGCTTAATACACAAATTCACAATTACTTTTACGTATCAAAACCCGATTCAAACAATTACGAAACAACTTATACATACATCTTTCAAATAGAAAACTTGTAAAGGCTGTATAATTTTTTTTATTAAAATTACATACAACGAGGAAAATGAAGCTTTATACACAGCCATAGACGCTTTTTATAAAAGTAAGGATAATGCTAATTCGTCAAATTAATTAAACATAACAGCGACCGGTCAATACAAAGCCTTTGCAGTCCTGAGCTCCCACAGGACCACTTACTTCCATTATTAATTCAGCGAACATATCCTCTGAATTAAAGCAGCCTCAAATCAAACGAAGAGAGTTTTGGTTCATGGAATAATTGTTTTTTTCTCGATAATATGGAACTTAGCTAAAGTTTACTTTGCCGTGTATTCATTCTTGGTGATTACGCTATTCAGGGTTTGAGTGTCATTTAGATGACCCTCGCAAGTGTTTTTTTAATCCGTAATGGCCGGTGCGGGCAGTTTTGATAGCGCCGGCTATGATATATTGGTTGTAGGGTATCTGGGGCAATGGCAGTTCGGAGTGGAGAGCGAAATTAATTTGTGCCTTGTTTTAGCGTTATCAACCATTTATTTCGATACTGCTTTCACTTCGTTATTGATAATTGTAATGCAGTTGAGGTGTTTATTGTGGCATAGTAAATAAATACCTTCGAAGTTTTTTCGCAATTGCATTTATTAATTAATCAAATCATTAGAACATATTGAAAGTCCAGTGTTGATTATGATCGGCCTTTTCCGTAGAGGCTAGGCCTTCCCATGAATCCACTCATAGGGTCACTATTTTTCAATATTTGCAACGATTGACAGACGGTTTAGCAACTACAGTTTTTATTTTGAGCCGTTATCAGGAATAAAATTCTGCCCATCTCCTGTTCCGTATTGTGATTCTCTTACGCTGCACCTACACCAGTAGTGGAAATAGCTAAATACGCTGCAACCGTACTATGACTACGGAGCGAATAAGTCGAGTCGACCGAAGAAGACCCACGCTTGCAAAGAATACCTGTGTAAATTAGCATCATTCATATGTGTGACCGGAAAACAAGACAATATTTTTAGTGGTAAGATGGTCTTTCATTTAGTCCACAGAGTCGACAACAGTATACACTTCAGTGATTTTTTTTTGTTATTGCTTTGAGTCTTTAATCTGTGCCTTTAGCAAAAGTTTTTGACACAAGGAGTTTTGGCGGGAACTTGACCGGCGGCGGATTGCTGCTCCTGTATTATTGTTTAAATAATGGTTTGAAGTGGAATTTGATATGTAAAAGTGTTGCGATTTTGTGTACTAAGTGTCTGCGCATGTGAACTATTAGTGGAAATGGTGTAACAAGTGCTCTGATGGTGACATGATTCTCTAGATAAGGTGTCTGTCTGCTTAGGCGCCTTGAGATACAATCGCCAACTGTCAGCTGTCTGCTGGCTCAAGTTGCCGTCAAAATCTCCCAAGGGTTGCACAATGCGACGCATCAACATATGGTGAAGCAGTGTACTATGAAGGATAATTTTACAGAAGACAGACAGAAGGGCTAGAACCCAGAGCCGTAAAGCCAGTTATAATTATTTTGACAGTAACGTATGGAAATTACAACGCCCCTAGCGGCCGTAAATGGCACTATGTTTTAAGATACAAAGTCATTTGATGGCAATGCAAATTCCATACAACAGGGTTGTCTTGTTGAATTAAGTTAGCATTTAGTTAGATGTTATTCCTTTGCCGTTACATTGAATAACATAGAGAGGATAATAATTAGGCGGCTTCGAAGAAACCATCATAATTTTAAGGACGTCAAGTTATGATTGCGCTTGATCCCATTTCTGAGAGGTTTTTAGGGCAAGGAAGTGTACGCCGCGATTCCTAAATGTTTGTTCACAGGTGCAGACTTCACGTCTCTTCTCTTCTCATTATTTTTTTAATTTTTATTTATTTGACATACAATTTCTTTGTGATGTTTTACTCCATACCCAAACATATGATATATTAATACCTAATCAAATCACAGGTTACGAGGCATTCTACCTCAATTCGGAAAGATGACAACGTGCATTTAGCTTCTGGGAGACATAACTGTCTTTTCACAACAGCATCCATTTACCATCATGAATGTGCTCATTTGTCATTCTTACTTGTGTAAAAATAATGGTAATTGTTTGCCCAAGATTCTGATCCTGATATTGTCACGTTTCTATTTACGGTAGAACGCACTATGCGGCCAAACGGAGGGTTCCACCTCAAAAATCTATAACTTTTTTGTTTCTTTTTTTTATAGGATAGGGTGACAAACGAGCACACAGTCCAGCTGATGGTAAGTGGTTGCTATGACCCATAGACATCCACATCTATCCTCAATAAAGAATCAAAATGCAGATGCGTTGTCACCCGTGAGGTCTAAGATGGAATGCCTCTTTTCCAGTAAAAAGGGTCTCCGATTCTCTACACTCACCATACGAAACACAGCAGTGTTAAGCTGCTATTTGACGCTGGTAATCTGTGAGGGCGTGGTCCTTCCCCAGTCGAGCCAACCCATTCGTGCTACAACTATACTACTAATATAGCTGCAGCATGGCTCTACCACGTAATTTTTTTTATTTGGTGACATTTTAATTGAAATTTTGTGTACGTATTCCTAATTACCTATGCCATTAGATAATTAAAACATTTCCATTTTAAAAACTATAGTTGTTTAGTAAAAAAATTACAAATATATTTTTTTTTCGTACAAAAAAAATACTAAAATAGTTGTCAAACGAATGCTGTAACCAATACTGATTATAATTACTGCAACAGATAAGAAGAGTATAATACGTGTGGTTAAAATGATTACCGCAAAAAAAAATCTCGTGTGAAAATATTTTTTAATCTTTAAATTCCTACTTATGTATGTTATTGTGTGCTTACTTGTTAAATGAAAGTATTTTATTGTAAACAAACAGTAATACTTACTTTTTTGTATCCACAAATGTCATAATATAAATATAAAACAAATAACGAGAATCGTCAATGTATTTTTTTCCGTCGGTCGACATTTTTGCTCGTAGCTCGAAAAGGCGCGGTAACGACGTAGATTTTTTTTGTCTTTCCTTGTATTACTAAATAGTAAATGAATCGAATTGTCATTAACTAAACATCGGCAGCTGTCAGCACCAAGAGAACCTCTACTTAAAAATTAAAAAGACGGAAAATTTCCTTATGAAACTTAAAACTTAAAAAAATAAAAATATTTCTTACAAAATCATAACGTATTTGTAAATTAAATATTTCGGGCAATACAAAAATGTATAATACTTATATATTTCCATGAAAAACTTAGAAAAATAATGAGTAATTTCATTAATAATAACAATAATAATAATTATTATACAGCCCAACCAGATGAGAAAACTATACAAATACCCCAAAATAATAATAATAATCTTTATTTGCAAGAATATGGTGTTTGAGTATAATTCGTTCTACATATTCTACCATAGTGGTGTGCAAATATTAATGGTCAAGTAACCTAAACAACAATACTTATCGAATTTAACAACATATATTAATTTAACAAAATATAAAATTATTTAGTTGATTTTATAATTAATTTATTATACCACAGTGTCAGAAAAATGCCATCAAAATATATAAGTAAGTATTATTATATCAAGTAAGATTATTATTATAGGTCAAAGTCAGTAATACTTATAAGTAGTTAATAAGTAGTTATAGAGTTATAAAGTTAGTAAGTAGTTATATATTAATTATTATTCTTATGTCAATAATTATATAATATTACATATCCAATTGTCATTAATTTCTTTCTATGTTTACATCAAATGTATTAATTAATTAAATGCATAAGTCAAATTTTATATAAAATAATATAAAAAATATTATTTTTTGAAACATTAGAATCTTGTAATTACGTAATTAATCATGTTCTAAAATTATCATTCATTATTACTCGTATGTAGGTCGTTGTCGTTTAAGAACTCTTCTACAGAGTAATAACGTTTAGTGAGCAACAATGCCAAAACAGATTTCTTAAATGACAATAAACTTTTACGCTTTGAATTATCAGGTAATTTATTATAAATTCTTATCGACATTGCAGAAGCATTTCTTTTTGTAACTTTTAGACGATTTGCTGGTGCATATAACCTATTCTTGTATCTACCCTTACTTTCACTCACTTCACACTTACGTTGAAATAAATGTGGATGCTTATGAACAAACATGCACATTTCAAATTTATGTATAATGAAGGCAAATGAAATTATCGCAGTGTAAAGTTTGCATGTGATTTTATATACCCAAAACTGATTTTTTTTATTATTATATCGGATAGCTCAATCTTCTCAGGATATAAAACAATGAAAACGACTTCAGTAACACGATTTTTGTCCAAAACATTTTTGAGATGGAATGGACCGTTTGGCCCCATAGTGATACGTAACACTAATAAGTAAATTCTGAAAGTTTCGTACGTGGTAGAGACATGCTTTTTTTATATAGGATAAGGGTGACAAACGAGCACACAGTCCACCTGATGGTAAGTGGTTGCTGCGGCCCATAGACATCTACATCTATCCTCCTTTGCGAATCAAAATGCAGATGCGTTGTTACCCGTGAGAACTAAGAGGGAATGCCTCATTTCCAGTAAAAAGGGCCTCCGGCCACCTGCACTCACCAAGCGAAACGCAGAGGTAAACTTCTACTTCACGCTGGTTTTCTGTGAGGTCATGGTACCACCCCGGTTCGAGCCGGCCCATCCGTGCGACAGCAAAAGCTGCCGCGTGGCTCTACCACTATTAATGCTGCAGCTATATTAGTAGTATAGTTGTGGCACGAATGGGTCGGCTCGACCAGGGAAGGATCACGTTCTCACAGAATACCAGCGTTAAATAGCAGCTTAACAGTGCTGTGTTTCGTATGGTGAGTGTAGAGAACCGGATACCCTTTTTACTGGAAAAGAGGCATTCCATCTTAGTCCTCACGGGTGACAACGCATCTGCATTTCGATTCGCAAACGAGGATAGATGTAGCTGTCTATAGGCCACAGCAACCACTTACCATCAGGTGGACTGTGTGCTCGTTTGTCACCTTACCCTATAAAAGAAGTGACAAGGATGCTGTCAGAATCTAAACGGCTCTGTGGCGCAGTGGTTTAGCAATAAGTTACAGCGTTGTGGGCCGCGGGTTCAAATCCCGCTCAGAATAAGTATTTGTATGGCCTACAAATAATTATTGTTCCGGGTCTGGATGTTTGTTCTTGTGAAATTTATATATGTAAATTGCCCCCAATCTACAGGAAAAATTCCGAGTGAGTGATCAAGTGTAAACGTAACGTTTTTTTTTTTAAAGAGAAAGAGAAAGACAATCACGCTAAAAATTAAGTCTTTTAAGTCACTGTTCACGTCGTACCTTTTCACCTCGCCTTGATAATATTTACAAAAACGATCCAACGAAACAATTTACTTAATTATTTAAATGAAATTCCTCATTGCGCAAAGTTAATGAAGAGTGTTGCCGCGCTGCGGGCGGCCGCAAGTTCGGTTCCGCCGGCGTCCGTGACCGGGCCGAATTAATCACCGCTCGACTACCGGCTCCGCCTTACCGTGCTGGTTCCGTGGCAAGTGCAGCCGCTTGATTTATTGCCATTAACGTTAAACATGCTCCGTCTACAGAAAAACAAAGATACCATTTTAGGTTTACTTGAAAAACGCTAAATTGAAATTTGTATAGAAAGATGATTCTTTACTGGTTGGTGGCGACGAAAGATAATTCATTTACCCTGTTTCGTGTCATAAGTGGCGACAATGGGATATGCCTGAAAGGTCTAAAGACTTTATATAAATAGCGATATCTTATATTATCATCTATCTTGCTTTTTTTCAATCTTGTTTTTAGGGTTCCGTACCTCAAAAGCAAAAAACGGAACCCTTATAGGTTCACTTTGTTGTCCGTCTGTTGGTCTGTGTGTCAAGACCCTTTTTCTCAGGAACGCGTGGAGGTATCAAGCTGAAATTGCATTGCTGAAAAAGGCAATTTCGTTCATCATGCGTACAGCAAAGGAGTGGAATAAGTTGCCAGCATCTGTCTTTCCATCCGATTACAGTGTGGGTGTCTTCAAGGCAAGAGTGAATAGGCTTTTGTTAAGTCAGTGCGCTTCACCATCTTAGGCTACATCACCACTTACCATCAGGTGGGATCGTAGATAAGCGCTGGCTTAGTAGAATAAAAAAAAGGCATATCAAATACTCAAGTCTACTGTCCCTTGGAGCCGTGAAAAAATCAAACTTCTAAGCCAACGCTATCAAAAGATACAGCCGTTTATGCAGTAAATTTTCTACATTCGCAAGGGAATCAAAACCTACAAGGTACTTCCCTAGAACTCAGAAACTTAAAATTTGGTACAAAGCAACGTATTATAGCACAGATAAAGGAAAAATTGCGAAAAGCATAAATTTTAGTTACATCATATAATAAAAATATTTTTAATAATTTTAAACTTATACACCTACGGATTTGTTCGGAACCCTCGGTGCGCGAGTCCGACTTGCAATTGGCCGATTTTTTTTTCATTACATCATATCCAAAGTCCACTGTTGACCATAGGCTTCTCCCATAGATTGCCTCATAGTCATCACATATGCCAAGGCTCAAGTGGTTAAACGCGTCACAGTCACAGTACGCGAGAATCCCGGTTCGATCCCCGCCTGCACCAATGAAATTAATAATTGTAATTTTAAGTGCTGATTTACCACGTGCTTGGTGGTAAGGAAATCGTCGTATGTAAACCCGGATGCCTGAGAAATTAGAAAAAAAAATATCTCGCAAAACATGTGAAGTTCGCGATAATGCATTGAGGCACCGCGGCGGACATCACGGGTGACAACGTATCTGCATTTTGATTCTTTATTGAGATAGAGTTAGAGAGAGATGTCTAAGGGTCACAGCAACCACTTACCATCAGGTGGACTGTGTGCTCGTTTGTCACACTATCCTATAAAACAAATTCTTTGCCCTAAAACCCTCTGAGAAATGTAAGGAGGCCTGTGTCCAGAAGTGGGAAGCCAACGCTATAGTTGCGATGCTTGGCAGGCGAGAAAACTGCGGTTACCACTGCAGTTTTTTATTTTTAGTAACAACTAAACATAATACTAATATAAACGTCTTCCTAACGACAATTAGGAAGACTTGGTAGTGAATATTCTTACACCGCCACTATACGATTAACCATGATATTAATGTAAAAATACATAAATGTAAGCAAATATATTATAATTAATGTTATAAATAAGGTGACTATAAAAAAATAACAAAAAAAACGATGTAATTTGTGAGAAAGCTTATGTATGAAAAATTTAGGTAAAAGGAGGCCCTAATAAAATTCTAGGCAACTGAGAAATAAAAAATAATACTTCCGTGATGCCTTTGCTTTTAGTAGGCAAGCGTTTTCAGTTTTTTATTTAACTGGCTGAGCGATGTTGGTCCAAAACTTTGAAGCCGTGTCTAGGTAATTAAAATGGACTGGCCACATTAATTTCTTTGTTATTGAAGTTTGTGTCAAAATAACCAATTCAGTTTGTAACGCATTCGCAACCTGCACAGTGACGTATCCTCGATTAAGAATCGAAATAAAGATGCTATATCATGCCCAAGAACTAATATAGAATGCCTCGTTTCAAACTCACCATATTAAACACAGCCGCGTTAAGCGGCTATTTAACATTGGTATTCCTTGTACAATATACAATCATTAGTCGAGCGGCTGTAAACGTGACTACTGTTCATTTAGTGTTTGGGGGTTCGAATCCCAGGTTGGGCCAATGTCAGTTATTGGGCTTTTTGTTCCGAAGTCTGGAAGTAGGCGGTATATCAACCCCGTCCCTCGGAAAGCGCGTAAAACCGTTAGTACTGCGCCTGATCTCTCTCCGGTTGTGTCGGACTGCAATCTCATTAGATTATCAAAATGTGAGGAAACAGAGAGCACTCCACAACGCGCCTATATTTGTGCACACACTCGTGCACTATAATCCTGTTCTGCAAAGACGGCTAGTCTCCGTTGAGACTGGCCACCGTGACCTAAATTTCGTCTGGGAGACATTATTATTCATTGTATGAAACTGTGGGACAGTTCGGGGCCAGCTACCAGTTTATATTTAAAGAAGAAAGAAAAGCGCATAGGGAACTGATAGGAAATCAATGAAGGTCAACATTGCACTCTTATGGGGAAATTTTGACGATAAACCGCTGTTTTATTTCCTTTTTTTATAGAATAGGGGTGACAAACGAGCACACAGTCCACCTGATGGTAAATGGTTGGTGTGGCCCATAGACATCTACGTCTATCCTCGTTTGCGAATCAAAATGCAGATGCGTAGTCACCCGTGAGAACTAAGATGGAATGCCTCATTTCCAGTAAAAAGGGTCTCCGGCCACCTGCACTCACCAAGCGAAACGCAGAGGTAAACCTCTACTTCACGCTGGTATTCTGTGAGGTCGTGGTACCACCCCGGTTCGAGCCGGCCCATCCGTGCGACAGCAAAAGCTGCCGCGTGGCTCTACCACTGTTAAAAAAGTATCTTCCACCACCTATGAATGCAGTCCACACCGATAAGGATGACGGGACCGGGACCACTTCAAGAGGACCCGTAATCTTAGTCGTCAAACCTTTCTTTGCAGAAAGGGTAACAGACGCTCTCTTGTGATAGTCCTTCAAGGGGTTCATATCCACCTCGTTGTTCCCGGACCCAACGTGGTGTGATTTATGTTTCGGGTTAGAACGTCAATGAATGACTAACCCCTGTCTGATTGGACCCATTCCGTTGAGGGATTGACGACGAGAGCGAGCTGCCAGCATTTCAGTTGGTATGTAATTTTTGTATTGTTATTAGAAAGCCATTTATTTACTTAACAAAATTATTAAAATACATTTCATTAATTATTAATTTCATTAAATAATTTAAAATTAGAAACAAAATTATAACGTAACCAGATCATGGAAGAAAATACATTTAAATAAGATAAAATTATCGTTACAATCATTATTGACTATCCACTTTTTGACACATATTTAATGAGTTTTTATTTATCTAATCATTGTTAAGAACCTCTCTACGAGCCTCCTCCAGATTTTTCCACTTTTCCCTATCCTTGGCCACTGAAATCCAATCGTCTCCAGCAAACTTTTCAATTGCATCCGTCCATCTTTGTAGAGGTCTACCTCTTTTTCGTTTTCCAGTAGGGCCAGCCCATGTAGTGACCTTCTTAGTCCATGTTTTATCTTCCATACGTGCAATATGCCCCGCCCATTTCCATTTAAGTTTCTTACAATGAGATAGAGCATCTATAATTATTGTAAAGTTACATACAATTACATATTACTAGCAGGTATCCAGCGCGTTGATGCCGCAAAAAAAAATTGTGGAAATATCGTTTTAAATTTGGAAGTGTTGTATTGTTTAATTTTATCCTACTTCCTACTAATATTATAAACGTGAAAGTTAGTGAGGATGTATGGATATTTGTTACTCTTCTCTGCAAAAACTCGTGAATGAATTTTAATGAAACTTTTTAATAATATAGCTCGTACATAAGAACAACACATACGTTATAATTAATAAGGATATTGTGTAAATAGGTCAAAATATAACGATAAGTGTTAGGTAAGTCGGAAAAAATCTGTCGTCTGTGACCTATTTTGGTGTGCGGTGCAAAACTGTAAGAGTTACACAAATATAATATGTGGTGGAATTGTTTCTCCTAAATAATTCTAATGAAAAGTTTGCGACAGTATATTACAATCTATCTTTTCTATGTACCATAATACAAATAGTGAACCATAAATACAATATAAGTTGATACTTCATTTCCAATGCAATCGCTTCTGATGTTCAAAGTAGATAAACTTTGCTTTTCAAACTACGTAAATTAGTCAAATATTTTAAAAGTAACGACGATATAAAATTGAGCGGTATTTACCTCTTCACGCTTAAAACGGTGAAGCTATGTACTCGTAGATGAAATTTGGTATCGAGATAGTTTAAGTTTCGGGGAAGGAAATAGGATAGCTTTGATCATGGAAATCATCCATAAAGAGGGTGATGCAATTTAATATGAAAGTGCGATTATTGATGCATCACCTGTGGTTTAAAATATAGTACGAGTACCTATGTGGAGGAAGTCACGGGCAAAAGCTAGTTGAATTATATATTATGACTTTCAAATAAATATGTCGGTGCGATACGCGCGCCATCTAATGTAATTTAATTGTAATATACTTACCTATAACTTTCCTATAACTTTCGCGGAAGTGCAAGCATATACGGTATAGCAACGCATAAAATAGGAACAAACAAAAATTATATATTATATATACGTATACAATTAAAAGTTAAGAAACAGTTTTTTTTTAAATCCACTAGAAGTTTAGTATCCCTGTCTGACGAAACACGTCGTATTTATAATAAAGCTACCGCGGCTTACGTACTAAGACGTTGAGCAATGCCCGATGTATTTTTATTTATTATTTAAATAAAAGTGAAATGTCTATCGGTAAACAAAAAATAACTGGTTTCTATTAAGCTCAGGTGGTTACTTCCATGCTACTAAGACGTGGATGTAAACAACCATTTTTAAAATGTTTGTCTGTCTGTTACAAATAACCATTTTAAAATTTTCGTCTGTTTGTCTAGCTGTTCGGGTTAATCTTCGGAATGACCTTTTTTATGGAATAGGGTGACAAACGAGCACAACAAGCACAACCCACATAATGGTAAGTGACTGCTGTGACCCATAGACATCTACATCTATCCTCGTTTGCGAATCAAAATGCAGATGCGTTGTCACCCGTGAGGACTAAGATGGAATGCCTCTTTTCCAGTAAAAAGGGTCTCCGGTTCTCTACACTCACCATACGAAACACAGCAGTGTTAAGCTATATTCTACGCTGGTATTCTGTGAGAGCGTGGTCCTACCTCGGTCGAGTCAACCCATTCGTGCTACAACTATACTACCAAATAATATAGCTGCAGCATGGCTCTACCACGTAAAAATTGTGATAAAACTATACGAACAGATAGAAAGCAATACCGTTAGGAATCTAGCCCACATTTAATTCGAAAAACTTATTTTTTTTAAAAAAAAAGAACAAAAAATTGATTTAGTAAATGATATTTGATCATCTCCAATCAAAATAACGTCATATTAAACGATAGTATCCCAGCGGAGCCGGGGCGGATCGCCAGTTATTTATAATCTTCGAACGGATTAATTAATCTTTTCTCCATCTTAATATCTTAAAGTCTTATAATTATAAAATCGCGAGCTGGACTTGTCAATTTAAATAAGATTATCAATTCTGATATAGGATTAATCACATTGATAACGTCGCAAGAACCTTTAACATAATGGTTGTGTCCTGAGTTATTTGAGCCGCTCCTTCAGCTCCACGTTAAAGTAATAGCCGGTAAATTTGTTAAACAATGCTCTTTCAACTGCCTTCCATTACGTTTATGAACCGAAGTCCCCTAGGCATTTCGTTTACAGATAACTTTCTACTGTGTAAATCAAGATTGTGTTTCATAAATACGTGAACATCTAAAACTGAAGTACGTTACTTAAAATAGAGTAATGAAAGAATATATAGAATACAGAAAGTATATATATATATATATATATATATATATATATATATATATATATATATATATATATATATATATATATATATATATGTATATAAATATAAATATTAAACACAAGCTAGTGATGCCAGTTTCTCGACTCCACAGAGTCAGTAATTCATTCTTGGGGCAATGTATACGCCATTACAACAAGGTCCCGGAAAGTGTACAGATTCTCTCTATTACCAAGTTTAAATGTTTTATTAAGCTGAAACTGTATAAAAAGGGTTATTATAGTATAAATGAATACATGGTTGATAATAACCCCTGGGAATGAGGTGGTCGCTTCCAAGCAGTTTTTAAAATAAATTTTCTAAATAGTTCGTAATCATTTATATTGTAAAATTTATTTAAAAAATGTCCCGCTGGGTTTCTTGCTGGTTCTTCCCAGGACAGAGGGTTTTTTTTCGAACCAGTGGTAAAATAAAACATGACATTCAATAAAAATTACACATGTAATGTATATTGAAAAAAAAAATAGTATAGAATTGAATAAATTGTTTAACACTACATCTATACTATAAGGTTTCGCCTGGAACTATAAGGTTTCGCCATTAATGTGGCGTTATTTAGTTTTAAGATTACCAAAGACCATTTATTTAACGATTCTCCGTAATAAAAAAAAATCTTCAAGTTTTTCAGATAAAAGATATTCTAGATCTCTTCTAAATTGCTCTTTATCTAATTGTAAAGTTTCATTATAATCTGTTTAACCATTCCCATGCTTAGACCAGACAGACAAATATTTAAAAATGTTTTATAATAGCGTGACAGCGTGCAAATAATCCTCAGAACTTAATAGAAGGCAGTGAATTAAATATAAATATTACAGACAGAATCTTAAATTTTATGGAATACTAGCTGTTCCGAGCGTCAACATCAGATATCACAAAGTAAGAAAGTCACTTCAAATCCAGCCATTTCCAAGATTAGGCGGCACGAACAGATATAAATTTTAAAAACTGTTTTTTTTTTGTTTTAAGTATCTTATATACTTTCAGATGGATTAAGTAGAAAGTTGGTATATTGATATTACAAACATAAATTTCAATTTTATTTATTTGTATAGATTGCACACTTTTTTGTTTTTTGCACACAACTTTATGTTGGTAATATTCAACATTATAAGTAATGATATTGTAATGTTTAAAAACCATTATCAACATTTTACAGCTAAGGGTAAATAAATGATTATTCCATCCTCATCATCTCGATGACTGTCTACTACCGAGCGATTTAGGCAGTATTTTTTACCTCGCTCGACCACACTGTGTAACTTACTATCGACAGCGGACCGATGCATCTTAAGTACCTTAAAGAAAAACCTGCAATTCCCTAACATTGCGGATGTTTATGGGTGACGATGATCACTTGATCACTTACCATCAGGTGAGACGTATGCTTGTTTACACTTCTCAAAAAAAGTAATTTAAAGAATGGGATTTGTAAATAGATCAATTTCAGTCGTTACCCGAACGACCCAACTAGACAACCCTTTTTTATAGTGACAAGCGAGCACATAGTCCACCTGATGGTAAGTGGTTGTTGTGGCCCATACACATCTACATCTATACTCGTTTGCGAATCAAAATGCAGATGCGTTGTCAGCCGTGAGGACTAAGATGGAATGCCTCTTTTCCAGTATAAATGGTCTCCGGTTTTCTACAGTCACCATACGAAACACAGCAGCATTAAACTGCTATTTTACGCTGGTATTTCGTGAGAGCGTGGTCCTTCCCGGTCGAGCCGACCCATTCGTGCTACAACTATGCAATTAATATAGCTGCAGCATGGCTCTACCACGTATAAAACTGAATTATTTTTCATGTTCGTTACATACTTTTCCTTGATGTATCTAATATAACAAGGCCGGTAATTTATTTTTATAAAATTGCAAACGAACGTACAGTCCACCTGATGGTAAGTGACTACTGCGGTAATCTTCAAACAAGCATGGACCTGTAGCGAGCATCAACCAAGGAATGTTTATGTTAGAACTTAACGTTATGTGGCGGTGGAAGAAAAATTGGAGATCTTCCGCCGGGCAACGTGTTCTGCCCGGGGAGCGGCCAACGCTCCAAGTGGTAGTTCGGAGCTATTCTATATATTATACTGCTTTAACTTCGGAACTTTGTTAGCACGATTTAAGCTTCGATGTGTTTTATAATTATACATGCACTCTATATCCTTGAGATCGGAACACAGCATTGCGGTCGCTGCTTTTTGCAAGCAGAAATAGGTAAAAAGATGGTACCGACCCAGACGAACTCCAAGAACGAAAAGAAATTCTACCACCTAGTGACCTAGTCAATTTTAGTTGTTCTGGAAATTTTCAAGTTTTGAGAGATAAATAATAAATGAAAAAACAAAAAACAACGCAGGAACATGACGATAGTAGATATACGCGGTAAAGTCAAGCTGCAGCTATATTTTTTTTATCGAATAAAGGTGACAAGCAACCACTTACCAGCAGGTGGACTGCGTGCCCATACAGTCCACCTGCTGGTAAGTGGTTGCTGTGGCTCATAGACATCTACATCTATACTTGATTACGAATCAAAATGCAGATGCGTTGTCACCCGTGAGGATAAGATGGAATGTAAAAAGTAAAAAGTGTCTCCTGTTCTCTACATTCACCATACGAAACAAAGTATTAAGCTGCTATTTTATGCTGGTATTCTGTGAGAGCGTGGTCCTTCCCCGGTCGAGCCGACCCATTCGTGTTACAACTATACAAGTAAGATAGCTGCAGCATGGCTCTACCACGTACATTATGGTTGTAGCACGAATAGATCAACTGGAGTAGGACCACGCTCTCACAGAATACCAACGTAAAATAGCAGGTTAACCCTGCGGTGTATCGTATGGTGAGTGTAGTGAATTGAAACCCTTTTCGTGGAAACAAGGTATTCCATCTTAGTGATGACAGCGCATCTGCATTTTGATTTTTAATCGAGAATAAATGTAGATGTCTATGGGCCGCAGCATTCATTTATTATCAGGTGAACTGTGTGCCCGTTTGTCACCCTTATTCTATTAAAAAAATTAGTAGATACACATTATATCGTAACAGAACTATTTGCTGTAGTGTCATTACCTAAGAAGAAAACATAGGAATACGTTAGTATGGACTAAATAAATTCTCTTACAGTTCATTACACTGTGACCAAAACAAAAGGAAATGATGTATGACAACTTACGTTAATTAGTCCCGAGGGCGCAGTATGACTTTTCGCCGGCACGCTTTATACCCTGTTCACATATCAACGAAAGAATTTCTAGTTTTGTAGGGTAGGTATTCCATGTGATATTAAAATTTTCCTTGCATAAATTATGTATTACGAGCGACTCCTCCCTGCTTCACCTGGAAAGGATCTATTTGTGTGGCGATATTTAGATTTGGTACTCAATTTTGGTTTTATTTTTAAAAAATCGCCAGGTTTTAGGATATAGTACAGCCTAAATACCTCCTGCCATTGCTTTCTATTTATTCAAATAATCCCCTCAGCTCGTTTTAAGGCAGTTATTACGATATTACAGACAAACACTTCAATTTTATTTGCATTTATAGAACTTTTTAACAGAGATATTATTTAGTTTATTTGGTACTAGTTGTCCTCCGCTGCTTCGTTCACGTGGAATTTATTACGATTGGATTTCATGAAACTCTAATTCTGTTCTAAAATAAAAGTATATTTATGCGTGGTAGAGCCATGCTGCAGCTATATTAGTAGTATAGTTGTAGCACGAATGGGTCGGCTCGACCGGGGAAGGACCACGCTCTCACAGAATACCAGCGTAAAATAGCAGCTTTACACCGCTGTGTTTCGTATCGTAAGTGTAGAGAACCGGAGACCCTTTTTACTGGAGAAGAGGCTCTCCATCTTAGTCCTCATGGGTGACGACGCATCTGCATTTTGATTATTTATTGAGGATAAATGTAGATGTCTATGGGTCACAGCAACCACTTACCATCAGGTGGACAGTGTGCTCGTTTGTCACCCTATTCTATAAAAAAGTAGCTAACTACTTACAACATCAGCTATCTACCAGTAAAATCCCATCAAAATCAGTTGAGCCGTTACAGAATTAGGCGGAATAAACATACAGACAGGCAGACAAAAATTTGGATTTTTTTTATTGTTGTTATTCGTACTGTATATACTTTCATACGCATTTACTAAAAAGCTGTTATTTTGACATTACAAACAGACACTTCAGTTTTATTTGAATAGATAATAATAATGTTCTCTAGACCGAATTTTCTGTCATGGCGGCGGCGCGTCTCAACGGAGACGACAATCCGACACGACCGGAGAGTGCTATCAAGCTAACAGCTTCACAACATGCTTTCCGTGTGTCAAGGTGGTGAAACACCCACAACTTCCTGACTCTAGACTGCTACGGAGAATTTCTTAACAGAAAACACGCGGTAGAGCCACGCTGCAGCTATCGTCGGCTCGATCGGGGTAGGACCACGCTTTCACAGAATACCAGCGTAAAATAGCAGCTTAACCCTTTCGCTGTCCCGTGCACTACCTATATGTAGTGCACGGGACAGCTGCTATTGTCTTACTATTGTGTCTGGAAACCGGACAGTGAATGTGTTAAAGCTGCTGTGTTTCGTATGCGGACTGTAAAGAACTAAAGACTCCTTTTAACTGGAAAGGAAGCATTCCATCTTAGACCTTAAGGGTGACAACCCATCTGCATTTTTAAACGCTCATTTGTCACCTTTAATCTATAAAAAAGAAACCTTGCCAGGACACCTAGTTTCCTTGCGATCAATACAATTTGTTATTTATTGCCGTATATATTCCAAATTAAGTGGTAATGTTCTTATAACGGTAACATTCACATTTCCAATTCCAGTTGTATTGTTGCCTGATGGAAAATTTGATTAAGCTATTATCAGATGGCTGCCCGTGTTATCCCCCTCCCCCCACCTATGTTCTCGTTCCCGGCGCGTTTAGAATAAGAAAGCTATCAACGCGGCATTGGCACGTGTCGAGCGGTCGGTTTCGAGGCACAACGAATGTAGAGCCTTTAGGGAACAATGAATCAATTTTTAGTTTATAGAAAGGATATATTTGAAAGTGTTTGGTATCATTTTTGTCTATGTAATATCTTATACTTCTTTCTTCTTTATGAGCCTATCGTCCTTGTCCACTTGGTATGAGTGTCGATAGGCTAGTTGACATGAGGATCTCCATATTATGAAGGATTTGTTATCATCGCCACGATTTATAGGCAGATTGGCGATGTACGCTGTTCCCCGTTGCTGATCCGCGTGAATATAAAATGTTATTTCTTACCAAGTTTGATAAGCACCTCTTTCTATTTCACAATTTCCTTCTGTCTAAACACTAAGTTAGTCTCATTTATCTCTATAATATTAGTTCTTTTGGAATTTTGCGATGCAGTCTGTTTCTCCTGATGATGTCTGGTTTACAGGTAAACGCCATATTTTTGATAGTGATGTATTTCTCCTAGTGTTTTTTTATAGAATAAAGGTGACAAACGTGCTCACAGTCCATCTGATGGTAAGTGGATGCTGCGACCGATAGACATCTACATCTATTCTCGTTTACGAATCAAAATGCAGATGCGTTGTCACCTGTGAGGACTAAGATAGAATGCCTATTTTCTAGTCAAAAGGATCTCCGGTTCTTTACACTAACCATACGAAACACAACAGTATCTACGCATTTATATTTTACGCTGGTATTCTGTGAGAATGTGTAGTGTATTGGGATTAGAGGTGGCAGTGATAGTGCAAGCATTGAGGGAGTCTGGGCTTGTACTGTACTTTTTAACTTTTGATGCGAAGCGTCAATGCGTGCACTGCTATGTTTCAGTAGAAATGGTACAGAGAGCCAATACATTTACAGATTGTGAGGTAATGTATCTAATAGAATCAAGAATCATTTATTTGCATAAAACACTGTAAATAAGTTGTGACATCAAATAAAGGATCAACATGTTTTGTCCTGTTAGGACATGCAAATATTTCAGTATAAGATCAATTGAATTAAAATTAGTCGTTATTTAAACATTACAATTATTATTATTATAGTAGTCATATAACTACTAAGTTCAAGTTGCTTGGAGGGGATCCAGGAACCGTACAATTAGGTGGGATGTTTGTATTTTTGTCATTTTAATATTACTAGTGGTCGCTTAGGGATGATATTCATTAAATTTTTAGGTTTGTATATTAATCGAGCTGAGTTTTACTTTCAACTGCACATTTAAAACACAGCTAAATCATATACAAAATATAAAATAAACGTTTTCTTCTTTGGCTTGATATACTCTCAACACATTAATGAAAAGGCAACATTGTCCATCGATTAAACAATATCCTAAAATTTCAATGACTTGGTAGGTTCAATTCTTGCACGAGCACACTCATATATATATATATATATATATATATATATATATATATATATATATATAAGTAGAAATTCTTACATGGGCTACAAATGTGGCATTATAAAGTGAATTCATTCAAACTCTAGATTCTCAAATTTTTGTACCGGGTAGCGTTTTATAAATGCAAAGTAAACAGCGATAGGCCGTTACCCATCGAGATTACGCTGGATAAATGGTCGTTTACGACGATCATACCTCGTTTGACCCCTCCACTGGTTGTACGCGACAGCTTAACGGAGATTTGAAGTAATAAACAGACGTGAACATCTTACTAGAAACGTTGAATCACTAATGCTTGATTTGTTATAATCCGTTTACTACCGACTTCAAAAAGGAGACGGTACTCAATTCAACTGCATGTTTTTTTAATGTGTATTACCTCATAACTTTTTACTGGGTGAACCGATTTCGATGATTCTTTTTTTATTTGAAAGATGGTCCTTCACATGTGGTCTCACACAATTTTGATCAAGGTTTGACAATTAATAGTTTTTGAGTTATTCTTAATAATTTCTACGGAAGTCGGTTGTACAAAGTTTTTAATTTTAAATTATATTATATACGAAGTGTATTTGTAAATCTATCTATCTACTTGTATCTTTTCGAATCTTTTAATGTAATTTTCACCAACTTTTAGTTGGCCTATTGATTTGAAAATTTTCATTCGGATTAAGGACAGATGACCTTACAATATTTTAATGACTATAAGTCAGTGTTCTCGCTAGGATCATCACAGCACATGATCAATGCGTGTTGTTTAAATTTTTATAAGCTCTAATATTATTATTTATATATTTCTTATGGGATAGGGTGACAAACGAGCACACAGTCCACCTGACGGTAAGTGGTTGCTGTGGCTCATAGACATCTACATCTATCCTCGATTGCGAATCAAAATGCAGATGCGTTGTCACCCGTGAGGACTAAGATGGAATGCCTCTTTCCCAGTAAAACGGGTCTCCGGTTCTCTACACTCATCATACGAAACACAGCAGTGTTAAGCTGCTATTTTACGGTGGTATTCTGTGAGAGCGTGGTCCTTCCCCGGTCCAGCTGACCCATTCGTGATACAACTATACTACTAATATAGCTGCAGCATGGCTCTACCACGTGTAAAATATGAAACCATTTTTGCTCAAAAATTAACTACAGTCTATGCAAATAAATAAAATTGAAATGTCTGTTAGTAATGTTAAAATAACAGCTATTTACTAAATCCATATGAAAGTATATACGGTACTTATAACAAATGTCTGTCTGTCTGTTTGTTCCGGCTAGTCTCCGAAACGGCTGGACTGATTTTCACGGAAGTTTCACTGGCAGATAGCTAATGTTTTAAGGAGTAACTTACGCTAATTTTATTTTAACAAGTGGTAATATTAAAAAATTTGTACAACCGACTTCAATATAAATTATTTAGGATAACTCAAAAACTAATGGTCTGACCATTGACCTTAACCAAATTTTTATGGGACAACATAAGAAGCACCATCTTTCAAATATAAATAAAAGTTATGAGGTAACACGCATAAAAAATAAAAAAAATAGTCGAATTAAGTACCTAAACATAGAAAAAATTAGAACCCATGAAATCCATCGTAATAAATTCCACGCGGAGGAAGCCGCAGGGAATAGCTAGTTCAAAATAAAAATTACGGTGACAATTTGCAAACTAATTAGGTAACATTAAAACAAAATAGATGCTTACTGTTCCATTACATACCGTTACCGTTACAGCCTATTAAAGTCCACTGCTGAACATAAACCTCCCCCATAGATGGCCGCATAAGGGGGATATTTCCATAGTTGCCACGCTTGGCAAGCGGGTTGGCAACCGCAGTTTTGAAGTTATACTTCTTTTGGGGCGTTGGGGAAAAATGATGAGTGAATTTTTTCAATGCGCGCGCATACCGACACCTAAAAACGACACCATGAAGTTGTTATGAAGTGCGCACACTGACACCTAAACGCGACAACTACAGTGGTTTATTGTCTCTCAAGTTTTTTGTTTCGTTACGCTAAAGAAGTATAACTTCTTACGTGCGTACATAAGTGCACACACGCTTTTTTATTATAAGTCGTTATTAGGAGGATGCTGCTGCCCATTCCCTGATTTGCTTATAAGTATGACATTATTAAGTTTATTTTAAACTTTGAACCCTTAAAGGGCTTAGCGAATGAATGTCGTAAAACGGTTTCCAAGTTTCAATAATTGAAAACTGTTTTTAACCACATTCGTAAATAATGGAGGAGGTTAACAGTTCGACTGTATTTTATGCGGCTCGCTTGATGGTAAGTGTCAACCGATGCCCATGAATCTGAACAGCTACAACATTTGGGAAATTGCAGGTCTTGCCGGCCTTTTAAGAGGCTTTTTTCTTGAATGTCTCTGAGTTGCAGTGCGGAAGTCGCTTACTTTGCAATAAGACCTCCTATCATCCCGTGGGTGTCGTGAGAGGCGACAGAGGGAAACTAAACTAGAGCCCTCTATCAGGCAATCTATGGGGAGCCTTTGTTCAGCAGTATATTTTTGAAAGACTGTAATGGTATGGTATGATAGGAATCACATCAGTCATAGATATTAACAAAAACAAAGACTTATAAAATTATTTATAATATTTACACGAAACTGTAATATCAAAAATAACTAAAATCCAAATCGGGTGAATTTTTTAAAACCAGTTTTTTAAATAGTAATATCGACAGTTACCTTATTATTCAATTCTCTACCCATTTATTTTCAAGTTTTAGAAAATGGTTTTCATTTCTTTTACAAAAAATAGGTTTTAAAAGTATCCATTCGTTAGGTTAAAATGGCTACGTTTTCCCGAATTTCCCTATAAATTCGATAAAGTGGAGAACACTCCGATAATGGACGGCTAAATCCGACAAAGCCGCGCCCTCGGCGAGATTGCGTCGACTTTAAACCCCGTATTTCTTAGTCAGTATAACCACGAGGCTTCTAAAGGTATACTGCTTTTTCTAAGTAGCATAATGTGACTTGGGTCGAAGGAATAAGAGTTAAAATCGTGTGGGGAAAATCAACTTACTGATGTATAGCAAAAGCCAGCTTTTCAATGGTCCTATTAGGTAAACTGAATCGTTTCCGTTTAGAGTCTAAGACTTCCAGACTTACGAATACATTATTATTTAAAAAAAAGACTAAAAACGCTATTAACATTATTAATACGCTAATAAAATATTAACATTGCAATACTCCTTGTGTGATAGTCTGCTTGTGTTAGGAGTGTGGCATTTTTTATTTAAGAGGAGGCAAACGAGCGTGTGGCTTACCTGATGGTAAGTGACTAGCGCCCATGAACAACCGCAACACCAGGAGAATTGCAAGCTTATGATAGTAATTGAATGGCGAATTCGAACTAACCACCGTCTTTTTTATTTATTATCAGATAAAAATTGTTACAATCAAAGACATTTAAGTAGTAGTAGTAAAATATAAATGTTCACTGTGTGACAAAACCCCTTTTTTGAAAATAAAGATTAAAAAAAAATATATATAAATGTTCCCAATGTCCGCTCTATAGTATACCTATATATTTAAATATTTTTGGTTACAATATTGCTATGCAGCACAGCGAAAAACCACGCAGGTTTGTGTTGCGTGCCGTTCCGTCTAAATTTACAAAAATGGGGATAACAACTAATATTTGTTAAGGTAATAACATTTCAATTTGTACTTTATGTTAACTTCATTAAGTTCACTTCTAAATTTATTATCCGGACCATTTTGTACAGTGGTAGAGCCAGGCGGCAGCTTTTGCTGTCGCATGGATGGGCCGGCTCGAACCGGGGTGGTACCACGACCTTACAGAATACCAGCGTGAAGTAGAGGTTTACCTCTGCGTTTCGCTTGGTGAGTGCAGGTGGCCGGAGGCCCTTTTTACTGGAAATGAGGCATTCCATCCTAGTCCTCACGGGTGAAAACGCATCTGCATTTTGATCTGTAACAGAGGATAGATGTAGATGTCTATGGGCCGCAGCAACCACTTACCATCAGGTAGACTGTGTGCTCGTTTTTCACCCTTATCCTATAAAAAAAAAATATTAAGCGAGGCATTATGTATGCGCTGGTGCGCCCACCATATTTATTTTTGGATGGTATAGTTATTCATTTTTTTTGAGTTACTTTGCGGGTCTGAATTTTGTTTGAGACTATGTTGTATACCTAAATTAAAGATTTGTTATTTTAACAATTGATATTGGATTTTATCATGGATATTGAATACCTTGCAGTGTTTAAATATAAAGTTTTCATTTGTTTTTGTCTGAAGTTTAATTTTAATAGGTACAATCGCTTTTAAAATCCTAAGTTGTAGTTGATAAATGTACTGTAGGTGTGATTTGTCTGTTCGTCCGTAGCTGCTTAGTCCATAAGTTATGCTGTAACCTTAAATATGAGGCTACTGTCGCTTTAATTAATTATTATTTTTTATCCTAACAGCATATAAACTATAATCACCCTTATTCAATAAAACTGGCATATTGATACATTTTCTCAGTCACTCGAAATTCATCTTAGCAGTTAATCGTGTGTTATTGACATTGGTCGCGTAAACTTTCTAAGCTTTTCATTAATTAAGTATTAAATAGTATCAATTGTAAATATAACATATAGGTCAGCCTATGCTCAGCACTGGCTTATAACGGCTGTTAAAGAAAAACAAGAAAGCTTAGAAAAGTGTTTCTTTGACATTTACTTATTCATTAACTTATTTTGTATTATAAAATAAGAGTAATAATAATAATACAAATATGAGTCTCTGAGAGATGGCGACATATTTGTGCCATTTACTGTAGAGACTATCAGCCCGTGGGGTCCACGTGCGATGAAGTTCCTAAAGGAATTCCATCCGCGGCTGGTCGTTGCTGCTGGTGATAGGAGAAGTGGTTCTTTTCTCGCTCAAAGGCTAAGTATAGCCAGCGGGGAAACGCAGCTGGCGTTCTTGGCACGATACCGCGGAGAGTTGGGTTGTTTGATTATTAAATTGCTAGTTTTATTTTTTATTATAGTTTTTAATATTTTGTATTTCTGTTGACAATTGATGTAATTTTTAATAGTTTTCAATTTATTTAGATTTTTATTGTAGAAGTAAGATTGACAAATGAACCCACCGTCAATCTGATGGTTGGTGGATTCTGTGGCCGATAGGCCCCCCGCAACTGTCCTTGGTTAAAAATCAAAATGAAGATGCATTAATTAGTGTAGAAAACGGGATAATCTTTTTGCAGCTCGTTAGCATTCCTCCTGAGTCATCGGAAATAACAAAGCATATTTCTACAATTTAATCTTAATCAATGAAAGACGTAGGTCTGTTTAATCTAAATCACACATTCATCAGGTGGACTGTGTGCAGATTTATCACTTTAAATTTATGAAATACACAAAGTATAATATGCTTTCAGAATTTAAATGTAATATTTACCTAATAAAACTTTTGTCGTAAGTCGTAACCTCTAAAAACCACTTCGTTTGGCAGTGATTTCGGAACAGAACCTATTATCCACGTATTTTGTAAATAGAAGCGAGGACAGTGTTTGACACTTAATAGCGAAATGGTTCAGGTTGTAAATCTAATAAGTTTCAAGTTTATTGCGCATTGATTGAAGATCAGCTTAAATATATTTGGTTTTATATTTGTTTCCTTATGTAATGTTATAATTTGTTTCTTTATCAGACCTGAATAGTAAAAATAACTTTTAATAAAAAGTAAATGCCGACTTCTCGAAGTTAATAGTTAAAAATAATTTAACATTCTAATGTCGGTCTCAAGACATAGTGCACATAGAAGAATTAAATCCCGACTTTTTTATTTAGTTAGTTTAGTTGTTATTTTTTTTTAAGTTCTTTGACGTCGGCTTTTACATTTTAACGTGGTAGAGCCATGCTGCAGCTATATTAGTAGTATAGTTGTAGCACGAATGGGTCGGCTCGACTGGGGAAGGACTACACTCTCACAGAATACCAGCGTAAAATAGCAACTAGCAACAGCGTAAAATGCTGCTGTATTTTGTATGGTGAGTGTAGAGAACCGGAGACCCTTTTTACTGAAAACGAGGCATTCCATCTTAGTCCTCATGGGTGACAACGCATCTGCATTTTGATTCGCAAACGAGGATACATGTAGATGTCTATGGGCCACAGAAACCACTTACCATCAGGTGGACTGTGTGCTCGTTTGTCACCCTATAGTATAAAAAAATTAACCGACTTCAAAAAGGAGGAGGTTCTCAATTCAAGTGTCTATTTTTCTTGTGTGTATATTACGCGATATCTTTGCAGATTTTGAACCAATTTTGATGATTCTTTTTTTGTTAAATAGGTCAATAGGTAATCCCTAAGGGTAGCAGAGAAATGACTTCTTTGTTCTTTTTTAGCAATTTGAAGTCAGTTTTTCTTTTTATCTTTTATTACATTTTATTTTTTACCTATTATTATATTTTTACCATTTTGAGTGGACTTACCACTCAAAAGGGTAAAAATATAATAAAAGGTAAAAAAGTAAAATAACAATCTTAGTGTCGCCTTTTCGACTTATATTATAAATTTCAACTTGACTTCTGACAAATGGTGGTCTAACCACCTCGTAAACGTCAGGTTTCAAATATCCCGACTGGTGACGGGAAACAGCAAAGATACGTGATGTTTAAGGCAAATCATACTTATAATTTGGGATGTATCAGCAGTGGAGTTTAACACGCGTGGTAGAGCCGCGTTGCAGCTATGTTATGGTTGTAGCACGAATGGGTCGGCTCGACCGGGGTAGGGCCGTGCTCTAACAGAATACCAGCGTAAAATAACAGCTTAATGCTGCTGTGTTTCGTATGGTGAATCCAGAGAACCGGAGACCCTTTTTGCTCGAAACGAGGCGTTCAATTTTAGTCCTTAGGGCTGCCAGTTTATCTACGTTGTGGTTCTTAATCGAAGATAAATGTAGGTGTCTATGGGCCATAGCATCCCCTTACCATCAGGTGGACTGTGTGCTCGTTTGCCCCTTCTTCTATAGATTAAACAGATAATATTTGATTAGCCCACCATTCGGGCTGGCATATATTCGAGACCAAAGCCCCTAATTATATAAAAAGAAAAAAATCATTCGATCTAACTCCTATTTAAATACCAAGTCTGCTAAACAACAAACCATACATCTCCGGTGTTTAAGTCTATTTACCATATGAATGGGGAGAACGTCGCCACTCTGTACCGACTATCAATTTTATTCTCCATTGCTTTGTAAGTGTAGATTACAAACGGAACTATGATATCTAAAAGCCATAGTGTTATTGAATTTTCGTGTATGTGAGATACCGTAATATTTATTTCATTTTAGATATTTATTTTTATCTAAGTAGACACTTCTTTTTAAAAATCTTTTTGTTTAATTGTGATTGTGATTTTAATCTCTTTTTTAAAACGAACACACAGTCCACCTAATGGTACATATTTGGATACTGTAGCCCATAGATATCTACACTTATCCTTAATTTGGAATCAAATTATCTATCATCCATTTATCCATTACCGCCTATAAGTCTACTTCTGACCATAGGCCTCATCCATAGATTGCCTCACAGGGAGGATTTTAACCCATCTACCTGCCAAGAGTTTCAACGATGGCAAAACTCTCTCTCTTCGGGGCAATATTGTGCCTATGATTACAGCGTATTTTGTCTGTCGACTTCAAAAAGGAGACGGTACTCAACTCGACTGTATGTTTTTTTATGTGTGTTACCTCATAACTTTTTACTAGGTAAACCGATTGCGATGATTTTTTCTATTTGAAAGCTGGTACTTCACATGTAGTCACATATGAATTTGATCAAGGACAGACTAACAGTTTTTGAGTTATTCTTAATAATTTATATTGAAGTCGGCTGAACAAAATTTTTAATTTCAAATTATTCTATACTGATTTAAAGTCATTCACAATTTTTATAATAATTTTCCTTATTTGTCAATTTATTTATTTATTATATACTAGATAGTAGAACTATTTTCTGTCTAGGTAGGTACAACTAAGGAATATATTTCTGCTGTTTAGCACTAATGATAATACGTGCAATGCTGTGTACCGGTCTAAAAGATATATAGAGCTAGAAAAAATACATCTCTAAAAGTTATGTAGCCTTCTTCGTTTGTGTTCCTTTGTCACCCTACCCTTTAAAAAAAAAACAGTTGATTGCAGTTATCCCTGGGTGCAGAAGCCACACAATCAGGTGCACTTCTAAGTTCGTTTGTTAATGGAAATTTTTGAAGACAAAACTTCCTTAGTATCGTTGAAACGAAAAAACTCGATGCAATGAAAAATCGACACTAAAAAGTGACAAACACATCTCTCGAATTTAGGCTGCGAGAGAATGAGATAGAATATAGTCATACAGTGTTTCCTGTTATCCCAGTCTCCTTTTCTGAAGGTTTAATTTCTACCGGGTGTGAACTGCACACGCATGTTTTTTACGTGGTAGAGCCATGCTGCAGCTATATATATTAATAGTATAGTTGTAGCACGAATGGGTCGGCTCGACCGGGGAAGGACCACGTTCTCACAGAATACCAACGTAAAATAGCACCTTAATGCTGCTGTGTTTCGTATGGTGAGTGTAGAGAACCGGAGACCCTTATTACTAGAAAAGAGGCATTCTATCTTAGTCCTCACGGTTGACAATGCATCTGCATTTTGATTTGCAAACGAAGAAAGATGTAGATGTCTGTGGGCCACAGCAGCCGCTTACCATCAGGTGGACTGTGTGCTCTTTTTTTTTTATTAAAATTTGTTTTGTAGTAGGGGTAACTCTACACATGCGAACCTTTAAAGTTCTTGGCTCTTTAAAAATTTATATGAAATATTTCCGTTACAGTGTGACGTAGTTTGAACGCTATCATATATCGTCAACCTTTAAGCTATCATCATTCGGAAAAAGTCCACTGTTGGACGTGTCCACCACCACCAATTACTTATATGGTAGAGCCATGCTGCTGCTATATAATGGCTGCAGCAAGAATGGGTTGGCTCCACCGGGGTAGGGCCACCCTTTCACAGAATACCAGCGTCAGATAGCAGCTTAATGCTACCGTGTTTTGTATGGTGGCAGTAGAGAACCGGAGAACCTTTTTACTGGTAACGAGGCATTGTATCTTAGTCCTCAGGGTCGACAACGTATCTGCATATTGATTCTTAATTGAGTATAAATGTAGATGTCTATGAGCCGCAGCATCCTCTTGCCATCAGGTGGACCGTGTGCTCGCTGTCACCATATATATATATATATATATATATATATATATATATATATATATATATATATAACCTTATAAAACGCTTGGCAAGGGGAATTGATGTTCGCAGTACCAGACATCTCGCAACTTAGAAGTTGCTACCCGGCACCAGTTTGGATATTTTAAGTCTGGCGCCACGAGGCAAAGAAACATTCTTCTATATAAAATTTCAATTTTATTTTTTACAGGTACGTGCTACATTTATGAACCGGCATCCCATCAATTTGAGCGAGGTAAAGCCCTTGTCACATTTGCCGAAGCGCTGCATTTGGCCAAATGCGCCCGACTTTAGCAACCGATAGAACATACAGCAATATGGTTGTCTAGAAAACGCTTTCAATTAAATAATTTAAAATTAAAAATTTTGGTACAATAACTTCAATATAAATTATTAAAAATAACTCAAAAACTATTGGTCGGAACTTGATCAAAATTATATGGTATCACGTGTGAAGCTTTCCAATAAAAATCATCGAAATTGGTTCACCCAGTAAAAAGTTGTGAGGTACACATAAAAACATACAGTCGAATTGAGTACCGTCTCCTTTCTGAAGTTTGTAGAAAAAAAGAGTCACACATCGAGTTACCTATATTACAATGTCTTCCAGACCGAATTATCGGTCACGACGGCCAGTCTCAACGAAGACTAGTCTTCTGCGCAGGACGTGGTTATAGTGCACGAGTGTGTGTGTGTGTGTGTGTGTGAGCACAGGCGCACTCTCTATCCCTCGTTCTCATAGGATAGGATGGCGATACAATACCAATACCAATATCGAAAAGAGGTCTTGCGCAGGATCTACGGCTTCACTTGCTCTCCAAGGAGTGCTATTACTGAGAATTTTATGACAGAAAAACCCAGTAAGTGATTTTCTGCCGACTTCCAAAAAGGAGACGGTACTCAATTCGGGTGTAAGTTTTTTTTTTATGTGTGTTTAACTTTGTACTGGGCGAACCGATTTCGATGATTCTTCTTTTATATGAAAGCTGATAGTTCTCGTGTGGTCTCATATGAATTTGATCAAGGTCAGACCAATGGTTATTGAGTTATTCTTAAATAACCTATATGGAAGTCACTTATATTGAAGTCGGCTGTACAAAATTTTTAATTTTAAATTATACTTAAAATTATTGACATTTAAAAGTATAAATATACATTTTACTTGTAAATTGACCACAATACCACCTGGTGGTAAGTGGTGATGAAGCCTTAGATGGTATATCGGACTGACTTAGCGTAACAAAAGCCTATTCACTCTTGCCTTGAAGACGTCCAGATTGTATTGGGATGGAAAGATAGACGCCGGTAAATTTATATATTGATTAAATTTATATATTATTAACGACCCGCCCCGTCTTCGACCGTTCGGGATCCACTCAAACACACACAAAAAAAATCGGTTGTCTGTAAAGTCGGTTTACTGACGATAGTTGAACGTGACAACGTCATAAGAAATATTTAATATCGAAAGAATCATTACCTTTATCACCGCAATTATCGTTGCTATAAACAATTGACACCACATTCGCTCGCACAGTCGCTCGTTCCGCGCTCTCGCTTGCACTTTAAATGGAACGCCTAGGTAACGCCGCATGAGTCATGTTTTTTCGTGCGTGCAGCCAGCTTCATCGATTTATAAGACGTTGTCACGTCAAAAATCATCAATATCGATCGAGCCATTATCGAGTTTTTGTGAGACTAACGCACTGCAATTGATTTGTATGTATATAAGATTTATTAATTTATATATTATATATTCATTTTATTATAATTTTGTAAATGAAATTGTAATATGACATTAAAAAAGACCAAATTTTCATGTCGGTTTTTCTAAGAGGTCTTGTTTTTGTATTATTATTGTGCTTAGATGTTGACGTTTATTAGAGCTTGAAAGAAGTTTAAATAAAATAAAATTAATTTAAATTCACTTTAACGGTCAAGAAAACCAATTGTAATTATATTTTAAAATTCAGTCAAATTCATGCTATCGTCATGCAAATTAAGTTCCGTTTTAATGCAAAATATCTTCCCGTATGTTTTTAAATCATTCTGCTGAGAGCAACTCTCAGCAAGCTCAGTAACAATGGCTGAGGTTGCAGATTTAAGCTAGTGCTGAATTTAGAACACGGATTTATTAAAATGATTTCCTAGATACGATTGTGATGTTAAATGAACCTTTCTAAAACATTTTGAATTATACAGATATAGTTTACGTGTCAATCCAAAATTGAAAACAATTGAATAATAAGAATTATCAAGGAACTGAATTGTGTATACATTTACAGATAGATTTAGTACTCACAGATATATAATATCTAGCAGAATTACATTAATATACTACGGAAGACCTTAAAATCATTCATAAGTTTGAAGTTTTTGACGCAAATATGTGTCCCTAAGAGATGACTACATATTTGTGCCATTTGCTACAGAGACTATCGGTCCGTGGGGTTCGCGTGCGGTGAAGTTCCTAAAGGAACTCCATCCGCGACTAGTCATTGCTGCTGGTGTTAAGAGGGCTGGTTCTTTTCTCGCTCAAAGGCTAAGTATAGCCATTCAGCGAGGAAACTCAGCCAGAGTTCGTGATACTATACCATGGGGAATAGGAGAATTTAAGATTTTAGTTTTAGTTTTTTTAGTATATTTTTTTACTATTGTACATATTTTTCGAATTAAAAGATAATATTATACATATGAAAATTACTTCGCAAATAACACAATGAAATTCTGGATATACAACATGTAACAAAAACCCTGTGGTTCCCGTTAAGTACGTTATCAGGATTAGTATTCAAACCTATAGAATTTTTTTTTAAAAACCATACTTTTCATTAAATTTTATTAAAAAAAAATATTATTTTATTTTATGTGGTTTTATTACCTCTTACTGACACTAGCCGATGCTAAAGCTAAGTAAAACGGGGTCTTTTACAATCCTCTTACTCCCCACACAATGCAGAGGTAATAAAATCACACACAATTATTTTTTAAATAAAATAAAAACTATTGTTCGAGTTTAAAAAAAAAGGTATTTCTATACGTTTGAATAATGATCCTGATAACGTACTTAACGGAAACCACAGGGTTTTTGTTACATATTGTGTATTAATAGTATGATATACGTTTTATTTTACGAGTACCAGCTGGGGAGAGAGTTTGTTTTGAGAGGGTCAGAAACTGAGATAGATGATGATGTGATCTGGCATCACTATATATATCGAATTCCCTTAGAATATGTCCTATAAAAATAAATAGGGGGCTCTCATCAAACTCGTCGGTAGGAGAAATAGACATAACATGCAAAAGGCGTTTCCGTTATCCGTGCGGTGGGTCCCAGAATTAGGAAGGGGATGTGATAAAGATATCATGTTAGGGAAGCTTCTAAAACCTTTTTACTCGTATTAGTAACGCATTTGCATTTTGTTTCTTTATCGAGGATCGAGGATTAGATGTAGGGGTCTTTAGACAATAGCATCCACGAAACTAGGTGGATTCTCTGGTCATTTGTTACCCTTACTTTAGTTTTCATAATTTTTATATTATAAGTCTTCATTGATTTGCCTCAATCAATGGGTAATGACTTTGGACGTGATATGCTGTTTATAATAGGTATCAGATGTCTACACAGTAGTGGTTTGGTTATTTAATTAAAGATCTGGGTCCTTGTGACGACCAGCTCTTATTGCTTAGCCGGTGATTGATCCTCTTGGGCTGCTTAATGAGATCGTTCTTATTGGTATTCGTTGTAGTTAAATATTTAGAAAAATATCACGAATTTAGATGACTAATGTTAAACTATTTTTACATATCTATTTCACTATGTTGGTGTTATATGAGGGACTAATTCCTTCCACTAAATGGACTGATGACCTGGTAAGATATGCAGGAAGTCGATGGATGCAGGAGGCTGAGTGAGCTTTGTGGCACTCCTTGTCCAGCAATGGACTTGTGAAGGGCTACAATGATAATAAATATGACGGGACCAGCACCATTGCACGTGCGGCGCGGTAGCCGTCGGTGCACTTAGATAGAATTCTTGTAAATAACACGTGTTCCGCACACCTGCACCATTGCACCTGCAGTGGCGCTCGTTTTGCTTGTATAAAACGGACGGCGCGGCCGCCGTTAGGACAGTCTTGGCTCTGACGTGGAACGGTGCGCTTGTCGTATTCCGTTACTAGTTTATCCTTGACTCGTTGGATAATTAATTCGTGTAAACGAATTAATTATTATTCCTTACTACAAAATTAGTCTCTGTACTATACTCAATTACCCTTTCTACAAATATATTAATAAAGGGCAAAACTCCCGATACCATTCACGCCATCTGGATGCTTGGTTGGTATGTTTCACTAGGAGTTTTCTTCCGCGTACGATCTCTCTGTGGAATAATTTACCACCGGAGATTTTTCCGGACCGATACGACTTAGGAACCTTCAAGGAAAGAGCTTACCCCTTTTTAAAAGGCCGGCAACGCACCTTGTGTTGCAGTTGTTCATGGGTGGTGGTAGTCACCTTCAGGTGAGCCGTAAGCTCAGTTACCCCCTCTCCTATGAAAAAAAAACATCAATTCGTCACGTTAATTGTTTTTTTTTCATAATTTTTCAAAAGTGTTAATAAATAAAGTAGTTCTGCATTTGCTTAAAGGCCCAATATACTTAAGCCATAAGATACTTTCTAGCCGTTATAGACCCCCGGGGTGTGGAATTATAAAGTAAAAATTAAAAGCAATAAAGTCCGTAAAATGTGTTTCATTGAATGTGTAGTGTTCGCGTAAACTACACATTGAATAAAACTACTTTTACGGATTTTATCGCGTTTAATTAATTTACTATATGGTCATGGTTGCTGGAAAGCAACCGAAACGTCGGGAATATAAAATAAGTTAATTAAACGCGATAAAATCCGTAAAAGTAGTTTTATTCAATGTTCGCGTAAATATAAAAAAAAAGTTTCTAGGCGTATCCAGCTCACTGGTGGGTCATTGTGCTACAAAACTGCAACTAGGTATTCAATTGGAGCTAACTCGTGTCAGTAAACGAGTATCGGTGAGGCGGTCTGCACTTAAACATAATGGGGCTGTAAACCAGTTCGGGTGGTTTCGTCACAGATTATCATTTCACAGCTTGTTCAGTTATATAGAATTCATTTTCATCCATTACAGCCTCTTAAATCTCTAACGCTGAATAAAGAAGTCTCCTTTAGATTGCATCGTAGGTAGAATTTTGCCATAGTACCTGCGCAGGTGGGTTGACACAATTATTTAACATTTTAGTAGTTTGCTATAAAATAAATGGATATTAAATCTAAATAATGCTACGTAAATAGATCATGCCCGGGCAAAGCAAGGGCTAGTCACTTGTTATAATATAATATTATAGAAAATGATATGAATATTTTTATAGGATAAGGGTGACAAACGAGCACACAGTCCACCTGATGTTAAGTGGTTGCTGTGTCCCATAGACATCTACATCTATTCTCGATGACGAATCAAAATTCAGATACGTTGTCACCCGTGAGGACTAAGATGGAATGCCTCGTTTCCAGTAAATAGGGTCTCCGGTTCTCTACACTCACCATACGAAACACAGCAATGTTGAGCTGCTATTTTACGTTGGTATTCTGTGAGATCGTGGTCCTTCCCCAGTCGAGCCGACCAATTCGTGCTACAGCTATACTATTAATATAGCTGCAGCATGGCTCTAGCGCGTTAAATACGTAACATCTACTTCCCTTAAAGAGAAACTAGCGCGCGTGAATATTTTAAGCTGTGGCGTCGACTTCACTGGAGCCGATGTTAACTAGCCCTCGAGGACGATTATCACTGAAACAAAGGGAATGCGTAGCTTTATTTACGCCACATAAATTGTTGTTCAACTGCATTACTTGATTATAGATATTGTTCAATTTATTTAGTACGGTCTACGTACGCCCACATCGCTCAGCTCTGAGATGTGATGAAATCTTCCAAGGCTTGAATGTTGCATAAATATATATGTATACGTTCTTGCAAAAATAGTAATATATAATATTAGCGGTGATAATCCCAGCTAGCATAGGTCATAGATAAAAACTATTGTAGGTATTGTCGGCATTTCTTAATACGTCTGCATTTGATTATTTAGACGCGCAGAAGTGATTGAAAACTGGATTTTAAAGTTCTATTACAGGATAATTATATACATGTGATAATCGAGTACACAGTCTACCTAGTGGTAAGTGGTTGCTGTGGTCCATAGTGGATAAAGAATCAAAAAGCAGATGCGCTATCACATCTAAGGACCAAGATGGACTGCCGCGTTTCCAGAGAAAATGGTCTCCGGTTCTCTCACTCACTATAGGGAACACAACAGTAATAAACCTAGCAAGATAACAGCATAGGAAAGTGGCGAAGCAATCAGCTTTGTAGCGGTTTCTAACGGTTGCCGTTGAGCAATCAGTTTCAAAATAGGAGGTTCAGATGCCTGAGTGATCAGTAATCGATTGCTGAAAACAGAATTTGAAAATTCGAAACCGTTCTTGAGATAATCGTTGGACAGACGGACAGACATCGTGAAATCAATAAGTGACTTCGCAAGCTTCGCCACTTAATAAGCTGTTTTACGCTGGTATTCTGTGAGAGCGTGGTTCTAACCCGGTTGAGTAGAGTTATTTGTACTATAACCATAATATAGCTGCAGCGTGGTTATACCACGCATATACAGGCTTTTATAAAACTATGCAAACGTTTCACAGTCTTCGGCGATTTCATCACGTATCAAAATGTTTGTTTAAAACTTTTTGAGAACACAATGATTTCTTATATTTACTAGAATACTACTCGTTACATATGACTAATTTTATGGAAGTTGCGGCATTTTTAAAATTATTTTTAAAATAATAACTTTACTTGTGGAAATTAATCATATAAAATATGTTAAAAATTCAATAGGTAAAATCCGCGTGACAAAATAAAATGATTATTACTGCGTCCCGTCGGTGTCGAAGAGGCGGACTTAAAGAAATTCAAAAAAATGTCATAACTTGTGACAGGTGGTCGCACAGCCATCTTGATTATGCCAGATTCAAAAACCCACACCGGCGACGGTTAGTAGCGTCAAAGATATGAGACAATTATGGCAAATTCTTTCCTCGATAGACGCGATCCAAGCGCGATAGTGGACATTTAGGGGGTAATAAGGAAGAAACAAAAGAAAAATAGAATTTAAATATTGAAACAAAATTGTGAATGGCTCTTTTTATATATAAAACTAAAGTTATAAATGAATACAGTAAAACTAAACTGGTGAGTGTAGAGACCCGGAGACCCTTTTTGCTGGAAAAGAGGCATTCCATCTTAGTCCTCACGGGTGACAACACATCTGCATTTCGATACTTTATTAAGAATAGATGTGGATGTCTATGGTTCACAGCAACCACTTACCATCAGATGGACTGTGTGCTCGTTTGTCACCCTATCCTTTAAAAAAAAAGATAAATGAATTGACAATCCTGATGGGAAATGGTTACTACAATTCATGAAAATCTGCAGCCAACTCCTACTAGACAAAAGGCTACAGATGCATTGTCACCCTGATAATTAATCTATAATTATACCGGCTACAAGGCAATCACTGCTATTTAGGATTTAGGAATAGAGCGATCCCTACCCAGTCGGGCAATTTGTCACACGCTCACACTACTTTGACACGCTCATTTCTCGCCAAAAGTCTGCCATGATTTTTAATTACCTCATTCGTTTTGTTAACATAGATGACGTGCCAGTAAAATATTTAATATTTTTATTACCACGTTTTTTAACTAGCTTTCGTTTATGATGTCTGTTCGGGTCGAGTTTCATAATTCTTTTTAAACTAACTTCTAGATGAGCTAGAGTTTTAAAATTTTGAACATAACTCAGGATCGGATGACAATGTAAGAATATGAAAATAAAAACATGGTATATTAAAAAATTCCTTGTTTAATAATCATCAATAAATCATTCATTTTCTATATATAAGTGCGTATGTTAGTTACAAATAACAGCTATTGGCCTGTTGATCCGGCCGCTAGCGAAAAGATAGCCGAACAACACAAGGGTGTATCCTGGATTTTAATTTGGTGGATATCCGCTAGTTTGTTGTTGCTTACCTAAAAGATCAGTGGCGTAACTAGGCACACTCCATTCTTTTTATCGGTCCGGAGAGCACGCTGTAATTCATAGCTACAATTTACCTCGATTTTTATCGATAAATAATAAAATTATCCTAGAAAAATGAAAATACTTCACAAATAAATGTATTTATTTATTTCCAATACGCCTTTGTTGTAATAAGTATGCGATATCTGCTTTATAGACTAAGTAGTCCACAATCTAGTGCAACTATGTAGCTGGACTTAAAAGGAAATAAAAAAGAATTATCAAACAGTCTATGGAACAGCGAGCCCATAAACAAGGTGATGATATCTGCGTGCAAGCGGCGGTCTCAGACGCGGGCACCCATTTGAATACGACCCGTGGATTTATTCCGATGCATGTGCGCAGCGATTTACTGCACAACACTACTAGATGACATATGGATAAGCGTGTGAGAGTTATAGAAGAAACACTTAAACGGAAACAAGCTTTTATAGAATAACGGTGACAAACGAGCACACAGTCCACCTGATGCTAAGTGGATGCTGTGACCCATAAATATCTACAACTATCCTCGATTAAGTATCGGCTAAGATGAAATGCCTCGTTTTTAGTAAAAAGAGTCTCGAGATCTATACTCATCACACGAAACAGTACCTGCCCAGCCCACGAATTTATTTATTAGATTTTTATATTTTACTAGTTTTCCACCCCGCGGTGTCGCACAAATTAAATCAAATTTTCCTGATAGTAAGTATCGACCATTGCCCATGAACAACTGTAACACGAGGGAAATAGCGGGTACGTTGCTGGCTTTTTTAAAATAAGTAAGCTCTTTTCTTGAAGGTCCCTTGTGTTAAAAGTGAAGAAGTATTAGAGCCTGTTAATGAATTATTTAATGCCGGTAACTCATATATGGGGTTGCCCATTGTGGGACCCATTTAGAGGTCCGAATAATTTTAAAGTTGACAAAATCGTATTATCCTACTAATATATTTGTGAGGATGTATAGATGTTTGTTATTGTTTATTGTTTGTTGTTGTTTATTTTATAGTTTGTTATGATGTCTCTTTCACGCGAAAACTACTAAATGGATTTTAATGAAACTTTACAATTATATAGTTAATACAGCACATTAACACATAAGCTATAATTAATAAAGATATTGTGTAAATTGGCCAAAATATAACGATAAATGTTAAGTAAGTCGGAAAAAAACACGACGCCTTATCTGAACACGCATCACACAAAAACCTGTGAACCGATTTGGATGGGGCTATTTTTATTTTAGGGTTCCGCGCGAAATAATTGGAGCAGTTCATTATATAATAAACGCTGACTTTGCCGGAAGCAGCAAAAACATTCCAATAAAATATATATTTGAAACATGTTAGATGGTTTTTCGCCATCTACGTTATTTCTACAAGTAGTAGCCTCAGAAATACTTTTTAAATATTATACAAAAATTTGACAACCCTACTCGCATGTACACCAATGTGAAAATTCACCGTTGGGGTCTTATTTGCACATAAATTTAGTACACACACTTGTCATCATTTGCAATACGAGTATGGCAAACTATGTCTTGGTAATTATGAGTAAATGTAACATAATATTATGTTCCCATACTTCTTATTCAATCTTTTCGAATATTTGTGCACCAACATTTGGACATATTATTAGGTCGGTAGTATAAGAAATTATAATGATAACAAGGATTTTTTCTACTCTATTGTAGTTCTCTTTCTTGCTTAAGACAAACAGCAATAAGGCATCGGCTGCGTTTAGTGGTTGATTTTTGATATACTATTTCCAACTGATCAATTTAATACCTAACGTCCGTAATAAAGGCAGCACGGCAGACTTTTCCTTGGTCTAAAACCCTCTCAGGGATGAGATGGAGTCTGCACTGAAGGGTGAAACATATAGGTTCTTAAATTACCTAATATTTTAACTTAATCTTAATTATAATAATAAGGGCGGGTTGTTTTACCTCCCACTACATCCGTATTTAAAATGACGCTAACTATCATCAAACTAATAAAAAATTGCTTTAACGAACGTTAATAAATAACAATTACCGACGTTTTACCCACTGGTTAATGTCGTTTATGCAATGATACAACGCTTTGTATTTAACGAACGTTAAAAATCTCACGTAATCGTTATTATTGACTAATGTAATTTCGTTACCCAATCGTTTGGAGCAACCAGTCTTAAGTTTCATTTTCGTTCATAAAATAACGTTACTGGTAGACATTATTTGATTTGTTTGGTTTTTATATGTTCATACACTTTCATTGTCTGTACCTACATGAAAACTTTAAGTCGTTTATTCGGCAGGAATTTGGTGTTTTTTTTTTCGAAAACATTTTTAAAATTTCGCTGTCAAATCGATGTCAACAAAATAACTTAATCCTTTAATCGCCTCTCTTCTCTTCTATCATCGAGATGATAACGGTAGTATTACTCTTACACCGCAATTACACGGTGTCTGGTATAGTTTGATGATTTTGCTAAATCACAAAATTCAATTTAAAAGTCATATTTTATTCATTCCAGTTCTATCAACGTTCAAATCTTGCACAACCACAAATTGTTGCGCCACTTTTGTGCGTAATAACTTTATTGGAGGTGTTATATTACTCGTATCGTTCGAAGGACGGCGCTCGTTGGCCGTCGATAAATCTCTTTAGCACTTGTTACCGCGAACACTACAGAGTTGATCCAATTCCACGACAGACGAAAGACTGAATATAATATAGATTTTTTTAAAGAATGAGGGTGACAAGCGGGCACGCAGTTCACCTGATGGTTATTGGTTGGTGTGGCCCATAGATATCTACATCTATACTCGTTTGCGAATCAAAGTGCAGATGCGTTGTCAGCCGTGAGGACTAAGATAGAATGCCTCTTTTCCAGTTAAATTTTTTTATATAGGATAAGGGTGACAAACGAACACACAGTCCACCTGATGGTAAGTGGTTGCTGCGGCCCATAGACATCTACATCTATCCTCGTTTGCGAATCAAAATGCAGATGCGTTGTCACCCGTGAGGACTAAGATGGAATGCCTCATTTCCAGTAAAAAGGGCCTCCGGCCACCTGCACTCACCAAGCGAAACGCAGAGGTAAACCTCTACTTCACGTTGGTTTTCTGTGAGGTCGTGGTACCACCCCGGTTCGAGCCGGCCCATCCGTGCGACAGCAAAAGCTGCCGCGTGGCTCTACCACTGTTACAAATAAAAAATGGTCTCCGGTGCTCTACACTCACCGTACGAAACAGCAACAGCATTAAGCTGCTATTTTACGCTGCTATTCTGTGAATGCGTGGTCCTTCCTCAGTTGAGCTGATCCATTCGTGCTACAACTACATAATTAATATAGCTGCAACATAGTTCGACCATGTTTAAAATAAGTAGAGTTAATTGTAACATATTATATGACTGTAAACTGTAAATGTTTCAAAAAACTTCCCACTAAAAAAAGCTACGTCAGGCCAGACAGTTTAAATACAAAGAGATATTTTCCGAACCAGTGGTAATTTTAACATAAGAGTAACTTCAATAAGTATTATTTATAATCTATATTGAATTAAATAGTTTCTATTTCTATTTCGAGTAGATTAAGCATAATCATAAGCTCGAGGCCTAAATACATTAAAAACTTCATACTCGTACAATAAAAACTCCTAAATGTAGCCGAAGTTTACTTTAAGGTATATGCTGTTTAAAAATAAAAGTCATTAAATTTATTTATGCTATTTATTTATGCTACGAGATATCTTCGTCAATAATTGTGATCCAAATTTAATGATTTTTATTTCGTATATATAATATATATACGAATAGTAGAATTATTATTTCTTAAAAAAACCTTACCCCACACTAATTTCAGGCAGTTTACGTACATAAATTTCACAAGAACAAACATGCCGACTCGGAACAATTATATGTATGCCATATAAATACTTGATCCGTGTGGGATTCGAATTCGCGGCCCTCAGCGCCGCAACTCATTGCTGAGCCACTGCGCCTCGGAGCAGTCAATTGTGAACCTCACCCTTTTTACCTCGGCTAAATATGTCATCTAAAACTTCCAATAAGGAACAATCGATGTTTACCTTTCCGCTCCAAACCTTAATTTTTTAAAATATTCTTTTACGAACTCCAAAACGGTAGTGGTGTAACTTAAACAAATAAAATCTAGAGTTGTAACGGTCTGGGTGCAGGTGGTAACAAGTTCGGCCGAACAACCGGTCCCACGCTGCATTTCAGTTCCCTGCTGAGCTAATTGATTTCTGTACAATATGTCTTATCCTCTCAACTTATATATACTTGAATATAACGTCTGTATTAATTGGGCGAATATTTCTTAAAAACTAGCAACTCGGCCCGGCTTTGCATAATCTATTAAAAGCCATTTCTTAATGAATTTTTCGTATTATTTTTCACAGATAGTTGATAGAATTAGGCGTTACTTTGCGGAAGTCTACTATATTAAAGTTGGTAAAAAATTAAGAGCTTGCACTTAGCGGTCAGCCATCGCAGAGTCTAGATTACCTGAAGATGCCTCGTATAGAGGCGAAACACGTGTCGTATAGTCGTAAGTGGTGTCTTTCCTAGTGTAGTGGTGCTGGGATTAGTGGTGACAATGATAGTGTACGCAATTGAGTGAGGGCGGGAGGTGCTCTTCAAACTAGGTAAGACATATCATTTTATTTTATCGCGCGGATGTACGCGTAGTAATTTTTTACCAACTTTAATTTTTCACAGAAACAATTTCTAGAATTTCGGATTAAATATAGCCTAGATGCATCCTGGAATTGCTCTATATCTCTTTGTGAAGTTTCATCACATTCAGTTCAGCCATTCCAAATATTAGTCCGGACAGACAGACAGACGGATGATTAATATGTATGTGATAGTGTATACGTGTGTATGGTTTAATTTGGAATTAAAATTGTATAATAATAAATATTGTTATGTTTAGTTTTTGTTAAATTTTTATTAGCACTCACGGAAGGTTAGCGTTGAAGTACTTTGTTAGTAAAAAGACTATGCTGAGTTGGGTTTTAGTAACCATTTATCTAATTTATAATATGTTATTATTGTAAATTTTTTTTGTAAAATGTGTTACTTAATAAACTTATTTTCTGTCATTCTTTTTAAAATATTTTGTTTATCAATCCGCTTGCATAATGCATTAAATATAATCAAAATAAACTATAAAAAACAACTGATTGGGACATCCGACTCTTCAAAGGTAGTAGCCTAACAAAAAGGCTTCTAAAAGCATTTCTATCAACAAGGCAATAAAATTTTGGGCTCACGGCGAGCTTTTTGCCGTAAAACGCTTGGAATCAATACCCGGAGTCCAGCGGACAACAGTGACTTCGATTTACATATATTAACATGAATTAGAGACCGCGCTCTCCAAAGGTTAATAAATTCGCGTCTGATAAGTCCCTGTCTCTGTTTGATTAATGCCGAGCTTAGTCCCGATAACTAGCACTTAAGCGACATCCATTTAACATAAATCCTGCGTACGTTCATTATCACAGGTGGTAAAATGTATGTAAGTTAAAAGCCTTAGCCGTCATGAACCAGGGCTCAATGTATCAAATAGTCGTAAGGATAATAATATCAATAAACACTGATCTGTACCGTGTGGTGATGGCGTGATGTAATATATCACCTTATGACATGGGTGAAAGAAGATGTAGTGACAAAAATTGAGAAAGGTATTCTGAGATGGTTTAGCCAAGTCGAGAGGATGTTTTTTTTATAGGATAAGGGTGACAAACGAGCACACAGTCCACCTGATGGGAAGTGGTTGCAGCGGCCTATAGACATCTACATCTATCCTCTATTACAAATCAAAATGTAGATGCGTTGTCACCCGTGAGGACTAAGATGGAAAGCTGCCGCCTGGCTCTACCACTGTTAAAAGAGTCATTAGTCTTTCCTTCAACGGCATAGGTCAATGTCCAGAAGTGGACTTTTACGGGTTAATGATAAAGCCATGCTGCAGCTATATTTTTGTAGCACAAATGGATCGGATCGACCGGGGATAAACGACGTTCTCACAGGATACCAGCGTAAAATGGCAGTTTAATGCTGCTGTGTTTCGCATAGTGAGTGTGGAGAATCGGAAACCCTTTCACTGAGTTCCAATTCCTGATTTTTTTTATAGAATAAGGGTGACAAACGAGCACACAGTCCACACCTGATCGTGAGCGGATGCTGTGGCCCATAGACATCCACATTTATCCTCAATTAAGAAAGAAAATGCAAATGCGTTGTCACCCCTGAGAACTGAGATGGAATGCCTCGTTTCCAGTAAAAAGTGTCTCCGGGTCTCAACACTCACCATATGCATCACGGCAGCGTTGAACTGCTATTTTACCCTGGTATTCTGTGAGAGCGTGATCCTAACCCAGTCAAGCCGACCCTTGCGTGTTACAACCATAATGCATAGTGGCTCTACCACGTACAGTTATTATGTTGTAATGCAATATTTTTCTTAACTAATTTACCAGTAATTGGCAGTGAAAGTGTGTTAGTTCCAGTTTGTATTGATTGACAGCGAGGTAACCAGCGTGAATAAAAAAATAAACATTTAGGGTAGTTAAAATTTGACAATATGTGGGGAAATCTACAGGGAAGCTGTTTTATCTCAGGGCTTAAATGCTTAACTTGAATTACAGAGTGCTCAAGTTGAAGTCAAATTGTTAACTATAATTTTAAGGTTAGGTTGGACCAAATGTCATATTTAAGGCACGAGTGAAAACCGGCAGCGATCACCGAATGGTTAGAGGCACACTGAACCTAAACGTTAACACTTTCACTGTCCGGTTTCCAGACACAATAGTAAGACAATAGCAGTGCCCTATATATAGTGCACGGGACAGCGAAAGAGTTAAGTTAGAGAGGACTCGTCTAATAAAGTCAACGCTCCGTCCCCCTCGTGCTCTAATCCAAAGACCCGAAACCTTTCAGCTCGAATTACAAAACCGTTTTCAGTGCCTAGAAGACTTTTTTTTAAAGGATATGGGTGACAAACGAGCACACAGTCCACCTGATGGTAAGTGGTTGCTGCGGCCCATAGACATCTACATATATCCTCGTTTGCGAATCAAAATGCAGATGCGTTGCCACCCGTGAGGACTAAGATAGAATGCCTCATTTCCAGTAAAAAGGGCTTCCGGCCACCTGCACTCACCAAGCCAAACGCAGAGGTAAACCTCTACTTGCTGACTGCAATGAAGTGGACGATTTGAATGACAAGCTCGTGGAAACTGTCCATGCGATCGGAGCTAAGTTCTGCAAGACCCGCCGCAGAAGAACACAAATACTCTTCGATTACACTCTCAATCTCATGGCTGTTAGACGGGAGATGAAGCTACATTCTTCAACAGATTTGACAGCATACAGGCAACTGAACAGACAGATCTTCAAATGCATGCGGCGGGACTTACGCAACTTCAATACAGCTCGTATTGAAGAAGCGATCGAGCGGAACCAAGGCTCCAAAGTCTTTGCCAGAGATCTGTCTGCCAGAAAGAGCCAACTGTCAAAGCTGTGGCAGCATCGTTTCTGGGACACCTGAGATTTTGAGTGAGATTGAGAGGTTCTATGGGCAGCTGTACACGTGATCGTTGGAGCCGCACGCAAGTGTGAGTAACGATCCAAGAGCGAGTCTTATCCGACATTATTCCGATGATATCCCGGACGTAAGTGTGAGCGAGATTAGAATGGCTCTCCAGCACCTTAAAAACGGCAAGGCCCCAGGCGAGGATTGATTTACAGCGGAGCTTCTGAAAGCGGGTGGAAAACCGGTACTTGAAGTCCTTCAGAAGCTCTTTAATTCCGTCCTCCATGATGGCATTACACCGGAGGCGTGGAGCAGAAGTGCGGTGGTCTTGTCTTCAAGAAAGGCGACAACGCTCTCTTGAAGAACTACAGACTGATTTCCCTTCTGAGCCGCGTCTACGTGCTGTTTTCGAGAGTCATTACGAATCGTCTCGCGCACAGACTTGACGACTTCCAGCCTCCCGAACAAGCCGGTTTCCGAAAAGGCTTTAGCACCATAGACCACATACATACCCTTCGGCAAATTGTACAGAAGTCCGAGGAGTACAATTTGCCACTTAGTCTGGCGTATGTTGACTATGAGAAAGCCTTTGATTCCGTCGAAGTTTGGGCGGTGCTGCAGTCCCTTCAGCGGTGCCAAGTTGACTGTCGGTATATCGAAATGTTGAAGTGCTTGTACAGTAGGGCTACGATGGCTATCCGAGTACAGAACCAGAGTACGAAATCTATCCAATTGCAGAGAGGTGTAAGACAGGGTGACGTCATATCCCCAAAACTCTTTACCGCTGCATTGGAAGACGTTTTCAAGCTTCTGGACGGGAAAGGATACTGTATCAACATCAATGGCGAGTACATCACTCACCTTCGATTTGCCGACGATATAGTCCTTATGGCATAATCGCTGGAGGACCTAAGCACTATGCTCAATGACCTCAATAGTGTTTCCCAACGGATAGGTCTTAAGATGAACATGGACAAAACAAAGATCATGTTTAATGTCCATGTCACACCTATGCCGGTAGTTGTCGGGAACACTAAGCTCGAAGTTGTTGACGAGTATGTTTACCTGGGACAAATAGTCCGACTAGGTAAGTCCAACTTCGACCGAGAGGTCAATCGACGGATCCAACTCGGTTGGGCAGCGTTCGGGAAATTACGTCAATCCTTCTCGTCACGTATACCTCAAAACTTGATAACGAGACTATACACCCAGTGCGTGTTGCCAGTGATGACATACGAAACTGAGATGTGGTCCTTCACTGCTAGCCGGATGAGGAAGCTCAACGCTCAGCGAGCTATGGAGAGGGCTATGCTTGAAGTTTCTCTGCGTGTTAAACTCAGAAATGAGGATATCCGCAGTAGAAGCAGAGTGACCGACGTAGCCCAACGGATTAGTAAGCTGTAGTGGCAATGGGCCGGCCATATAGCTCGAAGAACCGACAACCGATGAGGAAGAAAGGTTCTCGAGTGGCAGCCTCGTACCGACAGGTGAAGTGGGCGTCCTCCCACTAGATGGAGTGACGACCTGGTAAGATATGCAGGAAGTCGATGGATGCAGGTGGCTCAGGACCGTGCTTTGTGGCATTCCTTGGGGGAGGCCTATGTTCAGCAGTGGACTTGTGAAGGGCTGTAATGAATGATGATATATATATATATATATATATATATATATATATATATATATATATATATATATATATATATATATATGTAATATCTCGAGCTATACCTGGCATTGACATATTCCACGACTTATTCTGGCGTTAAAACAAACACATCATCTACATTGAAAAAATATACATTTACTTTTTTCCCTTCTCAATAATTATATTTATATGTATGTGTTCGTGAGTGTCATATACACTTGTTATTGATATACATATCAGTGAACGTGTCACTCTTCATATATTTAGTGTGTTAATATTTAATATTTATATTGTGTGTTTATGAAATAAAATAAAATATAAAATGAAAACATATTTCAAGCCACTATAAAACGATAAATGCAGTTTTAAAATATTTTCAACCGACTTCAAAAAAAAAAGGACATTCTCAATTCGACCGTATTTTTTATGTGTTACCACAGAACTTTTCCGACTTCATAAAAGAAGGACATTCTAAAATTCGACCGTATTTTTATGTGTTACCACACAACTTTTCCGACTTCCAAAAAAGGAGGAAATTCTCAATTTGACCGTATTTTTTATGTGTTACCACACAACTTTTTTCAAGGGGAACCGATTTTGACGATTCTCTTTTTTTTAATCTGGCGCTTCTTATGTATTCTCATATGAATTTGATCAAGATCTGACCAAATAGTTTTTGAATTATCCTTAATAGTGCGTATTTAATTGACTCCTACTACTTTGATGATAATCTCATTTTATTAATATTGAAGTCAGTTGTACAAAAAAATTTAATTGTGAAATGTTTACTTGTATTATACGTGGTAGAGTCATGCTGCATTTATATTATAGTTATAGCACGTATGGTCGACTCAAACGTGCGAGGACCACGCTCTCATAGAATACACGCTTAAAATAGCAGCTTAATGCTGGTGTGTTTGGTATAGTTAGGATAGAGAACCGGAGACCCTTCCTTTTTTTATAGGATAGGGTAACAAACGGAGCACACAGTCCACCTGGTGGTAAATGGGTGCTGTGGCTCATAGACATCCACATTTATCCTCGTTTGCGAATCAAAATGCAGAAGCGTTGTCACCCGTGAGGACTAAGATGGAATACCTCTTTTCTAGTAAACAGGGTATCCGGTTCTCTACACTCACCATACGAAACACAGCAGTGTTAAGCTGCTACTTTACGCTGGTATTCTGTGAGAGCGTGGTCCTTCCCCGGTCGAGCTGACCCATTCGTGCTACAACTATACCAGTAATATAGCTGCAGCATGACTCTACCACGTATAACCTACTGGAATTTCCTACTGGAAATGAGGCAACCCATCTTAGTTCTCAAGTGTGACAACTCATCTGCATTTTGATTCTTAATTGAGTATAAATGTAGATATCTTTGAGCTACAGCATCCACTTACCATCAGGTGGATTGTGTACTCTTTTGTCACCAGTATTCTTTAAAAAAGGTCTAAGACATTGCCCGCTCGATAGTCTGTGAAGACCTGTATCTAAGAGTAAAAAATATTATTAAAGGCAGTTTCTCACATAAGTGTTTGCAAATTTATTCATTCTCGAAATCCTGTGTATACAGATAATACAATGAAAATATACTAGCTATATTAACAATCTTGTCATATTTTAAAACAAAAGTGTCTACTTAATAACGGCTATTAATAAGCAATACGTTTAAAATTTACATATCCGACATGACAGCCCGTTCGTACGCTACAAACTGTCAACGTGGGCGATAAGACAAATGGTACAAGTTGCGATACCAACACTAGTAGCGACACCGGCATTTTCTCGCGATAACGCGCAGAAAATTACCTGATATGATTATATTTATGAGGTTTGATAGATGAAAAGGTATGAAAGAAAACATTATTCAGGCTGTCTGGCTTCTACTTTGTTAAAAGTAGGTCTTGAAAAAAACGTTTTCTAAAAATGACTTGTTTGTGTACTCGAAGACATTAATAAGTGTATCGCATTTTAGACTTAATAGTGTTAAAAAGGCAATTTTTTTAAATTTTAACATTTTTATTACTTTGAGATTTATTGGGAAGATACCTACTGCAGCCCATCTCCTGTTTAATTCCTCTATACCGTCTCTAACGACATCCACGGGACAATAAGAGGTAGTGGATATTTTTACAACGGATATCCGTATAGATATCCTTAAGATAAAATGTATATATATTTTTAGAGAAGCCAACCGAGCACACAATCTACCTGATGGTAAAAGGATGCTGTGGCCCACTGACATTTATCCTTAATTAAAAATCAAAATGCAGATCACGCATCTGACCTCCCCTGACATCACCCTTGAGGACTAAGATAGAATTCCTCGTTTCCAGTAAAAAGGGTCTCCGGTTCTCTACACTAACAATTTCAAACAAAGCAGTGTTAAGCTGTTATTTTACGCTGGTACTCTGTGAGAGCGTGGTTATTTCCCAGTCGAGCCGACCCATTCGCGTTACAATAGTAATAAAGTACACTTTTCATAAGTAGCTCGTAAAAAAGCTAAAAGAAAATAGCTCGTAACGTATAAAAAGTTAACGGACTTTCTAATTTATCGGCCCATAAAAATTCATAGCTGGACATGGTCCTTTCTCGTTATAAGGAGGTGTTTTGCCTGAACCTTCTATTGGCAAGAGAATAGAAGACCGCAGTACCAGGCCAAAGTTCATCATCGTCATCATTACAGCCTTTCATAAGTCTACTGCTGAACATAGCCCTCCCCCAAGGAATGCCACAAAGCACGGTTCTGAGCCACCTGCATCCATCGACTTCCTGCATGTCTTACCAGGTCGTCACTCCATCTAGTGGGGGTCGCCCTTCACTCCGCCTACCGGTACGAGGCTGCCACTCGATAACCTTTCTTCCCCATCGGTTGTCGGTTCTTCGAGCTATATGGCCGGCCCACTGCCACTTCAACTTACTAATTTGTTGGGCTATGTCGGTTACTCTGGTTCTTCTGCGGATATCCTCATTTCTAAAGGCCAAAGTTATTTGAAGCCAATTAATAAGTACTGCTTGCACTGCTGTGTTTTGTTCTATTATAGGATAGGATAAGAGAGTCACTATAATAACAGGCTGTGAAATCCACTGATAACAGTAGGTACTTTGTAATAATAATAAGTTTTTGCGAAGTAATAGGTAATTGCGCCTTTCAGGATATTTTATAGCAGTTCGGGAAAAGGATCATACGGATCACCTGATTTTAAATGACTTCCGCTGCCCATGACCTAAATTAATAAAATTAATTTATTTGCTTTCTGGGGCAGTGGTTTATAAACGAAAAAGTCGGAAGAAAAGATGATAGTATGCTATAGCATACTATCATCTTTTCTACCGACCTCAACTTTCAAATAAAAAAAGAAACTTTGAAATCGGTTCACCGGTGGTAGAGCCACGCGGCAGATTTTGCTGTTGATGATTTTTTTTTGAGATGGGCCGGCTCGAACCGGGATGGTACCACGACCTCACAGAATACCAGCGTAAAGTAGAGGTTTACCTCTGCGTTTCGCTTGGTGAGTGCACGTGGCCGGAGGCCCTTTTTATTGGAAATGAGGCATTCCATCTTAGTCCTCACGGGTGACAACGCATCTGCATTTTGATTTGTAATGGAGGATAGATGTAGATGTCTATGGGCCGCAGCAACCACTTACCATCAGGTGGACTGTGTGCTCGTTTGCCATCCTTACTCCTATAAAAAAACCCAGTAAAAAGTTAAAACGTAAAGTTAACATACAGTCGAATTGAGTGCCGTCTCCTTATTGAAGTAGGTAGAAAAGATGATAGTATGCTACTGTATGATTTTTTATGTGTGTGACCTCATAACTTTTTACTGGGTGAACCGATTTCAATGATTCTTTTTTTATTTGAAAGCTGGTGCTTCACATGTGGTCCCATATATATTTAGATCAAGGTCTGACCAATAGTTTTTGAGTTATTCTTCATAATTGATATTGAAGTCGGTTGTACAAAATTTTTCATTTTTAATTATGTCAGTCCTTAGAAAATACAACGCATCTGTAACCATCTTTGTTTAAAGTTGGCTGCAAGTGTTTAATGACTGCTGCCAAGTAAGTTCGTTTGTCACTATACTGATATATAAGAAATTGTCTCACATCTTTAACGCAGCTGACTGTCGGCGATTTGGGTGGTTTACGTCTAATGTAATTCCTTATAGCACTAAGTCTGGCACATGTACTCTTTTTATACCGTTATCGTTACAGCCAAGTCCACTGCTAAACATAGGCTTCCCACACAGATTGCCTCATAGTAGGCATATTTGCCATAGTTACAATGCCTAGCAACCCGCTTGGCAACCGCGGTTTTTAATTTTAGTCGTTATTAGGAAGACGGTGCCTCCCATCTCTTGATTTGTTTCCCTCTATCGCCTCTTACGACACCCAGGGGACGATATAGGGTATTATTACACCGCGACTACACGGTGATATTATACGGTATTTTTATGCATACAAGTTATAACAATTGAATCAGGCGTTACTTTACAGAAATTCATTGTATTAAAGATGTTAAAAATTAATTAGATGTGATCATTTTACTTTATCACGTCGATCTTAGCTAATTAATTTGTAAACATCTCTAACTTAAACACTTAAAAAAATAAATTAATAACGTAGTTGGGACATAACGCCATCTATTGGAAACCATCCGATTTATCTGGCATTTCACAGGTTTCTCTTACGCCTTCTTCACAGAGATTTTTCCTCAGACATGGTGAAATAAATTAATCTATGGAATTCATAAAATTGAAGTATCTGTTTGTAATTCCAAAATAACAGCTTTTGACTAAATGTATGCAAAAATATATACGGTAAATTTTTGTCTGTCTGTTTGTTTCGCTAATCTCCGAATCGGCTGGACCGATTTTGACGGGACTTTCACTGGCAGATAGTTATAATGTTATAAGGAAATTAGAGGAACTTAGGTTACTTTTATTTTAGATTAAGAATTAGGGTTCGGCGCAAAAAAAATGTTATTTCATATTTAAATAACGGAACTCAAAAAGGCGTTATCAATGGTAACCGTGGTAGCTCAGATGGTTAGCGCTCGCTGTAATCTTCATAGTACTCGAGCAACCCGGGTTCGATCCCCGCCGGCACCAATGAAATTGTTAATTGCAATTTTTAGTGCTGATTTATTACGTGCTCTGCGGTGAAAGAAAATATCATGAGGAAACCTGCATGTCTGAGAAATAGGAAAAAAATATTTCGAAGACATGTGAAGTTCGCCAACACGCATTGGGGCAGCGCGACGGACACTTCCTAGCCCTAAAACCCTCTCAGAAATGAGAGGAAGCATGCGCCCAGCAGTTGGATGTAAATAGGCTGCAACTTTACTTTTTAAATGGTAAAGGTTCCTCCAGATCAGAAGTATCAATGGGCGTTCCTCAAGGCTCGATTCTTGACCTTTTTCTGTTCTTAGTCTATATTAATGACTTACATTATCTTGTAGGAGACAATCACGATATAATATTATTTGCTGATGATACCTCTTTAATTTTCAAAGTCAAACGACATTCAATTAATTTTGACAATGTAAATAATCCTTTATCGAAATTTCTACATTGATTTAGCGCCAAAAATTTGCTCTTAAACGGCAAGAAGACAAAACGTATTAAATTTACAATACCTAATGTTAAATATTCAAATACCAATGTGCTCTTAAATGGAGAAGAGTTGACTCTTATGGATACCACTGTCTTTCTTGATATTACTATATATCGTAATTAAAAATACTCCTCAAACATGATAATTAACTTAAATTAATAGCCTTTCACAAAATGCAACCGCATAGAGTACTCCTTGCCCCTTTACATGGGCTGTGAAGACATGTAAACTGCGCTCGACGTTGATAAATCCAAAACAGAGGATTGTTTACATCCCGCCCTCGCCGGCATCTGCGCGCCCACGCTGGGCGGCAGTCGGGCGCGTGTCGCAGTGTCGTCCGCCCGCCTTACTCCCGCCCGCCCTAATAAAGCGAGTTCCGTGAGCTACATCGCGATAGTTGCGACGTCAATTGCGTTTAGTGTGTTTTGGTTTCTAATAATTTAAGGGTGCAATACAATATATAGTGTACTATTTTCTTATTTAATCGTTTTGTAATTAAAATATACATTGGTGGTGGTGAGAAATTCTGCTCTTCTTCGTGAAAAAAGTTTTGCGTCAGGAATAAAGGTAATGCTTATTTATTTTAATCATGTAACTTTAAAGCTAATTTGTGAAAAAAAATGTATTAAAAACCCACATAACTAAACTTAAAAAAGGAGTAAATGAGCCAAGCCTTGTACCGAAGAACAAAAAATTCTTCGAAAGTTGTTAGTGTAGAAATTATAAAATATTTTCTGCATATTTGTAAATGATAAAACCATTTCTACATTTTTTTTAATTTGCAGCTATAGTATAGTTGTAGCACGAATGGGTCGGCTCGACCGGGAAGGACCACGCTCTCACAGAATACCTGCGTAAAATAGCAGCTTGATTCTGCTGTGTTTCGCATGGTGCGTGTAGAGAACCGGAGACCCATTTTACTGGAAAAGAGACATTCTATCATAGTCCTCACAGCTGGCAACGCATCTGCATTTTAATTCACAAACGAAGATAGACGTAGATGTTTATGGGCCACAGCAACCACTTACCATCAGCTGGACTGTGTGTTCGTTTGTCACCATTATACTATAAAAAATACAATTTTTAATTGTTTCGTAGTCAGTTCTGCCCTCAAGCTTCTCAAAGCATAGCATGCAGAGCTGTTTTTGCTCTCTTTATTATTTAATTCATCTTTCCATGTTAAATACGAGTCTATATAAACACCGAAAAATTTCACAAATTGTAAAAGTGGTACGCATTTCTCATGTAATCTGATGTTCAAGGTATCTCGTGTTTTTGCTGTGGTTTTAAATAGTATAGCTTTAGTTTTTTTCTGTATTCAGCATAAGATTATTTACATTAAACCACGGAGAAAACGTTAAAAGAGCTCTATTGAGTCTATCGTTGAGATCATTTGAATTTTGTGCCGATATTACAGCATTTGTATCATTTGCAAAAGCTACAATCTGAACATAAATTACCAGAACGTTATCGCGTTTTAGTAATTAATTACTATATTTAGCTATAGTTCCAAATAGGAATTACTACGTACTTACGTTTTATTGATGAATTACTATATTAAAATATATGTCCATGTCCAATCGCAATCAACGTAGAGTTACTCACACATGTGATCAAAAATAGCTAAGAGTAAAATTAAAAGATTTGTCCAATCTACCTAATATAATTTATTACACATTACCTATATCATCATAGATTTGATTTAATAATAAATTTTCTAATGATTTATAAACAAATTGGATATAGGTAAATTTAATAGAAATAACATTAAGTAAAATTATAACATTTAAATTTAAATATTAAAAAAGAGGACTGAGATAGAACGCCTCGTTTCCAGTAAAAAGTTCGGTTTTGGTTCTTAATAATTACTATACGAAACACAGCATCATTAAGCTGTTACTTTACTCTGGTATTCTGTGAGAGCGTGGTCCTACCTCGACCGAACCAAACCGTAATATAGCTGCAGCAAAGATCCACCACGTACAAAAATACATAAAGTGTCAGGCTGTTAATTATATAGACCACCGAATAATATGTATGTAAGTGTGAGTATGATGGCAGTGTGAAATAATCTATCATCCCTTTTTATCCCCTGAATGTCGTAAGAGACGAAAAAGGTCGACTATAGAAAATGTATGTTATGCCTCCCAATATGTATCAAGTGTTATAGTCATCGTTTACGTCAGTCTCAAATATCCAGATCGGCGACGGGCAGACGCGTCAAAGGTCCGAGTCAATGCGACAGTAGCCTAATGGCAGGGTGCGGATCGCGAACTCAAAAGGTCATGGGTTTGAATCCGACTATTGCCATCTGACTATTGTCGTAAACCACTCCTTACACAAGAATATTAAGTTTAACAGGAGTGTTGAAAGGGATTTATATTAAAGGATATTAGTAATGTTTTGACATTACACATATTCCCACAATTAATTACAAGAAAGATCTCATCTGGTATTGCGACCCTTTTGATAAACGGGATGACCAAGACAAAGCCCTCCCACAACGGAACGGGCCCATTACTAGCAGTTGACTTTTCCGGGCCCATAACTAAGAAGCAAAAGCATACAAATATATTATTTACCTATAGTGGTGGTATACGAATATTCACTACCATATTATGTCCCGAGGATGTCGTAAGTGGCGACAGAAGGAAATAAAGGAGATCTGCAGCAGCAACTGCCTGACTACTACTCAAGATATTTTTTTATAGAATAAGGGACAAACGAGCACACAGTCCACCTAATGGTAAGTGGTTGCTGTGGCCCATAGATATCTACATCTATCTTCGTTTGCGAATTAAAATGCAGATGCGTTGTCAGCCGTGAGGACTAAGATAGAATGCCTCTTTTCCAGTAAAATGGGTTTCCGATTCTCTTCACTTACCATACGAAACACAGCAGCATTAAGCTGCTATTTTACGCTGGTATTCTGTGAGAGCGTGGTCCTTCCCCGGTCGAGCTGACCCATTCGTGCTACAACTATACTACTAATATAGCTGCAGTATGGCTCTACCACGTATAACCTATTACCTATTTCTGCCGCCAAAAACAGCGCTTGCACTGCTGTTCAGGTCAGAAAGGTATTGTGAGCAAGTAGATTTACAGACTGTGAGTCATTACATCTTAGTGCGCAGAGAGGACAAAGCATGTATAGCCTGCTCTGTGAGTTGGCGGCAGTTGTCTGTGGACAGCTGCCGCTTGCCATCAAGCGGACTGTAAGTTTGTCACTTTATATTTATAAAAAATCAAGAGTCAGAAGGTCCTTCTGGAGGACCTTCTGTGTGTGACCAGATGAAGATAAGCATATTCCTACCTTTCACTGTGTTTTAATGTGGAAAAGGAGACAGTCAAGTAACAGATAATAATAATATGTCATCTTAGTCCTCGAAGATGACTTTCTTTGTATCAAATTTATTAAGTGTCAATGGACTGCAGTCCTAACCGCCAGGCGGCGGTTAACTTATTTGTTATTCTTTTTCTGTGTTTTAAAAATTTATTAAATAACGTTATAGATATATAGGATAACGATAAATATATAGGAACTACGGGTGATACAAAGCCTAAAAATTAATAATGCAATATGTAGCAGTTAGTTAATTATAGAAAATCATTCCAGCAGCCTAAAAAAATCCATTGCAAAACATAGTTCTTATAGGGAGGATTTTTCCATAGATTTATACTCTTTACGTGGTAGAGCCATGCTGCAGCTATATTAATAATATAGTTGTAGCACGAATGGATCGGCTCGACCGGGGAAGGACCGCGCTCTCACAGAATACCAGCGTAAAATAACAGCTTAACACTGCTGTGTTTCGTATGGTGAGTGTAGAGAACCGGAGACCCTTTTTGCTGGAAATGAAGCATTCCATCTTAGTCCTCACGGGTGACAACGCATTTGCATTTTGATTCGCAAACGAGGATAGATGTAGATGTCTATGGGCCACAGCAACTACTTACCATCGGGTGGACTGTGTGTTCGTTTGTCACCCTATCCTATAAAAAAGGTAAGTGGTTGGTACCTACCTAGACGGACTCCCAGGCATAACTGTATTCCTACCACCTTTTAAAAATGTATATAAATGATGGTCGAATGACATGAACTAAAGACACGTATAATTAAAAATTAAAAATTTTGTACAGCCGACTTCAATATAAATTATTAAGAATCACTCAAAACCAGTTGTTCAGAGCTTGTTCAAATTTATATGGAGCCACATCTGAAGCACCAGCTTTCAAATAAAAAAAGAATCATCGAAATCGGTTCAACCAGTAAAAAGTTATGAGGTAACACACATAAAAGAACATACAGTCGAATTGAGTACCGGCTCCTTTGTGAAGTCGGTAGAAAATTCAGTTATTCTATAAATAATCACAAGTGTACACTGCTGAATTATTCGCGTGAAGCTATGTTAGATTTTAAGTATATCCGTTTCCGTTGGCGGACTGGCGGTGTTTGTGAGTTATCCAAGAACTGTAGTTACAGAATGTTGCAGGCAGTCGATACCCTCGCTGCAGCCACACGCAGTTGCACGCCGCCGTGGCTTGCAAACACTATTAATACGTAGTCCAAATATAGCAGCGGACCGAAAGTTGTAAACAACTGCGCGTTCAATCTGTCGCCGCTGAGCCTCGTTGTAACACGTGCTCGACTTGACTTTGATACATTAAATTTCTAGGTTAAAAAGGAGGGCACTTTTTTGTACTGGCAACATAATGTTTTTGTCGTTGCTTTTAGACAAAATAGTTTTCACCCATCCATTACAACCTATAAAATGGTGTCCAAAACCCTCAAAAAATATCTAAGGAAGGCCTCCTTACATTTTTTTTGGAGATTTCACGGTAGTTGCCACGCTTGGCAGGCGAGTTGGCAACCGCAGTTTTTTTATTAAGTTGTTATCGGAAAAATGCTGCTGCCCATCTTCTATTAGAGTTTCCCTGTGTTGCTTCTTACGATATCCATAAGACAATAACGGGTAATGGATATTCTTTTATCGCCACTACACGGCAAAGAATAACGGTTACAGATTATTACAGAAATCTTTATAAAAAGAAGGCATTGAAAAGAAATATATTTTTTTATATCTACAAAGCTAATTATTTATTCAGTTTTCTAGCTTATTCGATATGTTTTAATTTATGTCATAAATAGCATCAAGATGCATCTCTATAATTATCTTAAGAATTTCCTGTTAATATCGCAAAATATTATAATTCCACGAGTATAAGGAAATTAAAGTCATGTTAAAATTAAAATAGATAAATTAATATCATTCTTAAATTTTGCAATAGAAGATTAGATAGCTTAGCACTGTCTTAGAATAGATTTAAAAAATTGGAATATATTTAAAGCCGATATATTTCGATAGAGTTTATGGGGCTTCAGAAATTTATGGGAAATGTCATACACAGCACAACTCTTTATAGTATACCAAGACTCCATAGCTGAGTAGAAGTTGCCTTTCATTTTAAGTAGTTATAAACTGCGAGTTTAACTGCTTAAAATTCAACAGACTAATACCATTAAGCCTCGTCAGTGGAATGAAACCAAACACACAAAATAAGTTTCCGAGGTCATTCGTGCAATCAGTTTGAGAGAGGTGATGTGTGAAGAAAGATTACACGTATGAGAATTAAAAAAACAACGTTCGCTTTTATAATTTAATTTTATGTTATGAATTAATAAAGAAGGAAATAAAAAGGAAACTTAATTTTAACTCTTAACTTATTCCTCAGAGGTGATAATCGACGTTTTAATTCTTAATAGATGTTGTTATCTAGACGTCAGATTATCCACTTATCGTTATGTGAACTGTGTGCTCGTTTGTCACCCTTATTGTATAAAAAAGATAATTTTTTGATACCAGTATAAACTAAAAAGAGATCAAAAGTGAAAAATGATATTTAGTAGGAATAAATAATTTGATTACACATTAACAAAATAATAATTTACACCAACAAGCTATCATACAGAATTGTAACTTTCATTACACAATCCAAGTTACTTGTAGATCGTTTCAGTCCACTGACTAATGCAAGCACTCCTCCGGTTTTGAGCAGGCGACACACGTGGTCCCGCACCGGATACATACATAACAGTAACGTAGTCTGTTTGTAGAATTTGTGTTGTACGGCTTTCTGATTCACTAACCAGTGCTCTGTTTATCTAACTTACTTTCATCCGCAGTTGCGAGTTCAATGCCACTGTTTGTGTTTTTATTTTGAGCGTTTAGAAATAACTAGATGGTAGGAATTCTTTCCGCTTAGGTGTCAATTCGGGGTTATGTAATACCCTCATACTAATTTCTGCCGCCAAATAACAACGCGTGCACTTCTGTGTTCCGGTCATCATTCCATCTTATATCCCAGAGGTGACAATTCATCTGTAGCCTCCTTTTTGTAGTTGGTTGTATCACAACAATTTTATAAATAAGACTTCATGTTTGGTATTCCAATATAAATTAAAAAGAGCCGGCCAAGTGCGAGTCGGACTCGCGCATGAAGAGTACCGTACCATTGTAAAACACGTATATAGTAGGGGAGCCCCACATTTTTTTCAATTTATTTTTATTTTAATATTTGTTGTTATAGCGGCTACAGAAATACACATTCTGTAAAAATTTCAACTGTCTACCAATTACGGATCATGAGATACAGCCCACAGACAGAGAGACAGCCTGAAAGCGGAGGCTTAGTAACAGGGTAACGTTGGTTACCTTTTGGGTACGGAACTCTGTATATAAAGTTTTGTTAGGTATTTATATCATTTTTTTTACCTACTTAAGCATTGACAAAGTGGCGACATTACCGTAGATGGTAAAACATTTTAGCGAGCTTAAAAAATTTACTGTAGCTGGAAAACAAGGAGCTTCAAGGTGTCCTATGGCGGAAGAGAGAAGGAGGAATTAAGTTATGTAACTATTACGCACACACACTTAAAATGTATCTCGGAGAATATATCCAGAAGCTGGCTACTTGGTTTGGATTAGGAGATATTTTCTTCCTTGCACAACTTCCTTGTGGAATCGATTACCTCCAGCAATTTTTCCGGACCTATAATACTACTTAGGGACCTTCAAGAAAAGAACCTACTCCTTTTTAAAAGGCCGACAACGCATCTGCAATTCCCCTGGTGTTGCAGTTGTTCATGGGCGGCGGTAGTCACGTACCATCAGGTGAGCCGCATGCTCGTTTGCCCCCTCTTCTATAAAAAAAAAAACTCTCCATTCGGCTCCCTTAGCATGCAGTTGGCAATTTTTAGCACCAGTCCATATGCACCCATTACATATTTGACTGCCTCGTTGATCTAGTGGTCGCAAACACGGTTGTCACGTGGTCCTGGATTCGAATCCCGGGTCGGGCCAATATCATGTATTGGGTTTTTTAAGAAAATATCAGTAGCGTCTCAGAGTTAGAAAGTTGGTGGTGTTTCACCCCAAACCCACTTAAAGTCGTTGGTCCTGCGCCTGAGTTCCCTACGGTCGAGTAGAATAATCGTCCTATCGGACTATGAGAGTGAGGGAATAGAGAGTGCACCTGTGCTTGCGCATACGGATATTATAATCCTGTCCTAGGCAGATGGCTAGTCTCCGTTTAGAAACTCGGACTGAAAGACTTTATTACTCTATCCACGACCAAATTTGCCTCTTGAATAAGGTGAGCATCTTTTGCGCCGTAAAGTACAACTGAAACTTTGTAAGGATATCTAACTTTCGTGCGGCTGCTCTTTGCCTCAATAAACCACACGAAGATGAGGTTCATGGACATCTCAACCGCTAAAAACTAAAACATGTATGTCTGTTTTTTAACGGACTTCAAAAAAGGAGGAGGTATACGTTTCGACTGTATGTTTTTTATATTTATGTTACCCGATATCTTCGTCAATTTTGAACAGATTTTAATGGTTGTATTTTTTATTAAATAGGTTATACTTCAGAAGTGATTCCATATAATGTAGGAAAAAAAACAACGGGTATCTCCGGTAGTGCCGGCAGAAGTGAAAACTTGAATATTAACGTTGTGCATTTTTGATATTTTGGAATGGTTGGGGAATAATTTTGCACGAATTGATTTAATTATCAGTATAAAAGTACTATCATTTATGTGGTAGAATACAATATTTATTTATAGCGCTATCGTACAGAAACATGACAATTTATAATACATTAAAAAGTTTATCTATCAGAAATATCACACACACGAACGTTCGCGCAAGCGTCCTGCGCCGCCTAAACGAAACAGCAGGCGCAGGCATACATTTTCGCCGCGCCGTAGAAAGAGAGTGGGATACTTCCTCCCCTACGCCGCACCGGCTGTCTACTCTCCGTCCGTCTTACGAATTTTCGATCAGGTCACGTGTCCTGACACGAGTATAACATTTTTTATCCATTACAAAAAAAGTGCACAACGCCGCTAAAGAAGTTTTCACTTCAAAAATGTCCACCTTTAAGGGTGTCAAAATGTGGAAAGAATGTTAGATCAAAAGCCTAGGTTTTTAATCAAAAACCTGATTTTACCATAAACCTGCTACATAAGGTGCGTTGGGGTAAGATCGACGTAGAGCAAGATCGTAAGATTCAAATTTAATATATTTTTTATTTGAATTTTATGATTATAATATATTTTTAAATGCTTGCAATATGGTACACGACGCCATTTCATTCTGCTCCGACCCCAAGTTACCGCCAGTCGCTTCGAGAAGTAGGACGTGTGCTGCATGGCGTTTCATAAAACGTGGTACATATAATTTTTATATTTTTTTGTCCATCCGGTCTTTCCCTATCACTTTTTTATTTTTAGCGAGAATATAGCTTTATTTGTTATTATTTTGTCTGAATACTAAGTTTTATAATCTAAACATAGTTAAGATCGCTGTAGGCTGAGATACGATGTTTCCCCGCGCGAGTAAATATCGAATGAATTTTATCCGATCTTTACCCTTTACAAATATGGCAGTGGTTGTTAAACTTTCATTTTTGGTGTACATATTCTTTCGAAGATTACTCGTGACTATGGGAATGACACTCAGTATCACTGTCAAATCTATTGTGCTTTAATTTACCTAACTGACCATAATTTTTATGATAGTTTTATTACTTTTAAATACACACACACACACACACACACACACACACACATATATATATATATATATATATATATATATATATATATATATATATATATATCGCTTTATTAAGTGTTAGCAGCATAGCTATTCAATAAGTCAATGAATTTCAACAACTAATAATTACAAAACTTGTTTAGAACTCATTTTCGGAACGTCAAAATCTGCTCTAGTTTTGAAGGGACTTAGTAATTAGATAAATGTACCTATATATATTTCGTGAGATGCCGAAATATTTACAGTAGTTTATGCGGTGATGCACTCAGTATCGCGGCCGCATTACTTACATTTACACTTTATCCACAGATGCCTCGAAAATACACTAGGACTTCAACGCGGGCAACTTCGTACAAATAAAAAGCCTTGGAAATTGCTATTCAAAGAATAAAAAACTTCATTAGATAACGTTTGTCTCATCTCATTAGATAAAGCTTAGAACTAATTCAGTTTCACGGGAAACTTTCACCCCACGTTCGTTTTCCTGGTCTAGTCAAATTAGCTTTACTTTTTCCGACTTTATTGAATGAAACACACACTAAAATAAAATATTCTTTCCCACTAAAAAAAAGAATGCATCCTATCTTTCCCTTATATTGAGTAATCCCATCCTTGTGCCATAGCAAAGTTTGAGAACCACTAAATTATTTATCAGGGATAAGATCGGATGCCGCGAATCACAAAAAAACATAATCGTTTGGAACATTTATGTATCTCGTAATTTATAGATTATATTTAAATATGTTTTGAGCGGTAAATATAAGAGAAATCCCTTTTATGAACGTTGTTCTCAAAGCAGTAGAAGTGGTTTTAAATTTAAGTCCGATCTTACCCCTTGATGGCACATTCTTCATCATGCATATAAAAAAGTATCGCTTGGCTTCGCACACGTTGAAAACAGAAACCGTTGCATTTACAGAAACAAAAGGTTATCAGAGCTAAACTACGTTTAATCATTAATGATATGCGCCATGTTCCAGAAATCTGACATATACGGATGTCGAGAAAATTTTTGCCACTCTTTCAACTAGTCGAAAATCCGCCCGGTATTAGCCCAACGCATCTTATACACTACATATATGTTAGCACCGCCTTCAGAATATAAACTTATTTTATGCTTTATAGTTATTTGAAGTTGGTTTTTACTTTATAATAAAAGTATTTTTTTCCAAATATGTGTTTCGGAGTCTTTTAAAAAAAAATACTCTTTCTTTAAATTACAATGCTAACCGTAAAAAGTAAAAATGCAATTATTTATTAACTTTTTTTTTGTAATTACATTCATGTATTTTAAGAATTTATATACATAACATAATATACAATATTTTATTATATACAATACATATTAAAAAGTATAATAAGAAAAACTAAAACTACTAACTTAATTATCACACAATCCTATTCCCCGCGGTATCATGCCAAGAATGCTGGCTGCGTTTCCCCGCTGAATGGCCTTTGAGCGAGAAAAGAACCAGCCCTTTTTATGAACATTTAATTTGTCACTAACCATAAAGCAAGAATTTATATGTCGTTATTCATTAATCAACTAACATATCTACTTCCGTATCGAAAACCTTTAAATGTTAAATAACGAGACCTTTAAAATAGACGGTACGGAATACGGGCTTTTCAACATTTAATAGCAACAAATTCTTGCCCAAAATTCCTTTACCTGAACCCATTTATGTGAAAACCCTAATCATGATACGGCGCATTCTCAAGAAAACCCTATTTGGAGAAAACACATACTGTATGCAAAGTAACCCTGCCTCGCCTCGCGCGCTCTTTGGCCCGCGGGTACCGATATTCTATTAAGATAAAGACCCTTCCCGCGTTTTATTATTGTGTCGTTCGCCATGTTTTCGTCATTTCCAAAAATCTGTCATCGTGAGATATGGTTTTAAGATCGTGAAATGGGCAGATGTGACACGATAATAATGCAAATCAAATTATCTACCTCCTAACTTTATGTTTTTAGAATAATGAGGAAAGAAATATGAACTTGTTAGCTGTCTCAAAATATAAATAAACTTTTTTAAAACTATTTAATATTAAGCAGAAATATTAGAATAGTATAGCATAGAATCATTTTTATTCAATATAAATTACGTTATTCTTATTGAAAGTCATTTTTTACTGTTACCACTGGCTCGGAGAAGAAGCTGTCCTAGGAGTAGGAAGAACCAGCAAGAAACCCAACGAGACATTTCTTAAATAAAATTAATTCACAGTATATTATTTTATACAATTAGTATGAAAACATTTTTAAACAGCGTGGTAGCGACCACTTCATTCCCAAGGGTTATTATCAATCATGTAATCTTTAATAGTAAAATAACCCTTAAACAAATTTTGCTTAATAAATATTTGAAATCTTTTGATCGATACGGTCTGCATATTTTCTGGTACTTTGTTGTAAAAGCGTATACATTGTTGAAGGAATTTCTGACTCTTTCGAATCGAGTAACTGGTATAACTAACTTTTACTTGTCTCTCGTATATACAGAATGTACATTTATATTAGGAAGATTACAATGTAAGACTATGGCTTCATTGCGCAGTGGCTTAGAAATGAGTTGCGGCACTGGGGGTCGCGGGTTCGAATCCCGCACGGAACAAGTTTTCGTATGACCTTCAAATTGTGGCGCGTCTGGATGTGATGGTGCCGTTCTAAAAAAAAATTATCCGCCAACATTCTGTCGGTAATTAGCTCTTTTTATCAGAAATTGCTGGTGCGGTGCGTTATAACTCTCCAAAGTTTAATTTAAATACTATATTATAATAAATATTTTATTTATTTAAAAATTATGTTTAATAGTGCAAGCCGGTTCCAAAAATTGTTATCTCTTTAGCTGCAGGCTCCCTTCGCATGACACGAGATTGACGCCGAAAATATGAATGTTATTCGAAGTGATTTGTCACAAATTGAAAGGAAATATATTGTGCTGCTACGATGCTGGCACTAGAGCGGGTGGAGGGTACACGTAACATTTATATTAAATTTGTATAAATACAAACAAAATAAATAAAGCTTCTGGCAAAAAAAAGAGAGAAAAAAACTTGAACTCGGTATTAGCTGGTGAAATTTTAAACTGCATATTTAAGCACTGATTTACAACGTGCTCGACGGTGAAGTAAAAAATCGCGAGGAAACCTACATACCTCTGATGAATAAAATATTATCAGGTTTCGGCGGATTAATTGATTTAGAAATGAGACATGGCCTGTGCTTATTAGTGGAACTTAATAGGTTGCAACAAAGTTTTTTTTGCATACCATTAAAAAAGTAAAACTCATCCCACTATTGGGCACAGGCTTTTCCTCATCACTGATAAGATTTTAGGGCAAGAAAATTTCCGCCATGGAAATGTTGCCCCGATGCGTGTTGGCGGAGTTCGCATGATTTTGATTTTTTTTATCTCTGACATGCAGGTTTCCTGTCAATGTTTTTCTTTACCATTTAGTACTGATTAATTGATGATAATATATTATGATAATAGCATTTAATTTTTTTTCTTGGTTTTATTTTACTAAGGGCTTCTCTTCTGTATCGTGGAGGCAACTTAGATATAGAAATTTCACAAGGACAAACATCCAGAGTCCATACCCGGAACAAGTATATGTGGGCCAGTCAGGCGGAATTCAAACCCGCGGCTCTTAGCGCCGCAACTCATTGCTAAGCCAATACGCCACGGGACCGTCTATTAACATCATTGGTGTTGCTTGCATACTGTGAAATTTACAGCACGCGTTTAACCCCTGAGCTGTAATGGCTACCTATAATTATTCAAATATTAAACAAGCTATAGATCTCTTTAAGAATATTCGAGTATATCGAAATCGGTGATGAGCGAACCACAGGTGTGTTGCTAGTTTAGATGGCAATCGAGTTAAAGCGATGAATCGTGTTGTCGGAGACTGGCAGCGCATCACGAGTTCACCATTAGCGCAGCATCTGGCAAGCCTAGGGTTGTTAAATCATAAAAAAGTTGTCCGCTTTTGAGTATCCCTATAGACATTTCAGCTAATTGATCTGTTTGTATAATATACCATTTACTGGATGAATAACTGGATGTGTTGTGGATATCCTAGTTATTTATCACTGCTGACAAAAGAACCTACTCTTTTTTAAAAGCCCGGCAATGCACCTGCTGTTGCAGTTCCCTCTGGTGTTGCAGTTCTTCGTGAGCAGCGGTCTACACATTCCATCAGCTGAGATGCATGATCGGTTGCCCGCACTTCTTTAAAAAAAACTTTTGTTAATTCAGTGGAGCAAACAAGCATGCGACTTACCTACGTCCTGACAGCCCTGAGTCCAACTGTACGCAGTACTGAATAATAACTCGAACATTAGATTACAGTTCAGATCTAATTCTGTTTTGCGCTCGGTTTCCAAGCACGATGAGTACGTTACTTACATTAGAGATAGTATTGCCGTTATATTGTCCACGTTTGACCTTCTATTGCTAGAATTCTCAAAAAACAAGGCTTTTTAAGGCAAAAAAATTTGTGACTTAAATTACTTTAGGAGATATACTATATATCTCCTAAAGTAATTTAAGTCACAAATTTTTACAAATTCCTCACTAAATTTTGTGAGGATACCAGCTTGAAAGAGGCGTAACGATTGATACTAAAGTGTATCTACATATATACAAAAAGGGTTGTTTGGTTTGACACTTCAAAGAGATAAAAGGGCAATTCTAAAGAATTGATATACAGGAGTTTCAAGTAGTAGAGCCACGCTATTGAACGAATGGGCCGATTCCACCGAAGAAGGGTCAACTCCATCAAAATACTATTAATTAAAAGAGCAGGCTTATGCTGAATACCAGTGTAAAATAGCAGCTTATTGCTGCTGCGTTTCGTATGGTGAGTGCAGAATAGAATATAGTTATTTTTATTCAAAATAAATTACAAGAATATTATTGAAAGTATTTTTTTATTTTTAACACTGGTTCGGAAAAAACCTCATGTCCTGGGAAGAACCAGCATGAAACCCAGCGGGCATGTTTATTTTAAATAATATTAATTTACGATATTTTATTTTATACAAATAGTATGAAAACATGAAACGGTAGCGATTACATCATTCCCATGGGTTATTCTCAATCATGTACTCTTTAATAGTATAATAATCCTTCTAAACAATTTTTGTTTAACAAAAATTTTAAAATTTTTAAAGAAAAGGCCGGCATATTTTTGGTCTTTTTTGTAACAGCGTATACATTGCCCCATCAAGGAATTACTCTTTAGAGTCTAGTTAATGTTATAAATTAACTTATGCTTGTTTTTAGTAATTAAAGAATGTACATCAATATTTCTAATAAAACTATTTTTGTTTTTGTGTGCATACATTAAATTTTCGTTAATATACGGAGAGGTCAAAGATAATATTGTAAGAAATGATTCCACTTCTGATGTTAGGAATTATCCTCAACAGTATTTAAATAAAAGAACACTACTCGGTAACAAACCCTGCTTACTACCAGGACACAATTATAAGATAACACCAAAGTATGCAAACCAACAGAATCACTACCCATCTCAATGTAACACAGGGCAGCCTCTCAGCAACACGACCTTCCTTGCCTACACTAGTATAATACCTCAACAGGCAAAGTAACGACAGTGGGACTCTACAGACTCATGCCTCTAAATCGCTTGTGCGATACTTTATACTGCTAAAACAAGTGGGAGATCACCATTCCGCCTTCACTTGTTCGTATTTCCTTTTATTTTTTACCCTCATTCCCAACAACATACTTATATCTTTAATTTTTTCTTTAAGCGACTCCTTCGGACTTAAGTTATAAATTTCTCTTACGGCTCTCTTCTGCAAAATACTACTGGTATAGTAAGTAAAATATTACTGGTATAGTTGTAGCGCGACTGAGTCGGCTCGACCGGGGAAGGACCACGCTCTCACAGAATACCAGCGTCAAATAGCAGCTTAACGCTGCTGTGTTTCGTATGGTGAGTGTAGAGAACCGGAGACCTCTTTTCCAGTAAAAGAGGTATCCCATCTTAGTCCTCACAATGTGTTCAAATGTGTGGTGGACTGTGTGCTCGTTTATTACACTAATTCTATAAAAAAGAATAAAGACAGCATCAGTGTCAGTCGCATTACTCCATAGCAAGATAACACAGAGAACCGGTGATCTTTTTTAGTAGATTTTTTCCGGTAAAAGGGGTCTCTTGTTCTCTAGACTAACCATACGAAACACAATGTGTCAAGGCGTGGTCCTTCCCCGGTCGTGCCGACCCATTCGTGCTACAACTATACTACTAATATATCTGCAGCATGGCACTACCACGTACAAAGAGATTTGAGTTTTGTTATCAAATTAATTTTTCTGTTAACTTTTATCTTTATTGCGCGTAGCCTACGTGACAAACTAAAGAAGCCTCACCTAATTTGATGTTTTTTTTTTTGATATCGTATACGTTCAGTGTCACAACATGGGTTTGGTCATGCTGCCCGATTCCAATGAATATAGACATATTATTCAAGAATAATATTTTTGAATAATATGTCAAAAATAATAAAAAAATAATGTATTTTATACCATGAATAAAACCTTTTTTCGGATTTTATCGCGTTTAATTTACTTATTTTATATTCCCGACGTTTCGGTTGCTTTCCAGCAACCATGGTCACGGGGTACTGACGTGATTGATGTCCCGATGTCAGAGTTAACCTGGAGTACCTTTAGCTTTTTTAATTATTAATTTTGGTCCGATCTACGCAGAATGAACTTACTGTGTCTTGAAGTCTAGCAGTGGTATGCTTGGGTTTAGTTTTTTTTTTTTTTATTCTACTAAGCCAGCGCTTATCTACGATCCCACCTGATGGTAAGTGGTGATGTAGCCTAAGATGGTGAATAATATTTAATAGTAATATTTTTATGAATTACAGGATGCCAAGCAGGTGGTAGTACCCAGCCCTCTCTATTGAAATTAGGACGTTTTTTTTTTAATTTCAATAGTCTCACGTATCGTCCTTGGTAGGAATCGATGTTCTTTCGCGAGAATTTGTGGTTTATCAAATCTAATGTAATGGCGGGGGCCGTCTAGCATATGATCACAAACTGCAGACTTCCCGGAACGTTGGTGCTTAATGTACACAAACTTCAATCCGCGTAAAAGAACACATAGCTGATGACCATTTTTTTACCGACTTCAAAATGGAGACGGTACCTCTTCCACTGTATATTTTTTTATGTTTGTTATCTCGTAACTTTTTACTGGGTAAACCGATTTCGATAATTCTTTTTTATTTGAAAGCTGGTGCTTCACGTGTGGACCCATATAAATTTAATAAAGGTCTGACCAATATTTTTTGAGTTTACTTTTCTTACTAATTTATACTGAAGTCGGTTGTACAAATTTTTTAATTTTAAATTATTTGTTCCAGGTAAGCGTGAATATTGGACGTGACGGTATGTAAATGTGAATTTCGTTCCCCCACGTCACCCCCCGATGGATTTATATATGCTGAAGCACGTGCCTTGCAGACCGACGGGGATGTGACGCGGAGGTGATTAGCTATTCTTAGCTACTAATATATTTTCTATATTTTAATACGTGATGAAAAAATTGTGTAACCCTTTTTAAGCATTTTGCGCGTACTGGAGGTAACTTTTGGCATAGTTAAAAGTTTATACGGAGAAGGAGTGCAGACCCATTACCGTTACAGCCTATTAAAGTCTACTGATGATCATTTTGTTCCTCGCACAACTTTCGAATCCACTTACGTATCTTAAAGAAAGGAGTCTACTCCGTTCTAAAAGGCCTACATCTGCAATTCCCCTGGCTTACTCTAAGGTATATTGCAAAGTATGTCAGGAGAATGCCTGATTCTATTAATTATTTTAGGATGAGTTTTCCACTATCTAAGTGAACGGCAGAGTCGGGAAGGGACGCCTTAGACGTAGTTTTATCGACCAAGTCGGCGATACATTGAAAAACGGCCAGATTAGGAGTACCCTTAACCGACGGGCGTGTATGCGTAGATATATGGATGTAAAGTAAGCGAGAGAAGTGTGTCAGGATCGCGCCAAATGAAAGTCCGTAGTCTCTGCCTACCCCTCTAGGTGACAGGCGTGTGTTTATGTATGTATGTTTCCATCGTCATAACCTTATCCGTCAATCGCCGTAATGCTCCAGATGCAGGTAAGAATGGTATTCAAGAAAGGAGATTTTTTTTAATTGAAGCTTGCGATTCACCTAATGGTAAGTGTCGATCGACGTCTATTAACAGCTGCAACACTAGGGGAAAGGCAGATGCGTTGCCGACCTTTTAAAAAAAGGAAGCTCGTTTCTTGAAAAATGCCCAGCCTTCACAAATAAGTCGTGCGAGGAAGAAAAATTCTAGTAAATCGCACAATAGTGGACCACCACGACGAAATATGACAGCTGGAATTAATCCGAAGAATTCCTCTTAGCACCCCTCTTGATAAATACGATAGAAGATACAAAGGTGGCATAACAACACCCCTCATCGTGGAGTGTTATTATGCCCCTTAAAATAATTATTATATATCTAGTATAGTTTAGTATGTACAGTACCGTGTAGTGGCGGTGTAGGAATATCCACTATCTAATATCTTCACGTGGGGCTTGCAAAAGGCGACAGAGGAAAACAAATCAGGAGATAGGCAGTCAGGAGTAGCATCTTTTTAATAACGACTAAAAATAAAAAACTGCGGTCGCCAACCCGCTTGCCAAGCGTGGCAACTATGTAAAATATCCCCCCTATGAGGCAATGTATGAGGGAGGCCTAATTCAGCAGTGAACTTTAAAAGGCTATGTCGATAACGGTTTAGTGTCTAATTATAAATAGTTGGCGGTGTCCACTTCATGGACAGAGACAGTCACTTACCGTCAACATCAAGTGATCCACACGCTCGTTTGCGCCCTTTTATATAAAACAAATGTAAATTGGAATTACCTTAAACCGCATGTTTTTATATGTGGTAGAGCCATGCTGCAGCTATATTAGTAGTATAGTTGTAGCACGAATGGGCTGGCTCGGCCGGGCAAGGACCACGCTCTCACAGAATAGCAGCGTAAAATAGCAGCTTAACGCTGCTGTGTTTCGTATGGTGAGTGTAGAGAACCGGAGATCCTTTTTACTGGAAATGAGGCATTTCATCTTAGTCCTTACGGGTGGATAGATGTAGATGTCTATGCGCCGCAGCAACCACTTGCCATCAGGTTAAATGTGTGCTCGTTTGTCACCCTTATCCTATAAAAATGTTTTAAATTATTCTCCAATGCATGGAATTGTATATATTTATTTATATACAGATGATTCCCACTAAATAATTTACTATTTCGTATCGCAATCGCGCACCCCTCGTGAGTGGGATAAACATTAAACATTATTGCAACGGGGTATGCGCTCACCCTTACCGCGCTCTGCAGGCCTGCAGCCGCCCGCCGTGCAACGGTATTGCTGACTCTTAATGAATTATTGATTTTTTTAAAATTATATGGCATTGTGTGCATTGGGTAATCAAACTTGTGTGAGACTTACGTCCGGGATATCATCGGAATAGTGTCGGATGAGACTTTAGAGTTTAGATAAGTAAATTTAGTAAAATATAGTAAGTACATAGTTATTTTTTTGTAGGATAGGGTGACAAACGAGCACACAGTCCGCCTGATGGTAAGTGGTTGCTGTGACCCATAGACATCTACATCTATCCTCAATAAAGAATCAAAATGCAGATGCATTGTCACCCGTGAGGACTAAGATGGAATGCCTCTTTTCCAGTAAAAAGGGTCTCTGGTTCTATACACTCACCATACGAAACACAGCAGCGTTCAGCTGCTATATTACGCCGGTATTCTGTGAGAGCGTGGTCCTTCCCCGGTCGAGCCGAACCATTCGTGCTACAACTATACAATTAATATAGCAGCATCATGACTCTACCATTCATAACGTTATCCTTACGCTATATCGTCGCCAATTATGAATCAATTTTTATATTTTTTTAATAAATTTAATATATAGGTATACTTCAGGAGTGGTGCACAATTTGGAAAATAGAAAAAACGCAATTTTGAGAAAAATTCTACCCTTAAAGGTGTCAAAATAGGGGATCAAGTACTAAAAAGAATAAAATAATTTCACATTCTGAAGTCGGTGCTATGATATAGTGTATAAAAGAATTAAAGCCATTATGAAATTATTTTATGCCTTTTAGTTGTTTGTTCAGAATTAGATTTAAATGAGTGATTTAGAAAATTCAGAGTTCTGCAACGAAAACAAATTGTTCAACATGTTCCGATTCCTCGAAAAAGAAAAAAAACACAGACGAATGTTCAGTTTTCAGTTTCGAAGACGTTTGGACGAAAAATTATTCTTTAATTAGATAAGTCTCCAATAATAATGACATAGCATAACTCATGATAGCCAAAATCGCTACAAGAAAGCTGTTTCTTTTAGCCATTGTAGCTGTCCCGATTTGACAACCAAATTCCCTATTATTTTTACCTTCCGTTCCGAAATTTGCTCAATTACGTGCACTATCTCCGTTACCATCATCCCAGTACCACTACTCCCAACACCATTACACTAGGAAAGACACACCACAGTCGATAATACGACACGTGTTTCGCCTCTAAACGGTGGCATCCTCAGGTGAAGTACTCTACATTACCGTAGTGCTTACTTCACCTGAGAAGTGGGGTCTATTTCACTGTGTGACGGGGATATGCACACAATAGAGGGAAGCCGGGAGATGCTCTTCAAACACACGAAATACGCATCATTTTAATTTTTTCGCGGATTTTAGCTAATTAATTTTAATACTTTGAATTAGCATAGCCATGCTGCAGCTATATTAGTAGTATAGTTGTAGCACGAATGGGTCGGCACGACCAGGAAGGATCACGCTCTCACAGAATACCAGCGTAAAATAGCATCTTAACGCTGCTGTGTTTCGTATAGTGAGTGTAGAGAACTGGAGATCCATTTTACTGGAAAAGAGGCATTCAATCTTAGTCCTCACTGGTGATGACGCATCTTCATTTTGATTCTATATTGAGGATAAATGTAGATGTTTATGGGTCACAGCAACCACTTACCATCAGGTGGACTGTGTGCTCGTTTGTCACGCTATCCTATAAAAATAGTATTGGAAGCTACTGCGATTTTTTTAGATACCGAATTTCTGTGTAAGAACAAATCTTACAATAATTTTAATCAGTAAGCTTTTCTTTTTTGGTATGATACAAAAATAAGATTATTTTTCACAATCCAAAATGCACAATGCTCATACAAGGCGGGCTCCAAAAGCGCAGCGACACTTCTACGCAAGGTCAACCCTCCCGCCCTCCGTAGTAAGCCAAATGAATGAAAGCGTCACGAGGGGCGCCACGCACGGGGTGCCTTTGTCGTACACCGCCTTACCCAACTTGATACTTTTCATTATAATTTGAATACATACTAATGGATTAGAAGCATTGCAAGCATACAATGTAAATAGTTTTTTTTTACAGAATAAGGGTGACAAAAGACCACACAGTCCACCTGATGTTAAGTGATTGCTGTGGCCCATAGATGTCTACATCTACCTTCGTTTGCGAATTAAAATGCAGATGCGTTGTGAAGCCGTGAGGACTAAGATGGAATGCCTCGTTTCCAGTAAAATTGTCTCCGGTTCTCTACAGTCACTATACGAAACACAGCAGCATTAAGCTACTATTTTACGCTGGTATTCTGTGAGAGTGTAGTCCTTCCCCGGTCGAGCCGGCTCAATCATGCTACAACTATATTATTAATATAGCTGCAGCATGACTCTACCACGTGCAAAATAAATATATTTATGTTACTTTTAATACTATACCACTGAATTCTAAAATTTTATATTGCAAATAAAAATATCAAAGCTTATTACATTCCATATATAAAAAGTTTTTCTTGTTAAGCTAGTTGAATTTGCCTTTATCGTCACCAGACGTTGCACCTTTGCTGCTTGCTGCCCGTCGCTGGTCTGAGTGTTTTATCTGGTGCGAGGTGATTGTACTGCCTCCTATGGAAAGTTATAATATTTTTCTCTTTCATATCTTAAATACCCACGGGGTTAAATGGGATTATTACTTCTTTCGCACCGCTACTACACCTACTACCATACATTCATATAGTATACATTGTATATCCATACATTAGGTATTTCGAAATCGGAGTATTATTTTTTAATAAAAAATCTGCAGTCTGGATATCTGGATTTAAAATAATTCTAACAATATGAAATTTGCACTTTTAACGTTTAGATTAATGATTATTTTTGCGTTACATCTTTAACGATTCCTCAAATCACATCACCAGCTTCCCATGAACCGTTTATACTTTTTCCTATCAATAGACTGTTTCAGCATTTTCGTATGTATTTTTACTAGAGTTTCGTTTCGGAAATCAGTAGAATGAATGGCGTGTAGGCGAGATTGGAATTTGAAGAAAATTATTTCATCTTACACACACGGTTGTTCTATTTTTTTTTTATAGGATTAGGGTGACAAACGAGCACACAGTCCACCTGATGGTAAGTGGTTGCTGCGGCCCATAGACATCTACATCTATCCTCGTTTGCGAATCAAAATGCAGATGCGTTGTCACCCGTGAGGACTAAGATGGAATGCCTCATTTCCAGTAAAAAGGGCCTCCGGCCACCTGCACTCACCAAGCGAAACGCAGAGGTAAACCTCTACTTCACGCTGGTTTTCTGTGAGGTCGTGGTACCACCCCGGTTCGAGCCGGCCCATCCGTGCTACAGCAAAAGCTGCCACGTGGCTCTACCACTGTTAAAATATTCTATCTATTATATCAATGTTACGATTTATGGCTTAAAACAATAAATTAACATGCACGTTTAAATTTCTTTTAACATTAAACAAATCATGTTACATATTCGCTTAAATAATTGAGGCAATACTATGCAAAACAAGTTATCTGGTGCGCTTAGACTGGCAAGGATCAAGACAATTAAGGCACTTATAGAAATTTTACGATAGCCCCCGTCTGCACGAGTGAGGTTAGGTTAGTTTGCAACGTGGTCGCCTAGACGCGCCACCTCCGCGTCGCTAGCCTTCTAAATTATAAAGTGCGAACAATTACAAATTAGTGCGTGAATTACGGTTGTAATAGCAAAAAGCGGTGTGGTCTGTCTATTAAGTGTTCTAAGTGACAGCTGTGACATATTGATTGTCATTATTGACAGATGGTGCTACAGATATGTCATTATAAACGTCAAGTGTTGTCTGTGATTGTTATTGTTTGCAGTTTATGTGTATATAATATTTATTTCCGAAACGATTTAGAATCTATTTATTTTTCCATAGATTCACAATTAAAATTACATGAGAAACTCGTTTTATATTTATAGTTATTTTTACTTTAGAGTTAATAACATAAAAATTATGTAAAATTGAATTTAAAAAAAAAATTGCAACAGATTATTATAAATTATAAATCAATTAAATTTATACCTTTAAGGTGGTCAAACATTTGTAAATCGTCGGCGAGATAAACTTCATTTAGGAGATAAAGAAGTGGGGTCTGTAGATGCAGAAACTTAGTGTTTACAAACAGGCGTGCATCGATTTCACATAAACTGCCGCCCGCCGTGTAGCGAGTGACGTGAGAGCGGAAGCGGACGTGGTTGCGATTTTTTTAATGAAATTTAATTGACAAACGAACTTACAATCTACCTGATGTTAAGTGGCCACTGCTGTTAATAGACACCTGCAGCTGCAGCCAATGTTATACAAAGAATGCTACAGAGGCATTGCCACCCCTGGGGACTAAGATGGAATGCCTGACAGCCTATAATTACACTGGCTCTCTACACTCTTCAGATCGAAACACAGCAGTACAAGAACTGCCATTTGGTGGCAGGAATAGGTAAGAGTACCTCCACAGAGGGACTACTAGGCGGAAAGGGAACCCTACCACATAAAACGCGATTTTTTTTATAGGATAGGGTGACAAACGAGCACACAGTCCACCTTATGGTAAGTGGTTGCTGTGGCCCATAGACATCTATCCTCGATTAAGAATCAAAATGCAGATGCGTTGTCACCCGTGAGGACTAATTTAAAATGCCTCTTTTCCAGTAAAAAGGGTCTCCGGTTCTCTCTCTCACTATACGAAACACAGCCGCGTAAAACTGCTATTTTACGCTGCTATTCTGTGAGAGCGTGGTCCTTCCCCGGTCGAGTCGACCTATCTCTGCTATAACTATATCACTAATATAGCTGCAGCATGGCGCTACCACGTAAAACGTTCGTCTATTTAATGGTCTATTTCATACGCTTCGTTTATGTATTTTATTTTAAACTAGCTTTTTTTAGTTGATATTTTGCACGGAACCCTAAAATAAAAGTAGCCTAAGTTACTCTTAGTGACTCGTCAATTTCCATATGATCTTTATGACATATGACTTTTTACAACTTGATTTTGAAATACCTGTTTCTGCTCTTATTACATAAAACTTGCGTTCATTATACATAAAAATAACTTTCGAGAAATGTTTCAAATGATCACGCATCATAATCCATCAGATTACCTTAAAAGTTTTAAAAACTTTCAGAAACTGACTAGCCATTTTTGTTTTATAATATTAGTGATAAGTGACATGAAACGTATAGGCCCTAGTCTAATTAAATACATATGTTAGTAAATCTTACATTATTTATCTGGAATAATTTAAACATTGAGATATTTAAAATTGCTAAAAGTTTGTTTTGCGATGACCATATCACTGTGTTCACACCTTTATCTCCCTTTTGGACACTCACACAAATACAACTTAGCTAATAAGTACGGGCTTTATATGTGTGAGTCGGACTTTACTATGAGTCACGCTGCAGAGTTGGCGCGGGACTGACGGGAGTTCTCCGCTCTACAGGTTGATACATTTTGTTACACAGAAAATATTATTTAAAAAAAAATTGACATAATATTCTTAATCAGTTGCTTATTTAATTCAACTTTCGTTTTCTTTTTTCTTTTCTTTTTAAACAATAAATTAATATAAATATGCGTTGTCACTCCTAAAGACTAAGATGAAATCAATCGCTAACACTTATTTAAAATGTCTGGTTTTGGTCACTTACCATACGAAAACAGCAGCACAATGCTGTCGATAAGAGTATTCTATATTGAGCCAACTAATTTGTGCTAAAACTACAATTCAGCTGCAGCGAGACTCTTCAATATTTCCCGATTGCCTCTCAATATTCGGTATTCGATATAAGTCCTTGTCGAAAGTTATGGTTGATTACCAACTTGGGCAATTATATATAATATCATTAAGTATACGCGGTACCCATTTCGTTCCGTGGGTGTCGTAAGAAATATTCAGAATTTATGAGCTTAATGAGACCATGACTAACAATCGAATGTTGAATTATAATTTTTGATGAGTGTTACAGTTACGATTATAATTTTATTTAATATAAATACAACTGAAATTAGTAGCACTACTCTTTTTGACAAATTAAAATTATTTTCAGTTAATTACACTGGAAACGAGGCATTCCATCTTAGTCCTCACGGGTGACAACGCATTTGCATTTTGATTCGTAATCGAGGATAGATGTAGATGTCTATAGGCCAGAGCAACCACTAACCATCAGGTGGACTGTGTGCTCCTTTGTCAATCTATCCTATAAAAAATATATTAAACACTGAAGAATCAATATAAAAATAGATATTGAAATTGAAACATGCTGTATAAATTTCAACTACTTCGATCCATGACATAAAATATTTAGGCAACTAAGTATCACTTTTTATCAGCTTGATACGGTCTGCTGCTCGAAAGGGTTCTTCCGCTGTAGGAATGATTTGAAGTTATCGCTTGGCAGGCCGATTGGCAATCGCAGGACGAGCTGTTCTCTCAGACTTCATGATTCTCCACAAACTGGTTTGAGTAAATCTATCATCTACATGTTGTATACATGATTACGGGATGATTTTATCACCTTTTATTGAGTTGCGAATTATTTCTGGTTTTTCCCATGGTGGCTTTTTAAAATACCCTCGGGATACATTATCTTAGTGGATTCTCAAGTTGCTTACATACGACAATTTTTTTTAAAAACGTAACATAATATTTAATTTTTTGCATTAATTTTTAAAAAGGTACAAGATGGGTCCTAAACAATATAATATTATATCGATTTGTTAACTGTGCTTCTGTATACATTTATAGAGATTAAATTAGTATAAGCAAATAATATTTATTGCAAGCAATCTTGATCTCACTTCCATTAGTCATAGATCTCTTTTTATATATGCTCAGGATTCGCACCCTCTCCTAGACCCAATTGATCAACATTATCTAATTAAAGTCACCCTTGTTTTCCGACCATTTTAACCAAATAAGAGCGCAAAACGTGATTATATAGTAAAATATACCACTTTAAATAATAATCATATTCTTGTCATAGTTATTTCGAAAAGAAAATAAATATCTATAAAATTCAAAATAGTTAGTCCCCCCGTGAAAGCACCCGAAAGAACAGTGACAGAAAAATAGTTGACAGAAATTATTGCGTCTAGAGATAAGTTATATATACAATGCATTTTATTATTTTTCTATGAATTTTTAAAATAAATATGTATTTTAATTAAAGCCACAGAAAAAAACAATCATTTTTACTTTTTGACTTATATCATTTTACTCTATTCAAGTGTTGCCATTTTATTTATTACATACTATTTTCGTATAACTTTGTAAGACTACCAACACAACACACAAGCACTTAAGTTATTGTTAGTAATAACTATACTATTAGTAATAATAAAAATAAAAGTGATGTGGTTGAAAATAAGTCTCATACAAAGAACTTCCTACAATAACACATTATCTCAATCATAGTACTATGTGTAATAATTCCATTTAATGTTATGGCAACATTAGCTAAAACAACACAGTCACTTTATGGCACAAAGGCCCAGAAGCCATACCAGAAATATACATTTATAGTATGCAAATATTTAATATAGATTCAATAATCTAAAAACTCTCAATTATGTTGAGAATGTATTAAGCTAACATCAAACAACTACAGGACGCATGACTTTTTCCAAGTAACATAAGACATAACCTAAAAAGGTTCAAATCTAAATATCTTTTTTTTTGACGCCTTCTCAGGACAAAATTCTTTGACAAAATTACTAAGGGAATGACGCTTAACATTTTAAGATATTTTTGATACATAGACGCTACCATTCCTTCTCAACTAATTTTATGTATGAAAGTCTGCCATTGTTCTTTCGGAAATAAAAAAAAAGATTAAACGCGATAAAATGCGTAAAACATAGTTGTATTCAATGTGTAGTGTTTGCGTAAATATAAGAAATCATTAGTAACACGTTTATCTCGTAAAAGGTTATTTTTAAAGTTTTCTTCAGATACTAGGAGCTTCGGTACTCTTTTATACTCGTAAGTTTCAATTTAGAGCCGATTTTCCATTCATCAGATAAAAGTTAACCATGAAATAAATTATAACCCAACTAAATACAAAAGTTAAGCAATTCAATTATTTTATTATGACAACTGTAATCTTTAATTTGTTTATGTTATACTTTATTCTATGAATACCTTCTATTTGAGGATTGAAAAATCGGTCCATTATACTATGCATGTAACATTCGCGCAAATGCAGTCGACAAAGTTTTAGTGCAATCTGATGAAAAATATGGCAGCGTATAAAATAGGAACAAACTAACATATTTTTTTATATTTTAGAGTTGTATAATATTTTCACATAAGTATATATTTTCTAAAACCTAGTCTATAGTAATATTTCGAGAAAATTAAGAATAATAGAAAATAATAACAAAAGTTATGCGTCAAGAATCATCCTGACTAAGGACATATCACGTTTATATGCTCATATTATATTTTACGACGTCTAATCCTGAATTCCTCAGACAGAGCTCACAATCAGTCTAATTGGTGTCAGTTGTTCTAAAAATATTTTCTAGGAGTCCCGACTGGTCGCGGAATTAATTAATGCCTTTTAAGTTTGCTTGTCTTTGTGGTCAACGGGACAAATTATACGAGTATACGCGAAAATATTTAAAATATATACATATGAACTTTAGACGTTAAAAACGTTTTAATTTTGTTATATTTTATTGTTTTTTTTTATGTGAAAACTAATTTATTTTACTGACACTAAACGAAAAATGGGTTGACTCGACCGGGGAAGGACCAAGCTCTCACAGAATACCAGCCTAAAATAGCATCTCAATGTTGCTGTGTTTCGTATAGTGAGTGTAGAAAACCGGAGACCCACCCTATTTACTGAAAACGAGGCATTCCATCTTAGTCCTCACGGGTGACAACGCATCTGCATTTTGATTCGCAAGCGAGGATAGATGTGGATGTCTATGGGCCACAGCAACCACTTACCATCAGGTGGACTGTGTGCTCGTTTGTTACCTTTATCTTATAAAAAATACGAATATACGACTTCATAATTTTTCTTATTCATATAGATATTACACCTAAAATTACAAAACACCTTTGTAGTCCAAAACTACACAAGCGTCAAAACTATGCAAATGTATATATTTAACTTTATCAGTACAAAACGGCATCGCACCGTTTTAGATTAAAGGGTCGCACCCCTTTTCAGCGAGTGCAATAAGAATTAAATCTTAATTTATTGACAGCTAGGCTTAGTTTTGTATTTTGTAATTTCAAGTTAGATCTAACCATGAAGCTTTATAATAAAGAGCATTGTAGAAATGTAGTTGATACAATATATTGTCAAATGGAATGGAATGGAACAATGGAACCATGTGTTTTATCGAATTAGTTCACACACGCACGCACGCAAGCACGCACACACGCAACACGGACGCACGCACACACACACGCAACACTGACGCATGCACGCACGCACTCACGCACCAATGCACGCACGCCCGCTCTCACGCACGCAACAACGCACGCACGTTTGCACACGGACGCACGCACGCACGCACATACGCACGCACGTACCCACGCACGTGCGCACGCACGTACGCACGCACGCACGCACGCACGCACACACACACGCACGCACACACACACACACACACACACACACACACACACACACACACACACACACACACACACATACACACACACACACACACACACATAAACACACAGAATATTTTAGAGTAAAGATTACGCCACGTTGCTGATTTGATTATATTCTGTATAATTACGAGATGGTCCATCCATAGGAGACCGCAAAATCTTTCATTTTTCTATGTCACTTTTTAAGGGGTCACATTAAAAAATAAAGAAATTTTTATTTGACTTCGTATAAAAATTACAATATATTAGTCTATACATTCAATAATTTCTTATATAATGTAATATACATTTTTATTCCATATATAATCTACATTGTCGTTTAATTTGATTTATTAAGCCCTATTATCTGTGAGGGTACTGCAGTTTAGCTGCAGAAAAAGATAAGAGTGTACCTGCATTCCTATTCCTAAGTAGAATAGAAATCTAAATAATTATGTCCTCCAGACCGAATTCCGGTCACGGCGGTCAGTCTTAACGGAGACTGGCCATCTGCGCATGACAGGATTATAGTGACCAAGTGTATGCAAGCACAGGTGCTCTCTCTATTCCCGATAGTCCAATGTGACGGCAATTTGACACGACTGGAGAGAGATCAGGCGCACGACTTACGGCTTTACTTGCTTTCCGAGGCAGGCAGATGAAAACCCCGCCAACTTCCTCACGCCGAGCTAATACTGAGAATGTCTTACAGGACAACCCCAATAACTGATTTTAGCACCACCTTGGATTCGAACCCAATACATCATTATCAGCAACCGCGTTAACGACCACTAGATCAACGAGACTAGCTGTCACTTATCAACAGGTGAATGTAAGTTCTTGTCACTTTTTAGGGTTCCGTACCTCAAAAAGAAAAAACGGAACCCTTATAGGATTACTTTCTTGTCCGTCTGTCGGTCTGTCTGTCAAGACTCTCTGTCAGGAACGCGTGGAGGTATCAAGCTGAAATTCATATCAAATACTCAAATCTACTGTCTCTTGGGGCTGTGAAAAAAATCTAAGCTAACGAAATCAAAAGATACAGCCGTTTATGCCGCAAATTTTCGACATTCGTAAGTGAATCAAAACCTACAGGGTACTTCCCGTGAACTCAAAATCTTAAAATTTGGTACGAAGCAACGTTTTATAGCACAGATAAAGGGAAAATTGCGAAAAGCATAAATTTTTAGTTACATCATATAATAAAAATATTTTTAATAACTTTAAACTTATATACTCGTACCTACGGATTTGTTCGGAACCCTCGGTGCGGAGTCCGACTCGCACTTGGCCGGTTATTTTATTATGCTACTTAAAAAAATACTTGGTAGAAGTAAGAGACTCTTCTAACGTGTCGCATGTGGGTAATCCCCATTAATATATTCTAGTGGTGATAAATCAGCGAAGGCAATAAACCCCGCCCTTACTTTGGTGATTACAATGACGAAGGGCACGGTAAGTACTTGAATCTGATCCATTTGGATAAGTGATGAGTGGGAGGGCTGTAAAATTGGAGATCAGGTTCGAATAATAAGAAATAATGAGTTATGTACATGTTAACAAAATCATAATTTACTAACGCTTTAAGTTTAGAGAATAGGGATGACAAACTTGCACACATTACACCTGATGGTAAGTGGATGCTGTGGCTACAGGTATCTATCTACATTTATCCTCAATTAAAAATCAAAATACAGATGCGTTATCACCCTATGACTGAGGACTAAGATGGAATGCCTCGTTACCAGTAATAAGGGTCTCCAGTTCTCTCCACGAAACAGTAGCATTAAGCTGCAATTTTACGCTGGTATTCTGTGAGAGCGTGGTCCTACCCTGTTCGAACCGACCCATTCGTGCTCCAACCATAATATAGCTGCAGCGTGACTCTTTATACATATACATATTAGAATTATATCTATTATAGATAACATAACATAAACACTCACGCCTGTCACCCAGAGGGGTAGGCAGAGACTATGGAATTCCATTTGGCACGATCCTGACACACCTCTCTCGCTTTCTACACATCCATATACCTACGCATACACGCTCGTCGGTTAAAGGTACTCTTAATTTTGTCCATTTTCAATATTTCGCCAATTTGGTCGATAAACTTTCGCCTAGGGCGACCCTTCCCGACTCTGCCATTCACCTCTGCAACATAAATTTGCTTTGTCACTCTTTCCTCATTCATTCTTTCTACATGACCAAACCACCGAAGCATTCCTTTCTTAATCCTAGTCACAACATCATCTTGCAAACCACACATTTCTCTTATCACACTATTCCTCCCCCTTTTTTTTTTACATGGGGAAATGCCTACGCATACCCGCCTCGCGGGGGCAAGGACGGGTTATGTCGGACTCGCACCGACTAAAACCCCATGGTGTTCCACCCTAGTCGCAAATTGGCAGGGCCACGGGAACGCTTTCGCACACTTCCGCGGCCCCACCTGCGCTGGCCGCCCCATGGCGGCCCCTCCTCGGGAGAGGAACACTCCTCCCCCATCTCCTTCTCCGGTAAGGCGCACCAGAACACATGGCGCGCCCTCCTCCTTGGCCTCCAATTTCACATGCGCAACGGACGCCCCCGTGTCCGATGCGCGAAGGCCATGGGGCCAGGAAAAACTAGCACTCAGGAGCACCAGCCTTCCTGACCCCAGCGGCGGATCTGGTCTATGGCTCCGCCGCCAACCAAAATTCGGCTGCGGAGGGTAGGGAGAGCGGCGCCTCGCAATACCGGCACTCCTCTCCCCCCGCAGCCCCACCACCACCGCATCAACGGTGCGGCCCCGTTTGAGTCGCGGAGGATAGGACGAGTGGCGCATCGCCATACCAACACTCCTCTTCCTCCGCGACTCTACCCCGGCTGCACAGGTAGGGGTGGGGAGGGCACCCCTCTCGCAGCAGCCCACCGACACACATCCGAAGTGGGCTCGTCAAGCCCACTCGGAGTGGCCACCTCGGGCCGGCCCTACACCACGGGCCAGCCAAGGGGTTCCTCTTTGTTCACCGTGGGTGACCAAGCCACGGCTACTAAGCCCCCCCGCCACGACAAGGCGGGAACCCGTTCGGGGGGGACTATTTCTCACCCTGTCATTCAGATTCAGCCCTAGCATACTACGTAATGACCGCATTTCTACAGCATTTATTCTACTCTCGTGCTTCTTCTGCCACACCCAACTTTCACTACCATATATTAAAGTAGGCACTAACACAGCATTGTGAATTGTCAAACGTGCCTTTTTGGACACATTCTGACTTTTCACAATAGAGTGTAGAGCCCCATTCAATCTATTTCCTGCATTCACTCGTCGTTCTATATCCTTATCATATCTACCATCCCTGCTAAACACACATCCCAAATACACAAACTCATCTACTTGCTCTACCAACTCCCCTTCTATTCTTATTTCACATATCGTTTTACTTTCTTCTCTTTCAAAAACCATAACTTTCGTCTTACTTGCGTTCACTTTCATTCCCTTTTCTTTTAATGTCCTGTTCATTAATGTAACCATCATTTGCAACTCGGCCGCCGACGACGCCAGTATGACTTGATCATCGGCGTACAAAAGGCATTTGACGGTTAACTCACCCATTCTTAACCCGCATTCTTCTGCTTTCAAATTTTCCAAACAACTGTCCATAAATAGACTGAACAGCCACGGGGAAGCCACACAGCCCTGTTTGACACCTTTATGGATGCCAAACCAGTCCGAGTAGGCCCCGTTGATCCTGACACAAGCACTAGAGTCCCTATATAGAGACTTCAATGCCTGTATCAAGCCAGCGCTCAACCCAAATGAGTTCAGTGTTTGCCATAACACATCCCTGTCCACTCTGTCATAAGCCTTCTCCAAGTCCATGAACTCACAAAAAACTCTTTGGTTTATGGGCAAAAACTTCTCCGCGACCATGCGCATGGAAAAGACCTGATCCGTACATCCCATTCCCTTTCTAAATCCCGCTTGCACATCCCAAATTTTTCCATCAGTTTCTTTCATAACTCTTTCAATTAGTACCTTAGCATACAGTTTTCCCACAATGCTAAGAAGGCTGATACCACGGTAGTTTTTACAGTCCTGCTGTGATCCTTTTCCTTTATATATTGGGACTATCACGGATTTGCACCAGTCTCCCGGTACACGCTTAAGTTCCCAACATAAGTTAAACAAGGTGTACAGCAGGTCTGCCACCACTCCTTCTCCAGCCCTTAGCATTTCGAGAGATACTCTATCATAACCGGCTGCCTTACCTGTTTTCATACTTTTCATTGCTTTCATTATTTCATCTATACTTATATCTCTATCTATTTCCTCTTCTTCCGGAATTTCTATTTCATTTAATTCAAACGTCTCATCACTCATAAACACGCTTTCAAAGTATTCCTTCCATCTCCTTAAACTCAAAACTTCGTCATTCAGAATACAGCCATTCTGCTCTCGTATAGCATTCATTCTAGGCTGTTCTGAATGTCCCCTGGTAGTTCTTACGAGTTTCCAGAACATTTTAATGTTTGCCTGGAAGTTATCCGATATTCTTCTATCATTCTTATCCGTTCTTTCTTGCTTTTTCCTTTCAACTACTTCTTTTACTCTCTTATTTAGATGTCTAAAGACTGCCTTTTTCCTTTCAATATCATCATTCATACTGCTAGAATTACTAGCCTTGGTTGCTATTAAATCTAGCCATGCTTTCTTCTTTGCTTCAACTTCCATCCGTACCTCATCATCCCACCATAACGTGTTAATTTTCCTTTCATTCGTTCTCTTACTGACACCACATACTTCGGTAGCTGCATCCACTAAACCTTTCTTGACATTATACCACACAGTCTCCAAGTCTAAATCATTCATACACAATTCAGCCATACCACTTATATTTTCTCTCAATCTATATTTGAACTTCTCTCTCACACCTTTATCTTGTAACCTCTCTGTTCTTATACGCTGTAACGCAGTGGTAGACACAGATGTCCGATGCCTCCAACGTCTGAAAAGACCATTAATTCGGCATAAGACCAAGTAATGATCCGTCCCTACGTTAGAGCCCCGGTAAACCCTTGTATCTACCACCGCGCTCCTCATTCTTTCATCAACAATTATGAAATCTATCATACTTCTATCATCACCTCTTTCCCATGTATACGTGTGAATCTTCTTATGACGAAAGAAAGTGTTCGTCACAAAAAGACTCTTTTCCACGCATACGGCGAGAAGGCTTTCACCATTCTCATTTATACTTTCATCACCAAACGTTCCGAATATCCTTTCATAACCAAGCCTCCTCACCCCAACCCTTCCATTAAAATCGCCTAATATCACAATATTTTCATTAACCTTGCATTTCATTAGCACCATCCTTACCAACTCCCAAAACTGCTCTCGGATATAAGTGGGCTTAGACATGTCTGGGGCGTAGACCCCTAAAACAAACAACTTCTTTAAGCCCACTTTCATTCGTATCCATAGCAGTATCGAGCTTACACATTCATACTCTTTCACACAATGACCCATTCTTTCTGAAAGGATGATACCGACTCCCTGGCTCGGTCCTCGGTCTCGTCTACACCAGACCAGTACGCGGTATACATGCCATGTGTAGTGGCATCCTTTCCCTTCAGTTTCGTCTCATTTACACATAACACGTCTATTCCTCTATCATGCATCATATCGTATACTTCATCCATCTTATCATTCATTCCTCCACATACATTCAATGTAGCCAGACGGGCTTCCGCAATCCACTATAATAATTGTACATAGCCTATACTTTCGCTTTAATTTAACTGTACGTTCGTAACGATATTAACGTATATTAAAATGTTTAAATTGATTCCAAAGGTTATGTCTTAAATAATTAAAAATTAAAAATTGAATTGATAAATTGTACAGCCGATTTCAATATAAGTTATTAAGAATAACTCAAAAGCTATTGGTCTGATCTTGATCAAATTCATATGGGACCACACGAGAAGTACCAGCTTTCAAATAAAAAAAGAATCATAGAAATCGGTTCACCCAGTAAAAAGTTATGAGGTAACACACATAAAAAAAAACCAAAAACATACAGTCGAATTGAGTACCGTCTCCTTTTTGGAAGTCGGCAGAAAAAAACACAACTTAAACGTATATAATAATTTATTTAGTTCGTGTATTAGTATTTAGCAATATGAACACGGCGTGGCAACGACGCGGCGCTGCCACGTTACTATGAACTCACCACTTGTCACGGATTAACTTGACTACGGTATTAAAGCTTCTAACAAAATATAAATCAAGAATAATCAATTGGTAAGTACAAAATAAATATAACAATATTATATTCATTTCTGTTATCACAAAATGTGAGAACATTCGCACTATTCGAGACCGCCGGTCTTATGGTCCATCCATCACACGATAGTAAATCTTTCTAATTAAATAACAAATAACTTAACTTAATAAGCGGCATGGCTCTACCACTTACGTGTGAACATTTAAGATCAACACATAAGAAATTACTGATTTTAAAAGTAATATTGATATAAACTTTGGAAGTATGTAAAAAGTAACAATCGGATGCGGCCTACGTTCAGCAGTGGACTTTAATAGGCTGTAAGGGTAACGATATAATCACTACAGTGCAGCTGGTTAGATGTCACTCCAAACAAGGGATGGAATGACTCGGGGTTTGGTTCAATGTACAGGTGTTCATTAACATGCCGCTAGATTTCGCTAGGCAGACCTTGTAACGCGCTATTTTGTTTGTTTCCTCGTAAATATCAGGTCTAGTAGAATGTACTTGAGAATATGAAAATCAATTATGCCTTTAGTGGTTCAAATTTTTGTGATGCGGTGCTGCTTGACAGTGCTGCATTTAAATAATGGCAAGCTACTTATTTACTAATGTTTCGCGCAGTTGCAGAAAACGGAACATCTAGGCCCGGTGGTTACTGCGGGGACGGCACGGTGAGGAACCTTTAGGTGACTAAGACGAGTTAACTTTATTCTGTTATAGTTGAAATTTCAATGGTAATTGTCGTAGCTACAAATACAACGCTGAGATAATCGGAGGATGCTGTGCCGGAACTTCCACAGTGCCTCAACAACCCGAGTAATACTTTTACTATACCTGATCGATGCCGAGGCAGGTTTGGGCAGTTTGAAAAAAGAAACAAAGAGGTATTTATTTGGCCATTTCTTAACAATTTCGGTGAGCACTGGCAACTCAAATAACATTAAATAAACTTATAACTAAACTTAAATTATATAGTAAGGAAGGAAATGTAATCGTTATCAAAAATATGCAATAAGTATAAAATACTATATACAAATATTATTACATATATTATTATTAATACAAAATTTTTGATGCAAAATGTTCCAAATAGTAGTCCTAGTCCTGATTTTCAGTTGCAACAAAGTGGAGTATGTACTCGTAATGCAGTGTATATAGTGTATATGTATATATGTATTATGAATAATTTGGTAATTTGTTTTTGTCAAATTTGAAAAGTGGTTAGTGAAAAAATATTGGGGGGATGAGTTAATTTCTTAGAATTACTTTTATTACTTGCCCTACATATCTGTTTCATGATTATTTATTTATTTATTTACTGGGTCTACCAGCCATTTTACAATACATACGTTACATACATTTCTTAAAGTATAATTACTATATTACTTGCACATAGTATGTAAAATCATTTAAAGGTAAACTACATTTCTAACAGTGGTAGAGCCACGCGGCAGCTTTTGCTGTCGCACGGATGGGCTGGCTCGAACCGGGGTGGTACCACGACCTCACAGAAAACCAGCGTCAAGTAGAGGTTTACCTCTGCGTTTCGCTTGGTGAGTGCAGGTGGCCGGAGGCCCTTTTTACTGGAAATGAGGCATTCCATCTTAGTCCTCACGGGTGACAACGCATCTGCAGTTTGATTCGCAAACGAGGATAGATGTAGATGTCTATGGGCGCAGCAACCACTTACCATCTGGTGGACTGTGTGCTCATTTGTCACCCTTATCCTATTAAAAAAACATGCTATTTTTGCTAGTATTAGTGTATAAATCTGAAATAAGTTAATAACAGAAAAAAAAACAAAATCAGAAACAAACAAAAAAAAACACAATAGTAATTTTGGTAAAAGCCTGTAAAACCTTATCAATTTAAACAACAAAAGAGATTTAATCAAACTAATAATTAGTCTTTCAATTAAAATTACAACTTATTTTAACAACTATCATAATCTAACCCAACTAAATATATATTATTAGAAATTAAAAGAATATATACGTACGTAATTATAAATACGTAATTATCAATTTAATAGTTTTAAATTACTTTAATCTGATTTTAATATTCAGAATTGCAGGATTTCATAGTAAATAACAAAAACTTTCATTGTTAAGCCATGACAAGGCCTCTGAATTTTAATTACTAATCGAAGATATATATGGGCTCCATTATCCACTTGTCAGCTGGACGGTGTGCCCATTAGTCACCCCAAACTTTGTTGTAAAATAACTCATTATTTTTTTATGTTAAAGTTTTTGCCAGCAATAAGGGTAAGCAATGGCTGAATTTGCAAACTCATCTGTTATACATTTTATTTTAAAGCGAGCTAGTTTCGGGGACCAGTAGCCGCTCCCCACACAAAACATTTTCTGGTATCCTACAAATTTGCTTTTTACCATGCTGTTAACAAACTCACAGAATATAAGATTTTATAGCTATTCTAATAAATGATCTTTGTCTGATATTTTATTATCAAGCTGATTCTTGTTTAATACAGGGTTATTTTGCAATAACCGGCCAAATTTTGCAGAGACGGTTCAGAATAAGTAGTATAGGCAAAAGGTGATGAAAAATTAATTAAGAAACATCTCAAACATTCTGTCCTTTTTGTCTTTTAAATTCAAAATTTGTGGTAATGCATTATTTTAACTGATTTTACTGCTCACACACACATTCTTAACGGTCGATCGGTAGGCAAAAACGTTGTTGCCCATAAATCACATTCAATTTGGGATAATTTCAAATAAAAGTATAAGTCTCATTTACTTGTATTTTCGAAAACTGCAATAACGGTACATCATTATTTATATATTGAACTTAAGTTTAAAATTTTGCTACTCTTTGAAAAATAATCCTGTATACAAAATAGTCTATGTCTTTAAAGGTATCTATTAAGTAAAAATAAAAGTCCTTTTTCTTAAATTTTGTACAAAAAATTTAATATACCAGGTTTTTTTTTCATATTCCTAAATGTCATTCTATTCTGAGCTATGTTCAAAATTTCAAGTCTCTGGCTCATCGGGAAGCGTTCGAAATTTGAATTGTAAGATTCCACCCAGAACTACAGACAAGCAAGGAAGTGACTTAAAAAAAACGTGGAAATATGAACGTTTCTGTGTTTATCTCCTATGCATGCGTTCTTATACCATTTATTCAGTTACTTCGAAATTTTGGTCTTCTTATCATCGCCGTTACCGCCAAGAAAGAATACGTGGTAGAGCCATGCTGCAGTAATATTAGTAGTATAGTTGTAGCACGATTGGGTCGGCTCGACCGGGGAAGGACCACGCTCTCACAGAATACCAGCGTAAAATGGCAGCTTGATACTGCTGTGTTTCCTATGGTGAGTGTAGAGAACCGGAGACCCTTTTTACTGGAAAAGAGGCATTCCATCTTAGTCCTTGCGGGTGACGACACTCACATTTTGATTCTTTATTGAGGATAAATGTAGATGTCTATGGATCACAGCAACCACTTACCATCAGGTGGACTGTGTGCTCGTTTGTCCTATAAAAAAAAATACCAGGTCACTCCATCTAGTGGGGGCCGCATACACTTCGCTTACCTTTTTAATCTTTCTTCCCTATTGGTTTTTGATTCTTCGAGCTATGTGAGCAGCACATTACCGCTTTATCTTACTAATTCATTGAACTGTCTCGTCATTCTACAGTAATAATCCCAATGGGAAAAGGAGACCACAAGAAGGGCTTATGCTCGATTCCTATATTCAAGAAAACGTTTAGTTTTCCGTAATGATCAGTTTTATTGCACACGAGGTTCATGTAAAATCAGTTTAAATTACAAACTATTCAAGCAGTAACTTAGGATGACTGAAAATGAAAAATCTTTAATTGGTTCATAAGTAGTTGAACTGGCATTTTGCACTTCATCTACTGCAAAACGTTTCGTGAAAGAAAATGGATCGTTTTTAAATATAGAAACCCAACATTAGACATTTATTTCTGTTACTATTTATTATAATCATTGCCTATTCATAACATAAATATTTTTATGGTGTGTACGACTTCTTACAAAATATTTAGTGAAGAAGGTATAACGTTTAAATTATTATAGTTGGGGTACATAAATAAACTGTTATCAAAACAGTCCCTTGGAAATAATTCTTGATAAAACCAATAATAGCCCATTATAATTGTTGTCCTCAACCAAGAAATTTCCAGAACAGCATGTGGTAAATAATAAAGCAGTAACTGCGCGCAACGCAGTAAACTCCCCAGTATATCTTGCACGAATCGTAAGGGACCTAAGATTTATTACCGCCACTAGAAACCTGGAACCTTTCTCCGTTGTCGCCTCTGTCAGAATAAACGATACATTCGTCTCTTTCACTTATCAAATTTATGAGCAAGACGGAATGGGTACAGACGTGAGAATTCCGTCTGTTTGCATCAAAATAGGTTTGTTAGGGGAGTGTTAATAACGCTATTTTGCGAAGGGCGCTCAATGGGTTTCCTCAGATTGTAACCTTACAATTTTTCATATACGTTCACGTATAATTGTTTGTCTATGTAATAGAGTTCACTTTAGCTGAACAGGACTACACATTAACGTTGTTTCTCCTTCTGGTCACAGAGCATTTGCTTTAATCTTTATTTCTACAATCTTAAAGTTCAAATTTCATGTATTTCGGAGCAAAAAACATTTGTAATGCGGCAGCTGTAGACAGCTATCTAGTTCAGATGTTATCAATCATTGTTCGTAAATTTATTAAGAGTTATTAAAGGAAAACTTGAAGGATGGGATCGTTGAGAGGCTTTGAAAATTTCGAGATTTGATTTATTGCTTCGAAACGAACTATTTAATTGAACGCGGGGTGCCTGATTTATTGATATTAATTAAATTTTAGTAAAAGAGTCAAAGAATATTTTTTATCATAATGAAGTGACAAATGAGTTAAATACTGTAATCCAGTGGACATCTGGAACCACTTTAAATAAAAAAGGCTACCAACTGATGTGTTGCTACTCTTGAGATATACGATAAAACCCTCACAGTCTTTAATTTAATTCACTAATTTAAAAAGAAATCAGTACTTGACTACATTCCTACCTGGGGGCAAGTGATGCAGCCTTAGATGGTAAATTGCACTGTTTTTTTTTATAGGATAGCGTGACAAACGAGCACACAGTCCACCTGATGGTAAGTGGTTGCTGTGGCCCATAGACATTTACATCTATCCTCGTTTGTGAATCAAAATGCAGATGCGTTGTCACCCGTGCGGACTAAGATGGAATGCCTCTTTTCCAGTAAAATGGGTATCCAGTTCTCTCCACTCATCATACGAAACACAGCAGTGTTAAGCTGCTATTTTACGCTGGTATTCTGTGAGAGCGTGGTCCTTCCCCGGTCGAGCCGACCCATTCGTGCTACAACTATACCAGTAATATAGCTGCAGCATGGCTCTACAACGAAACAGACTGTCTTGGCGTAACATAACCTTATTCACTCTTGCCCCGGCATATTATTCCACTCCTTTACTGTTTGGATTACAAAAGACAAAGCAAACTGTTTGGTTTAAATGCGTGGGTTATGAGCAACAAAGGGATGGAGCCCCGACGACCGGCTGGTTGTCTACTGGTAAAAAGTGGAGGGAGAAATTAAATCATGTAATGCCTGCGTACACTCACTCTAACCCTTATTAAATATTTGCCATAATTCATCTATTAATTACAGCCTATCAAGGCACCACCTATCGGGTCCAATTGTGAATCTAAACCATCCAGGGATCAACTCAAACAAACACAAAAAAAAAATAATTCCTTCTCATACTAGTTAGTACTACCAACTTAGTAGTACACGCGGCAATTGATTTTTTTTTATATAGATTTAAAGATTTCTAGTACTTACGCGAAAACTACACATCTAGTAAAACTAATTTAACGGATACTATCGCGTTTAGTTTTAAGTTTTCCCGATAAGATTTCCCGAAGTATTCCCGATGTTTCGGGCGCTTAACCGCGCCCATAGTCAAGGGGAAGGGACTAAGATGTTTGATGTATTGATATTAGGATGTACTTTTATTAATTTCAACAGCCTCGTGAATTATATTATGTATAAAATTGTCCAAAACTCTCTTTGGTTGTACTGTTTGTATCTGGCTGGTTTTGATATCAATACTAATAGTCATATTAGTAAAGAATTAAGAAAAAGAAAAATAAAAAGTAAGAAACACTTTCCCGCCATTTTTCAATTGTTGTGCATCCTTTGTAGAAATCGGTATTCTTTCGATTCTAATGTGAATTGTTAGGGCCATTTTGAAAATGTTCGCAGACTGCAGACTTTGAGAATATTAAAAAAAACTTACTTAAATTTGACAAAATCCGTAAAATGAGTTTTATTTAATATGTACTTTATTCTTATATTTACGTAAGAATTAATAATCGAATCAGACTATCGCAACCATAGTATACGTTAATACATTGTATGATCGCAACAGTTTAAAAATTTTAATTGTCCTATATAGTAATAGCATTGTGTTCATTAACTCTTTAAAGTTACAAAGCTAACCTTAAAATGAGACTTTTCAAAAACATGTCGAAAAAGTATCAAAAGTGCAAAGTGATAGTGAAAAGTGCAAAGTGATAGTAAAGGTTAAGTGTAAAGTGCAAAATGGCTGAGCACTGGTCATGGCTGACGGGGGCGGAGGCCAGCGAATACACGTACAGCCCTCCGACGAGACCTAGCAAGCCGCCACATCGACCCCTGGTCAAAGTGGCCACCAGCGCACATTTGCACACCATTGCCAGGTAACAAATGTTTCTGATTTAAACCATACTATGTTATTTAGACTGCCTCATGAGTTCCCGGGTTCGGATCCTGGGTCGGGTCAAAATCAGTTATTGAGTAGTCCTAAGTAGTAAGAAATACTTAGTAGCGACCCCGAGTCAGGAAGTTGGCGGTATTTCACCTCCATGCCTCAAAAAGCACGTAAAGCCGCAGTACCAACCTGCGCCTGATCTCTCTCTCTCTCTCTCTCTCTCTCTCTCTCTCTCTCTGGTCGTGTCGGATTACCGTCCCATCGGACTGGGAGAGTCAGGAAATAGATTGCACCTGTGCTAGCGCACACTTACACACACACGGGCACTATAACCTGACCTGTGCTGATGACTATATTAGTCTCCATTAAAATCGGCAGCCGTGACCAAAATCGTAATCTGGAGGACATTACTAGTATGTTATTTAATAAATAAAAGATTCACATAAGCAAACAAGACAGTTAAATATTTTTGGCGGCAACTCGACCGCCACTGGATGCTGCTCCTGTTTTATCATTTGAATAATAGTTTGAAGTGGGTTCTAATACGTGAAAGTGGTGAAATTTTGTGTATTCAATGTCAGTAGGAACGGTGAAACAAGTGCTTCGATGGCGATGTGAGAATCAAGTTATTATGTCTGCTTTGGCGCCTTTAAATATTATCCTCATCGACTGTCTGATGGCTCAAACTGGTATCGAAACCTCCCAATAATTTCGCAATGAGACGTATCGACATCTTGTGATGAAATCGTGAAACAATTTAATAATTGCTTATTCTTTGACACTGACAAAAAACAACAGTACAAATCCATTACGATTTTAAAAGTCTTCAAAAAAGAGGAGGTTCTTTTGATATATAGTTGCTCGATATCTCCGTCATTTTAAAACACGTTTAATGGTTCTTTTTTAATAAATAGAAGAAAAAAAAATTCGCCAAGTCAGTTCTAGATGACAACCGATTCTAGCTTACGGAAAATAATATTCTTAACTGAATAACCTAGAAATAGAAAATATGTTAGGCTTTGCTCGACATCTAGTTGCATTTGGAGAAGTTTATTTTTATAGAAACACTAGCTGTGCTCACGACTTCATTCGCATAGAACAATTTTTATTAATATTATTATTAGTCCCTATTTGTATTGGAATTTATTCACAATTTCAAGGAACCCTAATTCTTTTTCTAAAATAAAATTTTCCTAGTTACTCCTTATAATATGAGCTATCTGCCAGTGAAAATCCTGTCAAAATCGGTCCAGTCGCTTCGGAGATTAGCCGGAACAAACAGACAGATAGACAAAAATTTTAAAAATTGTTTTTTTTGTTACAAGTACCATACATGCATACCTTTCATATGCATTTAGTAAAAACTGTTATTTAGATTGTCATTACAAACAGACACTTCTATTTTATCATTTCTTTAGATAAAGGTTTTTATAATATGTTGTTATTGAAAGAACGAGAGTGATTATAAAGAAAACAAATCTTATATCATTTATATACGTTTTATAAAATAACCATCAGCCCATTTTGTAGTTAAATATTGCGAAGCCGTTAATTGTACTTCTCCAAGACGGCCTCTATCATAGTTACTTCCGCAGCTATGCCAGCTTTCTTAGCCGCGATTTTGAAGCAGGCAGCTATCTTAACCACGCGAGCACAGTCATCCTCCATTTCGTCGTATTGCTTCTCACAATTGTGAATCATTTGCACCATTTTTGCGTTGAGTATATCACCTGTGGAGTTGATAAAGGTTAGTTTTGCATATCGCTTCCGCTTCAAACCGTGTGGCTACCTTTATCATCACCATTACAGTTTATGTAGTCCACTGCTGAACATAGACCCCATAGATAGCCTCACATTTGGCATAGTTGCCCTGCTCGACAAGCGGGTTGGCAAACGCAGTTCTTTATTATTTTCAGTTATTAATAGGAAGATACTGCTAAAAAGAACAGTGGCAGACTTTCATACCTAAATTTAGTTGAGAAGAAATGATAGCGTCTATAATATATCAAAAATATCTTAAAATGTTAAGCATCATTCTTTTATTAATTTTCTCAAAGAATTTTGTCCTGAGAAGGCGTCAAAAAAAGATATTTAGATTTAAACCTTTTTAGGTTATGTCTTATGTCACTTGGAAAAAGTCATGCGTCCTGTGATTGTTTAATTTTAGCTTAATACATTCTCAACATAATGTACCTACTTACATAATTGAGAGTTTTTAGATTATTCTATCTCTATTAAATATTTGCATACTATAAATATATATTTCTGGCATGGCTTCTGGGCCTTTGTGCCATAAAGTGACATTTTGTTTTAGCTAATGTTGCCATAACATTAAATGGAATTATTACACATAGTACTATGATTGAGATAATGTATTATTGCAGGAAGTTCTTTGTAAGAGACTTATTTTCAACCATTTCACCTTTATTTTTATTATTACTGAATAGTATAGTTATAACTAATAATAACTTCCTATAGTTTTTTTTTGTGTGTTATGATGGTAGTCTTACAAAGTGTATACGAAAATAGTATGAATATAGTAAATGGCAACACTTGAATAGTGTAAAATGATTTAAGTCATTTGATATTCCCAAAAATGTGTTTTTATGTGGCTTTAATTAAAATATATATTGGTAAATCATACGGTCACATGATTATACGGAATTATTAAAGTAGTTTAAATACATTTCGACAGCACTATCGGCTTCAACACCCTCGAAAACCATGAAAATGACACCCATGATGAAAAAATTGATACCTATTGCAGCCGCCATCTTGGATTTACATTTCGACACCACTATCGGCTTCAACACTCTTGAAACCCATGAAAATGACACCCGAGATGAAAAAATTGGTACCAACTTCAGCCGCCATCTTGGATTTACATTTCAACAGCACTATCGGATTCAACACCCTCGAAAACCATGAAAATGACACCCAAGATGAAAAACTTGATATATATTGCAGCCGCCACCTTGGATTTACATTTCGAAAGCACTATCGGCATCAGCACCCCCAAAAACCATGAAAATGACACCAATGATGAAAAAATTTATATCTATTGCAACCGCCATCTTGGATTTACATTTCGATAGCACTATCGGCTTCAACACCCTCGAAAACCATGAAAATGACACCCATGATGAAAAAATTGGTACCTACTTCAGCCGCCATCTTGGATTTACATTTCGACAGCACTATCGGCTTCAACACCCTTGAAACCCATGAAAATGACACCCATGATGAAAAAATTGATACCCATTGCAGCCGCCACCTTGGATTTACATTTCGACAACCCTATCGGCTTCAACTCTCTCGAAAACCATGAAAATGACACCCATGATGAAAAAATTGATACCTATTGCAGCCGCCATCTTGGATTTACATTTCGACAGCACTATCGGTTTCAACACCCTCGAAAACCATGAAAATGACACCCAAGATGAAAAAATTGATATATTTTGCAGCCGCCATCTTGGATTTACATTTTGACAGCACTATCGGCTTCAACACCCTCGAAAACCATGAAAATGACACCCATGATGAATAAATTGGTACCTAATTCAGCCGCCACCTTGGATTTACATTTCGACAGCACTATCAGCTTCAACAACCTCGAAAACCATGAAAATGACACCTATGATGAAAAATTTTATACCTATTGCAGCCTCCACCTTGGATTTACATTTCGACAGCACTATCGACTTCAACACCCTCGAAAACCATGAAAATGACACCCATGATGAAAAAATTGATACCTATTGCGGCCGCCATCTTGGATTTACATTTCGACAACCCTATCGGTTTCGACACCCTCGAAAAGCATGAAAATGTCACCCATGACAAAAAAAATTATACTAGGTACTTACTTTTAGTACTTACTACTATTATTTATTCTGTGCTTTTAAATATTGTAATAAAAAAATCTCTTATTATTATTATTATAATCAAGTATTTAAGAAATTTGGTTATTCGAATATTGTGTATTTGTACAGCGATCTTTTTGAGCCGCTGAAAACAACCGAAACAATGTCCACTCACGACGGCGACTGAAGCAAAGAGTATAGTAATATATAAGGAAGAAGAGAGCCCTCTTGCGAGTAAAACTGGTGCTCCTTGGAAATGGCGCCACCTGGTGATTGTTACGCTAACTATAATATTTACATGTTTGTGTGTATATTCTAATTCACTCACACGAGAGTACTCTGTGAATGTGTGCGTGTGTATATGTATACTGCTCATTGCGCACCCACACATTCAATATTCTATATTTTAAACTTATATTACTATTTCCATTCCAATTTTCTACGAATGTAGAAATTACATTCTACATTCGTAAAAAATTGGAATAGAAATAGTAATAAATTAATATAATAAGTACATATTGGAATTTTTAAACATTAAGTAACACAAACCAGAGTAAGATTAAAGTTAACAATTGGAACACGGTTAATAGTTTTACAGAAATAAAACAATTATTTTCATAGAGATTTAATATATTATTGACAGTGGTTAGATACACAGAAATAAACTTGAGCACTCAATTTTAGATAATTATAGAGGCATCTTAGAACACACCGTTTTCACCAACCCATTATTATTCGTAAAACATCTTCAATAAGTAAAACGATAAACGACTAATAAATCACCATAAACTAAATATTTACTGGCAGTAACACCACACTTATGTAATTATTCTACGATATACGAAATAAACTAAATCGACATCAAACTTTTGAATTTGGCTTAGAAAAGTTAGACAAAACGAACTCCATTCAATTTGAAAATGATTTGAAACATTCCCGTTTAAAATAATATCTACTTAATTGATGAAAAATGAACTATGAAACTTTTTCTTTTCTTAATTTCTTATAAATATGTAATTGTAACAATCTAGGTTATGTTTTCGCAACAGCCAGTCAGCCACAGATAAATTTATATTTTCGGCTACAGAGCTTGTAGTACAGACTAATCATTTCAATCGAACATAATAATAATCGGAACGTTTAATTTATACTTTATAAATCATGGATTAAACAACTTTAATTTGTAATGTATATTACAAAATATATAGTTTATGATTTATAACATAAGTAAAAATAATTTTAGTGGGCAGGTGACAAATCTATTAAAATGAAAAAATAAAAGTTCTTAAACTGCAATTGAAATATTATGCGTAACATGGATCACTGTTTCATTTCTTAAATTCTGCCATCTAGTGAGTATTAGACTAACTAAACTGAGGAAATTATGACCCGTACCATACGCTTGATGGCGTTACTTTCTATTGCCAAATGCCTTACTATGGAACTGTACCCCCCCTGGACTGAAGCCGAACTAAACTTAATACAAAGGTACTCTGTGAACTAAACTACTCTGTGGCTTGAGATCCCCATTTACAGAAACAATTTGTATACGAGGTAACCAAATCAACGAAAATTTCGCCATTTTGGAGCCGAAAAAAATTAATTATAGCTAAACAAAACAAAATTACACTGCCTATTACATTCAGTGGCTTCCCACATGATAGATGAAGAGATTAAAAAATAGATTGAGTTAAACAATTGATATTTTCAAAAGTTATAGTGTTTACAAGCCACATGGACATGATAAATCCACACCATAAGACACTAAAACCCTTTTTTTTATTTAAAAAGAGCAATTAATTGATTTAAAGAAATTATTAATAAGTTCAACAATCATTTATCTTTCTAACAATGTGCTTTTTAAATCATTTATATGTATAATATGATTGCTAGATACGATTTTATTCGATAAAATGTTGGAATTTTAATTTTTAGGCGATAGTAGAACATTACCTTGCGCTTTCGCTGAAGGTATGCAATACATTTTATTTGAAAAGTCATAGAAAAATAATTAAACTAATTTTATATATAAGTTATGTCTAGACGCAATCATTTTTGTCAACTATTTTTCTGCCTTTGTTATTTCCTTTCTCATTGCCTTCTGTCTCCTCATACGATACTATCTTACGTGCTCAACCAAAGGTTTACCGATCACACACAAACCAGTCTTTGTATAAAAAATGTGAGAGTCCTTTTTACCCGACTGCCAAGGAAGGATTATGTTTTTCGCGCGTATCTTGTATGTTTGTAAATTTATTTATTACCTCGTATCTTCCAAACAGCTGGATGAATTTCGACAATTAAATAAATAAAATACCCAAATTAAGTTTAGTAGCAGGTGGGACCTAATTGCTAATTATAAACCGAAAGAATATTAATGGATTCCGCTTGCTATTGAACTTAATTTGGGTATTTAACTTAGACTTTCAGCTCATAGTATAGGCTGTTAAACCGAAGTAGAGTTTACTTTGCTTATACTTTATTTCAATTATGTATTCTATTCTTAATATTGTTTCGGTCGTTTTAGTGCATTACTTTTAAATTGCCCTTTTTGCAGTCGGGTTTTTAATTTTTTTAATTATTTATTTTATTTTATCCTTCGCTCTTCCACCGTGTAGTGGCGGTGTCTCTACGTACTTTGTATCTACTTCCCCACTGATTTCCAAATGGAATTCGTTACGAAACGCCGCTATATTTATCGTTGCAGCTTATTAAAGTCCACTGTTGAACTTACGCCTCCACCATAGACAGATAGTCTATGAGATAATAGGATGGGGGTATATTTTCTATGTTGGCATGCTTGACACGCGGGTTGGCAACCGCAGTTTTCTTTTATTTTTAGTCGTTATTAGGAAGACGCTGTTGCCCATCTACTGATACGTATATTTGCTGATAAATAAATACCTTCAGGGAAACTCAAGATATAGTCATTCATGTTTGCGTGGTGCATGCGGGCGTCTTCCTGCAGGAGAGAGAACTTGTTTGACATGCAGATGAGCGCGCAACCCAGCTCCCTGTGAACCACTTCGAAGTCCTCGCTCCAAAAGATCTTGAACTCGTCCATGATCTCTTTGCTTAACCCAGACTGTAAATGTAAATTGCTTTCATTGTAAAATATTTTTAGTTTTGGCTTAGCTTAGCTGAGGACACATAACTTACCTTAATCTCATTGGACAGCGACATGTTTAATAAAAAAAAGTTGGAGTTGACTACAATACATCAAGATCTGTGCCAATCTTGGTCTCACTTCTGTGAGGGTTTTAGAGCAAGGAAATATTCGTCGCACCCCTCCCCCCCCCCTAATACGTGTTGGCCAACGTCACATGTCTTCGTAATTCTTTTTTTATTTTCTCAGACATGCAAGTTTCCTCACGATGTTTTCTTTCACCGCCGAGCGCGTGGTAATTCTTAACAATTACATTGGTGTCAGCAGAAATCGAACCCGGGTCATTATGAGCGCTCGGCCCAAAAATAACGACATCCGCCTTTCAAAAGCTATGAGGTGTTTCTAACATATTTCGTAGTCACCTCTTACGGCACCCGCAGTACAAAATGTGATGAAATACCACCAGGGCGGCGCCACTAGAAAGTGAGGTATAAGATTTGACAGATTTCTCTTTTTTTATAGGAGAGGGGGCAAACGAGCATGCGGCTCAGCTGATGGTAAGTGACTACCGCCGCCCATGAACAACTGCAACACCAGGGAGGGAATTGCATATGCGTTGCCGGCCTTTTAAAAAGGAGTACGCTCTTTTCTTGAAGGACCCTAAGTCGTATCGGTCCGGAAAAATCGCTGATGGTAATCGATTCCACAAGGAAGTCGTGCGAGGAGGAAAACATCTTCTAAATCGCACAGCGGTGGACCGCCAATCATCCAGATGGTGTGGATGGTATCGGGAGTTCTGCCGCGATGTGCTTTCGTGAAATTTGGATTAATCCGAACAATTCCTCAGAGCACTCCCCGTGGTAGATGCGAAAGAAAATGCAAAGGGATGCAACATCTCTTCGCAATGCCAATGAATCAAGCCGATCGGAAAGGACCCGGTCGTCGACGATTCGAGCCGCTCTGCGCTGGATGCAGTCAAGTGGAAAGAGCTGGCACTGGAGAGCTCCTGCCCAGAGATGGGAACAGTATTCCATGTGAGGCCGAACCTGCGCCTCGTAAAGTTGCAGGCGGTGTGCTGGCATGAAATACTGTCCCGCTCTCCTGAGCACGCCAAGCTTTTTAGAGGCCAATTTGGCCTTCTCTTCCAAGTGACCACGAAACTGCACGTCACTCGATATGCCGACTCCGAGGATTCCGATATTGGCTGAGGCAAGAAAGGGAGTGCCTTGAAACTGAGGAGATACGACAAAGGGTTCTTTTTAGCGGTAAACGCGCAAACTTGTGTCTTCTGAGGATTAAACTGGACTAGATTTAGTTGCCCCCAATCCGAGACTTTGTTCAGCAAAGACTCGACTTCAGACACAAGTTTGTTCCGGTACTCGGCGACGTTTTCCCGAGAAATATTGGCACGGCTGGTATATAGAGCATCATCAGTGCTGTCATCCGCATAGCAATGAATGCTACCAGTTAGCAACATATCATTGATATGCAGAAGAAACAGCGTTGGTGATAGCACACAGCCTTGTGGAACACCAGCGTTAATAGGCTTGTAGTCGGAGCATGCACCGTCTACAACAACTTTGATGCTCCGAACTGCAAGGAACCTGGTGATCCAATTGCACAATTTCTCGGGAAGCCCATAGGAAGGGAGCTTCGAAAGAAGCGTTTTGTGCCAAACCCGATCGAAGGCCTTCGCAATGTCCAAACTAACAGCCAACGCCTCCCCCTTGGACTCTACTGCCTCCGCTCATCTATGAGTCAGGTAGACCAGAAGATCACCAGCTGATCGACCCCGACGAAAACCGTATTGGCGGTCACTTTTTTACTTCACATTTTTTCACATTTCATAGCGGGGAAGTTAATTTGTTCGGAAAATGTAAAGGTTATTGTTTCTTTGTGTAATACTAGTTATATTTTACATTAATAATCATCATTCTCTAAACCATTTCCCATTATCTGGGGTCGGCGCAGTAAATCTTTTTGTTCCATTCCTCTCTATCAGCCGTCATTTCCGTACTTACTCCTTTCATTCTCATATCACTCTTCACACAATCGATCCATCTTTTATTCGGCCTTCCTCTGCCCGTGTGTCCCTCCACATTCATATTCAACACTCGTTTTGTGACATGACTTTCATTCCTCCGCATCACATGCCCAAACCATGCCAATCTGCTTCCTCTCACCTTTTCTACCACTGGCGCTACTTTCAGGCTTCCTCTTATATACTCATTCCTTATCTTATCCATCCTTGTCACACCACACATCCATCGTAACATTCTCATTTCATTCGCATGCAGTCTATTTTCATCCTTCTTCTTGACGGCCCAGCATTCACTTCCATACATGACGACAGGTCGGATGATCGATTTGTAAATTTTCCCCTTCAGCCTTATTGGCATTCGGGGATCGCACGTTGTGGCTGTGACCTGTCGCCATTTCATCCACCCTGCGTTAATCCTATGCTGCACAGCTCTATCTATTCCGCCGTCGCCTTGAATGAGGGAACCGAGGTACTTGACATCTGAGCAGATAGGCAGTATAGCGCCATCCAACGACATGGGTACAGGACTGGAAAGACCGCCGAAATCACAGCACAGATATTCGGTTTTGGATCTGCTGATCTTCAAGCCAACACTTTCCAGCCTCCGTTGCCACCCCGTCAGTCTGCTCTGTACCTCGATGCCTTCTTCCCCGACAAGCACGATGTCATCGGCAAAGAGCATGCACCAGGGTGCCTCATCCTGCAGGTCCGACGTCAAAGCGTCCATAATCAGTAGGAAGAGGTAAGGGCTCAATGCCGACCCTTGGTGCAGCCCTACCGCCACATCGATACTGCCCGTAGTTCCCGCGGCAGATCGTACACATGTACGGGATGCTCTGTACATAGCACGGACTAACCTCACATACTTCCCAGGCATACCTTTCATCTTTAACGCCCACCACAAAACCTCACGGGGAACCCGATCGTACGCCTTTTCAAGGTCGACAAAAACCATGTGCAGATCTTTATGCACGCGCTTGTACTTTTCGCACAATTGGCGTAATGCGAAAATGGCATCTGTCGTACCTCGACCGGGCATGAATCCGAACTGGTTTTGTGTTATCTCACACTCTTCTCTCATTCTTCTCTCTATTATTCTTTCCCAGACTTTCATCGTATGTGACATGAGTTTTATTCCCCGGTAACTGCTGCAGTTTTGGACGTCTCCTTTGTTTTTAAAAATGGGGACCAGTATACTACTGCACCATTCCTCGGGTATTTGTTCTTCCTGCAACAATTTACCGAAAAATAAACTCAACCACTTCCATCCATCCGCCCTCAGCAACTTCCACACTTCTACTGGTATTCCATCTGGGCCGACCGCCTTCCCATTCTTCATATTCCTAACAGCCATTTTTACTTCTTCCACACTAATTTCTCTCACTAAGCCCATATTCACTGGTGGGTTTTCAAGCATACCATTCCATTCATTCTCCTCATTCATCAATTTCTCAAAATACTCCTTCCATCGCTTCTTTATACTTTCATCGTCAGTCAAAATCCTTCCAGAATCATCTTTTATACATTTTACATGTGAAACATCTCTTCCATTCCTTTCTCTCGCTCTTGCAATTTGAAAAAGTCGTTTTTGACCTTCGGGGCTTTCAAGGGACCGATATAATTTATCTTGCGCCTCTGCCCTACAAATAGCAACTTCCTTCTTCGCTCTCTTCTTACATTCTTTATACGCCCCTCTCTTACTTTCTTTTATGGATTCATTCTGGTGTTCTACGCTCTGCCATTCTTTAAAGGCATTTTTCTTTTCTCTCAAAACTTCTCTAATACTTTCACTCCACCACCACCCATCCTTATCTATCATACGCTTCCCTTTTGTTTCTCCTAACACCTTCCTTGCCACACTTCGGATACAATCAGCCATTTCCTGCCAGCACTCATTCACACTCATTCCTTCCATATCACCCATCTCTATCATCTTGTTTACAACTAGCTCTCTAAATTCACTTGCATACCCCTCCTTATGCAACAAATGCCACTTTATTTTGGGTGGGGGACGATCCTTATGTTTGTTGAGGCGAACAGTTAAGCAGATGTCAGCCAGCAGAATTCGGTGCTGGGATACTAAGTCTTCACCTGGAAGCACTTTGCAGTTTTTTACACTCTTGATTTGGTTCCGTCTTATCAGAAGATAGTCGATCTGTGTCGCGTGGTGGCCACTTTTATAAGTAACAAGATGCTGATCTCGTTTTTGGAACCACGTGTTTACTACAGCCAGGTCGAAAGCACATGCATTACATTAATAATATTAAATACAAATAAACCAAACCACAAATATTCACAAAAGAAGAAAAATTAAAAAAAAGAAGAAAAAAAATGCGAAAAAAATTAAAGAGCAAACCACTGACGCATTGTTTTGTGTATTAATTTAATGCTCTAGAAACTGATAAACTTTTTTTAAAAACCAATTCCTCAATTAAATGATATTATATAACTAAAAACTTTACCTCAGTGTCAACATAGCGACATCTGGTGAGCAGAAAATTATAAGCCCTCCTTATCATACAGTCCTACTCCCCGTGGTATCGTGCCAGGAACGCTGGAGCTGCGTTTCCTCGCTGAATGGCTGTACTTAGTATTTGAGCGAGAAAAGAACCAGCCCTCTTATCACCAGCAGCAACGACTAGCCACGAATAGAGATCCTTTAGGAACTTCACCGCACGTGGACCCCACGGACTGATAGTCTCTACAGCAAAGGGCACAAATATGTGTGTAGTTATCTCTCAGAGATCATCTTTGCGCCACTTACTCAGTTCAGAAATTAAATTTTGTAATTTAAATAAAATAAAATTTTAACAGTTTTTAAAGTATTATGTTAATATAGAAAACAATGTCTAGTTGGTTTGCTTTTTAATTTTTTGCACATTTATAAATATCTGTGGTTTGCTTTATTTATTTTTAGTCCAATTAATATAAAAATATAACAAATAAAAAACACACATTTTAAACAGTGATAGAGCCACGCGGCAGTTTTTGCTGTTGCACGGATGGGCCGGCTCGAACCGGGGTGGTACCACGACTTTACAGAATACCAGCGTGAAGTAGAGGTTTACCTCTGCGTTTCGCTTGGTGAGTGCAGGTGGCCGGAGGCCCTTTTTACTGGAAATGAGGCATTCCATCTTAGTCCTCACGGGTGACAACGCATCTGCATTTTAATTTGTAATAGAGGATACATGTAGATGTCTATGGGTCGCAGCAACCACTTAGGTACCATCAGGTGGACTGTGTGCTCGGTTGTCACCCTTATCCTATAAAAAAAAGTACAGAAAGAAGAATTAACCTTTATATTTTTCGAACAAATTAACTACCCCGTTATGAAATCTCTCCAATATTACGCCTATTTTAAGTGCCGCCTTGGTGGCAGAAAAAGTCGTGGATTCATTAATTACACACAAGTATTAATATTACAATATTTTAGTAGAATAGGAACGAATATTTTTTATTCAATATAGATTAAACGTCATTCTTATTGAAAGTCATTTTTTACTTTTACCACTGCACTGGTGCGGAAAAAAGCCTCTGTTCTAGGAAGAACTCTGTTTTTCACGTGGTAGAGCCATGCTGCAGCTATATTAGTAGTATTGTTGTAGCACGAATGGGTCGGCTCGACCGGGGAAGGACCACGCTCTCACAGAATACCAGCGTAAAATAGCAGCTTAACACTGCTGTTTTTCGTACGGTGCGTGTAGAGAACCGGAGACCCGTTTTACTGGAAAAGAGGCGTTCCATCTTAGTCCGCACGGGTGACAACGCATATGCATTTTGATTCACAAATGAGGATAGATGTAGATGTCTATGGGCCACAGCAACCACTTACCATCAGGTGGACTGTGTGCTCGTTTGTCACCCTTATTCTATAAAAAAAAACAAGTAGTACGGGTAAATAATAAAACTAATCTTACGGTTTTTATCGCGTTTAATTTAACTTGTTTTTAATTACTGACGTTTAAAGTGCTTTACAACACCTTTGGTCACGGGGACTGAGGTGTTTGACGTCCTGACGTCATAGTTAGCCCGGCTAATCGCTAACCGGCACAAATCCTGCGTAAATAATATTTAGATGACGTGAAGCACCGACGCTCCGGAAAGTGTACAGTCTGTAAACATTTTCAAGATCAACCCCGTCATTATATCAGTTTCGATAGACCATCAAAGAACACCGATTCCTACCAAGCATGATTCACGAGTCTATTGAAATAAAAAGAAAAACATCGTAATTTCAATAGAGAGGATGGATGGGTGCTGGCATCTGCTTGGGATTAATAGCTCGTTCTGCGTAGATCGGACCATGAATAATTAATATTTTAAAGCTGAAGGTAGCCAAGCAACTATGACATCCGGACTTCAAACACATCAGTAACCCCTCCCCCAGTATATGTGAAAAAAAGTGAAAAGTGATCCGTAATATTAATTTTATTCAAAGTTGAAATCTAATTAATTTCTTACCTCCCCGCGGCATTCCTCCAAAGCCCTCCCGAAATGAGCTGCAGCATGGCTCATAACTTCAGCAGGCTCATAACTGCGAAGGGAGTTCGCAGAATCCAAGACAAAAGCGACAGCAATTCCACAACCCAACCAATACCAGGAGGAACCCATAATGTCGTGGTGAGCTAACGAATTCGCACTGCAATGGCTCCTACTGTGAAATCTCTTCATTATAACTAGATTTAATTTTTTTAAATGTATATATGATATGTTATTACCTTATTAGTTATACAACATAACTTTATTTCTCGTACTTCTTCCCTTTGATTATTAGCATAGGGTCTATTTTTGCATTTAAACCGCATTACCGTTTGTTGCCTATCGGGCATGATGATACCCGTCGCGTGCAAATAGGCGAAACCACGTTCAAGAACTAATTGATAGGCTTTAATATAACAAGTCACGTTGCACTTATTAACCAGACTTGTAAAACGTATGCCGTTGTCAAATTATTTAGGCGTTTTTGATTGTCATCTTTTCGTTGACGGATTATACACGATAACTTGCGATTGTACTTTATCCACGTGGTCTTAATGACTTGATTATGTAAAATGATATTATGTTGTAAGCTTATTATGAAGGCTAGTAATAGGTACCTTCTATGTTATTATGTCGTTAACTGTCTACTAGGTTAGCTATTATCTAACACTTTATTACTAAAGTATACATACTCATGGCCAAATTTAGAGGAACGCAAAAAAGTGTGTATTAAACAAAATATCATGGATATTTGTGACAATTAAGTTTATTAATTTGAAATTCGCTTATTATTTGTTAATTTAAAGTTGTAAACGTTGAAAATACAAACGATCAAGTGACAATAATTAACCAAATTAAGAAAAATAAAAAAAATATAGTAAAGAAACAATTTTGTACGCAACATTTTTTTTCATAAATACTTAGTAAATTCTTTAACGTGGGCTGTAATCAGTAGCTAGTGTTGCCCCCTCCAGCTCTTCAAACTGCTTTGAGAGTCCTTGGCATACTCCTAATCAATTTCTCAATAAAAACTGGATGGATTGCGTTCCATTCTTCCTGTAATTCATTTTCAAGATCTCTCAAATTAGCGGGCAAGGATTTCTTATCTTACTTTGTTTTCCAAGCTTCTCCCATACATGATCTATGGGGTTCAAGTCGGGCGAGGGCACTGGCCACTCCATAGCATTGATTTTAACATCTCGTAGGTATTCGGCAACTACGGCTGCAGTATGCTGGCGTGCATTATTATGCCTAAAACAAACATATCTCCTATAAAAGGGGGAAATGGTACTACAATTTCTTCCAAAATCTCAGTAACATATCGTGCCGCTACTATACAAATACCACCCCATACCATAACTGACCCTCCACCATATGCCCCTTTTTCAATGATGTTGCATCCGGACGTCTCCACACATAAATTTTTCCATTATCTAGCTTCAGGCAAAGTCTGGACTCATCTCTGAATAGAACTTGACTCCAAGCTTCGCCTTTCCAATTTTCGTGATTGCGATCAAAATTAACTCAAACTAATCTATAGCGTTTGGTAAGAAGTATTAGTGAATTTATTCCGGCCGACTTCAGTGTTTTTCTCACAGTTTTCGAACTTACTGTAACCTCTCGAACTTTTTTTATAGGATAGGGTGGAAACGAGCACACAGTCCACCTGATGGTAAGTGGTTGCTGTGGCCCATAGACATCCACATCTATCCTCACTTCCGAATCAAAATGCAGATGCGTTGTCACCCGTGAGGACTAAGATGGAATGCCTCTTTTCCAGTAAAAAGGGTCTCCGGTTCTCTACACTCACCACACGAAACACATCAGTTTCAAGCTGCTATTTGACGCTGGTATTCTGTGAGAGCGTGGTCCTTCCTCGGTCGAGCTGACCCATTCGTGCTACAACTATACTACTAATATATCTGCAGCATGGCTCTACCACGCATAAAACTTCTTGGAGCTTCGTCCTTATCTCAAAAGAAGTTAAGGTCCAGTTTATAAGCACGCTGGTAACGATAAACCGGTCATCTCTGGCCAGAGTTTTCCGTTTACGTCCCTGTCCTGCGAGCCTCGTATCCTGTCTGGTCTGCCGATAACTCTTTACCACTCAGTGTACCACAGATTTTGATACTTGTAATATTTGGGCCACATGTTTATATTATGGGCACACATGTTTACATTGAAGTTGAACACAGTTTCAATTGAAGTAACAGCCCTAGTGACTTGAGTAGCGTTTAGATCTGGAATTCTCAGTTTATGGCCAGTACGCACGATGATTACAACAAAAGAAATATTTTTTTTACGTTCCGCTAAATTTGGCCATGAGTGTATACTTATTAATTTCATATCATTTACTTGAAGTATTGACTGTGAGTCATCATCATTTTCATCAAAACGTAAGCTCGTAAAGGTCCAATGCTGGACATAGATTTCTCCCATTTTAGGAAAGGTAGATGGGGGGGGGGGGGGTTTGCCTTAACCACCATGCTTGACAGGTGGATTGGAGATCGTAGTACCAGATGTGTCCCACCTTTGTCGCTGCTCCCATTCATCGGTTTGGATAAACTGGCGTAAACTAGATTACGTTCTCGAGTGGCAGCCTCATACCGGTAGGTGAAGTGTAGGGCGGCCCCCTACTAGATAGAGTGATGACCTGATAAGACATGCAGGAAGTCGATCGCTGCAGGTGGATCAGGACCGGGCTTTGTGACATTCCTTGTGGGAAGGTTAAGTTCAGCAGTCGAATTGTGAAGGTGATAATAATGATGATGTAAAGTAGATGGTTAAACCACCACCTAAGAGATGCCAGAGAGCTTTTTGGTATTTTCCATAGTCCAACCAAAGTTGTGTTCCAGTGTGAAGGGTATTCTAGTCCACAGTGGTAACAAGATACTGCAGGTATCTTTTTTTTTATAGGAGAGGGGACAAACGAGTATGCGGCTCACCTGATGGTAAGTGATTACCGCCGCCCATGAACAACTGCAACACCAGGGGAACCGGGGGAATTGCAGATGCGTTGCCGGCCCTTTAAAAAGGAGTAGGCTCTTTTCTTGAAGGTCCCACAGTCGTATCGGTCCGGAAAAATCGCTGATGGTAATCGATTCCACAAGGAAGTTGTGCGAGGAAGAAAACATCTAAATCGCACAGTGGTGGACCGCCAATCATCCAGATGGAGTGGATGGTATCGGGAGTTCTGTCGCGATGTGCGTTCGTGAAATTTGGCGGCTGGGATTAATCCGAACAATTCCACAGAGCACTCCCCGTGCTAAATGCGAAAGAAAATGCAAAGGCATGAAACATCTCTTCGCAGTGCCAATGAATCGAGCCGATTGGATCTTGTTACGAGTTCTTAGTTTTCAGTTGATAGTTTGAGGTGATTTATATGTGATTTAACTACGTTGCATCATCGTATGGCTCCAGCACGAATACGTCAACTCGACTGGCGAAGGGCCACGCTTGCACAGAACGCCAATATGAATTAACAGCATACTGCTATAGTGTTTCGTACGGTGAGTGACAAGAACCGGAGAACCTTTTTACTGGTAATGAGGCATTCCATCTTAGTCCTCAGAGGTGAAAACGGCTCTGCATTTTTATTCTTAATTGAAGATAGATGTATGTTTCTATGAGCCATGGTATTATCTTACTACCAGGTGAACTGTGTGGTTGTTTGTCACTCTTACTATTATAAAAAACATCTGTGCAGCTCACACGTGATAGAAACGAAACCTTTTTTTTTATAGGATAAGGGTGACAAACGAGCACACAGTCCACCTGATGGTAAGTGGTTGCTGTGGCCCATAGACATCCACATCTATCCTCACTTGCGAATCAAAATGCAGATGCGTTGTCACCCGTGAGGACTAAGATGGAATGCCTCTTTTCCAGTAAAAAGGGTCTCCGGTTCTTTACACTCACCACACGAAACACATCAGTTTCAAGCTGCTATTTGACGCTGGTATTCTGTGAGAGCGTGGTCCTTCCCCGGTCGAGCCGACCCATTCGTGCTACAACTATACTACTAATATATCTGCAGCATGGCTCTACCACGCATAAAACTTCTTGGAGCTTCGTCCTTATCTCAAAAGAAGTTAAGGTCCAGTTTATAAGCACGCTGGTAACGATAAACCGGTCATCTCTGGCCAGAGTTTTCCGTTTACGTCCCTGTCCTGCGAGCCTCGTATCCTGTCTGGTCTGCCGATAACTCTTTACCACTCAGTGTACAACTCGACTGGCGAATAGCCACGCTTGCACAGAACGCCAATATGAATTAACAGCATACTGCTATAGTGTTTCGTACGGTGAGTGACAAGAACCGGAGAACCTTTTTACTGGTAATGAGGCATTCCATCTTAGTCCTCAGAGGTGAAAACGGATCTGCATTTTTATTCTTAATTGAAGATAGATGTAAGTTTCTATGAGCCATGGTATTATTTTACTACCCAGGTGCACTGTGTGGTTGTTTGTCACTCTTACTATTATAAAAAACATCTGTGCAGTTCACACGTGATAGAAACGAAACCTTCAGTAAAGGAGACCAAGACAATATGAATTATCGCATTCTAACTCATTCTCTCGTAGGCTAAATCCTACAGATGTATGTTTGTCTGGTTTTAGTGTCGCCATTCCGTTACATCGAGTTTCACAACAATTCTAAAGAAGTTTTCATTTCAAACAATTTCATTTATTTTCTTGTTTGTTACTCTAATGTTTTACCCATTATTGTCCATAGATGTCTACATCTATCCTCGATTACGAATCATAATTGCGTTGTTGTTGCACAGATGCGTTGTTACCCGTGAGGACTAAGATGGAATGCCTCGTTTCCAGTAAAAACGATCTCCGGTTCTCTACACTCACCAAATGAAACACAGCAGCATTAAGCTGCTGTGTTCTGCTGTGCTCCTCGGTCGAGCCGAGCCATTCACGCACCAACAACAACTATACCAGTAATATAGCTGCAGCAGCGCCTTCGCCAGGGTAAAATTGAGAATCTAAACCATGCAGGGAGCCACACAAACACGTACAAAAAATTGCAGCAATTTAGGAAGAATTCAGTGACAAACACCTATACGAACGAAGTTCCTTATTATTGATAAACGTATTATATTATTGATTAACAAATACAAATAAATGTATTACTAGCATCTATTAAAATGAAGCGTCATTTAAAATAAAATACACTATAACACAAGGGGTAGTGACGAAAAATCTTACACTATTTGTCGCCTAGCTCCCATCCGCCAAACCCGTACCGTCTGATAAGGAACTTCATTCCAAAAGATAAAGTTTGTATTATGAAAATATTTTACTGAACGCAGTTATTTATATAATATATAAATACTTAGTTGAGCTTTAAATCGGTACAATAATAAGAAATTCGGATCACGATTGCCATTCCACGGCCCATTGCTAGTGGAATCATTTTCCTATAGCGGCCGGGTCTGTCGGGAAGTGATGGATGCATGTCGCACGTGACGGTGGCCAGTTGGAAGTTGGTAGAGGTATAGACAAACGAATAACCCCATAGATTTAGATATTACAGAGAGAGAGGGAGAGACAGAGAAGGAAAGAAAGAGTTCTGGATACGAGTAATAATAAACTGCAGCTATATAAGTAGTATAGTTGTAGCACCAATGGGTCGGCTCGACCGGGGAAGGACCACGCTCTCACAGAATACCAGCGTAAAATAGCAGCTTAACGCCTGTGTTTCGTATGGTGAGTGTAGAGAACCGGAGACTCTTTTACTGGAAACGAGGCATTCCATCTTAGTCCTCACGCGTGACCACGCATCTGCATTTGATACTTTATTAAGGATAGATGTAGATGTCTACGGGCCACAGTAACTACTTACCATCAGATGGACTGTGTGCTCGTTTGTCATTCTATCCAAAAAATGCTGCATCATGGCTCCACCACGTAAAAAATATTAAAGGAATTAGATGGTAGAACATCGTTTCTTAAAATCAGCTAAGTTACAATAAAAGTTAATAATGCTATTTTTCTTGTAGATGAAAAATAACAGTCAAATTAGTAAAAATATTTATTTCCACACTGTGCTGTTTTTGAAAAGTAATTTCCCGAGAGGTGCAGCTTCCATGAATTTTCTTCACACGCGGTGATTTGTTCCATCAATCATCGCAGCGAGGCGGCGAGGTGGGCATCGAAAACAATTTGTCAAGCTATAATGATCCCGTTTCTGACAGTGAGATAGCTTTTACCTGAAAGTTTGAAACTTATTTAAGTATTTACGAGGGTGAAACAACAATATTATTTTATTTATTTATTTATTTACTCTTAATTGTACACCAAAATATAAAATAACGAGTACAGTATAGAATAGAATAGAATAGAATAGAATAATTTTACTATATAAGTACAAAATTTATTTTAGAAACAGCTTGGAAGCGATCACCTCATTCCCAGGGGTTATTATCAACCATGTATTCATTTATACTATAATAATCCTTTTTATACAGTTTCAACTTAACAAAACATTTAAACTTGCTAATAGAGAGAGCCTGTACACTTTCCGGGACCTTGTTGTAATAGCGTATACATTGCCCCAAGAATGAATTACTGACTCTGTGGAGTCGAGAAACTGGTATCACTAGCTTGTGTTTGTTCCTAGTGTTTACAGAATGCACATCACTTTTTTTACTAAAACTACCTTTGTTTTTGTGAACATACATTAAATTTTCGTAAATATACTGAGAGGTCAAAGTTAATATATTTATTTCTTTAAATTTATCTCTAAGAGACTCTCTCAGTTTTAGGTTGTAAATAGCTCTAATGGCCCTCTTCTGTAAAACAAAAATAGTTTTTGAATCAGCCGCATTTCCCCATAGCAAAATCCCATAAGACATTATGCTATGGAAATAACTGAAATAAACTAATCTAGCTGTCTCAACACTAGTGAGACCTCTTATCTTTTTTACAGCATAGGCTGCAGACCTTAGTCTGCTTGCTAGTTTGGATATATGGGGGTCCCACTGAAGCTTTGCGTCGAGAGTGATGCCAAGAAAAACAGTGGATTCAACAGGGCTCAGTTCTTCCTCATTTAAAAACACATTGGTTCTCAGATTTTAACATTCGTTGTTGTAAATTTAATACATTTAGTTTTATTTCCGTTTAAATGTAAATTATTAACGTTAAACCAATGCACTAATTTTGATATAGCATTATTCACTTCGTCACATTTAAATGATTGACGTTTAAGTTTAAAAATCAAAGAAGTATCATCAGCAAATAATACTATATCATGATTATCCTCTACAATAGAAGATAAGTCATTAATATACACTAGAAATAGGAATGGGCCGAGAATTGAGCCCTGAGGGACACCCATTAGTACAGGTGAGCCGGAAGAACTTTTACCATTGATAATAAACTTTCTGCATTCTATTACTTAAATATGAAATTATAAGTTTAAGCGCTGTGTTCTTGACACCATAGAACTGTAGCTTTCTGATTAATATCTCATGGTGAACGCAGTCGAAGGCCTTGAAGTTAAATCTAAAGTAGAATAGGTACAACAGGCGGTCTTATCACTATGAAAGTGATCTCTTCCAGACAACCTTAGCGTAGCGAACTGATGCAAACAGTATTTAAAAATAGAGGGGGGGCGTACAAAATAAAAATAAAAATATGAAAATACATACATAAAATAATAAAATAATATTTTGGTATTCTTTAAAAAACAATTAAAAAGTTTTGAAATGTACGATTAAAAAGTTTTAAGTATAGAGTCTCGAAGATAAAAATTTAAGGAGATCAATATTTTATATACAAACATATAAGTATTTTTAAAAAAAATATTTTTTATATCAAATAAAGGTGACAATAGAGCACATAGTTCACAGATGGTAAGTGGATGCTGCAGCCCTTTGACATTTACATCTATTCTCGATAAGGAATCAAAACGTTGCGTTGCATTGTCACCTCTGAAGATTACACTGGAATGCCTCGTTACTAGGTCTATTAGTATAGTCAAATTAATGTCTCCAGGTGAACTATTAATTCGTTTATTTCTCTAACATTGTAAATATATTTAAATATAACATTGTAAATATATTTAAATAAGTTTACTTATTTGCACCCTTGTCGTATAGAGTAACAGAGGTACACAGTTGCGCTCGCTTCCCACCTGCTCTCCTTATTATCACTAAACAATAAAACCGAACGCGACAGACATACACGCGACTTTATTTGCTAGAAAATATAAAAATTTACATATAAAACAGGTCGAGATTTCTTTCAAAATATTTATTCCTCCCCTGGCAACACTACGTGACGTGAATGAATTCGGGGGTTGGTATCTGGCAACATACGATCGCTCATTGTCTGCTCCCCCCTATACGATACATTCAATGTATGCGATTTAGCCTCTCATATTTTTAGACTTTCGTTTTTTATTGTGATTTTGTAGTCTCTTCCTTATAAAATTTCAAAAACCAAAGAGTTTTGTGGAAAACAATTTAATTAATGATTACTTATAAATACAGACGTGGTAGAGCCATGCTGCAGCTATATTAATGGTATAGTTGTAGCACGAATGTGCCTGCTCGACCGGAGAAGGACCACGCTCTCACAGAATCCAGCATAAAATAGCAGCTTGAAGCTACTGTGTTTGGTATGATGAGTATAGAGAACCGGAGACCCTTTTTACTGGAACCGAGGCATTCCATCTTAGTCCTAACGGGTGACGACGCATCTGCATTTTGATTCTTAATTGAGGATAGCTGTAGATGTCTATGGGCTACAGCAAACACTTACCATCAGGTGGTGTATGCTCGTTTGTCACCCATATCCTATAAAAAAATGACACAAATAAATAAAATTGAGGTGTCTGTTTATAATGTCAAAATAACATATTTTTATTAAGTTAATGTATATGACTACAAAATGAAGTATGTAGTTATAACCAAAAAACAATTTTCATGTTTTTTCTGTCTGTCTGTCTGTTTGTACCGGCTAATCTCCGAAATAGGTGAACCAATTTCCACGATATTCTCACTGGCAGATAGCTGATGTTATATAGCGTAACTTAACTATTATTTTAGAAAAATAATTAGGATTCTACGCAAATAAATCAAAACCCATGAAATCCAACCACCAATCCATTCATCCAAAGTCGCGGGAACCAGGGAAACATAAACCACTAAAAAAATTACGAGATAATCTTTATATATAAAAATTACATGTGACATTGCTTGTCCGCGATGAAATCTTAAACTACTGAACTGATTGCAATGAAATCCGCTAAGTGACCCTCAAAAAAGTTTTTATTATGAACTTACGGATTTTTTATAGGAAGAGTCGTCGGAAAGGGCAGAACAAAGTCTGCCTGGCCAGCTAGTAATGTATAAAGGAAAATGCCGTGTAGTGGCGTCGTACAAGAATCCACTACCCATATTGTCATTCCTTGAGTGTCGCAAGAGGCGATAGAAGGACATGAACATGAATGAATCTGATAACAATGCAAAATTAAAAAAAAACTGCGGTTGTCAACTCGCCTGTCAAACGTGGTAATCCATGCGGAACGACTCCGACTTTTAAAAAGCTCTAATAATGATAATATATAGTTTTTAATTAATAATAAAATGATTTTTGGATTTAAAGTTGCAGCCTATTTACGTCACACTGCTGGAACAGGTCTCCTCTCATTTCTGAGAGGGTTTTTGGATTTATTAGAAACCATATAGTGCAGAGCGAACAGTCCATCTAGTAAAGTTGTAGCACGAATAGGTCGGCTCGACCGGGGAAGGACCACGCTCTCACAGAATACCAGCGTAAAATAGCAGCTCAATGCTCCTGTGTTTCGTATGGTGAGTGTAAAGAACCGGAGACCCGTTTTACTGAAAAAGAGGCATTCTATCTTAGTCCTCACGGCTGACAACGCATCTGCATTTTAATTCGCAAACGAAGATAGATGTAGATGTCTATGGGCCACAGTAAACATTTACCATCAGGTGGACCGTGTGCTCGTTTGTCACCCTTATTCTATAAAAAAAACCTGGAGTTACTGCAACCCATGGATCCTGCAAACGACTTCCAAAAGATTATAATTTAAAATTAAAAATTTTGTACAACCTACTTCTATTTAAATTATTAAGAATAACTCAAAAACTATTGGTCAAACCATGATCAAATTAATATAGGACCACATGTGAAGCACCAGCTTTCAAATAAAAATAAAAAAAGAATCATCAAATCGGTTGATTCAGTAAGAAGTTATGAGGTAACACACATAAAAAAATCATACAGTGAAATTGAGTACCGTCTCCTTTCTAAAGTCGGTAGAAAAATGTCACAGATACGTTGTGATCACTAGGAGTGATACTTCTCTCTGTTATTGGGTTAGCTAACGATACACTTAAATTGACCGAACCAAAAACAGAAGCAGATAATAGCGTGGTACCTACCCTGATGGAGCCCAAGTAAAGAATAGAATATACGAGTAGTATTTTTTATTTAATATATATTACAAGTAATTCTTATTGAAAGCCATTTTTTTACTTGTACCACTGGTTCCCTCTATTTTTGGAAGAACCAGCAAGATACCCAGCAGGAGATTTTTTTCAAAGTAAATTGTACAATAAGAAAGGTTGCACAAGATATTTACAAAAATTATTGAAAAAACAGCTTCGAACGTGGTTAACTATGACATTGGGACGTCATACATCTCAGTCCCCCCCCCCCCCCCACCCGTGACTATGGGTGCTGTAAAGTGCTCGAAACGTCGGGAATATAAAATAAGTTAATATACGCGATAAAATCCGTAAAATTAGCTTTATTTAAATGTCTAGTTTTCGCGTAAATATTAGAAATCATTAAGCATTATTAAACGTATTAAATTAAACGTGTTTATACGTGGTAGAGCCATGCTGCAGCTATATTAGTAGTATAGTTGTAGCACGAATGGGTCGGCTCGACCGGGCAAGAACCACGCTCTCACAGAATACCAGGGTCAAATAGCAGTTTAACACGGCTGTGTTTCGTATGGTGAGTGTAGAGAACCGGAGACCCTTTTTACTGGAAAAGAGGCATCACATCTTAGTCCTCACGGGTGACAACGCATCTGCATTTTGATTCGCAAACGAGGATAAATGTAGATGTTTATGGGCCACAGCGACCACTTACCATCAGGTGGACTGTGTGCTCGTTTGTCACCCTATACTATAAAAAAAAAACTTACATAATATGCTGGTATTCTATGAGAGCGTAGTCCTTCCCCGGTCGAGCCAACCTATTCGTGCTAAAGCCATCATATTATGGTTCCCATCTGTCTCTGCCACGTTGCACTGAAAGTATATTTTCTACTAATTGATGTGAAATATAATTTATACGTCAGCATTAAATTTTAATGAGTTCTTCGAACACACTACACCTTCATCCATCAGCTTGTCAGCACTTTCCGCAAGAAGAAAAATGCCAAATTAGATTTTCACTTGCACTTACAAAATTGTTACCTATTTTATCTTACCTTTTGATAAACCCTTGCAAAACCCAACCGCAAATATAAGTAAGCTTACCAACAGCTAATAGTGGTTCAGGTGTTTGCTTAAAACAAAGGAAAACTAACCCTATTCTCATACAAAAAAGATCGTGGAGGCTCCATGAATACTATGTTTGTCGCGACATAAATAAAAAGGTCTTTGATATATTTGCGATGAAAAATGTTAATGCTTGTACGAAATAAATCTTATAATAAAGGGAATAGGCAATGAGACATGTAGTCCTCTTATTTAAAGTCAAATGCAGGTGCCCCTATGGCTGTAGTAACCACAGCTGACATTCAGGCAAAAATTGTAAGTTATTTGCTTTGGCTGTATTGTGATTCCCGTGTTTCTGATATTGCATTTCATGATAGCTCTGATCTCATCGCAAAAACACTGCATCGGGCACAGTTAATTGGGTACCTCTATATTAACACGTACAATGAATCTACAGCTACTAGCAGGAAAAATATAATTTTTCCTAATTAATAGAATCAGGTGTTACTTTGCAGAAATCCATTATATTAAAGTTGGTTATAATTACCTTGCGTACATCCGCTCGGTAAAATAAAATGATGTGTCTTACCTAGTTCGAAGAGCACCTCCCGCCTTCCCTCAATTGCGTGCACTATCCTCGTCACCGCTAATCCCAGCAACACTACTCCCAACACCACTACACTGGGAAAGACACACTACTTACCACAATACGACACGTGTTTCGCCTCTACACGAGGCATCTTCAGGTAAAGTAGACTTTGCGATTGCTGACCGCTAAGGTCTTAGGAGAGTGCTCTCTTCGTTCTTCTCTTCTTAGTAATTTTTACCAGCTTTAATATAATTTTTCCTGCCAGTATCTGTAGACATCTTGCGATAATTCGATTTAAACATAAATTTCCGTTATACCTCTACGCTGTATCAATCACAACCTATTTTCCTTTTTTTTATAGAAAAAGAGGACCAAGGAGCACACAGTCGACCTGATGATAAGTGGATGCTGTGGCCCATAGGCACCTACATTTATTTTTAACTAAGAGTTGAAATGCAGAAGCGTTGACTCCCTTGAGGACGAAGATGAAATGCCTCATTTCCAGTAATCAGGTTTTGCAGTTCTCTACACATACCATACGAATGGCAGCATGAAGCTGCCATTTCACGTTGGTATTCTCTGAAAGTGTGGTCCTTCCCCGTCAAGCTGCCCCATTCGTGCTACAACCATAACACAACTGCAGCGTTGCTCTACCATATATAAACTTTTTTAACAGTGGTAGAGCCACGCGGCAGCTTTTGCTGTCGCACGGATGGGCCGGCTCGAACCGGGGTGGTACCACGACCTCACAGAAAACCAGCGTGAAGTAGCGGTTTACCTCTAAGTTTCGCTTGGTGAGTGCAGGTGGCCTGAGGCCCTTTTTACTGGAAATGAGGCATTCCATCTTAGTCCTCAAGGGAGTCAACGCTTCTGCATTTCAACTCTTAGTTAAAAATAAATGTAGGTGCCTATGGGCCACAGCATCCACTTATCATCAGGTCGACTGTGTGCTCCTTGGTCCTCTTTTTCTATAAAAAAAAGGAAAATTGACAACGCATCTACATTTTGATTTGTAATAGAGGATAGATGTAGATGTCTATGGGCCGCAGCAACCACTTACCATCAGATGGACTGTGTGCTCGTTTGTCACCCTTATCCTATAAAAAAAAACTTCCTTTTACAGTGGTCATAAATTTAAAAAAAAACTGCTGATGGCTCTTATAACCTTTACATTAGTTCTAAGCCATATTGAATTTAATACTTAGTCCGAGAAAATTATGATTCACCTAAGATTATTCTTTTAGTGCATTCGCTTGCCACGGGGACTACAATCTACTGATAAATTGCCTTTTCATGATTCATTGGTCGTACCTCGACGAAATACATTAAGATGATTTGATCGCTAATGCAGTAATGAGTACGTCGCATCCACTTTATTTTTCAATTTAAACCTTTATCCACTTACTGCCTTTTACCGCATTGGAATGATTCTGTTTTGTTATTCAACATGTCTTGCATATAATGCATTAAACATGTACTTCGACACATTCAATATAATTACAAATACTTACAGTACACATGCCGCAGGAAAATTGATGGGTGCAGGTGGTTTAGGATCGTAGTTGGCAGTCTTTATAGGAGTCATTTTTTTATAGGATAAGGGTGACAAACGAGCATACAGTCCACTTGATGGTAAGTGGTTGCTGCGCTCCATAGATATCTACATCTATCCTCTATTACAAATTAAAATGCAGATGCGTTGTCTCCCGTGCGGACTAAGATGGAATGCCTCATTTCCAGTAAAAAGGGTCTCCGGTTCTCTACACTCACCACACGAAACAGCAGCGTTAAGCTGCTATTTTACGCTGGTATTCTGTGAGAGCGTGGTCCTTCCCCGGTCGAGCCGACCCATTCGTGCTACAACTATGCTACTAATATAACTGCAGCATGGCTCTACCACGAATAATTTTTTTCAGTAGTGTACTCATTATCAGCTAAGATACCGACTGTATCCAGTAATGAAACAACTTGACTGGATATTATAAAATTAGTTGTTATTAATCATACATTGAGCCGTGTAATGGCGGTGTAATATTATCTACTACTCCATATCGCTCCATGGGTGTCGTAAGAAACGACGGAAGGTAACAGTATTTTCCTAATAACAACTCGAAATAATAAAAACTGCGGTTGCCAACCCGTTAGTCAACTGCGTGGCAACTATAGCAAAATCCCCCCATGAGGCAATCTATGAGGGATTACAACCCGGTTAGCGTTATAACTAAGACATAATCGACCCAATCTCTGGGTGAGGCCTATGTTCAGCAGTGGACTTTTATAAGGTGTAATGGATGATTCCACAAAAGTCCACTGCTGAACATAGGCCTCACCCAGAGATTGGGGCAATTATGACACAATTATAACGAAAACAAACAAGCACACAGTCCACCTGATGGTAAGTGGTTGCTGTGGCCCATAGACATCTACATCTATCTTCGATTACGAATCAAAATGCAGATGCGTTGTCACCCGTGAGGACTAAGATGGAATGCCTCGTTTCCAGTCCAGGTCTCCGGATCTCTACACTCACCATACGAAACACAGCAGTGTTAAGCTGCTATTTACGCTGGTATTCTGTGAGAGCGCGGTCCTTCCCCGGTCGAGCCGACCCATTCGTGCTACAACTATACTACTAAAGCTGCAGCATGGTTCTACCACGTCTATAACGTGTCTTAGTTATCACACTTGGCGGGTTGTAATCCGTAGCTCTTTTATTATTTTTAGCTGTTACTAAGAAAGCGCTGTTGCCCCTCTACTGTTTCAGTTTACCTCCTTCGCTTCTTACGACACTTATCGAACAATATCGGAGTAGTGGATATTCTTACACTTCCCTCGCACTATTAGATGTAATTATAACGATATTTATTTGTAATGGACTAATGTCCAAACGCCGTTAAGTGCCGTGTTGTCTCTATCACTTTAAATCAAAGTAATTGTGACGCAACCTCAAAACTTGCAAACAAGACTGTACAATCAGTGCGTGTTGCCAGTGATGACCTATGGTACTGAGACGTGGCCCTTCACTGCTGGCCGCATGAGGAAGCTCAAGGTCGCTCAGCGAGCTATGGAGAGGGCTATGCTCGGGGTTTCTCTGCGTGATAAACTTAGAAATGAGTATATCCGCAGTAGAACCAGAGTAAGCGATATAGTCCAACGGATTAGTAAGCTGAAGTGGCAATGGGCCGACCATATAGCTCGAAGAACCGACAACCGTTGGGGAAAAAAGGTTCTCGAGTGGCGGCCTCGTACCGGCGGACGAAGTGTAGGGCGTCCCCCCACTAGATGGAGTGACGACCTGGTAAGATATGCAGGAAGTTGATCGATGCAGGTGGCTCAGGACCGTGCTTTGTGACATTCTTTGGGGGAGGCCTATGTTCATCAGTGGACTTGTGAAAGTCTGTAATGATGATACTTAACAACATCTTAAAATTAAGTAGCATTTGAGGATTTGGCCATAATACAACAAAAGTAATAGATGTTAAACCACCAGATGCAAACGTTTACATTAATTTAATTCCTTAAAATAGTCTGTCAATTTTTCTCTGCGCAAATTCTTACATGAAGTCAGTTTTTTAAACACTACGTGTTTGCGATGATCGCCTCTGATTATCTTAATTTAATGAACTGGCCTGTTACATGAACATATTACATTAAAAGTTATTTAAAACATCTGGTGGGTTATTCATGAGTTATTTTAATTGGTTGTGGTAGTTATTTGTAATCTACTTCGTTATATAGGTACTGAACATTTTTGTGGAATTTTGTTAATCTATACATATTAATAAAACTTAAAGTGTGTGTCTGTAATAACGAAATTACTACTTTTTATTGAGCGAAGGAAGTTTGCATGTTATTTATATGAATAAGAGTTTTAATAATGTCTGTCTGTCCGACTGTCCGAGCTAATCTTTTGAATGACAGAACTGATTGTAATGAAACTTGACGATCAGAAAGAGAGTAACACCAATAGTAACCTAGGAATAGTATACTTCATACTTCATACTTAGCCAACAGTACCCTTATTCGGAAAATTTGGAGATTATTTTGTGAAAAATCTCCAACAAGCACTAGCTTATAATAATTGTCTTAAATCTGAACAACTCCACGTTTAAAGACCCAGTGAAGCCGGGGTGGGTCGCTAATGTAATTTAAAAGATTAAAGTAATATGATAAACAATACTCAATACTCAATACTCAATAACTTTATTGCATTCCATAGGTTACAAAAGGTGTTACAGAGTTTTATGGTATCTCTATGGGCCCTGATGGGCGCAAGATTCCTAGATATGATGTCATCTCGTTTTGTGTAGAAGCTTGGATTTTTTTTGACAAATTTGCATAGTTCCAAAATATAGATACAGGGCAGGCTTAAAATATTATACTTCTTGAAGTAAGGCTTACAGCTTTCTGTGTTTTGTATATTAGCTATGATTCGTATTAGTTTTTTTTGTTTAGTTAATAAACTTGGGGCATCAGTACTGCCTCCCCATAGGACAATGCCGTAGCTGAGCCATGCATGTGCATACGCGTAGTAGGTTGTTATCGCGGTGGTTATGTTGTATTGTTTTTTTTTACTTCTCGTAATGCGTACATAAAACTGCTTAACTTTCTATGTAATTTTTCTATGTGTGGTTCCCAAGTAATATGGGTATCTATTATTAGGCCTAGTAATGTGTGCTCGTTAACAGTATCTATAGTGAAGCCGTCATTATCTATTTTTATATTTAATTTTGGTTTTTGATATGGGTGAAAAGACATTATTTTAGTTTTTGATAAGTTTATCCGCAGGTTATGTTTAGTTAGCCAGTCCGTTGTTTTGAATAATATGCTGTTAATTTTTTCTATTAGATATGTTTTTTTTTATATAGAATAAGGATCACAAACGAGCACACAGTCCACCTGATGGCAAGTGGTTGCTGCGGCCCATAGACATCTACATCTATCCTCTATTACAAATCAAAATGTAGATGCGTTGTCACCCGTGAGGACTAAGATGGAATGCCTCATTTCCAGTAAAAAGGGCCTCCGGCCACCTGCACTCACCAAGCGAAACGCAGAGGTAAGCCTCTACTTCACGCTGGTTTTCTGTGAGGTCGTGGTACCACCCCGGTTCGAGCCGGCCCATCCGTGCGACAGCAAACGCTGCCGCGTGGCTCTACCACTGTTTAAAACTTGTTGGACTTTAGCTTGATACAAGAATATAAATGTCGTCCGCAAACATGACACAGTACAACAATTCCAAAATAAACTTTATTTATGTGACAATAAGCACTAGTTTATAATAATTGTCTTAAATCTGAACAACTCCACGTTTAGAGAGCCAATGAAGCCGGAGTGGGTCGCTAATGTAATTTAAAAGACAAGAGTAATATGATAAACAATTCCAAAATAAACTTTATTTATGTGACAATAAGCACTAGTTTATAATAATTCTCTTAAATCTGAACAACTCCACGTTTAGAGACCCAATGAAGCCGGAGTGGGTCGCTAATGTAATTTAAAAGACAAGAGTAATATGATAAACAATTCCAAAATAAACTTTATTTATGTGACAGTAAGCACTAGTTTATAATAATTCTCTTAAATCTGAACAACTCCACGTTTAGAGAGCCAATGAAGCCGGAGTGGGTCGCTAATGTAATTTAAAAGACAAGAGTAATATGATAAACAATTCCAAAATAAACTTTATTTATGTGACAATAAGCACTAGTTTATAATAATTCTCTTAAATCTGAACAACTCCACGTTTAGAGACCCAATGAAGCCGGAGTGGGTCGCTAATGTAATTTAAAAGACAAGAGTAATATGATAAACAATTCCAAAATAAACTTTATTTATGTGACGATAAACACTAGTTTATAATAATTCTCTTAAATCTTGATAACTCCACGTTTAGAGAGCCAATGAAGCCGCAGTGGGTCGCTAATGTAATTTAAAAGACAAGAGTAATATGATAAACAATTCCAAAATAAACTTTATTTATGTGACTGAAATTGTATTCATATTCGCTATTTTTCATTTTATAGAAGGAAGAGTAACAAATAAACACACAATCCACCAGATCGTATTTGGATGCTGTGGCTACATCTATCCTCAATTAGAATAGAAGGGTTCGAAACCCAGACGCGTTGTCGCCTGAGAACTTAGATCGTATGCCTCGTTACCATTACAAAGAAGCTCCATTTATTCTCATTCACCATTGCATACACATTACGCTGCTATTTTATTCTGGTATTCTGTGTGAACGCGGCCTACCTTTATCTTTTACTGGTAACTATGCATATATCTTCAAGGATGACCGCATCTGCATATTTACAACAAGAACCTATTCTTTATTTTATTTTTTGAATCGGCAGAACTTCAATTTAATATACAAAATAGTTACAGTTACCGAGTATTAACAGAAATATTTGAACTTAGGCAGCTTCCTACTAGGTACTAACCTAACCTAACAATAACATACAATATGATTTTTAGTCAACAGCGAATCACTTAAGACTTATCTTAACCAGTGTTTCCCAAACAGAGTTCTGCCATGGCCTGGTAATTTTCACACTGTACCTTCGTGACCCACTTAATACTTTTAAACCCAAGATGGTTCCATTAAGTAAAATAATACACATGTATTAATAGTAAAAATGTTTTAAAATGAATGTTAAAAGGAATGTTGCGACCCGGTATTTTATTTTGATGGCCCGGTAGGTACCGGGTCGTGACCCGGCAAATGGGAAACGATGATCTAAACCATAGTATAAAGAGAGGGGAAGTACGTTATCTTCATACAAACGCACTGCGCGCGGCTTGTATGTGTGCACCATAGTATCTATGAGGCGCCGTACGCACACTTAAACACAATCTCGAAATGTTTCTCCATGCGCCAGTCGAGCCTAACACCGCACGATGTTCGCGCGTCACGTAAGCGAGTCACTTATTATAGCATATAATTTTTCCTTGACGATGAGATACCTACTTACTTATTTTTGTTGTATTATTTGTCTATCAGACAGAGGAAGAATAGTAACTAAGTACCTACTTACGGTTATAAAATCGTAACTAAAAATAAGTAATTGACTAATTGTGAATCAGGTAAATAGAGCAAAGTTCGAATAATAACAACAGAACAAAAAATTGATTACAGTCTAAGTGGCAGGCGTTAGTAATTTTATGTTATTGTACGATGTTTTTTTTACAATATTTTAGTCGCTTTATTCAATTTTTTTATTATAGATATAGGGCCGGGCTTTAAACTAATGATTTGATGACAGTGACAACCCTGAGACAGTAGGCAATTATATCGCGGATTGTGCCGGAGTTAACCTACTTGGCCTCTCTTTATACTATGTCTAAACAATCATTAATAGTTTTTAAAACGTAACATAAAAAAGAAACGACACATGACAATGATATTTGCTCGCGCTGTCTATTCACCACGTCAGAAATATTTTATTACATTTTGTTAACTCGAAAACTATGTGCGATATGGTAAAATATTTAAAACTAGTGATCCGCCCCGGTTTGGGGTTCAATTGTGAATCTAAACCATCCAAGGACAAACTCAAACACACAAAAATTTCATCAGAATCGGTCAAGCCAGTTTCGAGTTTTAGTGAGACTAACAGCAATTGGTTTTTATTAATAGAGATAAAAATTGAGATTCTATTAATTTTACGTAAATACTAAAAAACGTATTATTTATTTATTTTGTTAATCAATAACATAATATGTAGAAACGTATTATATTATTGATTAACAAAATAAATACAAATAAATGAATTACCTAGCGTCTATTAAAATGAAACGTCATTTAAAATAAAAAAGTTTCGTAGTATATTATTATTGATAAACGTATTATACACAAGGGGTAGTGACGAAAAAATCTTACACTTTTTGTCCCCTAGCTCCCATCCGCCAAACCCGTACAGTCCGAAGAACTTAGTTAAAACATAGTTTTAATGTAAAATAAGTTTATGTGATCATAATTATCAAAAGAACCTAGTATTTTATGTTTTTCAATTTGACGAAAGAATGTTTAAAAAAAATTCGAATGAAATATATCCTTGATTACTCCTGCCATTGCTCTCTATCTATGCTTGTAGTTACATCACAATCGTTTCAGCCATTCCGAAGATTACTCCGGACATACAGACACACAGACATAATTTTTACAAAATGTAAATAGCATGCAAATAAACTCCCGAGTTTAATATAAGCCAGTTATTTTGATATTACATACAGAATTCAATTTGATTTATGTCTATTAGATTTAAACATCTAATCAGACGGTCGGCGGGTCTTCACCAGTTTGTTGTCAATATTCCAAGCATAAGAACCAAACGGTTTTAGCAAAGGAGTGAAATAGCTTGCCGGCGTCTGTCTTTCATCTGCATACAATCTACTTCAGTATCACTTACGACCAGGTGGGATTGTGGTTAAACACTGGCTTATAATAAGAAAAAAAATAACAACGTAATGTAACAAGCTTTCACAATTTCCACAATATCAGCTATAGATACACAGCCGAGCAATTATCAACAGCTCGCCTGCAGTTCGTGCAGTCTTCTGCAAACGGCTGCAATTTGTTTATTCGAATCGCATCGCAATTAGCATTCCGAATAACAAACGACTGCTATTAACGAAACAAATTGATAGGATGCGCTGCAGCGAATATAATCGCTTCGAAATATTATCCATTCGGAAAAGTGGACGTGGAGCGTCGACATGGAGCTTGTTATGACTCTGATGATGATGATTGTGTGGGTCAGCGCCGAGACACCACAAGTCGTGGTGAATAACTTTAGCACGAGGATCGCGGAGGAGATGTTTAATTGCGCTAGTAAGGTGCGATCTATTTTTCGCTCTTGTATCTTTTTTTTATAGAATTAGGATGACAAAAAACACCCATTCTACCTCATAGTAATTGGCTGCTGCGGCACATAGACATCTACATTTATCCTTAATTAAAAATCAAAATGCAGATACGTTATCACCCTTGTGGACTGAGATGGAATGCCTCTTTTCCAGTAAAAAGAGTTTCCGGTTCTCTACACTCATCATACGAAACACAACAGCATTAAGCCTATATTTTACGTTGGTATTTCTGTAAGGGCGTACCCCAGTCATGGTTCTACCACGTATCTATATCTTAAATTATTTGCAACAAATAACATAGTTTTAGATGTAGTATATATGAAAAGAAAGGTGTGATCGTGAATATGTCACAAATTTGGACATGATTCTTCTTTTTATTAAATATAGTATATCTTATAATGTTACTGTTGAGATAACACTCAAGTTGTAACCTTGAGCTTGTGATATTTCTTACTTCACTCCAAAGTGGTCTTTAAACTAAACTTTTAATAAATAACTTAATATTCAAACACTCATTTTTGATATTTTTTTTATATTCTTCTTGAGCTATGTTCAAAATTTTAAGTCCTTGGCTCAGTTAGTTTTAAATCAATTACTAAATTCGACCCGAACAGATATACACGAAAGCTGGTTAATAAAAACCTAATAATAAAATTAAAAACCTACTTTAAAACAAAACTAAATCAAAATAATAAAATAATTCCATATTATATATTAATATTATTATTTTAATTATTCTGAAGTTGATTTTTACTATTTAATATTTACTTGATAAAAAAACAAAAACATACAGTCGAATTGAGTACCGTCTCCTTTATGGAAGTCAGCAGAAAACACGATAATTCCATCAAATTTGAGCAATGGCTCTTTCATTACTATACTATTTACTTTTGACAAACATTAATAAATATTTAACAAGATGTACGTGTTGTGCGTGCGTACATTCACCCATTGGTCATCTTATTGATTATATATTCTTGTGTGTGCCCAGCTGTGGACTTAATATACAGTTAATGTGATGTTAACATCGTTAGTTTTAGATGTTTCCAGGATTGGACTTCACAGACAAAATACTCGATTACTGGAAGCGTGACTACGTACTGAAGGATACAAATCTGGGATGCTTACTGATGTGTAGCCTAGTGAAGTTGAAACTGCTTCATGAGAATGGACAGTTACACGAACCAAATGTTAAAGGATTCATCACTGCCAGTGGGGCTGGTATTTTAATGTTTTATATTCGTTCAATTATTTAAAAAAAAGTTACCTCCACAGTAGATCTTCTCCTGTATCAGGAGGGAGTTTTATTTACACACGACAAACATATCAACTATCGTATATCGTTCTGTGGGTGTCGTAAGAGGTGACAGAGGGAAACTGAAACAGGAGATGCCCATTTCCTGTTATAGCAACATCTTCCTATAAACAACTCAAAATAAAACTGCGGTTAAAGTTGGCAAAAAATTACTTCGCGTACATCCGCTCGATTAAATAAAATGATGTTGTCTTTTTTTTTATAGGATAAGGGTGACAAACGAGCACACAGTCCACCTGATGGTAAGTGGTTGCTGTGGCCCATAGACATCTACATCTATCCTCTATTCCAAATCAAAATGTAGATGCGTTGTCACCCGCGAGGACTAAGATTGAATGCCTCATTTCCAGTAAAAAGGGCCTCCGGCCACCTGCACTCACCAAGCGAAACGCAGAGGTAAACCTCTACTTCACGCTGGTTTTCTGTGAGGTCGTGGTACCACCCCGGTTTGAGCCGGCCCATCCGTGCGACAGCAAAAGCTGCCGCGTGGCTCTACCACTGTCTTACCTAAGCGGATGCGTCAGCGGTCTGTATAAATGAAGAGTTGTTTTGGTTAGCCGCTCACTTAGCGGTCAGCCACCGCAGAGTCTAGATTACCTGAAGATGCCTCGTGTAGAGGTGAAACATTTTCGTCAGTGGTTTGTCTTTCCTAGTGTAGTGGTGTTTTCTAGGTAAGACACATCATTTTTCTGCCGACGTCCAAAAAGGAGACGGTACTCAATTCGGGTTTATGTTTTTTTTTTATGTGTGTTACCTCATAACTTTGTACTGGGCGAACCGATTTCGATGATTCTTTTTTATATGAAAGCTGATAGTTCTCGTGTGGTCCCATATGAATTTGATCAAGGTCAGACCAATGGTTATTGAGTTATTCCTAAATAACCTATATTGAAGTCGCTTATATTGAAGTCGGCTGTACAAAATTTTTAATTTTTAATTATATTTTATCGAGCGGCTGTACGCGAAGTAATTTTTTGCTAACTTTAATATAATGAACTTCCGCAAAGTAACGCCTGATTCTATTAAAATTGCGGTGCCAACCCGCTCGACAAGCGTAGCAACTGTGGCAAATCTATGAGGCATTTGGAAAGGTCCATGTTCGGCAGTGAATTTTCATAGGCTGTAATGGAATGGATGAAATGTATCCTAAGAGACATTTCACCTTAAGTTTTAGTGTTTTTTTTTTTTAATTTAGTCTTCCAATTATACAATAAACGTTTTTAACATTTTCATCTGACACACTGCATTACAGTTTGTCGCCAGTAGTTCTCGTCTTACATATGTTTATATAATCTGAAGTATAATTTCTTATACATATACTAACATCTACCAACGTCTATTTTATTATTTTATTTGTACATATTTAGTACAAAGTTTGTTATGAGGTCCACGTCAGACAAATAGTTTAATAGTGGTAGTAAATTTTTTAACAGTGGTAGAGCCACGCGGCAGCTTTTGCTGTCGCACGGATGGGCCGGCTCGAACCGGGGTGGTACCACGACCTCACAGAAAACCAGCGTGAAGTAGAGGTTTACCTCTGCGTTTCGCTTGGTGAGTGCAGGTGCCGGAGGCCCTTTTTACTGGAAATGAGGCATTCCATCTTAGTCCTCACGGGTAACAACGCATCTACATTTTGGATTGTAATAGAGGATAGATGTAGATGTCTATGGGCCGCAGCAACCACTTACCATCAGGTGGACTGTGTGCTCGTTTGTCACCCTTATCTTATAAAAAGAAATATTAAAATTGGTTTATTTGTCAATGCTTCCATAACCCCTTTTCTTCAGTGTACTGAAAGTGTTCCTTATCTGCAGTTTGATAACTATTAGACGAACACTGATTACTAGTTGGGACAGAGTTTGCTTATCATTTTATATAATATAATCATGGGAATATATTTATTTTATTTAATCTTTATTATATACCTTATATCAAGGGACATAAAGGGTGGACTTCATGTCTTATGGCATTCTCTACCAGTCAACCCTGGATAATTTTAAAAAACTGAGGCAGGTGAAAGCAATTCACTTCATCAAATTAACACTTCAGTACAAGAAAATGCAAATAAAAAGAAAATAGGTAGTAAGTAAAATGTCCATAGGTACTTAATATCTATTAATTTTTTTATATAGAATAGGGTGACAAACGAGCACACAGTCCACCTGATGGTAAGTGGATGCTGTGGCCCATAGACATCTACATTTATCCTCGTTTGTGAATCAAAATGCAGATGCGTTGTCACCCGTGAGGACTAAGATGGAATGCCTCTTTTCCAGTAAAATGGGTCTCCAGTTCTCTACACTCACCATACGAAACACAGCAGCGTTAAGCTGCTATTTTACGCTGGTATTCTGTGAGAGCGTGGTCCTCCCCCGGTCGAGCCGACCCATTCGTGCTACAACTATACTACTAATATAGCTGCAGCATGGCTCTACCATGTCATAACCGGTAGAGCCATGCTGCAGCTATATTAGTTAGTCTTTATTATATAGCTTATAACAAGGGATATAAAGGCTGGACTTCATTCCTTATGGCATTCTCTACCAGTCAACCCTGGATGATTTAAAAATAACTGAGGCAGGTGTAAGCAATTCACTTCATCAAATTAACACTTCAGTACAATAAAATGCAAATAAATAGAAAATAGGTAGTAAGTAAAATGTCCATAGGTACTTCATATCTACCATATAATGAAGCATAAACATTGAGTGATATTATATGTACTACGTACTAGAGAAGCCATTCTAAACAAAAAATGTGCACTACTCTATGTTTTCGTGCATGCATGGGAGATAGTAAAGTCGCACATGTGCAGTTGATTCAAGCGCGTTGCGCCTGCGTGGTCAGTTTTTAATTTAAACTTTATTTTGAAATCTTGTATTATTAGCGCCGCTCCACACTGCATGTTTATTGAAACCACAGACTAACTAGTAGATTGCAACCACACTAAATGACACACTGTACGGATTGCAGTACAGTTCAGTTGAACATAGTGTATGTTCGGAATGCGAAATCTATTACGTAGTACATATATATCGATGAGCATAAATTATAAATATATAAACGAGTATCTATATACAAAATCTTATAATCTAAAAAACGGAAAATAGCAATACTAATAAAGGATTCATCTCCTTTAGATGAAATCATGGTGCCAGCAATTATAGGTGTGTACAAAAAGTGTCACCGGTCAGCAAGAAGAATCACAAAGACCTGCACACTTGGGTTGGAACTGATGAAGTGCTTCCGCGCGAACATGTACCAACTGAATTGGGTACCTGGCGTGAAATTCTAATTATCAATTATGCTTTTAAATAAATCTGTTTTGAAGTGAGATGTTTTTTTGTTCAACTGTGGTTTATATTATAGAAGCGGGTCCGGCAGACGTTGTCCTACCCTGAGAATAATATAAACCAAGAACCTGATTTTTTTATAGGATAAGGGTAATAAACGAGCACACAGTCTACCTGATGGTAAGTGGTTGCTGCGGCCCATAGACATCTACATCTATCCTCTATTACAAATCAAAATGTAGATGCGTTGTCACCCGTGAGGACTAAGATGGAATGCCTCATTTCCAGTAAAAAGGGCCTCAGGCCACCTGCACTCACCAAGCGAAACGCAGAGGTAAACCGCTACTTCACGCTGGTTTTCTGTGAGGTTGTGGTACCACCCCGGTTCGAGCCGGCCTATCCGTGCGACAGCAAAAGCTGCCGCGTGGCTCTACCACTATTAGACTTCATCCCGTATCGCGCCGAGCCGAGTGCCATCTAACGTCGATGCTTGACATTAGCGCTTTTGCGCGAATAGCCAGTGTTACAAGCCGATCGGAAATAACTTGGTCGTCGACGAATCGGGCCGCTCTCCGATAAATACGGCAAAGTGGAAAGAATTGATATACGGTTACCTCGGCTCAGATATATGAACGGTATTCCATATGATGCCGAACCTAAGCTTTCGCTTTCGTTTAACTGCTTTGTAATACTACAGGCGGTGGGCCAGCATGCAATACCGTCTCGATCTGAGCACACAGGAATTTTAATGCCAGTTTAGCCTTCCCTTCCCAGTAACTTGGAAACTATACGTCTCTCGGAATGTTGCGCTGCAGCTATATTATAGTTGTAGCACGAATGGGTCGGCTCGGCCGACTCGAAGCGAAGCCACGGATATGTGATGAATCTTGTTTTGATGATAATGATTATATATTTTTTATTATAGTAATTATAATAAAAAATAGATAATCATTACATTACATTACAACTTAAGATCTTTCAAGAATAAAGCCTAATCTTTTCAAAAAGTTCAGCAATGCACCTACTACTCCTCTGGAGTTGCACTAGTTCTCGGGCTGCGGTAGTCATCTACCATCATGTCAGCTAAGGCAATCAAGCAAGCGGCTCACATGATGATGGCGGTGAGCATCATGATTGTAAATAAAAAAGTGACACGCGAGTGAAGTCACAGACATTCGCTAGTATATATTCGCAACATAAATTGTGACATTTATGTTGCGAGTTTATCAGCGTCTAATTAACCGAAGCAAGTAGTTTTTACAATAGATAGGCATAGCAAATTGAATCCACAAGCCACGCGATATTTCCACATGATTAAATTAAATATTAGGGCCGTGATAGCTCAGAGGTTGAACACCGTAAATTTCACTGTACCTACGCGCAAACTGGGTTCGATTCCCGCCAGGCCTGATCAAATTGTTAGTCGCAATTTAAAATGCTCACTTATCACTTCCCACATGGAATACTGTTCCCATCTCTGGGCAGAGGCTCCCCAGTTCAAGCTCCTTCCACTTGATCGCATCCAGTGCAGACCAGCTCGAATCGTCGACGAGTGCTTTCCGATCGGCTTAACTCACTAGCACTGCGAAGAGATGTTGTATCTCTTAGCGTATTTTATCGCATCTAAAACGGGGAGTGCTCTGAGGAATTGTTCTTTTATTTATAGGGTTAGGGTGGCAATCGAGCACACAGTCCACCTGATGGTAAGTGGTTGCTGTGGCCCATAAACATCTACATCTATCTTCGCTTGCGAATCAAAAAGCAGATGCGTTGTCACCCGTGAGGACTAAGATGGAATGCCTATTTTCCAGTAAAAAGGGTCTCCGGTTGTCTACACTCACCATACGAAACACAGTAGTTTAACCTGCTATTTTAAGCTGGTATTCTGTGAGAGCGTGGTCCTTGCTCGAACGCTTGCTTGCACGAATGGGTCCGTGGACCCATTCGTGCTACAACTATACTACTAATATAGCTGCAGCATGGCTCTAACACGTATAAAATATACATATATATATATATATATATATATATATATATATATATATATATATATATATATGTTTGGACTAATTCCAGCCGAACAATTTAACATCGCGCTTCGCGATAAAACTCGCAATACTATCCATACTATCTGGATTATTGGCAGTCCAGCACTGTGCGATTTAGAAAAAGTTTTCTTCCTCGCACAATTACCTTGTGGAATTGACTACCACTTTTCCGTACCGATACGACTTAGGGGCATTCAAGAAAAGAGCCTACTCATTTTTAAAAGGCCGGCAACGCATCTGCAATTTCCCTCGTGTTGCAGTTGTTCATGGGCGGTGTTAGTCACTTCCTATCAGGTGAGCCGCATGCTCGTTTACCTCCTCTGCTATAAAAAAAATCACGTACTCAGCGCTGAAGGAAAACAACGTAAATTTACTTACCACTCAGAATTTTTACGTTACGTTACGTTACGTACAGTTTTATGATTATTTTTTAATTTATTAGATTATCATATCATAGATTATATATATAAATTTGAAAAAAAATATACCCTTAATGGTCGTAAATTTCGGGATAAAGTTTTAAAAGTAACTATTCACACAATGTTGAGATTGCTATATTCCTTAGTCCACTCAAAATCTAAAAAAAAACTACAGTACGTGAGGGTAATATGGTCATCCTGTTATTATGGTCAAATATATCTTCTCTCATAACTCAAAAACTACTCGCCTTGTTTGCATAGATTGCTGTTTGATACGATAGCTCTTTATCAGCCCATAAAATAATATAAGTTGAAAAGGGCGCTGCTTTATCGACGCCATTTTGACAGTTGAACTACGAGTATAATGTTGTGACAGTTGACATTATACTCGTAGTATGGAGTGTAGAGAGAAGGAGGACCATCTCTATATATGAAAAGTGTCCCTAAAAACGTGTCCAATAAGGGTGGCGCTGCAGTAGCATAAGATAAATTAAAAAAAAGCGCCAAAATTAATTAGAATAAGATGGAGAAATAAACAAGGACCGATCAATCCGCTTGGTTTTTTACTACGTAAATATTTGAGATTTTGTATACTGGCATTTTACTAACTACTCTAATCATGAATTTTTTTAAATATTTGAATTCAGCTGACTTCACTCCGTTCACAACAGCTATCTTCATATCGTAGTTTTTCAGACACCAGCGCTATTGTGGTAGGTTTTGGAACCTCTATTTTCAGTAAATAGTAGGACACTTTTTCAACTTTCGCCCCTTATAAGATGGTTCTCCTTGTACTCTACACTCCATAACTCGTAGTTAATATTTTAGTCTATTTTAGTACTGTGTACTGCAGTAAATTATTTTTAAGCTAATTTTTCGAAGTGTTCCTAATTATTGCCATAGCTTGTTTGCTATATTCTTCTTAATATATTAGTTATAGTAGTAGTTTAACCTGCTATTTTAAGCTGGTATTCTGTGAGAGCGTGGTCCTTGCTCGAACGCTTGCTTGCACGAATGGGTCCGTGGACCCATTCGTGCTACAACTATACTACTAATATAGCTGCAGCATGGCTCTAACACGTATAAAATATACATATATATATATATATATATATATATGTTTGGACTAATTCCAGCCGAACAATTTAACATCGCGCTTCGCGATAAAACTCGCAATACTATCCATACCATCTGGATTATTGGCAGTCCAGCACTGTGCGATTTAGAAAAAGTTTTCTTCCTCGCATAATTACCTTGTGGAATTGACTACCACTTTTCCGTACCGATACGACTTAGGGGCATTCAAGAAAAGAGCCTACTCATTTTTAAAAGGCCGGCAACGCATCTGCAATTTCCCTCGTGTTGCAGTTGTTCATGGGCGGTGTTAGTCACTTCCTATCAGGTGAGCCGCATGCTCGTTTACCTCCTCTGCTATAAAAAAAATCACGTACTCAGCGCTGAAGGAAAACAACGTAAATTTACTTACCACTCAGAATTTTTACGTTACGTTACGTTACGTACAGTTTTATGATTATTTTTTAATTTATTAGATTATCATATCATAGATTATATATATAAATTTGAAAAAAAATATACCCTTAATGGTCGTAAATTTCGGGATAAAGTTTGAAAAAGGGCGCTGCTTTATCGACGCCATTTTGACAGTTGAACTACGAGTATAATGTTGTGACAGTTGACATTATACTCGTAGTATGGAGTGTAGAGAGAAGGAGGACCATCTCTATATATGAAAAGTGTCCCTAAAAACGTGTCCAATAAGGGTGGCGCTGCAGTAGCATAAGATAAATTAAAAAAAAGCGCCAAAATTAATTAGAATAAGATGGAGAAATAAACAAGGACCGATCAATCCGCTTGGTTTTTTACTACGTAAATATTTGAGATTTTGTATACTGGCATTTTACTAACTACTCTAATCATGAATTTTTTTAAATATTTGAATTCAGCTGACTTCACTCCGTTCACAACAGCTATCTTCATATCGTAGTTTTTCAGACACCAGCGCTATTGTGGTAGGTTTTGGAACCTCTATTTTCAGTAAATAGTAGGACACTTTTTCAACTTTCGCCCCTTATAAGATGGTTCTCCTTGTACTCTACACTCCATAACTCGTAGTTAATATTTTAGTCTATTTTAGTACTGTGTACTGCAGTAAATTATTTTTAAGCTAATTTTTCGAAGTGTTCCTAATTATTGCCATAGCTTGTTTGCTATATTCTTCTTAATATATTAGTTATAGTAGTAGTTTAACCTGCTATTTTAAGCTGGTATTCTGTGAGAGCGTGGTCCTTGCTCGAACGCTTGCTTGCACGAATGGGTCCATGGACCCATTCGTGCTACAACTATACTACTAATATAGCTGCAGCATGGCTCTAACACGTATAAAATATATATATATATATATATATATATATATATATATATATATATATATATATATATATATGTTTGGACTAATTCCAGCCGAACAATTTAACATCGCGCTTCGCGATAAAACTCGCAATACTATCCATACCATCTGGATTATTGGCAGTCCAGCACTGTGCGATTTAGAAAAAGTTTTCTTCCTCGCACAATTACCTTGTGGAATTGACTACCACTTTTCCGTACCGATACGACTTAGGGGCATTCAAGAAAAGAGCCTACTCATTTTTAAAAGGCCGGCAACGCATCTGCAATTTCCCTCGTGTTGCAGTTGTTCTTGGGCAGTGTTAGTCACTTCCTATCAGGTGAGCCGCATGCTCGTTTACCTCCTCTGCTATAAAAAAAATCACGTACTCAGCGCTGAAGGAAAACAACGTAAATTTACTTACCACTCAGAATTTTTACGTTACGTTACGTTACGTACAGTTTTATGATTATTTTTTAATTTATTAGATTATCATATCATAGATTATATATATGAATTTGAAAAAAAATATACCCTTAATGGTCGTAAATTTCGGGATAAAGTTTTAAAAGTAACTATTCACACAATGTTGAGATTGTTATATTCCTTAGTCCACTCAAAATCTAAAAAAAAAACTACAGTACGTGAGGGTAATATGGTCATCCTGTTATTATGGTCAAATATATCTTCTCTCATAACTCAAAAACTACTCGCCTTGTTTGCATAGATTGCTGTTTGATACGATAGCTCTTTATCAGTCCATAAAATAATATAAGTTGAAAAGGGCGCTGCTTTATCGACGCCATTTTGACAGTTGAACTACGAGTATAATGTTGTGACAGTTGACATTATACTCGTAGTATGGAGTGTAGAGAGAAGGAGGACCATCTCTATATATGAAAAGTGTCCCTAAAAACGTGTCCAATAAGGGTGGCGCTGCAGTAGCATAAGATAAATTAAAAAAAGCGCCAAAATTAATTAGAATAAGATGGAGAAATAAACAAGGACCGATCAATCCGCTTGGTTTTTTACTACGTAAATATTTGAGATTTTGTATACTGGCATTTTACTAACTACTCTAATCATGAATTTTTTTAAATATTTGAATTCAGCTGACTTCACTCCGTTCACAACAGCTATCTTCATATCGTAGTTTTTCAGACACCAGCGCTATTGTGGTAGGTTTTGGAACCTCTATTTTCAGTAAATAGTAGGACACTTTTTCAACTTTCGCCCCTTATAAGATGGTTCTCCTTGTACTCTACACTCCATAACTCGTAGTTAATATTTTAGTCTATTTTAGTACTGTGTACTGCAGTAAATTATTTTTAAGCTAATTTTTCGAAGTGTTCCTAATTATTGCCATAGCTTGTTTGCTATATTCTTCTTAATATATTAAACATACAAAGAAAGTCAGTATATTCTGACGTCAGGACGTCTGGACTCAATGTTTTTAACGTAGGACGTTCCAATTTATCTCGTTTTCAAGGTTTAGTACCTAATTAGTACAGAATGGGATATATCTAGTCTCTTTTCGTCAATTAGGCTGCCAGGCGTGATGATTAAGGCTAATTCTGCTTAAAACGGGGGAAATCCACGACATGCAGACTTTAATGGACCGTGAAAGAACAGACAAAGCTGTAATAACTTTAATTATATTTTTATATAATAAATTACAGTTCGGTTTAAAAGACAGCCTGTTACGCGATATGTTCTATTTTTCGGAAGAGGAATACGATCTCATACGTCGTGACACGGGCTGTGCTTTAGTATGCATGAGCAGGAAGCTCGAACTGCTGGATGAAAATGGAGATGTTAACCAAGAGAATGCACAAGAGTTTGCGATTAGTCATGGAGCTGGTACGTCTCATCATAATATCAATTTGACTTGTTTTATTTACACCATGCTATAGCTATATGTAAGGCTGTAGCATGAATGAGTCGACTCGACCGGGGAAGGAGCACGCTCTCACAGATTACCAGCGTAAATAGCAGCATAATGCTGTTTTATTTCATATGGTGAATGTAGAGAACCGGAGACCCTTTTTACTAGAAAAGAGGCATTCCATCTTAGTCCTCACGGGTGACGACGCATCTGCATTTTGATTTTTTATTGAGGATAAATGTAGATGTCTATGGGTCTCAGCAACCACTTACCATCAGGTGGACTGTGTGCTCGTTTGTCACCCTATCGTGTAAAAAAATCTGTTCATCCAGATTTTAATCGGCTCGGCACGCTTCCAGTACGTTTGATAATAAACCTAGCAAGCTAACAGCATAGCAAAGTGGCGAAGCAATCAGCTTTGTAGCAGTTTCTAACGGTTGCCGTTGAGCAATCAGTTTTAAAATAGGAGGTTCAGATGCCTGGGTGATCAGTAATCGATTGCTGAAAACAGAATTTGAAAATTTGAAACCGTTCTCGAGATAATCGTGGGATAGACGGACAGACGGACATACGGACAGACATCGTGAAATCAATAAGTGTCTTTGCAAGCTTCGCCACTTAATAATGACTTGATTTCGCTGTGTATTAGCAGCGTAAAAGAATCCTCTACCACATATCATCCCATGCGTGTCGTAAAAGGCGATGGAGAGACATGAAGTAGGAGATTGACATCAGCATTTTCGTGATAACGACTCAAAATAACAAAAACTGCAGTTGCCAACTCCCTTGCCAAGCGTGGCAACTACGACAAAATTCTGCTGTTATATTACTATGGTTGTAGCACGAATCGGTCGGCTAGACTTTGGAAGGGTCACGCTTTAACAAAATGTCAGCGTGAAATATCAACTTAATGTAAGGCATTTTATCTTAATCCTCAGCGGTAACAACGCATCTGGATTTTGATTCTTAATCAAGAATAGATGTAGAAGTCTATGGGCTAGCTTCACTTATTCTTTAAAAAACGCATAGCAGAAATAGGCGTTAGTATTTATTATTATTTAACTTTTCTATAACCACGTCTAATGATTACATACACATTATACATTTTTATATTCTATCCCTTATTAACCATTAATCGATCCGCTCAGTACCATATTAGCTTTTAGCAGATAATGTTGATTCCGTGGCGGAATGAGAGCCTCGGGTTCGAATCCCGGACGGAACAAGTATTTCTATGACCTGCAAGTAATTGTTTGGGATCTGGATGTGTGTCCTTGGGCAATGTATGTATGTTAAATGCCTACACGATACAGGAGAAAATCCTAGTGGTAATAAGGTTCTTTTAAGAAAATTCGAAAATATGAAGAATATTAAGTAATGTAAGTGTAAAGAATGGTAATTATACAAAAGTGTGACTTTCAATAAGTATTATTTATAATCTATATTGAATAAAAAAGTTTCTGTTTCTGTTTCTGTTTCTATGCACGATTTCAAAATTTAGAGGAAGAAATTGCAACAGAACTTGTTGCCGATGCAAGTGTGACTCAACACAAAGACGTGGAAGACGAGTGTCTCCGAGCGCTGGAAATAGCGAAGTGCTTCCGAACAAAAAACAAAGACCTCAACTGGACACCACCGATGAGCATGGTTGTAGCAGTGCTTTCAGGAACTGGGTAAAATACCTTGCACACATATTAGTACCTAACAATATATTGTCATTAATTATAATTATTATCTGTGCACATAACAACATTTAAGGTGCGAAAGTTGAAAAAGTGTCCCCCTATATACTGAAAATAGAGGTTCCAAAACTTACCACAATAGCGCTGGCGTCTGAAAAACTACGATATGAATATAGCTATTGTAGACGGAGTGAAGTCAACTGAATTCAAATATTTAAAAGGTTGTTAGTAAAATGACAGTATACAAAACCTCAACTATTTACGTAGTACAAAACCAAGCGGATTGGTCGGTCCTTGTTTATTTCTCCATCTTATTCTAATTAATTTTGGCGCTTTTTTTTTATTTATCCTATGCTACTGCAGCGCCACCCTTATTGGACGCGTTTTTAGGGCCACTTTTCATATACAGAGATGGTCCTCCTTCTACTCTACACTCCATAGTTTTATTGTGAAATGGAAATGTTTTTAATAAAAAAGTATTTTAATAGAAAATGGTTTATACGAATTTAATCGTGTACAATAACTTATTTTCTATTCCCGACGTACTTTTCAAGTACTTTATAGCACCCATGATCACGGGGAGTCTGAGGTGTTCACGTCCCAATGTCATACATAGTTAACCACAGCTACCTTCAGTTTAAATTTATTAAATTTTCGTTCCATCTACACATAATGCTTATAGTGTCTTGAAGTCTTGCAGAAGTATACTTGTGTTGGCATTTGTTTTATTAATTATAGTTTCCCAAGCAAATGGTAGCACCCACATCCAAAAAGTATAACTGTTTTTAGTGGTGTTATTTGCGTGCTTTTAATAATTCATTTTTGTACCATTTTCAAGTAACAACCTCGTAACCGATAAGCGAAATGTAGACATGCAGGAAGTCTTTGCATTTAGATGGCCCAGAACCGTGTTTTGTAGCACCTATATTCAGCACTGAACTTGTGAAGGGCTGTAATGATAACGATGATGATGATTATTTTAACTGTTATTATCAGATTCAGTTAGCTCTGTTTAAGAGCTATTTTCTCGATTTGGAGGGTTCTGTGTCGATATTAAAGTCAAAACGGAACACTTAAGAAACACATCTAGTATTAACCTTACTGTATTAACTAGGAAATAAAAGTGACCAATCTTCTATATATCAACAATTTGGATGATAAACTTTCTTCAAGGTTCGCTTTATCCCGTAACTGAATTAGCTTTATAAGGTATTGAAACCGCAACCTGCTTGGAGGCAAACTCTTTTTAACATCAGGTGAACTGTGTGCTCGTTTGTCACTTTAATCTGTTAAAAAAAACTTATAGTATTTTGAGAATGTAGCTGTATTTCAGTTGCTGGACAAAAATATTAAAAACCGTTGCAATAAAGAAATACCATCGAAATTATTTCAAAACTAAAGACAATAATTATCATTAAAATATTGTCGACTCACAGACAACACTAGACCAAGTACCGTTAACTTTCTCAAAGACGGCTGGCGGGACAAGACAATCGCAGAACATACCATAGATCTAGCTCAAGGCACTCAGCAAGCTAGGCCTAATTGAAGTTTGATGTTCTGATAGCGCTGGAATCAGGATGTAGCGACGCGCGATTGTTCTCGAGGAGTTATGGTGCAATTGATCGATATACTTTGTTACGTTGGGAGAATATAAGGAGCGTTAATGAACTAAAATTAATTCAACAAACAAAGAACGTGTTTATTAAATGATTTAGTAACATGGGTATAATGAAAATTTTTGTGTGATTTTTGTTAGCCGACTTTAAAAAGTAGAAGATTCAAATTTCAAATATATGTTTTTTTATGTATGTCACGCGATGTCTTTGCCAATTTGACCCGATTTTGAGATTTTTATTAAGTAGGTTATATTATATGAGTAGGTAGGGCAAATAAAACACCTAAGAGTGGCAAAAAATAACTACTTTTCTGCCGACTTCCAAAAAGGAGACGGTACTCATTTCGACTGTATGTTTTTTTATGTGTGTTACCTCATAACTTTGTACTGGGCGAACCGATTTCGATGATTCTTTTTTTATATGAAAGCTGATAATTCTCGTGTGGTCCCGTATGAATTTGATCAAGCTCAGACCAATGGTTATTGAGTTATTCTTAAATAACCTATATTGAAGTCGGCTGTACAAAATTTTTAATTTTAAATTATATTCCTTTGAAGACGGCTTTAGGTTTTGTTAAAATTCTAATTTTTTCATAATATTAAAGTCAACCGTTTAGTGGCGGTGCAAGAATATCCACTACCCCATATCATCCCGTGGGTGTCGAAAGAAGCGATAGAGGGAAATGAAATAGAAGGTGGGCTGCAGCTGTCTTCTAATAACAACTGAAAATAATAATAATCAAAAAGACAAACAAAAAGTGGCATCTATGGCAAATTCCCTCTATGAGGCAATTTATGGGGGAGGCCTATGTTCAGCTGTGGAGCATGCTGATATTTTCCGCTGCAGGGCTAGCATGGGCAGGAGACAATTTTATCCCCGGGGAAAGAGGAAAATGTTTATCCCCTCGCTTAGTTTTATCCACCCTTCGAGCATGGGCACACCGGTGGATATAATATCCACAGTAGATAAAATGGGAGACAGACTTAGATTTAGATAGATTTTTTTGTATGAATATAAACTTAAACCCACGTCCAATGAACTAGAATACAGTTGTCCCTTTTAAATGTCATAAAAGTATAATTTTTCATCTTTCATTTGGCTCTATGCTACAGACGGGGGATATATGTCTACTCGTTATGTCAAACGGGGATATACTTCTCCCCGTTGTCGTGCTTTGGGATAGGGACAAGATAATTTTATCTATTGTCAGTGGGTATAATCGGGGGATAAAATTTTCGTCCCCAGCCCATGCTAGCCGTGCTGGTATTCTGTGAGAGCATGGTCCTTCTCTGGTCTAGTCGACTTCTTGCTACAACTACAATAAAACTACTTTACAGCACTTATGGTCACGAGAAATTGAGGTGTTTAATATCCTGACGTCATAGTTGACGAAGATTACCTTCAGATTTTAAATATTAATCTGATCTACACAGAACGAGCTTAGTATCTTGAAGTCCTGCAGTAGTATGCATTGGTTCGAATTGGATGAAATCCGTAAATTTTGTTTTATTTTGTTTAATTTTTTAGACAAGGTAGAGCCATGCTGCAGCTATATTAGTAGTATAGTTGTAGCACGAATGGGTCGGCTCGACCAGGGAGGGACTACGGTCTCACAGAATACCAGCGTAAAATAGCAGTTTTAAACTGCTGTGTTTTGTATGGTGAGTGTAGAGAATCGGAGACCCTTTTTACTGGAAAAGAGGCATTCTATCTTAGTTCTCACGGGTGACAACGCATCTGCATTTTGATTCTTTATTAAGGATAGATGTAGATGTCTATGGGTTACAGCAACCACTTACGATCAGGTGGACAGTGTGCTCGTTTGTCACTCTATCCTATAAAAAAAATATATCTGTAAATAGTTAAAAATGCAAACATTCATGACTTGGTTACAAACTTTTATGGATATTAAATATATTTGTCGGCTCTTTAGCGGAATGATACTTGCCATAATTGCCACTCCTGGCAAGCAAATTAGGAAGACGCTGCTGCTCATCTCCTGATTTGTTTCCCTCTGCCGCCTCTTACGACACCCACAGGATGATATGAGGTAGTGAATATACTTACACTACTACTACACGGCAATGTAGATCATCATCATCATCATCATTACAGCCCTTCACAAGTCCACTGCCTAACCTCCCCCAAATAATGCCACAAATCAGTGTCCTGAGCCACCTGCATTCATTGGCTTTCTGCATATATTACCATGTCGTTACTCCATCTAGTTAGTAGTTAATTACGGCAAATATCCCCCCTATGAAGCAATTTATAAGGGAGGCCTATGTTTAGTAGTAGACTTTAATAAACTGTAAATTTTGGCGCAGTGGCTTAGCAATCAGTTGCGGTGTTAAGGACCACGTATATGTATGTTCATGTATTTTCCTACGATAGGTCTTCAACCTGTTGCTTCTGGCTTCGCAAGTTCAGTCTACTAATCTAACGTTATCCATTAGAGGTTTACCTCTGTGTTTCGCATGGTGAGTGCAGGTGGCCGGAGGCCCTCTTTACTGGGAATGAGGCATTCCATCTTAGTCCTCACGGGTGAGAACGCATCTACATTTTGATTTGTAATTGAGGATAGATGTAGATATCTATGGGCCGCAGCAACCACTTACCATCAGGTGGGCAGCTGCAGGTCTGTGTGCTCGTTTGTCACCCTTATCCTCTAAGAAAAAAAAATCCAGTCTTCAGTATATAACCGCATGGATAGCTATAATGTGTAATAACTGTGCTATACGAACACTGTCTTAATTTTTAGCTAGCAAAAACAGCAGAGAATTTAAGCGACAATCTGCAAGGCACTGACAGACGTAGCAACACGGCATTAAATCTTCCCTCGCATTTATCCGGCGGCCGCACCTGCGACTCGGGAGGCTTTTATTGTTTACCCCTATGCGCGTGCTTCGAATGTACATTGTGATATATTATTGTGATAATATATATTATATGAAACATTTTCTAGATACATAAATCCGTGGTAACTCAGGGGCCAAACGGTTGGCGTGAATTTAACTATATGCGAAATATCAGAGTTAGATCGTCGCCGACACCAATGAACATTTAAATAAAACTAATTTTACGAATTTTATCACGTATATTTACTTATTTTATATTCCCGACGTTTCAAGCACTTTACAGCACCCACGCGATAAAATCCGTAAAATTAGTTTTATTTAAATGTGTAGTGTTCGCGTAAATATAAGAAATCATTACCAACGACATTGTTAATTTCAATTTGACACTTTCATTGTCAGGTTTTCAGCCACAATAGTAAGACAAGAAATATGACCTATATGTAGTGCACGGGACAGCGAAAGGGTTAATGTGTTGATTTACGAGTACGTGCTCGACGGTGAACGAACCCACCTGAGAAATATATTCGTTCATTTATTACATCATATCAGAAGTCCACTGTTGAGCATAGGTTTTCCCTCATACATTGCCTCATATGTTTGCTATTGTTGTCACGTTTGCCAACAGCTGTTTTTTGTTATTTTGAACTAGCTGTTCTCCGCGAGTTTGTCCGCGTGGAGCAGCTAGGTCAAAATAATTATTACGATTGGATCTCATGAATTTTAACTATTTTGCCCGGAACCCTAATTCTATTTCTAAAATAAATTATTCCTTATAACATCAGCTGTCTACCAGTGAAAGTCCCGCCAAAATTGGTCCAGCCATTTCGGAGATTATCCGGAACAAACAGACAGGCAGACAACCAATAATTAAAAAAAATGTTTTTGTTATAAGTACGGTATGTACTTCCAAATGTATTTTGTAAAAATCTGTTATTTTAACATTACAAACAGACACTTTAATTTTATTTATTTGTATAAGATTGTTATCAGTAACACGCTGCTGCCCATTTCTTGATTCGCTTCCCTCTCTCGCCTCTTATGAAACCCACGGAATGATATGGGGCAAATTTCACTTTATGGCAAATCTATATATACTAAAATAAAACTCTTTAATATCTTTTATTTTGTTTTACCGACTTCAAAAAGACGGTACTTTTTGAAGTCGGCAGAACAAAAGAAAATAGTTGTAATAAAACAATTGAAACAACATATGTAACCTCTCCAAATTTATTTAACAAACCTCTACCAATTACCATGTATTATATTATAAGTAGTGTTTCTAAATTAACTAAAATTCTTATAACTATGAACTAGCTACGAGCTGACGAGTTTTGGAGAATCATAACATTGGTGGGTCCAGTAACAAGCAGTATTCTTTCGATGTGATGTGTTAAAGTTTAAATTAAAGAGGTTTCGAGGAATAATGAAGATTAACTCGTAATCTAAACTAAACTATAATTATATATTATAACTATATATATATACTATATTTTATAACTAACTATATATTATTTTGTCTTTTAAAATCGATGTAATTTTTTTTATAGAATATGGGTGTCAAACTAGCATACCGTCCACCTTATGGACTGTGCACCATAGACATCTAGATCTATCTTTAATTAAAAATCAAAGTGCAGATGCATTGTCACCCTTGAGGACTGTGATGGAAAACGAAAAAAGTAATAAGGTTCTCCGTTTCTGTACACTCACCATACGAAACACAACAGTATGGGCTAATATTTTACGCTGGTATTGTGTGAGAACATGGTCCTTCCCCGGTAGAACCCACCTTCCCATATTGAACAATACATAAGATGAATGATACTCTAATATCCTCTTTAATTTAAACCATGGTCGTTGAAAGTAATTCTTTAGACTTCTGTCATAATTTCCTCTAATATGACCTCCATGGACGGTGCCCACTTAAGTTCGTGGATCTTTGTACGAAAGCATTTCGCGATTTCCAGCATACGCTGGCAGTCGTCATCACCACCTTCATTCGCCTTCTCACATTCGTGGATCATCGTCACCAGTTGCTTTGCCAACGCTTCATCTAAAAAATAAAATGCTATCAACTAAAGACAATAGTTTGTTGAGCAAGTGGATGAATTTGTGTATTTGGGATTTGTGTTTAGCAGGGATGGTAGATATGGTAAGGATATAGAGCAACGAGAAAACGCAGGACACAGAGTAAATTGGGCTCTTCACTCTATTAAAAATGTGTCAAAATAGTCTGTGTTAGTCTCTATTTTAATCTATGGTTGTGAAAGTTGGGCGTGGCAGAAGAAGCACGAGAGTAGAATAAACGCTGTAGAAATGCGGTCATTAATTAAGGAGTATGTTAGGGCTGAATCTGAATGACAGGGTGAAAAAATTGTGTGGTTAGAGAAAAATGTGTTTGCAAGATGATATTGTATTGCGGATTAAGCAAAGAATGATTCGGTGGTTTGGTCATGTAGAAAAAATGAACGAGGAAAGAGTGACAAAACAAATTTATGTTGCACAACAAGTTATGTGTAGGTATATGGATGTATGGGAAGCGAAAGAGGTGTATCAGGATCGTGCCAAACGGCAGTCCATAGTCCTTGGTATATAGTGTATTATCTATGGTCCATAGTCTCTGCCTATTCCTGCCAGGTGAGGAGCGTGAGTGTTTGATGATCTTATGATATAATTATGGTAAAAACAATATTTGAAATTGAAGTGAGGCAAAAGGTATATTTTACCTAGCTTTTAGCTTAACAAAGAGCATTGGGTTATTTTTAACTTATTTATACGTAGTTTAGTTAACGTGTTTATCTTAGTTCTGTTATTTGAGGATTTAAAGAGGAGAGGTTATATTAAGATACATTTACTATTAAATAAAAAAGTGTTACAAATGAGTACTTATAGTAAGTAAACTATAATAATTAAAAATTAAAAATTTTGTACAGCCGACTTCAATATAAGGGACTTCAATATAGGTTATTTAAGAATAACTCAATAACCATTGGTCTGATCATGAATTCATATGGGATCACACGAGAACTATCAGCTTTCATATAAAAAAATAATCATCGAAATCGGTTCGCCCAGTACAAAGTTACGAGGTAACACACATAAAAAAAAACATTCACCCGAATTGAGTACCGTCTCCTTTTTGGAAATCGGCAGAAAATGCATTAATTCGACAAAATAGAAATTAAAGACGTATCGTGACGTAGAACCACGCTACAGATATATTATAGTTGTAGCATGAATGGATCGACTCGACCGGGGAAGGACCATGCTCTACAGCATACTAAAGTGAAATAGCAGCTTAATGTTGCTGTGTTTCGTATGGTAAGTGACATACCATACGAAAGTTCAGTTCAGTTTAGTAAGTGTTCCAGTTCTCTACACTTAGTAAGTGTAGAGAACTGGAAACTGGAAACGAAGCATTCCATCTTAGTCCTTAGGATTTCTTTGACAACGCATTTGCATTTTCATTCTTAATCGAGAATCAGATGTCTATAGTATCTATTTATGATGCTGTGACCTACAGGCATCAGGTAGGCTTTGTGCTCACTTGTCACCCTTTTTCTACATAAAAAGTTGTTTGAGTTATGGTTGCTGTACTAACAGGTCGTTTCGAGCAGGGAACAGAGTGGAAATATCAGAGTAGAATTAGAATAGCAGCATAATACCTGTTTCTTATGATTAGTGCGAAGAATCGGCGACCATTTTCTGCCGACTTCCAAAAAGGAGACGGTACTCAATTCGAGTGTATGTTTTTTTTATGTTTGTTACCTCATATCTTTGTACTGGGCGAACCGATTTCGATGATTCTTTTTTATATGAAAGCTGATAGTTCTCGTGTGGTCCCATATGAATTAGATCAAGGTCAGACCAATGGTTATTGAGTTATTCTTAAATAACCTATATTGAAGTGGCTTATATTGAAGTCGGCTGTACAAAATTTTTAATTTTAAATTATTACTTGTAACAAGGCATTCCATTTTTATCTTTAGGGTTGACAACTCGTTTTAATTTATAATCGAGAATAAATCATCGCATTTATTCTCGGTTATGTATCGGATCTGAGACGTGATTCTTCACTGCTGGCCGTATGAGGAAGCTCAAAGTCGCTCAGCGAGCCATGATGTTTCTCTGCGTAATATTAAAAATGAGGATATCCGCAGTAGAACCAGAGTAACCGACATAGCCCAAAGAATTAGTATGCTAAAGTGGCAATGGGCTGGCCATATAGCTCGAAGAACCGACAACCGATGGGGAAGAATAGTTCTCGAGTGGCAGCCTCGTACCGGCAGGCTAAGTGTAAGGCGTCCCCCCACTAGATGGAGTGACGACCTGGTAAGACATGCAGGAATTCGATGGATGCAGGTGGCTCAGGATCGTGCTTCGTGGCATTCCTTGGGGGAGGCCTATGTTCAGCAGTGGACTTGTGAAGGGCTGCAATGATGATGATGATGATGTATCGGTTATAGCTCTCACTTCACCTTGGGGTGAACTGTGTGCTCGTTTGTAAACGTTGTTTGTTTGCAAACTTTGACTTAAACTTGACTGTCTCGTTGGTCTTGTTGTCTTGTACGATCCCGAATTCAAATCTCGGATCAATCCAAGAAAATCAGTTATTGTGTTTTACGTCAAAAAATTCTCGGTAGCAGCCCGGAGGAAGTGAGTTTATGGTATTTCACCCACTTGCCTTGGAAAGTACATAAAGCTGTAGCCTGCGCCTGATGTCAAATAAGATTATGAAAGTACAACCTGTGTTTGCCCTATAACTGTCCTGTGCAGATGGCTAGTCTCTATTGTGAATGACCACCATAAGTGAAATTCGGTCTTAGTCCTCCATTTTTGTATAAAATTTTAATAAGAAAATATATTTATAAAAAATATTTTTTTTCATATATATCTAATAAAATACCTATTTATAATGCGGGCTAAATAATCTTCCGCCCACTAGATGTCGCTAGTTGGGTCTGAAGTGAAGTTTTATATAACACAATGCAATTTAATTGAGAAGTTAGTATATTAAATAAAAGTTTAACAGTTTCTCAAAGCAATGCCGAATGTTTTGTTGTTTAATTTTTAGGGTTCCGTACCTCAAAAGGAAAAAACGGAACCCTTATAGGATCACTTTGTTGTGCGTCTGTCTGTCTGTCTGTCAAGACCCTTTTTCTCAGGAACGCGTAGAGATATCAAGCTGAAATTCATATCAATTACTCAAGTCTACTGTCCCTTGGAGCTGTGAAAAATCAAACTACTAAGCCAACGCAATCAAAAGATACAGCCGTTTATGCTGCAAATTTTCGACATTCGCAAAGGAATCAAAACCTACAGGGTCCCGTGAACTCAGAATCTTGAAATTTGGTACGAAGCAACGTTTTATAGCACAGATAAAGGAAAAATTGCGAAAAGCATAAATTTTTAGTTACATCATATAATAAAAATATTTTTACAAATTTTTAACTTATATACTTACGGATTTGTTCGGAACCCTCGATGCGCGAGTCCGACTCGCACTTGGCCACTTTTTTTATAGGAGAGGGGGGCAAACGAGCATGCAGCTCACCTGATGGTAAGTGAATACCGCCGCCAATAAACAACTGCAACACCAGAGAAATTGCAGATGCATTGCGGGCCTTTTAAAAATGAGTACGCGCTTTTCTTGAAGGTCCCTAAGTCGTATCGGTCCGGAAAAGTCGCTGGTGATAATCGATTCCACAAAGAAGTTGTGCGAGGAAGAATTTTTTTTTTAAATCGCATAGTGGTGGAACGCCAATCATTCATATGGCATGGATGCGCTAGTGAAATTGAGCGGCTGGAATTAGTCCGAACAACTCCTCAGAGCACTTCCCGTGATAGATGCGATAAAATAGAGATGCAACATCTCTTCGTAGCGTCAGTGAAATGAGCCAATCGGAAGAGACTCGGTCGTCGACGATTCGAGCCGCTCTGCGCTGGATGCGGTCAGGTGGAAGTAGCTGGCACTGGGGAGCTCCAGCCCGTTTTAGAGGCACCGTCTAATACGACCTTGATGCTACGATTAGCCAAAAAACTAGTGTTCCAATTGCACTATTTCTCGGGAAGCTCGTAAGAAGGAAGCTTCGTAAGAAGCGCTTTGTGCCAGACCCGATCGAAGGCCTTCGCTATGTCCAAACTAACGGCCGATGCCGCCCCCTTGGACCCGATCGCCTGTGCCCATCTATGTGTTGGATAAACAAGAAGATCACCAGCTGAGCGACCCCAACGGAAACTGTACTAGCGGTCACTAATCAGCTGGTGCTCCTCAAGGTACCGTATGAGCTGGCAGTTAATAATGGATTTCATTATTTTCGAGAACAAGGAGGTGATGGCGATAGGCCTGTAATTGGACGAATCAGAGCGGTAACCTTTTTTAGGGATCAGATGCGCGAAAGCTGTCTTCCATAAATTCGAGACAATGCCTAGGGAGTAGGACTATTGGAAAAGACGCGTTAGAACCGGTGTCAACTCTGGAGCGCACGTCCTCAGCACAATTAGCGAGATCCGTCAAGCCCACTCGACTTATGTATGTCTACGGAGAGGAGCACTTTGCATACTGAGCACTGTGTGAATCGCACATCAAGCATAGAGCACTCCCATTGCGGGATGGTCGGCGGTATGTTCCCCCCCGTCATCGTCAGTCGAGTTGGACGCAAAAAGGGCGCCTAAAAGGTTAGCTTTCTCTTTTGCGGCGGGGGACAGTGAGTTGTCCTCCCTGTGCAGAGATGATAATGAGGACTTACAGAAATTCCCTTGAACAGCCATGGGGAGAAACCAGAACGCATGGGTTCCCGAAGGAAGGCAAACTAATTTCCCGTCAATTCTGCCAATGTGCTCATAATTTGCCTTGGCAATAACTCTTTCGAAGGACCTGGAGGCGAAGTTATACTTCTTTTTAAGCATGCTGGTGTTTACATCCCGAGCCGTCGAAGCCTCAGCACAGGCCTGATAACACTCCTGCTTACTGCGTAATGAAGTCTTACAGGAGCGACCAAACCAAGCCTGAGATCTGCCTCCGATGGGTACCACAGATGATGGAATAAATATTTCCATTCCCTGTAGCACCATATCAGTGACAAAGTCAGCAACAGCGCTTGGATCATCCGGCAAAAAGCAAACCCGCTCCCATGGATAGGATACAAATAAAGGGCGCATTCCGTCCCGGCAACCTGCAGAACGCAACCGCGCGGGGAGCGTGACTGGCACCACACTCCGGATCAGAAAATGATCCGAAGAGCCGAGAGGGGCATCGACGGAAACCTGATACCCGTACGGATAAGAGGTCAGCAAAAGGTCTAACAGGGAAGGTGTATGATTCTCCACATCTGGGATCCGCGTAGGCGAAGTAACCAGTTGTGTCAAACCATATGCCAAGGCAAAGTCATAAACAGATCTTCCAGCATAATCGGTTAAACGTGAACCGAGCCATTCGGGGTGGTGGGCATTAAAATTGCAAAGTATCAAGATCTCTACGGATGGTATCTGTTGTAACAAGAAATCTGTACCCATTTGGACGTGGTCGATGAGTCGGTATGTGTCGGCATTACCACTATAGGACCTATACAGGCACCCGTAGACGCGGGGATGGTCGTCGCTGTATACGCGCAGCCATAGGATGGACAGGTCCGAACCTTCAAGACTGCCGAGGCGTCGTAAACAGATATCCTCGCTGATGTATACGCAAACTCCAACTCGGGGCACAAAGAAGTGTTCTAATTTGTACCCCGGGTAGGACAGGTACGAAGTATCAGCCGGAGAGGATACCTGCGTCTTGGTCAAAAAGAGCAAGGCCGGCTTCGCCGTTTCTAAATAGTAGAGGACGGCATTAAGGTTCGAGTGAAGTCCCCTGATTTTGCAGAAGTCCACGGATAGCGTGGCAGGGGTTGCCATGGTTTTATCGCTCAGTTTGCCCCGTGCAGTGTTAGTATAGAGCAGACCGTGGCTCAGTGAGGGATTCTCCATTACTAGGGGTGCTGGCACCCTCCTGTGGTAGTTTTTTCTTTTCGAATTCCGCTACCATGTTATGGGAGGAAGGGGGGGGGGGGGTTGAGCCTCCAGCCACCTGCACTAACCAAGCGAAACGCAGAAGCAAAGCTTTTACTTTACGTTGTTATTCGGTGAGGTCGTGATACTGGCCTGGTCCGAGTCGGCCCATCCAAGCTACAACAAAAGCTGCAGCGTGGTTCTACCACTGTTATTTTTAATGTTTTGCACAATTTAACTCTTATTTTAATTTTTCTACTTATACGAATTTCCGTAGTTTAGTTTGTTAAAATGAAAAATATGTTTATGCATATATACTCATTTTCTGCCGACTTCCAAAAAGGTAAAAAAACATACACTCAAATTGAGTGTATGTTTTTTTTTATGTGTGTTACCTCATAACTTTGTACTGGGCGAACCGATTTCGATGATTCTTTTTTTATATGAAAGCTGATAGTTCTCGTGTGGTCCCTTATGAATTTGATCAAGGTCAGACCAATGGTTATTGAGTTATTCTTAAATAACTTATATTAAAGTCGGCTGTACAAAATTTTTAATTTTAAATTATTATACTCAAAGTAAGCCCAAATACTCAAAATCGTTTCAATTAAAAAGGAAACTAAAAGTCAGGCCAAATACTAAATCGTTTCGATTAAAAAGGAAATTTCGGAAGAGAAACGCAAGCTCAGTACTACGGTACGATGTTAATATAAAAGCGTATTACAGTAGCAAGGTAATAATAGTAAAATAACGAAAACATGACGAGCGGAAGTGTCCATCCCGTGTTCTATCTCCCATCTCGACAGCCCTTCACAAATATCTGCCGTGGACAAATGAATAGGGACATCTGCAAACTCAGATTCAGTTTACAATCATCCTACATTATGCAAGGCCTGTGATTTGCCATTCATAAAAAATAAATTTATCATTTTATTGCCACATTAAAAAACAAGAACCTAAGTTAAATGTCAATGACCATAATTTAAAATTAAAAATTTTGTACAGCCTGACTTCAATATAAGTTATTAAGAATAACTCAAAAGCTATTAGTCTGACTTTGATCAAATTCATATGGGACCATAAGAGAAGTACCAGCTTTCAAATAAACTTTATTTATTATTATTCAACTTTACCCCACACACTAGGATTTTCTCCTGTATCGCGGAGGCAGTTTACAAACACAAATCGCACAAGGACAAACATCCAGACCCGGAACAATTATTTGTAGGCCATACAAAAACTTGTTCCGTGCGGGATTCGAACCCGCGCCCCCCAGCACAGCAACTCATTGCTAAGCCACTGCGCCACGGAGCCGCGCCGTTTGACCGCTATAACGACTGGAAATGGGTCCAAATAGGATGATGGTAACTCCTTAACTTCCAATCAGACTTATACGGAGTGGTATTCAAAGAGATTAAAAAACTTTTGGATTTTGAATATAATACAATTTACATGAAATCATTCACATGCTAAGTCCATACAAACAGGGTCATAGTTGAGTATCTATCTATATATTCAAAATACCGTTTTAAAGCAATACCACTAAAAATACACGCTAAATATTTCGCAAATTCACCTTTGAATCCGCAATATTTTGAAAGACCGATCCAACAATACCTCACACGAGGAATAGACGGGTAAAAGAAAATCATCCTTCCTTTACCTAACAAACTTTAACAGTGGTAGAGCCACACGGCAGCTTTTGCTGTCGCACGGATGGGCCGGCTCGAACCGGGGTGGTACCACGACCTCACAGAAAACCAGCGTGAAGTAGACGTTTACCTCTGCGTTTCGCTTGGTGAGTGCAGGTGCCCGGAGGCCCTTTTTACTGGAAATGAGGCATTACATCTTAGTCCTCACGGGTGACAACGCATCTACATTTTGATTTGTAATCGAGGATAGATGTAGATGTCTATGGACCGCAGCAACCACTTGCCATCAGGTGGACTGTGTGCTCGTTTGTCACCCTCATCCTATAAAAAAATGTGGGTGGTACCCAAAATTAAAATGTTTTTTTAAATTTTTATTTCACAGTTTTGTAGGCGTTAATATATAACTACGCCAAATTAAAGATTTGTAGCACCTGCAGGGTCTCTGGGTAAAACAGCGGCGGACGGACGGACATGGCGAATCTATAAAGGTTCCTTGCCTAAAAAAAGAGTTAAAAATGTGCAAAACATTAAAGAGTAACCATATACTCTAGAAACTGATGAAGTTTCATTTAAACCTAACTGTTCTATTAAATGAAATGGTGTTACAAAAACTTGACCATAGTCCCAACGAGCGACATCTGGTGAGCAGAAGATTGTTAGCACTTATTTAGTACACATGTATTTGCTTACCAGCACCGTGCTTCATTGCGAACTCCTGTGCGTTACCGTGGTGCATTTTAAAGTCATCTTCCAACAAGTTCAACTTTAAAGCTATGCAGCTAATTGCACATCCAAGCTCTCGATTTACCAGGTCGTATTCTTCGCGCCAGAAGTTCATGAAGTCCTGCATAATGTGGTCACCTAGGTTCAACTGCAAATATGAATTTTAACATTATTACATTAACCTTTCTAGTTCCATTTGGCACATTCTTGCAATTACGTGTTAGAGCCACGCCGCAGCTATATTATGGGTGTAGCACGAATGCGTCGCCTTGACCTGGGGAGAACACTCTCACAGAATACCAGCGTAAAATAGCAGCTTAATGCTATTGTGTTTCGTATGGTGAGTACAGAGAACCGGAAACCCCTTTACTGGAAATGAGGCATTCCATCTTAGTTAGTTTTGAAGGGTGACAATGCATTTTGGTTTTTAATTGAAGTTAGATTTAGATGTCCATGGGGCACAGCATCCACTCATGTGGACTGTGTTCTCTTTTCTTACCCTAATTCTATAAAAAAGCACTTTAACATTGGTAGAGCCACGCGGCAGCTTTTGCTATCGCACGGATGGCCCGGCTCGAACCGGAGTGGTACCACGACCTCACAGAATACCAGCGTAAAGTAGAGGTTTACCTCTGCGTTTCGCTTGGTGAGTGCAGATGGCCGGAGGCCCTTTTTACTGGAAATGAAGCATTCCATCTTAGTCCTCGCGGGTGACAACGCATCTGCATTTTGATTTGTAGTAGAAGATAGATGTAGATGTCTATGTGCTGCACCAACTACTTGCCATCGGGTTTTGTCACCCTTATCCTATATAAAAAAGTAAGGTAAATCAGCTAAAGTTGACTTTAATTATTGCTCCAGAAGTAAAATACCATTGCGAAGCTATCTGCGTTTTCTATTATACTGGTTACAAGAACTTTCTCGAAAGAATTATCAAACATTGCTTTTTAGTTGTTAATTCTCTAAATTAAACTCGATCGAAGAATCGACCTTTTACAAAACCTTTTAAATACCCATAGTGGCGAGGACCTTAGGTCATTGGTGCTGTACAAGGCTGTGAAAATCCGTAAAATTAGTTTCATTTAATGTTTTGTTATTAGTGTGTGTTATTATTTGTTTTATAAGTGTTTCTATTGTTATATAAGTGTACTATTATTTTCTCTACATGTCTCCTTTATCTCTATATTCTCTATATTCTCTTTTGCTTGTTATATTAAGTATTCTATTAGTGAAAACCTGTAAATGGTCTTAATTTTTTTAATCATATTATTTTTGCAGATGTTTAATCCTTCCACCAGGGTGGCGTCGCTTAAAAATGACGTATAATATTTGACTGATTTCATAGCGGAGTAGTTGATTTGTTCGAAAAATGTAAAGGTTAATGTTTCTTTCTGTACTATAAAAATAGTTCAAGAACACACCACTGAGGCATTGTTTTGAATATTCTAGAAAGTGATAAACGTTTATTTTAATGCATCGTTTCAATTAGATGAAATTATGTAACAAAAATTTCACCTCAGTGTCAACTAGCGACATCTGATGAGCGGAAGATTAATAGCCGTCATTGTTGTAGAATATGCTGTACAAAACATAACTATACAAAAATAAAACTTACCTCTTTTCTACAGGCTCCTAGTGCTTTCATAAATCCAGTCGTTAATGTTTTCATAATCTCTTGTGATGACATTACTTCTTCCAGTTGAATAGTCAAGCACATAAAGCTTAACACTAATAGCCGCCATTTTGTGAATATCGCCATTTTGTCGTCGCTGATAAACAAGTGTCAATTCTCACAGCGCTCACACTTTTATTGAGGATTTTGTAATTAAAATCCGAGTCAGTAAAGTAACTACAGTCTTTAAAATAATTGGTTCCGTACAAACAAATCATTCGTTATATTTTACAAAATAGTGTTATCCTTACGTGATGTTTTAGAAATTACACTTTACGCAACTGTTTAATATCATATGTATGTATATAACATTTAGATATTACTCTATTTTATGGTGCTATGCAATGGTACAGCTCGAAGAACCGACAACCGATGGAAGAAAGGTTTTCGAGTGGCAGCATCGTAGACAAAATGTAGGGCGGCCCGCCACTAGATAAAGTGACGACCTGGTAAGGCATGTAGGAAGTCGATGGATGTAGGTGGCTCAGGACCGTAGGATTACATAAAATGCTAAAACATAAAAGTTATATATACACATTGAATAGTGTGTACTTGTACGTAAGTATATACTTCAACGTATATAAGCTATGATATGTATGTTATTTTGATAGATATAAAACATAAACATAAACATAAACACTCACGCCTGTCACCCAGAGGGGTAGGCAGAGACTACGGACTTCCATTTGGCGCGATCCTGACACACATCTCTCGCTTCCTTTACATCCATATATCTACGCATACACGCTCGTCGGTTAAAGGTACTCCTAATCTGGCCCATTTTTAATGTATCGCCGATTTGGTCGATAAAACTTCGTCTAGGGCGCCCCTTCCCGACCCTGCCGTTCACTTCTGCAACATAAATTTGCTTTGTCACTCTTTCCTCGTTCATTCTTTCTACATGACCAAACCACCGAAGCATTCCTTTCTTAATCCTTGTCACAACGTCATCTTGCAAACCACACTTTTCTCTCATCACACTATTTCTCACCCTGTCATTCAGATTCAGCCCTTGCATACTCCTTAAGGACCGCATTTCTACAGCATTTATTCTACTCTCATGCTTCTTCTGCCAGACCCAACTTTCACTACCATACATTAAAGTAGGAACTAACACAGCATTATGAATCGCCATACGTGCCTTATTGGACACATTATGACTCCTCATAATAGCGTGTAGAGCCCCATTCACTCTATTTCTTGCGTTCACTCGTCGTTCTATATCCTTATCATATCTACCATCCCTGCTAAATAAACATCCCAAATATACAAACTCATCCACTTGCTCAATCAACTCCCCTTCTATTCTTATTTCGCATAACGTTTTACTCTCTTCTCTTTCAAAAACCATCACTATCGTCTTACTTGCGTTCACTTTCATACCCCTTTCTTTCAATGACTAATTCAATAAAGTAATCATCATTTGCAACCAACTTGATAGATATGTCAAAATAATATACATAAACATCAAAGTAAGAACAGGCATCCATGCATCAAGCAGAGTTTTTCAATAAAATACGCTTGATAAACGAGAACACATATCTATTGGCCACAAGCATCCATTTACCATTAAGTGGACTGTGCGCTCTTCCATCACCATGACTTCTATAAGAAAAACTTGCTTTACATTTCACTTACTGAATGCTTTGTCAGGTCTCCATCTAAACACACTCATTGTTTTCGATCTGTCGCTGAATATCAAGAGCATCTAAGAGAGAAAGGAAGAAAACACTTATTTTGCCAGATATATTATGTTTATAAACTATAAGAATATACTAAAAAAGTTTCAAACCTAAATTAATACTAATATGTTGCAGAAACAATTAAATTATTTTATTCTTTTTAGTTTCTTGAAGCCGGCTCTTTCATTTTATTCAAAACTTTAAAAGCAAGAAAACCCAAAAGGATAGTTCAGTTTCGCACAGATCTCTAAACGATTTTTGTATCGCTTGTTCGGACGATGAATCGGCGTTTACTAATTGAGCGTTTCTGGCAGCGGAAACGCTAATTAAAAAAGAAAAGAGGTGTTATGAATGAACAAGCCGCTCATTCTTATCTCCGTCACGGCCACTTGCTACAGGTTAAGTGTTTGAAATGAGGGTTCGAATCAATGCCTGTAATTAACGACCAAGTTACACTTGTTATGCTTCATAATGGGGAAGGTACAGCGATTTGTTGCCAGTCGTCATGACCAACATGATCAAGGTAACAAACAAAACTGTACAAAATTTTTTTTCATAGAATATGTATGACGATCGAGTAACCGGCTCGACCGGGGTAGGACCACACTCTCACAGAATACCAGTGTAAAATAACAGCTTACTACTGCTGTGTTTCGTATGGTGAGTATAGAGAACCGGAGACCCTTTTTACTAGATACGAGGCATTCCATAGTAGTCCTCAGGGGTGACGATATATCTTCATTTTGATTGTTATTCGAGGATAGATGTAGATGTCTATGGGCCACAGCATCCACCTACTATCAGGTGGACTGAGTGTTCGATTGTCACCCTTATTTTACAAAAAATATTTGTAAAATAATGGCAGTAACTGTTCCAAATTATTTTAATAAATAAAACAACTACTTGACACATAAAAGGAGAAGGTCGGTGGACATCGTCCTCCTTTCCATTTATCTATAGATTTATTAAAATTCATCGTTCCGTTGTAAATTATAATGACTTCAATATGCAGGCCCATTGTTCCTTCGGCCGCAGACGCACTGGCATGCAGATAGGGCTACCAAACATTCCTGTTACATTAGGATATTGCATGGCTTAAGTGCACAGCGCGTAGGTATATTCTACTAGCGCCTAAAAATCAAGACTCCAACGTTTTGTCCCATGAAATTGTATCTAACAATCATATTGAACATGTAAATTATATGAAAACTCAGACAAATAAATGATTGTTGAACTTATTTTTTTTAAATTGATCAATTGCTATTTTACATAAAGAAGTGTTTTTAGTGACATAAGGTATAGATTTATCAAGTCCGCATGAAGTGGTAAACACGATAACTTTTGAAATTATCAATTGTTCAACTCAATCTATTTTTAAATTCTTCATCTATCATATGGGAAGCCATAGAATGTAAGTGGCAGTTTCATTTTGTCTTGGTTAGTTATAATTATTTTTTTTCGACTGAGAAATAGCTAAATTTTCGCTATTTTGAGCAGCCTTGTATTAATTTATTATACTAAATACACTTTTCCTCACTCCCGGCCACAGAGTAATTTTTTACTCCGGTCTCAGTCGCCGTCGTGAGTGGTCGTTTGTTTACAGCGGTTCGTGATGAAAAATATCGATTGCTTTAGAAATACAAAATATTCCAAAAATCAAATTTAATACATACATTGGTCAAGGTAAGATATTATTCATCATCATCATTACAGCCCTTCACAAGTCCACTGCTGAACATAGGCCTCCCCCAAAGAATGCCACAAAGCACGGTCCCGAGCCACCTGCATCCATCGACCTCCCGCATGTCTCACCAGGTCGTCACTCCATCTCGTGGGGGGACGCCCTACACTTCGCCTACCGGTACGAGGCTGCCACTCGAGAACCTTTCTTCCCCATCGGTTGTCGGTTCTTCGAGCTGTATGGCCGGCCCACTGCCACTTCAGCTTACTAATCCGTTGGACTACGTCGGTTACTCAGGTAAAAAAAAAACTCTGGTTCTACTGCGGATATCCTCATTCCTAAGTTTATCACGCAGAGAAACTCCGAGCATAGCCCTCTCCATAGCTCGTTGAGCGACCTTGAGGCCTGAGGATACGGCCATCAGTGAAGGACCACGTCTAAGTTCCGTAAGTCATCACTGGCAACACGCACTGGTTGTACAATTTCATTTTAAGGTTTTGAGGAATGTCTGACGAGAAGATCTGTCGTAGCTTCCCGAACGCTGCCCAGCCGAGTTGAATCCGTCGATTGACCTCTCGGTCGAAGTTGGACTTACCTAGTCGGACTATTTGTCCCAGGTAAACATACTCGTCAACAACTTCGAGCTTAGTGCTCCCAACAACTACCGGCATAGGTGTGACATTTTTTTTTTTATAGAATAGGGGGCAAACGAGCATGCGGCTCACCTGATGGTAAGTGACTACCGCCGCCCATGAACAACCGCAACACCAGGGGAATTGCAGATGCGTTGCCGACCTTTTTTATGGACATTAAACATAAGATATTATTATTATTTTTATAATCACAGATTTTTATTACAATATTTTGTTTCACTAAAAGTACGTAGGATTTATATATAAATATACTTATACGGCTTGGACTTTATTGAAACTTGAAGGTGTACTTCGATATCTACTACTGGAACTCCTCGACGAGTAGAACTAGGGGTGCCGAGATTGTGCCCGTTATGTTATTTATGATGAGACCATACCCCGCCTTGAAGGTGTACTTCGGTGAATGCTACTGGAACTCCTCGAAGAATAGTAATAGTAATAGTTGTGCTGAGTTTGGGCTCGTTTTGTTAGTTATGATGAGACATTACCTCCGAACAGTGGTGGATTATCCTTAAGGCAAACTAGGCACGAGCTTACGGGCGTAAGGTTAAAAGGCACGCGCAGAATTTTTTAAACGAAAGAAGAAATCGTTGTATTTGATTACTCCTAAATCGCTCTTACTCTCTCATCACATTTTTCATTTATTAGTACTCCCTGTTAAGATACGAGTACCCTGTTATAGAGTACTCATATCTTAATTATTTTGCAATTATTGAACTATATTATAAATTATAATATAGTTTATTTACAAAATGAGTATATTTAATTTATAATAGATATAATATGATTCCTAGGGGGGCGCCGATGACGTGCTATGCTAGCCTAGAGCACAGTCGATGTTTAATCCGCTTCTGCCTCCGGATTTTATACAGTGACCTGAAAGTGTGAAGTTTATTTCGATGAATGCTACTGAAACTCCTCGAAGAGTAGAACTAGGTGTGCCGAGTTTGGCCTCGTTTTGTTAGTTATGATGAGACCTTACCTCCGGACTTAATAGAGTAACCTCAAAGTGTACTTCTGTGAATGCTACTGAAACTTCTCGACGATGAGAATTAGATGTGCCGAGTTTGAGCTCGTTTTAATAGTTATGAATACACCTTACCTCCGGACTTGACGGAGTGCTTTGAAGGTGTGCTTCGGTGACTGCTACTAGAATTATTTGACGAATAGAACTACAATTTTCATATTATTTTTAAATTTGTTTCACTATCATATGAGCATTATGAGTCGTGCACTACTTCCAAACTTTGACATAAAATTATCGGAAAATTGTAAGTATAGTATTAAGGTTATTAGTGTAAACTTGTGTGTGTTTAAACTACTTTAAAAAATTAAGGTATAATCGTGTTATACGAAATTATTTTAATGCGCTTAAGACATGCACATAAGGAAAAAATACGTCCCGAGTGCTGTCCTTACTGTCCCCAGTACCCTCGCAGTTCTTAAAAACAGCCTAAAAACCAGGCATGAAATTACGAAGAGTAAAAATCAACACTGATTATTTCACCTCTCCTTCACAGAATACTGAACCTCTCTAACAGGTACTTTGACACTGTCCTACTATTTTGAAACCCGAAATGGTCACCGCACACACAAGTCCTATGATTTAGCTTCAAACGGATCTTAGGCGACCTTCAGGTCGTCGACTCAAAAGGATTAAATACGAATAAATAATTCAGCATTTCATTTGCGTGGTGATCCTGGGGCTAAATTCTATCTGTTATTCCCATAGGTACAATGCTATCATGGACCTTTTCTATAGAATAAAGGTGACAAACGGGCACACAATCCACCTGATGTTAAGTGATGATCTACATTTATCCTCCGTTATAAATCAAAATACACATGTGTTTTGACTCTGTGGTCTAAGATGGAATGCCTCGTTTCCAGTAAAAAGGGTCACCGGTTCCCTGCACCATACGAAACACAGCAGTGTGAAGCTGCTATTTTACGCTGGTATTCTGTGAGAGCGTGATCCTTCCCCGGTCGAGCTGACCCATTGGTGCTACAACTATACTATTAATACAGCTGCAACAGGGCTCTGCGCCGTAAAACCGTTGTATTTACCGTCTAGGTAAATACAATTTTATATGCACTTAATACCACGTTGTTGGTTGCAAATGATTTTAGATTCATTTATGTTCTTACAATAAGCTGAGAATGGTTTTGGCCTTCTTGTTGTATTACTTGAAATATTCGCAGCGCTCCGTCATTCTTTCTCTGTTGGTCCGAGCGTCTAAATAATTTAAATTTCTGATCGAGTGAACTCTGTTATGAAGCATTCTATTGTCTCTCTTGCTCCACAAATGATGTGATAATTATAAGAAGTACAAACACACCCCAAACACAGTAAAAGGCTTCCGAGCACATTAAACAGTCGAAACAATAAAGTTTGGAGCTAATTACGCCTATTGGAGCGACACGACAATGTGTTTAGAGCGGCATTAAGTCAAATAGGTAAACATGTTACCATGCGAAGCTGCGGGTTTCCATAATACCATACATAAACTACGCGGGAGGCGATATGATTTTTTTTTCAAAATGGAAATGGCAAACGAAATTACCATCTACGTGGTCTAAGTGTGTTGTGTGTTGTTATATATTAATTTATTTATAATTAATTACAACGGCTTACGCCAATGACAGTAATTAATAGGTAAAACTAAACATATAACATAATTAACATAATTCAAAAACAAATAACAAGTCAGAGATCAAACATACTTAACAATAACTAGAGGAAATAAAATAATATATATATATAAACAGAATAAAGTGATAACAACATACAACTTATTTACCTAACAAACATGGCTTTCACATAACATGAGACAGTTTGACATGATCACCTTGAGGGTGTCATTAAAGATGTCACATTCCGGGACTGTCTCCATTAAGGAAATTTAAAGCAGCATGCATGTGACACAACGGGGATTGCGCGCGCGACACAGTGCGGCAATGGGATGTAGCGAACAGCCGGTGTCGTCGAGTAGGCCTATGACGCAGGTAGTTGTTAGGCACATAAAGTGTACACAAAGTATTGTGCAGCTCTAGGGAATCTACCATGCTCCTTAAATTTTTTATATATTAAATATTGTGAAGACTAAGATGGAATCGCGCATTGAGCAGATTTTCTTTGGTGAACAGACGATTATTTCGGATCTGGATGTTTGTCCATTAGCAATTTATATATGTAACATTTTTAAAATAAAGAAAAAAGTAAGGTAAGGTTGATATGACAGTTAAGTTGCAGATAATTTTATAACAAGTTAGCTGATACTCGGCGCGTTGCTGCCACAGAAAAAATAATTGTCGAAATATAATTTAAATTTTTTAATTATTAAATAATTAACAAAAATTTTTGTTAATGACCCACCTCCGAAAAAGACCAAATTGTTAGCAAAGTTAACTTCTTAGTAAAAAAAATATAAAGATCATTAACAGAAAATCGCTTCACCTTCTAGGTGCTCCTGTTCTAGATGAGTCCTTTCAATGTTTTGCCAGTGAAAAGATTTTAAAATTTGTAATTTTGCAAGAGGCCTGACAGAATGACGCTCATTCCATGGAAAAATGGGCGCTCTTGTGCTGACACATTAGCGCATTCAAATCTCGCGGCGACTATACAGAAGGCAAGCCTCGCTGCTGTTGTTTCCGAGTCTAACGAGCGGCACAAATATGCAAAAATTTGGCAGATATTTTATTCAGCGGATCAGCCTCGCAATACAGCAAGGAAATTAAGCCAGTCTTTTAGGCACACTACTAACAGACAGCGGTGAAGTATTTTTTACTTAAGTTAATCTTTACATACTATATGATTTTGTATAATGCTTTTTTCCCTTAATTTATATAAGTAATTAGAAGTATTTGTTCTAAACTATGATTATTATAAAAGTTATATTGTTACGACAAATAACATGCAAATTCTAATTCTAAATATTTATTATAAGTTAAGTATACCATCACAGCCTATCAAAGTCCACTGCTAGACATAGGCCTCCCCGTAGATTGCCTCATAGGGGGAATATTTACCAAAGATGCCACTGACGCCTCTGTCCGTCTCCTTTGTCGCCTTTTACGATACCCGTGGGATGATATGGAGTGGTGGTTTTCTTTACATTGCCACTACATGGCAAATTTAAGTATACAATAGTGTCAATTTTATACTCGTAGATTACATGTCTTACAATTTAATCGTCCTATATGGGTATTACGATATTCGTTTTATACTATAGGTGCCTAGCCTATGAGCCATAATAAATTTAGATTGTTAAATAAAATAATTAAAGAATAAACAAATAAATAAAGTAATAAAATATTATTTTACAATTACGTACCTAATAAAACAATATAAATAAAGAATATATAATAGGATTAACTGTGTAGATTTAATTATAATACTAGCTGTTCCCCGCGACCCTAAAATAAAAGTAGTCTAAGTTACTCGTAAATAACATCAGCCATCTGCCAGTGAAAGTCCCATCTAAATCGGTTCAAAGGTTTTTGCGTGATGCGTGTTCAGACAGACGTCGTGTTAGAGTTTCAGTGTAGTATTTAATTTTGTAAGTGGTTTTCCAAATTGTAAATACAGCTTTGTACATTAGATAAGAAGAAAACACAGCACTACGTTTGCATTTAGATTTGAACTGTCGTGCCGTACGACAATGTGAACGCGGCGCAGGGCCCGCATGTATGCAGCTCAGACGACGTCCCGGCGCGGATTACTCTTGATTAGGCACGGCAGCTACCATTTGTCACCACAAATCCCTACTGCCACATCTCGTGAGAAACGTTTATTGAAACTTGTATGTTTAATACACCGATAACGAAACTAAGTCACTATTCTACGTGCAATCCATGCAATTCAATATTAACAGTGGACTTGATGTATTAAATAATGTCCTCCAGACACACGACCTTTCGTTTAAATGCGTTATAAAATTATATTCAAACAAAAAAACTACTCACATATTTAAAAGAAATGCGTGACTCTCGTGGAACACTCGGTTGGAACGAAGTTCCTTGCGTAGTATATTAATATTGATAAACGTAGGTATTATATTATTGATTAACAATTACAAATAAATGAATTACTAGCGTCTATTAAAATGAAGCGTCATTTGAAATAAAATAATATTTCTTTCATGGCAAGATATAAAAAAGTGCGAGGGAGATGGATATTATTCCATCGCATTTCCTTATTTCGCCGACAAGGCCGTCTACACTATGACACAAGGGGTAGTGACACTGTCGAATTGAATACCGTTTACTTTTTGAAGTCTGTAGATAATATATAATTAGAATGTTTAATATCATGCTAGTTTTTGTTTAATAAAGTGTCATATTAGACGGCTCCGTGCCGACTTAGCAGTTGAGTTGCAGCGCTAAGGGCCCCGGATTCGAATCCCGCACGTAACAAGTATTCGTATGGCCTACAAATAATTGTTCCAGGATATTTGTCCTAGTGCAACTAATGTTTGTAAACTGTCCCCACGATACAGGAGACGTTCTTAGTGTGGAGGTTACGTTTTTAAAAAAGTATAATAAAGAAAACTGTAATAATACGTAGCTCACTACAATAAACTTGTGTCTTACCAATATTGTATCTTCATTTTAATCTAAAAGGCAAATTTTTCTAAGAAATTTTCTTTAGAAGCAGTTTTAATTTCATCAATATGCCATTTACCGTTAAAGTTACAGTTTATCAAAAGTCCACTCCTGAACGTAGACCTCCCTCATAGATTGCCTCATGGTATCCCCCATACTGTGACAAATATTCCCCATATTTTCTCGCTTGGCAAGAGAGCTGTCAACTGCAGTTTTTTTTTTAGGAAGACGTTGCTGCCTATTTCCTGATTTGTTTGCCTTTATCGCTTCTTACGACACCCACGGAACGATATGCTGTGGTGGATATTCTTCCACCGCCACTACAGGGTCATTATGTTATGGTAACTGATTTGTTGCCTGCCGTGGTAGCTCAGATGGTTAGCGCTCGCTGTAAGCTTTACAGTACGCGAGTAACCCGGGTACGATCCCCGCCGGCACCAATGAAATTGTTAATTGCAATTTTAAGTGCTTATTTACCACGTGCTCGGCGGTGAAGGAAAACATCGTGAGGAAACCTACATGTCTGAGAAATAAGAAAAAATAATTCGAAGACATGTGAAGTTCGCCAACACGCATTGGGGCAGCGTGACGGACATTTCCTAGCCCTAAAACCTTCTCAGAAATGAGAGGAGGCCTGTGCCCAGCAGTGAGACGTAAATAGGCTGCAACTTTTTTTTACTCATTTAGCAAGCTTATTTGTGTAAAATATACGCAATGCGACGATAGTACTAAATGAGAGCAACATCCTCGCTCAATGATGGATCATAAATCACTCAGCAATAAATCGGTAGAGGGTAGAGGCGTCCAGCCTGTCGACTGTTGGACCGCGTCCAAGCAGCTCAGCGCCGAACTGCCCGCACTTTAATTTGATACTGCAGACGAATTTATGGATCAGCTCGGCTTGGTTCTTTTTAATTACACAGTTATAAAAAGGTCATAAGGTTTTAACGTGAACGCTCGTTTAACTTCAGGGGCATTGTGTGTTCTTTCCTAGTCGTGTTTTTAAAAAACCTTAATTTAATTAATAGAATCAGGCGTTACTTTGCGGAAATCCATTATATAAAAGCTTTTAGAAAAATTTGCTTTGCAAATATCCGCGTTATAAAATAAAATGATGTGTCTTACCTAGTTTGAAGAGCACCTCCCGCCCTCCCTCAATTGCGTGCACTACCTCCGTCACCACTTATCCCAGCACCGCTACTCCCAACACCACTACACTAGGCAAGACACACCACTGACGATAATACGACACGTGTTTCGCCTCTACACGAGGCATCCTCAGGTGATATGGACTCTACGGCGACTAACCGCTAACTCTACGGTAATTGTTTTGTAAGAATAAACATTAAAAAGGAACAAAATTTAATGTGAAAGGTGATGGAGATTATAGTAATAGAGTAGTTACAAAATAAATGGATGGAATGTAATTTAAAATTAAAAAATTTGTACATCCGACTGCAATATAAATTATTAAGAATAACTCAAAAACTATTGATCAGACCTTGGTCAATTATATATAGGACCACATGTGAAGCACCAACTTTCAAATAAAAAAATAATCATCGAAATCGGTTCACCCAGTAAAAAGTTATGAGGTAACACACATAAAAACAACATACAGTCGAATTGAGTACCGGCTCCTTTTTGAAGTCGGTAGAAAATAGTTGAGTAGTTGTGCAAGCGAGATTAGTGATTGTATTATGTGAGGTAGAAGAGAGAAAGAATATGTTACGTGATAGGGCGAAACGTGTTTGATTTCATCTTACAGTTTGTTGTAAAACATACATAAAGCAATAGAGATAATCTTTCCTATGATTTATATCCAATGTTCTTGCTTGCTTAGTACAAGGGACTCATAAAAACTAGTGTCAGCGACCCATTTCCGGTATTCTAAAGATCGTATATGATATTAAAATGTCTGCCTGTCGGCCAGGAGCTAACGGTGCAGCGCCGAGAGATGTTTCATGCATTGCAATTGAAAATGATTTCTGGAATAGTTGCCATAGGTCTTATATTTTAATGGCATCTGCTAATTAGGAAATGGAATAGCAAAGTTTATCTTAATCGCTTTTTTCTATTTGATATTCTTATAAAGAATGTTGTTTATTAGATATTGTGACTACGTAAAAGCAGTAAACTAGTGAACCGAATTCAATTTTCGCCGACCCCAATAAAACATGAATGAAGTCATCGTGGGGAAACCTGTTGTTTTATTAAACTTAAGGACAATATTAATATTTTTTATTTCTATTCTATAGTATTTTTGGTAGAGCCATGCTGCAGCTATATTGTGGTTGCAGCACGAATGGGTCGGCTCGACCGGGGTAGGACCATGCGCTCAAAGAATACCAATGTAAAATACCACTGTTAACTTAACTTAACTTAACTGTTTAACCGGGGAAGGACCACGCTCTCAAAGAATACCAGCGTAAAATAGCTGCTTAATGCTGTTGTGTTTCGTATGGTGAGTGTAGAGAACCGGAGACCCTTTTTACTGGAAAAGAGGCATTCCATATCAGTCCTCAAGGGAGACAACGCATCTGCATTTTGAGTGTAGATGTGTATGGGCCACGCCATCCACTTACCAACAGGTGGACTACACAGTTCTCCTGTTGCCTCGTTTGTCATCCTTATTCCACCTAAAAAAACGAACATACAGTCCACCAGGTGGTAAGTGGCTATCCATTAACACCTGCAGCTAATTACTGACTTCAAACAAGGAAGGCGACAGATTCATTGTCTTCTCTGACGACTAAGATGGAATGCCTCAGAGTCCGTGTCTAATTCACCTTCATACAGGAACACATCAGTGCAGGTAGAAATAGGTCAGCAGGTGCCTGCTCAGACAGACTCCTAGGTACAAACAAAGTTCCAGTTGTAGTATGTAGGTCTTAGTATGACCAATACTAGGTGACAGAACTGGATTAAAAAGATTCGCGATCAAAAGAAACAAGTGATAGACAATGCTCCAAAACAAATCTAAAAGTACCTACCTAACTAGATAAAAAAGCTTCAATTTAAATAAAATTTACGTGTTATATATATAAGAAAATGGTTTCTTACTTTAACATGTGAATATGGTTTCTTAAGACAGGATCGAAGCTAAGAAGTTTAAACTAAGTTTGAACTATCCTTTACCAGATAATTTCGTTTTGAAATTAAATGTTTTTTTAGTAGGTTACGCCATCTAGCAATGAAAACGTGACATAGTTTTCTATTTAGTTCACCACAAATGTTTTCAACCAGATGGCGGTGTTAGTTAGGGTGGCCAGGTATTTAAGAATTAACTCAACTTTATCAAAATTATTTCAAGTAAAGCTAAACCTTGTATATTCATATTTTCAAAAAAAAAACCGGATTAGTGATTTAATGATGTTATAATTATGTAACTAGTTCTTCAAGTAACAGTTTACATTATTTTCATTTTTAAGACAAAATTACTTTTATTTCTGAAAGGAATTAAGTGCTTATTTTATGTACATTGTTTTGCTATTGGCTGATGTTCTTAATTTTAAGTCCTCGGTGCCTGCAATAAGATATAGTGTTGTATTGTAATAGCATGAATTTAATTTTTATAGGTTATAACTCCTAATATTAGACTGTTTTGTTTGATAACATTTTTTGTTATTAACAACAGGTATTTATATTTTTAATCTATATTAATCATTACTGAAGTTGTAGGTAATTGAAATAATCTATATTGAGTTCGCCGTGTAAAGGCCACTCCACTAATCCACTACCCAAATCATCAAACCCACGGGGGGTTTCGTAAGAGGGCGACAGAGGAAATGTCAAACAGGATATGGGCAGCAGCATCTTCCTGATAAGAGGCCAAATTATAAAACAACGTTGCCTGCCAAGCGTGGGAACTATGGAAAAATCCGCCCTATGAGGCAATCTATGGGGAAAGCCTATGATCAGTAGTGACCGTTATAGGTTGTAATGGATGGATAAATACAAATTTAAGTAAAATAATGTACTTATATGAACGATCTAGCAAATTGAAAATTTTCATATTCTTGTTTACAATTAAATTCGGTTAATATCTTTGTCATTTATATTTCTTACGTTATGAAAAAACATTCAACCCAATATTAGGAATTTTCTAATGTTTTTATTTTTGTTACAGGTAAATAATACGTTTCACTAATGTTTTGATAGTGGTACAAGTTTGCTTCTGGTCAAACATGTAAGTATTTCGGTTTTAACAAAAAGGCTTTTAGCTTTATATTACAGGTTCGACTTCAAGTAGTAACCTATTACTATTACGGCATTTGATTAGGGTGCCTCAGTTGAGTACTTACTGCTCTTTGAGAAGATTTACGTCCTATCTAACGTAGGTACGAGAAAATGTGTTAATTTTTCGAGAAAACGTATATATAGCATAATATATGTGTATAAATACAAATTTTATACATATAAATACAAATATAAGAAAATTTACATATACATACTACAATATAAGTAAATATAGATATATAAAATTAAACTATTATTTACCCATATACATTATGTACATAACATATACATACCGTATTATGCATCTAACTTTTTATAATAGAATAAGGGTGACAAACGAGCACACAGTCCACTTGATGGTAAATGGATGCTTTGACTCATAGACATCTACATTTATCCTCAATTAGGAATCAAAATGCAGATGTGTTGTCACCTTTGGGGACTGAGATGGAATGCCTCTTTTCCAGTAAAAAGGGTCTCCGGTTCTCTACACTCACCATACGAAACACAACAGAAAGCTGCTATTTTACGCTGTTTTACGCCGTTATTCTGTGAACGCGTGGCGCATCCTTTATAGAATATATAGTAATGTAATAAGTATTTTAGTAACTTTATCATAATCGAAACAATTTATTTAAGGACTGGCGATCCACCCCGGCTTCGCACCGGTGATTTCTGGATCTCAACAACAAACAGCGCCACCTACCGGGTCCAAAAATCATTCTAAACCATCCAAGGACCCATTCAGACACACAGTTTTTTTATCAAAATCGATCGAGCCGTTTTTGAGTTTTAATGAGACTAACGGACAGTAATTGATTTTTATATTTATATAGAGATATAAACAATACTGCATTTTATCAATATGCTTTTTTCTCGTCACAACCATTATACACATTAGGACTGAGATAGAATACCTCGTTTCCAGTAAAAAGCGTCTCCGGTTCTCTACACTCACCATGCGTAACACAGCAGCATTAAGTACTATTTTACGCTGGTATTCTGTGAAAGTGCGGTCCTACCTCGGTTGAGCCGACCCATTCGAGCGGCAACCACAATATAGCTGCAGCATGGCTCTATCACGTAGGTAAAACATAACATGAAATCACTATCATGAAACAATGTCTTGTTTCAAAAGGTATTCAAGAATTAATCACCTGAATGAGCATTTACTTGGCGCTTATCGTATATATTCGGGTAAAGAATTCCAGTGTAGATAACCCTGAACAGTAAAGTAGTTCTTGGAGAATCCAGTGAAATGAGTTAGAACACTAATTTGATCAGATGAGGACCGCAGAACTCTGTCATGAGTTGAAAAAACAAATTGAAACATTTTCTTAACATTAAAGGAGAACCTGAAGTATCGTGTATACGTAGATCCAGGTGATCAACAAATCCTTTTCATGAGTTTTCTATCGTATTGAATTCGTATCACAATTTAAAGTGACTTTGTATCTCAAAAACTATTTCCATTTATTTTCGCCAGCGGCGCTGTTCATATTTCCATAGTATTTTAGTCAATGATGATACGATAATCTTAGTATCAAAAACTTGCGCTCAGGGCACACGTACCTATTTTGTAGTCAATCTTTCATAAAATCGTGAGCACGATTAATTTATGCATCTGTATTGGCTACATATTACACCCACTCTAATCGTTAATCAGAAACCATTCTCTGCAGGCCTATTCGTTAACCTCGTTGACATTAAAATGATAGTCACTTTGAAGTACATTGCGTTGAATGCTATATAGCTTTTATAAAACACCTGAATTATTATAAACATAGGACGCAATGTGCTACAAAGTAACTATCATGTAAATGCTAACAAAATTAACGAATAGGCCTACTGATCGCCCGTTTGAAGAGACGCTCTTAAGCTATTCATCCGTTCCGAAGAAGCTGACAAGGTAAGTTGTTAGTAAATCTATGATAATACCAATTTAAATAATATGGACGTACATTATAAATAATATTGCAAAATATGTGTGTATTCGTATTGGAATTAATAATTCTATTTGGAATGTTTGATTTGCTTATGTTTCGGCTTAATTTGGGATTTAAATGTTCTCGTCAATCGACAAACGTCTGCATAAGTCCGTGAAAGCCCACCTGGTCCGATCCCGGACGAATCCCTGCGCTATTCCAAGTTTAATCGCCGCGTTCTTAAGACGACAGCTGCGCGTTACGACTACCTTATCTCGGACGAATGCTGTCGTCGATTTGTTTAACTGACCCTTAAGATCGGACTGTAGAGCAAACGATGTCCCAGAACTACCTCTACTCAAATTGATTATTTTTTAATAAACATTGAAATATTTATTTATTGTTTTTTTTTATCTTCCATTTGGATATTTGAAAGTCCAAATATAATATATTAGATATCTACACATTTTGAGACTTTTTAGACTAGACTGGTGATTAGAGGTTCTTTTCGTTCTAGAAAAATAAGTAAATTAATGTTACAGTCTGTATACATCCATACATGACTCTTCTCATATCTATCAGGATTTTAAGGCAAAGAAATATCCGCCGCATTGTCCCAATGCGTGTTTGCGGACTTCACATATCTTCAAAATATTTTATTAATTTCTCAGACATAAATGTTGTTGACAAAATCTCGAATAACATGTTTGTCCTTGTGGAATTTAGCTATGTAAACTGCCGCCACGATACAGGAGAATATTCTAAAGTCTCAGTAATACATGAAAAAATCCAGAAGATATATTTTATTTTAAAATAATTATAAAAAAGATATTTTAAAATTTTATAGACATATTTATGTAGTTAGTATATAACGTCATTTCTATAATTAATAACTCTCTAGCAAAAGATTCTTGTGTAGGTTTCTCTGTAAGACGTCAATTATCTACAATGAGAGGGTATTCCCGAAGTGTTCGGACACCGGGGCTTTATGTCACTACCCTAGGATTTAATAAGCGTCCAATGATGAGGATCACTGAACACAGGAATATTTCAACCGTGAAACTGTTCAAGTGACATATTGAGATGATTTTAGGAAATAAAATCATAGCTTTTGTTACTCTAAGAGTTACTTCTAAGTTAATTACAGAAATAGTGCAACTTAGACCCTTATCATTCTCATCATTATAACAACCCATTACAAGTCTACTGTGGATTGGTTTATAGGCCTTCTCCAAGGAATGCCACAAATCACGATCATAAACCATCAGCATAAGCATCCATCGACATCTTGCATCACTTACCAAACCTTCACTCCACTCCAACACATACCTCAACCTCTTAATACGCACTCATGCATGTACCTCTTTTTTTTTCTTTTTTTATCAGCATATAAAAAGTCTACCGCTGCACACACACATAATCCTGGAAGAGATCGCTATGTAGCGATAAGGCCGCCAAATTGTACATATTATAATCTGATTTTTGTTATGACATTTGTATTTTTGTTAGTGGTGTACAATAAAAGTATATTCACATATTCATCTAATATAAGTTATGTTGCTTGAAAATTATTTTAAATATATTATATCATCTTTTTCGTGCCGTGTAGTGGCGGTTGAGAATATCCACTACCCCATATCTTCCCGGTTTGTCGTAGAAGGCGACACAGGGAAACATGCAGGAGATGGGCAGCAGCATCTTCCGGATAACAGCAAAATACAATAAAAAAAAACTGCGGTTGCCAACCCGCTCGCCAAGCGTAGCAACTATGGCAAATATCCCCCTATGAATGAATGTAACAAAGAGACGGCCCCCAGTGCCCGGCGGCCCTGCTATTCCTGGCTACGGTGACGACCATGGTAACGGCGGGGCAGGGGGTGCTAAGAATCTCCGGTGGAGATTCGGTTGCCACCTAAGACGACTCGACCTTGCAACATACAACGCACGCACCCTGAGGACTGACGAGAAGATTGTGGAGCTGAAAGAAGAGATAGACAAGTTACGCTGGCATATTATAGGATTATCCTAAGTCCGAAGAGAGGGGGAGGACACGGTAATCCTCGAATCCGGCAACTTGCTCTATCACCGGGAGGGCGACCATCTGTCCCAAGGAGGTGTCAGATTTATCGTTCACAAGTCTCTCGTTAACAACATTGTAAATAATGAGTGTGTCGACGAGTGTTGCGTACCTTATACTCAGAATCACCAAACGGTATTCACTGAAGGTCATACAGGTTTAAGCACCAACCTCGGCATACCCCGATGAGGAGGTGGAGGAAATGTATGAGGATATCTCTAGAGCCATGCATTCTTCCAAAACCCAATATACGGTGTTAATGGGAGACTTCAATGCAAAACTAGGCACAAGAGAGAACGGTGACCTGAAAGTAGGGAAATTTGGAACAGGGCAACGGAACCCAAGGGGCCAGCAGCTGGCCGACTTCATGGAAAAAGAGGGACTCTTTATGATGAACTCTTTCTTCCAGAAGCGGCCCCACAGGAAGTGGACCTGGTTGAGCCCCGACGGTTCGACAAAAAATGAGACTGACTTCATTAGGACGACCAGAGAACAACTGTTCTGTGATGTCTCCGTGACCGCGATGGTGAAAACTGGTAGCAATCACCAAATGGTCAGAGGCACACTGAACCTAAACATTATACTCAGAATCACCAAACGGTATTCACTGAAGGTCATACAGGTTTAAGCACCAACCTCGGCACACCCCGATGAGGAGGTGGAGGAAATGTATGAGGATATCTCTAGAGCCATGCATTCTTCCAAAACCCAATATACGGTGTTAATGGGAGACTTCAATGCAAAACTAGGCACAAGAGAGAACGGTGAGCTGAAAGTAGGGAAATTTGGAATAGGGCAACGGAACCCAAGGGGCCAGCAGCTGGCCGACTTCATGGAAAAAGAGGGACTCTTTATGATAAACCCTTTCTTCCAGAAGCGGCCCCACAGGAAGTGGACCTGGTTGAGCCCCGACGGTTCGACAAAAAGTGAGACTGACTTCATTAGGACGACCAGACAACAACTGTTCTGTGATGTCTCCGTGACCGCGATGGTGAAAACTGTTAGGGATCACCAAATGGTCAGAGGCACACTGAACCTAAACATTAAGTTGGAGAGGTCTAGTCTAATGAAGTCAACGCTCCGTCCCCCTCGCGCTCTGTTCCAAAGTCACGAAACCTTTCAGCTCGGACTACAAAACCGTTTTCAGTGCCTAGAAAACTGCAATGAAGTGGACGATATGAATGACAAGCTCGTGGAAACTGTCCATGCGGCCGGAGATAAGTTCTGCAAGAGCTGCCGCAGAAGAACACAAAAACTCTCCGATCACACTCTTAATCTCATGGCTATTAGACGGGAGATGAAGCTACACTCTTCAACAGATTTAACAGCATACAGGCAACTAAACAAACAGATCTCCAAATGCATGCGGCTGGACTTACGCAACTTCAATACAACTTGTATTGAAGAAGCGATCGAGCGGAACCAAGGCTCCAAAGTCTTTGCCAGATATCTGTTTGCCAGAAAGAGCCAACTGTCAAGGCTGAAGACTGAGTGTGGCAGCATCGTTTCTGGGGCACCTGAGATTTTGAGTGAGGTTGAGAGGTTCTATGGGCAGCTGTACACGTCATCGTTGGAGCCACACGCAAGTGTGAGTAACGATCCAAGAGCGAGTCTTATCCGACACTATTCCGGAGATATCCCGGACATCAGTCTGAGCGAGATTAGAATGGCTCTCCAGCACCTTAAAAACGGCAAGGCCCCAGGCGAGGATAGAATTACAGCGGAACTTCTGAAAGAAGTGGAAAACCGGTACTTGAAGTCCTTCAAAAGCTTTTTAATTCCGTCCTCCATGGCGGCATTACACCGGAATCGTTGAGCAGAAGTGCGGTGGTCTTGTTCTTGAAGAAAGGTGACAACGCTCTCTTGAAGAACTACAGACCAATTTCCCTTCTGAGCCGCGTCTGCGTGCTGTTTTTGAGAGTCATTACGAATCGTCTCGCGCGCAGACTTGACGACTTCAGTACAGAACCAAAGTACGAAACCTATCCAATTGCAGAGAGGTGTAAGACAGGGTGATGTTATATCCCCGAAACTCTTCACCGCTGCATTGGAAGACATTTTCAAGCTTCTGGACTGAAAAAGGTACGGTATTAACATCAATGGCGTGTACATCACTCACCTTCGATTTGCCGACGATATAGTCCTTATGGCAGAATCGCTGAAGGAACTAAGCACCATGCTCAATGACTTCAATAGTGTCTCCCAACGGATAGGAACGGATGAACATGGACAAAACAAAGATCATGTTTAATGTCCATGTCACACCTATGCCGGTAGTTGTTGGGAGCACGAAGCTCGAAGTTGTTGACGAGTATGTTTACCTGGGACAAATAGTCCGACTAGGTAAGTCCAACTTCGACCGAGAGGTCACTCGACGGATTCAACTCGGCTGGGCAGCGTTCGGGAAACTACGACACATCTTCTCGTCAGACATACCTCAAAACCTTAAAACGAAATTGTACAACCTGTGCGTGTTGTCAGTGATGACTTACGGATCTGAGACGTGGTCCTTCACTGCTGGCCGTATGAGGAAGCTCAAGGTCGCTCAGCGAGCTATGGGTTTCTCTGCGTAATAAACTTAGAAATAAGTATATCCGCAGTAGAACCAGAATAAGCGACATAGTCCAACGGATTAGTAAGCTGAAGTGGCAGTGGGCCGGCCATATTTTTTTTATAGAATAGGGGGCGAACCAGCATGCGGCTCACCTGATGGTAAGTGACTACCACCGCCCATGAACAACCGCAACACCAGGGGAATTGCAGATGCGTTGCCGGCCTTTTAGAAAGGTGTAAGCTCTTTTCTTGAAGGTTCCTAAGTCGTATCGGTCCGAAAAATAGCTTTAATAGCTAGGAAAGAAAGGTTCTTGAGTGGCAGCCGCGTACCGGTAGGCGAAGTATAGGGCGACCCCCCACGAGATGGAGCGACGACCTGGTAAGAAATGCAGGAGGCCGATGGATGCAGGTGGCTCAGGACCGTGCTTTGTGGCATTCCTTGGGGGAGGCCTATGTTCAGCAGTGGACTTATGAAAGGCTGTAATGATTATGATGATGATGATGATATCATCTTTTCGTACTCAACTTAACTGGCTGCCTATCCTTCAGCGCAGATATGTTAGAATACTCTGCACTCTTTTCACTATCCTGAACGATCTTTGTGCTCCTGTGTTCTTGAAATCTAGATTTCAGTACCTAGGAGATACTCATAATTGTTTTCTCCGTTCTTCGAATAATCTTAAATTACACTCTACTTTACACTGTACTGGTTATATGTCCCACTCTTTCGCTCTTACGGATATAAGACTCTGGAACGAAATACCTCTTGACATTAAAAAAGCGTCCAACAAATTTCTTTTCAAAAAAAAGTTCGTGAACATTTTAGTAAAGCATTGCAAGTGTGAATTAACGCAATTCCCCTGGTAATCCTCTGGTGTTGCAGTTGTTCATGGGCGGCGGTAGTCACTCACCATCAGATGAGCCGCATGCTCGTTTGCCCCTTCTCCTATAAAATAAATATACATAGAATAAGGGTGACAAACGAGCACACAGTCCACCTGTTTTTGCCAACCAAGTGGTTGCTCTGGCCCATAGACAACTACATATATCTTCGTTTTCAAATTAAAATGCAGATGCGTTGTCAGCCGTGAGTACTAAGATAGAATGCCTCTTATCCAGTAAAAAGGGTCTTCGGATCTCTACACTCACCATACGACACACAGCAACATTAAGCCACTATTTTACGTTGATATTCTGTGAGAGCGTGGTCCTTCCCCGGTCGAGCCGACCCATTCCTGCTACAACTATACTATTAATATAGCTGGAGCATGGCTCTACCACGTATGAAAAAGTTTAAAATCGAAAAGGTAACTGAAATTGCAACAATTGTCTTTGCCAATCAGGGCAGAGAATGCCTAATGACATTAAGTCTACCCTATGTACCCTAACTTTAAGGTGTTACATTTATGCTTCTAATATTAAATAAATAAAGTAGAAATTCGAAGTATTTATGTTCCTCCCCTGAGAAGAATGATTTATTACATCAACTAACATACAGTATAGTTTTACAATGTTTGTAAGGCTTAACAGACACCGGAACAGATAAACGTAACTGCAAGCATAGGAGAGCGGGAGTGGACGGTGAACTTTGTGTCATAACTCATAGCTGAAGTCGAGCGCCGCCGGTTCCGCACTCAATAATTAAACGTGCACCACCGCAATGAATCAACCCTTATCGGCAACTTAGCTATTTATTAAAGTTTTCTTGTGTGCAGTGGCCAAACTTCCAGTACTTTAGACGACTAATTCCTAAAAAGATGTATTGTTTATTGCCTCTATTTAATGTTCGTTGGTAAACAAAACTTTGAATTAAACTTATTATTTAAATTCTTCTAATTTAACAATTGGGTGCTTTCACACCACGATACAAGAGTGTTAATATTATATTGTAAGATATAGAACTGTCTTAGTAGAATGAGACTTCGAAGCGCGCAAATGCTTTTTCCATTTTAATGTTTATAGTTCTAACTTAGTAATTTGTATATATATATATATATAATCATTCACGTCATTGACGTTTATACCACCACGACTAAATACTCGTACATGCACACTACATATGAGTCTAAACACCTACATTTATCATCAAGAGAGTTTTTTTTTTTTATAGAAATAGGGTCACAAACGAGCACACAGTCCACCTAATGATAAGTGGTTGCTGTGGCCCATACACATCTACATCTATCTTCGCTTAAAATGCATATGCGTTGTCAGCCGTGAGGACTAAGATAGAATGCCTCTTTTCCAGTAAAATAGGTCTCCGGTTCTCTACACTCACCATATGAAACACAGCAGCATTAAGCTGCTATTTTACGCTGGTATTCTGTGAAAGCGTGGTGCTTCCCCGGTCGAGCCGACCCATTCGTGCTACAACTTGACTGTATAGCTGCAGCTTGGCCCTACCACGTACAATTTATTTACAGTTTATTATTATGTAATTAGATTTCTAGTCCACGTCATATAATCCCGTGTAAATGAGGTAAATGAAACAGAAGATGGGCTGCAACATTGCCTAATAATAATTAAAAGTTATTAAGAACTTTTATTAATAAATTAAATAAAATGGAGGAGTTCAGCAGTGGACATTCCGAGGTTATTAGATGGGATGTTTTTAATATGTAATAATATTATGCATTTTGAGTTAAGTAATATATTTCCTAATTATGCGTACACTTAACTTAATGAGCAATTAGTTTTTTTTTTATTATAGAATTCCACTGTGTAATACTTGCTTTACTATAAAACTAAATTTTTCAATTTAATTTGGTTTTATTATTAATCTTAACTTATAATATTAAGCTTTACATATGGAGCAAATACATTTTAAAGTTTTATTATTTTCTATTACTTTCTCACAGTGTCCTATGATTTAAAAATAGCTTGGTCACCCCACCTATTAAAATGTTCTGCATTACAAAACATATTTGTGACATTATCATTGTTACTAATACATTTAAGACACAAGTAAAAAATTAAACATATTATGCTGGTAATTTAAATATTTTTAACCGTCTTCGAAAAGGAAGAGTTACTCAATTCGACTGTAACTTTTTTCTAGGTAATCTAGGTCCGATTTCGTTTTTTTTTACCACTAGTTATTTTCCTTTAAGACCCCGTAAAATAACATTAATATAATTTAATTAATATTATTTATTTATTTTAATTATTTATTTAATAGTACCTACTAAACCTAATCTCTCGCTAAAGAGAACACGTGACTTCATTACTACTCTCGCACCATTTGTCGTGAAGCATTGCAAAGTACGGTCTTCTTCTTTATTGTCAGCCCATAAACGTCTACTGTTAGATGGGGTCCTCTCCGTTCTAAGAAGGATTTGCTTTAAACATCATACTTGTCAGGCACATTACCTACTTTACCAGACCCAGACGTCTCGCGTCTTAGAGTCCTTGACGCTTCTGCATCCGGCGCTTAATTTGCGTTCACTGGCTTAATCGAATAATAACTCATGTTTTGTTTTGGTTTGTTATTGACTGAAGGAAATTATACTAAGTAGGTACCTATACAAAAATTTAGGTTTTATTTTGTAATTTAATAATCTTAGTCTGATAAACGAATTTCGTTTTTTGATTCATGTTTGTTATTTTCGTAATCCTAATAACCTTTTATATTTTTCATATTTTAACAGTTTCCGTTAAAAAATAAAAAGACAACTTAAATTCTATTTTTAGTGTTGTCAGTGTAACTAAGCGCCATCTGTGGGTAGTATTGTGAAAGTTTACGTGATATCAATAAATGTAAGTTTTACTTTGTGACAATAGATAGCGCTACTTAAGTTTTAATTTTTTATTTTAAAAATAGTAAATTATGCACAAATATTATTTCTTATTAAAATCATTACATTTAAATTTAAACTAAATAAAATAAGAAATATTATAGTATATTATGAAAAACTAATTTTACCGTGTTAAGTACGGAAATTTTAAAATTATAAAAAAAACAATCATATTTGTGATTTATGTTGACACATCATGTGCTTGCTTCATTTAAACTTTAAGCCCACTTTAATTTGTACATATAAATAATAGTAAAAAGTAACAAAAACAAAGTTTATGTCACTTGGTGAAACTACATCTCTTTCAAATTTCAAATTTCAAATTTCAAATTAAAAATAAACGCAATAAATTTCATAAAAATAATTTTAATAAAAGCTATTTTAATCCTAGTTGAGCACTTAAGTTATGTAATATATTATCTGTATCTACTCTTACTGCCTAGTTTGAATGACCCTCAAAAGGTCTTCAAATATTAAATTATATTTTGTGACAGCGAACCAACCCTATCGGAGTTAGATAACAACTTACTCCGGAAATTATCTGACCAGTAGTTTATGCTTTATGACGGTAAGGAAACTTCGTATGCCTGTGGTTTATAGCTTTATGAATGTTTTGGTTGGTCTCAGATTCCATTCTAATGGCATCTACACTCATAGTTTGCTGCGTCTGTTTGGGTGACGGACAAAGTCGTCCAACTTGCGAGACCTCGGGTCACAGTCTAAGAATATAAGTTAGACTGTGCTCTGTATACTGTGATCGTCAATTTGCCAAACGTAACGAATAAGGCAAATTCTCCCTACAAAGTGAGAGCTTATGCTGAGGACTTTTAAGGACTGCTGTTAATGATGATGGCATTGGCACATGGTTGATAAAACGATTAAACTTAATCCACGACTAGCTCGCCGCCCCGGCTTCGAATGGGTAGGATCTATTAATGTAGCAAATACCATTTATTTCATATTTTAATTTTGAGTTTTCAAAATAAAGTATTAAATAAATTCTAGATCACTCCTGGCCTCTCTACCTGTTGATGAAGTTTCATTACAATCAGTTCGGCGCTTCCGAAGACTAGCCCGGACAGACAGCCAGATAAAAAGTTTGAAAATGGCTACCTATTCATGTCTTCAAAACATACAAATAATCTCAGCTCAACATAAGTCGGTTATTCCGATATTGCAAACAGACACTTGAATTTATTTATATGTGTATATATTATCGATATCGATTTTTTTATAGAGTAAGGGTGAAAAAAGAGCCCACAGTCCACTTGATCATAAGTGAATGCTGTAATAATATAGACATTTAATCGATTGATTCGATTTCGATTTAAAATCAAAATGCAAACGCTTTATACTCATGAGGATTAAGATGGAATGTCTCGTTTCCAGTAAAAAGGGTCTCCAGTCGTCACTCACCATACGAAACACAGCAGTATGAAGTTGGACCCGTACCCGTTGGAGCCAATCTGGTTTTAGTACGAGTTATACAATATTATAGCTGCAGCATTACTACCGTGTATAGCGATTTAAGTGGTTTGAAGGCGGTAGTACTTAGCAATATACCTCCAGTTTTACAACAACTATCAAAGGTCAAAACCTCGTCGAAAATTGTTAAAAATCGGAAGCCCCTAACAATCGCATAACATTAATATAATCGATATAACAGCATTAATTACACTGTAACGGACGTCATGCATTATGTAATAGCGGTCGATAATAAAAAAAAAACAACAGTATGGTATCCTCACTTGCACAATAATTGTTACCTTCGAAACTCAGGACGTTGATTTCGATGGAGCGTGGAGAATCTTTCCTTTTCGTACGCACTGTTTGGTTCACTCACATAACTCATTTATCGGTCGACTACTGAACGTTAGGTTTTGTTTTCTTGATTGTGATCTGTCCGACATGAAGCTGGAAGTGTTTTTGAGGTTAGACAATCTCTAATTTACCTTTGTGTTTAATTAGTGTTTGTGTTCGTGGCTAAAATAGATACTTATTGTTTTGAGTAATGGTGACAGATAATTGATATTCGGAAAACGTATTAAAAATAATAGGGAGCTAACTAATGGTTCAAAATCCATCCAAACAAAATCCATAAAATTACCAGAATTGCGTTGAAAGAAGAATTAGAAACTTTATACAACCCACTGCTGCTTTACCTTCCAAATCTGACCGTCCACGGCTGAGCATGAACCTCTCTCATATGAAGGATTTTTCATGAATGATACGACAATTAACATCAAGCGTTTCTCTGAAGCAATCCATTACATTATAGATGTGAAAATTATTTAACTAAGAGCCGCGTGAAAAAAGTTTTAATAATTTCGCGCCTAATTTTATGGCGCCTCCCGCAGTTGCATGCATATAATATACAGTAAAACTTGGTTAAGTGGGACCTGGATAAGTGAGAAACCTCAATAACTGGAACTCATGCTTAGGTCCCGACACTTTAGCACTGATTTACCTCTGTTAGTGGGACAAAACAAACCTCTATATCTGGGATTAATACTGTCGATTTTATCGTCATAATTGAGACATCTAAACATAATTGACAAGTGAAGCTAGCTGCCTGGATTGCTCGCTAAGACGAGACTAGGCCGAAACGCATATAATATTTTATTTACTTTTAGTATTTGTACTAATTTTAAAGATAACATGTGTGGAGTGGGCTAAGCCCACGCTGGCCTTTTTATACTTGTACACTATAATTGAGACAGCGAGTGTATTTTACCTCTTCCTGAGACTATATTTTAGGGATTAGTTCTTTCGATTTTATTCGTCATAGTTACCCCTATAATTGAGACAGCGAGTTACCTCTTTTGCAATATATTTGTATACCGTGTATACCGTATAGACTATATTTTGTTTACCGTTTTGTTTAATATTTTTTATTCTACTCGCAAATTACGCACTTGGCTAATTGTGAAAAAGTGACCTCCAGTTTTAGTTTGGTTTTGCTATCGTCCGGATGTTTATGTATTAAGTAAATTTATAAAATACATTATTTTATTTAATAATCGCACCTCTATAACTGAAGTAATCTATATTAATGGAACCCTCTGTAAATGAGACAGATATTTATTTATACCTGGATATCTGAGACACAGGTTATACCTCTGTGGAATACCTCTTTAAGTAAAACAAATTTGCAGGTCACTTAAGGTTCCAGTTATCCAGGTTTCACTGTTATATATAAGCTTATCGGTTAGCCATCGCATGATCCTTATCTTGTGGAGTTTCTCCTGATGACTGCCTCGTTGATCAAGTGGTCATAAACGCAACTTCTGTTCATGAGTTCCCGGGTTCAAATTCCAGGTCGGGCCAAGGAAATCAGTTATTGAGTTTTTCGATCAAAACATTCTCAGTAGTAGTTCGGTGTCAGGAAGGCGGTGTTGTATCACTCTCGTGCCCCGAAAAGCACGTAAAGCCGTGGATCCTGCGAGTGATCTCTCACCGGCCGTGTCGAATTATCGTTCCATCGGACTATGAGTTTGAGGGAATAGAGAATGCACCTGTGCTTGCGCATATACTTGGGCACTATAATCCTGTCCTGTGCAAATGGCTAGTCTTCGTTGAGACTGGTCGCCGTGGCCGAAATTCGGCCTGGAGAACATTAGTATTATTATTTTATTTCTACTTAGGATACCTTGCTATCTTTCTTAAAAGCGAAAAAGTGTTGAGTTTAGTGGTGGCAGAGAGCATGCGATTAAAGAAGGTAGGGAGGTGTTATTTAAACTGACTCTTTTACTTTTAATTTTATTATAATGAAAACTTCTTTAACTGCGTTGTACGATTTTATGAGTTCACGGTTTTGAGGGAAAATCTTGTGTTCGTGTCACCAACATGCTGTATGATTATTATGTCAATTAAGTTGTATTTTATATTTTGTACTGGGCTTGCGCAGTACCATATTAAAATGAAAAGTAACCATATTAAAATGTACATAATTGTTGCTCAGAGTGTCAATAGATGTGTAACCAGATTAATGTTAATGATTTGATTAGATTAATAGATTTTGATACCATAATTGCCACAATATGAAAATCAATAAAATAGCTAATTTCGTAGTTTTAAGTTTTCACTCTTCTCGGCACTTACCTTAGAGTATTCAACTTAATACTCTAAGGCACTTACCGATGGCTGCCAATTTATTATTTTGCACACATATATTAGCTAATTAATTTTAACATCTTAATAAAAGCTACGCATGTTGGCCATCTCGCGCCATAGACATTGCTTCCTGTCATCGGTCTAGTTATTTTACTTCTTATATATACGTGTATATACAAAATCGTTTTAGCGCCATCTATCGGAGCCCACTGTAAGTTTCTCCTTTTATGTCGAGGAGGAGCCTACTTCTGCCGCCAAAAATAGTCACCCCTGCACAGGTGTGTACGTCTGAACAAAATAGAGAACCAGTATAATTACAGGCTGCGAGTAGGGTTACCATATCTCAGGATTTGTCCTGAGATTTCAGTATTTTTAGACTCTTCTCAGGATTGCGGCTGGATTTTGCAAATCTCATGAAATCTCAGGATTTTTAGAACTTTCAATATAATACAGCTTACATTTTAAAGATCTCTTTAATAAAAAGTTAAGCAAACTAAAAATAATTTTCCTTTGTTAATAATTCCAAAATTAAAATCAAAAGTTATATATCCGAGTAGGTACTTAAACAGTTTTATCATACTTAATATGTGAAGATACCTTTTTAAGTAAGGTTTTCTTCTGAAACTGTAAATAATCTCAGGATTTTTAAATGGAAATCAGGCCTCTTCTCCGGACTTTTAATTTTTTCATCTGGTAACCCTACCTAGGGCGAAAAGTGGATTGCGGAAGCCCGTCTGGCTACATTGAATGTATGTGGAGGAATGAATGATAAGATGGATGAAGTATGCGATATGATGCATGATAGAGGAATAGACGTGTTATGTGTAAATGAGACGAAACGGAAGGGAAAGGATGCTACTACACATGGCATGTATACCGCGTACTGGTCTGGTGTAGACGAGACCGAGCGGGCATGCCAGGGAATCGGTATCATTCTTTCAGAAAGAATGGGTCATTGTGTGAAAGAGTATGAATGTGTAAGCCCGAGACTGCTATGGATACGAATGAAAGTGGGCTTAAAGAAGTTGTTTGTTTTAGGGGTCTACGCCCCAGACATGTCTAAGCCCACTTATATCCGAGAGCAGTTTTGGGAGTTGGTAAGGATGGTGCTAATGAAATGCAAGGTTAATGAAAATATTGTGATATTAGGCAATTTTAATGGAAGGGTTGGGGTGAGGAGGCTTGGTTATGAAAGGATATTGGGAACGTTTGGTGATGAAAGTATAAATGAGAATGGTGAAAGCCTTCTCGCCGTATGCGTGGAAAAGAGTCTTTTTGTGACGAACACTTTCTTTCGTCATAAGAAGATTCACACGTATACATGGGAAAGAGGTGATGATAGAAGTATGATAGATTTCATAATTGTTGATGAAAGAATGAGGAGCGCGGTGGTAGATACAAGGGTTTACCGGGGCTCTAACGTAGGGACGGGTCATTACTTGGTCTTATGCCGAATTAATGGTCTTTTCAGACGTTGGAGGCATCGGACATCTGTGTCTACCACTGCGTTACAGCGTATAAGAACAGAGAGGTTACAAGATGAAGGTGTGAGAGAGAAGTTTAAATATAGATTGAGAGAAAATATAAGTGGTATGGCTGAATTGTGTATGAATGATTTAGACTTGGAGACTGTGTGGTATAATATCAAGAAAGGTTTAGTGGATGCAGCTACCGAAGTATGTGGTGTAAGTAAGAGAACGAATGAAAGGAAAATTAACACGTTATGGTGGGATGATGAGGTACGGATGGAAGTTGAAGCAAAGAAGAAAGCATGGCTAGATATACTAGCAACCAAGGCTAGTAATTCTAGCAGTATGAATGATGATATTGAAAGGAAAAAGGCAGTCTTTAGACACCTAAATAAGAGAGTAAAAGAAGTAGTTGAAAGGAAAAAGCAAGAAAGAACGGATATGAATGATAGAAGAATATCGGATAACTTCCAGGCAAACATTAAAATGTTCTGGAAACTCGTAAGAACTACCAGGGGACATTCAAAATAGCCTAGAATGAATGCTATACGAGACCAGAATGGCTGTATTCTGAATGACGAAGTTTTGAGTTTAAGGAGATGGAAGGAATACTTTGAAAGCGTGTTTATTAGTGATGAGACGTTTGAATTAAATGAAATAGAAATTCCGGAAGAAGAGGAAATAGATAGAGATATAAGTATAGATGAAATAATGAAAGCAATGAAAAGTATGAAAGCAGGTAAGGCAGCCGGTTATGATAGAGTATCTCTCGAAATGCTAAGGGCTGGAGAAGGAGTGGTGGCAGACCTGCTGTGCACCTTGTTTAATTTATGTTGGGAACTTAAGCGGGTACCGGGAGACTGGTGCAAAGCCGTGATAGTCCCAATATATAAGGGAAAAGGATCACAGCAGGACTGTAAAAACTACCGTGGTATCAGCCTTCTTAGCATTGTGGGAAAACTGTATGCTAAGGTACTAATTGAAAGAGTTATGAAAGAAACTGATGGAAAAATTTGGGATGTGCAAGCGGGATTTAGAAAGGGAATGGGATGTACGGATCAGGTCTTTTCCATGCGCATGATCGCGGAGAAGTTTTTGGCCTAAAACCAAAAAGTTTTTTGTGCGTTCATGGACTTGGAGAAGGCTTATGACAGAGTGGACAGGGATGTGTTATGGCAAACACTGAACTCATTTGGGTTGAGCGCTGGCTTGATACAGGCATTGAAGTCTCTATATAGGGACTCTAGTGCTTGTGTCAGGATCAACGGGGCCTACTCGGACTGGTTTGGCATCCATAAAGGTGTCAGACAGGGCTGTGTGGCTTCCCCGTGGCTGTTCAACCTATTTATGGACAGTTGTTTGGAAAATTTGAAAGCAGAAGAATGCGGGTTAAGAATGGGTGAGTTAACCGTCAAATGCCTTTTGTACGCCGATGATCAAGTCATACTTGCGTCGTCGGCAGCCGAGTTGCAAATGATGGTTACATTAATGCACAGGACATTAAAAGAAAAGGGAATGAAAGTGAACGCAAGTAAGACGAAAGTTATGGTTTTTGAAAGAGAAGAAAGTAAAACGATATGTGAAATAAGAATAGAAGGGGAGTTGGTAGAGCAAGTAGATGAGTTTGTGTATTTGGGATGTGTGTTTAGCAGGGATGGTAGATATGATAAGGATATAGAACGACGGGTGAATGCAGGAAATAGATTGAATGGGGCTCTACACTCTATTGTGAAAAGTCAGAATGTGTCCAAAAAGGCACGTTTGGCAATTCACAATGCTGTGTTAGTGCCTACTTTAATGTATGGTAGTGAAAGTTGGGTGTGGCAGAAGAAGCACGAGAGTAGAATAAATGCTGTAGAAATGCGGTCATTACGTAGTATGCTAGGGCTGAATCTGAATGACAGGGTGAGAAATAGTGTGATAAGAGAAATGTGTGGTTTGCAAGATGATGTTGTGACTAGGATTAAGAAAGGAATGCTTCGGTGGTTTGGTCATGTAGAAAGAATGAATGAGGAAAGAGTGACAAAGCAAATTTATGTTGCAGAGGTGAATGGCAGAGTCGGGAAGGGTCGCCCTAGGCGAAAGTTTATCGACCAAATAGGCGATATATTGAAAATGGGCCAAATTAAGAGTACCTTTAACCGACGAGCGTGTATGCGTAGGTATATGGATGTGGAGGAAGCGAGAGAGGTGTGTCAGGATCGTGCCAAATGGAATTCCATAGTCTCTGCCTACCCCTCTGGGTGACAGGCGTGAGTGTAACCCTAGCTGCGAGGCATTTCACCTCGGTGTTCGCATTACAACGCACCTGTAGCCTTCTTTGCTAAATTGGCTGCTACTATTATACTGCTATTAACAGTGGTAGAGCCACGCGGCAGCTTCTGCTGTCGTACGGATGGGCCGGCTCGAACCGGGCTGGTACCACGACCTCACACAATACCAGCGTGAAGTAGAGGTTAACCTCTGCGTTTCGCTTGGTGAGTGCAGGTGGCCGGAGGCCCTTTTTACTGGAAATGAGGCATTCCATCTTAGTCCTCACGGGTGACAACGCACCTACATTTTGAATTGTAATAGAGGATAGATGTAGATGTCTATGGGCCGCAGCAACCACTTACCATCAGGTGGACTGTGTGCTCGTTTGTCACCCTTATCCTATAAAAAAAAAGCTGTCCGTGGACTGCAGTACCCATTAACTGTCAGGTAGACTGGACTGTAAGTTTTTAAAATATAAATTACCTAGTCACCATTTAATACAGCCACGAGACGTTACTATTGTATTTGCTTATCATATAGATATAACCACCTATACTATCATATACAGGTAACCTTCCGTTACCGTAACAGCCTATCAAAAGTGTAACCCGCTGCTGAACGTAGCCCCCCCCCCCTCCATAGTTCGATTCATAGGAGGGAATATTTGCCATAGTTGCTAGGCTTGGCAGGCGGGTTGGCAACCGTAGATTTTCATTTTTTGAATAGAATAGAATAGAATATTTTTTTATTCAATATTGATTATTACATAATTCTTCTTGAAAGTCATTTTTTTATTTACCACTGGTTCGGAAAATACCTCTGTCCTGGGAAGAACCAGCAAGAAACCCAGCGGGATTTTTTTTTCAAACATCACTTAACAATAATTTCGTTTATACAATTTTAAATGATTTTTCATAGAATCGCTACCATTATCACCTTATTCCCAGGGGTTATGTTCGTTCATTCATGTATTCCTTGATATTATAATAACCCTGTTTGTACAGTTTCTCTTTAATAAAACTTTTAAACTTGTTTATTGACAAACTTTGAATATGTTCTGGGATTTTGTTGTAAAAGCGTATACAATGCCCCATAAATGAATTACTGATTCTGTGGAGTCTAGTAACTGGTATTACAAGCTTATGTTTGTTCCTAGTGTTTAAAGTATGCACATCCTTATTCTTATTAAAGCTATTTATGTTTTTATGTACATACATTACATTTTCATAAATATATTGCGATGCACATTTATTTTTATTTGTTCTTAGAAAGACGCTGCTGCCCATCTCCTATATGTCCTATTTCCCTTTTTCATCTTTTATGAATTTTATTAAAATTATGATTGTCCCAGTGACTCCGGCCCACATTCATTGAGACTAACCCTTCTCATCACCCTCGTTACCGCGGCCACTGGTGATCTGTTCTCCAAGGCAACTCGGAGTAAGGCTGATGAAAAGAACTTAAGGAACAGTGTCTTCGACTTCATTATCATCGGCGGAGGCACTTCTGGATGCGTGCTGGCGAACAGGCTTTCAGCTGTGCCCGAATGGAAGGTAAGCCTGCAGTTCTATACTCTTTTCTTTGTTCAGAACACAGGCTAATAGAAAATATTAGGTTATGAAAAGTCGGGGGTAAAGTCATTTATTAACCGATTAACCGAACCTGCACAACGACAGTAAACCGATTTAATTTAATATATGTGATGCTAAAGCCTTTTCGGAAACCGGCTAGTTCAGGAGGCTGGAAGTCGTTGAGCCTGCATGCGAGACGATTCGCAATGACTAAATCGTAAATCGGTCTGTAGTTCTTGAAGAGAGCGTTGTGGCCTTTCTTGAAGAACAAGACCACCGCACTTCTGCTCCACGCCTCCGGAGTAGTCCCACCATGGAGGGCGGAATAAAATAGCTTCTAAAGGACTTCACGTACCGGTTTTCCACTCGCGTTCAGAAGCTCCGATGTAATTCCATCCTCGCCAAGGGCCTTGCCGTTTTTAAGGTGCAGGAGAGCCATTTTAATCTTACTCAGACTGACGTTCGGGATATCATCGTAATAGTGTCAAATAAGACTTGCTTTTTCGTAAATATCAATTATCAAAACCGAAGCCTAATTTAGTGCTTCAAGTTAAAAAGTCGGCTAAAAATAATATACAATTTTAAGGTAAAAGTAAACTTTTTTTATAACCTTTAATCTATGTTATTTCATCGCAATATTTTATTTTTAAGAATGTTATTCTTCGAATATGCGTGTTTCCTTACGATGTTTTCTTCAACACCGATAAACGGGGTAAATCAACACTTAAATTGCAACAAACAATTTCCGATTTCCGGTGCTGACTAGGATCGAAATTGGGTTTTCGTCGTGGTTTATAATTTACGGCGAACGCATAGCAGCTGAGCTAATACGGCTTATTAAAAGAGGATATAAACAAGTAACTGTAAGTAATTAAAAACGATACAACGAAAATACTTTACAAAACATAATCCCTAATACAGGTCTTACTCCTGGAAGCAGGCGAAGAGGAGAACATAGATTATGACATTCCAGGCGTTCCTACGAAGGACTTTCGCCCGATCTTGTGGAACTATAGAACGGAACGGAATGGATTTTCTTGCTTATCGCGACCCGGAGGAGCCTGTGAAGTCAGGACTGGCAAAGTGTTGGGTGGCTCTAGTGTCACCAATGACATGAAGTACACTCGGGGACACAAGAAGGATTACGATGGTTGGCACAACAACGGACAACTGGGCTCCTTGGGGTGGCAGTTTGAGAATTTGCTAGAATATTTCAAGGCTTCCGAGGACAATGGTAAGACATATTAAAATCATATAAGAATTACGCACAATTTATCACACTTTAATTCAAATGAAACGACAGGAGACGATGGATTATCTTACATCGTTATTACACGACTATTTATACATGTTTCCATTAAGTATACATTACTCTAACATAGAAATTTTAATTCTGCTTTAGAGGCCCAGTTCTTTTTTGTACCAAAAAGAAAGCTAAAATTCTTCACTGCAGTTGAGAGTGGTCACGACCTTGGTTTTGAGAGTTAAAACAAAATTGTTTAATTTTTTTAAGGCGACTACGACATACTAATGAACTCCTTCTACCATTCTCGCGGCGGAGAAATGCGCGTGCAAAGGTTCAAGCACGCTGACCGATTCGTAGAAATGTTTACCAGTGCGTTTTCCGAAATGGGCCTTCGTACTTTGGACATAAACACCAACGTGCCAGAAGCTGTAGTTATTAATCAGTTTACAATATTAAATCACACCAGATTAAGTACTAACAGCGCTTTCCTAAAGCCCGTAAGGCAAAGGAAAAACTTGGTGGTGATTACCGGAGTCACTGTCACCAGGATTATCATAAACAAGCAGGAGAATGCAATTGATGGGATTATCTACGAAAGTGAAAGGGGAAAAGAACATCTGGCTTATGCTAAGCGTGAAATAATATTAGCCGGGGGTGCTATCAACAATGTGAGACTGTTACATCTATCAGGAATCGGACCCAAGGCTGAATTAAAGAAACACAATATAACTGTACTACATGACTTACCGGTTGGATCTCACTATCAAGACCAAGTCACAACTGGGGGTCTCGCTTTTGCTGTAAACGATATTCCTCCAGTCAATGAAGAGACAATTATTAAGGATTTTAAAACTTGGTTCCAGTCTCGGAGTGGACCGTTAGCGACTCGAGGTATAAACCAATTATCTGCTTTCTTAAAGCTTTACGAAAATGATAATAACGCGCCTGATGTTGAGTTTTCTTTCGAAGGAAACTTTATCAGAAGCGATAAATTCCTACTTACAAACGTCAGTGTCCATGCTATCGAAGAATTTAATATGCCGTTGCCGTACTATAATCTCATTATGATATATCCTGTGCTACTTAAGCCTAAAAGTAAAGGAAAGGTAACGTTAAATAAGAGAAATCCAAAATACGGGAGACCTGTTATTCAAGCTAACTTTCTAAAGGAATCCGAAGACTTAGATAGTTTAGTCGATAGTATTGACATTGCACTCCAGTTACTGGATACGAAGGAATTGAAAAAGGCTGATATTAGATTTGCTCCAATAGATTTATTCCCATGCGACAAATTACGAAACAGAGACCAATGGAACTGTATAGCTAGACATTACACCAAAGCTATGAGTAACCCCATTGGCACGTGCCGCATGGGGCAGAATAGCACAACATCTGTAGTCGATTACCAGTTGAGAGTTCACGGTATTGAAGGTTTAAGAATCGTCGATGCTTCTATAATGCCAACGCATGTTCGTGGTAGTATCTACGCAGCGACGGTAATGATTGCAGAGAAAGGCGCTAAACTTATTAAAACAGATTGGAAGGAAAACAATGGACGGTACAATAGAAGGTGACGTAGATGGTAATTTGTTAAGACTGTAAATAAAAGTTCTATTTAATACCAAGTTGTTTTTATTAAATCACTTGCTTTTTCAGCTATCATTATAACAGGGGCAGCAGTAGAACCTCGAGTAATTTTAGGTATGATTGAAGCGTCAACAACTCTAAGATTCGAAATGCCATATACTCTTAAATTATGATCAACTACAGACTCGGGGTCTTTTGAGGGCCCCATTTTACAAGTGCCTACATAATTATGCAACGGACTTGAAAAATGTTTGACTATACATGCCCAAAAACCTTCGGAGACTTTTTCATAGTTTTTACACTCATTGTTCAGGATAGGACGAGGATCGAATTCAACCGCGGCAGTCCTAAAAACTTCCGTGTCAAAAAGTTTTACAACTTCATGTACACCTTCCAACAGTTTCTTCTCATCCGATTTCTCTTTAAGAAAGTTTGGATAAATAAGTGGTTTCCCAAACACTGGATCAGTTGCATTCAAAATAACTTGTCCGCGGCTTTTCGGTGTTAGAAGAGAAACGCACATATCAATTTTATCGTAATACATATTGGAGTCGTGGCCACGAAATCTCATTTCAATATCTGGTGTGCCAAGTACGTCCGATAATGTGGTCTCCATAAAAGCGACAACTTGAAAATTAGCTGATAGTGGTCCCGTGCCTTTCGAGTAGTACGAAGATATATCTTTGAGCTTCTCCGAAAACTTTGACGTAGTTGCCGTTTTACTGAGTTTGACGACTGGTAGACACACAGACAGATGATCATGGAAGTTTCCTCCGACCGGCAAATCATTATACACTTTGATGTTCAAAAACTCTAAATAGTCCTTCGGTCCCACTCCGGACTGCATTAATAACTTAGGTGTGTTGATCGCACCAGCGCACAAAATTACTTCTTTTTTTGCCTTTACTCTTACTTTTGTACCGTTTTTAATATAATCTACACCTACTACTCTGGTAGAGCCTTGAGAGTCTTCAAACAAAATTTTAGTTACAAGAGCTTCTGTTTCGATGACAATATTAGATCTCAGTTTACGTATGGGATCAATGAACGCTGTATACGCGCTCACTCTCTCTCCGAAATATGACATTGTCTGTATCCTCATAAAACCTAGTTGGTTCCGGCCGTTGATATCAGTGTAATTATATCCAAGTTCGTTAAATGCACTTAATAATACATCAACATTATCATCGACGTACGGATATCTTCCAACGTCCAAAGGTCCTTGCGTGGAGTGGAAGAACTTATTCTTAGCGATATCTTTATCATAATTCCCTTCGGAGTATTTGAAGTAAGGCAGTAATTGACTAAAACTCCATCCATCATTTCCGTTGAGCATCCACTCGTCGTAATCAGCGGGGCTTCCCCTCATGTACGCCATGTCGTTAATAGATGACGTGCCTCCAAGGACTCTGCCTTGGACTACTTCGCAGCCCAATTTAAAACGGTTTTGACAGAATCTGAAAAAAATGTGTTAACTTTTGTTAAAAAAACCACATTAATACACCAATTTAAAGAAAGGAAAAATTTAACTTTGGTATGACAGCCGAGCACTATTTTTATTTTGTTAATCTGTGTTTATTGCTCTCACTTTGAGCTAAGTCGTTCGTGGATCGCTGTTAAATTTTTTGTTATGGTGCAAACTGTCAAATAAATAATTTTCCATTTTCATTTTTCATTCACTGTTGAATACGTAGTCAACAGTGTACTTTAAGGTCCATCTCTTACGACTGGGTCAATCTAGCATTATAAAAGAAAACATTAGTTATTTATTTGTAAGCCCTGTTTTGGTACGTAATTTTTTTAGTTTATTCTTATTCATTATACATATCGTGTTTTGTGGCATTACTTGGGGGAAGCCTATGCTTAACAGTGCACTTGAGGAAAGGTTTAATTATGATGATGAAGTACTTTTTTCTGTTCGTCTTGAAAAAATTGTGAGAATTGAATAAAGTGTAAAATTGAGGGATGGACAACCACAGCTTATTTTAATATTTTAAGTTGATATCAGTAAGATGCTGCTGCCCATCTACTTCCGTCTGTCACCTCTTATAACACCCTCGGGATGGTATGTGGTAATGGAATCTCTTATGTCATATCTACATCAAGAAATAAAGATAGACATAAATAAAATATATTAAAGCAAACTAAAGTATCCGAAACATAAAATAAACGTCAAAGTCAAAACTTTTTATTCAATTTAAGCTTATTTAATGTTTAACCAGTGTAGATTTTGGCGTTCATAAGAGTACGTGCGTCAAATTCTACACCGGTTCGCAAGAAGAAACAAGACCTTGTCCAAAAGCAACGGTAAGGAATCAGCATTAAACATAAAAATACATAGTAATTTTATGTTTTATGCCTTGACTTTAATATTATTGACATGTTGCTCTATTTACTAATGGGTTGTTTTTATTTTGCTATACTTATTTATTAATTTTGCAGCACCTAGACTTATCAGGAACTAAAATACCAAAAGGCATAATATGGACTATATTTTTTGGGCATTCTAATCAAGTGCGAACTGCGTAAATAAATTAATAGTTTAAATAATATGAATGTAAATATAAACGACGGAGTTGCAAATATAAATACATTAATAAGTTCAACAATCATTTATATTTCTGACCATGTGCTTTTTATATCATTTATATGTTCAATATGATTGCTAGATACTATTTCATGCGACAAAACGTTGGAATCTTGATTTTTAAGTGTTAGTAGAACATATTATGTGCTTTGCGTTTAAGGCAATAGTAAAGTGTAATAGTAGTCCTTACCCCTTTTTTGGTCTCATTGAATATTGCCAGTCCATGGAAGAGCCCCTAAATTCACTAGTTAGACCAGGAATGAGCGCCATTTTCGGTTCTTCTGGACCAGCTTCCACTACCAGAACCTGAGTGATCGCAAGGATACAATTCTTAAAGAAACATGTAACCGATAAATATATTTCTTGCATTATGTTTGCAAGGGATAATTAAATTGGGATTTTAAAATACCAAATCAAATGATCAACTTAAATGAGGTAGAGCAATGCTTCAGGTATATTATAGTTGTAGCACGAATGGGTCGGCTCGACCGGGGAAGGACCACACTCTCACAGAATACTAGCGTAAAACAACTGCCCAATGCTGCTGTGTTTCGTATGACGAGTGTAGAGAACCGAAGACCCTGTTTACTGGAAGCGAAGCATTCCATCTTAGCCCATGGCGTTGGTAACGTAATTTGATTCTTTATCGAGGATTGATGTAGATATCTATGGGCGAAGCATCCACTTACCAACAGATGAACTGTGTGCTCTTTTGTCACCCTTATTCTATTAAAAAAACACTAAAGTCGAGCAATGGTTACCAACTAAACGAATGCCATCAATTACATAATTACACGAACGACCCAGAATTCAATCCCTGTCGGCACCAATGAAAATACAAAAAAAAATACCGCCATATCACTTGCCCGACGGTGACATCTTGAGAAAATCTTCATGGCTGAGAAATTAAAAAAAATTGCAGACATTTTCAGTCCATTATCGCAGTGAAGCAGTGCGGTGGACTAACTGCTGGATAATATATCCTTAGGAATAAAGCGCCGTCCGTGTTCAGCAGTTAACAGCTGCATAATCCTCTATAAATAAAACGACGTCTGTGTCCAACAATGGGTCCTATAGACACTGTAACACTACCTAGCATCTCTTTATCAAAGTCATATACGAATTAATTTTTGTAAATATAATGGTGCCAAAGAAGCAAATCGTCCACCTGATGTTAAGTAGACGCTGTAGCCCATGAACTCATACATACATTTAAGGACAATTTTAGGTTATCCTTCATATATACTCCCTTACTATTATCCTTGATTAAGAATGATAAAGCAATTGCCTTGCCACCACTGAAGACTAGGATGAAATGCCTCGTTACCTGTAAAAACGGTTTCCGGATCTCTACACTCACACACTCATTGTACGTGGTAGAGCCATGCTGCAGCTATATTATGTAGTATAGTTGTAGCACGAATGGGTCGGCTCGACCGGGGAAGGACCACGCTCTCACAGAATACCAACGTAAAATAGCAGCCACTGCCGTGTTTCGTATGGTGAGTGTAGAGAACCGGAGACCCATTTTACTGGAAAAGAGGCATTCCATCTTAGTCCTCACGGGTGACGACGCATCTACATTTTGATTCTTTATTGAGGATAAATGTAGATGTCTATGGGTCACAGTAACCACTTACCATCAGGTGGACTGTGTGCTTGTTTGTCACCCTATCCTATAAAAAAAAAACCTCACCACACGAAACACAGCATGATAATGCTGCTATTTCATACTATTCTTTGTAAGCTTGGTCCTTACTTTAGCCAAGTACTGGTGGCGGAAGATAACCCACTACTTCACATCATCCTGTGGGTATCGTATGAGGCGGCAGAGGAAAACAAAACAGGAGATTACCAGAAGCATCTTCCTAATAATAACCGAAAATAATAAAGAACTGCGTATCCCAAGCGTGACAACTACGCCAAATATCCTCTCCTCCCCTATTGAATAGTCTGGAATGAATGCAGGAATGTGGTACTTTCCCGATGGAACCGACTCATTCCTGTGGCAGCCACAACACCGTCCAGCCTAGCTCTACTACGTCCAAATAATTAATAACACAGTAATTGGTAAGTTAAAAGAATACTAACTCTCCATTTTCTATTTTCGGACAGTCTACTCGCCACAACACATCCAGCAGTGCCGCCTCCAACAATAACAAAGTCATACTCGAGTTCTTTGTCGTGGGAAAGCAGCTGATCGTCGCTTCCCTTCTGCGCTCCAACTGGCGTTTTATATTTCACAAAGGGTTTATAATTATTCTCAGTGTTGTCGCTGTTTTCCGATTTCTTATTCACGCCCATCAACTGAGCTTTGTTCTTTCCAAAGTAATCCGGTTCCGGTCCAATATGGCCGTACAATGTATGGACTAGAGAAATAAGGAGGATAGCTGTTGGTGCACACTCGATCCTACCATCACATATCTTGCAGAGGTCTTCGGTTATATTTGCTGCTGAGCTCATGGCATTTTTTAATATCTTCGACGATCTTGCGATATATCGACCACTCATAAAATTATTGAAGTTTAGTTTAGTTTTGTTTAGTAACTTATCAGCATCGTTACCCTTTATAAAAGTGCCGTTTCACATTTTCTTGCCTCAACCATGTTGCTACTTTAATTTAGCTATACACATACAAGATCGTATTTTGTTTTAATCACCTTGACTTGTAGATTACACTTGTCAATTTTTTTTAACCTCCTGTTGCTTTAACCTGCCAGTTAAATTTAACTGTACTGATCGTATTTTGTTTTAATCACCTTGAGATTCATCATATAATAAGGATGAACCGGATATGTGAGTGTCTAGATCACTACTGATGCTCTGTAGGCGGCGGGTGGCTCATGTAAACGTGTACGCAACATGAGATCCAAGAAAACGATGTTTACACGCCTGTTGTTATTGTTATATTGTTCATTGTCTGGAATACCAGACGTTACTCGTCACTTCGCTTCCAATAGAAACCTGTCGCCTTAATAACATATTCTTTGTACTTCCTATTTTAACATTCTTGCATTTATTATTTGTAAACATAATTATTTTTAATACAATAATTGAAGGCAGACAGTTTCAGTTACAGAGCATTTAATTTCCACATATTTATACATCTATAGGTATCTATACTTATAAATAAAATGTTTATCTGTAATAACGAAATAACTGGCTTATATTAAAGCTGAGGAGATTATTTTCATGCTATTAAATTTTAAAAAGAAATCCTGTCTGTACATATGTGCGGGCTAATCTTGAAAAAGGCATAACCGACTGTAGTGAAACTTTACGAATGGACTGAATACCAGCGTAAAATAGCAGCTCAACACTGCACTGCGGTGTTTCGTATGGTGAGTGTAGAGAACCGAAGACCCTTTTTACTGGAAACGAGGCATTACATCTTAGTCCTCACGGGTCCTCACGCAACGCATATACATTTTATTTTGTAATCTATACTAATAATATAATAAAGCGGAAGAGTTTGTTTGTTTTTTTGTTTGTTTAAACGCGCTAATCTCTGGAACTACCAGTCCGATTTGAAAAATTACTTTTGTATATTATAGCCAGATTCATGAGAAATAGTATAGGCTATCTAGCATTAAGCTATATTACTCAGCTAACCTTAAATATGGATATTTGTTAAGCAAGTCAGAAGAAAAAGCACTCCCGAAATGATTTATCCGTGTACGCTGATGTTATCGTTAGGGATACGTAAATACAGTGTTCTAGAAAAATATAGACCTTTACTCCGTCTAAAAAAAAGTCCGCGATACTATATGTCTATTTCTTATACATAAGCCATAATTTGGTATTTTGTGACAAAAAATATTGAAAATTTAAAAGTGATTTATGAGCGTTATTATAAGGCATGGCCTATTTATCCTTACGAACGAAAGTTACTTCATCATCAAGACAATTTTATGAAGATAAACTTTGTTCTTTATACCATGTCATTTGGACGCATAGTCTAAGAGATAATGTAAAATTAAAATAATTAAATACTTGGTTGGGCGCGCGAACGACGCTTAAACCCTAGCCGTTATAAAATGCTTGAACTAGGTCATGTCGCACACCTCGGACACGTGATGACGCGGGTGAAACCGCGGGGCACAGCTAGTCGAGGATAAAAGTAGACGTCTATGGGCCACAGTAACCACTTAACATCGGGTGGATTGTGTACTCGTTTATCACCCATAAAACACATTATGCAAAGTTGACAATTATTTATTTCAATTTTTTTTTCTTTAAAAACGTTACCCCCACACTAGGATTTTCTCCTGTATCGTGGAGGCAGTTTACAAACACAAAGTGCACAAGGACAAACATTCAGACCCGGAACAATTATTTGTAGGCCATACAAAATACTTGTTTCGTGCGGGGTTCGAACCCGCGGCCCCTAGCGCAACAACTCATTGCTAAGCCACTGCGCCACGGAGCCGTCAATTTATGTATTTTTTGTAGATTATATTATTCATTCTTTTTTTATATAGGATCGGGTAACAAACGAGTACACAGTTCACCTGATGGTAAGTGGTTGCTATGGCCCATAGACGTCTACATCTATCCTCGTTTGCGAATCAAAATGCAGATGCGTTGCCACCCGTGAGGACTAAGATGGAATGCCTGTTTTCCAGTAAATATGGTGCCCGGTTCTCTGCACTCACCATACGAAACACAGCAGTGGCTGTTATTTTACATTGGTATGCTGTGAGAGCGTGGTCCTTCCCCGGTCGAGCCGACCCATTCGTGCTACAACTATACTACATAATATAGCTGCAGCATGGCTCTACCACGTAAAAACATTCATTGCAGCGTCTCAAAAATCTACTGCTGAAATAGACCTGGAGGACAAAAACGGCAATCAATGGTGGACCATTCATTGCCTATTTTGTCATAGTTGCCACGCTTATGCGAGTCGGCTACCGTAGACTCCTACAGTTTTTTTGTTATTTTGAGTTAAGAAATATACTGTTCTACATTTCCCTCCGTCGCCTCGTACGACACCGACGTGATTGTGTATGGTAGAGGATTCTCATAAGTCGCTACGTCACGACCATTTTGTATTTCTAGATTTCATTGCTCATGTCTGATCATGTCACGACAATGGTCGCAAAGGCGTATAAAAACTTCCCTCCATACTCAGATTTTGAATGTATGTAAAAATAAAGTTCTGTGTTATTCCAAAGAGAAATTCATCAACAAACAAAGCATAACTAAATCTTCAGAACCTAGAACAACTTCCTTGTCCTCTGTATCTTCAAATTCAGATGAATAGCAACGACGAAAGCGCCCACAAACACAACTAAAAACAGAAGTAACTTAATCTCCCCATAATCTCGCCCCTCAGATCATAGAAACAACAGGAGATATGCCAGGTACGTTAAAAAGAATCATCACCTGTTGTCGCCAGTTTGTCCCCGCCACTCGCCAACTACTACACACGCAGTTCAGTAAAATCGATAGATACACAGTCGCGCACACACCCGCATTTAATAAATCAGAACGTACAACACAAACCAATTATGAACCTTATCCCATCAAACACAGCGTGCATTTATCATGAACCGTACAACTTACTCATCCAAAAACACCTGTCGCTATCGTTGTGCTGTGCAAAAGGCATTTATTTTACTTAGACGCTAGTGATTGACTAAATCGGAAAGTTGTCGATTCTTCTATTTATAATTGTACGAAAGATTTTTTGGGGTCATGATAATAAAATAAAATAAATAATGAACGATATGTCCAGAAAATATTATAATTAAAATAAACAATATGTAGTTAAACAAAATATTAATAAATAAATTATAATTAATATTGTGGTTCAACAATATTAATCAATACAATGGCCTTTTCAACTAGTTGTAGGTATATACAATGCCTTGAGGCTTTCTGTGTACACTAAAAAGCCAATAAAACCGGTTTTTCTTGGTGTACTGATAACCTTTTTACCGTTTGGAAGCTTTATAGAAGTTAAATACCGTTTCTTTTTTTCTAAAGTTTCTTAGTAAGTACATATTATAATAGTAAAGAATATTGATTTTTCTTATCTCCATTTAAAGACAACTCTCATTAACGCCATAAAATGCGCAGTTACTTACACTGTAGTAACAAAGTATGTTTTACAATAATTAATACTATCATGCATAATCATTCGTACTTTGCAGAATCGTATAAAATATCGACAACCACAAATATCACATTACATCTCTAACTCACATAAGCCGGTAGTAGCCGCTTCACGAAACTATCGTTTGAGTGAGAGTCATCAGTAAAACACTTATCCATTGCGCTATTAGACTAGCCGATTCACTGGTCGATTTGTACGAAACAAGCAATGGTTTTTGTACTTAATGAAAACATTTGATTTGGTTTTTCGTCGTGTTTCTAGTGCCACGAAGTAATGTTTTAATGATTTTAATAAGAAAAACATTAATATTTTAGTATTTACGTGTGAAATGAGATGCCATCTTTCATGTAATTCACAATATAGCTGTTAGTTTCGCAAACGATCACTGAACAACGCGGCATTTTGTCAAAAATCACGAGCAGTAAACACGTCGCAAGTTAACATTCGACTAATTAGTAATTACTGAAACTGGCATCAGGCCGCTTTGCGGCCAGATGCGTTCGCAAGCGCCACGCCTCCTTGCCGTATCTCCTGAGTCTCCCCCAGAACGGATCGTCATCGCGGGTGTTGTAGACGACCACCCTCCAAACCTAAAAAAATATTACATTGCAATATTTAATGTCAGATAAATAAAAAAAAAGAAGAAGACGAGGTAGGCCATCAAAGAGGTGAAATGATGACATCGTCGAAGTAGCTGTGTACCAGCTATGGCCAAGATTAGCGCAAGACAGAACCACTTGAAGTAATTTGGAGAAGGTTTTCATCGCAAAAGAATTATGACTAACACAAAAGTAACGAAATTAAATATAAAGACATACTAACACTGCTAACAAATAAAGTAAGAACAATGGATACTAGCTATAATATTATAAACTTAACCTCTCAACTGTCAACCGGCCTCTGTAAGGTTGGAGTAAAATAACGCGCGTATGTCAAGCGCCTTCTGGAGGTCGATCGGCTCCGACGTATTTCAATGTGCTAAATTGCCTCTTAAAACCATACTTATACTGCTCACTTTCGAACAATATGTAGGAGAAATGACAACGATGGTATATTATTTTATATAATATATTTCATGTAAGGGATAAATAAAGCTAAATAAATAAAAAAAAAATTCTTATGTACAAAGTGTTTTGGAATATTGTTGTACTATCTGGCATCCAAATTACTCGTCTCACGTAGAGAATATAGAGAAAATACAATGTAAATTTATTAACGTATTAAATAATTGTACACAAGAAATCTCTACTCGAGGAATATTGCTATCGCCCTAACTTAATGCAGTTATAGTACCGATGTACACTTCTAGATATTTTGTTTCTACACGTCACCTGTAGTAATAAAATTGATAATACAAAATGTTGTTGGCTCTGTAGACAAAAATAATTTAAAAAAATAACAATAAATTTAAGTAATAATTCATAACTTTAACTTTTAATGTTTCAATGTGAAAATTTATATTAATATTTCTCGTGGAGTTCTAGATGATCAGAGAGTGCATTCAAGTATTCAAGTATCAGCTCACGCGAACGTGTTAATAATTCAAGGCGAATATTTCTCGAATTTTCCTATTGGTTTCTTAGTCTCGCGTTTATAATATTTCCGTCGTTTTATTTTATTTCAATAAATATTTTATTTTATATATCCAGTACCTAACCACAAGAGTATCTTCCGGCAACAACATCCACCATCTGTCTCGTAGACTATATACTCGTATGAAAATATTATTTAAAAAAAAACTAAATTAAAAGTGGATTACAAAATAAATTTTTTAAATTAAGTAAATTTAAAACACAAAGGTCATTATTTTTGTTTGTCATTACAGCTGTTTATTACCGTTGTTGCCTTCGTAATAACAGGAAGGGTAAAGTTATAATACGATATTACCGCAAAGCAATCACAAAACTAATTCGTTCCTAAATCGTTACTAAATTGCTGGTTTCTTAGAAAGGTGTCTAGAGACAGTACTTAGATGCGGTATTCAATAATTATTTTTCGTCGCGTGGTGGCCAAATCCATCATCCTATTTCATCCCGTGATTGTCGTAAGATGGGTATGCTATGGGAAAAGCCAGAAATGGTAGGTCTCGATAGATGAAGAAAATTAAAATCTTTATTGCAGCAGTCACAACAATTTATAATATATATACCTAACCTGAGTTACAGAAGATAGTTCCTTTTTATATTTGACAAGCTATTGTTGAATTAAATAATTTAAAATTAAAAAAATTGAGTCAATATGAGTTATTAAGAATAACTCAAAAACTATTGGTCTGACTATGATCAAATTCATATGGGAAGTATCCACACGAGAAGTAGCTTTCAAATAAAATCAAATTTCAAAGAATCATCCAAATCGGTTCACCCAGTTAAAAGTTATGAGGTAACACACATAAATAAAAAAAACATACAGTCGAATTGAGTACCGTCTCCTTTTTGAAGTCGGTAAAAAAGCATAAGCTTATTTAATACCTGTGCTTGCAATGCAGTGTTCACTGTGTACAATGATGAGGCATTCCGTCTTAGTGCTAGGAGATGACAACGCATCTGCTGCCCTCTTTATTTGAAGTTGGCAGCAAAAACCCATGGACTGCAGCAGACATCAGGCGTACGTTCGTTTGTCACTTCAGGTTAAATAAAAGTGTCAATCTAAATCACACAAATTTAGTTACGGATGGCGGACTGCGTTTTGAGCAACACTTGCTCGAGCTTGTCTGCAGCTGCTTTTATAAGCGTTATACAGAATCCGCGACTACATTCAGTTGAACTTAAGAATTAGACTCTGTGAATCTTTTGTTGTTTCAAAATCAAACCATTACATGACTGTGTATGGACCCTGAATTTTGGAAAAGTCACAACGTCTAATTCAACATATACGAAATACACAGCACTACTGTTTAACGGCATAAGAAGCTTTAAACAGCTGGTTGCCAGTCCCCAAAGGCGGTTTTTAGCGGGTATCACTTAGGTTCCTCCGGTAGGCAGTGAGTCCCTCATAACCACGATAGACCGGCTGTCGTGGTATGCGTAATGCATTTTCCGCCTCCCTCTGTGGTAGCCCTTTTTCAATTGCTTCGGGCGCAAAAAAAAATACTGTTTACCAATTCCGAACGGTTCCATGTAACACCTTTTTTCAATGAAGCAGGTATTTTAAAAATGAAAGGGCGACAGAGATTATACTTAGCTAATTTACTATTTGATATTAGCAAAACTAAGTCAAGGCGACTTAGTTTGATTTGACTTTTTTCGATTGACAGAATAGAATAGAATAGAATAATTTTTTATTCAATATTGATTATTACATAATCCTTATTGAAAGTCATTTTTTTATTTACCACTAGTTCGGAAAATACCTCTGTCCTGGGAAGAACCAGCAAGAAACCCAGCGGGATTTTTTTCAAACATCACTTAACAATAATTTCGTTTATACAATTTTAAATGATTTTTCATAGAACCAGCATGGTGGCGATCACCTTATTCCCAGGGGTTATTTTCATTCATGTATTTCTTGATATTATAATAACCCTTTTTGTACAGTTTCTCTTTAATAAAACTTTTAAACTTGTTTATTGACAAACTTTGAATATGTTCTGGGATTTTGTTGTAAAAGCGTATACAATGCCCCATAAATGAATTACTGATTCTGTGGAGTCTAGTAACTGGTATTACAAGCTTATGTTTGTTCCTAGTGTTTAAAGTATGCACATCCTTATTCTTATTAAAGCTATTTATGTTTTTATGTACATACATTACATTTTCATAAATATATTGCGATGCCAAAGTTAATATGTTTATTTCTTAAAATTTTTGTCTGAGGGACTCTTTACAATTTAGATTATAAATCGCCCGAACGGCTCTCTTTTGCAAAACAAATATAGCTTCAATGTCAGTCGCATTACCCCATAGCAAAATTCCATAAGACATTACGCTATGAAAGTAACTAAAATACACTAATCTAGCTGTCTCAACATCTGTGAGACTTCTAATCTTTCTTACAGCATATACTGCAGAACTAAGTCTGCTTGCTAATTCAGATATATGGGGGCCCCATTGAAGTTTCGCGTCAATAGTAATACCGAGAAAAACAGAGTATCCACAAGACTCAAATCAAAACATGATTAGGTCTTGTATGAACTCATTTCCCAATCCTACTTACTGCTCTGCAGCTGTCAGAGGTAGCTTTAAATTCGTATCTACTAGGTGCTGGAATGACATTACTCCGCCTTTACGTAAGTGTAATTCGAAGTTCAATTTTAAATGACCCTTATCCTTTAAAGAAAACGCTATAAATAAAAATAATTTACTATATTTAGAAAAAGCTCAACCTCGAGCTTACAGCAGATATGTTTCGTCCAGCATCGTTGTAACACGAATAGGTCAGCTCGAACGGGGAAGGACCACGCTCTTACAGAATACAAGCTTAAAATGGCAGCTTGACACTGCTGGTGTAGAGAACTGGAGCCCCATTTTACTGGAAAAGAGGCATTCCATCTTAGTCCTCACGGATGACGACGCATCTGCATTTTGATTCTTTATTGAGAATAAATGTAGATGTCTATGGGTCACAGCAACCACTTACCATCAGGTGGACTGTGTGCTCGTTGTCACCCTATGCTGTAAAAAAAAATGTGTACTTACAAAGCTTATGGTTACGTTTATTTTATTATTTTTTTATTTTTATATAAAATGTATGCTTATACTGTCTTGTATGTATATGTGTGTAATTTATAAAAGTAATTATAAAATATATTTCATATACACAACCAGGCGGATCGTGCGCACATCTGTGGTTATAACAGAATCATCAGCGCTGTAGGGTCATTACTAGTGATGCAACGAATACGAATACGAATACGAATATTCGTATTCGCCGAATAGTAGACATTTACCGAATAATCGTATTCGGCGAATACCGATCACGATCACATATTTAAAAACTAATAATTTTGTACGCAACTCTAATTACTGGCGGACTTTTATAAAGCGCGTCGTCGGCGCGTAAAAATTACGTGTGTATTGGCACTTAGCCTCAACGACGGGGGACTCCCAAAAATTTTTTTCACTGAAACTATGTACAGTCACCTCGGAAAGACTTTTTTAAACGGCTGGGAATATCCAAACTGAAAAAAGAAATCGCCTAAAACCAGAAAATCTACAAATTTTATGTTTTTTAAATAAAAATTTGCCTATTGTAAACTTTTATTATTAGCACAATAAAAAATCATCAAATAAATTAGTTTTTTATCACCATGGAGAGATATTCGTATTCGTATTCGTATTCGCCGAATAGTAGGTTTGATATTCGTATTCGTAATCGTATTCGTAAACTCGTGAACATCCAACCTGAAAAAAGAAATCGCCTAAAACCAGAAAATCTACAAATTTTATGTTTTTTAAATAAAAATTTGCCTATTGTAAACTTTAATTATTAGCACAATAGAAAATCATCAAATAAATTAGTTTTTTATCACCATGGAAAGATATTCGTATTCGTATTCGTATTCGCCGAATAGTAGGTTTGATATTCATATTCGTAATCGTATTCGTAAAAGTAATATTTGTTGCATCACTAGTCATAACCTCTGCACTGACTCGATACATACCCCATCACTTGTATCTGTGTAAATGTAAATGTAAAAATCGGTGTCTAACCGTCTGTTTTTATTTAAGTGATGTGTATAGTTTCAGTGAATAAATGCCTTTCTTTCTTGATGATGTTTCATCAATGAGGGCATCCACGTCTTTTTCTGCCACCAGGGCGGCGCCACTAGAAAGTGAGGTATAATATTTGACAGATTTCATAGCGGGGAAGTTATTTTGTTCGAAAAATGTAAAAGTTATTCTTTCTTTTTGTACTATTAGCTATATTTTATATTTATAACATTAAAAATAATTAAACCAAAGCACAGATATTCATAAAAGTAGAAAAGTTAAAAGAAAATATTAAATATGAGCAAAAAATTAAAAAGCAAACCATGACGCAATGTTTTGTGTATTAATATAATATTCTAGAAACTGATAAACTATTGTTAAAAAACAAATTCTTCATAAAATTACATTGTGTAACAAAAAACTCAGCGTCAACTAGCGACATCTGGTGAGCAGAAAATTATTAGCAATCATTGGCAACAATCGCAAATAATAATAATAATCTTTATAAATAGGTAAGTGACGGCTCCGTTGCATATTAGTTAAGCATTTATTTGATCACGACGCTGCAAGCCCTCGGATAGAACGTGTTTGTATGAACGTAAGAAAGTGTTTGTATGGCCTAAAAATAATTGTTCCTGGTCTGTTTGCGTGACCTAGTACAATTAATGTATGTGAACCGCATCCACGATACACGAGGAAAGCTTACTATGGGAGATTTTTTTAAATATTTCCATATTAATTTAAATTAATACATATTCCCTGTACACATTGAATATTAAGAAATTAATAATATTATATTTTGGATATCAGTACAATTTCTTTAAAAAAACTATTTTCACACAATTCGCCGCTTTACATAATTTTCGAAACTAACATTCGTAAGTATTTAATAACGCAATTTTGAATGTCCGCTCCGGTGCTTAAATAATAATAAAACAACTGTTGATAATGGCCCAATTATTTTAATGGAGAATTAGCCGCAGGCTCCAGTTTCACTGTACGCCGTACCTTTATTATATCGCATGCCAACTCTAAACATTAAATGAGCAATACCCTTTAACAGCAGTTAATTGTTATTACCCATTTGAGACAATGAGAATGACCGAAACTGAATAACCGAAAACCCTGAGGGTGGATAAAAGGGATTATTAATGAAAATATGGAAAATGGTACCATAACTTTTTATTTCAATGCAGATTGTTATTTGTAATAGCGCCATCTGTGATCAGGAAGTTGAACTTTATTCGTAGTAGTTTTGCTATCGGTCGCAGCGGCGGCGGTGCATCGTAAAAAGTTATGATTCGGGTTTATGTAAATGAGAGTTGTAGTGATATTGATTTTAAATTAAACAAGTTTGTAGACTCCATACCAATTTCATGTATACGTTAATATTAGCAATAAATTTCAAGTCTAGCTTAGCAGTAGTAATGGAATAATGGGACAATAATAATTTTGTATAATATTTATTTTATTTCTCTCGTATACCCGAAATTGGTGTCTATGAATTTTACAAAATTACTGCCTTATTTCTCTGTCACTGCTTCCCGTGGCCGGTTAAATCTATTATTACGTGATGATAGTACCGCCATCTATCGGAAGCATACGGACTGAATGTCTACTGGAATTTTTTCTGTATAATTATAAAACACAAGTCTTCTGCTGAGCATAGGCCTCTCCCAAAGAATGTCACAAAGCATAACCCTAAACCATCTACATTCACGGATTTTCCCGCCGCCCTACTCTTCACTTACCAGTAAGAGGCTGCCATAAAACTTGATTATTTATATGTAAATACACTAGTGAAACTGTGTTTACAAAGAGACAACAGTTGCAGGTATTTTTTTTATTGGATAAGGGGGATAAACAAGCACACAGTCCACCTGATGGTAAATGGCTGCTGTGGCCCATAGACATCTACATCTATCCTCGATTACGAATCAAAATGCAGATGCATTGTCACCCGTGAGTACTAAGATAGAATGCCTCGTTTCCAGTAAAAAGGGTCTCCGGGTCTCTATACTCACCATACGAAACATAGCAGCGTTAAGCTGCTATTTTACGCTGGTATTCTGTGAGAGCGTAGTAACCTTCCCCGGTCGAGCCGACTCATTCGTGCTACAAATATACTACTAATTTATAGCTGCAACATGGCTCTACCACGTAATGTTATGGTAAAAGTTCATCATCATCGATCTATTGTTGCATTCGCAGACCACTTCCAAGTCCTCTCTGAAGCTAAAATGTGGTAGGGCTCAAACCACTCATAATTGCACACCACCGTTTTTGCAAGCAGATTTTGTATAGGATCACGAGGACATTGCTTTTCGTCACCAATTTCATTAGTTATTATCACTGTAATGTCACTGAACAATAGGATTGGTAATGGATTTTGTAGATATTACCGTTACACTCTATTAAAGTCCATTGCTGAATATAGGCCTTTGCTTTTTTTTTATTTGATTGCCTCATAGGGAGGTCGGGGGAGGAGGGGCATCTACATATTATATTAAATATGTTAATATCTTCTATTCCACTTTACCATAATTACTGAAATATACACGTGGCAGTAAAAACAAATTGCAAATAAAATAGATCTATTGGCTGTTAGTTAATTTGGTATACAGTGGATTTCATTTATTACGACCTTGGTTGTAGCGACCATTTGCCTATAGCGACGTTAAATCTAAGTCCCTTGAATTTAAAGCATATTTTAGTACAAAATTCATGTGGCTATAGCGACTTCGGATGTAACGCCGGGTTCGGGTGTAGCGACTGTTTTTAATGAATCATTTGTAACAAATTCCTAGAAATCCCATGCAGATATTGCGACCGGAGTCGGCCGCTAAAGACAAAAAGATTTCTTTCTTTCAAAAACATTTCTTATCTTTTGTTTACATCCACATAGATGGTCACCAGGTATCGAGACCTTTACCTTTGTTTATAGATATCAGCTAAGTAGGTAGGGAAGCGTGTAAGTTTCGGAGTTAAATTTATGGTTCAGTTACAAAATGATATTCTGAGTAGCAACTGTAATGAATTGAATTTGTTACCTTTCCCTTTAACGCCTTATAATATATATATATATATATATATATATATATACTTAGTCAGGTCAAAAGTTCTGTCAAAAACTTTTTATAAAATTAATGATACACTTTTTGATAATTATATAAAAATTATATAGGAAATGAAAGGTAATTTAATTTAGAATACAATTTTATTTACATTACTTAAAATACCCTCCCCTATTTTGAATACATGCCCTTAATCGACGTGGCCAATCCCCAATCGCAGCACGCACCACACTCATATCTATTTCTGCCGCTGTTTTAGCCAAATATGCTCGGAGAGATTCCAAATTCTGATGAGGTTTAGCGCAGACTTTCTCCTTCAAATGTTACCATATCTTATAATCCAGTGGACTTAAATCTGGACTAGAAGAGGGCCAGTCTTCATGTCCGATAAAGTCAATTCCATGGGCGGTCAACCAGTTTTGCGTGCTTCGTGCCCTATTAACTGGTGCAGAGTCCTGTTGGAATACCTAATGTCTATTTTTGAACATTGTTTGAGAAATAGGTTCCACTGTGTTTATTAGGACGGTATTTTGGTAAACCTAGGCACTGGTTTTTACACCTTTTTTACAAAAAAATAGCTCTGTTAAGCCTGAATATTGAGACTCCAAGCCAAACCATGAGTGACGAAGGATAATGTGCTCGTTGAACCCTCGGAATACGCGTGTTGGCTTTTTCACTGTTGTGGGCATACACCTTAACATTTTGTTAATTATTACTTTCTACGATATTAAAAATTTTTTCATCCGAAAACAACATTTCGCGGTATTTTTTTCCTGCGTACCGCCATAACAAAGCGCCTAATTTTTTTCAAACGCTCGTTCAAAAAATTTCCGGTCTTCTTACGATTAGCTCGTAGGCCTAGGTCTTCATTGATCACTCCTTTGAGCGTGGTTCTGCTTATGCCCGTCGGAAGAGCTAAGATTTTTTGTTTACGAACAGGATTTCGTTGGATTCGCGCCTTCACTGCATTGATGATCGCGGGTGTCCTCACTGTGCGAGGTTGGCCAGTCTTCTTACGACCCCTGAAGTTTGAATCTTCAGTGAATCGTTTGATAGTGCGATAAACAAATCGTAGGGTTATTTTCAATTTTTGTAGAATATTGAAATACTATTATGGCGCGTAACCACAGCGGTACAATGCGATAACCGCTAATCTATCTTCTTTCTTCGACCATTCCATTTTTGAAAATGAATGAAAATTAATGTATTTTTTATTTTCGGCAAGCGCAAACGTTATGTTTTTAAAATGGGTAAAGTTCATCTAGCCAGTATTCAAAAATTATAATTTTTTATAAAAAGGATGTGACAGAACTTATGACCCGACTAAGTATATATATAACGACGGATTAAACGACGAAAATGGAGTGGAATGGAGTCGTCGTTATACCCAAAATCCACTATATTTTTACATTTCCAATTGCATATCTGTCGCAACCCGACGTTAAGAGCAGCTGCTTAAGTTGTACTTATCATAATTTTAAGACTAGATTGCATATTCTCATGCCAACCAGATTATGTCTAATTTGGATGTGATAATGTAGTAATTGGCAACGAGCAAGTTAGGTAAGACCTAGACTAGACCACTAGCGTAAATACGATCTATTTTCACGTCCAGATTCCCGCGTAATCTACAGCCACCGTAACTACCAATGCAGTATTTCTGTTATATTTTTGAAGGTATACTTCTCTTGGGGCGTTTGGGAAAAATTATGAGAGTGAATTTTTACGATGCACGTGCACACCGACACCTAAAAACGACACCATGACGTTGTTACATATAAATTTGACCACGGTCTGACCAATACCTTTTGAGTTATTCCTAATAATTTATATTGAAGTCGACTGTACAAAATTTTTAACTTTTAATTATTGTAATATCAATCTTTCCTCGGTGTACAATAGTGTTGTATTTTATTGAACTTTGTGCACTTTTGCCACTTTATGTGACGTAAAATCCTAGCACTAAAACCTCAGAAATGAGAACAGGCATGGACCCAGCTGTAGAACGTACGTACGCATATCACTTTTTATGTGCACGATATTTTATGGATTGCGTAGATTAATTTAAATCGTCTCCTATAAAAGAAGATGGAAACCAACATCCAATATAAATGAAAACTTACGCTCTATCACAGGGCCATAACAATATTTATTTCCATGTTAATTTTATTTTGTCGAGTGCTCTGGGTTCCCCACCCACTGCGCGAGTAATTAAGGTAATAATATATCCTACTACCGCAGGGTTACCAAGTGAAAAAACATAGTTTGATAGTTTTATGTTTAATATTTTCTTAATAAATAAAATAATTGATGAATGGCCACAGATAATTTATTTATGCTCTTTATTAAAAATGTTAAAATTAGTTAACTAAGATACCCCTAGTAAAATAAAATGCCGTGTTTTACCTAGTTTGAAGAAAAACTCTCTTCACTGCAAAAAGCAGCCAGCTCACCTTGAAATGTATCATTGGAATATACCGACCGCCTTCATATCGTAATATCGCCAAATCTGAACTTCAGGCGGTTCATTGAGTCCAAGGCCAAAGCAGCTGCAAGGAAGCTGGCAGTCCTTGTATCAAAAAAATTGTGGGTATGTGCACCAATCCTTACTACACTTTCATCGTCGTCAGAATGGTATTGAAATGTATATGGAATAAATAAAAATTCATTTTTTTAGATCGCACGATTATTTGATACAAGTTAAAATTAAAATTTTGTACAACCGACTTCAATATAAATTATTAATAATAACTCAAAAACTATTGGTCAGACCTTGATCGCTGGACTATATATGAAGCACCAGCTTTTCAATAAAAAAAGAATCATTGAAATCGGGTCAACCAGTAAAAAATTATGAGGTAACACACATAAAAAAAACAGTCGAATTGAGTACCGTCTCCTTTTTGAAGGCGGTAGATAAAGAGAGCAAGTACTTGTCCCGCAATGTGCTTCTCATAAAGCAAACCGATAAAGAGCTACTGGTTGCGTTACGAACGGAGAACCCGGGATCCGTCGTATACGCCGTCACCGTCTGGTTTTAGCTGGTAGGAGTCCAGTATTAACCTTTCCGTTGTCCTCACAGCCGAAGGTATCCTTAAGGATTTTCCCACAATAAAAGAAGATGGCGCGATAAATTTTACTCCGAATTCACTCCGGATTATAGTGCAATAAAAATATTCTTGAATCGATCACAGCGCCACCTAGGGTGCAGATTGCTCTAAACTAACCTATCGGATTCTAGCAAAATTAAAAACAAATATATTGTGTGATTAACTCTTCAGTCGATAAACCCCTGGGAAAGAGTTGATCTCTACCAAGCTATTTCTAATTTGTTATGTTTTGATAATTATTGTGTAAAGTATTAAATTATTATAAAACTTTTTTTAATAAGATTCCCGTTGGGTTTTTTGCTGGTTCTTCCCAGGACAGAGGTATTTTCTGAACCATTGATAAATTAAACAGGAGAGTCACTTTAAATAAGTATTATTTATAATCTATATTGAATAAGAAATTTCTGTTTCCAAAAAAAATCGGTCGTTTCGATAAAGTTTATTGAAAAATTGAGTTGATGGTAGCCCTGTGCTATCAACATTTCTACTCACGTGTGCGGTATAAGTCTAGAAAATTCCATTACTAGGTCCCCGATCGTTTGCACCAGCGGGGAGTCCATTGGTGGGGTTAAAAAATTTAAAAATTGTCGCGACACTGATTTGTTTTGACAAAAACTGGCGTCTCTTGGCCGGCGTACCGTATAAAGATGCTGGGAGTTATTCGATTTTTGTCGGTGAGCGTAACAGTTGCCTATGCACAGTTATATATACATACCGGCGACCCGTCCTGGTTTCTCTTGGATAGGATTTATTAATGTGGCGTTATTTAGATTTTTCGATTTCTAAAAAACCATGTTTTTCGAAAAAATATTGCCTAGATCACTCCTGTTATTGCTCTTTATGTGCTCGTCAACTTTCATTACAATTGGTTCAGACATCCAAATGATAAATACGGACGGACATACAAAAAAATTTAAAACGGTTATTTATGTTGTAAGGGTATGCATACCCATTACAACAGCCAACACTGTATAACGCAGTTATTTCGATATAACAGACAGAGATTTTACAATTTAATTTACATGTACAGATAAACGAGGTTATTTTTTTACGCCAAAAGGTTTGGAATTTATAAGATAAGATGAGATATTTTTATTTACTAAAACATGTGTGAGATATAAATTGCATGGGCAGATATATATTCTTGGTGTTAGTGTTATTAGTATCAACATGTCTTACCGATATTGGGTGTGTAAAATTTAAAGTGTTAGGTTGTTAGTTTTCATTTAACACTAGCAGTCTATTAATATACAAAGTTAGTGAAATTATTACTTACAATAATTATAATTAAAAGTATATGTATGTATAAGGCAATTATATAATGTCAAAATTTATCATTAAGAAAGTCAGTTACAGTGTAGTAGCATTTTTCAGTTAAAATGTTTTTGAATTTATTTTTAAAAAGATTGCTGTTCAGTGATTTATACATCTGAGGAATTTTATTATAGATTTTAGGAGCCATGCATACTACACTCTTTCTTAGCAGAGCCGTTCTTGCTTTTCGCACTGTTGTATAATTAAATCAAAGTATAATAAATACAATAGTTCATAACCTTATAACATACAAGTTGGTAAACTAGCAGCCTATGGACTAGAAAATTTAACCCGATTTTCCTTTACTTAATAAACCTCGTTAACGTTTAGTGGCGATGTAAGAATATCCACTACCCCATATCATCCCGTGGGAGTCGTAAGAAGCGATAGAGGAAAATGAAATAGAAGATGTGCCGCAGCTGCTTTCTAATGACATGTGAAAATAAAATTAAAAAAGAAAACCAAACAAAAAGTGGCATCTACGGCAATTTCCCTCTATGAGGCAATTTATGGGGGAGGCCATGTTCATCTGTGGAGCATGTTAATATTTTTCGCTGGTATTCTGCGAGAGCGTGGTACTTCTCTGGTCGAGCCGACTCATTCGTGTCTTAAGCAGCGATAGAAGGAAACAAATCAGGAGATAGTCAGCAGCGTTTTGCTATAACAACTACAAAATAAAAACTGCGGTTGCCGCCTGCCAAGTGTGCCGACTGAGACAAGTAGTCTCAATTTTTAGGAAGACCTCTATTTGGCAGTGGACGTTGAAAGGCTTTAATGATAATGATGCTAATGATGATGGTTTTTTTATAGGACAAGGATGACAAACGAGCACACAGTCCACCTGATGGTAAGTGGTTGCTGCGGCCCATAGACATCTACATCTATCCTCTATTACAAATCAAAATGTAGATGCGTTGTCGCCCGTGAGGATTAAGATGGAATGCCTCATTTCCAGTAAAAAGGGCCTCCGGCCACCTGCACTCACCAAGCGAATCGCAGAGGTAAACCTCTACTTCACGCTGGTTTTCTGTGAGGTCGTGGTACCACCCCGGTTCGAGCCGGCCCATCCGTGCGACAGCAAAAGCTGCCGCGTGGCTCTACCACTGTTAAAATAATTGATGGTGAATAAAACTAATGAAAAGACTCCGTTGAGACTACTCGCCGTGACCGAATTACGGTCATTTTTTTATAGAATTAGGGTGACACACGAGCACACAGTCCACCTGATGGTAAGTGGTTGCTGTGGCCCATAGACATCTACATCTATCTTCGTTTGCGAATTAAAATGCAGATGCGTTTCAGCCGTGAGGACTAAGATAGAATGCCTCTTTTCCAGTAAAAAGGGTCTCCGGTTCTCTACACTCACCATACGAAACACAGCAGTGTTAAGCTGCTATTTTACGCTGGTATTCTGTGAGAGCGTGGTCCTTCCCCGGTCAAGCAAACCCATTCGTGCTACAACTATACCATTAATATATCTGCAGCATGGCTCTACCACGTATAGCATGGCTCTACCACGTATAAGCACGTCTGAACTTATTATCTAATATTGTAAATGACCCGATTTTTTTTCTGTACAAATGTTACTATAGAAATCTGAAGTAAATGAATAACGCATAACCACGTCTTACAGTGAATATTCCACTCAAATTCACATAATACAACCAGTTGTTTTACATCCTCCAATTATCTACTGTTCCACATCACCGAAAAACTCTCATGGTAGTAGTATGGCTTTAAATATGCCGTATAAATCACCATAGAGACGCCAGCGCGTAATGGCTCCTAATGTTAGGGCCCCGCTGACCCGAGGCGTGCGTGTAACCAAATTGGAGCCCGACAGGTAGGAACGGGTTCGAGGTTGGAATTTTTCGGCTTCTATTGTCAAGCGATTATTGTTTTTGTTGTATTATCGTAATGCAGGCGCTCAAAAAAAAAAGTAGTTCATGCCCAAAGTGGACATTTTATAAACGAATTCATGCCCGAATTCTTTTTATTATTTTATTCAAAACTTTAAGATTTTCCAGCGTGAAGTAGAGGTTTACCTCTGCGTTTCGCTTGGTGAGTGCAGGTGGCCGGAGGCCCTTTTTACTGGAAATGAGGCATTCCATCTTAGTCCTCACGGGTGACAACGCATCTGCATTTTGATTCGCAAACGAGGATAGATGTAGATGTCTATGGGCCGCAGCAACCACTTACCATCACTGCGGTGGATTGTGTGCACGTTTGTCATCCTATCCTATAAAACAAAATTAAAGATTTTCTCCTATATGGTGGAAGCAGCTTACTTACATAAATTGCAAAAGGACAAACATTTAAATCCGGACCAATTGCAGGCCATACAACTAAGTATTTTTTTTATAGGAGAGGGGGCAAACGAGCTCACCTGATGGTAAGTGACTACCGCCGCCAATGAACAACTGCAACACCAGGGGAACCAGGGGAATTGCAGATGCGTTGCCGGTCTTTTAAAAAGAAGTAGGCTCTTTTCTTGAAGGTCCCTAAGTCGTATCGGTCCGAAAAATCGCTGATGGTAATCGATTCCACAAGGAAGTCGTGCGAGAAAGAAAACATCTTCTAAATCGCACAGTGGTGGACCGCCAATCATCCAGATGGTGTGGATGGTATCGGGAGTTCTGCCGCGATGTGCGTTCGTAAAATTTGGCGGCTGGGATTAATCCGAACAATTCCTCAGAGCACTCCCCATGGTAAATTCGAAAGAAAATGCAAAGGGATACAACATCTCTTCGCAGTGCCAATGAATCGAGCCGATCGGAAAGAACTCGGTCGTCGAAGATTCGAGCCGCTCTGCGCTGGATGCGGTCAAGTGGAAGGAGCTGGCACTGGGGAGCCCCTCCCCAGAGATGGGAATAGTATTCCATGTGAGGCCGAACCTGCGCCTTGTAAAGTTGCTGGCGGTGTGCCGGCATGAAATACTGTCCCGCTCTGCTGAGCACGCCAAGCTTTTTAGAGGCCAATTTGGCCTTCTCTTCCAAGTGACCACGAAACTGCACGTCACTCGATATGTCGACTCCGAGGATTCCGATACTGGCTGAGGCAAGAACGGGAGTGCCTTGAAACTGAGGAGATACGACAAAGGGGTTCTTTATAGTTGTATGGCCTGCAATTGGTCCGGAACCGGTCAAATCAACTTAAACACTTGTTCCGTGTGGGATTTGGCCGGTTCCTGCCCTCAGCGCCACAACTCATTGCTAGGCCACTGCGTCACGGATCCATCAAATTTTATATCTAGGAAACGTTCAGCAATGTTTAGAAGTGTTCTTGTAAAGGGGTGTCATGATGATGATGTTAATGAAGGCGAACATAAAAATACACGAAAAACAAACATATAGAAGTTAAAAGACTCTCTGAGAGATGACAACATTTTTGTGCTATTTGCTGTAGAGACTATCGGTCTGTAGAATGCAATTGCGGTGAAGTTCCTGAAGGAGCTGTATCCGCGACTGGTCGTTGCTGCTAGTGTTAAGAAGGCTGGTTCTTTTCTCACTCAAAGGCTAAGTATAGCAATTCAGCGAGGAAACTCGGCCAGCGTTCTTGGCGGTATACCGCAAGGAGTAGGACAGTATGATAATTTAAGTGTTTAGTTTTCGTTTTTTTTTAAATTTTATGTAAGTAAACAATATATTTAATATGAAAAAAAAATTACATTACAGCATTATCTCTATTCCTACTTCAAATAATCCAAAATTAATAATAATAATAATTCAATATTCTCGACGTGGTAGAACCATGCTGCAGCTACATTAGTGGTATAGTTGTAGCACGAATAACTCGGCTCGATCGGGGAAGGACCACGCTCTCACAGAATACCAGCGTAAAACAGCAGCTTAACACTGCTGTGTTTCGTATGGTGAGTGTAGAGAACCGGAGACCTTTTTTACTGGAACCGAGGCATTCCATCTTAATCCTCACGGGTGATGACGCATCTGCATTTTGATTTGTAATCGAGGATAGATGTAGATGTCTATAAGCCAAAGCATTCACTTACCTTATCCTATGGGATGCAGCGGCCACGTACCATCAGGTGGACTGTATGCTCGTTTGTCACCCTTATCCTATATAAAAAATAAGTTTGCATGAGAAAGTTATGTACATTTGTAATTAATATACATATTAGAAAGTGTCAAAATGTGTATGTTTTAACCGACTGCCCCAGAAATGTTTTTCGAGTATGTCATGCATGTCTTACCAGGTCGTCACTCTATCTAGTGGAGTGCCGCCCTACACTTTGTCTACTGGTACGAGGCGGTCATTCGAGCACCGTTCTTTCAAATCGGTTGTCGGTTATTTGAGCTATATGTGCGAAGTTACCACCATTACCACTGCAGCTTACTGATCCTTTGGACCATATCAGTTACTCGGTATAAGTGTATATGTTAAATAAATAAGTAAATGAACGAAAATGTTTGCTAAAGACTACGGTAACTGCACAAATTATTATCCGACTGCTCGGAAAAAGATTAATAATAAACAGCTTGACGGTTTTTCAACTGCGAGGCGTAGTTACACCTGTTTTTATCTCCAGGGTGCCATTGGCTGTATTTTATAGTATTAAACCCAATTATCAACACAACACTAGCAAAATATTATGGTGCTTGCTTGAAGAATAATTAAATGACTGCATTTGGGCTCTTTCTTTTATGTTTCATTACTCTTGTCTTTTTTTATACGTTACCACATTGGGATTTTCTCCTGTATCGTGGAGGCTATTTACATATATAAAATTCACATGGGCAAACATCCAGACACGAAACGGTTATATGTAGGCCAAAAAAAAACAACTGTTCTGAGTGAGAATCGAACCCGCGGGCCCCAGCGGTAAATCTCATTGCTAAGACTCTGCGCTACAGAGCCGTATGTTATGATAATAACTTGGTTGATTTACAGCAACCAGTCCCGTTAACTAGATTTGTTGCTAACGGACGGCGAAGGCTCGTCTTACCTGCATCCCTGATTACTTTGGGTTTCTAATATTAAAAATAAATTAATTTTCCATATAGCGGTGCCGCGGAGTGATTCGAACTGCGACAGGTAACTCACACACCCGACGCCCGTGGAGAATTTTTGATGGATGAACACCCGCCTTTTGTCACTCGTTGGGCAGCGGTATTCTGAACTCTTAATGTTATGATTGGAAATTATGGTTCATAATAATCCAGCCTCTTTATAATTTGTTATATGGTAAAAGCTTCATGAGGTTTTGATTTTTGTTTATAGGATAAGGGTGACAACGAGCACACAGTCCACATGTTGGTAAGTGCAGAGATTTTTCTAGAATTATTTTAATAAATTAGGTATATAATTACATACAAATGAAATGTAATGCCATTGATTCGATGATGACATTGATGTCTAACGATGACTGAAATTAAGTTCTGGAGGACATTATTAATGAAATATCATATTTATGATATTACAGTATAGTGGCAGTGTAAGAATGTCCACTACCCTTATCATCCCGTGGGTATCGTAAGAGGCGAAAGAGGGAAGCGACTCTTCCTAATAACAACTAAAAATAAAAATAAAACTGCGGTTGGGAACCCGCTTCCGAAGCGTGGCATTTATGGTAAATTTCCCCCCTATGAGACAATCTATGGGCGAGACCTATGTTCAGTAGTTGACTTTCATAGGCTGTAACTGTATTAAATAACCGTTAAATATGATCAACGTAATTATTAACACACGCAAGTGACGGTTTTTTAATGAGGCACAATTAATAGAATGTCGCTTTTGTGGTATGTTTTAGGGTTTAGTTTTGCATGTTTTAACATTTGGAAGTTATATCTGCACAGAAACAATAAATCCAGGAGCGCATTGCGTGTGCGAGTGGAACACGCAGGCTTGCGCCGATAGCATCGCCGCGGGATCGAACCGGCGACCGACTAATTAACTCCCACTGGTTCCTGTCGATCGCTTAATTTGGTTATCTAAATTGTAAATTCCGTTAATTAATAGAATCAGGTGTTACTTTGCAGAAATCCATTATATAAATATTAAAGATGTTAAAATTTAATCAGCTAAGATCCGTGTAATAAAATAAAAAAATTATGTGCCTATTACTTAGTTGGAAGAACTCCCCCCGCTCACCCACAATTGCGCGCACTATGCACGTTACCACTTATCCCAGCACCACTACTCCCAACACCACTACACTAGAAAAGACACCCACCGTCGATAATACGACACGCGTTTTGCCTCTCAACCAGATAACCCCACATGAAGTGGACTCAGCGGTGACTGACCGCTAAATTAGTTTTTTAATGTAATTTCTGTTCATTCTCTTTTGTGTAGATTTGCTATTGGTAAATTACAATTAAATAAAAACTACTGACACGTGTGATTCCAATATTAATATCGACGGTGGAAAGGAAAAGTTACCAAGCGACATATGAGCAACTTTACAGGAGAGCTGATTTAAGTTTGAAATTTTGAAAAAAAAATCATTTTAATTGTACTATTTACCCTATTGGAATGATTCTTACATGATTAAAAAGCGGTTTGGACACTTTATTACCTACTTTAAGTTCCCGATTTGCTTACCATTTCCAAAGTTAGTGTCGCTTAGTAAAAAAAATAAAAAAATCACGAACGGGAAAAATCGACCTACCGACAACTGACTTTAGAAGTAAAACCCGAAAAAAATTCATAATCAGACAGTTTTGAAGAATTTGAGCATGGAAAAAATACCTATATAATAAAAAGAATATTTCTATGATCTGGTAAAATTTACTTACCACTTCACGATTGATCAATTTCTGTCTGTGATATTTTTACCAGAGAACAAATTAAAGTAAGGTTTGGCCCCTAATAATTTAATGCGGATTTTAGGTTTAAAAAGGAAAAAGCACCAGTATTTGTTTATTAAACATGAATTTTTTTTATAAATAAATATTCAATTTCGTGATTCAAAATCAAGTTCCCGAAACAAAACACCCTTCTAAACTAAAATTAAAGGTACCTTCACAAGTTACATATATCGTCAGAGACCTTCGGTTTTATAAAAATAAAAAGAATTCACAAGTACATTGTAACGCTAATTACTTAGAATTATTTAACGAACTATAAACTTTTTTTACATGCGTAGAAGAGAGGACAAACGTGCATGCGGCTCGCCTATTGGTAAGTGTCAACCGCCACGCAGAGGACTAAGCTCGTTTCTTGTAAGTCCTTAAGACATATTGGTTCGGAAAAACCACCGGTTGTAAACAATTGCACAAAAAAGTTGTGGCAAGGAAAGAAACTCCAAGTAAATCGCATAGCCCCAAGCATTCAGATGGTGTGGATGATGGTATCGTGAGTTTTGTCACGATGTGCGTTGGTGAAATTTGGTGGCTGGAATTAGTCCAAACAAATCTTCAAATTCTCTTCGCAGCGCCAGTGAATCGAGCTGATCAGAAAGAACTTGATAATCAACTATCGAACTATTCGAGCCGCTCTTTGCTGGATGTGATCAAGTGGAATGAGCTGGCAATGAGGTGTCACAGCCTGGAGATGAGAACAGTATTCCATGTGAGGTAAAACCTGCGTCTTGTAAAGTTACAAGCTGTGTGCCGACATGAAATACTGTTCCGCTCTGATGAGCACGCCAAGCTTTTTAGAAGCCAATTCTGCCTTCCCTTCCAAGTGACCGCGAAACTGTATATCATTCGATAAATTGACGCCGAGAATGAAAAAGTCCTGAAACTGAAGGGATAAAACAAAGGCGTTCTTTTTAGCGGTGAACATTGGGTGTTATGCCTTCAGAGACCAATCCGAGACTTTATTTAACAAAGATTTGACTTCAGGCACAAGTTTGTTCCGGTACTCGACAACGTGTTTTCGAGAAACATTGGTGCGGCCGATGTAAAATACATCACCTGTGCTGTCATCCGTATATCAATGAATGTTACTGGTTTGCAACTTATAATTGATATTCAACATAAACAGTGGAGGTGTTAGCTCGCAACCTTGTGGAACTCTACCATAAATGGGCTTGCAGTCGGAGCATGCAAGAAAACTGGTGATCCAATTGCACAATTTCTTGGGAACCAAATAGGAATAAAGCTTCGGAAGAAGCTATTTGTGCCAAACTTGATCGAAGGCCTTTGATAAATGTCAAAACTAACGGCCAAGGTCTTTATTTCTTGGTCTCTACTGCATCCATCATCTTGGGGTCAGGTACAATAGCAGATCACCAGCTGAGTGACCGCGGCAAAATCAGTAATAGCTGGTGGACCTCAAGGTACGTAATCAGCTGGCAGTTTATAATGGTTTCCATGATTTTGGACTACAAGGAGGTAGTAGGTCTGTAGCTGAACCGTCGCTATTTTAGGTATCGGGTGGACTAAAACTATCTCCGTGAGTTCAGGACTACTCTTACGCCTAGTAGGACATGTCCTCAGCACAATATGAAGAACTTCATCAGGTTTACCCGACTTGTTAACATTCAGGGAGAGGGGTGCTTTGCGCACTGAGCACTCTCACTGCAGAATGGTCAGCAGTGTGTTCCTCCCGTCACCGAGAGTCGAGTTGGATGCAAAAAGACAGCCTAACTGATCGGCTTTCTCCTTTGTAGCATGGACCAGTGAGTCGTTCTCCCTGTGCAGAGATAAAAGAGATGGCTGAAAGAAGTTCCGTTGGAGAGCCTTGGCGAGAGACTAGAACTTTTTACGAGACGAGACTAATATCTCGCCAATTCTGCAGATTTACGCACGAATCAGTGCACTGCTTTGCGTTAGCAATGACTCTTTTGTAGAAGCTAGAAGCGGAACTTTCTTAATTTTATTATATTTCTTTTCTTCTTGGTGTTTGCATCCTGGGACACCGACGCGTCAGTCCAGGCCCGGTAGCACTCCTGCTTATGGCAAGATGCAATTTTAAATGAACTATCAATTCATAGCTGGGATCTACCTCCGAGGTAAGGAGGAGGATCTACGTCCGATGATGTAATGATGAAAAAGGACCATTCCCTGAAGTTTCATATCAGCTACAAAATCAGCAACAACGTTGGAATCATCTGGCGAGAAGCAACTTTGAAATACTTTAAAATAATCAAATATTTTTCTTAGAATGACACGACATTACAATCTTCAGAAACATTTTGTATGGTTAAGGAGTCTTGAATCTTGAACAAAATTATGTTTTCATCAAAATAAAAGTTATTTACATTAACTAATCCTTGTTATATTATCTTCTAACGAGGTACTTGGGACTAATACCTGCATTAATCAAAGCTAGGTCTATTAATTTCGAAAAACGCAGGTCCTTTCGCAGTTCTACATAATATTCTTTAGTTGTGTGCTAATGTTTGAGTTACTCATATTTTACAACTGCGAAAGGACCTGCGTTTTTCGAAATTAATAGAAAAATAATTAAATAAAAATAATTACCGCTTTTCTAGACCAAGCGACGAGTCATTGGGACGCGCGGTCACACATTTATTCACCAAGCGCCAGCTTGTAGCACGGTGATTCAATTTTTTGTTCCTAACGACCACTTCAATATTAAATCACAACCTAGTTACACGACAATTCAAGATCAACGCGGAAGGCTCAACTGACGTTTTATTAAATAAATATTTCTGGGAGAGATAATATCTTAACGCCAAAATATATTAGAAAACGGCAGGTCACATTCATCTAAGCGACAAAATTACAGGAAGGAAAAATATCACTAAACGACATCTTTTTGTTAATCAGACCTGGTAAAAAATATCTAAATGACAAATAGCTAAAATTAAGGACAGGTAAAAAGGTAATAAGTTGCAAAAAATTTTTTTTTTTCGTAGGAAAAGATAGCCAAATAAATTTTTAATTTTTCATAAGTTCAGGAAAAAGTAACTTAAAACTAAAATAATTTTTATCAAAAACAGGAAAATTTACTAAGTAGAAATACGGTAGATTGAAAATTGTCCTAAACGCAATATTTTTTTATATGAAAATTATCGTCGGTTGGTCGCCGAAAACTTCAAAAAATTCTCAAAATTTAAAATAACTAAACGACATTAAATTCATCGTAGAAGCACGAAAGTAGGACCAATCGACGCAGAAAAAAAAGCTGATTCCAATGATATATATAACTCAATATCGCCCAAAGTGTCGCTTAGTAATTTTTTCCTTTCCAGCGTCGATATGTAAGTAGTAACTTCGCTAATGTGTTGAATAAAACTACTTTTACGGATTTTATGACGTTTAATTAACTTATTTTTATTAATTCCCGACGTTTCGGGTGCTTTACAGCACTCACGGGGGACTGAGGTGATTGACGTCCCGATGTCAAAGTTAACCCGGAGTACCTTCAACTTTTTTAATTATTAATTTTGGTCCGATCTACGCGGAATGAACTTACTGTGTCTTGAAGGCTTAAGTGGTATGCTTGGGCTTAGCTTTAATTTTATTAATTACAGGATCCCAAGCAGGTGGTAGTACCCAGCCTCCCTCTCTATTGAAATAAGGATGTTTTTTAATTTCAATAGCCTCACGTATCATCCTTGGCAGGAATCGATGTTCTTTCGCGACAATTTGTGGTTTATCAAATCTAATGTAATGGCGGGGGCCATCTAGAATATGATCACAAACTGCAGACGTTCCGGAACATTGGTGCTTCACGTCAGCTATGTGTTCTCTTGCGCGGGTTTTTATTGATCGTTTTGTTTGCCCTATAAATGAGAGACCACACTCACAATCAAGATTGTACACTCCTGCATCTTGTGGAGGAATATTGCACTTGACGGATGGTAAGAACTGACTAATCTTCTTCGGCGCTTTAAGAATGTTCTAATAGAAGCTCGCTTGAAGATGCAGCCAATCTTGTCTGTGACCTAATATATGTCAGAGATGATATTAAGATATTCTTACGACACCTCTACACCTAGTAAAGGGATTAGATAGTTGTTGAACAATCGAATTATTTCCAGCAGTTCAACTGAACATAAATCTTTATAATTTTAACTCTCGAGTATTGCTTGCACTTGGTGTACCAAAACCGTTCTACTTCAATTCAAAAATCTCATCTTAATATAGAAAGAGCATATCATCGTTACCATCATCATTACACGCCTAACAAGTCCACAGCTGAACATGACCCAGGAATGCCACGAAACAGGGTCCTGAGCCACCGACTTACGCATGTTTTACCATGTTGTCTAATTGCGGACCACGCCCTACACCTCGCTTACTGGTACGAGGCTGCCTTCGAGAACTTTCCTTACCTCAAAGTTGTCGATTCTTCAAACTTATAGGCAGTCCATTGTCACTTCAGCTTACTGAATCGTTGAGTTATGTAGATCACTCGACCGGGGTAATACCACGGCCCCGCAGAATACCCACGTGAATTAGAAGTATTTATATTTCTGCGATTCGCCTGGTGAGTGTAGGTGTCCAATGAAAAATCATGAAAGAGTTGTTCAACGCACCTGCAACGATAAGTGCTGTTAATACACTTACCACCAGGTGATCCTCTTTCATAAAAGTCTTCAAAATTTACACAAGGGGTTAATATTTATAGGTTAAACTTTTGGTAAACGAGATAGCTCATTTGTCGCTTGAATTAATTGTAGGCATTCAGCGTCACCAACGATCAGGCGACGTCAACATCTGTGAAGAGAAATTCCGAAAGAATTTCTAATTGCGTAGCGTTGAATTATGCGCTTGTTTCATTCCTTTTATTAGCAGAAAAACAACAACTGTTTTATTAAGCGGATATGTTGGAATCGGGTATAAGTTCAAAGGATATAGCGTGTAAATTTTTGCAATTGCAATTTTTTTACATCGATATTTTCGTACATATCATCAATTTTTATAATTTTTATATTAAATAAGCATGATAAACGAGCACATAGTTCACCTGATGGTAAGTGGATGCTGTGGCCCAATGACGTCTATATTTCTGATGTAATGCCTCGTTAGCAGTAAAAAGGGGCAGCCATTCTATAAAAAATACTTTAAATTAAAAATTTGTACAACCGACTTCAATATAAATTGTTAAGAATAACTCAAAAACTATTGGTCAGAACTTAATAAAATTTACATGGGGCCACATTTGAAGCACCAGCTTTCAAATAAAAAAAGAATCATCGAAATCGGTTACCCAGTAAAAGGTATGAGATAACACACAAAAAAAACATACAGTCGAATTGAGTACCGTCTGGTTTTTGAAGTCTGTTTTTTATAGGATCGAGTGACAAACGAGCACACAGTCCATCTGATGGTAATTGGTTGCTGTGCCCCATAGACATCTACATCTATCCTCGTTTGTGATTCAAAATGCAGAGGCGTTGTCACTGGTGAGGACTAAGATGGAATGCCTCTTATTCAGTAAAAAGTGTCTCCGGTTCTCTACACTCACCATACGAAACACAGCAGTGTTAAGCTGCTATTTTACGCTGGTATTCTGTGAGAGCGTGGTCCATCCCCGGTCGTGCCGACCCATTCGTGCTACAGCTATACTACTAATATAGCTGCAGCATGGCTCTACCACGTATAGAAAAAAAGTCTGTAGAAAACTAGCAATACGCTTTTGACTTGTACGGTGTTCTAGTAAACAGGCAAGTTCTTATAGCTATGCCCATTTTGAGAGTCATTTAACACTAATTCCAATGCAACTTTTACTGCATTGGAGTTGATTGATCGTTAATTGTCACGTTCAGCGGTGATCAGCCGATGTTTTATGCGAAACTAGCGATTCGCCCCTGCTTCGCCTGGATAAGATCTATTAATGTGGCGGTATTCAGTTTATAATTTTTTTTTCAAAAAAGACCTTCAAGTTTTTTGGAAAAAATATAGTCTATATATCACCTGGCATTGCTCTCTATCTGTTCGTAAATTTTAATCACAGTCCGTTTAGCTACGTCCAAGATTAACCCGGACAGACAAACTGACAGACAACATTTAAAAAAATGGTTATTTCTGTCTTGCCTGAGGCCAGAATGACCTCATGAATGACCGACAATGGTGAGCAGCGATGACGGTGCGAGACATCTGGTACCGTGATCGTTAACTGATTGACTGCCTCGTTGTTTTATTGGTCGTAACGCAATCGTCGTAAATTATGAGATCGCGAGGTCGGATCCCGAGTCAGGCCAAAATCAGGTATTGAGTTTTACCGTCAAGAAATTATCAGTAGCTGCCCGGAGTCAGGAAGTTGGCGGTGTCTCACCCCCGGTTTTGGAAAGCACGTAAAGACGTTGATCTTGCATCTGATATCTCTTCGGTCATCTAGGATTACCGTCCCATCGGACTATGTGAGTGAGGGAATAAAGAGTGCACCTATGCGCATACACTTTGGCGCTATAATCCTTTCCTGTTCATATTATGGCTAGTCTTCGTTGTGATTTGCCCCCGTCACTGAATTTCGGTCTGGGGGACATTATTCTCACTGTGATCGTTAAACCGTCTGCCGAGTTGGAGATTAAATTATTTCTAAAAAAAGCGGCCAAGTGCGAGTCTGACTCGCCCATGAATGGTTCCGTAGCAGCAAGTAAGATAATTTAAGATTTATGACGTATTAAAAAAGAACTACTTACTAGATCTCGTTCAAACCAATTTTCGGTGGAAGTTTACATGGTAATATACATCATATATTATTTTTACTTTTATCATTCTCTTATTTTAGAAGTTACACACATTTTACCACTTTGGAAGTGTCTCTCGCGCAAACTATTCAGTTTAGAAAAAAAATGATAGAATAAACCTCAATATCATTCATAATTCATAATTCATAATTCATTTATTGCATGTCACAAAGTATAAAGTTGTTACAATATATCTACAGAGCATGTGACAACCCTGTACGGGCGTAGCACATTAAGATGGATTCTAATTGTTAATTAATATGAAATCAAATTAAATTACAATTTTTAAGGTACATCATTTATACATTATTATTAATTAATTTATTAAATATCAAACCAAATAATACACACATTTATTTAAAATGAAATGTCAATAAATATTTCATCTTAACTATTGGTCATTTTAATTTATATAAATAAGATTTAAAACTTTGATGAAAATATAATTAATGTCATTTAAATAAATAGAAATAATAAATTTTGTCAAAATAATTTAAATTTATAATTTGTCATTAAAATATTCATTTAAGTTATAATAGCTTTTTACAATAAGCATTTTCTTAAGTACTATTTCAAATTTACGACACTGGAGGGCTTTTATATTGTTAGGTAAATGGTTGTATACCCTTATAGCCATGTAGTAGGGACCATTTTTATATATTGTTAGATGTGCGGTAGGAGCAACCAGGTTATAACCACGGTGACGTGCGCCGTATCGATTGGGTCTATCCCCAATTCGTTGAAAATAATGAGGACTTTTCCTAACAAAGCGGCACAATTCAAAAATATAAATGCACGTCACAGTTAATAAGCTGAATTTAGGGAACAACTTTCGACATGAATCCCTTGGAGCTACGAATGCAATTATTCTAAGGCAACGTTTTTGGAGCACGGATACCGCGTGCACCTCGGTAGAATTGCCCCAGAATATGATGCCGTATCTGATCCAGGCAGCGGCGTGGCTGTGGTACGCAGTAAGTGCACACTGCTCGTTTGTGTCTTTACGTAGCTCGCGCAGGGCATAGCAAAAGCTGCTCAACCTACTTACTACGCTCTCTATATGATTTTTCCATGAAAAAGTTGAGTCTATTGTTACCCCTAGGAGCGAAAATGTGCGAACTTCCTCAATATTTATACCTTGGTAAGATATAGCGAGTGGGACTTCTAGTCTCTGATATGGGCGAAATTGCATTATTTTTGTCTTTTCAAAATTTAACAATAAACCCAAAACGTCCAATTCATCCACAATTTTGCTAAGGCAGTAAGCTATATTTTCCTGCAAACTAGTGAGGTTTTTTTGTTCACAAGTAATTACAACTGTCGCGTCGTCTGCAAACAAAACGACTCTATGTGGTATTACTGAAGGGAGTTCGTTAAAATACCTAGAGAACAGCAAGCATCCTAGGACGCTACCCTGCGGTATAGATCCTTTTACTGTGGTAGTGTACGAGTTTATTTCATTTATTATTCTTCTATTTTCATTTAAATGGGATATCTGTACGTACTGTTTTCTATTCGCAAGATAAGAAGAGAGCCATTCGTGCGGTTTCCCTCGTATTCCTAGAGAATATAGTTTTTCTAGCAAGGGACCATGCAAAACGCGATCGTATGCTTTGGACATGTCCATAAAGATAGCTACAGCACATCTTCCCTCATTTAGAGCATTATGAGTTTCTAAAATGATGTCAAATACAGCGGATGTGGTAGAATGTTTTTTTCGGAAACCATGCTGATATCTATTAAAAATGTTGTATTTTTCAAAAAAATTATATATTGTATTACAAATTATTCTCTCAAAAATTTTCGAAATTACAGACAGTAATGCGATGGGACGATAATTAGACACATTAGTTCTATCTCCTTTTTTAAAAACAGGTTTTATCACTGCTAATTTTAGATTTTCCGGAAAAAACGCCATCCTCATACGATTGATTTATAAGAAAAGTTAAGGGTTTTACGAACTCATCTACGCAATATATCAGTAAGGTAGCTGGGATTTCATCATATCCACAAGAGTTGTTTCTTTTAAGTCGCATTATTGTTCTTTTTACATCAGCCTCTGTAACACTACCCAGATAAAGTGAATTTGATAAGGATACTCGAAATGGCTGTTTATTTAGAGAGCAGCAGTTTTTTGAATTTATGGTTATATAATAATTATTAAATATATTTGCAACTTTACTAGGAGATGTTTTTAATCCGTCATTACGTAAACAAATGTTTTCATGTTTTACATTTTTAGATTTTTTAATTTTTTCATTAATCATAGTTCACATAGTTTTATATTTATTACGTGACGTTTGCAGTCTTTTTATGTACGATTTTCTTTTTTCTGCCGCTATTATTCTCTTTAATATTTTGCTGTAATTTTTTAAATAAGATTTTAAGGCTTCGTTATTGTAGTAGTTCGTAAGATAACGTAAAAAACGTTTGTTATGACAACATTTTTTATGCCTTTTGTGGCCCATTTTGTCTTCACTTTATTTTGTAATTTATAAAATTTTCGTGGAATATGCTCATCTAAAATAGACGAGATTTGGTTCTGGAATTTATTATAGTTTGTATTTATATCACTCGTTCGGGCCATTATGTTACTCCAATTAATTTCATTTAGTTTAATTCTGAAATTATTCATATTATTTTCATTAAAAAGTCGTTTGTTTATTTTATAAGTAATATTTTTTCTATTTATGTTCTCTTTTACTGGTATTTGTCCAATTAATGTGTGATGGTCTGATAAGTCATAGTTTTGTACAAAAGCCGTCATGTATGTATTTTTAGAAATTATAAATTGGTCAATGCATGATTTACTGTTTTGGGTCTCACGTGTGGGGGTGTCTATAAGACAGCGTAATCCGAATGATTTTAAAAGATTGATAAGTCTACGAGATATTTTTGTGTTCTTTGTAATGTCAATATTTATATCACCCGCTATGATAATTTTTTTGTTATGAGAATTTTTGGATAAGTGGTGTAGTAAAGCTTGCATTTGAACGAAAAATGTTTCTATTTCCCTCTCACAGCGATAAATGGCCACAATCAATAAGTTGGATTCGGTAATCTCCAACGCACACAATTCGATAATAAATTCTACTGTGAATGATTGAATGTCTAAACGTTCTTTAGTTTTCATATTTTCTCTAACAAAGATACCAACCCCACCGTGTATATGTTTTTGCCGTAAATACTTCGCACGTAGTTCGTAGCCCTCTAATGTGTAAAAATGATAGTTAATAGGTAATAACCAATGTTCACTTACGATTAATAGATCTATATTAAATTCCATTAATAATAAGTTTAAGTCGTCAATTTTGTTGGAAAGACATTGAATGTTTTGATACATAATTTTGTAGTATTTAGGGGCGAAAGGAAGACCTCTCTGAATCAGTTCTATTTTCTTGACACGTTATTACTTCTAGATTAGAGATATTTTCCATTCGTCGATTTTCGCTGAATGTTACATCGTCAAATGTTGTTATGAATTCGTCAATGTCGTGCAAATAGGTCTTTAATCCGAGTTTATTTATTTTTCCATTATATATTGAGAACATATGAGTGGAATACTCTAAATTTTTATTTGAGTCTAAAATGTAACAGTATTCAAAATTAATATTATCAGAGTATAATAAGTTATTAAAGGTTTCAATTCTTCTATTATATATATTTGATTGGTTACAAAATTTAAAAGTGGGCAGGCATATCAAAATATTTGTATGCTGAACGGTCAAAAGGGCTTTTCTTATATTCAAAACTAATTCATTATAATTTTTGGAAACATTAAAATCAGTTTCACCTACAACCAAAATACAAAAGTCATTAAGGGTGTAATCTTCAAGTTTTGTTTGTAGACCACTTAATAGTTGGTTAACACCACCTCCTGTTATGCGGTAGTGGCAGATGTTTTGCGTCTCGAAGTGATTTCTTAGTGTGGTTGCCATTTTATTGCTGCGAATGCTGCTGATGATGCACAGTTTCCTATTCGGAGAGTACTTGCAAGTTTCTTCACTAGTCTTAGTTTTTGAGGCTAGAGATTCGGCGTAAAAACGGCTTCTATCGCTTACAGTTTTTTCAGGTTGAGTAGCAGGCAATGTTTCTTTAAGCTTTATTTGTTCAACACATCCGGAACTATGGCGTGTATCAGGCTTAAAACTTTTTGTTTTTTGTTTTTTGAGTTTACTTAAAGGCGTTGAGTTATATGAATTATTACCTGGTTTTCTCAATTGTACGTCATCGATACTAACAGTTTTGTAAATTTTTATAATTTTTTCTTGTTCTAAAATTTTTTTGTTAAGTTTCCTAATAGTAATATTTAAATTATCCACCTCTTTGTTTGCTATAATTAGTTCTGTTCGTAGTCTTAAAACTTCTTCTTTTAACTCTCGTATCATCAAGCAGTCTCTTAAGTCGTCATCTGGTAGACTGCGAGAGGTTTTTTGTAAATTTAATGAACGAGAGTGTGTATTAGTAGACATAAATGAGTCTGAGAAATCTGGAAGTGATTCAGGTAGTTTTTTATTTTTCTGACGAAAGGTTACAAATTCTGCGTACTCATCATCCACGTCTAGTGCATCAAAGGAGTTAGTTGTAGGTATATTTATATTTAGTTGATCAAAATTTGGCAGTTTTTGGTATTTACAATAATCGCATAGGCATTTTTTTCTTTTTTCGACATCTAGTAAGAAGAAAAATTTTTCTCCTATACTTGTGCAGTCTAAGTGAAAGAAATTCTTACATTTGGGACATTCAATAAAGTCTCTTTTTGTTATTTCTTCCCTGCATTTAAAACAATTTTTCGACATTTTGTAGTATTTTCTTCCTTTTGTAAAATCAATTCAAATAGTTTTTAATTTTTAGATATCGCCATCTATTGTGTTGTAACTGCACTATTATTATACAAAGGCATGCTTTTTATCTTGTCGTCGATGGTCAATCAATAATTGAATTTTTTTTACCGGTAGATGGCGGCTGTTTACTACGGAATCTAATTCACTCCGAACAGTTAAAATCAGCTGATTGGTCAGCTGACTTGTGTTTACAAATTTAAACAGCAAACGTTTCAACAGTTGAGCAAAAATAGTAAATTCAAGCTTTTATGGTTTAATTTTGCACTTACGACATGAGTTGTAGAAATACTAGGTTGGGGCACTTATTAATTCACTTGCACTTGAACACTTCGTACTTTTATTACGGTGTTATTTGTCTTATCAATACTGATTGATTTTCACACAATATACACTGGTGTTTACTGGGATAACATCTCCACCGCTCTATTGTATCTAATTTTATGTGCAAAACACTTATTTACTATATTTAGATCACTTTTTGTTAAGTTTTATAAATTTATAACGGAGCTCGATGTTAACCGTGACAACTAGCGACATTTTTGAAGACTTATCCATAGATACCCCACACGTATGGGTTTGATGAAACAATTTTTTTGAGTTTCAGTTCTAAGTATGGGGAACCCTCAAAATTTATTGTTTTTTTTTCTATTTTTGTGTGAAAATCTTAATGCGGTTCATAAAATACATCTACTTACCAAGTTTCAACAGTATAGTTCTTATAGTTTCAGAGAAAAATGGCTGTGACGTACGGACGAACAGACAGACATGACGAATCTATAAGGGTTCCGTTTTTTGCAATTTGGCTACGGAACCCTAAAAAGGAATATGCCCATGTTCAGAAGAGGACTGTTAAAGGAGTGTTAAAGAAAAAGAACCTAGTCTTTAACTCCAGAACGCAGTGTCAGATATATTGGGACTACGATGGCACATATTTTTTACAGGATAAAGGTGATATAAGAGAACACAGTCCACCTGATGGTAAGTGGTCGCGTTGGTAAGAGGCCCATATATGTATACATCTATTCTTTATTAAAAATTTAAATGCAGATGAGTTGGCGCCCTTGAGGACTAAAGCCGCGTATCCACCAAAAATGTTGACAACAGTTATGTTTCCAACTGTTTCTAACAAGCGTCTCCACCGAGGAAACAAATGTTGGCAACAAGGTATTCCATTGATGTTGCCGCCGAAAATGGAAACAAGTTTTGTTGGCAACTGTTGTGTTGGCAACAAAACTTTGGTGGAGACGCGGCTTAAGATAGAATGCCTCGTTTCCAGTGAAAAGGATCTCCGGTTCTCTACACTCAACATACGAAACAAAGCAGCATTAAGTTTCTATCTTACGCTGATGTTCTGTGAGAGCCTGGTCCTACCCCAGCCGAGCCAACCCATTCGTGCTACAACTATAATATAGCTGCCGTGGCTCTACCACGTAAAGTCGTAAATTACAACGCAGTAACCCCTTAGTTATAGATACACCTCATTAGTAAAAACGCTCATCTACGTGTACAAAGAAATTAAAACAAAAGTGTGATAATATAACAATTACTGAGATGAAACATTATAATATTTTACAACTTTGACACTAAAATATAACGGTTTTCTTTTGAACAGGATAAAATAGTGTGTTAACCTAGAAAAAAAATATTAACTGTTTTAAAAATAATTTATGTGATTGTGCATGCTAACGATGTTAATTTAAATTATAATATTTTTTCATAACTAATCTTATTATAATATTTTATCTTGTTTAATAATCTTAATGGTCGATATAATTTTATAGTATCGTAAGTTTTTACAAATTGACAAGTATTTATGCATCCTAACTGGACGAGAACTCGATAGAATATCCAAATATTATTTATTTTCATTAAATACAGTCTACGAAGGTCCACCGCCAAACAAAACGTCCCCAAAGATGACCTCATATGCAGGATATTTGCCATAACTGCCACGCTTGGCAGGTAACCATCTGACCGGTGACCGTTATTATTATTATTAGTTATTTTATTTTCTAGTTCACTGCCCATCTCCTTGTTTATTTCCCTCTATCGGCCTCTTACGACACCCACGGGAGGATATGGGGTAGTGGATATTGGAGAAGAGGTGTTCTTCTTCACGGTAAACATAAAACAGCATATATGTTTATATATATATATATATATATATATATATATATATATATATATATATATATATATATATATATATATATATATTGTTACGGCCAACAGCTGCCCTGCCTCAGCAGGAGTTGGATCCTTCGCGGCCCATAGACGAAGGAGCTACGGGCAGATGCTGGTCGGGCGTTCCTACGCCGAGGGTCAAAAGTTTCTAATGAACACACGAGGGGAAAGGTCACTAGGATAAATGCACTTACCTGCCCCAGGAGCGCAGGCGATTCTCCTCGACCGGCCCAGCTGATGACAGTGTTGTGAGTGTATGTGTAGTTGTATGTGCGTGTATGTTGACGGGAACCGATCTGGATGACGCAACGACGTCCGGGAGAAGGCACGCGCTGGTATCCCCGGAACCTTCCCCTTCTGGAGGCACTCGTAATGGGTTGTCACGAAATGGGACAGCTACTCGTAGTCCTTCAGAGGTAACTCACTATGATAGTTGCACAAGAATTTAACCGAGTTAGTACGTTCTAATAAACGATACCGTTATCGCAACGATTTACGCGGATTGTTCCTTTAGCAAAGTTAGGCGCGAAAAAACGTCCGTATATCTCGCAAGAAATCCTAAGATAATGGCGCGAAGTGCCACGCCGACGCGTCCGGCGGCCGGGGGGGGGGGGAGGGGGGAGAGAGGGAAGGTGCCCTTGATATCGAGGCCAAGCGCGCGCGTTAAAGACTACGTTTTTATTGTAAATTTTTCCTGCCTAAACAACCCCCCGCCCCGGACATAAGGCATTAAGTCCGCGAGTAGATTGGCAAACGGGACAAGGTCGCGACGGCCCGTTGCAAGACCGAATCTCCGACCAAAACCTCGGCCACTCTAGGCACCCCATCCGCTCCATACGACAGCTTAACAATGCGCCCACGGCGCCAATACAAAGGTAGCGCGTTTGGTTCTTTAATCAACACGAGGTCTCCCACCCGAGGAGGCTCCGTCTTGTCAGACCACTTAACGCGCTGCTGCAAAAGATGTAGGTACTCCAGAGACCATCGGTGCCAAAAGCGTTGAGTCATCTGTTGCAGCAGGGCAAACCTGCTAAGCCGTGAAGCACTCGTTTCCCTGAAGGGATACTCGGGCAGAGCGTTAAGAGGCTGGCCAATCAGGAAGTGTCCCGGGGTTAGAACCTCCAAATCATTCGGGTCGGAGGAGAGGGGACAGAGGGACCGAGAGTTGAGTACCGCCTCAATTTTACAGAATACAGTGGCGAGCTCCTCAAATGTCAAAATGGCTTCACCAATAACGCGACGGAGATGCGTTTTTGCAACCTTAACCACCGCCTCAAAAATACCGCCCCAGTGGGGACACGCCGGAGGGTCGAATTTCCACTGGATGCCCCTTTTCGACATAGCATTTCCTAAATAAGTCCGGTGGCTGGACAGAAATTCGACAACCTCCTTGAGATACCTATCCGTGCCCTTATAATTCGTCCCGCAATCCGACCGGATCAAGTCCGGCAAGCCGCGCCGCGACACGAAACGGCCAAGCGTGGCCAAGAAGGCTTCCGTGCTGAGGGCGCTCACCAGTTCCAAGTGAACGGCTTTAGTGGAGAGGCACACGAAGACGCAAAGATAGGCCTTACATGAACGCGCGTTACGAAGGTTAGAGGACTTGACGAGGAAGGGGCCAGCGAAGTCTGTTCCGACCCCAGCGAATGGTCGGATGGCCCTGACGCGGTCGGGCGGCAAGTCACCCATCAGAGGCTGCGATATGGGGGCCTTCAGTTTATAACATGGGATGCACTTAAAGATGACGCTCCGAATGGTGCGTCGGCCAGACAAAATCCAAAACTCCCGCTGCAAAATAGCCGACAGAGCGTTACACCCAGCGTGGGCATTCTTAACATGGTGGTGGGTTACCAGCAACCGGACAAGGGCGCCGTCCTTAGGGAGCAGCAACGGGTGTCGAGCCCCGCACGGCAGTTGAGAGTTTTTCAAACGTCCGCCCACGCGCAGCATCCCAGCGTCGTCCAGAAAGAGGTTCAGGAGGGCCAGAGTGCCCTTGATAACGGAGCCATGCTTCAAGTTTTCGATAACGGGCTCAAAATGCTCCGTCTGGACCATACGGGTCCAATGCATCAGAGCTTCCCGACGCTCGCTAGGGGACAAAACGCAATCAGAGAGTCGGTGGGACGGATCTCTCGAATTGTGGACAAAGCGGCGCAGCCAAGCAGTCACTCCTAAGAGCTTATCGAGAGAGCTGTACCGTTCCAGAAGGGAGAGATCCCGAGTGGGCTTATCCTTGCCCACTCCTACTCGGGCCCGTAGGCCCGGCAACTCAGTAGGTTCGGAGTAATTACCCTGGGGCCAGAATGATTGAGGATCAGATAACCAACTGGGACCCCACCACAATGAGTGGGCAACCAGCGCGGGGGCCTCACAGCCGCGAGAAGCGCAGTCGGCGGGATTCAACTCCCCGGGGACATGTCTACAGTGGAGAGAAGTCTCAGAACTCTGGATTTGAGACACGCGGTTCGCCACAAAGACCTCAAGATTGTGAGGTGCGGCTCGGAGCCAACAAAGTACTATCTCACTGTCCGACCATGCATAGACGTCCGTAATGTCGATTACAGACTTCAAGGACGAGTGAACGTGGTTGAGGAGCCGCGTGAGAAGAGCGGCTCCGGACAGTTCCAATTTAGGGATAGTTAAACGGGATCTAATGGGGGCAACCTTGCTTTTGGCGAGTACGAGATGAACTGCAGTATGCCCAGAGGAACTCACAGTCCGCAAATATACGACAGCAGCATAGCCCTTCTCAGAGGCGTCGCAAAACCCATGTAGGGTAGCCCTGCATTTCCCTGGAGGGAGGAAGCACCTTGGCATGGAAACCCGGTTGATGTCCGGAAGGGAGGAGAGCATGGAGAGCCACTCTCGCAAGAGGACCCCGCTAATAGGCTCGTCCCAACCCAACCCGGACATCCAGAGCTTTTGAAGAAAGCACTTAGCCAAAAAGATGACCGGGGTGATCCATCCATTCGGGTCGAAGGTGCGAGCTACTGTAGACAGCACGGAGCGCTTGGTCCATGCTTTGGGAGGTGGGTCAAGTTTTACTCTATACGTGAAGGTGTCCTGAACAGGCTGATATTGAATGCCCAGCACAGTCAACAAATTAGGATTCTCAGGGTGCTCGAACAGATGAGGGTCTTGTTGATCCTCTCCTGGGAGGTCCCTCAAAATGTGTGGGGAGTTCGACAACCACTTGCGCAACTCATAGCCTCCAGACTTCAGGATGGCAATTAATTCGTCTCGCAAGACCAGAGCCTCCTCGACGGTGGAAGCGCCCGTACAAATGTCGTCCATGTAGACCGAAGTCTCCAAATAGAAGCTCCCCGAGCGTATCTCAGGCGCTCTCTCTCAGCGAGTTCAAGGAGGGTTCGCATGGCGATATACGGGCTGGACCGGAGTCCATATGTGGTGGTGTTCAACTCAAATACCTGTATGGGATCGCTGGGCTTCTCGCGCCACAATATCAGCTGATATCGGCGGTCATCACGATGTACCACCGATTGGCGAAACATCATCGGAATGTCCGCGACAAAAACCACTTGGTGTCGACGGAATTGGGTCAAGATGTCGGATATGTCCTTAATCAGTTTAGGACCCGAGTGAAGACACTGATTCAGGGACACACCGTTTGATGTGGGGGCGGAACCGTCAAAGACTACCCGAATCTTACTCTCAGGGGTCCTCAAGACCGCATGGTGAGGGAGGAAGTAGTGCTCATGTGAACGCCATTCGAAGTTGGACGGTGACATGTGACCCAGCTCCTGATACTCGCGCATGAACTCGACATATTTGTCGCGAAAGGCTGGGTCACGCCGCATGCGGCGCTCCATGGAAAGCAACCTCTTCTCGGCCAGAGCCCGGGATTGACCCAAAGAGGGGCGGGAGTCCAGAAAGGGTAAGCGAGTGACGAAACGACCGTCAACCCGCCGGCCGGTATTGTTCTGGTAGAACAACTCACACTCACGGTCCAGAGGGTCGACTCGAGCTGCATGTGGTGGTTCCTCAATGTCCCAGAACCGCTGGACGGCGTCCGATAGGGACACGCCCACGACGGAGAGCGGGTCGGCCGTCGGAGGGGGAGGAGACCACATAACCGGTCCAAAAAAGCTGTGCCCAAATATCGTGGAAATGGCTGACAGGCCATCGGGCTGCAGAGCTCGTATCTCACCTAACAAGAGGGCACCCAGCGTGTCGGCCCCCAGTAACAAATCTATCGGCCCAGGTTGGGCCCACCGAGGGTCTGCCGGTCTCAAAGCCGACGCACAGCGCACAGCGCTGTCATTTATACGAACGTTAGGGAGGAACCCTACAATGTCGTCGAGGACATTTACCTTGACTAAAATACGAAGGTGTTCGCTGTCAGGGCTGAACACCAACTCCGCTTGTCCCCTAGGAGCAGGAGGCTCGGCACCTCCGATACCTACCATCGGACGTGATTCAGAGCTCCAGGGGAGCCCCAGTCTTCCCACCAACCGAGTAGAGGCCACACTACGCTGGGAACCCGAGTCCAATAGAGCTCGAACCGTTAAGTGGTCGCCGCTCGGGTTGTAAACCTTCACTGAGGCTGTCGGCAATAGAACAGTTTGACAGGTGGACTGCTGACGACTTATAGGCTCAGTGGAGGCGGCCATGGCGGGAGCTAGGGCGGCAGCCTCCTATCTGGAGCTGCCTCTGTTAGGACGGCACCCGAACCGGGGGCCCCGAGCGCGGCACTCCGACGGCTTCTCGATGACCCTAGACTGGAATTCCCCGAACGGGCCGACCGGGGGAAACTCGGGGATCCTCGGCTCCAAGGCCCGGGGCCGATTCGCAGTCTCCGGAACCCGGTAGTACCGGCACCGGCCAAAGGGGGGCGGGCGGCGTTCCAGTCGCGGCCACTCAGCCAACGGGGGTGAGAACGGTCTAGCTGATCGCTGAGTGGCTGCGAATCCACTATCAACTCGCGGAGGGGGGGTGAAGACCCCCCCGCCCCTGGGGGAACGACTCCCAGACCGATCGGGGGAGGGACTCCCCTCAGAAGGAGGGGCGCTGTGGTCCACCGGTGAGCGCCAAGCGTCGCCCGACAGTGGGCGTGGCTGGGCGCCCCCGCCCGTGGGAGTCGGGGGGCTGGCAGGGCCCTGCGAGGACGAGCCGCGCCCACCCAGGCACAAGATGACGTTGTGGTTGCCCTGGCAGTGCGTGCAGGGCCGCTGGTGCGGGCAGTCTCGTTGTAAATGCCTCTCCAGGCACGAGAAGCACCAGCGCCGCTCCCTGGCGATGGTTCGCCTCGCCTTAGCCGGCTTGCGCAACAACTTCGGGCACGACGCCGGCCGGTGGTCGGATGCTCGACAATAGGAGCAGGGAGGCGCCTTCCGGGCCGCTAGGCCACTATAGGAGGGTACGGGGGGGCGCCCTCCTGCGGGGGCTCCACTCGGCCTCAGGGGGGTGGGCGCCGCCTTGGCCGGCTGACTCCGCCTTTCCCTGGGCACCGCTCGGGAGGCGGCCGGGGGGCCCTCGACGGCGCCTGCTGCGTTCTCCAGCAGCCTACACTGCTCTTCCAGGAACCGCAGCAGGTCCCTAAAGGGGGGCATATAAGCGGCGCCATCCCCTCCGAACCTCTCCTCAAAATGGAGCCGAAGGTCGAGGGGCAGGCGGGACAGCACTATATGAAGGAGCAGAAAAGACCACTCGTCCACAGGTAAATCCAGCCGCCGCAACGAGTTGCACGCTACGACGACTGGATTCACTATGTCTTTACGTAGTCTAGTCCGGTCCTTCAGCAGCGGGAGGTTCAGCAGCCTCCGAACATGATCGTCCGCAATCCGCCGGACGTTGGCGTACCTTCCAGCGAGGAGGTCCCTGGCGTTTTGGTAGGCGTCGTCCGACAACTTAAGGTGGCCGACGACGCTCAGGGCCTCCCCCTCTAGTGAAGCCAGGAGGTACCCCATTTTTTGGCAGGGGGTCAGGTCCCTCCGGGCGTCCACCAGGCTGTCAAACAGGCCGACGAAGGTCATCCACTCCGAGAGGACCCCGGAGAACCTTGGCAGGTCCAGCGTGGGAAGTCGTCCTAGCAGCTCTGGCTGAGCAGACGGCTTCCGCGGGGACTCGAGAAGGCTACTCAGCAGAGCTTCGCGCTCCCTCTCCGCATCCTTGGCCCCCGCCTCGATCAGGTCGTCCGTTAGCGCGAGGAACTGCTCGTAGTCCGCGCGGCAAGATTCCAGGACTCCCTTTTCCACCTCCAAGTCCTCGAGCTCAGAGTAAGCCTCCTCCACGGCCGCCCTTCGAGCATCGACCTGCTCAAGCCTCTTCCTCAGATTATAGACCCTGTCCGGTCGGCCTATCAACGCGTGTGCGCTGGTAGCCCAGCGCAGCTCAGTCCGCAGGCAACGGATTAGCATCTTGGGCGAGGACATCACTACTAAATCCAAATTACGACGCGGCTCGAGCACAATTACAAAAATAACAAATAAAAAATACAAAAAAAATTAACAGCTAACTAATGCAGTTCCTATCAAATCGAGTTGAATAGAATGTACACAAATAAGAACCGCTATTATTAAATCAAACACAAGTTAGTACAAAAGAAAAGGTAAATCAAATTAACAATAACAAATACTAGTGCGATCAAATCAAGTTAATTCAAATTACGTAAATACAAATTACCACTCTTTAGTTCAAATACAATTTACAATACGAAAGATACACATCAACAAAAATGCCTTGCTCGGAAATCAACCCTTCGATAAGTAACACACTACCATCCGACAACGACAATTAACCGATTACGTAAAAATAACCATCTACCTACATGACGCAATCTCCCGCTTGCGCGCGAACCGGGCGTGGCCTTTCAAATTTACCCGCTAACAACAAAGCAAGCTAACAAAGAAAGGAATTTTATTATTACGTATATAATAAAAAGGTATTTTACGTATTACGGACGGGCGTGATTGTAGCCACAAAATCAACCCAACGCTCCTGCCACCAAATTATTTAATTTTTATCAAATACTATGGTCGGTGGATCGACCGGGAATCGATCCCAGCACCGCGTTCTGCTACCAAATGTTACGGCCAACAGCTGCCCTGCCTCAGCAGGAGTTGGATCCTTCGCGGCCCATAGACGAAGGAGCTACGGGCAGATGCTGGTCGGGCGTTCCTACGCCGAGGGTCAAAAGTTTCTAATGAACACACGAGGGGAAAGGTCACTAGGATAAATGCACTTACCTGCCCCAGGAGCGCAGGCGATTCTCCTCGACCGGCCCAGCTGATGACAGTGTTGTGAGTGTATGATATACGATCTGGATGACGCAACGACGTCCGGGAGAAGGCACGCGCTGGTATCCCCGGAACCTTCCCCTTCTGGAGGCACTCGTAATGGGTTGTCACGAAATGGGACAGCTACTCGTAGTCCTTCAGAGGTAACTCACTATGATAGTTGCACAAGAATTTAACCGAGTTAGTACGTTCTAATAAACGATACCATTATCGCAACGATTTACGCGGATTGTTCCTTTAGCAAAGTTAGGCGCGAAAAAACGTCCGTATATCTCGCAAGAAATCCTAAGATAATGGCGCGAAGTGCCACGCCGACGCGTCCGGCGGCCGGGGGGGGGGGGAGAGGGGAGAGAGGGAAGGTGCCCTTGATATCGAGGCCAAGCGCGCGCGTTAAAGACTACGTTTTTATTGTAAATTTTTCCTGCCTAAACAATATATATATATATATATATATATATATATATATATATATATATATATATATATATATATGTATATATAATGACTTGTCTTCGAAGAAAACCCTTTGAAATTCAAAACATTTTAGAACAATTTAGATCAGCAAGAATGAGTCAGCTCGACCTGTGAAATAACGACCACATTGAATACCAACGGGAAATAGCAGCACAATGCTGTTTAACAGCAATATCACGGCGTCAGTAGCCTAATGGCAGGACGCGGACCGCAAACTCGAAAGTTCGTGGGTTCGAATCCACCAAGCGACTACTGTCGTGAACCACTTCTAACATAAGCATTGTAAGTTTACCAGAAGTGGTTAAAGGTAATATTAGTAATGTTTAATAGCATTACTAGTATTTTTTATAAAAAAAATATAATGTAGTATTGTGTCAGAGCTACCAAAACCGTAGACCCACTTAGTAATGTGGTATACCACATTAGTCCTCAAGCGTGACTACGCATCTGTATTTTTATTCTTAATCGAGGATAGATGCAGGTGATAGGAGTCAATGAGCTTTTTGACTGCGTAGTGGCCGATCATGAAGGTCCCAGGTTCGAATCCGGGTCGAGACAAAATCAGTTATTCGTTTTTTCTGTCGAGAAATTCACAGTAGCAGCGCAGAGTCCTGACTCTCAACTCTCTCTCTGAGAGCCTCAACTTCCTGAAGTTGGCGGCGTTTCACCCACGTGCTTCTGAAATCACGTAAAGCAGTTCGTCCTGCGCCTGATCTCCGGTCGTGTTGCCTTACTTTATCACCGGACCATGAGAGTAAGAGAATAGACATAGAGAGTTCACCTGTGCTTGCGCATACATTCCGCAACTATAATCCTGTGCTGCGCAGATGGTTAGTCTCCGTTGAGACTGGTCGCCGTGACTGAAACTCGGTCTAGAGGAAATTATTATTAACACGCTGTGTTCGTTTGTCACGCTTTTTCCATTCATTAATTGTAGCCTATTAAAATTTCACTGCTGATCTTAAGGAGGAAATAATAACCATAGAGGCCACGATTGACTGGCAAGTGGACAACCGCAGTTTTTTTATTCTTTTACGTTTATATCAGGAAGATACTGCTGCCCAGTCCCTAGGTTTATATATGGTAGAGCTACGCTGCAGCTACATCATGGTTGTAAAGAAAAGACCACGCTTTCATAAAATACCAGCGTGAAATAGCAGTTTAATGCTGCTGATTCTTAGTTTCTTAATTAGTATTATGAGTGTAGAGAAACCAAGATCCTTTCTACTGGAAACGAGGCATTCTATCATAGTCCTCAGGGGTATCAAAACTTTTGCATTTTGAGTTCTTAATCTATAAAAATAAATAAAATTGAAGTGTCTGTTTGTAATGTCAAAATTACAGCTTTTTACTAAATGCAGATGAAAACATATACGGTACTAATAACAAAAATACAATTTTTAAAGTTTTTGTCTGTCTTTCTGTCTGTTTGTTCCGGCTAATCTCCGAAACGGCTGGACCGATTTCGACGGAATTTTCACTGGCAGATAGCTGATGTCACCAGGAGTAACTTAGGCTACATTTATTTTAGAAAAAAGAACCCTAGTTCCGCGTAAAAAATTTAAAACTCCAAATAACACGCGGGTGAAGTCGCAGGGAACAACTAGTTGAAAATAAATGTAGATGTCTATGGGCCACAGTGGATGCACTTTTAATCATCAAAATAATAAAAATATATTAAAAAATCTCTAGTTCATGACACAATATGCGGTAGTGGTCTCTTTCGCTGCCATTACACTTCTAACATACATATATATGAAAAACGTGGTTTTCATTTGAAGTAAAGTTCAAAAACTAGTTGGCCTTTCAACGCTCATTATAAATTTAAATTATCCCCATCGTGCCTCCAATAAACTATTTCGTATAATTTAGGCGCCTCTCGACACCGCGCTTTCTTTTCTAAATTACGCCCAATTGAAGTGATTTGGTATAAACATGGCCGTGGGTATTATTTATTGATATCAATAAAGTTCTTAAATCGTAATTTTAACAATTGTAGTATTTTTGGGTTTGGAAGATAACTGTGTTGTGATGCAGACGTAATCTAAATGGATGTAGGTTGTATTGCATCTACTTGCAGTTTCAGCTAAAATGTATTCAATAGTCAAAACTGACGCATACATGATTGAACTATATCGATTTTATTTTGACTAGAATAAAATTAAAATAAAAAAAGCAAATCTAAATCCCTTAAATTTTTCGACTTTAATAAAACAAATTTTGTTATTATTGTTTCTAATTTTTAAGCATATTTTGTATGAAAATGTTGTTTAAAATACTAAAAAAAAGTTCTATATTCGACGCGTATATTTTTTGTGTGTTAAATTATTTAACTTTATTAAATTAGTTTACTACAGGGTCAACTTAGAAGTATTTATTCGAAGATATGTAAAATTGATTATACAATCCTAAAGTTTATATTTTTTAAATGATGCCTCATAAATAATAGATAATAGATGGTTCTATAGCTATGTTTTCAAAACTGCTTTACAAATATTAATTACTAGTGACCCGCCTCGACTTCTCCTCGATAGGATCTATTAGTGTGACTTTATTTAGATTTATGATAATGAAAGAGCATGGCATAAAGTAGCCTAGATCCCTCCTGACACTGCTCTCTGTCTAGTAGTTTCTTCATAATCAGTTCAACCTTTCCAAAGATTAGCTAGGACAGACAGACATTTTTTAAATGGTTATTTATGTTTTAATTGCACCCAAATAAGTCTCTGAGCTTAAGATAAGCCAATCTATACATCTATACATCTATACAAATAAATAAAATTGAAGTGTCTGTTTGTAATGTCGAAATAACAGCTTTTCTGCCGACTTCCAAAAAGGAGACGGTACTCAATTCGAGTGTATGTTTTTTTTTTTTTTTTATGTGTGTTACCTCATAACTTTGTACTGGGCGAACCGATTTCGATGATTCTTTTTTTGTATGAAAGCTAATAGTTCTCGTGTGGTCCCATATGAATTTGATCAAGGTCAGACCAATGGTTATTGAGTTATTCTCAAATAACCTATATTGAAGTCGGCTGTACAAAATTTTTAATTTTAAATTATTACTAAATGCATATCAAAGTATATACGGTACTTATAACAAAAACACGATTTTATAATTTTTGTCTGTCTCTCTTTCTGTCTGTCTGTCTGTCTGTTTGTTCCGGCTAATCCCCGAAACGGCTGGACCGATTTTGACCGGACTTTCACTGGCAGATGGCTGATGTTATGAGAAGTAACTTACTACTTACGGATACTTTTATTTAAGAAAAATTTATTTTAATATTAAAGGCACACACTTCAATTTCATTATTTATAGGTTGACTTGTAACGTAACTTTACTCTTAGCGAAAAATCTCTGACAGGCAAGCTGTTAAAACATACAAAAATATCCTAAAAATACCAATGTATAAAATTTATTGCTTCTGCAGCCGTCAACTTTCTTTAATATAGATACTTTTGAGAAATAAAGTTTCTTTAACCATAATATAGGATGTTAAAGTATATAAAGAATGTCCCTATTGGAGTATAATTATATGCAAACGAGCTGGTAAGACTCTCACTTTAACGCTAACTTGTTTAAAACACGTCTTTCGAGGAATGTTTGCAAATATTCTGTGGAATCGGTTGAGACTAATGATGAAATTTCTTAGAATCAGAATAACTAAAACAGCTAAATTTCACCGTAGCACACAGTGACCAAACTTGCGATAACATACATACATACATAAGTTTTCTTCCTTGCACAAATTCCTGGTGGAATCGACTAGCACTGGCGATTTTACCTAGAGATCTTCAAGAAACGAGCTTACTTCTTTTAATAAGGCCTGCAATTCCCCTGGTGTTGCAGTTGTAACTTACCGTCAGGTGAGCGGCATTCTCCTTTGCCCCCTCTTATACCAAAAAAAAACTTATAATCATAGAACTATTATAATTATGACACCGCGGCTCTTAGTTCTAACTCAATTTTTTACGGCTTCATCACATTTGTCAGCTTCATAGCGCAGTGGCTAAGCGTTTGGTCGCGGCGTGCAGCGCCTCGGTTTAGAATCTCACACGGAACAAGATTTTTAGTTTGTTTGTATGATCTAAAATCATTTATGGATGTGTGTTCTTGTGCAATTTAAGTATGTAAACCGCCTCCACAATACAGAAGAATATCCTACTATGGGGTCAACGCTACATTTATAATTTTAATGAGATATATTATATAGATAGAGGACAGTGACATTTTTCTATTCATATTATATTATTACGTATATATATTTATTTTTATTTTGCTTAGTATTCAAATACTTGGTACTTATAATATGTATATCACACGGCTATACAATCTTTCAGAAATACTCCACATTGTTTTAATTTCTGTTTGCTTTTCTCTGTAATCATTAATGAACGAGTCGTTTTTAAATATTATTAAATATAAATTTAATTTTAATGCTTATGTGCACTGACCTATAGTAAAATATGAATAACTGTGTTGATTGATGATTATTGAGAGTTTATATAGTATTATGTTTAGTGGTTATATTATATTGTACAATTGTTTGGGCCGACTGAAAATAAGCACTGCAAGCTTGCCGCTTATGCTGAGACGGTCCCTTCCACCATTTCAACATAACACACGATTTTTGTTTTTAACGTGTGTGTGTTTGCATACACATAATGCGTATACTTCTTGTTCTTTCTGTTTCCTTTTTTGTTCATAAGTAACTTTTTCTTTAATTGTAATGTAAATGTTGGAATAAAATGTCTTTATGTCTTTATGTTTGTTATCCCGAATAATGAGAAAAAAAGATATAAGAAGTTAAATTGTTTCATAAGCAAGTAAATTTAACAAAAAATATAAATTAGGACGAAATAAGCTCAGTATCATATTACATTGGCAAAGAGTTCACAATCGCCTGTTTGTATATATGGTATTCAAAAGTATAATTGCTTCCTGACGTGAGGTCAAGAGATGACGCGGCGAAGGCGGAGTTCATGTTTTTATAACGAACAGGTGATGTGCTCGGTTTGTTTTTGAATAATCGGTTCTGCTTAACCGGCTTCAAACAAATTGTAACTGCCGACGGTAGGACTAGGAACAAATAGAATACAAGAATTTTGAAAGAGAAAGTTCAAGGTGTGGCACGACCTTAATATTTCACTTCTTTTATATTTTCTACCGACTTCAAAAGGGAGACGGTATTCAATTCGACTGTATGTTTTTTTTTGTGTGTTAACTCATAACTTTTTACTAGGTAAACCGATTTCGATGGTTCTTTTTTTATTCGAAACCTAGTGCTTCACACATGGTCCCACATACATTTGATCAAGGTCTGACTAATAGTTTTTGAGTTATTCTTAATAATTTATATTGAAGTCGGTTGTACAAATTTTTTAATTTTAAATTATTAGAGACGTGGAAGCTTAGGTGCTAGCGCTCATCGTAATTTCATAGCGCGTGTCTCAGGTTTGAACCCCACCTGCACTAATGAAATATGTAATTTTAATTTTAAGAACTGATTTACCAGGTGCTCGTCGTGTATTGGCGGCGTAAGAAATTACTAGAGACTATTATATATATATAGAGACTATCCCTCCCATATCATCTCGTGGGTGTTGTAAGCGGCGACAGAGGGAAACTGAAACAGTAGATGGGCAGCAGCAATTTACTGATACCAACTCAAAGTGATAATAAATTACGGTAGCCAATCCGCCGGCCAAGCGTGGCAACTACGAAAAATACTCCCCTAAAATCAGCGGTAGACTTTTAATAGGCTGTAATGTATGAATAAAATAATTTAAAGATAAGAATTTTGAACAATGGACTTCATTATAAATTATTAAGAGTAACTTAAAAAATATTTGTCAAACCTTGTTAAAATTTATACGTAAATTTATATATACCACATGAGAAGCACCAGCTTTCAAATCATCGAAATCGGTTTACCCAGAAAAAAGTTATGAAGTAACACACATAAAAAAACATTCAGTCGAAGTACATCCTCCTTTTTGAAGTCGGTAGAAAAGGATGACGAATAAGCAAACAAATTTAACCAGATAGTCCATATGAGGTAATCTATAGCTCCCCTATGTTCACCGGTGGTTTTTTATGGGCTTTAATAAATAATGTAACACGTGTTTGGCCAACATCGTGAGGAAACTTGTATTTCTGAGGAATGAAAATATTTTAAAGACATGTTGTATATTGTCCAAAGCACGCGTAGTTTCGAATCCCAACCTCTGCGCCACTATTGTATATGCTTATTTTGGTAATTTTATATAACTCAATTTTTATATATATATATAGTTAGACGTGGTCCTTCACTGCTGGCCGTATGAGGAAGCTCAAGGTCGCTCAGCGAGCAACCTTGAGCTTGAGGATGATGAGGAGGAGAGGATGCTATGGAGAGGGCTATGCTCGGAGTTTCTCTGCGTGATAAACTTAGAAATGAGGATATCCACAGTAGAACCAGAGTAACCGACATAACCCAACGGATTAGTAAGCTGAAGTGGCAGTGGGCCGGCCATATAGCTCGAAGAACCGACAACCGATGGGGAAGAAAGGGCTTGAGTAGCAGCCTCGTACCGGTAGGCGAAGTGTAGGGTGACCCCCCACGAGATGGAGTGACGATCTGGTAAGAAATGCAGGAAGGCGATGGATGCAGGTAGCTCAGGACCGTGCTTTGGGGCATTCCTTGGGGGAGGCCTATGTTCAGCAGTGGACTTATGAAAGGCTGTAATGATATATATATATATATATATATATATATATAAAGTAGAAAATTGGAATTGCAATTAAATCTCGAAATAAATTAATTCACGAATTTTTTATAATTATATAATTATATAGATTTTTGCATTGTCCATTACAATTTTTAAAAGTTCCTTATTATACATTAACAGACATGTTGAACGGCATCACGTAATGCAGCAGCACGCTGCTACTGCCACGTGAATTATTTGAATTATTCATGGTAGCGCAGTAGCTTAGGGTTTTGTGTAGTGCTTTTGTTACGTGGGTTTGAACTCCGCACGGAGCAACTATTTGTATGACCTACAAATAATTGTCCAAGGTTGGTATTCTTGATCATGATTAGCCTATCAAAAGTCCACTGCAGAAAGGCTTGCCCAGAGATTGTCTAAATTTGCCATAATTGTTTCACTTAACAGATGGGTGAGCAACTGTAGTGTTTTATTATTGTTGATTTGTTATCAGGCACATGCTTCTGTTTAATTTTCCTTCTTTCTCTTCTTATAATACCCACGGGATCATTTGGGGATGTGGACTCTTTAACGCGATCAGATGTGTGTCGACGTAACACGTATTTCTTTTAGTTTTAAGTAAAATGTGATATACGTATTAGTAAGCTAAAGTAGCAATCAGCCGGCCACATAGCTCAAAGAACTGACACAGATAGGTAAGAAAGGTTCTCTAGTGGCAACTTCGTACAGGTAAGCGAAGTGGTTACTCCATCTAGGGTGGCCCCCCACCAGATGGAGTGACGACCTGGTAAGATACGCAGTAATGCAGGTGGCGTGGCTCAAGACCGTGCCTTGTGGCATTTTTTGTGGGAGACCTATGTTCAGCAGTGGACTTGTGAAAGTCAGTAAAGATGATGATTATAAAGTAATACTGTTCCATTTTGGTCTGGAACTTAAAGAGTCCCATGTTCATGGGTTCGTCTTAATAAAAAAAAACGTGTCAACTGTTTTCTTGTATCGTAAAAGTCGACTAATAGGATATTGGGTTTGTGACTATTTAGGCGACGGGCAATACACCTATTCGTCTTTAACAATTTTCCAGCTATAACTATATTATTTGGCTAAATGTGGTCCGAGTGGCTCACTGCTTATTAGACTATGCCTGTCCCCTCGGAGATGTTATATGTTTGTATGTATGTTCGTAAATGTAAAATAGAAAAAGATGACTTTTTCTTCAATAAGATGTATACTCATTAAAAACAAAAGTTAAATATATATAATAAAATTACATACATACTACATACATACATACTATTATATAGCGTGGCGACGCGTGTCGTGACGAACCAACAATAATTTAGTACAATAAGTCAAGACTTACAAAAATGAATACAGTTCAGTCGGCTATTAAAATCAAAGAGAAAAATATATTCATCTATGTGGAGTGGAGCAAAGGAAGTAAAAAGTTGCCAAATTAAGTCACTAATCGTAGACAAATCGTAGATAATACGAGTATGAACAATATTTGATTAAGGCTCATACATACTTTATGATTTGTCAAGAATATAATACATAATTTATTTTGTTGGTTTCAGGTAATTATTTTCCACCACATAATTGTTCGAAGATACTGGTAAACTTATGAAGGTAAAGTCGCTAAAACTTTTAAAAATTATTTATCCCAATAAAACATTAAGTGTTGCAATGAAGTATATATTTTGCACCCTTTAACTTTAAAGTATAAATGGGGTGCCTAGATATATTATACGAGGCCATAAGAACCGATACTTAAGCTATAACTTAAGTCCCATAGTCAGAAAGCTAGGCAGCTATACCTAAGAGCAAAGGCCCGTTATGCTGTGAATTCCGTAAATCATTGCCCATTGTCCGTCGAAACAAAGACTTGCTTCATTTACACTGTGTTTAAAGGAAAATATTTTTCTCCACTGCATGATGTTGCATAGTTCAAGGTTACGTATTCACCATGAGAACATAATATTACAGGCAATAATAATTTCGTCTTACTCCAGAGACAACGCACCTTAGCCTTCTTTTTTTGACGTTGTGTGCATGGACTTCAGTGGCCACTTCAGATCATCATATTATGGACTATTAGTGTGACCAAAAATAAAGGGACTTTAGTTTAAATATATATATATATATATATATATATATATATATATATATATATTATATATACGCGGTAGAGCCATGCTGCAGCTATATTATGGTTTTAGCACAAAGGAGCCGGTGTTAAGATTTGTATTATATTTAAATCTACTATCAATTTTCTTAAAACAATATAACATAAAATTAGTAAACATCTTTTATCTAAGAGATTACTAAAGCTCATTCCAGATTCAGAAAGCATTTGTCGACAGTACATTAAATATACTTTTAATAAGAACTCATCCTTATATGGTATTAAACTAAAGTTCTAAGTTCTTCAAATCCAAAAATTACATAATAAAATAAAGTTTGCTGTAATCAAAAATGTATAAATATTGTACTTTATAGTGTTCGTCATAAAGTGTTCTTTCGCTTATAAAACTAGTTTTGATATTAAAGCTCGTGCTGGCATGTGCTTTACCAAGATGCTGAAAATCGTATCGAAAAGCTCTCGAAGTTAACTCGAATTTAATGTAATATTTTTTATATATTAAGGGTAATAAACGAGCACCCTGTCTATTTGATAGTAGGTGATTCCCTGCGGATTAGGATGTAATGTCTCTTTTCCTTTAAAACACACACACACACACACACACACACACAATTCTCTACACTGGCTCTACGAAACACAGCAGCATCAAGCTGCTATTTCACGCTGGTGTTCTATGAGAGCATGGTCCTTCCCCGGGAGAGCCAACCCATTTGCGCTACAAATAAAAAATTTCTGAAAGTTTTAACTATCCAACGTTTAAAGTAATCAGGTTATATATATTTTACCCAGGTTATTTATATTCCGGTTATACATATTTCGATGATATCCCAGACGTCAGTCTGAGCGAGATTAGAATAGCTGTCCAGCACCTTAAAAACGGTAAGGCCCTGGGCAAGGATGGAATTACAGCGGAGCTTCTGAAAACGGGTGGAGGTAGCCGTGGTTAACTATGACATTGGGACGTCATACACCTCAGTCCCCCTGTGACCATGGGTGCTGTAAAGTGCTTGAAACGTCGGGAATGTAAAATAAGTTAATATACGCGATAAAATCCGTAAAGTTAGTTTTATTTAAATGTGTAGTGTTCGCGTAAATATAAGAAATCATTATAAGAACTTATCTCAGAATCTAACGCAACGATAAACCATGGTAGTGGTTTGGCGAACTCGCCTCACCGTGTAGTCATTACGTTGATTGCGAGGTAGCAAATGATACCGACGCAGTGTTGGACGCTACAATAATACCTTTTGGATCAAACCTTATTTTACATTCTATAAAATATGCTTTGATGAATTTAAAACATTCTTTTAACCTTACCTTGTAATTTAATTATCATTATAGACTATCAAAAGTCCACTGCTGAACATAGGCCTCCCCCATAAATAGTCTCTTATGGGACATTTGATAAAGTTGCCACGCTTGGCAGGTTGTTATAAGGAAGACGGTGCTACTCATTTCCCGGTTTATTTTAATCTGTATCCTCTTACTAAACCTGCGGCACGCTATGGGGTAGTGGATATTCTAATAACGCCGTCTATTCTTGTTGTACTAATAATAAAAATACGATTGACCCTACAGGCTACCTGACGTAATAAATGACCTATTGTAATTGTATTACGTCAAAAACGATCCGAGATGAAATTTTAAAGTTATTTAATGATTTCTTATATTTACGCGAACACTACACATTGAATAAAACTCTTTTTTACGGATTTTAACGCGTTTAATTAACTAATTTTATATTCCTGACGTTTCGGTTGCTTTCCAGCACGGTCACGGTCTGAGGTGACTGACGCCCCGATGTCAGAGTTAACCCGGAGTACCTTCAGCTTTTTTTAATTATTTTGAGTTTAAGAGCTGATTAGATTTTGGAATGGGTCCTTACATCTGTTTAAAAGTTATTTAAAAAATATTTTGTGAATTTTAATTTTGAGATTTCTCAAAATCTACCGGTCCGAATCGATTATAATAGTATAGAAAATCTAAGTTAGGTGAAGCCATTTCGAACAACGCCAAGTTCGTTCAAATCGGTCAAGCCATTGAAAAGTTATGAGAAGATTACATACATCCATATATACACACACACACACACACATACCCTCCCACACACATACACACATAGTGACATCCTCGTAGGAATAGTCAGAATAGCTTCCTAGAACCTCTAAACGTCGAGATCTGAGGGGTGAAACTAATAACATACCGATTTTTTGAAAATCATTGATTTTCATAGCGGGAAGTTAAAAAGTTGAAAAGGCAATAGTTCTACTAAATAATTAGCGTCAAACATACTGACAGGAAAATTATTAAGAAGTCATGGATTTATAATATTTGGTAAAAGCGAAATAATTGACAAGTACAAAGACTGTACAATCTAATTCATACGAATATGTGAATAGATAATTTTGTTATAATGTTTTTAAAAGTAACTAGCTGATACCCGGCGTGTAGCTGCCGCAAAAAAAAATTAACTGTGGAAATATCATTTTAAATTTAGAAGAGTTATTTTATTTAATAAAGTATGATAATAGAATAATTGAAGTTGAATGATAAATAACTTTAAAATAATTTTGTCGGTGCGATACGCGACCTACCTTAAGTAAATTGTACTATGCCTAACCTTTGCGTAAATGCAAGCAATAAGTTTACAAAGTTTTACCGCAATCTGATGAGCGGTATGGCAGTGCATGAAATACGAACAAACAAACATAAATTTTTATATATAAGATATTTAAAATCATTGCTTCTTAATTTCATTAACCATGTATTAGTTATAAAAACATTAAATTAACCTAAAGTGTACGGTCTATTGGTCAATGATTACTTTTCTGATTTAAAATTATTACTTTTCTATTTCATTAACTCAAATCCATTAATTATTAATTTAACGTTAAAGTATCATTAGAGAATATAACTTTAAGTATCACATAAAAATCAAACAGGGTATAAAATTTGCACATTTAATGCGAGCGACGTTTTATTGTAGGTGATCCTCCCAGCTTGTTGTTTGTACTTGTGTGTACGTGTGCGAATTATCAAGAATCAAGAATTTTTTTCTCTACTCTACTTAAGTTGACTAATAAAAAATTAAGTATTTAATCATTCATAATCATTATTTAATATTGTGATAGGTATGTATAATTTTTCTCAAACTCTGTATACACTTAAACCAAACGTTTACTATAAATTCACATTTAATACAATTTGTTTAGGTACCTAATTTAATTGATATGCTCGAACAACTGACAACCGATGGGAAAGAAAGGTTCTGAAGTGGCAAGCTAGGACTAGTAAGCGAAGTGTAGGGTGGACCCCCAATAGCTGAAGTGACGACTGGCTAAGATGTGCAGAGGGTCGATGGATGCAGGTAGTTCTGGAATGAGAATGCTACAAAGCACTGGCTTTGTGGTATTCTTTGGGGGAGGCCTATGTTCAGTAGTGTACTTGGGGAGGGCTGTAATGATATTGATGATTCTGAAAGATAGAAGAAAGATAAATTCATAAATAAACAAATATCAACTTCGAGAATTTCAGACATGGTTTCTTTATTTATTAAAAAATGATCCAATAATGTAGAGTCCCATTCACTTTCATAGCTCCATCAAATATTTTTAATTATGTTTTTGAAATAACTAAAAATTAAAAGGATATTTTAGAACCTATTCGATATGATAACTTATTACAAAGTAGTGATATAATTTATATTTATTTGTGCCAAAGAGTTAATTATATATTTCCCTGAGCGGTAACATAAAACATATCATTTGACACATCGATTTGTTTCATCCACTTTCTAGCTTCTAATTAAACTCCAATGAAAATCGCAGGCGCTCGCGACGGTCCACTTCGATGCTGTGACACGGTTGGAAGCAACTTAGATCACGTAAACATAATCTATGCTTTCTTTTTTGTTCCTCACTAAAACAAAATAATAATATTATTAACTTTATAATTAAGTAGTTTATACGGATTTTATCGGGTTTATTAACCTTTTTATTTTCCCGACTTTTCGAGTACTGTACTGCTCTAACGGTCACGGGTGAGAGGGTAATATGATGACGTCATAGATTGAGATGGATAGTTTATCTTGTTAGTATTGAGGTAAAATATCTTTAAAATGTTGTAATAAGAAAATTTTGCTGGATTCAATTATTTCACTAATATTATTATATCAAAGCTATTTATTCAAATACGCACCTCCAAACTTGCTGAACTCTAATGATGCAGATAGGTGATGCATTATATGCGAAGATAACGTTTTCGACTTCTTAGATCCGAAGGAATATCTTAGAGAAAAAATAAAAGAAATAAATACGTATATTAACTTTGGTTTCTCAATATATTTACGAAAACTGAATGTATGTACAAAAATAATCTGAACAAAACCCCTGTGAAAGAGGTGATCGGAAACAATGTTTCCAATGTCTTCAACAATTGTATAAAATAATATATTGTAAATTGATTTCATTTCAAAATATAGGGTTTCTTACTGGTTCTTCCCAGGACAGTGGTTTTTACCGAAACAGTGGTAAAAGTAAAAAATTACTTTCAATAAGTTCTTGTAATCTATATTGATTAAAAAAATGATTCTATTCCATTCTTCTGCGTGTCTTCCGAAAAATTTTAGCCCATCGGAATCTTCTAAGATCAGTGTTTGACTTTGGACAATGAACTTAAAATGTCTAGTGGTGATGTTAGAGCTGTTCTACTGTCGAGAATAAATCTGGTTGGGTAACTCCAGTGCATCCATTGTTGACTCTCCAAATTGGTGGTATTATATATTGTCATAGTTCTCAGAACTGACCAAGCACTTGCATAATTCTTTGTTTTAAATTGGTTGCAGGTCTTCAATGGCTGCAGAAGCCGCTTACACTCAGGTACACCGTAAGCCTGTTTGTAACTTCTATGTTTTTTAATAGATTCTGTTCTTATTCCTGTTTTTATTCCAATTTTCAATAAAGTTAAGGGACGCGGAATTTTTTAAGTAGTTTCCTTGCTTTTTAAATAAACTTAATATATGTAGTAGCAAAGTCAAGTAAGTTGCAAAAAATAGAGAAGTAAGTTTGATCTGTAATAATATTTATTTCATCTTTCGCACGTTTATGATCATAGAACTTCATTGTTTAAATTGGCTGTTGCTTAAAATTATTTAACTGATGATTTCCTTGTTAATGAAAAATTGAGGAAAATCTGTTAGCAAAATATTCAATCGCTACCAAAGGGTCACCCTTTGGTTTGATCTGTAATAATATTTATTTCATTTTTCGCATGTTTATGATCATAGAACTTCATTGTTTAAATTGGCTGTTGCTTAAAATTATTTAACTGATGATTTCCTTGTTAATGAAAAATTGAGGAAAATCTGTTAGCAAAATATTCAATCGCTACCAAAGGGTGACATCGCTATCTCTGTCTCACAACCAACAAAACCTATTTCTTTCTCAAAAGGATGAGAGTCATTGCGGTTGGATAACTTTGTCCGTCAGTTGCGCACGCGCAGCGCCAGCTGACGATTGTGCTTCGAACACGGTCGTACTCAAATTTCGCGCGTACAGTGTCGCGTCAGTGTATTCGGATATTTGTGCTCTTTTTGTTTTGGATCCGCCAGGAATCACGCTCTGTGCTCCGACATAGTGTCGTGTGTTGTTGTGCTTAGAAAGTGAAACGACAAAGGATTACAGTGCATATTCTTGGAATAAAGTACGTGAGAACGCTTTCTATAATAGGTAAATTAATATGGTTACGCTTGGAAGATCGTTGTGATGATCATTTGGCGTGTTTGGACAGATCTGCGTTCGCGTGCAACAGCTTCCGTGATAATCAAATCAAACCGACCGTTTGACCAAACCTTTTTTGTCAAACATCTTTATTATATATTGACAACGTTTCATACTAGAACAATTTAAGAAGAATAATGCCTATTTGAAACTTTTATTAGTATCTTTGATAGTCAAATCAGATCCACCATTTGAACAAACCTTGTTTGTCAAACATCTTTATTATTATCTTGACTAGATTTCAAACTTACACAATTTAAGAAGAATAATATTTGAAACTTTTAATAACTAATTATATTCATGTCTTTACAAAAAAGTCCTACAAAATATGCAGACCTTTTCTATCAAACGGTTTAAATTATTTATTAAGAAAAAATTGTCTAGTAAGGGTTATTATAGTACTAAAGAGTACATGACTGATTATAACCTCTGGGAATAAGGTGATCGCTACCATGCTGGTTCTAAATGTTTTCATAACAATTGTATAAAATATTATATTGTAAATAGTGCTTTTAAAAAAAAGTCTCGCTGGGTTTATTTTTTTTTTGTTTTTTTTTATAGGATAGGGTGACAAACGAGACACAGACCACCTGATGGTAAGTGGTTGCTGTGACCCATAGACATCTACATTTATCCTCAATAAAAAATCAAAGTTATTAAAAAGTAAAGCGTCAGTAGCCTAATGGCAGGGCGCGGACCGTGCCCTCCAAAGGTCGTGGGTTCGAATCCGCCATTCGACTACTGTCGTGAACCACTTCTAACACAAGCATTTTAAGCTTACCAGAAGTGGTTAAAGGGAATATTAGTAATGTATAATAACATTACTAGTATTTTTTTTCTAAAAAAAGTATAAAGTATAAGTATAAAGTGCAGGTGCATTGTCACCCGTGAGGACTAAGATAGATTGCCTCTTTTCCAGTAAAAAGGGTCTCCGGTTCTCTACACTCACCATACGAAACACAGGAGTATTAAGCTGCTATTTTACGCTGGTATTCTGTGAGAGCGTGGTCCTTCCCCGGTCGAGCCGACCCATTGGTGCTACAACTATACTACTAATATAGCTGCAGCATGGTTCTAGCACGTAAAAAAAGTTTCTTGATGGTTGTTCCCAGAACATTTTTTTTGCGAATCAGTGGTAAAAGTAAAAAAAATGATTTTTTATAAGTAATGTACTGTAATCTATACTTAATAAAAATTATTCTATTCTATTCTATTCTGTAATAGTTGATCATGATTAGCGCGCGCACTGTGTTAATAAAAATTCAATTTGTGATGCACGTAGAACGGAATTAAAACGATGTTAACATAGTAGTAAACTAGTATAATTTCACTGCCTCGTTCGTCTAGTGTTCGTAAACGCGACTACTGATCATGAAGTCTCAGATTCGAACCGGGGTCGGGTCTAAATCAGTTATTGATTTTTTTAATAAAACATTCTCAGTAGTAACCCAGAAAGTAGAGTCAGGAAATTAGCGTTGTTTCACCCACGTGGCTCGCAAGGCACACAATCCCGTTGCCTTGGGCCTGCCCCTGATCACTGTCCCATCGGACTAAGAAAGTAAGAGAATAGAGTGTGCCAAGCTAACTCGCTTGCCAAGCAAAATCCCCCTATAAGGCCATCTATGGGGGAGGTCTATGTTTTTTTTTCTCTTTATTTCTCTTTATTTAAGGAAAACATACTGCTATAATAGTACATAATTAATGTTTAAATTGAGTTATTACAAAAGCCATTTAAGTTCATCGGCCATTAATGTTCAGCATCTGACTTTATAGTCTGTAATGTATAACCCATCTATTTGAAACCATGATGTTTTCCTGGCTTCTCGAAAAGTTGTCTCTTCCCGCCAATACGGGACATTATGGGGTGATAATTTTTCTACGTTATCACCTCATGGGACTCTATATCGCTTCTCTCTTATAATAATATAATTATAACTAACAATACATACGTACATCTATTTATACATAAGTAACGTCACGCCTGTAATCACCTTGGGTGTAGGAAAAGCGCAAAAAGCAGCTACTCGGACCAGGTTTAGCCAAAAATATGGGTTTTAATGGAAACTGCGAAAAAAATGTTAGGCTAGCTCATCGTTTACATCATAACAAAGCCAATATCCCACTAGAAGTAATTTTTAATAAATCCTTAAAAAAACATGGGGAACATACGTTCAAGAACAATAGGGGTCTATAATATGTAATATATATATATGACAACAATCCCTAGTAAGAATATCCGTCCGTCCATATATTACATAATAGCTTACATAATATGCTTATACATATATATTTTTTACATTGAACATATACTATCTCCGTTACCACTAATTTCAACACCACTACTCCCAACATCACTATATTAGCGGATTTGTGTGACTTATGTATTTGCGGATGAATTGACGGTAATATTGTCTGAATGCCTGACGTTTTGTGAGCGGGAAGAATGAATATGTCGTCTTTAATTAATGTAATTGGTTTAACCGTTGTAATTAAAGTAAAAATAAATAAATTAGGAAAGACAGACTACCGTAAGTGACCACACATAGCGTCAAACGAGGCAGTCACGTACTCTAGTAATCCTAGCATACTTTATACAATTACAATAATAGAAGACAGCCACATAAACCGCTTTTAAATTTCTTTTAAATAGTGTTAATGCCGCTATGTCGCCATTTCGAATTCTTCAATTATAAACGGACGGAATATCAAATAGCAGTAAAGTTAAATAATGTTACCGAACTATGTACGATAATATTAGATATTACGTTTCACTCAGGCACCTGCTGCAAGCGTTTTTACAGACCGACGTGTAATAATTATCATTAATTGCCGAGGCGCTCCAGTAGCACAAGGGTTGGGACGGACTGGATTTTATAACATGGAATAATAGTCAATTTATATAAATTGACTTTGCAATACGTAATTCCATTAAATGCCAGTAAAATAACTGAAACTAACTTATAAATTTTCCACTGCTGCGAATGATCTCACGCAGGTATTTAATTAATATTAACTAAGTTTGGCGTTTAATGTTTAACGTAATATTAAATGAGAACTTTTGAAGCCACCCATGGATAATGATAAACGTAGTCCCAGATCCCAGTCATGGTCAAAGATTTGAGTAATAACTGAATAATAATATTTATTTGAAACTATGACAGACTAGTTAAAAGAATAATATTTTTCTAATCTTCATTATACTTTAACTATTGAGTAGTAGTGTATAAAATCATAATTATTTCTTAGAAAACTTATATAAACTTATTTTATAGAAAATTAAGGTAACATAAAACAACATTACGGATAGGTATAAGAGATTGAGTTCTGTTTTATTTTTCTATTTGCATATTTTACGTTCGGATTAATTACATCGGGGTCGTAAACATAGCGTCGTGGATAAACAGTTAAATTTATTTCTAATTATTGTAATAAACTAAACCTGTATTGATGTGCAAATGAGTAAAAATAACAAAAATAAAAAAGATTAAGTAATAAATAACCTTAAGTAATAAATAATCGCTATTAATTATATAAAAAAATGTGCATATAATTGTGTACATACGTGCGAATTGAAACTTATTTACGACATATTATTCTTCTTTTATTTTATATTTGCAACCCCGTCGGTGAAACGTTACTAGAAAATTTGACGTTTTTGGTTAATACCTTACTAAATTTCTTCACTACATCGATGAAGAAGTTTTACTTCAATAATTAAGTGATAAATAATCACTATCTATACAAACAAATAAAATTGAAGTGTCTGTTTGTAATGTCAAGATTACAGCGTTTTACTAAATGCATTATGAAAGTATAAACGGTACTTATAAAACAAAAATACACTTTTTAAAATTTTTGTCTATTTGTCTGTCTGTCTGTTTGTTCCGGCTAATCTCCGAAACGGCTGGACCGATTTTGACGGGGATTTCACTGGCAGATAGCTGATGTAATAAGGAGTAACTTAGGCTACTTTTATTTTAGAAAAATAATTAGGGTTCCTCGCAAAAAAAAAAAATTAAAAACCTTAAATTACACGCGGACGAAGTCGTGGGGAACAGCTAGTCAATAGTATAACTGTATGAAGTGGCGGCATAAGAGAATCCACTGACCCATATGTTCCCGAGGGTATCCTAAGTAGTTACCATTCAAAATAGTAAAAAACTGTGATTACCAACACATGGTAATCGCAGTTTTTTACTTAACAGTGGTAGAGCCACGTGGCGGCTTTTGCTGTCGCACGGATGGGCCGGCTCGAACCGGGGTGGTACCACGACCTCACAGAAAACCACCGTGAAGTAGAGGTTTACCTCTGCGTTTCGCTTGGTGAGTGCAGGTGGCCGGAGGCCCTTTTTACTGGAAATGAGGCATTCCATCTTAGTCCTCACGGGTGACAACGCATCTACATCTTGATTTGTAATAGAGCAGCAACCATTTACCATCAGGTGGACTGTGTGCTCGTTTGTCACCCTTATCCTATAAAAAAAAACATGAACGCAGCGTGGCAACTATGAAAAATAGGCCAACGAGGAAATCTGTGGGGGGAGGCCTGTGAACAACAGTCAACATGTCATCATCATTACAGCCCTTCACAAGTCCACTGCTGAACATAGGCCTCCCCCAAAGAATGCCACAAAGCACGGTCCTGAGCCACCTGCATCCATCGACTTCCTGCATATCTTACCAGGTCGTCACTCCATCTAGTGGGGGGACGCCCTACACTTCGCTTGCCGGTACGAGGCTGCCACTCGAGAACCTTTCTTCCCCATCGGTTGTCGGTTCTTCGAGCTATATGGCCGGCCCATTGCCACTTCAGCTTACTAATCCGTTGGGCTATGTCGGTCACTCTGGTTCTACTGAGGATATCCTCATTTCTGAGTTTATCACGCAGAGAAACTCCGATCATAGCCCTCTCCATAGCTCGCTGAGCGACCTTGAGCTTCCTTATTCGGCCAGCAGTGAAGGACCACGTTTCAGTTCCGTATGTCATCACTGGCAACACGCACTGGGTGTACAGTCTCGTTTTCAAGTTTTGAGGTATACCTGACGAGAAGATGTGCCGTAATTTCCCGAACGCTGCCCAACCGAGTTGAATCCGTCAAACAAAGTCAACATGTGGTAGGCTGTAATTACACAATTAACTGCAAGAATGAATCAATATATATACTAAACTAAGTAGTAAAGACACCGTGCACCAGGGCCCTGTATTATATATACAGCACGACTGGGTCGTTTCAAGCGGGGAAGAATTACTCTCAGGTACTAGCACAAAATAGCAGCATAATACTGCTGTCTTTCGTATGATGTGCAGAGAACTGTAAAGCCTTCATTTTGGTACTATTTCAGTCGTCAAAAATAAGAATGCAATCGCATTTTGATTCTTAATCAATAAAAGATTCAAGGGTCTACACAGCTTCTGTTTATAATCAGGTGAAATGAGTTTCATTCGAATATTTTAGAAATAAAAAATATCTCCCAACTTTGTTATCAACTTATTCTATCTGGCAACCCAGTGTAAAGTTCAACCAATCCATATAAGCATACTTGTTGTTGTCATTTTTATATATTTTTACACACCCAGAAGCCTGGTAACTTGCGGCAACGGTCGTTACGAATGGATTATGTCAAACAGTCTCTAATAAAGTCATCAAATAGATTTCACATTTGTACATATGAATATTTACGTTTAGATTTGAATAAATTAACTGTTTAAACGGCCTATAAATTCGGTGGTGTAAAATATTGTTTTGAGCTCGAAGCCACAGCAACAAATAAAATATGTTCATATATAAAAATATTAAAAATTAAAAATGTTGTACAACCGACTTCAATATAAATTATTAAGAATAACTCAAAAATTATCGGTCAGACCTTAATCAAATTTATATGGGACCACATGTGAAGCACCAGTTTTCAAATAAAAAAAGGATCATCGAAATCGGTTCACCCAGTTAAAAGTTACACACATAAAAAATATACAGTCGAATTGAGTAACATATCCTTTTTGAAGTCGTGACGAAAAGTGACAAACGAACTTACGGCTTACCTGACGGTAAGTAACTTTTACAACCAATGGACACCTATAATCAACTTTGTACAAAGTAGGCTTCAGATGCGTTGTCGCCTCTGAGGACGTAGATGTAATGCTTCACATCCTGTAATTATTCTGACACTCAAAACTCATAAGACCTACGAAGATTCCATAATGCCATAAAACCGTAAACGAGACGATATGAGAAATCATTTGCTGTGTCTTTTTTATAAAATTGAAATGAAACTAATTTTCAGTATACCTGATTGTAAGTGGTTATTGGCGCCCATGGACACCTATAATCAACTTTATTACATTGTCACATAAGAGGACTAGGTGGAATACCTCATAGCTTTTACTTATGGCTCTCTATATTCAGAGGACATTTCAAGCATTATTAGGCTCAGAAGGGCTAGAACCCAGAGCCGTAAAGCTAGTTTAAAAAAATCAAGCACTATTGTTAGGCGACAGAAACGAATAAGAAGGAGGTGTGTGCACACATCACCTTGTCCTTTCTTCTTCATCTTTACGTGAAACTAACTTCAAAAAAGAAGGTTACAAATGGATGGATTGTAGGGCTAAGGTGAAATGCCTCACAATTTGTAATTATACTTAAAATAAATAATAGTTTAAAAAAACTAAAAAACACGCTTTTGTACATAACCGAACTAAAAAGTAGAAAATAATATTCAAGAAGTTTAAAATAAGAAAAATCTTATGTGGTAGAGCCATGCTGCAGCTATATTACTGGTATAGTTGTAGCACGAATGGGTCGGCTCGACCGGGAAAAGACCACGCTCTCACAGAATACCAGCGTAAAATAGTAGCTTAATGCTGCTGTGTTTCGTATGGTGAGTGTAGAGAACCGGACACCCTTTTTACTGGAAAAGAGACATTCCATCTTAGTCCTCACAGGTGACAACGTATCTGCATTTTGATTCGTAATCGAGGATAGATGCAGATGTCTATGGGCCACAGCAACCACTTACCAAATGTAGAGTCAGTCACATATGGAATTGCCCCAAGAGAAGAGAAGAAGAAGAGAGAACTGTGTGCTCGTTTGTCACCCTCATCCTATAAAAAAAGAAAATATTGATTAACATAAAAAAAAATATTGTAAAAAAATGTGGGGTTCTTTTTCAGATATTTTTTGATGAGGCTAATTAATTTTACAAATATGCACAAAAATATTTACAATGAAAGACATCAAGCACTACGCGCTATTTTAAAATAAAATAATTTTTTATGTTAATTATTTTCTTATTTTAAACTTATTGAAAATTATTTTCTACTTTTTAGTTGGGTACTTGATAAGTTTCAAATCAATCTGACGTTTTGAAGGGGATAAAAATCACATTCGAAAATTCCGTTACATACATACATAGATAAGCAAGCTAAAATGAAAGCATGTTAAAAAGTAAGAAATTTATTTAGTTAGTTAAGTTTATGCCTTTTTGAGCCACGCTGCAGCTAAATTATAGTTGTAGTACGAATAGGTCGGCTCGACTGGGGAAGGACCACATCCTCACATAATACCAGCGTAAAATAGCAGCTTATTGCTGCTGTGTTTCGTATGGTGAGTGAATAGAATCGGGGATCCTTTTTACTGGAAACGAGGCATTTCATCTTAGTCCTCACGGCTGACAACGTGTCTACATTTTGATTCTTAATCAAGGATAAATGTAGATGGCTAGGGGCACAGTATTCAAAAACCTGTTGTTATTTATTTCTACATCAACAAACACACAAAAAACTACCTCGTAACTTGTGAACTACTCGTTCTACACACACAGAAGCCTCGCAACTTGTGACAACGATCGTTTCTAATGGATTAAGTCGAGTATTCTCTAATATAGTCATCAAAATAAATTCATATTTGTATATGAATATAAACGTTCGTATTTGAATAAATTAACTGTATCGGCGATCTCAATTTATAGCATCGTAAAGTTTTGTTCTATATTGCTGAGAATCAAGACCGCGACTAACTAATAAAATTATTAACACCTTTATTACTACTTAGACCTCACATGCTCTCTCTTTAACGCTTTCTAGTATTAATGTATACTATAAAAATGATTTCATATAAAAAGGAATCCCAACGTGCACACAGTTCACCTGATGGTAATTGGACGCAGAGACATCTACATCTATCATCGATTAAGCAGGCGTTGTCACCCCTGAGGACTAAGATGGAATGCGTCATTATCAGTAAAAGAAGTATCCGGTTCTCTACACTCACTATACAAAACACAGAAGCAACAAGCTCCTATATAATGCTGGTGATCTGTGAGAGCGTGGTCCTTCGTCGTTTGTGCTGTAACCAAAATGTAGCTGCAGCATGGCTCTACCACACACGCAAAATTACTTGTTTCTAATCTCTCTCATTATCTGTTTACCTGACTTTTTTTGTTCGTTATTGGATAGAGGCTGTCCCAAAAATGCGCCAGCTGGCATATCTTATTTCCTAAAGTTGAGTCCCACTACAGACTTAGTAAATCCTCTAAAAATGTAAATTAATGGATTGTCCATTGATTACTGACTTCCGTTATAAATATTGTTTGCTTAATTAATTTATTGTATATTGTTTAAAATTATATTGTGTAGCAAAAAAACATACACTCGAATTGAGAAACACCTAATTTTTTAAGTTGGCTGAAAAAAAGAAGGTATACCTACTGAGAACACGATATTATAAATTATTTTTTTATTAGTTATTTGAAACAAAAAGGAGCCCAATAGCTGCTGGTGATAATTATTTATAGAAACAAAGCTGTTACTTGTATAGCGAGGCGCAGGATTGTGTATTAAACACTATAACATATTATCACTAGTCTATATAGATTATATATCGCTACCAGTGAAAAGACTTTCCAGTTTTTTTGTATTATCCAGGAAGAACACCATAATACTAACACGCAGCTATAATACACTAACCAACTTTTATATCCTTATTTCTCCCAAGGTTCACTGGTAGAGAACGCTATAAAGCGTTAACTCCAGCCATTGTAACTCTTAATTTAAAGTATCTTACAATAAAAAAAAATGTAACTGATGCACGCTGTGACTTCAACAAGCTTAAACTGCGTATATTTGTCACTTACACATTACTTAGTGCAAATATTTGTTTATCAATGCGTTAGTGTATATTGATGTCTCTCTACATCTATGCTTAATATTGTAGCTAAATTATTTACGAGTCGTAGGAATGTTGATATATTCATACTAGCTTAAATTAATTACGATTGTATTTCATGAGTTTTAATTTTTGCCAGGAACCTTAATTCTTTTTCTAAAATAAAAGTAGTAAGTACTAAGTTTCTCTTTGTAACATCAGCTATCTGCCAGTGAAAGTCCCGTCAAAATCGGTCCACCCATTTCGGAGATCAGCCGGAACAAACAGATATTGAACGATTGACTGAATAAAAATTTTAAATTGGTTTTTTTTTGTTAATAGTACCGTATGTATTTTCATATGTATTTAGTAATTTAAATTAAAAATTTTGTTCAAGCGACTTCAATATAAATTATTGAGAATAACTCAATTACTATTGATCAGACCTTGACCAAATTTATAAGGTACCATATGAAAAGTACCAGCTTTCAAATAAAAAAGCAATCATTGAAATCGGTTCACCTAATAAAAACTTATGAGGTAACACATAAAAAACATACAGTCGAATTGAGTACCGTCTCCTTTTTGAAGTTGGTAGGAAGCTGTTATTTTGACATTACGAACAGTTACTTCAATTTTATTTGTTTGTGTAGATGTATAGATTTATTAGATTTATTACTCCAGCTCCTGCAGTGTAACATATTTTCAGCATCTTGTCCGTGATTTAGTTCTATACTTATTTTATGAGCGTAACTACAATTTATAAGCCAAGTGAACGAAAAATAGAAAAAAATGCTCTAACATTCTTGAAACGCCAAACTGAGCGTGGATGAAGTCGTGTAAGATAGCAAGCGCGATAGTGATGGGATAATATCGATAGCACGTAAATATCGCGACCGCTCCGACCTGGACTATCGATGTTGGATGTCGATAATTTACGGATACTTCAGTAAGAATAATTGAAAGCAGAAAAGTTGTTTGCGATGCTCCTGTTTTGAAGAGTATATATATTATAAGAGTTTATTTTGTCTTGTTACTTTATATTACTTTATTTATTTATTTATTTTATTGTTATCACCTCAAATAAAAGTGATAACAAGAGTCTTAACTTTGTTATTATCATATAAGTTATATAATAGGTATATAGTTATATACTTAATAAGTTAATTTACGATAATATTTAAGAAAGCCTCCGAAGACGTGCAATAACGTTATGTTATGGAGCAAGTGATTAATAGGGCATTATTCATAATGTCCAGACAGTTAGGAAAATGTCCAATATTAGTACGTAATATAATAATTTTATGAATAAAGATCGTTATTTACTGCGCAAAGTAATAAAAATAGATTAATTTAGGTCCGGTAAGGTTAGAACGTTGATGGGTCAAAGCGTCAAGGCGTTCATCACGGTTTTCCCCTTGAAGATGGTGTTTCGTTACCAGAAAACTTGGCCTCTGGGCTTCCAGGTGTTTTGGGCGAGAGCCTCAAATACCACTCAGAAGGACAATGACTCGGAAATACTCCCGATACATCGCGAAAGCACTGTAAGAGTGCTAAGAGAGAAGGGCTCTGGTTGACTTCCAAATGGAGATCTCGAGACCCCTCGTACACATTGATTGAGACCACCGTTAGGTTTAAGCTGGTAGAACAAAATCTCACGGATAGGAGTCCGGCATTACCCTTTTATTTAAATTCTTATTGCTACCGCAGCCGAAAGCATTTATGAGGAATTCCCCATGAAAAAAATGAAGTTGATGGATGTTGTGTGAATGTGCGTTCCCGTGCCCCTGCCAATATACAGCGAAGGTGTAAAACCCATCATTGCCCCGTGAGGCGGGTAAGCCTACACATTTCCTATATAAATAAAGGTTAAGAGATTAGGTTAAGCTGGGTTACAACGCATCTGCTTTTTGATTCGGAAACGAGGATAGATGTCTATGGGCCACAGCAACCACTTACCATCAGGTAGACTGTATGCTCGCTTGTCACCCTATCCTATAAAAAAGAAAACAACGTAAAAAAATCCGTACTCGTAATGAAGTTTAAATCAATTAATATTATGTTGCCCGATTAAACTTGTTATAATTTATATTGCTCGACCATTATAAATAGGGTCCTGATTAATCACTTGGTCCATAACAGATACATTAAAACTCAATACAAATTGAAATTAGCAACGGTACGTTTTAAATGCACTATATAAAACTGTCATAGCACAGTTTTTGCGCATGGTTTCCATACCTAACTGGAATACTGCTGTGATATCGTGACCAGAATGTGTACAACAATGCTTAGAACATATTCCTTGAAGTTTCTAGCATGAGAAAAATTACCGTACTTTTTATATACACATCGCATGTGGAGCTCTCAGAACCGTTTATGGGAGAGCAGACATCTTCATATTTTTATTGATATTAATTAAATTCTTAGAAAATTAATGTAAGCGAAGTCTGCATCCGTTAAATAGAACATTAAAATGTGAGTTTGTTTTGTATAATTTTTATTCAACAATAAGGAACGTGAACTTTCCTTTTCTGGGTAGATAACATCCTCTTACCTATTTCTGCTATCAAGTATTAGCACTTGCATCACCGTGTTCAAAAAAGTAAGATTAGAAACAAATATAAGTAAGAAAGCTATATTCACACATTAATACGAGTATTACTTACTATAACGTTGTAAATAAAGTAATTTGTTAAAAATAAATGCTGTTTTTTGTGAACATCCGCGGCGCATACTTTTAATTAAATTCGCATAAATTCAGACATTGAAGCCATTCATATCCCTGTAAATAATACAATAAATTGTTAATTATATATTTATATTACAAATGCGTACTTTGCAACCGCAGCAGCGAGAGTATTGCAGTAGGTGTAAACCAGAAGTGACTTTCCGAGGCGGAGCAGTTAAAACTTTCCTTAAAAGAACACATTAATCAAGTTCGCTTTCAGTTTGAAATTTATACTTATATTTATACCCACACTTTACTTTCTGTTATGCTTGATTTATATATTATATTATATAGTTATATAACTACCGACACACCCCAGGTTCATCTGGATAGTGTCTATTAATGTGGCATAATTTAAATTTTAGACACATAATCAATAACCATTTTTTTTATCAAATTTATGTGTTATTAAATAAGTGTTTTTAAATTTTTCGAATAGCCTAGATCCCTCCTTGATCTTTTCGTAAAGTTTCATCACAATCGGTTTAATCATTACGAAGATTAGACCGAACAGACAGACAGTCAGACACAATTTTATTAAATAGTTGTTTGTCTTAATAGCATGCAATTAACTTCCTGAGGTTATTAGAAGCCAGTTATTTCAATATTACAGTTACACTAAAATTTTATTTATAGCTATAGACATAGTATATCGGCTAATTGATCTAGTGAGTAGTGTGTCTAGTCGAATGACTTAAGTAGGGCACGCGTTGAAATCTTTTTTATGTGTTGAGTGCTACATAGTTATCAGTTATCACATTCGTCGCTGAAAAAATGCATATATTTATATCGCTTATAACAAAAAATAGAAAACTATATAAACTATGTCCGCAAGCCTTCTTTGCTAACGTACCAAACACATATCAACATCCAGAGAAACTTGGAAAATTTGTTACTTTCTCTATAATTATTTGACTTATCTTTTTATTATGATGTCTTATTTCAGCGTCACATATTAATAATTGTACCACTAAAAAAGGAGAATGTACGTTAGGTCATACTCAATAGAATAAGGGTGACAAACGAGCGCACAACCCACCTGATGGTAAGCGCACGCCTGTAGCCTATAGACACTTACTCATCCATCCTTAATTATGAATCTGAAAACGAAGATGAATTTCTCGTATACCGTAAAAAGGTTCTCTGGTTCTCTACACTTATCATACGAAACACAGCAGTGTTAAGCGGATATTTTATGCTCGTATTTTGTGAGAGCGTGGTCCTTCCCCGGATGAGCCGACCGACTCTTGCTACAACTATAATATAGCTGCAGTTTGGCTCTACCACGTAGAATTTAAATAAATCAATCAAAATGTCCGTTACTAACTAGCTTGCCAATATCGGTTATCCTGTAGAATAGTTGACGCTATAGTGAGAATGGCCCTGTTAGGAAGGTAGACCATTGTTAAGAGAGTGTGGGCGCTAAATGAAATTTAACGGTCTCTCCGTAGGCAATAAATTGCCATTATACTAAACCCGATGTCTGCAAGCCCCCTGTGAAACATTTCATGTTATAATATAACTTAGAAGATCAGAATGCCAATTCTGTACTTTATTTCCTTGTAAACGGTACAGTGGATAGCAATTAGAAACATTGTAACCTTGGGACATTGCTCTTGCAATTATTAACTTGTTTGAACGCTAACTGAATATAAATCGTATGTTTTAATACGAACGTATTAAAAATTCTTCATCAAATAAATGCCGTATGTATACAGTTATTCCGCTTGTGAACATGTTGGTCAAAGGGAGTCAAAAGAGCCGCGTTTTTTATTCTCTAATTGCCAAACAGCCAAACGCTACTCAATTTTAAGATGTTGTTAAGTCTCGTGGCGTCACAGTCGCAATTGTTAATGTGATAGAGACAGCACGAGATTTAACGGCATCTTGAAATTTAGAAGCGATTGAGTATTTTGGCATAAATGAAAAATATAGCTCTTTATCTCATTAGTCTTTATGTGGCCAATTACTATCTGTTATATATTGTTTATGTTGAACTTAAAACACAAAAGTGCAATAGTAAATTGCGCAAATGGATGAAACGAAAATTTAACTATAAATTTCAAATTAAGAATATTTTTATTTAAGACTAGATGTCCTTCCTGGCTTCGCACGGGTGATTTCTGGATCTCGACTGAAGCGCCACCTACCGGGTCCATTTGTGAATCTAAACCATCCATGGACCCATTCAAATATATATACAAAAAATAATCAAAATCATTCAAACCGTTTTCGAGTTTTAGCGAGATTTACGGTCAGCAATTTATTTTTATATAATATAGATATTAAATTAAGCCTTTATAAATTTGTGAAAATCAAGTAAGTCTATTCCGTACTGTAACAAGTCCCTAATGTTTTTGTAAATGTAATGGTTTTGTAAAAGGAAGCGCCAAAAACACACGTTGACTATAAAACATTAACATTATTTGTCAGTGTAATTAACTCAAAATGTATCCAATATTTTACTCAAGTTAAAGCAAACCATGAATCATTAGTTGCTGCAAGCAAGCTAAGAATTATAAGTTGCTGTTTTTAGGCAAAAACAAACTTCGGGTATTTGGAGTAATGCGATAACTTAAACAGTAAACTCGTTATGTATATAAAAGGCCATACAGGTGTCTTATTGATGTATTTTTATCAATCTGCACACGTTAAAGGAGATTAAATTCATACCAAGTTTTATTTGGGGTCAGAGGTATAGCTCGTTCTAAGGTGGATTTGGATTAATTAAAAAAATTATGTACCAACTATTCAAATTTAAAAATGAAGAAGTTTTTGATTTTAACCTGCAAAAGATGCTTAAAAATTCAACTTGCACATATTCAAAATCTCGTTATAAACTCCCTCGAAATTTTATGCATGCTTCATTATTATTTACAAATTTTCCGTTGGTCTTTAATATAAGGATATGGTACCTTTTCGACAATAAATGGTCTTCAAAATGATAACATTACTTACTTATATGACCATTTATATAATTGTACGTGTAAATTATATTGCATTTCTTGTGTATAAAGAAATAATACATTGAATGATCTAATTTATGAAAATAGAAACAGTGCAATATTTAAATAATTTATTACAGCTTTTTAATTAAACGTCTTATTAAATGTATTTACATAGCATAATATACAATATTTTATTAAATACAATATTAAAAAAAATTATAATTAAAAATTACTAGTAATTTAATTCATACATACAGTCTTACTCCCCGCCTTCGTGCCAAGAACGCTGGCTGCGTTTCCTCGCTGAATGGCTATTCTTAGCCTTTGAGCGAGAAAAGGGCCAGCGCTCTTATCACCAGTAGTAACAATCAGCCGCGTTTTTTTAACCACTGGTACATTGCGATGGTAATTGTAAATTTGGTCCAAAAAAGGGGAAATATTTGTGTCATTAGAGGAATTACTAATAAAGTTATGAATTTCTACGGTAGGCTGTGTGGCCGAAATACTTTTGCTACGGCATCGTTTAATATGTGTGTATTTAGTCTTTTAACTTTTTAACAGTGGTAGAGCCACACGGCAGCTTTTGCTGTCGCACGGATGGGCCGGCTCGAACCGGGGTGGTACCACGACCTCACAGAATACCAGCGTGAAGTAGAGGTTTACCTCTGCGTTTCGCTTGGTGAGTGCAGGTGGCCGGAGGCCCTTTTTACTGGAAATGAGGCATTCCATCTTAGTCCTTACGGGTGACAACGCATCTGCATTTTGATTCGCAAACGAGGATAGATGTAGATGTCTATAGGCCGCAGCAACCACTTACCATCAGGTGGACTGTGTGCTCGATTGTCACCCTTATCCTATAAAAGAAAACAGCCTAACTTCGGTACAATTTTGACATTGTAGGCTTAGAATCCGGCTGTGAATGTAGCGGAGCGGAGATGTTCGTTAAAAAATCTAAACAGAACTCTACAGCACTCAAAAGTCTTTATATTACATGGCTTAATATTGACTTGAAATGTGCTGTACCCTGCATCTTTCCCTAAAACACAATCATTTGCGGCCTAAATAAAAGCACTTTACTCTATAAATGAAATATTATCACATTAATTCCCCGGATTTATTCCATATTGGTAAAAATTGTATGTAGTCGTTATGCTTTGACAGTTGACAACGACGCAGCAGAAATATTTTCCTTTATAAATGAGTATTATGTCTGAAATAAAAAAATAATTATTAGAATAACTCTCTTATACATTTACTGATCTTTTTCTTGAAATTTGTAAGCCAAAATTGGCTTCTAAATAACAAAATAAATTAAATTAAATAAGAAAATAACCTTAGAGCGTTGAAAAATTTTGACAATTAAATGTCTGGGAATAAGTAAATAAATTTATAAATGTTTTTTTTTGTTTATTCTACATTTATTAACTTAACAAAAAAAAACAATACTTTTATAATGATGAACACTGTATTTAATTAAAATAGAATTATGAAAACAATGTCCATTGCCTCCTATATTAATTAAAAAAAAAATTAAATTTTAATATTCGATAGGCGTTCGATTTTTGCGTTTAAAGTATTTAATCCTTGGAACATTATCAAGTTCAATGCTTCAGGTTGACAAGTTCACGTTGTTTCCGCGACCAGTTGTGCCGTTACTCACAAATCGCACTCTTACTTCTCTCGCGTAACGACGAGACATCTCACAATGCTCAGTTAAATCAAGTACTTAGTAGCTAAAAACCTATGGGCTTTGTTGTGTATCTAAAAAAAGTTGAAATTTTAAATGTGCGTTAAAGAAAAAATAAAAACTTTATTCATCGCTACAAAATAATAAACGTACATAAAATATACGAAAAATGAATAAAATAATTAATTGGGTTTATTGATTTTATGATGAATATTTTTATTATAAATTATAATTACTATATTAATAAAACAGTGCTAAATGCGCAAAGACTAATTATTGATAATGGTTCGGAGAACATCTGTAGCAAATATTTAAATCATCTATAACATTCGCTCGTCGCAAACAAATCATTTGCTGATGAGAGATATCATGAAGTGTTTATGAAGGTTACAGTAATGAAACTCGGTTGCAGACTGACGAATGCGGATGGCCGTAATGATATTATTTATAAAAATGTAAACTAGCTGCTATGTTTCGTACGGCGAGTGTTGAGACTTTTTCTGATAACAAGCTAATAAGGCACTTCAACCTAGTCAGGTGATAACGCATCTGATTTTTTTTAATAGGATAAGGCTGAAAAAATGCACACAGTGCACCTGATGGGAAGTGATTACTATTTGCCATAGACATTTACATCTATCCTCGATTACGAATTAAAATACAAATGCGCTGTCACCCGTGAGGGGTAAGATGGAATGCCTCGTTTCCAGTAAAAAGGATCTGTGTGCTGTTTGTCACTTTTATTTAACATATTAATCATAATAATTGAATGTCCTGAGAACCTAAGAAATCCTCGGGTTTTTAATATATATCTTTACAATTCATAATTCATTTACTTATTACACTTAATCTAATATTCAATAAACAAAAACCTTTTACGTGGATTACCTCATAGGGAGGATATTGCCATAGTTGCCTCATCTTGTTTTTTTTTCTTTGTTGCCTCTTGTGTCACCCACGGTACTTCGGGACGGGATTGTTTTACGCTGCCACTATACGGTATATATAACAATCTCTAAGCTAGTGGTAAATCAGTTTTTACAATGTAACTAAAAATTTCATTGGTGCCGGCGGGAATTGAATCCGGGTACTGTGAAATTTACCGCGAGCGCATAGGTATTGAACCAAGTTTGTTAAAATTGTTCAAATTATACCAAATATGCTTAGACCATTCAACCAAAGAGTTTGGGTTAAACGGTCTATATGTTACGGCAAATATGTTAATTGAATATTAAATTATTAGTTCGGATTCGAACCCTAATCTTTATAATAAACATTTGTTAACATAATACATAATTATATATAGAAATGAAAGAATATATAATGCAATTGCTTCTTCTCAGATACGGTAGTATAACTGTTACTCAGAATCACATTTTCTCATATCTCGTTTTATAACTGTTTACATCGGTACAAACTATAAATAGTAGAGGTGACAACTAACCTGCAATTTGATTCTTAATCGAGGATCCACGCCTCAGCATCCACTTACCATCAGATGGACTGTGTACTCATTTATCACCGTCATTCTATTAAAAACTAACAATCCGCCCCTGCATCACGCGGTTGATTTCTAGATATCGACAACAACGCCACCTACTGCATTATGAATCTAAACCATTCTCTAATCAACTTAATCACACGCACAAAATTGGTCATATACACACGGACAGAAAAATTATATAATGCTACCCGCGACTTTATCCGCGTTGCTAGATATTTTAAAAAGTTTTCGTATGTAAAATATATAATTTATCTTGGTTAGTAACGCGAGAGCAAGTGACGTACAGTTGACCGTACGTAAAACCGCGTATAAAAATCGTTGTTTCTTAAAACTTTAATAACTTTATATTAAATGAAGATATCGCAATAATTTTCTTTTAGATAACGGCCAAGTGTCTAAGAAATAAAACTTAGAAAACCTAATTGAAATCTATCCAGTAGTTTTTCCGTGATGCGCGCACTACTGCAAACCTCTATCATTTTATTTATATAGATATAATACTCATATATTATGTATGCATTATAAATAATATAAACCTTTGTTTTGAACCATCTTTCTATTGATGAAAACCGTATCAAAATCCGTTGCGTGCTTTAAAAAATCCAAGCGTACAAACGACGTGAAGCGAGCACACAGTCCACCTCATGGTAAATGGTTGCTGTGACCTATAGACATCTACATTTATATTCAATAAAGAGTTAAAATGCCGATGCGTTGTCAACCGTGAGGAATAAGATGGAATGCCTCTTTTCCAGTAAAACGGGTCTCCGGTTCCCTACACTCACCATACGAAACACAGCAGCGTTAAGCTGCCATTTTACGCTGGTATTCTGTGAGAGCGTGGTCCTTCCTCGGTCGAGCCGACCCAATCGTGCTACAACTATACTACTAATATAGCTGCAGTATGTCTCTACCATGTATAAGAATGTGGAGAATAGAAGAGATAAACCAAATGTATTAGTATTATTAAACGAGACGCCATCTTGCAGTGGTAAGAGAATCCACAACAATCCATTCCGTGAGCATCGTAATACGAGATGACAAAGGGAAATTAAACAGAAGATGTGAAGCAGCATCTTCCTGATCAAAACTTAAATAATAACAAATGGTAAAATTAATAATTTTGTGCAACTGACTTTAATATGAATAAAATGAGAACATTATCACTGTAGTCGAAGTCAATTAAATACGCATTATCAAGGATAACTCAAAAATTACTGGTCAGATTTTGATCAAATTTATATGGGACCATATGAAATGCACAATCACGTGAAATACAAGAATCATCAACATCAGTTCACATGGAAAAAAATTCTGAGGTAACACACCTAAAAAATTACAGTCGAATTGAGTATCTCTTCCTTTTATAATGTCGGTTAAAAAACTCGCAGTTGCTCTTCTTTAGCAGCGGATTTTAATAGGCTTTAATTAATGAATGAATGAATCATCATTATCATCATCATTACAGCCCTTCACAAGTCCACTGCTGAACATAGGCCTCCCCCAAAGAATGCCACAAAGCACGGTCCTGAGCCACCTGCATCAATGAATGAATAAGATGTTTTAAATAAAAGATCTGTTCCTTTTTAAAAAAAAAACGCAAAACATTATCAGGTATATTTGACATCGAAGATATTTGTAGGACATGTTATTAAGTGAATATGAAGATGTAGTGTATATTCATAGTGATATACGTCTACCGAAAACATAAAAATTACTACTTTTATTACGAAGTATTATGTCCGCGTTGAATTTATTACGATTGGTTTTCATGGGTTTTAATTTTTAGCGCGGAACCCTAATTCTTTTTCTGAAATAAAAGTAGCCTAAGTTACTCGTTATAACATCAGCTATCTGCCAGTGAAAGTCGCGTCAAAATCGATCCAGCCATTTCGGAGATTGGTCTGAACAAACAAAAAACAGACAAACGAACAGACAGACAGACAGACCAAAAAATTTAAAATTGTTTTTTCGTTATAAGTACTGTATGTACTTTCATATATATTTAGTGAAAAGATGTTATTTTAACATTACAAACAGACACTTCCATTTTATTTATTTGTGTGGATGTATAGATAACTACGACTGATATGTTGTACGACTAATGTGCTAATCTTTTTATCTAAGCAATTTAAATTTTGTTGAAGTAATAAAAGGAAATACTCTATAAAATTCATAAATCATTTTGATTTTAGTAGTCCACGTTCCTGAGCCAGGACTCTCAAATCCTCCTGCTCCTGCCTCGGGTGTCGGAAATGTAGTACATTGTCGGAAATATACGATTGCCACAAAAAGCCATTGGGGTCCTAAAGTTTTCGCTAATCAGACGGCAGCAATGGATCGAGCTTACTCGGAAACTTTTACTTATTTATTTTTAGGCACGGCAGTAATGCAATACCACAGTTTGGACACTTGAGGTTGGAGCGGGGCGATGCAAAGTTCTGTCTCAGGATCATAGGAGTGTGGTTTCAAAAGCTTTTAAACCAGAACTCATAATTCCCTACTACTGACAATGTTTTTGCTTGATGCCAAACAACAGATATATACAGTTGAACCGCAAGCTCGTTTGCCCCCTCTCCTATAAAAAAAATATAAAAGTTATTATCTGCCTATTCCTTTAAATTGAAAGATCGAATGTTAAGAATGGATTTTAAGTATAATTTATACCGCCTGAAAGTTGTATAATATATGTGTATAAATGTAAATGTCACAGTAAGCGAGCAACCCGGGTTCGATTCCCGCTGGTACCAATGAAATTGTAAATTGCAATTTTAAGTGCTGATTTGCCTCGGCGATGAAGGAAAACATCGTGAGGAAACCTGTATGTCTGAGAAATAAGGAAAAATATTTCGAAGACATGTGAATTTCGACAACACTCATTAGGATAGCACGGTGGACATTTCTTTGCCCTAAAACCCTCTCAGAACTGAGAATAGGACTGAGCCCGGCAGTGGGATGAATATAGGCTGTAACATTAATATGTATATAACTGCATATAATTGTACACGGTGTTATATTATATACATATAATATACAATTCAATATAGTTCAATACAATTCATTAAACTCCACTCGTGTAATTCAGATTTTATTGTGACTAAGTAACGTTTAGTAAATGTAGTATGTTTACGCAGTTTCCGCATCTGTAAAGGCATCTATATACTATAGTATTTAGTGAGTATATGTCGCGTGAAATAAACTTATGTAAAACCATGCTGCAACAATATTATGGTTATACTACGAACACTCTTTAGAATATTTCATTCCATCTTATTCCTCAGGGGTGACAACGCATCTGCATTTTGATTCTCCATCTCTATGCCTATGAGCCACATCATCCACTTACTACCAGGTGGACTGTATGCTCGTTTGTCATCCTTATTCTATAAAAAAAAAGAAATTTATGATGTTTTACTTTAAAAATAATGTTTACAAGCTTACACCGACAGTGCTCTTTAAATAGGACGTTACTTCATCATGTGTACCATCGTGTACTGTCAGAAGTCACTTTTTATGCGCAGTGATATTTGTGAGTCAATAGTTACGTTCGTTTAAACAAGCCAGAGCTATAATTTGAACAGAACATATCCTCCGGCGGTTATTAAAAGTCCGCTTCAACGTTGGATAGTAGATAACTACCCTCTGGTTCTTGTTTATATTGTCATAAAGTCGATTATAGATTGTAAGAAAGTTTTATCAGGGAATGTAAGTTCTTTAACACAAGAGAAACTGTTAATTGGATGGGTTTTAGATTATGATTTTGAAATTGCTGTTACTGTTCTAAAGTAATTGTTAATTTAGATTTACGTGGAGATAATTAGGTTTGGAATTAGTATTTTTTTTAATACTGGACCCTTTTCGCCGCTAAATAGCAGTACTTGTACTGCTGAGTTCCGATCTCAAATGTATTGAGAGCCAGTGTGATTACAGACTGTGACGTATTCCAACTTAGTCCTCAGATGTGACAACGTACCTGTAGCCGTCTTCGTAAAGTTGGCTCCAGGTGTCCATAGGCTGTAGTAGTGACTTACCATCAATTCAGTGTATTTAAATACATAAGATATGGCATATATGTATATGATAAAGGTCCACAGATTAATGACCTGAAGTTACAATAGATGGGCAATCTATACAAATAAATAAAATTGAAGGCTTGTTTGTAATATCAAAATAACAGATTTTTACTAAATACATATGAAAGTGTACTTATAGTAAATACACAAATTTTAAAATTTTTGTCTGTCTGTTTGTTCCGGCTAATCTACGAAATGGATGAACCAATTTTGACGGAACTTTCAGTGTCAGATAGCTGATGTTATAAGGAGTAACTTAGGCAAAAAAATTAAAACCCTAAATTGAACGCGGGCGAAATCGCGGGGAACAGCTAGTGTATTAATATATTTCAAAGAACTCGCAACAAATAGCAAAGCACGTGTACGTGTTTGAACAGCGCTACGACGTATTATGATTGCAGCACGAATTAGTCTCGACCACGCCCACAGAGAATACAATTTTTTTTTAATTACTCGCAATGATATTAACATTACAAATATTTCCTTTAACCACTCTTGGCAAGCTTAAAATTGTTGTTTTAGGAGTGGCATAATGCTGCTGTTTCATTTTGTGACCATTGTACTTCTATCACACATGATAGTAAGTGGTAATGCAGCTGGAGTTGGTATTGTGTACTGACTTAGCTTAACAAATGCCTTTTCACTCTGGAATTGAAGACACGCACATTGTGATCGGATGGAAAGACTGTTAGTAAACAATTCCACTGCTTTACTGTACGCATGATGTACGACAAAACAAATCTACACTTTACCGTTACCGTTTTATTAAAGTCCACTGCTGAACATACGCTTCCCCCATAGATAGCTTCATAGGTGGGATATCTGCCATAGTTGCCACGCTTGGCAAGCGGGTTGGCAACCACAGTTTTTTAGTCGTTATTAGGAAGACGCTGCTGCCCTTCTCGTGATTTGTTTCCTTCTTCGCTTTTTACGACACCCACGGGATGATATGGGGTAGTGGATATCCTTACACCGTCACTTCACAGTACACTTTAGACTTTAGTTTATAATATATTTCCGCGGAATTTATTTCGTGAATAGTTTAAACTTTTTTAATGATTTCTTATATTTAAACGAATACTCGACATTGAATGAAACAATTTTTAGGGTTCCGTACCTCAAAAGGAAAAAACGGAACCCTTATAGGATCACTTTGTTGTCCGTCTGTCTATCTGTCTGTTTGTCAAGACCCTTTGTCTCAGGAACGCGTGGAGGTATCAAGCTGAAATTCATATCAAACACTCAAGTCTACTGTTCCTTGGAGCTGTGAAAAAATCAAATTTCTAAGCCAACGCAATCAAAAGATACAGCCGTTTATGCCGCAAATTCGACATTCGCAAGGGAATCAAAACCTACAGGGTACTTCCCGTGAACTCAGAATCTTAAAATTTGGTACGAAGCAACATATTATAGCACAGATAAAGGAAAAACTGCAAAAAATATAAATGTTTAGTAACATCATATAATAAAAATATGTTTAATAATTTTAAACTTATATACCTACGAATTCGTTCGGAACCCTTGGTGCGCGAGTTCGACTCGCACTTGGCCGGTTTTTTTATCTTTTTTATATTCTTAGTATGAAATTAGCCTGGTTAACTATGACGTCGGGATGTGACACACCTCAATCTCCCCCGTGACCATGCGTGCTGCTGCATCTATCCTCAGTTAAGAGACAAAATGCAGATTCGTTGTTACTCCTGAGGACAAAGACGGAATGCCTCGTTTCCATAAAAATGGTCTCCGGTTCTCTACATTGACCATTAAAGCAAAGCAGCGTAATACTGCTATTTTACGCTGGTATTCTGTGACTTGTTGCTTTTTGTAATAAAGCAGATATATTAAACACCTTTTGTTGCCCGCGCTTGCACCTTTTTTTTTCTTTCTCGATAATTGATTTTTAATGGCTCCCTCGTCAGATGCGTTTGCTACGTGACGTGCACATTGCGTCTTCAATAGAATTATAGCTATTGCGTAACTGTGAATAGAAGTTACCCGTCATCATACTGCGGAGGTTTCTGGAGCAGCCACTGCTTTGATGTGAAAAATGAAAAGGCTTATATTATATTATACTGAACACTCCAGCAGAGCGATCTAATTACTGGATACAAGTAATGCTGCACGTAGAACACGTAATGTTATACGTTACTTACTAGTATTTTTTTCTTTCTCTGAGTCGTTACTTACTTAATCGTTCGTCCAAGTAAAGAAGCCGTAATGACGAAGAGTAATGACGAATAAAATAATTCACTACGGGATGATAAAACATGCCGTGAGTTTTGTATGGCGACAGCGTAAAGTGACAGGGGACAACTAGCATATTTCTAGTAACAACTGAAAATAATAAGAACTACTTTAGCTTGGCTGTGGCTTACTGTTGGCTACCGCACATGCTGTTGCTCACCAAAATCATAAATATGAAAAGCGGCCAAAATTAGTACAAACGATGTTTAGGATTGTTAGCTTCGCCGATACAAGATTTGAGATTACGAGTACCAAAATTTGAGATTACGGACTGTCGTACGACACGATTATAGCATACCTTTTACGTTTCTTTCACTTCCACTTCCTTTATTTAGATATATTACTAAATATATGTCGTTGTCCATATATTGTAGATTATGGATACTCTTTATTTGCCGCACCTTCAAAAAATAAAGTTCATTTGTCACTTTTTCCTTATTGAGTATTTCTCATTATCATCATTACAGTCTTGTCAAAAGCCTTAAACAGGCGATGGCTTCGTGATATCAACTCAAAATACTAAAAAAAAATGCAATTGCCGAACGTGGGAACTATGGCAAATATCCCCCGTATGGGGCAGTCTTATGTTCACCAGTGGACTTTTGATAAGACTGTTATGATGATAATGAGAAATACCACATAATCATAAAAAAAATAAAAGAGTATCCACGACGATATATGGACGACGACATTTACTTAGATATTATACTATGGAAGTGAAAGAAACATAAAAGGAATGCGTGAATCGTGTCGTAAGACAGTCCGTAATCTAACATTTTGGCACAAGTTGTAATCTCATATCTTGTATCGGCGAAGCCGACAACCCTAAACATCGGTTGTACCAATTTTGACCCCTTTTCATATTTATGTTTTTGTTGTAACATTGGATGTATCAATTTATAACTTTTTTATATTATTAGTATATTGGCTTATTGGCTGAATTGTTAAATTAGAATAGCGGAAAAAAATCAAAATCTTTGCTCCTACCAAGGTTATTTACACGATTTTTTCCCAGTGGCAGACACGCTTACCAATGTCGCATACATTAACATAACAACCAGGTCCTGGGTGAGCAAGCATCGAACACAAAAACGTATGTTTATCCCTTTCTCACCTACGGTATTGCAAACATGAAATCAGGACGAATTGCTTTCTTGACTTCGTCTGCATATTAAAGATGCGTAAGCGCATTGTGGATCAATACCTATTATAATTTATAAATATATTAACAGTACGATAATGCTATTTTGTATTGTAGTAACACGCGGAATTGCAAAAGGAACTTTACACGGTTTGGCTTAATACGGTTTGCAAGGACTAAAACGGTTAATGATCTTTCTGTTTATAATGGACAATATATGTAACTTAGAATAATATTTTTTATAGGATAGGGTGACAAACGAGCACACAGTCCACCTGATGGTAAATGGTTGCTGTGGCCCATAGACATCTACATCTATCCTCGTTTGCGAATCAAAATGCAGATGCGTTGTCACCCGTGAGGACTAAGGTGGAATGCCTCTTTTCCAGTAAAAAGGGTTTCCGGTTCTCTACACTCACCATACGAGACACAGCAGTGTTAAGTTGCTTTTTTACGCTGGTATTCTGTGAGAGCGCGGTCCTTCCCCGGTCGAGCCGACCCATTCGTGCTACAACTATACTACTAATATAGCTGCAGCATGGCTCTACCACGTACAAGTACAAGTGTAATACAAATCATGACATTTGTGTTTCAATAACCGTGTGTTGGAGGTATAAGAGAGTCCATTACTCCATTTCATCCTGGAAGTGTCGTAAGAGGCGTCTATAGGACATACTAGAAAATGATATACCATCCGATATATGGCGTTAAACAATCTCGTTTACATCAGATGTTTTCACTTGGTAAAGTCATGCTGCAGTTATATTATATGTGTAGCACGAATGGGTCGGCTTCACTGGGGAAGGGAAACGTTCTCACAAAATGTTTCGTATGGTCAATGTAGAGATCCAGAGACCACTTTTAATGGAAATGAGGCATTCCATCTTAGTCCTCAGGAGTGACAACGCAACTACATTTTAATTATTCACCAAGGACGTAGACTTACATCAGGTGAACTGTGTGCTTGTTTGTCACCCTTATTTAAAAAAAAAACAGTTCAGTAATGGGCATCAACAGTAAAGATGCTTCTTTATTATGCCGTGGGAAAACGAAATCAAATTTTAAATTAATAGGAAGAATAAGAAACATTTATTGCTCTTATGCGACACAAACAGATGTAATTAATAATTATGCTTTAAAAAAGGAATAGGTTGCGTTTTCAGTAAAAAGGGTTTCCAGTTCTTTACACTGCCACGTGAAAATTAAAAATTTTACCTTTAGTTACTTAAAGTGAAACAAAAGTCAATCTAATAATTAAAAGCTCCAATAAACATAACACAAAGCCGCCACGATGTTAAGTTTACAAGTCGCAGTTTAAGTCACATGGTGCTCTTTATTGAGTCCAGTCTCTGATCCGTGATCATCATCTCGATTAATCCAGAGACTCGACTCAATAAAGATCATCACGACTAGATCATTAACTTGGGTAATTTTTAACCTTCGAGTTCAGGACTTCAAATTAAGGTGTGGAGCACAGGCAATACCAGTGTTCCACACCTTAATATGAAGTTTCCGTGGTGCAGTGGCTTAATTCTTCTTCGAAATCATGCTTATGCATGCTTATTCATCGAATCCATGGAACTAGTATGTGTATACCGTTACCGTTACAGCCTAATAAAGTTCAATGCTGAACATAAGTCTCCCCCATGGATTGCCTCATAGGGGTAATAATTGCCATAGTTGATATGCTTGGCAAGCGGGTTGACAACCGCTTTGTTTTAGGAAGACGCCTCTTATGACACCCACGGGATGACATGGGGTAGTGGTAGTGAATAACTTAACACCAATACTACATGGTAATTAAATAAAATTAATAATTGTTCTGGGTGTAAATGTCAGTCATTTTAAAATGTATGCTTGTAAACTGCCTCTACGATACAGGAGAAAATCCTAGTACAGGGTTTTTTTTTTTCAAATGGATGTTTAACGTTTTTAAAAATAAAATAAATTAACAATTCTAGAGCAGGCAATTTAAACCTTACATAAGATTTACCATAACACTCGTTTTAACCACAATTAATGTTTTAACAACACTAAAGATAAACAATTCTAGGTACTTAATATTCATACGAGTTAAGGAATTTTAAAATATGCACCATTGTTAAATAATAGTTTAGAGTTTATTTTTATTAACTAAATAAACCATGTAACTGAACAAGCCGTGTAGTGGCGATGTAGAATATACACTGCTACTAATATAGTTTCAGCATGGCTCTACCACGTGGACCCATTTGTGCTATAACTATAGTATAGCTGCAGCGCGGCTCTACCACGTACAAAAACGTAATCATAAACGACAAGAAAGGATTACATGTAGCATGATAAAGACATTATAAACAAAGGTACAGTTTGTACCGTTTAATATTATTATTACGCCTGACGTCCGCACATTCGGATATTCCCACGTTTGTAAGGTCGAATGTTCGAAGCGTCAGTAGCCTGATAGCAGGGCGCGGACTGCGAACTCGAAAGGTCGTGGGTTCGAATCCGCCATTCGACTACTGTCGTGAACCACTTCTAACACAAGTATTTCAAGCTTACCAGAAGTGGTTAAAGGGAATTTTAGTAAGGTTTAATAGCATCACTAGTATTTAAAAAAAATACACCGTACGTGCATGGCTACGACCTCGTAAACGCTACAGCTCGCATAACACCTAACTTTTTGACATAACGCTATGTATAAGACTAGAGCCCAATGACTTCGTCAATCTTACTTAGCGGTACCATGTAGCGACATCTATGGAAATGTATTAAATAAAGAACGATGTATTTAGCGCGTCAAATTTTCATATCGATATACATCGCAACCGCTTCCGTAGATAGATAATAGATGGCGCTAGAGTAGTCAAGTGAGCTCGGCCACGGTCCTTATTGCTTTGTAAGAGAGATTTTTAAATGACCATAGTGGAATTACTGTAGTGGCAATGTAAGAATATTAACCACCCCATATCAGCCCTTGGGTGGCGTAAGAGGCGACAGAGGGAAACAAATTAAGAGACGGGCAGCAGCGTCTTCCTAATTACGACTAAAATTAAATAAAACCGGCACAGTGCGAGTCGGACTCGCGCACCGAGGGTTCCGAACAAATCTGTAGGTATATAAGTTTAAAATTATTAAAAATATTTTTAATATATGATGTAACTAAATATTTATGCTTTTCGCAATTTTTCCTTTATCTGTGCTATAATACGTTGCTTCGTACCAAAAAAAAGGTTTTGATTCCCTTGCGAATGTCGAAAATTTACGGCATAAACGGCTGTATCTTTTGATTGCGTTGGCTTAGAAGTTTGATTTTTTCACAGCTCTAAGGCACAGTAGACTTGAGTGTTTGATATAAATTTCAGCTTGATACCTCCACGCGTTCCTGAGAAAAAGGGTCTTGACAGACAGACAGAAAGACAGACAGACAGACAGACGGACAACAAAGTGATCCTATAAGGGTTCCGGTTTTTCCTTTTGAGGTACGGAACCCTAAAAAAACAGCGGTTACCGACTCGCTTGCCAAGCGTGGCAACTATGGCAAATTTCCCCCTAAGAGGGCAATCTATGGGGGAAGCCTATGTTCAGCTGTGGTCTTTAACGGTAACTACATAAAATGCACACGACATACAAAATAGCTTTGACGGTCAATTTACTAGTGTCTTTTGTATTCCGAAATTTCAACTTCAACGTGACTTACTTAGTTTTCGTTGCTTTCATTAAAAACGCATTAGACGTTACTTGAAAGAAGAAATACTCGAGTTTAAACGTAATTATATTTTTTTTTTCAAAAAATTTTCTTTTATATCTGAGTCATAATTTTAAGTGTAGCCTCTGATGTGTCTGTCACTGCATTTACTGGGAGATCACCCTACATTTCACATACGAGTACTATGCTGCCACTTGAAAACCTACCTTCCACATTGGTTGTTAGTTCTTCTAACTATATACAATACTGGTGGCTCAGGACCGTATTTCATGGCATCTTGAGGTCTCTGTTCAGCTGGACAGCAGATTTTTTTATGTTTTCGCCTAACTCACTATCGAAAGCAATCAGCAAATCATGTAAACGAGGCCTCCACGAGGTTGCAATCTGGATAATTATTAGGTCGAGGTCATCTACAAATCATTGTTGAATATTGACAGTTCCGTAGTACCAGCGTAGTGGCTTAGCAATGAGTCGCAGCGCTGAGGGTCCCCCGCAACCCCCGAATCCCGCACGGAACAAGTATTTGTATGACCTAGAAATAATTGCACCGGATCTCGATGTTTGTTTTTTTGATATTTATGTATATTGACTGTCTCCGCCATTCCGGTGAATATCATGGTGAGGGAGTAACGTTTCTTAAAATAAAAAGAATTAGTGCTTTGAGTTTATTGATAAGATAAAATGCTTTGACCATAACGACATCATTGTATTCGTAAATTAAGACAAAAGAGTGGCATGAATTGTTAATCGAATTTAAAAAATAAGATTATCAGTATAGGAAACGTAATAATTTCTTATATTTACGCTAATACTTCACATTAAATGAAACTAATTTGACGGATTCTATCCCGCCGATTTGACTTTTTTATTCCCGACGTTTCGGGTGATTTACGGCACCCATGGTCACAGGGAGACTGAGGTATTTAATTTGACGTCTCGATGTCATAGTTAGCCCGGCTACCTTCAAAATGTGAATATTAAATAATAAAACGTTTATTTCTGTAATTATTCTGACATCTCAGGATTTTCTTTGAAAATATTTTTAAATTACCATTAACCGGTAAAGCATGTAGTAGGCAGTAAAACTATGGGGTAAAATAAGTAAAAAGTACCAAGGTAACCGACGGAGCGGTTTTAAGTAGTTATGGAATTATGGATAATAACACAGAAGCAGCGGTAAGGTAAGGTAAGGTACTCAAACTGGGATAGGTAATATTTTTTACCATGAAATTTGAGTTCTACGGTAATGTAATAAAGTGAAAAATACAGAAAATAATCGCTTTAAAGGCAGAATTATTTAATAAATTAAAAAAAAGTAAAAGTAATCTCGTAAATACAAATGACTGAGTCCTGAACTAAATTAAATAATATATATACTAAAGAAAGAAAATAGATAGGCAATATTTATTCATTCTTTAATTCCGTCCTGCACGGTGGCATTATACCGGAAGCATGGAGCAGAAGTGCGGTGGTCCTGTTCTTCAAGAAAGGTGACAACGCTCTCTTGAAGAACTACAGACCGATTTCCCTTCTGAGCCGCGTCTACGTGCTGTTTTCGAGAGTCATTACGAATCGTCTCGCGCGCAGTCTTGACGACTTCCAGCCTCCCGAACAAGCCGGTTTCCGAAAAGGCTTTAGCACCATAGACCACATACATACCCTACGGCAAATTGTACAGAAGATAGAGGAGTATAATCTGCCACTTTGCCTTGCGTATGTGAAGAAAGCCTTTGATTCCGTCGAAATTTGGGCGGCGCTGCAGTCCCTTCAGCGGTGCCAAGTTAACTGTCAGTATATCGAAGTGCTGAAGTGTTTCTATAGTAGAGCTACGATGGCTATACGAGTACAGAATCAGAGTACGAAACCTATCTAACTGCAGAGAGGTGTAAGACAGGGTGATGTTATATCCCCGAAACTCTTCACCGCTGCATTGGAAGACGTTTTCAAGCTTCTGGACTGGAAAGGATACTGTAGCAACATCAATGGCGAGTATATCACTCACCTTCGATTTACCGACGATATAGTCCTTATGGCAGAATCGCTGGAGGACCTAAGCACTATGCTCAATGACCTCAATAGTGTTTCCCAACGGATAGGTCTTAAGATAAACATGGACAAAACAAAGATCATGTTTAATGTCCATGTCACACCTATGCCGGTAGTTGTTGGGAACACTAAGCTCAAAGTTGTTGACGAGTATGTTTACCTGGGACAAATAGTCCGACTAGGTAAGTCCAACTTCGACCGAGAGGTCAATCGACGGATTCAACTCGGTTGGGCAGCGTTCGGAAAATTACGGCACATCTTCTTGTCAGGTATACCTCAAAACTTGAAAACGAGACTGAACACCCAGTGCGTGTTGCCAGTGATGACATACGGAACTGAGACGTGGTCCTTCACTGCTGGCCGAATGAGAAAGCTCAAGGTCGCTCAGCGAGCTATGGAGAGGGCTATGCTCGGAGTTTCTCTGCGTGATAAACTTAGAAATGAGTATATCGGCAATAGAACTAGAGTGCCCGACATATTCCAACGGATTAGTAAGCTGAAGTGACAATGGGACGGCCATATAGCTCGAAGAACCGACAACCGATGGGAAAATAAGGTTCTCGAGTGGCGGCCTCGTACCGGCGGACGAAGTGTAGGGCTTCCTCCCACTAGATGGAGTGACGACCTGGTATAGTGGATATGCAGGAAGTCCATGGATGCAGGTGGCTCAGGACCGTGCTTTGTGGCATTCCTTGGGGGAGGCCTATGTTCCGCAGTGGACTTGTGAAGGGCTGTAATGATGATGATGATGATAATTTATTCATTCTAGCGATCCATATACATACAATAAAGACATTACATCTACATCTACACACACATTACAAATTACAATTAAAAATAAAACAAGTGACTTATTAAAAAACAAACAAAAATAAGGAAATTAAAATAAAGACAAGTAGTGCGTCCATTATACTCGTATGTGTATGCAAACTAATATTAAAATTAAAATAAAAAATAAATAACTCGTGTGCTATGGTGAAGCGGTGGAAGGGACCGTCTCAGTATAAGCCGCGAGTTAGCAACGCTGATTGTCAGCCGGCCGTGAACAAGTTCGGAAGGTCAATTAGTAAATCATCATTAAATCCACCTCGGTTTCTCACGGATGATTTCTAGATCTCGACATTTCTAGCTCAATACAAAAACAGCATCACTTGACAGGTCCAATTGCGAATTTAAACCATCTATGATAATTTATTAAATTTCATTTACTAGGTACCAACCTAAGATAATCAATTAATTAACGACAAATTCAGTCAAATATCCCAATTCATAATAAACGCCAATTTTAAAAATAAGTATAGTTTGATTTCCAAGCGTAACTATAACAATTAATCATATTCACGTGTCAGCAGAGAAGAAAGTGAAAATGTCAACAACCGCAACGAGACAAGTGAAATCTTCCAACTCAGCGAACATATTAATGTGTAAACAGTGGTGGAAAGTGTGTTGGATGTATGGTGACCAAGAAAAATATTACAGACAACTATATGGAAAGAGAAAAGTAAACACGATTAATTCAGAGTTTCTTAATTTCGACAAAGTAGATTCAAAGCGAACTGGTGCTCAGATAACTGAACTTACAGATGACTTTTTTGACGATAACTTTAACTCACAAATCGATCCAGCGCCAGATGAAAGCAAAACTGTGAAAAATGAACGTACAGCGTGGTTTGGTGTTGAATCGGAACCCATTTACGGTTTTGAGCCGACGTGGCAAAAAGACCAAAGAAGACAACCAATTCAGCAAAGTTACGATGACCTTAACGATATTCTCGATGATAATCTTGATACAGATACAATTAAGACTATGCTTCAAAACGGACTACCTCCAGAACCTAAAACCGAATTGTTAGAATCTAAAGAGCAAATACATAGAAACGGTGATATGTTTGGAAAGACCTCCAAAACTATTTGTAAAACAAAAAAGGGTGCTTTAGTTACGGAAGAAACGGAAATTTGTACGGATGGCAAAACAACAGCTAATTTAAGGTTTCAGCGCTCAACAGTGAAAACAGGTCCTAATAAACGGAAAGAAGTATTACAACCTTTAAAAGAAGATAAGGTTTTAGACGAGTGTTCAAGAAAAAAGTGTGTAGGTGATAAGCTGACCACTACCACGAGGACTTTGGTTACCGTCTCTCAGACATCAACAACTTCCTGTAACGAGTGAGTAATAAAATTACGCTATGATTCTCTTAAATTTAGCGGCCTTTATATTAACTTACTATTACTTTACTGCATTGTCTTTTTTATTGAATAAGGGTGCCCTAGGAGTACACAGTCCACCTAATGTTAAGTGTGTTGTATGCTGTAGGCCATAGAAATCTATATCAATCTTCTATTAATAATCTAAATGAAGATGCGTTACCCCTGTGGACTATCATGGAATGATATGATGGTATATTCTTAATTATTATAAAGGTCCATGTGTTACTGTAACCGCTCGCAAATATTTGCCTTCATCATTTTATTTAGTAATGTATTTATTTTGTCGAATTATTTAAGTTTGGTTCTTTGTTTATTAATAATGTCCACTCATAACAGCCAGTCTCAACGGAAAACAGCCATCTGCGCGGTACAGAATTTATTATTAGAATGATTATAGTGCACGAGTGTGTTAGCAAACGCAGGTGTACTGTCCATTTCCTCACACTCATCGTCCAATGGGTCGGTAATCTGACACGACCAAAGAGATCAGGCGCAGGACTAATGGCTTTACGTGCTTTCGGAGGCACGGCGATGAGACACCTCGAACATCTTGACTATGGGCTGCTACTAACTTCTTGAGAAATAAACTCAATATCTGATTTTGGTCCGAGCCGGGATTCGCACCGTTATTATCATCAATCGCGTTTACGACCCCTCGACGGGACGGTCACTCGGTTCCCTATATACAGTAAAACTTGGTTAAGTGAGAAACCTCCATAGCTGGAACTCATGCTTAGATCCCGACACTTTAGCACTGATTTACCTCTGTTAGTGGGACAAAACAAACCTCTATATCTGGGATTAGTTCTTTCGATTTTATCGTCCTATTTACCTCTATAATTGAGACAGCGAGTGTAGTTTAGCTCTTTTACTGAGACTAAAAAATTAGTTCTTTCGATCGTATTCGTCATAATTATCTCTATAATTGAGACAGCGAGTATACCTTACTCTTTTTCCGCCGACTTCCAAAAAGGAGACGGTACTCAATTCGACGCGTATGTTTTTTTTATTTTTTTTGTGTGTTACCTCATAACTGTTTACTGGGTGGACTGATTTCGATGATTCTTTTTTTATATGAAAGCTGATACTTCTCGTGTGGTCCCATATGAATTTGATCAAGGTCAGACCAATAGTTTTTGAGTTATTTGAGTTACTCTTAATAACTTATATTGAAGTCGGCTGTACAAAATTTTTAATTTAAATTATACTGATACTATTTTGGTTACCGTTTTTGTAGTAATTCTTATTCTACCCGCAAATTCGCTATGCTACGAAAAAATCCCAAAATTCCAAAAAATCACTAATTATGTAAAAGTGCCTCCAGTTTTAGTTTGATTTTGCTATCGTCCGGATATTTATGTATTAAGTATATTTACAAAATAAGTTAAGTTTATTTACTAATGGCACATCTATAACTGAAATAACCTCTATTCTCACCCCTATTAATGGAACCCTCTGTAAATGAGACAGATATTTATTTATACCTGGATATCTGATACACTGGGTAAGTGGAATACCTCTTTAAGTGAGACAAATTTGCAGGTCCCTTAAGGTCCCAGTTATCCAGGTTTCACTGTATTTCTTCCTTGATAATTTAAATGCAAGTCTGTTATTTTTACTATCGAATAACGTTTGTCATTTCCGCAATTTCGTTGAAATTGCGACGCAGCTGGCGGACCATTGTCTGCTCGCGTTCGCGCCACGAACGACTCTCTAGATGCTGTTCTCTCAATAATGACGTTAGTCGGAATTCCACAACGCTTGCGGTTTCCGAGTATAGTCTAAGTTTTGAGTTTGAGCATATATAATTTAAAAAAGTATAATAGAGTTTTATAACAGTAACTCTATTAATATTAATACTTCGGTTTACCACTGCAAGCAAGTTTAAAATGCTTAGAAATGGTTCACGACAATAGTAGAATGGTGGATTAAATCCCAAGACTTCCATAGTTTTCATTCGCGTTCTTGATAGTTAAATAATAATGTAACTTTAAAATATTTTTTTTTGTCTATTTTATATTCAAAAGAAATTTTACCTAAAATTTATATGGCATTCCAGTTGAAAATAATTAGCTTCTATTTAATAACTCATATACATGGATAGCCATCCACAATCCATTTAAAGTTATTATGTATTTAGATAAATTTGACATAAGTATGTCAATTTGCAAAAAAGACAATAATTATTATTGGAACAAAAACTAAAATTAATATTTTGTTATTATTGCTACACTAATTATTATACAAAGAAAACCAAACTTTTAAGTGTGTATTTCATTAAATAAGAATATTATTAAACTGCGCAAATAAATAGTGAGATAGAAAGAAAGAAATAGTGAGATAAGGAAACGTTGTGGTCTGAAAGAAGATGTGACAAAAATTGAGAAAGGTATGCTGAGATGGTTTGGCCATGTCGAGAGAATGAATGAAGAACGATTGACGAAAAAAGTGTATAAGGCGAGTGTGAATGAAAGTGTTGGAAGAGGTAGACCTAGGCGGACATTTCTAGACCAAATTAGGGACGTCTTGAAAAAAGGCCAGGTTAAGAGTACCCTAAACCGTAGAGCATGTATGAAGGGAATAATGAAAGTGGACGAAGCGAAACAAGTATGTAAGGATCGTAGCAAGTGGAAAGAAGTGGTCTCTGCCTACCCCTACGGGAAAGAGGCGTGATTATATGTATGTATTACTTTTAACTTGGACTATGAAAGTAACGAAAATCGTTCACACCGGTTCTTGTTCCATGCTTTTCCTTGTGATGTCGGCAACAATTTATTTCAATTAGCGATATCGACTTACATCAAGTTTCTTATCACAAATAATTTGCAAGTATTAATTGTGCTAAATAAATGTTGTTTACATTAACTTTATAAATGTGTATTTAATTTACTGATTATTTAAACTTTATTAAACAAAGATTTTATAAAACGGCTTTTGGGATATTAAAGGGATTATAATAATTCCTGAGAATGAGGCGATCGCTACCAAGCTATTTCTAATTTGTATTATTTAGTTAACTGTGTACTCTATACAAATAAATAAAATCGAAGTGTCTGTTTGTAATGTTAAAATAAATCACTGGCAGATAGCTGATGTTCTAGGGAGTAACTTAGGCCACTTATATTTGAGAAAAAGAATTAGAGTTCTGAGTTAAAACCCTAAATTCACGCGGGCGAAGTTGCGGAGAACAGCTAGTATAATATATGATTGTAAACTGTTCTTTTTTCAAAAAAATATTCCGCTTGATTTCTTCCCAGTTCTTATTTTCCGAACATAAATTAAACATAAGAGTGACTTTCAAGAAGCAATATTTATAATCTATATTGAATAAAAAAAGTTTCTATTTAAATTGTACAAATTACGAGAAATTTAGTAGCAATCGTTTTATCGTAATTGTAATCTATCATCCCATTTCATTGCGTGGATGACGTAAGAGCCGAATAAGGGATATGCAAGAAAGAACTCATGCCTTCTGTTACATGGCTATCTACCTCGATTACATCAGATGTAAATTACTAAGACGGACGACGGGAAACAGTGTCAAAGGTGCGACACGTTTAATACCCGCAGTATTATATATATCCAATGTTAAACGTGGAGGCAAACTTTCCCAACGTGTACCTTTACGGGCTGATAACTAAGTAGAATAATTGTTTTATTGAAAATATTTATATAATCATAACCATAAACACTCACACCTGTCAGAGGGGTAGGCAGAGACTACGGACATTCATTTGGCACGATTCTGACACACCTCGTCTCCTTTACATCCATATACCTACTCATACATGGTCGTCGGTTAAAGGCAGGGATGGAAAAAATCATGATTATTTTAATTTTAATCAAATCATGCTGATTTTTAAAAAAAATCATGATTTTTTTGAATTTTTTGATTATTTTTGATTTTTATTGTATATTTTGAAATTCACGAGTTGGTAACACTTTTTGACATAGTAGGACTAAAAGTTTATGAATACATATGTATGAGTAAAATAATTAATACTGTATTAATTACAGTTCATATCTTAAGGGAGAATTTCTAAAAAAAAATGTTTGGTTGATTTTACTACGTTTATGAGACTGACAGACCTCATCGCTACTTCTTTGTTGATTTTCCAAAGTTTATGAGACTTTTATAGTAGAATAATAAGAATAACATAAAACAATAAAAGATTTTACCTTATTTTAAGCCAGTATTATTTCAATTTCTGCCTGTTACATTAATTTATATGTGTTGATTTAAATCAATGATTTTTTTAATCAAAATCAAGCGATATAAATCGTGATTTAAATCAGTCTGATTTAAATCAGCCAACCCTTTAATAAAGGCTATCTTAATCCGGCCTAATGTATCTCCATTTGTTTAATAAACTTTCATCTAGAGCGTCCATTCCCGACTCTGCCGTTCACTTCCACAATATATTTAAAGAAACATCATATTTAAACAAACTTGTTAGTGGCAGTAAGCCGTGTAGTGGCGGTGTAAGAATATTCACTATTCCATATCATAACGTGAGTGTCGTTAAAGGCGACAGAGGGAAACTCAAACAGGGTTTCAATTGCAATTGTCAAGCGTTGGCAACCATGGCAAAATCCTCACTAGCCGTGGACTTTATAGGCTGTAATAGAAACAAACTGGTTGCAAAGCACTAGATTCACGGTAATCCAGAATCTCATGAGATATTATAATGAACATAATATGGATATCGCAGTGCCAGACACGTACCATGTCACACTTAGCTCCAAGTGAGTCATTTTACAAATATTTAATGGCTTTCCTGACATTGCTGAATGCCACAAGAATTTTCTAACGTCTAGTCTATTTCATTTTTTTATTATAATCCTATTTTTACTAGCTTCTTACCGCAGCTACGCTTAAGTTTTATTGTCATAAGTGATCTATATTATATATTTAGAAAGAGCCGTGGGCTGGAGTGCGCATTCACGCATTATATCATTAGAACAGAAATATTATATATTCATTTTTTTTATACGATAGGGTGACAAACGAGCACACAGTCCACCTGATGGTAAGTGGTTGCTGTGACCCATAGACATCCACATCTATCCTCGATTATGAATCACAATGCAGATGCGTTGTCACCCGTGAGGACTAAGATGGAATGCCTCTTTTCCAGTAAAAAGGGCCTCCGGTTCTCTACACTCACGATACGAAACAGAAGTGTTAAGCTGCTATTTTACGCTGGTATTCTGTGAGTATTGAATTATATTCAAAAATAGAATAATAAAAAATTCTAATGTTGTTGATATAAAAAAGATTTTAAATTCGCCATTTCACCGTCTTAGGGGTTGATTTAATGATTTCTTACATTTACACAAATATTTGACATTAAATTAAACTAATTTTACGGATTTTATTGCGTTTAATTTAACTTATTTTTAATTTCCGAAATTTCGGGTGTTTTTCAACACCTAACCTACCCAAAGCCGTGGTAGCTTGCTGTAAATTTCACAGAACGCGGGCGACCCGGGTTCGATAACAATGAAATTGTTAATTGCAATTTTAAGTGCTGTTTTATCATTTTAAACGTGCATGTCTGAGAAAAAAGAAAAAAAATATTTCGAAGACGTGAAGTTGGCCAACATGCATTGAGGCAGCGCGGTGGACATTTCCTTGCCCTAAAACCCTCTCAGAAATGAGAGGAGGCCTGTGCCCAGCAGTGGGACGTATATAGGCTGTAACTTTTAACCTAAGATTATTACTTATATTTACCTTGTTATGTCTTCTAATGTATCTTTTCTAGTTTGTTATATTGTTGTTTTATATTGTTAAAGGTCTTCAATTTTTATTATAACTACATTAATATATATTTTTAATTTGATTTTTGAAGTGAAAACTTCTTTAGCGACGTTGTGCACTTTTTTTTGTAATGGGTAAAAAATGTTAAACTCGCGTCAGGTCACGTGTCCTGATCGAAAATTCGTAAGACGGACGGAGAGTAGACAGCCGGCGCGGCGTAGGACAGGAAGTAAGTTAGGTTTTATTAATTTTCATTTATTAATTAATATAATTTTATTATTAAGATTAGGTTTCGATCGAGTCTACTGTACTGCTTGACGAAATTATTAATATAGACACATATTGTACTTACACATTATAGATGTAATATTTGTAATATGTTTATACTTTATAGCATTAACCTATATTTTCATAACATCACAATAAGCACATGTGCGATGTAGGTTTACCAAACAAATAATTTCGAATGAAAATAAATGAAATAAGATAATAATAAATAATCTCCACCATTCCAAAATATCAAAAATGCACAACAGAAGTGAAAACTTGAATATTAACTCAAGTTTTCACATCTGCCGGCACTCCCTGAGTGCAACCCGTCGTTTTTTTTTAATTATTATTTTGTTAATTAGTTGTAACTTTTTCATTTATTTCCGAATAAACTTGCAGTTGATTGAAATTTTGCTCGTTCCGATAAAAATCGCAACTGATGAATCTTCTTTGCTTGCGAAGTAGTTTGCATAAAAAGAAAAAAATGGCGTCGCATAAGAATGAGATGATGCAATCTCGTATCGCCACTGTTGGCTAAATTTCGATGTTTCAGTTTTACTGTGATAAAGAATAAAATAGGTTAAAATAATAATATAAAAATGTTGCTGTATTTGACTAAAGAATGAGATTATGTTACTTTTTATTTATTTATTAGAAGTTACCCTCACATTAGGACTTTATTCTGCGTCGTGGAAGCAGTTTACATACATAAATTTTACAAGGACAAAGTTCTGGAACCTGAACAATTATTTGCCATACAAACATTTGTTCCTTGCGAAATTGAAACCCGCAGCCCATAGCGATCAAATATTTTAGGGGTAAGTTGTGATAAAATATTTCATTCATTTTTTTAAGAAAGGTTCTCGAGTGGCAGCCTCGTACCGGCAGGTGAAGTGTAGGGCGTCCCCCCACTAGATGAAGTGACGACCTGGTAAGACATGCAGGAAGTCAAAGGATACAAGTTGCTTGGGACCGTGCTTTGTGGCATTCCTTGGGGAAGGCCTATGTTCAACTTGACTTGTGAAGGGCTGTAATGATGATGACGATGGCTTTTTTTACAGAATAATCAATTGAGTGCTCGTTTGTCACACTTATTCTATATAAAAGAAAAATTTGAAATGAAAATCATTGCGCCACTCACTGGATAGGACAGAACGTCTGTCTGGCTAGCTAGTTTGATATAATATAAATTATATTGTCAGAAAATATGGAACCCCCTAGTGCAAAAATGTGTAAGTAAAATATGGCTTCCGTAATCAATCTAACTGTAAAGCTTCGTGTGAGAATATCCGTTACAGTTTCCGTTGGTAAAGGATATCTGGATTCACTTTATCCTTGAAACGAATTTTTATTTTATTTTCTCCTATCTGCCCCGTGGCGCAGTGGCTTAGCATTGAGTTACGGCACTGAAGGTCGGGTGTTCGAATCAAGTATTTGTATGGCCTACAAATAATTGTTCCAGATCTGAATGTTTCCCTTGTGTTATGTTTGTAATCTGCCTCCCATGATACAGAAGAAAATTCTAGTTTGAGTAACCTTATCTGAAAACAAAGAAAGAAATGAAAATATATAAATATTTGTCTTTAACTGACTAATCTAAGTTTACTTCCAATATTCTTTTATACAAGTACAGTTTAAAAGTAAGATATATAGTATGTACTTGTAAATGTATTTGTCTTTACCTTTCACTATTATTTATTCTGTGCCTGTACTATAATATTCCTCTTTATCAACACCTAACAGATTACGGTGAGACGGGGACATCTCCTATTGCAGTCCTATGTTCAAGCTAACGTTTGTGAAACAGCACAATATTTTACCACAAATGTTAGCTTGATGCCTTTACTGTCGGGTAAAGTTGTGCGAGCTATGGAGAGGGCTGTGCTCGGAGTTTCTCTGCATGATAAACTTAGAAATGAGGATATCCCCAGTAGAACCAGAGTGACCGACATAGCCCAACGGATTAGTAAGCTGAAGTGGCAGTGGTCGGCCATATAGCTCGAAGAACCGACAACCGATGGGATAAAAAGGCTCTCGAGTAGCGACCTCGTATCGGCGGACGAAGTGTAGAGCGTCCCCCCACTAGATGGAGTGACGACCTGGTCCGTGTGGCATTTCTTGGGGGAGGCCAATGTTCAGCAGTGGATTTGTGAAGGGCTGTAATGATGATGATGATGATTAGAGTTGTGTTGTGATTGTGCCCGCGTTTCTTACATAAATAATAGTTGTCCTAAAATCTTGTAATAATATATCACTATATCATGTCATGTTGTAGATCAGCGGCTAAGCGCTAGCTGTAAAGTTCATAGTACGCGAGCAACCGGGATTCGATCCTCGCCGGCACCAATGAGATTGTTAATTGCAATTTCAAATGCTGATTTATCTTGAAAACATCGTGAGAAAACCTGCAAGTCTAAAAAAATTGAAGTAAAAGTAAAGTTGCAGCCTATTTACGTCCCACTGCAGGGCACAGGCCTCCTCTCATTTCTGAGAGGGTTTTAGGGCAAGGAAATGTCCACCGTGCTGCCCCAATGCGTGTTGGCGAATTTCACATGTCTTCGAAACACTTTTTTCTTATTTCTCAGACATGCAGGTTTCCTCACGATGTTTTCCTTCACCGCCGAGCACGTGGTAAATCAGCACTTAAAATTTCATTTAACAATTTCATTGGTGCCGGCGGGGATCGAACTCGGGTTGCTCGAGTACTGTGAAGCTTACAGCGAGCGCTAACCATCTGAGCTAACACGGCTCCTTCTTTAGTCTAAAGTCTAAAAAATTAAAAAAAAAATATGTAGAAGATACGTGAAGCCCGTCAACACGCATTAGGGCAGCGCGGTGGAAAATCCTTGACTTAAAGAAAGACATCTGTCCTCAGAAGAGCGTCTGAGAGCGTCAGGCTCTCAAAAGTGGAAGGAGGCATGTGTCCAAGAGTTGGACGTATATAGGCTGCAATTTTTCTTTTACTTTAATAATAATAATAAAAAACGACAATTATATGTTTTATAATTATGTACGCTTAGAAAATAAAATATATTTTTCGATTAAGGACCCCCCTTTGTGTAAATGCTTCTTCCATCTACTTTTACTTTAAGATATTGTCACCTTGGCTTATATAAACAAGACGGGGTTGTACATCCTCGTTATTGGTAGGTATGCAATACGTGTATCATAGAATATATTGTTTATGTCTGTTTGTAATGACTTGTTTTATTTTGTAAATACTTATTTAGCAACGGAATGCTGAGAAAATTAGCCTTGTTTTTTATACTAAACCGTTAGAGCGATGTTTAGCAAAAAACTAGGAGACATAAATAAAAACGATACTATCATTTCACGCCACAAAAAAGATCGTACTGTACCATCTATCCGTGAGAAAAAACAAGAATTTTAAAATCCTGATTGCAATATGCTCCCCGGTCAATGACCTACCATTTAAAAATTGTGTTAATAAATATTTAAACGTGGTCGAACTAGAGTGCAATTATATTATGGTTGTAGCACAAATGGGTTAGCTCGATCGGGGAAGGACCACTTTCTCTTAGAATACAAACGTAAAATAGCAGCATAATACTGTTCGTGTAGTAAGTGACAGGACTAGAGCTGGCAAATAGACTCCATTAGTGTACCCTTACTTAAATAAAAATACACGCTTTAAAACAAGCAATGCAAAATCTGCTAATTCAACCACATCTTAGGAAGGACGACGCTCTCACAGAACACCAGCGTAAAATAGCAGCTTAATACTGCTGTGTTTCGTATGGTGAGTGTAGAGAACCGGAGACACTTTTTACTGGAAAAGAGGCATTCCAACTTAGTCCTCACGGGTGACAACGCATCTGCATTTTGATTCGCAAACGAGGATAAATGTAGATGTCTATGGGTCGCAGCAACCACTTACCATCAGGTGGACTGTGTGCTCGTTTGTGCTCCTATAAAAAAATACACTCTCTTTATAAATGTTTTCTTAGCCATCTAAAGCCATCTGACTTATATTGCTTAAAATTTGGCATTAGAATAATAAAAAAATATTAATGATACTTCGAAGCCGTGTATTTACAGAAAAATAGATATATTGTAACGTTGTTAATATGTATCAAAATCAATGAGCAAACTATATTTTATTTGGTGAAAATGTATGATAGATCAGGCAGTAGCCTGTTGAGTTTTCCGAATAAAGATTTTGTAATGAAACACTGGCCAGTTATAATTTTTGAAAATACGATTTAAACGTAGTGATTATATTCTCTTTGATACGATTATTCAGAAATAAAAATACGAAAGTAGCAATTTCAAATTTTTCTTTGCATATTTTTGCAAGGGAAAAATTGCTTAACGAGCTTCAAATGACATTTATGTATAAAGGGCCCTTCTAAGGAAAACAAATGGACCAGTAGTATCACAACACTATCGACTAATTTTAAGACATGAAACGATTTCTTTTGTTAACACAGTAATTTAAACAAGTGCTAAAGTAAAGTAAGTAAGTAGCCTAATACGTCCCACTGCTGGGCACATGGTTCCTATCATTTCCGCGAATGTTTTTAGGACAAGAAAATGTCCGCCAACGCTACCTTAATGCGTTGCGTTTAATGCATTAGCGGACTTCTCATGTCTTCGAAATATAAATTACTTTTTATTTCTCATACATGCAGGTTTACAGCCAGCACTAACCCACTGAGCTACCACGGCTCTTAAAAAAACAAAACGAGTGGTAAAATAAAAAAAATCACAACTGACTGGCAATATAAATAAAATGAGAACATCATCATCATCGAACAAAAAAAGTTAAAGTCAATTAAATACGCATTATTAAGGATTACTCAGAAACTGCTGGTCAGATATTGATCAAATTTATATGGAAACATATGAAAAGCACCAGCTATCAAATAAAAAAATATCATCAAAATCAATTCAAAAATGTTATGTGACACAAAAAAAACTGGTCGAATTGAGTACCTCCTTTTTTTGAAGTCGGTGAATAAAGCGCGACTGGTGTCAATACTCGTACATTTGAATTCTTAAATCAAGATGCATTAACACCGTGCGTTGTCACCCTTGAGGTTTAAGATGGAATGCCTCATTTTCAGTAAAGTCTGTCTGACGCCGATCGGAAAATAGTGTTTCGGAAGTTGGTTTAAAGCATAAAACTTAGCATAGATACTAATGGAGTCTTTATAAATATTTAATAATTTAAACGTTAACGTTCTGAGCGACCCACATATTATTTAAGGCACACGTGAACCACACTGTCATTTAAAACATATGTAACTACACTAGATGAGGGAATGTTGTAAAACGATGCCATTTAAATGTCAAAGGTTGGTACGTATCGGTATGTTAATAATATGATAATTCTATGAACAACCGTTAGCTGAATCAGCATAGCAACTTTAATGGTTTTGGAGATGATACACGATCGCTGGTAACGATTTGATGATTCATATAATATGTTGGAGTGAAGTAGTTTCACACTTTGTAATAATGATATATAGATGAAGAAAACTGAGGAAAGAATTCATTGCTACAAAACACTATACACACGTTCAATATAATAAATAATAATTTATTTGATTGAAGCAACAAAAAGGCCACCATCTCAGCAAAATGTATAGCCTTTTTTTTCATGGGACTTACGCTTACCAGCCTCGCAGGGACAAGGACGGGTTATATCAGACTCGCAGCGACTAACACCCCATGGTGTTCTACCTTCACCACATATTGGCAGGGCCACGGGGACGCTTTCACACACATCCACGACCCTACCAGCGCTCGCCATCCCCTGCCAGCCCCTCCTTGGGGGAGGACTTCACCTCCCCTTTCTCCTTCACAGGCAAGGCGCACCAGGAACACACGGCACGCCTTCCTTCACTGCATCCAACTACTCCTGCGTAACGGGCCCTCCCGAGTCCGATACGTGGAGGCCATGGGGCCAGGAAAATCGAGCGCTCAGTAGCACCTTCCCGACCTCAGCAATGGATCTCGTCTTTGGCTCCGCCGCCAACCAAATTTCGGCCGCAGAGGGTAGGGAGGGCGGCGCCTTGCAATACCGACACTTCTCTCCCTCCGCGGCCCCACTACCACGGCATCAACGGTGCGGCCCCGTCAGAGTCGCGGAGGATAGGGCGAGTGGCGCATCACCATACCAACACTTCTCTTCCCCCGTGACTCTACATCGGCTGCAGCGGTAGGGGCACCCCCCTCGCCGCAGCCCACCGACACACATCCGAAGTGGGCTCGCCAAGCCCACTCGGCGTGGCCACCTCGAGCCGTCCCTACACTACAGGCCAGCCAAGGGGTTCCTCTTTGTTCATCGTGGGTGACCAAGCCACGGCTACTAAACCCCCCGCCACGACAAGGCGGGAACCGGTTCGGGGGGGGACACGTGTATAGCCTAACTAGCTTATCGGTTAAACCGACAACGTTGAATGCCGTTTTTACCGTTTTATTTACATGGTTGAGTCATGTTGCAGCTATATTATTGGTATAGTTGTAACACGAATGGGTCGGCTCGATCGGGTAAGGAACACGCTCTCACAGAATACCAGCGTAAAATAGCAACTTAACGCTGATCTGTTTCGTATTATGAGTGTAGAGAACCGGAAACTCTTTTTACTCGAAATGAGGCTAAGTATTCACGGGTGACAACGCATCTGCGTTTTGATTTTTAATCGAGGATAGATGTAGATTTCTATGGGCCACATCAACCACTCACCATCAGGGGGACTGTGTGCTCGTTTCTCACCCTTATCCTATAAAAAAAACCGAACTTAAATACCTTCTCACATTTATACTTTAAGTTGATTATTAAAGTATAAATCCGTTAATCCCTAATTCATATTTAAAACAAAAACCAAGTAAAGGCAACTATTTCAACGCTTTAAAGTCAGGCTGCATGCGGTCCTCGGTAGTCCTTGCGAAGCGTTGATAGAATCTTTAATGTCCTGTAAACGTGGCGCATTTACTAATTTATTGAATATATGAATTTAAATTTGTTTCGACTTGTCGCGATTTCAATGTATCTGACCACTAGATGGCAGTAACTTCTTAGGGCCACGTTTCTCGAGGATCAATGTAATAATGTAGCTTCTAATGCTTTTATAAATACACTGAGACTTTTAAGGCATTTCATATGTTCATGAAACCAATTTTGTACACGCTAGATCCACGCTGATATTTTTTATGGTTGCAGTACGTATGAGTCGGCTCGACCGGGAATGAACACTCAGAGAATACCTGTAAACTCAAAGAATAATGTAAAATAGTAGCTTACTGTTACTGTTTTTCATTACATATGGTGAATGTAGTGAACCGGAGACCCTTTTCATGGGAAACGATATCAAGATAATCAATTTTAGTCCTCACAACAACACAGGGTGACAACGCATCTTTATTTTGATTCTTAATCGAGGATATAGGAATCGAGATGTCTGTGGGCCACGTCATCCACTTACGTCAGGTGGACTGTGCGCTCGTTTGTCACCCTTATCCTATAAAAAAAACACACGCATTAACGGTTCTTACTTTGAATACATTTTTATTGGCGACCGTTATTTTGTCACTTATTCATCGTTACCCCACAAAAGTTCACTGCTGGACAAGCTCAAAGAAGGATTTGGTTCAAACTTCACACATGGCAGACTGACAAGCAATCGAAGTATGAAATGTCGGCACCTTTCATCTAACGCTGCTTCCCTATATCTGGAATAAACGACACGACTTCTATCGAAAGCTATGGGATCTTTCTGACCTTTGCCATGATCGGCTATTACGATATTCACGGAATGAAATGGGGTGTTGATACGACATCTAGTTACGGCAAGCTGTGATATAATTTGAGGTATTTTTATATCTTATGTCATTTCAAGGGTTTTCCAGAAATAATGGATTTGAAAGATCAGCAAAATATGTTAAAGTATGGATGCTGATCTATGTGTATTATATTTTATTAACTGAGGTGAAAAAAACAGTAAAATCTTGGAAAATCTAAAAATGGCGTTTAAAATAAAATGATTTTGGTATTCAAAATAATAATTATATAAATAGTAAAAGGGGTTCTCAAAATTGAAAAAAAAAACAGACTGCGAAATTTCCAACTGTGCTATGGGATACTGCTATGGGAATTTTAAAAAAGATTTTATGCTTTTCGATAGATACCTGTGTCATTTTGCTTATGCTATACCCTCATTATCCAGACAATGGTGCGAGACGTCATAGTACTAGGACTATATTAGTGCCTGATAAATTTAGCAATTTCAACTGAAAGTCTTATCCTGGAAGAAACCTATATCCAGATGTACCTCATATATTGATGATAATGAAAAATTAAAAAGATGAAGTGAAATAGTTTAGCATAAGTTTAATTGTACATGATTCAGTTTTAAATCGTCCAATTTGATGCAAAATACCTTCTACAATATATTTATTGATGCCCGTATACAATAAATTCTCAACATGAATTAAGTTACGCCGTGTAGTAATGTGCTGCACTACAGCCGCATATCGATATCACTACAGGTAAGAATTAAGTATTAATGAGATTTATTATTTATTTGCGTAAATTCAACAAGAAAATCTTTACTAAATATGCGAAATAAAGACAAATAAATAAAATTGAAGTGTCTGCTTGTAATATCATAATAACAGTTTTTTTAACGTATATGAAAGTATATACGATACTTATAACTGAAAAAAATTAAAAGTTTTCTGTCTGTCTGTTTGTTCAGACTTATCTCCTAAATGTATCGACCTATTTTGGCGGGATTTTCACTGGCAGATAGCTGATGTTATAAGGAATAACTTAAACAACTTTTATTATATAAATAATATAACTATAACATAAATTAGGGCCTCACGCAAAACCTATGAACTCCAGTCGTAAAATATTAAACGTGAACTAAAGGGGAGAAAAACTAAAATAATTTCCTGCTCATCAGATGTCGCTAGTTGACACTGAGGTAAAGTTTCTTGTTACACAATGTCATTTAATTGAGAACTGAGATTTTAATAAAACTTTATCCGTTTCTGGATTATTATATTAATACATTAAAAATGAGCCAGTAGGTTGCTCTTTAATTTTTCACACGTTTTAAGCTTTTTTTTTAAATTTTTCTATTTTTATGAACATCTGTGGTTTGGTTTATATATTTTTATTCTATTAATATAAAATATAGGTAAGAGTACAGAAAGAAACATTAACCTTTACATTTTCCGAACAAATTAACTTCTCCGCTATGAAATCTGTCAAATATTTTACCTCACTTTTAAGTGGCGCGGCGCCGCCCTGGTGGCAGAAAAAGTCGAGCATGCCCTCATCAACATTAATTTAAATATATTAAGTATCGTTTTCGATAGGGCACCGTATATAATATATGCATACATTTATCCTTATGCATGCATATCTTGGGAAATAAGTGAGTACATCCGTGGCTGATTTGATCGCGATTCTATGTGGTAGGCCCCCTTATCTGCCTAGTAATATGTCTGCGTAAGCATCCATCACTCTGTTATAAATTTCTACAGTATTCAGTGTTGTGTATTGCTTTAAAAGTGAGAGGTATAATAACAGGTTCTAAAACATTCCATGTTGTACGTGGTAGAGCCATGCTGCAGCTATATTAATAGTGTAGTTGTAGCACGAATGGCTCGGCTCGACCGGGGAATGATCTCGCTTTCACAGAATACCAGCGTAAACTAGCAGCTTAATGCCGCTGTGTTTCGTATGGTGAGTGTAGAGAACCGGAGACCCTTTTTACTGGAAAAGAGGCATTCTATCTTAGTCCTCATGGCTGACAACGCATCTGTATTTTAATTCGCAAACGAACATGAGATGTAGATGTATATGGGCCGCAGCAACCACTTATCATCAAGTGGACTGTGTGCTCGTTTGTTACCCTTATTCTATAAAAAAAATCCATATTAGTTACAAGTAACATTAAAATATACAATATTTATTATCATAGTAAAAGAAACTAAAACAAAAAACTTAAATTATTGTTTAGTATTGTTATAATGAGTTGCTGGTGGCGTTTCCTCTCTGAATGGCTATGCTTAGTCTTTAAGCACCTAGTACTAATATATATTCTTTGATTTGAGCTGGAACCAGTTCTCATTATCACCAGCGACGATGACAAGTCGCGGATACAGTTATTATAGGAACTTCACCGTAACATATCTTAAAGTAGGCAACACAACATTTACGTGTCTGTCTTTTTAACCGGCTTTCAAAAAAGAAGGATGTTCTCAATTCAACTGTACAAGGGGTAGTGACGAAAAAACACTTTTAACTAACACTTTTCGTCTCTTTCGATGAGTCAAATCCGTACCGTCCGATAAGGAACTTCGTTCCAAAAAAACCACCAAGGTTGGACATTTAGAAAATAATGTTTTTAATGTAAATTTGAAACTATTTAAATTTGGACATATTGTTTTCCTTATTTCAATAAAAATGTTAAAAATTAGGCTTTCGAAAGAAAGTAAAGGCGAAATTCAAGGGACCTCAAAGAACAAAATGATTTATAAATAAAACAAAAGAAAAAGTGCATAAAAGTATTAAATTCCTGAAATTAGGACTTTTATGCACTTTGACTTAGCACTTACTCTTAATAAAGGCCTAAATTTCGATACATTTAGAGCGCACATCTCTAAATATTATCAACGTTGCTTTGCGGTGTGGAAACTGAAGACTCGATATGCGAAAGCAACAGCCCTCCAAACGGTTAATGGATAATCCAGAGGCGAACATAATTACACGCCGCAATAGTGGCTTTACGATGCAGAAAATGATCTATTTCAGTGCTATGTTCAGGATTGTAAGTTTAAAGACCGGTAAGCGGCAAGCCGAGTTTGAATTAGTAATGGTGCAAAGTGGAGGTCATTCCATTATAATTTTAAGATTTTATTCGTTATAACATTTTTTTATATCTAACTACATAAATGCAACCTATAAACGCAGCACTGCTAGGTGATGAGAGAAATATTTTTAAAGGGTTGCAAAGCAAATTAATGCTGCAGAATTCAGTGACAGAGTCGTTAAGGGACGCCGTAGATGAAAGTTTATTGACAAAATTTTCGATATTTTGAACATGGAACAAATTAAAAGTAGGTACCCCTTTACCGGCGAACATGTATTGCGTTAATACACACATCGAAGTGAAGGAAAGGAAAGAAGTGTGTTACGATCACGCCAAATGGAAATCTGAAATATCTGCCACCCCCGAGTGTGATATGCGTGAAAGTTTAAAATATTTCTCATTTTAATGACACGGATGCCCGCTTATGATGTTTTCCTTCATCACTAAGCGCGTGTAAACACCTAAAATTACCAAAAACAGGCAATAGGTTCTTTTTATAGGATAAGGGTGACAAACGAGCACACAGTCCACCTGATGGTAAGTGGTTGCTGTGGTCCATATACATCTACATCTATCTTCAATTATGAATTAAAATGCAGATGCGTTGTCATCCGTGAGGACTAAGGTGGAATGCCTCGTTTCTAGTAAAAAGGGTCTCCGGTTCTCCACACTCACCATACGAAAAACAGCAGCATTAAGCTACTATTTTACGCTGGTATTCTGTGAGAGCGTGGTCGTTCCCCGGTCAAGCCGACCCATTCGTGCTGCAACCAAAATATAGCTGCAGCATGGCTGTACCACGTAGAATAGTAGGGTAAATGTGTGCCTATGTTACTTTTACAATTTTTTTTGTTTTAATGTATTTCCTTTTACATCAAGGATGAGATTGTTTAAAATATTTAGACATAACTTCTAGCACATACGTGAATTTTGAGCAAAGTAGAATCACTTATTTATTATTTTTTAACCAAAATAAGTTATTTTTAAATAAAACAATATCGGAAATCATACGTCTCGTTTTTCCTAAATCAATCATAAAGGGAATTTGATATTAGAATGTTTCTCATAGGTATATAATAAAAATAAAATATTTTTCGATCTGAAACGTAGACCTTCACCGCTGACCTTGCTGAATGTTGCTCATCGATCTATGGAGTGAGCTATTCTCAAGGTTTTCTGTGAGATAGACTATGAAATGAGGATATTCGCAGTGAAACCAGATTAAATAACATAGACCAAAGGATTAGTAAGCTGAAGTGGCAATGGGTCGGCCATATATATATAGCTCGAGGGACCGACAACCGATGAGAAAGAAAGGTTCTCGTACTGGTAGACGAAGTGTATAACAGCCCTCCACTAGATGAAGTGACGATCTGATGAGATATACAAGAAGTCGATGGATGCAGGTGGCTCAAGACCTTGCTTTGTGGCATGTCTTGGGGGAGGCCTATGTACAGCAGTGGACTTGTGAAACTGTAATGATAATGATGATGAATTTTTCGTTTCTCAGCGATATCAAATTTCTTGGCTTCAAATACCTACTGTATTATACCTACGCATAACGTTAAAAAATTCTCAAACAAGCGTACGATACTTACCATTCATCGTGTTTCTTGAGAATCGATTGTATACGACATATTTGTTCACACTCTCTGTTCGTCCGTCCCATTCTAGCCCTAGTACTTACTGTCACGTCAGAAAGGGAGGGTGCATTGTTGAATTTCACAGTAGCCGTAGCCAGCGATGTTTGATGAGCTCTCGACGGTCCGTTGGCTTTACTAATTTACTGAGTAAAAAGCAGGTGGTATTTAATGTGTGGTCACAGTTGAAGCGGGAACGGGACTAGGGGAGTTATTACTAATACCTTATAATTAACAAATAATTGTAGTGCTTTAACATTCATTATTAACCTCGCATTAATTTTTTAATAGTCCTTAAAAATTTCTAAACTAAACATAATATCACATCGTATTTAAGTTCACAGATTCCAATTTTACTGGATTTTTATGTGTGTATATTCGTAAGTGAATTTTTTGAAATCGTATTGTAATTGAAATAATACTTGTAATATTTTGAAATTCATCCTATATAATCTCACGATTATTTATTATGGAACCCTTAACCGTAATTAAAGATTCCTAAATTCACCATAACATCACATCGTATTTATGTTCATAGATTAATTCCAAGTTGATGTCTGTGTATGTTTTTTGAAATGTTGATATCGCCCCCAAACTAACGACGAATATTGAAAAATGAATATCTGATAAAGTTTTAACAAGTGTTTGGGTAAGATACTTGCTCGATTACTGGATAAAGGAAATAGAAATAGAATTTTTTTTATTCAATATAGATCATAAATAATACTTATTGAAAGTCACTCTTTTGTTTAATTACCACTGGTTTGAAAAAAAACCTCTGTCCTGGGAAAAACCAGCAAGAAACCCAGTGGGATTTTTTTAATAACAGCTTACAAACAAATATGTTACAAAGTTAACCACACAAAACAAATTATAAATGTTTTGGTAGCGATCACCTCATTCCCAGGGTTTCTTATCATCCATAAATTCCTTAATATTATATTAACCCTTTTTATCCAAACTTTGTTTAATAAAGTTTTTGAACTTTGAGCAGGTCAATTTTTTAATATTTTCTGGGATTTTGTTGTAAAAGCGTATACATCGCCCCAAGAATGATTTACTGACTCGGTGGAGTTGAGTAACTGGTACTACTAGCTTGTGTCTGTTCCTAGTATTTACAAAATGAATATCACTTATTTTTGTATAACTACCTTTATTTTTGTGTTCGTACATTACATATTCATAAATGTATTGAGAGGCCAAAGTTAATATATTAATTTCCTTAAATTTTTGTCGGAGCAACTCTTTAGGTTTTAAATTGGAGGTGGACAGAGTGTAACATTTTTGCAATTGAAACTTTGCATCTCGATCACTGAAATGTTCCGAAACACTGATATGTTCCATTTGGCTCATTTGGGTCATCGACTCAAAAGATATAAAATGCAGAATGTTCCGAATACATGAAGTTGCGTGGCGGACTTTTATTACTGACTGAGTCAGTGAAATGTTATGTGGCAACAATGCTGAATAATAAAAGTGCTTCTAGGTTATTTATTGTGTACCGTAATAAGATTGTATATAAAATCGATCCTCCTTCATACTTTAACAAAATGTCATTATGTCAATTAATTATTTGCAAAAATGTCCATTTACACAAAACAACAACGTCTATGGACACAGAATTCTCTAGTAAAGTCTCATAACTCTAACTTTATGATGAAAAGGAAGAAAGTAAGTCACAATAATCACTACGCAAAGAAATCCTAAAGAGAATTCAGTATGTTTTCATAAACAGGCGCTAATTAATGAACATAAACAATTTTACAAATGACGCATCTACGTAAAATGACAACTTGTTAGTGCAAACATTACATACAAAAAACGACTGTATAGCTTTTGATACGTAAGCGCCTTAGTGATAATTTTAAGGTGCATGAATAACGACAGCGAAAATCCGTACGAGTTGAGTGATACACTTCTTATTTGTTATCTCTATCTGACTTGTATTGATTATAATTATTTCACCCGCTCACTCGCAACTCGCGAGTCAATAGTTAAGTTAATCATTGTTTCAGTCTGTCTCTCTCGCTCGTGGCTCAGTCGCCTCGCAAGCGACGCGTCGCGCAAAGAGCAAAGTAATGTTTCACTGTTTCAGATCCAAATGATACATTTGAAACGTTGTTACTGAACCAATCTTTTGAATCACTTCAGGTATTCGGATCAGTGAGTCGGTTCCGTAAAGAGATACACACGCCTATTTTAAATCATAAATTGCTCTTAAGGCTCTCTTCTGTAAAAAAAAATATAATTTCAGCATATGCTGCAAATCTAAGTCTGCTTGCTAATTTTGATATATGGGGGCTCCATTGAAGCTTCGCGTCTATAGTATGTGCCATATCGATTGAGAAAAACGGACAATGACCTCAGATATGAGCCGAGTGTCAAAAGGCGTAACTTACAAAATCTCAATTTAGATGTGATAACAATATTTAAATATTGATATTATTCCCACTTCTAGGTCAGCACATATGTTTTGTTTTTTTGTTTCTTAAATAATATTGTCTGTGGTTCCTATAAACATAGTAAAATCTTACGGTACATCGCGAAAAATGTGTTATATTTTATATTTCAATTTATGGTAAGTAACGCAGCAATTCATTTAATAACAGTTTCATATTAAAAAAATATTTGAAGCAATATAATCACCATATTGAGCTTTTGCAAATTCATCCCTTTAAAATAAACAAAACGCGCGTTACGTCAGTTCGTTCTAAAAGAAACGTGACAATGGCAGCCAGAGATGCGTCACCTTTTTTGGGCCGGTCCGCCATTTTGTTTTCATTCGTGTTCGGATAGCGCTTGCGTGTGTACGTCTCGGGTAATTCATAGCATTCATTGCATTGTTTTAGTTGAGTTTTTACTGTTAAATTTGTTATATCGTTAAGTTTTTGTTTTTTGAATCTGTTATATTAGTTTTACTGTGACGGTCGTTACTAAATCGACATGAGTTCAGGAGAATTTGGTGAAGGACCCGGTCCTTCAACATCAAGTGGAAAGAGACGTCGCCGACCCATAATAAACGTAGCAGGTACGTACAAATAGGTACAAATGCGACGACGTAGCCTTTCTATTTCTTAAAGCGCTCTTTTTATGTGACCATGTGGTATTTATTTTCTAAAACAATATGTATTTATGTGATGTAGTACTATGGTAGTATATTTTTGTCATTTATTTACAGGCCCATCTTCTGGAGCACCTTTAACGTCACCAGTAAAAAAGAGAAAACCTACCACTTTGTCGGTCGGGGAACAAGAGATTATCATTAATGTATACAAATATGTCAAAAACACCTGGCCCGAAGACGTGTATCCTTCAAACGTTAATATGGTAGAAAAGGTTTCGGAGATCTCAGGAGTCAGCAAGAGCACTATATATCGCGTATTAAGCGTGTATAGAGATTCCCATAAAATACCAGAAAAGGGAATAATTAATAAAAGAAAAAAGTCTGTAATTGACAAGTTGGACGATTTTGATAAATCGGCTATAAGAGCGAAAGTGCATCAGTTCTTTCTTGCAGGAGAATTACCGACTTTAGACAAAATTTTGCTCAGTATAAATCAAGATGACCAGTTGCCAAACTTGAGCAAAACTTCCCTGCGACGTGTGTTGCGCCATTTAAAATTCAAATATATAAAGAGAAACAGAAAAAGTGGTCTAATAGATCGCCCAGAGATAGTTCTGTGGCGTACCAGATATTTGAGAGAAATACAAATATTAAGAAACGAGGGACGTAACATTTTTTACCTTGACGAAACATGGATTAACGCAGGTCATACTATGGGAAAGGTATGGGAAGACACCACAATTGAATCTTCTCGTCAATCACGGTTAGAAGGCTACTCTACTGGCGCGAAAGCCCCTTCGGGTAAAGGAAAGCGATTAATAGTTGTACACGTTGGCAATGAAAATGGCTTTTTGGAGGGATGTGATTGGGTATTTGAATCATCATCTACTGGTGACTACCATGAGAGTATGGACGCTCTCCATTTCGAGGACTGGTTTAGAAAAGTAATAGAAAAACTGCAAAGCGGCGATGTCATAGTTATGGATAACGCTAGTTACCACTCCAGACGTTTAGAAAAAACCCCAACAATGTCTTGGCGGAAACAAAATATGCAGGAATGGCTAGAATCTAAACAGATCGCATACGTGCCCTCGGACACAAAGACCCACTTAATGGAAAAAATAAAGGCAGTTAAAGATAACTATCGAAGTTACGTCACCGACGAGATGGCAAAAGAAAAAAGCATCACAGTGGTAAGGTTACCTCCTTATCACTGTGAGCTTAACCCCATTGAACTTGTGTGGGCAGATGTGAAAGGGTACGTTGCACGAAAAAATACAACTTTCAAGTTAAAAGATGTTAAAAATTTACTTAAAGATGGTTTAACTCAAATCACGCCAGATAAATGGAAAAACTGTGTTCAGCATGTCCTTAAGGTTGAACAAAAAATGCGTGGCATGGATGATAGAATTGACCAAACTGCAGATCGCTTTATAATTAATGTTACAGATAGTTCATCAAGTGAAGATACGAGTGATGATTGCACCGAATAAAAATAAAGTTCTTATATAATATTAAAAATAAAGTTTTATCTTTTGCATAAGTACGTACTTATTCGGTGTCGTTATCACTCGAATCTTTATATGTGTTATAAATTAATGTTTTTTGTTGTTAAATGAATAAAGTACTTTATAACAATAGATGATTTTTCTTCTACAGCGATCTTTCACATAACTTTTTAATAATAGTTAATAAATATATATTATATCAATCATTATAAAAAAATCATTATAAATAAAGAAAGTACTACATATAAAATGTGCCTATATATTGAAGGTTTGTAACCCCTGGTTAAACGACCGAAAGGTCATTGTCCGTTTTTCTCAATCGATTTGGCACATACTATAGTGTTATTTCAAGAAAAATGATGGTATCGACAAGATTCGGTTCCTCCCCACTTAAAATTAATTAATTATTTTCACAAAAGCTATATTTATAAATTTAGAATATTACTAAGAAACGTGGCTAAGCTTTCTAAATAAAAATATTATTAATTGATTAATTTATGATTATGAGTTTTTCATATAAAATAAAACTTTTAAGTAACCAACAGAGACAATGACAGTTAATAAATAAACACCGTTAGAAATTAACAACTAACGACCAACGTTTCTACACGCCCACACTAGGGCCCCACCTGATTTTTTCCATACCTTGTTAAGTAAAGCGTCACAGCAAGTAGCGGAGTGGTTTAAGAGCAATACATATTGATCAGTTTTATTACCCTACAACTGGTCGAACAGGTCCTTCATTTTTGTTAACTAACCACAATGTTCAAATTTCAAGCGTTAACGGGTTGCTGAAGAAGTAGAAATACGTGGTAGAGCCATACTGCAGCTATATTATGGTTGTAGCACGAATGCGGGGTAGGACCACATTGTCACAGAAAACTAGCGTAAAATAGCAGCTTAATGCGGCTGTGTTCCGTATGTTTAGTGTACAGGACCGGAGACCCTTTTGGAAATGAAGCATCCCATCTTAGTCCTCAAGGACGACAACGCATCTGCATGTTTATTCTTAATTGGGGAGAAATGTAGATGTTTATAGGCCAAAGCACCCACTTGCCATCGATTGAACTATGTGCTCATTTTTCACACAAATTTTATTTATAAAAACTGAAGATTGGCAAATTACCACTTCTTTTATGTTCCTGGATATAGGACTTTAAGAAAGCACAAAATAAATCATTTATACGAAGCAGCATAGTACAGCACGAATAGGTTGGCTCGACTGGAGAAAGACCACACTTCTACAAAATACCAACCAGAAATAGCAGCATAATGCTACCACATTTCGTATGGTGAGTGAATAGAATGGAGGAATAAATGGGATTTTATTTACGTGGTAGAGCCATGCTGCAGCTATATTAATAGTATAGTTGTAGGACGAATGGGTCGGCTCGACCGGGGAAGGACCACACTCTCACAGAATACCAGCGGAAAATAGCAGCTTAATGATGCCGTGTTTCGTATGGTGAGTGTAGAGAACTGGAGACCCTTTTTACTGGAAAAGGGGCATTCCATCTTAGCCCTCACGGGTGACAACACATCTGCATTCTGATTCGCAAACGAGGATAAATGTAGATGTCTATGGGCCACAGCAACCACTTACCATCAGGTGGACTGTGTGCTCGTTTGTCACCCTATCCTATAAAAAAAAAGCTCATTTTACTGGTAACGGATCGTATATATTCCACATTAATTTAAATTGTATAAATATATTTTTAACGTAGTAGAGCCATGACACAGATATATAATGCTTGCAGCACAAATAGGTCGGCGCTGGGGAAGGGCCTCGCTTTTACAGAATACTAGCGTAAAATGGCAGCTTAATACTGCTGAGTTCCGTATGGTGAGTGTAGAGAACCGAAGACCCTTTGGATGCATTCTATCTCAATCTTCAAGGTTGAAAACGCATCTTTATTTAATTCTTCGACGATGATGTTTATGGACGGCAGTATTCTTATCATCAAGTGGATTGTGTGCTCGTTTGTCACCCTTATTCTATAAAAATAAATTCTCAAGAGTAAATAAACATGGTATTTGCATTTTAATTCTTAGTTGAGCAAAGATATAGTATTATGGGTCACATCATCCCCTTAACATAAGGTGGAAATGAACTGAAAAGTAGTATGTGTGCTTGTATGACCCTTACGTCTATTTATAAAAGAGATTAATTAGTCTAAAAGTTGGTAAGTCTGTTATGAGTCGTTTGGAATTATTACCACAATCTTACTTGTTTTTAGCTCTAACAGTTCACCCATTGTTTTGTACTGGTCGAAAAGGTAAGAAACCAGTATTATTATAAGTATAGGCTACGATGTATTTCATATTAGTTCTCTGTGTGACAACACATCTCTGACTTTCTGTATTTAAAGCTGCGTAGTACACCAAAAACGTAGTACGCTGTTTCTTTTTTTAATCGAAAGTAGATTTTACTTTATCCACAGGCTTTTACAGTAAAGATAAGGTGGTGTTAATGGCTACTAAGGACTGAGATGCCCGTGTTCGAACACTCACTATAAATAAGGATACCGTGGAATCGGAATTGCTTGCATGTAACTCCTTGGACACGCAACCAGATCCCAGCATATTACAAGTGCTAATGAGCACAGCGCTTGTGCGTAATCGTCTAATTATACGACTGCTTAACAAAATGCTAGAAGAGAAACTCGCAATTTTTTCTAGGACTAAACTTTATTTAGCATTTTTGTTTGTGAACCGTACGATAGGATTTTACTGGAACCTTTTATATTTTTTATACGTGGTAGAGCCATGCTGCAGCTATATTATGGTTGTAGCACGAATGGGTCGGCTCGACCGAAGAAGGACCACGCTCTCACAAAATACCAGCGTAAAATAGCAGCTTAACGCTGCTGTGTTTCGTATGGTGAGTGTAGAGAACCGGAGACCCTTTTTACTGGAAACGAGGCATTCCATCTTAGTCCTCACGGGTGACAACACATCTGCATTTTGATTCGTAATCGAAGATAGATGTGGATGTCTATGGGCCACAACAACCACTTACCATCAGGTAGACTGTGTGCTCGTTTGTCACCCTTATCCTATAAAAAAAATTATTTCTAAAAAAATCCATTACCTCCACATCAGGATTTTCTTCTGTATCGTGGGGGCAGTTTACATACATAAACTTCACGAGAACAAGTATCTCTCTCTCCAAAACAGTCTCCGGTTTTCTACACTCACCATACGAAACACAGCAGCATTGTGCTGCTATTTTACGCTGGTATACTGTAAGAGCGTGGTACTTACCCGGTTGAACCGACCAATTCAGGCTACAATTATACAATTAATATAGCGGCAGCATGGCTCTACCACGTTTTAAAGTTATAAATACAAGCGAATAAAAGGTAAACCGTATCATCGTTCACACCTACGCACGAGCGAGTAAATCCCCAGCAAGCGGCATCCGTTTAAGTAACTAAAGTCCACCCTCCACAAGTACACGATAATTAGTTACATGCCTACCGGCGACCCACTTCGACTAAGTACACTTTAGTGTAACGAAATACTTGCACAACATTGATATGTGGTCTCGGAACATAGATTAATGGTCATACCCTATCGATTACTTAGCAGCCGTTCCAGCGGAATTTGTTGAGATATTTCTGGCTATCTGCAAATATTACTCAACCAGATTCTGCTCGGCTACCAAAAGAAGCCGGTCTGTTCCTTGGACATTTGTTTAAACCATCGTTGTGTTATATTTTGTACATTCGTAGATATTGATACTTACGAAATATAAGTTATCCGCCACTGAGAAAACATCGCCACGTAAATATTGCCTCAAGTAGTAATGCTGAAAAACGAGCACACATTTCCCTGATTGTAAATGAATGCTTAGGCTCCTACACCTACATTTCATACTAAATTATGAAAAATTGCAAAATAAGTATATTAGAATAGAATAATTGTAATTCAATAAAGATAGTAATTATTATTTAAAGTATATTTTTGTTTTTACCACCGGAAAAAACCTCTATTCTCAGAAGAACGAGGACTTCTTTTTTATGAAATTATACACAATATTAGGTTTTACAAACTACTTAAAAACTAATTTGAGAAACATTTCATTACGAGGGGTTATTATCAACTGTGTATTCATTTATATTATAATAACCCGTTTTTTACAGTTTATGTTTAGTAAATAATATATAACTTGGGATTCCTTGTATATTTCCAAGGACTTAGTCTTGTACTCTCAACATTATGGGGATGGCTGTGCTTGGAGTTTCTCAGCGTGATAGAATTATTTAGAATTGGGTCTCCGGTTCTCTACACTCACCATACGAAACACAGCAGCAGTAAGCCACTATTTTACGCTGGTATTCTGTGACTATATAATTAATATAGCTGCAGTATTTTACCACGTTATAAAATTTCATGGATTCTTCTAGAATTTCATGAAGTTGCAGTTGCAGGTTGTGAGGCATTTCATCTAAACCTCAGCGGTGACAACGCACCTGTAGGCTCCTTTGTTTGAAATTGGCTCCAGGTGTCTTTGGACTTCAGAAACCACTTACCATCGGGTGAACTGTAAGTTGATTTATCAATTCACTTTTATAAAAAAAAGAGCAAGGCATATTTGTTTACTGCAACTCAGCCTCCTACGTAATAATATTTTTGATGAAGAGAATTTCCGCAAAGTACTTTCTGTACAACCAATCATTACGATTACGTAACTGTAACCTAAGGTGATCACAGTCCGATATATAGTTACTTACTATATTTCTATAGTTCATTTGTAGTTAAACTCAAAGATACGATTTTTATTACTGCATATTTTAATGCTACGACGTATAGAGTATCGCATGAATAGAATGGTAAAAGCCTTCGGCGATCGGTCGGAGCCTTGCGAAAGTATACTAATTATTGTGCGGAGATATGCATTGAATGCGGTGGTAAATCAATGGCGCCTTATCAGCGTTATGTTGGCCCTAATTGACGTTTTTATGCCGATGTTGGGTCTCGTGTAGGCGGCCGAATAGGCCATTGAAATTATGACGGCTCCGTGGCTCAGTAGCTTAGCAATGGTTGCAGCGCTGGGGCCGGGGTTTCGAATCCCGCACGGAATAAGTGTTTGTATGGCATACAAATAATTGTTCCGGTTTTGGATGTTTGTCCTTGTGCAATTTATGTTTTTAAATTGCCTCCACGATACAGGAGAAAATCCTTGTTTGCCCAAGATCCTGTTCCTGGATGCGGCAGGAGCTCTTGGGCGATGTATATAATAAATTGATGTAGTCGAATTCCCAAAATAAAAATCTGGACTTTAATTGTATTGATTGTATATAATTCAAGAACTGAAGAATGAAAACAAGATTTTTATATTGAAAGATAATTACAAATGTATATAAAAGGTGAACTACTGTGTCAAGTTAAACTATGCTATCGTGTCTTGAAGAAGTCTAGAACCGTTATTTTTAATTCGAATTTTTGATTGGTCTAGGCCATTGAGTTATATGTACTACGTACTAGAGAAGCCATTCCGAACATAGACTATGTTCAACTGAACTGTAGTGCAATCCATACAAACTAAATATTGCGTAAATTGAAGATTTGTGAATTCCATAAAATAATTATTATTACATTTTATTTAGAAATATAATATGTTTGTTTAGAATAAATTAAGATATTTTATATTAATATCTTATTTTATATCAAATTAAAGTCTTCGCTCATGCGCGACTACTACTCCCGCGCATGCGCGATTACATAGAGTAGGACACAATTTTTGTTTGGAATGGTTTCTCTAGTACGTAGTACAAATAACTCAACGGCCTGGGCTAATTGTCATTGTTGCGTTTTACGTCGATTTACGATAAAACTCGACAATCCTAGTATGGGAATAATGTTTTTTTTATTGAATAAAAATAAAATAAATATGTATGTTAAAATATCAACCGCCACTGCCCTAAATTTACATACGTTCACTAAGTTTATATGATGGTCCGTCAAATAACGAAAACATTAATAACGGTTGTACATTAAGTCGACTCGCAAGGACGACGCTCTCTGCTGTGTTTTGTATGGTGAGTGTACATAACCAGAGACCCATTTTACTGGAAACGAGGCATTCTATCTTAGTCCTCAGGGGTGGCAATGCATCTGCATTTTGATTTTTCATCGAGGATAGATGAAGATGACTATGAGTTACAGCAACCACTTACCATCAGACGGACTGTGTGCTCGTTTGTCACCCTTATCCTATTTAAAAGAAATGTTTGTCTCTTTTAAGTGTCAATTTTACGTTTCATCGAGTTTCAAATCAAAACGATTCTCAAGAAGTTTTCACTGCAAAAAGATAAAGGCATAAATCGGTTCAGCTAATTCTTGAGAAATCAGTGTACATAGAAAAACATACACGGCAAATATAGAAGCTTCTCGTTTTTACAACTCGGTTACTATTAAATAGGTAACCCGTTTTGAGTGGGAATATTACGCAAAAATTAAAATAGAAGAATTGAAACTGGTTTAAACAAAATTCTACTGGTTACAAAATTTGCTACAAAATCATGAATTTCTTAGAACGGATAAAATCTAATGTAGAATCAGATGTGATTTAATGTATATTTTTAAGAATAAGGCCGACAAACGAGCACACTGTCCATCTGATGGTAAGTGAATGCCGTGTCCCATAGACATCTACATCTATCCTCAAATAAGAATCAAAATGCAGATACGTTATCACCCCCGAGAACCACGATGGAATGCCTCGTTTCCAATAAAAATAACCTCTAGTTCTCTACACTAACTATACCAAACACAGCAACATTAAGCTGCTATTACACGCTGGTATTCTGCTAGAGCTTGTTCCTTCCCCGGTGGCCGACCCATTACAACATAAAACTATACAACCATTAGCTAGTTGCAGCATTACCCTACCAAGTAAAAAAACTAGTCTTAAAAAGAGCCTCCTATCGTATTCTTCCCTAACAGTGAACATTTTAAATTACAAATATTTTAACAATACTTGGAAAGAGTAAAGAAATCTCAAAGCACTTAAAGCAATATCAATCAAAGTCATTATTACGGAGGCCAACAACTCGTAGTTTAATTTATATTCCATTCAAAAATAAATCATTAAAAAAACGTTTGACAGTTTCAATTATTATTCGTCATAAGAAAATTGAAAATTAATCTGGCAACATTTGTTACGTCAACAAAAGAATAATATTTATTAAACTGTGTTATTGCTTGAAAAGATACGCGAAAGTAACTTATCTTGTGTGAAAGTTCCGATTTAATTTTTTGTGTTGCCTGTCGTAAATTAAAAAGAAAGTCTTAGTTATAATTTCAGGGAATGAAGCTATTAAAAACAGGTTCGAACAGCAGCCGGTAATGACAAGTCCCTATATTATTTATTGCTGGCAACAAACTTGGACTGGATGGTCTGTTACAACATAATATATTGTGTATACCTGTATAAAGCTTAGTGATCAGTATATTATAATATATACAGTGGATTTCGGGTATAACGACGATGAAGGGACCACTCTATTTTCGTCGTTATATCCGGAAGTCGTTACAGGCAAAGGTAACAAATTCAATACATTACAGTTGCTACTCAGAATATCACTTTGTAACTGAACCATAAATTTAACTCCGAAACGCACACGCTTCCCTACCTACTTAGCTGATATCTATAAACAAAAGGTAAGGGTCTCCATACTTGGCGACCATCTGTGTGGATGTAAACAAAATATAAGAAATGTTTTTGAAAGAAAGAAATCTTTGTGTCTTTGGCGGCCGACTCTGGTCGCAATATCTGCATGGGATTTCTAGGAATTCGTTACAAATGATTCATTAAAAACAGTCGCTACACCCGAACCCGGCGTTACATCCGAAGTCGCTATAGCCACATGAATTTCGTACTAAAATATGCTTTAAATTCAAGGGACTTAGATTTAACGTCGCTATAGGTAAATGGTCACTACAACCAAGGTCGTAATAAATGAAATCCACTGTATATACTAATCACTAAGCTTTTTCCTTTTCTTTCTTGATTATTAACACATTTTTGTTTAAATTGTTTAACTTTTTGTAACACAACGCATGTTGTGATACAGATATATATTAGATGCCTATAATTATAAGAACAATTAATCATATATAATTTATAATACTGTAATGTAACCATACTTTCATTGATGTTTTTTATGTTGGCAATCCAAATAAATTAATATATTTCTATATATAGTTATATAGAGTTGTGGGTATTACGTTATATAACAAATATTTTTTTTGTAAAGACAAATGTAATTATGTTTACGCTTTAACTAAGTAACTATGTTGTAAGCTGGAAATCACAGTTGATCGCTTCAGATAGTATAATAGGTCTAGTGGTTGAGTCTGGTAAAATGGAGTAATTTTTTACAGTTCCATACCCAAAAAATAATACGGAGCCCTTTCAATGTCACTCTATTAATTAATTGAATCAGGCGTTACTTTGCAGAAATTCATTATGTTAAAGATGTTAAAAATTAATCAGCTAGGATCCGCGTGATAAAATAAAATGATGTCTTACCTAGTTTAAAGAGCATTTACCGCCCTCCCTCATTTGCGTGCACTATCCCCGTCGCTACTAATCCCAACACACTATGCTATACTAGACTGGCTATAATCGATCAAATAAAATAACTCCTCATTAATATAATTTTAGACATTAAGCTCCTTTTTAGACCTTAAATAACAAAAACCACAAAAATCCTACCTCATATTTCACAAAAAACTCGGCGAATTTTATGCTGCAATATGGACTTTTAAGTCATGGTACCAGTAGCCGGCGTTTTGGCACAGAGGCGTGTCGGTCACGGTCGAGTCCGGCAAGCAGGGTCGCGCCTTTACTGATCTAACAAAAACTGTTTATTGCGTTTTATTTTTACGCATTGTGCCTGCCTAACAATACATGAGATTTTAGATATAATATCCTCCAGACAGTAATGCGTCACGGCGCCCGATCTCAAAAGCCATTTGCACAAAAATATCCTGATTATAGTGCACAAAATTGTGTATCCTAAGTACAACTATACTCCCTAGTCCATCATTCTCATCGTCGGTTGGGACGACAATCCGACTCCAGCGGAAAGATAAAGTGCAGGAGCAACAGCGTTACGAGCTTTCCGAGGCACGGAATCGAGACACCCAATTCCAAAGAACGTATTTTGACCCGACCCGGAATTCGAATCCGGGACGACATTACTACAATCGCGTTTATGACCACTAAAGTGACGAAGCAGTCATTTTAGGATAGTATAGTAGATTGTCATATTAGTATAGTAGATAATATAGGCTTTATTTATAATATTGTAAAGACGTATTATATAATATAATCTGCTAAATTTTCGTTGGATTTTACATTGGTACTTAAACTATCTATTTACGCCTATGGATTAAAATTGCTTATTAAAAGACAATAAATAAATCATTTAGAAATTCCAATAATTTGCCATTAAAGTTAATTTATACATGTAAGTACCTTCCCACATCATGTAACAGTTTTTAATTATTTTTTTTGTTTCAGGTGAGTACCCGCACTTAAATTCATCACTTACTGTAAGTAATAGATAAAAAAGTTTTAAAGTTGAACTATCCCAAACACAAGTCGGCTCGTTCTAAAGCTAGAAGACTTTGACCTTGGTCAAAAGTTACATATTAGCATTATCGGAAGGCTTTGATGAAGTGTAGTTTTATCTTTTAATTTATCGATTTTAACTCAGCATTTTAATGCGTGTTGATAACTAAACTCATTTACGATTCATCAGTTGATTCACGCGATTGATTACGAAATAATAAACAAAATGAACAATAAAAAAAAACACACGGACCGAGTGACGGCCGCAAGAACCGAGCTTGATTGATGAGCTTCAGTTGAGTTAGCGGTTCCATTGTCGCAAGGTGCTACCCTCGGATCAGTTTCATTTATATTATTTATAAAAAAAAATGTGATTGTTCCCTAATTTGTGATTCATTGCATAGCATAGCATTGGAGTCAAAGTTGGTACCTATTTCTGCCACCAAGCTATTGCTGTGATCCGGTTTGGGGGGTAGGAGAGCCAGCATAATAACAGGTAGAGGCATTCATTTCCCACGTAGTAGAGACACGCTGCAGCTATATGGTTTCCGGACGAATGAATTGCCTCGACCGGGTAATGACTACTTTCTCACAGAATACCAGCGTAAAATAGCAGCTTAACGCTGCTGTTTCGTATCGTAAGTGTAGAGAACGGGAGACCCTTTTTATTGATAATGTAGCATTCTATGTTAGTTCTCAGTGGTGACAACTTTAATTAATTTAATGTTTAGGCATTCGATTTAATGGTCAGCAAACGAAATATTTGAAATATTATTTGATTAATATCTAAATATTTCTTTTGTTTATCTTATGTACATAGGTTAATATTTCCATTCATTATATTAATAGGCAACCTGTGTAGTATTTCTTTTTCTCTGTAAAAAGGGTATAACATAAAAAATACACATTGTAAAATATCGTATCGCACGGTTTAATGTAAACGTGCACTTTATAACCGACGTAAAATTGGAACAGATATTAGATGTGGGCCTCTCAAATTATTCAGCAGGAAGTTATTAGTTATGTATGGAATTGAATCGTAATTTCATGAAAATTGTTTTCGGCTGCCATAATTAATACTAATGAGATTAGCGTGACGGATTCGTTACGAAAACCATCTCGTTTAAAAATTAAAGATTTTTAAAACGTAAAATCAATTTGAGCTTAACTGCCTTCGAATCTCTCTAAAGCGCTAGTTTCGGTTGATTTGTTAACCTAGTTAAAAAAGAAGTTCTTAATTAGACTGTTTATGCGATCTTCGCTGATTGTATATAGATTTTAATAATTTATCCATCGCCGAAGGTTTCCCATTTGAGTTTGAAAAAATATTCCACTCTTAATTTAAGAAATAGGGGATTAAATTATGTACGAAATAAGGAAGAGTGACAAATGAGCACACATGGATGGTAAATGGATGCTGTGGCCTATAAACATCTATTCTCGATTAAGAATCAAAATGCAGATGCGTTGTCACCCCTGAGGATTAAGATAGAACGCCTCATTTCCAGAAAAAGGGTCTACGGTTCTATACACCTCATCATACGAAACACAGTAGCATTGAGCTACTATTTTACGCTGGTATTCTGTGAGAGCGTGGTCCTTCCCCGGTCGAGTTGACACATTCGTACTACGTACAACCGTAAAATACATAGCTGTAGCATGGCACTACCACGTAAAAAAACTACTTAACTATATATTATTTAAAAAACTGTATACTATATAAATATGAATAATATGTAATTATATATAAAAAATATCTAGGAGATAAACATATAAAATATATAAATAAACTGACTACAAAAAGAACTAAAAATACTTAAAACAATTTTTCACATTTAATTCTTCTTATACCATGATGATTACGTGGGGCGAAACTGGTCGGTTTTTATTATTAATATAATAATAATTCAAAAAAAATTATTGTGAAACTAGAAACAGAAAAAGAAACAAAAACTTTTTTATTCAATATAGATTATAAATAATACTTATTAAAAGTCACTCTTTTGTTTAATTACCACTGGTTCGGAAAAAAACCTCTGTCCTGCGAAGAACCAGCAAGAAATCCAGCGAAACTTTTTTTTAAATAACATGTTAAAATCATGTATGTTACACAATTAAAAACACAAAACAAATTAGATATAGCTTGGTAGCGATCACCTCATTCCCGTGGGTTATTATCATCCATAAGTGCAAGTGTTTACCCAAATTACAAAAAAAAAACGTTCCCTTCTGGTCACCAAGAGTAACAAACGCATCTGTGTTTACATTCTTAATACAGGGTACAGGTGAAATGTGTGCTCGTTTTTCATACTTATTTAAATGAATACCTTTACCGATACAGCCTATTAAAGTCCACTGCTGAAAATAGGCGTCCCCCATAGATCGCCTCATAGGGGGAATATTTGCCATAGTTATGTTACTGTTGATTTGAAAACTTCACCTGCGTCATGTGCTCCTGGTAGATTATCTTCTATACATCCATCTATTACTCTATTAAAGTCCACTATTGAACATAGGCGTCTCCCATAGATCGCCTCATAGGGGGAATATTTGCCATAGTTATGTTACTGTTGATTTGAAAACTTCACCTGCGTCATGTGCTCCTGGTAGATTATCTTCTATACATCCATCCATTACTCTATTAAAGTCCACTGTTGAAAATAGGCGTCCCCCATAGATTTTGCCTCCTAGGAGGAATATTTGTCACGCTTGGCAAGCGGGTTGGCAACCGCAGTTTTATTTTTATTTTTAGTCATTATTAGTACATGTTGCTGCCAGTCTACTGATTTTTTTCCCTCTGTCGCCTCTTACGACACCCACGGGACGACTTGGGTAGTGGATATTCTTACACCGCCACTACACGGTCATTTAAATTAGTACTTTGGTTGTTCTTATGAATTTGCCAGTATTCCTAACATCATATCCTACCGCAAATGTTATCTCTTTTAGTTAAGAACGGTTTCTTTGGAACGAAGTTCCTTATCGGACGGTACGAGTTTGGCGAATGGGAGCCAGGCGACAAATAGTGTAAAATTTTTTCGTCACTAACTACCCCTTGTGTCATAGTGTATTTTATTTTAAATGACGCTTCATTTTAATAGACGCTTGTAATACATTTATTTGTATTTGTTAATCAAAATATAATACGTTTACATAGGCTGCACTAAAAGTATCGGGAGTGGAATATTTCCACTGTTCCTGTCATATTAAAATCTTTTTAATTGAAAACTCCTTGGTTTTTAAAATCGAATACCATTTATTTATTTAAAAAAAGATTCTCGGTCTTGTCACAAGGTTTTGTCAAACTTGTTTAGTCCTTGAGAATAATAAGGAACTTCGTTCCAACCGAGTGTTTCACGACACTCACGCATGTTTTTTTTTCATAAAATGAGGCGCCAACCTACTTTCAGTCAACCTGATGGTAAGTGGCTGCTGCAACCCATAGACACCCGCTATCCAATTCACACAAAAAGGCTACAAAAATGCGTCGTCACCTCGGAGGACGTACATGAAAACCTTACTGCCTTATTAAAGAATATAATAATTTTAATAATTATTTAGAGGATGGTATCTTCTTGGACTGACCCATAGACAGAAAAGGAGCTTTGATTCGGTACTTGTAGCCATGGCCGAATCGGCTCAGCATGACATAATGAACAACATATTAAAAAAACATTTACTGTAATCAAGTCTTCTTTCAAAATGACAGACCAAGCTTCTGTTATCCACAGATTATTTCTTAAGCTCTGATAAAAATAACCCATAGGAGTAAGTGCTGCGTGCCTCTGTGTCGGGGGCTAGGTCTTAATCGACGGCTTACATCTGTTCAGTCTAGGGTTGCTGCTTATAAGAGTTGAGTTAAATAAGTTTAAGATCTTTTTCTATTTTTATTTTTTTATAGGATAGGGTGACTAACGAGCACACAGTTCACCTGATGGTAAGTGGTTGCTGTGACTCATAGACATCTACATTTATCCTCAATAAAGAATCAAAATGCAGATGCGTCGTCACCCGTAAGGACTAAGATGAAATGCCTCATTTCCAGTAACATGGGTCTCCGGTTCTCTACACTCACCATACGAAACACAGCAGTGACAAACTGCCATTTTATGCTGGTATTCTGTGAGAGCGTGGTCCTTCCTCGGTCGAACCGACCCATTCGTGCTACAACTATACTACTAATATAGCTGTAACATGGCTCTACCACGTAGAAAAACCTACTTGCTTGTAATGATTTCTCTTATTTCTCGAATATTGTTAGGGTTAAACTAATTTTGTGAATATTTTCGCGTTTAATTTCTGAATTTTTAGCGCTTTGCATCTTTAGCGATTTGGGGACTGAATTTTCAACCGTTTGCATGTATTTTTTTTTTACTTACTATAAACCAGTACTTGACTATAATCCTATCTGGTGGTAAGTGGTCATGCAGGCGAAAATTGTAAAGCACACTAAGTGAGTGACTGATCTTACAAAAGCCTATTCACTTTTGCCTTGACGACACCGATATTGAAATCGAATGTTGAGACAGGTCCATCCATCCATTACAGTCTAAGAAAAGACTTATAAAAGAACACTGTTGAACACTGGCCTCTCACTCACAGTTGGCACGCTTGGCAAGCGGGTTAGCAACCGTAGTTTTTTATAATTTTAAGTTGTTACCAGAAATAGCTACCCATCTCCTGTTTTAATTTCCCGCAGTCGCATCAACACCCACGGGTCGATATGGGTTGGTCGATATTCTTAAACCTGAGGACCTGATAGGAAACCTGAGGAATGAAAGTTGATAGAATAGATAGCATGTAGAATAGATGAATTCTTTACTTTTAGCAGTCTCTATTGTCTTTTATATAATAATGTGAGACAACCCTCACCGAGCACGATCCGAGGCATCCAATCTTTACGCTCTTTTTATACTTTGCCACTTTTTATTTATCTTTATTCTCCTCCCTGCATCGTTTTGTTTCTGCCGACCGCGGCTTATCGTCGACAGATTATGCCTGCTTCTAGACAATTTTTGTTTCTTTTTTTTTTACATGCGATATTTATAAACGGCGATCTCTGACAGATATCGAGTGCCCGAGGACAATTTATCCTCGGCCTTAAAGACTACCTGCAACATCTTAAATCGAAGATCGGACATCTGTATTTTAATTACTTTTACGATATGAATGCGTTATAATGTTTCTGCTTCGAGACGAGTCGCTTACGTTATTGTGTTTTAACAAAAAATAATAAAAGGTTTTATGTTTTTATTTCTAACTGAAGAAGTTATATGAAAGGTATAAAATAGCTTAATATAGATTCTTAGTTATATCCATTACATTTATTCTTGTGGGTGTAATTTTTTTTATTGAATAAGGGTAACAAACGAGCACACATTCCACCTGATAGTAAATGAATTTTGTGGCCTATAGACTTTTACAAATTACCTCAACTAAAAATCAAAATAGGAATAAAATACCCAAAAGTTCTCCATCATCCCATCATCCAATATCTAATAGGCGACAGAGTGACATTGAAATAGGAATAGTTTAAAATTAAAAATATTGTACAGCCGACTTCAATATAAGTTATTAAGAATAATTCAAAAACTATTTGTGTGACCTTGATGAAATTCATATGGGACGACACGAGAAATATCTATTAATATATATTAAAAGAAGAATCATCGAAATCGGTTCACCCAGTAAAAATTTATGAGGTAACACACATAAAAAAACATACAGTCGAATTGAGTACCGTCTCCTTTTTAAAAGTCGGCAGAAAGGCAGTACTATGTTTCGGAACTCAAGATAATAAAAAAACTAAGGTTGTCAATCAGTTAATAGAAAACAACCATATTAATGGAAATATTTTTAATTTATTTGTGCTTTCATAACATTAATTTTAACCAGAAAAACCAATAAATGGCGGTTATTATAAAAGAACATAATTAAGCTTATTTTATCAAAGATATTATCACATAATCGTTCTCCCATCTGTTCCACGGGATCGAAGATTCCAAGATCTCTCGTTCAATGTACCAGATAAGACAAAAACAAGGTCGTCCGGTAATAACATTACTGTTTGACAAGCACAGCCATCTCAATTAATGGCCGACAGGCCAACTAAGCCCATAATGGTCAGATAGTAACGACAGATAAAGTCAATTTTTGTAACTCTCGCTACGTGTACATAAATATTTTGAATGAATGAGACGTAATGTACCATTGCTGACAAAAACGATTACAAAACAATTCCATTAAGATGTCGAACGGTAAGAGATTGAATGGTTTGTAGGACAATAACTACATATTTCGATTTTTAAAAGTAATGTTTGGTATTGAGACACAAATTTAATGAATGTATGGAGCAGAATTGAAACTTATAATATATTGATAAATTTAATTGATAAAAATATATTGATTTTCTTCCGACTTCAAAAAGGAGCCGGTACTCAATTCGACTGTATGTTTTTTTATGTGTGTTACCTCATAACTTTTTACTGGGTGAACCGATTTCGATGATTCTTGTTTTTATTTGAAAGCTGGTATTTCACATGTGGTCCCATATAAATTTGATCATGGTCTGACCAATAGTTTTTGAGTTATTCTTAATAGTTTATATTGAAGTCGGTTGTACAAATTTTTTAATTTTAAATTATTCACCCATTAAAAATTGGCTTGCTATGTAGTTGCAGCGTAAATGAATTCACAGCCCCATACCATCCCATGGGTGTCGTGAGAAGCGACTGTTGGTAATGAAACAGAAGATGAGCAGCAGCATTCAATCAAAACTGCGATTCCACTTGCCACGGTAGCTATGGTATATATGATGCGATCTATGGGAGAGGCTCATGTTAAACAGGGGTTTTTTATAGCCTGCAATGAATGAATGAAAGAATAACATTTTTCTAAATGTTTATCCTGTAAATGTTTCAGTCGATAGTTGAACAAACAAAGTAATAAAAAATAAACCTTGGTATATAAAAATTACGTGTCACAATGTTGGTCCGCGATGAAATCCTGTATTATATTTTATTTATATTTTGTACACCGTGTGCAGTTTGGTCCGAGAGATAGGATACTTTTTATCCCGATATGTGACCTTCAATATTTTTTTTCATAGGAAGGGTCGTCGGAAAGGGCAAAACAACGTCTACCGTTCCAGCTAGTAATATATATATATATATATATATATGTATTATTTTAGAAATCTAATTAAATCTGATTTCGTTAAATATGTTATTTGCCTCTGACGAACTTAATGTAGTTTTGGTTATTTCGGCTATAAACGATAAAGGAATATGATGGATATGGGATATGATTTATTTATTTTTTCTAGCCACACGTAGCTACTCTACTCAGATGGTAGAGCCATGCTGCAGTATTATGGTTGTAGCATGGATAGGTCGGCTCGGTCAGGGATGGACCACGCTATCACAGAATATCAGCGTAAAATAGTAGCTCAACACTGCTGTGTTTCGTATGGTGAGTGTAGAGAGCCGGAAACTCCTTTTTACTGGAAGCGAGGCAATCTATCTTAGTCCTCAGGGGTGACAACGCATCTGCATTTTGATTCTTTATCGAGAAAAGATGTAAATATCTATGGACCACAGCATCCACTTACCGTCAGGTGGACCGTGTACTCCTTTGTCAAACTTATTCTATAGAAAAAGCTACAATACAATTTTTTTTTCAAAATTCCTTCTGCTATATTTAATTAGTTGATATATTCGAACTGCATAGAAATATTGCCATATTATTCACATAGTCTCTACTAAACCAGCATTATTTTTTTCAATATACGATTCACTTGAATTCTCTTTTTTTTTCTTTTTTAAATATTGCCACTTTCATACTGTCTCTACTAAACTACCAATTTTAAAGCTAGACGATTGACTTGACTTCTTATTATTATTTTTTAGTTAGTGCCATATACATTATACGTGTGCCGTGTAATGGCGGTTAAGAATATCCACTACCCCATATCTTCCCGTGGGTGTTGTAAAAGGCGACAAAGGGAAACAGGCAGGAGATGGGAAGCAGCATCTTCCTGGTAATGGCCAAAATTACAATAAAAAAACTGCGGTTGCCAACCCACTCGCCAAGCGTGGCAACTATGGCAATATACCCCCCATGATGAAAGTAACGAAGAGACGGCCCCCAGTCCCCGGCGGCCCCGCTATTCCTGGCTACGGTGGTGACCATGGTAACGGTGGGGCATGGTGTGCTAAGAATCTCCGGTGGAGGTTCAGTTGCCACCTACGACGACTCGACCTGGCAACATACAACGCACGCACCCTGAGGACTGACGAGAAGATTGTGGAGCTGGAAGAAGAGATAGACAAGTTACGCTGGCATATTATAGGATTATCCGAAGTCCGAAGAGAGGGGGAGGACACGGTAATCCTCGAATCCGGCACCTTGCTCTATTACCGGGAGAGCGACCATCTGTCCCAAGGAGGTGTCGGATTTATCGTCCACAAGTCTCTCGTTAACAACGTTGTAAAGATTGAGAGTGTGTCGACGAGGGTTCCGTACCTTATACTCAGAATCACCAAACGGTATTCGCTGAAGGTCATATAGGTTTACGCACCAACCTCAGCACACCCCGATGAGGAGGTGGAGGAAATGTATGAGGATATCTCTAGAGCCACGCATTCCTCCAAAACCCAATATACGGTGTTAATGGGAGACTTCAATGCAAAACTAGGCACAAGAGAGAACGGTGTGCTGAAAGTGGGGAAATTTGGAATAGGGCAACGGAACCCAAGGGGCCAGCAGCTGGCCGACTTCATGGAGAAAGAGGGACTCTTTATGATGAACTCTTTCTTCCAGAAGCGGCCCCACAGGAAGTGGACCTGGTCGAGCGAAGACAGTTTGACAAAAATGAGATTGACTTCATTATGACGACCAGACGACAACTGTTCAGTGATGTCTCAGTGATCGCGAGGGTGAAAACCGGCAGCGATCACCGAATGGCTAGAGGCACACTGAACCTAAACGTTAAGTTGGAGAGGTCTCGTCTAATGAAGTCAACGCTCCGTCCCCCTCGTGCCCTAATCCAAAGTCCCGAAACCTTTCAGCTCGAATTACAAAACCGCTTTCAGTGCCTAGAAGACTGCAATGAAGTGGACGATTTGAATGACAAGCTCGTGGCAACTGTTCATGCGGTCGGAGCTAAGTTCTGTAAGATCTTACCGCCTTACGCCGCAGAAGAACACAAAAACTCTCCGATCACACTCTTAAACTCATGGCTGTTAGGCGGGAGATGAAGCTACATTCTTCAACAGATTTGACAGCATACAGGCAACTGAACAGACAGATCTCCAAATGCATGCGGCGGGACTTACGAAACTTCAATACAGCTCGTATTGAAGAATCGATCGAGCGGAACCAAGGCTCCAAAGTCTTTGCCAGAGATCTGTCTGCCAGAAAGAGCCAACTGTCAAAGCTGAAGACCGAATGTGGCAGCATCGTTTCCGGGGCACCTGAGATTTTGAGTGAGATTGAGAGGTTCTATGGGCAGCTGTACACGTCATCGTTGGAGCCACACGCAAGTGTGAGTAACGATCCAAGAGCGAGTCTTATCCGACACTATTTCGAAGATATCCCGGACGTCAGTCTGTGCGAGATTAGAATAGCTCTCCAGCACCTTAAAAACGGCAAGGCCCCAGGCGAGGATGGAATTACAGCGGAGCTTCTGAAAGCGGGTGGAAAACCGGTACTTGAAGTCCTTCAGAAGCTCTTTAATTCCGTTCTCCATGGTAGCATTACACCGGAGGCGTGGAGCAGAAGTGCGGTGGTCTTGTTCTTCAAGAAAGGCGACAACGCTCTCTTGAAGAACTACAGCCCGATTTCCCTTCTGAGCCGCGTCTACGTGCTGTTTTCTAGAGTCATTACGAATCGTCTCGCGCGCAGACTTGACGACTTCCAGCCTCCCGAAAAAGCCGGTTTCCAAAAAGGCTTTAGCACCATAGACCACATACATACTCTTCGGCAAATTGTACAGAAGTCCGAGGAGTACAATTTGCCAGTATGTCTGGCGTATGTGGACTATGAGAAAGCCTTTGATTCCGTCGAAATTTGGGCGGTGCTGCAGTCCCTTTAGCGGTGCCAAGTTGACTGTCGGTATATCGAAGTGTTGAAGTGCTTGTACAGTAGGGCTACGATGGCTATCCGAGTACAGAACCAGAGTACGAAACCTATCCAATTGCAGAGAGGTGTAAGACAGGCTGACATTATATCCCCGAAACTCTTCACCGCTGCATTGGAAGACGTTTTCAAGCTTCTGGACTGGATAGGATACGGTATCAACATCAATGGCTAGTACATCACTCACCTTCGATTTGCCGACGATATAGTCCTTATGGCAGAATCGCTGGAGGACCTAAGCACTATGCTCAATGACCTCAATAGTGTTTTCCAACGGATATGTCTTAAGATGAACATGGACAAAACAAAGATCATGTTTAATGTCCATGTCACACCTATGCCGGTAGTTATTGGGAACAGTAAGCTCGAAGTTGTTGACGAGTATGTTTACCTGGGACAAATAGTCCGACTAGGTAAGTCCAACTTCGACCGAGAGGTCAATCGACGGATTCAACTCGGTTGGGCAGCGTTCGGGAAATTACGGCACTTCTTCTTGTCAGGTATACCTCAAAACTTGAAAACGAGACTGTACACCCTGTGCGTGTTGCCAGTGATGACATACGGAACTGAGACGTGGTCCTTCACTGCTGGCCGGATGAGGAAGCTCAAGGTCGCTCAGAGAGCTATGGAGAGGGCTATGCTCGGAGTTTCTCTGCGTGATAAACTCAGAAATGAGGATATCCGCAGTAGAACCAGAGTGACGGACATAGCCCAACGGATTAGTAAGCTGAAGTGGCAAAGGGCCCGCCATATAGCTCGAAGAACCGACAACCGATGGGGAAGAAAGGTTCTCGAGTGGCAGCCTCGTACCGGCAGGCGAAGTGTAGGGCGTCCCCCTACTAGATGGAGTGACGATCTGGTAAGATATGCAGGAAGTCGATGGATGCACGTGGCTTAGGATTCTTTGAGGGAGGCCTATGTTCAGCAGTGGACTTGTGAAGGGCTGTAATGATGATGATGATGATGACAGTATACGTAGTACAGCCATACTGCAGCTCGACTGGGGACTACGCTCTCAGAGAATACCAGCGTAAAATGGCAGCTTAACGTGTTTTGCAAGGTGAGAGTAGAGAACCGGTGACCCTTTTTATTGGAAATGAGGCATTCCATCTTAATTCTTAACTGTGATAAGGCCAGATCCCTTTTTGATTCTTAATCGAGGATAAATGTAGATGTCTATGGGCCACAGTATGTACTTACCATCAGGTGGATTGTGTGTTCGTTTGTCACCCAGAAATTATAAAAAAATCATATTGCCTTTACTAAACTAATAATTTTAAAGTTATATAAAAGTTTGTTTTCTTGTTTTTACTGTTTTGCTAACATACGAGTTCGTTTTATGATATTTTTAAATGCTCGTATATGAGGTTCGAGCTAGGTGAGCATAAAAATAAGTCTATGCATAAAGATCTTCAAAATAATCTACAGATAACACAATTGATCTTTAAGCAACGTTTAAATTCACAACCAATCTTAGCTTACAAATGGAGGACAAAGAAATCTCTAACAGTAATACCTAATGACTGATACGCCAAATGGCTATCAGATATTCTTAAAAGACTTGTTACTATACACATTTGGTCGTATCATTCGCACAATGGATATTATCTCAGAACGCAAGTTCCGAGTCACGGTCTCCCCAAGTGTCCACACGATCTGATGGAACTGTCATCGGCACAACTCTTTGTCAGACCGCCGATGAGTAAAGGCCCTCGCTAAACCCTTGCTCCACAGTTAAATGGAGTTTAAATATTTGCTTTTAATCTGTAGAACTCAATGTACAGAGTAAGTTAAATGGTAACTGGCAGGGTATAATTTTTTTTAAATTTTTGTATGTTAGTATGTGTGTATATTTTTGCACCTTATACACATATATGCTAAATATGAAGGTATTATGTATATTTGTTCTTAAATAAAAATAAACTTTTCTGTGTGCAACGTCTTCCCATGTGCGTTTCATATATCACTTAGGGAAAAAAAAAACTAAATGATCTAACCCTCTTATAACTGAGGACTGTTCTATAATAGAGAAGTGTGGGACTATTTGATATATACCATTTAACTTTGCTCTATCGCACTGCAGCTGTATTATGGCTGCCATAGATATAATAATAGAAGGAGATATGCCTGGTAGTTGAAAATGTATCGGAACCCGGTGTCTCCAGTTGGCCCCTACCACCCGCCTACTACTACACTTGCAGATCAGTAAAAGCAATAGATACGCAGTCGCGCACACACCCGCATTTTATAAATTAGACCGTAGTACACAATCAATTATAAACCGTATTCCTACAGAAACAGCGTTCATTTACCATTCACCGTACTACTTACTCACACAAAAATTTCAGTCGCTATCGTTGTGCTGTGCATTTTAAAAACAAAAGCCATTTATTTTACGTATACATTAGTGATTGAATAAATTAGAAAGTTATCGATTCTCTTCCATTTATTCTAAAATTGCACTAAAATTAAAAATAAAATAAATAAAAAACGATATGCACAGGCAATTATATAATAAAAATAAACAATATGTAACTAAACGTAAATTATTAAGTACCTAACCTACCTAACAAATACAATAAAAAAATCCGGTATTGTTGGTTTTGATTGTCATAACGTATTGAAAAAGTAGGTATTTCGGCATATGGTACTAGTTTTTGTAGGGAACCAGTTTGGTGGACTTCCTGTGGCATCAATTAATTTCTTTTTTAAATTAGCATCTTTTGGGAAGCTGAAAATGTACGATAATAATTTATTTATCATTTACAAATATCCTACGCAATTTCTTAACCTCACCATGTACCTGGCAAGCCTTTGTTAAAAAACCCCTGGTTGGTTAAGATATTGTTAAATATATGAAATCAAACACACACTCATGCATAACAAATAAATAGCCAGGAGAATTATGTTGACTTATTTTAGCAAAAGTCACTATTATAATATTATCTGAATTCTGAACCATGCCAATTAGGTATAATAACGCATTCGAAGGTTTTGAAAACATAGAAGTATGGAATTAACACGAAGATAAGGCATAATATACTATAATTCAACCCAAAACACTTCACCGATGATTAACCTAATTATTTAAGCAATTTACTTTATGATCGCTAGTTACGAATTCAGTGTAGTAAACGGTGAAAATAATCAAAATATCAGTCTTCCCACCGGGCTGAAACGGTTAATAAATTGAAAGAATAAACTATAATGGCAATTCGCCAATCGACATTGTTGTCGATAGCATACGTTAGTGGATCTGCGCAAGCACAACACTAACTCATCGCAAGATACAGTGGCCGTACTACACGATGCATCCCCATAAATAAAGTATCGTTTTGTCATATTTACATTGTTTGTTCAGTCGCTTAGCGATATACATAAGTAGTGGTTAAGGAGCAATGTATTTACTACAAAATAGTACCGTTGCAGTGATATTTGAAAACAAAAATAACGCATTAAGAGCAAAAAATATTTTACGATTTGTTGTTTTTCATGATTTTAAAGATAAAGATAGTAAAATACTTGTTCTTACATATGGTAAGTGATTCCATGATCTACAAAGATTTTGTTTTGACTTCGGTTTTTACAAGAAACCACTAAATAACACGGCATTCTGATATTGTTTCACGATTACGGTTGAAAGTATACTAATACACAAAGACGGCTATTTGAATAGAACCTGAGCATTTTGATCATATCGTGCGGACACAGACACGCCCCCTTGCCACTTCTCCTCTTTTTAATATTTCTATGATGGCTGCAGAATCGATAGGTAGGCGCGACTGGGGAAGGACTACGCTTGCTTAGACTACCAACGAAAAATTGCAGCATAACGCTGCTGTTTTTCGTATAGAGAGTATAACGAAGCATTCCATTTAAGTATTCTGCAGTGAGAACGCTCCTGCATCTTGATTGGAATCTATCGGTCATACCATGAACTTACTATGAAGTGAACTGTGTTGTCGCTTATTATCCTGACTTATATATTTATTATTTACATTAACATAGCCACGTGTGTAGGTAAGTTAAAATAGCCACTGTATCCTATTACCATTTTAGCGAGAACTTTAAATTCAAACTGAATGCATAATCGTGATATTCCTAAACGCTCCGACGCCAACGCAACGGGGACGTGGGCGGCACGGTGCTGCTATCTCGCGGACAATCGGCGCAACTCGCTGACTGACGTGATATATGCCCGCGATTTGCCAGCAGTGGCCGCTCAGATGATTGAAAAGTAGCCGTGGTCTTGATAGAATTTTATGATTATAATATATGTATATATTAATGCTAAATAGTTCAAACATAACTTACTTGCTAAAAATATTATTGGGTTTTCTTTCTTGTATTGGTAATAGACTCGTACGATGTACTTTTGCCAGTATCAAGCAAAAAAAAAATTATCCTTTATTTAAAGTACATTTCTTTACAATACGAGTATGTTGATGCGTCACATTGCAAAGGTTTTTGGAGATATTGACGGCAGTTTGAGCCAGCAGACAGTTGATGGCGATGGTATCTCGAGGCACCTAAGTAGACACATAATCTTAAGGTGTATATCACCATCGGAGCACTTGTTTAGTAGTCCACACGTGCAGACATTTAATACACAAAATTGCCCCACTTTTACGTATTAAAATCCACTTCAAACCATTATATTATATCTATACCAATAAATAAAATTGAAGTGTCTGTTTGTGATGTCAAAATAATAGCTTTTTAATAAATGCATGTGAAAGTATATACGGTGCTTATAACAAAAAAAAAACAATTTTCAAATTATTTGTCTGTATTTCTGTCCGTCTGTCTGTCTGTCTGTCTGTTTGTTCCGGCTAATCTCCGAAATGGCTTGGCCGATATTGACGGGACTTTCACTGACAGATAGCTGAATTTGTAAGGAGTAAATTAGGCTAGTCTTATTTTAGAAAAATATTAATTAGGGTTACGTGCAAAACAAATTAAAATCCAATTGTAATAAATTCCACGCGTAGTCGCGTGGAATAGCTAGTACAATAATATAGGAGCAGCAATCCGTCAACGGTTAAGTTCCCGCCAAAACTCCATTATCGGACTTATTCATAAAAATCAATGTCAAATAAAGTTATGCTTACAGTTGCTACTTCTCTCTTTTCATTAAATGACATTAGAAAGAGATAGGTATAGAGAAAATTAATACGACATTTAAGTTAGCGATAATCAACGATTATAAGCCAAATACTAGCGACGCGCCCCTGCTCTTCCTAGATAGGATCTATTAATGTGGCTATATTTATATTTAAGATACAAATACCATTTAGTATAAAAATAAAGATCAACATTTAGATACAGATAAACTCTCTATCTATTCGTAAAGTTGCATCACAATCGATTCCGAAGATTAGCTCGACCAGACAGTCAGACATAATTTAAAAAAATGTTTATTTAAGACTTAGTACCTAGCACGCAAATAACCACCAGAACTTAATAGAAGCCACTTCAAACAAAACACAAGAGAAAATTGCAGTAGATTTCAAGACTATCATTAAGGAAACCAAAAACAGAAACTTTATGAGCACTTAAACTCGGACTCGGTCATTAGCCGATTCCATCGACTTCCAGCTCATTTCACCAAGTCAAAATAAAAAAGATAATTCCTGAAGTACTATATTTTTTTAAATTAGTTTATATATTTTGGACTTCAAAAAATAATAAAATAAACATAAAAAGGTATTTTGATTTCGGACAAAGAAAACCTGATATCACGAGCGAGATATAAAGTTTCGGCACATTGTCGAATTAAAAGGCTGACAGAATGCACGGGTAATTTGGGTCTCAAGAAACGTATGCAAATATGCGCCTATTTCCTATTAACTCAAAAGCGATTATCGCGTGAATATGCTTTAAAGAAAAGACAAAAAGGTATTAAAGCCTCCGGTATTCGGGTTTGCGATGATTCAGGTTGAGATAATATGCCCTTTTTTATATATCAGTTATTAGTGACAAAGAAGACCTACTAAATAAAGATGTCTCAAGATATTGCGGTTAGATTGATATCGCGGGAGTTTAGTTACGGTCCATTGAAATGCAGAGTTTTTAAAGGAGATTATAAGATCGAAGATTTGCTTGATTCAGCTTTTGTATTGAATAAGGGTGACACACAGTCCATCTAAAAAAATGCAGATACGAAGTCACCCCAGAGGAGTAACATGGAATGCCTCATTTGCGGCAAAAAGTTATTAAGCTGAGGTGACAAACAAACTTCAGCCCACCTAATGGTAAGTGGTTACTGTAGACCGTGTCTATCGACACCTGCAGCCAACTTCACACTAAGAAGGCTACAATTACGTTGTCACCTCTGAGGACTAGAATAGAATAGAATAATGTTTTATTCAATACTGATTACAAGTCATTCTATTGAAAGTCAGTTTTTACTTTACCGCTGGTTCGATAAAATCCTTTGTGCTGGGAAGAACCAACAAGAAACCCAGCGGGATGTTTTTTGAAATAAATTTTACAATATAAATGATTACAAACTATTTACAAAATTTATTTTAGAAATAGCATGGAAGCGACTACCTCATTCCCAGGGGTTATTATCAACCATGTATTCATTTATATTATAATAACCCTTTTTATACAGTTTTTGTTTAATTAAATATTTAAACTTGGTAATAAAGAGACCTTGTATATTTTCTGGGACTTTGTTGTAATAGCGTAATACATTGCCCCAAGAATGAATTACTGACTCTGTGGAGTCAAGAGACCGACTAAGATGTAATGCCTCACAGCCTTTATCTACCGACTTCAAAAAGTACGCGGTACTCAATTCGACTGTATGTTTTTTTATGTGTTTTACCTCATAACTTTTTACTGGTTGAACCGATTTCGATGACTCTTTTTTATTTGAAAGCTGGTGCTTCACATGTGGTCCCATATAAATTGAAATTGATCAAGGTCTGACCAATAGTTTTTGAGTTTATTCTTAATAATTTATATTGAAGTCGGTTGTACAAATTTTTTTATTTTTAATTATTATACACTGGATCTCGATCAGACTGGAACAAAGCAGTACAAGTCATATCATTCGTCAATTTATAATATATTTCCATAGTTGCCACACTTTGTAAACAGTTTGACAATCGCAAATTTTTATTATTTCAGTTTTTGTCAGGAACATGCTGATTTTCATGTCCTGTTTAATTTCCTTCTGTTGCCTCTTACAACATCCACGGGATGATATGGAGCAGTATATTCTCCTACGCCACGAAACATGGTGGGTATTACAACTGTAACATCTAAACTTTGTAACATTACTACTTTAACTTTATAATTTCCACTATTATCTACTTTACTTGATGGTAGGACTCCATTTCTACCTAAAAGTTCGTCGTGGTGGGTACCATTCGCTTAAATATTTCTACCAATGAGGATAAGGGTGACAAACGAGCACACAGTCCACCTGATGGGAAGTGGTTGCTGTGGCCCATAGACATCTACATCTTCCTCGTTTGCGAATCAAATAAAATGCAGATGCGTTGTCAGCCGTGAGGACTACAAGAATTCCTCTTTTCTAGTAAAAAGGGTCTCCGGTGCAAAGAGCACTCACCATACGAAACACAGCAGAGTTAAGCTACTATTTTAAGTCCTTCCCCGGTCGACCCATTCGTGCCTCAACTGTACTATTGATATAGCTGTAGCATGGCTCTACCACGTATTCCATTCTGAAGAGTATAGAGATCTAATTTAAGCTGTTAGACATTCCATCTATGTCCTCAGAGTTGAAAACGCATCTGTAGCCTTTGTTTGAAAGTGTCCGCGGGTATCTATGGACAGCAGTAACCACTTACCATCAAGTGGCCTGTAAGGTCGTGTGTCACATCAGGTTAAGAAATAATAGAAATAATTTACACAGCGGAACCCACCTTACGAATGTTCCTCTTTTTTTAGGGTTCCATACCTCAAAAGGAATAAACGGAACCATTATAGTATCACTTCGTTGTCCGTCTATCTGTCTGTCAAGACCCTTTTTCTCAGGAACGCGTGGAGGTATCAAGCTGAAATTCATATCAAATACTCAAATCTATTGTCCCTTGGAGCTGTGAAAAAATCAAACTTCTAAGCCAACGCAATCAAAAGATACAGCCGTTTATGCTGCAAATTTTCGACATTCGCAAGGGAATCAAAACCTACAGGGTACTTCCCGTGAACTCAGAATCTTAAAATTTGCAACGTATTGCTTCGTACCAAATTTTACCAAATTTTATAATACGTTACAGCACAGATAAAGGAAAAATTGCGAAAATCATAAATTATTAGTTACATCATATAATAAAAATATTTTTAATAATTTTAAACTTTTGTACATACGGATTTGTTCGGAACTCTCGGGGCGCGAGTCCGACTCGCACTTGGCTGGTTTTTCTTTCATTTAAAATAAAATAATACTTTTGATTTGATTTAAGACAGTTCTGCTTTAGAAAATCAATTTCACATATTCATAACAGATTGAATACATTAAGAAAAATTAATTTTTCTCTATGAATAAAATAATAATAACCGATACTTCCTCAATCAACTTGTCGTAGTTTGCTCGTAAATATTCTTCAACGAGCCCGTTGTTGGTGGTTAATAAAATTTGTCCATAATAGAAGTGCTTCAAGTCTTCAAGACGTATCAATAAGCTATTAGTTAAGAGATATTTCTCAAGCAGGTAGTAGGTTCGATGTGAATCGCAACCAACTATGGGCATCGGCGAATCGAGCCATTAGCATATGTGTCCCAGCTACATTAATACGGCACAAATTATTGCTTGCCAATGATACGTTTAGTGATGTGGAAAGATCTTGTCGATAACCATTTTTAATTCACAATAATAGGTCGTCAGTAAGTATTTCGATTTTAAGTTCATTTTCTTGTAAAAATAATAAAATTATACTTAGTTTGAAAAATAGACAAAAATGTTACCCTCACACTAGAAATTTTCCCCACTATCGTAGGTGAGTTTTACAAGTTAAAATCCAGACCAGAAACAGTTATTTGTGGATATACAAACACTTGTTGAAATACAAACCCGCGGCCTATAATGCTGAGACTAAATCTTATACAGTGGGATCGTCGAGATTACATCATTCTTAAGTAATTCACCCTCATCGTGCCCTAAATCGGACCTAGTCGTAAATTATTTTTGAGACGGTTATTCTGCCAATATATGTTCCAAAATAAATAAACTAGTCAAATTACACACAAAACATAAATAGATGATTATTTATTACTAGCAACCAGCCCCGACTTTGCCTGGATAGGATCTAATAATGTGACTTTATTTAGATTTAAGACAATCAAAGACGATATACATCAAATACCATGCAACTATTATCAATTTTTTTTCTACAAAAAAGTCTTCAAGTTGATCGTATACAATATAGCCTAGATGCCTACTGGCATTGCTCTTAATGTTTTCGTATAGTTTCATCACAATCGGTTCAGTCATTCCGAAGATTAACCCGGACAGACATGCAAATAATCCCCTGAGCTTAATAGAAGCCAGTTATTTCAATTTTGCAGACAGACACTTTAGTTTTATTTATATGATTTTATAGATTTTCCCTGTCTGTTTATTTAGACGCCCTATAAACATATTTATGACTTTCTTAAGATTATCGATAAATACCAAGCACAACACTATTCACGTAACCGGCCTAACTCTGCACTTAGTTTTCTGCTAGCACTCTGTTCCAATTTGCATTTCAAATGTCAACTGCTTCACACTCGAGCTGAGCACTACATTATTGTATATTTATTTTGATTAGATAAAAAAATGAACTTTACTTGCTTGTATGTTAATGGCACTAGACTTTACTTTAAATAAGTTATTAGTAGTTTTTGTTAACACCACTAAATAACTTACATTCAGCTATAAAGTTATTTCTGCCGACAAGGCAGGCAGTGCCAGTTTTATTACAGTCTGCGAGGTATTATATATGTATCTTATTCCTCAACATCATCATCTTGATGGCTGGCTGTTCACTACTTTACTATTTACGCGGAATTTTTTGCTTCACAATTCTCACAGAATACCAGCGTAAAATAGCAGCTTAACGCTGCTGTGTTTCGTATGGTGAGTGTAGAGAACCGGAGAACCTTTTTACTGGAAACGAGGCATTCCATATTGGTCCTCACGGGTGACAACGCATCTGTATTTTGATTCGTAATCTAAGATATAGATGTCTATGGGCCACAGCAACCACTTACCATCAGGTGGACTGTGTGTTCCTTTGTCACTCTTATCCTATTAAAAAAAACACAACCAAACTGTGGAATTTACTGTCACCAGAGCTTTTTCCGGACCGATACGATAAAGTTATGCCCATATTTATCTTAAACAAAATGCGAGGAATTTATCAAATTAATTTCATCAAGCAAGCAATGCATCAAATGCTTGAAACGGAAATAGTCAGTGTTACCCTTTTAGCGCATTTGGCGCGAATTTAGCTGCATGAAGTCCATGGGTTGCAGTAACCACTTACCAATATGTGGACCATTACTTCTATTCTACTGACTTCACAAATCAGATTTTTTCGACTTCAAAAAGGATTCGACTGTATGTTTTTTTTTAATGTGTGTATACTTTTTACTGGGTGGACCGATTTCGATGGTTCTTTTTTTATTTTAAAGCTGGTGCTTCACATGTGGTCCCATATAAATTTGATCAAGGTCTGACCATTCGTTTTTGAGTTATCCTTAATAATTTATATTGAAGTCGGTTGTACAAAATTTTTAATTTTTAATTATGTGACTACAATTTCATAAAAGAGTTAAATGTCGTCAACAAATACGTGCCGTCTACTATACCGCTTCACCTCAATATCATCAATTGTATACGTTTTAGTGCCATACGGCAGCTATATTATCGAGCACGAATGGGTTGGTTTTACCGGGGAAGGGGAAGGGTCACGATCTTACAGAACACCAATGTAGAAAAGGAGCTTAATGCTGTTGTTTCGTATGGTGAGTGTTGAGAATCGGGGACCTTTTTACTGGAAACGAGGCATTCCGTCTTAGTCCGCAGGGGTGACAACGCATCTCTATTCTGATTCTTCATCAAGTATAGACGTAGTTGCTTATGTCTACAGCTATGGGCTACAGCATCCACTTACTATGCTTGTTTGTCACCTTCATTCTATAAAAATATCTAAATGCCTAATACTTTACCATTCATCATCCTCATCATTGAACTTCGCTTATTTCGATAGGTTATGACGAATAAGTTTCTTGGGTTACATACATGTACCGTGTTAAATTTTAGATACTTATATTAGATTGTAATTTTTCTTGTCAATGTTTTGTTTTCTTGCTCTGCAGTTCTCTACTTTGCAACTCGAGCGTCCTCTCAAAAATGTAAGGAAGCTATGCCCAGCGGGACCCGCTCATAGGCTGATTTAATTTAATTTATTTACTATCAATACTAATCAAATTCAAAAATAAATTCAAAATAAGAACAGCTGCGTTTTCATTAACACACGTTATCGTTAAATAGACTATGACAAGCTCCCATTGCTTCACAAAAAGAAAACTCACTGTACACAACGGTACCGTCCGCTGCATTTCAACCGTCGTTATTAAAATCGATTTTATTTATTACGAAAGCGAGATCTCGATTATGGCAGTCTATTAAGTGACTCGATAAAGCTTGCGGTCGGTACTGTAATATTCGATTATCATTAAATAATTTTATTCTTTTTATTCGTCGGCTTCATAAACTGCGGGATATACGGCGATGCGTGAAGTTATTTTAACTCTGGTCGGTAAGTTTCGTCGGCTCATTTTAACACTAAAGCGGGTAATAAAATTGTACTTTGTAAGATTTCATGCGTTAAAATATAATTAATAAATAATAAATAACTTCTTTGTATATTAATTAATATAAACGAATATAGGAGCGACGTAAAAATATAGCAACATTATATTACTACTTCCGTCTACCGTCCTACTACACTAGGCAGTAAAAAGCCTGACGACCGAATTTATAGTAAGTTTTATTTAATAACTAGCTATCCGTCTCGGCTTTACCTGGATAATGCTATATTAAAAGAGCGTTATTTAAATTTTTATAATCAAACACCATTTATTTTATTAATTTTTTGTTTTAAAAAAATATTCTAAAGTTTTTTCAGATATAATCCCTCCCGGGAGGGGGGAGATCCTCTTCCTCTACCTGTTCGTAAAGTTTTATTACAATCAGTTCAGCCATTCTGAAGATGAAGACGAAAACATGGTATGCAAATAACCCCATGAGCTTAAAATATGCCAGTTATTTCAATACTACAGACATACACTTCAATTTTATTTATATTCATAGATAACTTATAAAGAAATTATGTGACTCATCCAGGATTACTTAAAGATTAACATAATCTGTAATTGAATGAAATAGAATAGAATATTATATTTAAAGACGTATAATATTATAGCGTGGTGTGGGCACATTGGAGAATTGTAGGGTAGTATATGTGTGGGTCTGACCGGGGAGGGACTACGCTCTCACATAATACCATCGTAAAATAGCAGCTTAACGTTGCTGTGTATGGTGAGTGTAGAGAACCGGAGGCCCTTTTTACTGGAAACGATGCATTCCATCTTAGTCCTCACGGGTGGCAACGCATCTGTATTATTATTTGTAATCGAGGATAAATGTAGAGGTCTATGGGCCACAGCAACCACTTACCAACAGGTGGACTGTGTGCTCGTTTGTGACCTTTATGCTATAAAAAGAAATTGTATCTAGTTTGAGATTGAGAAAAAATTTAATTGGTGAATTATCGAACCGGCGACGTTTGGTACTGCGATCGGAGTGACAATCTATGAATTGCAATACCTACTGCCTCCTCACCTCATTTGTCATCCTATTTTATATGAAAACATAATTACAGCTAATGTTTAGATTTTCTCAAGATCTGTGAACATTACCGTGCATGTACATAGAGTTCAAACGAAAGCGGCAATACTTACTCAAGTTTACTTTCCGCACTTTCCTTTCAACTCGTCTCAATTACTTCAAAAGGTTTTCACACCGCAGTGCTACAGTATTCACACAGACAGCGGTTTTACTCAATATGCTCGTAATACAAGAAAATTATTGCATGATATAAAACAAAATATATTGTATACTAGCTGACCCGGCAAACGTTGTTTTGCCATATAAGTACATTATTTCTAAGAAATATTTTTTAGTTTTATAAAATCGCGATTAAAAAACAGGGGTTGATCGTAGAAGGGTGAAAATTTGAAGTTTTATGTATTTTTCAATGCTAAACCATAATGAAATGAAAATAAAAAAATTGTCTGAAAAATTAAAAAACTATTTAGGGGTGGGTCACCCTTGTCATTTAAGGGTTTGAAAATGAGATGTTGGCCGATTCTCAGACCTACCCGATATGTACACAAAATTTCATACAAATCGGTTCAGCCGTTTCGGAGGAGTTTGGTAACAAACACCGCGACACGAAAATTTTAAATATTAGATTATAACACATCACGTGGGCAACTATTTAGTGGCGGTGTAGTACACTAACCCATGTCGTCCGTGAGCATCTTCCTAATAAAAAAAGCGTGGGAACTGTAGCATAGAGCATGAGGCCATCTATGGGGCAAGCCTATGTTGAGCAGTGGACTTTTGATAACGGTAACGGTAACGCGATCAACTCGGTTTCTATCCACACCATCCAACCGTCACAGTCTTTAAAAGTCCACTGTTGAACATGATAGGCTGTCTAATGGTAACGGTAATGCGATCAACTCTGTTTCTATCCACACCATCCAACCATCACAGTCTTTTAAAGTCCACTGTTGAACATGATAGGCTGTCTAACGGTAACGGTAACGCGATCAACTCTGTTTCTATCCACACCATCCAACCGTCACAGTCTTTAAAAGTCCACTGTTGAACATGATAGGCTGTCTAATGGTAACGGTAATGCGATCAACTCTGTTTCTATCCACACCATCCAACCATCACAGTCTTTTAAAGTCCACTGTTGAACATGATAGGCTGTCTAACGGTAACGGTAATGCGATCAACTCTGTTTCTATCGACACCATCCAACCATCACAGTCTTTTAAAGTCCACTGTTGAACATGATAGGCTGTCTAATGGTAACGGTAATGCGATCAACTCTGTTTCTATCCACACCATCCAACCATCACAGTCTTTTAAAGTCCACTGTTGAACATGATAGGCTGTCTAACGGTAACGGTAATGCGATCAACTCTGTTTCTATCGACACCATCCAACCATCACAGTCTTTTAAAGTCCACTGTTGAACATTATAGGCTGTCTAACGGTAACGGTAATGCGATCAACTCTGTTTCTATCCACACCATCCAACCATCACAGTCTTTAAAAGTCCACTGTTGAACATGATAGGCTGTCTAACGGTAACGGTAATGCGATCAACTCTGTTTCTATCCACACCATCCAACCATCATAGTCTTTTAAGTCCATTGCTGGACATAGGCCTCCCTCATAGAGTGTCTCATCGGGAGGATTTTGAAATAGTTACCACGCTTGGCAGGCGGGTTGGCCACCGCAGTTTTTTATTATTTTCTACCGACTTAAAAAAGGAGCTGCTACTCAATTCGACTGTATGTTTTTTTATGTGTGTTACCTCATAATACTTTTTACTGGGTGAACCGATTTCGATGATTCCCTTTTTATTTGAAAGCTGGTACTTCACGTGTGGTCACATATAAATTTGATCAAGGCCTGATAAATAGTTTTTGAGTTATTCTTAATATTTTATATTGAAGTCGGTTGTACAAAGTTTTTAATTTTAAAATATATAGAAAGATACTGCGGCCCATCTTCTGTTTTAATTTCCCGCTATCGCTTCTTACGACCACACCACACCGGCACCAATGAAATGAAACGAAATGAAATATATTTATTAATTACACGCAACAAAATAAAATTTTCGTTCCAATGAATCAAAATTTCATTCATCTTACCGCAGAAGAAACAGCGATAGAGACTCCGCAGAAATACGAGTATACTATGCACTTCTTATAAGTGGTTTTTAATTTAATATTATGTAATTTTTTTATTTATATATTTATATATCCTACTAACATCGACCATTACAGGGAACAATCTAAATATATAAATGTAGCATCACATTTCAAAATAATATATAATACAATCGAATATCAATATAATAATACAATCAAAATAAGTAATTGGAAGTTATCATAAATCATAAAGTAACAATTCAAACGGTAAAAGATAATAATATAATATTACTAATTACAACACGTAATACTTAATTTAAATAACTACACATTACAACCAGTTGTATAACACAATTTAAGAATAACATATTATAAATAATGTCACTTTTGCGAACTAACTCCACGAACACGACAATAAATCCAACTTCTCAGCAACCAAATTTAATATGGGTATCGTCGCGTAATATATTATAATTATACAGAATGTAAAACAATAATGTAACTGAAACATGTTCTATGATGCGCTCAAGGAAGAACGTAAAATTTGAACTTTATCAGTGTATAACTAAATGAAATTACTTAATTGTGATTTCAAGTGCTTATTCACCATGTGCTCGGCGATGAAGAAAAACTTTGTGAGGAAACCTGCATATCTGAGACACACAAATATTTAGATGACGTCTGTAGTACGCAAACGCACTGGAGCGCGTCGGTCTTATTGCTCTAAAACACACTCGAAAACGTGACACGTAATATAAAGACTTTACTCTTTTATATTTTAAAATTGTAGAACTCACGATGCTTTGACATTTGTCCACAAAGAACGAAATAATAATAATTTGTTGTATGATAGTGCAACGCTCATTCTGTGTGAAAGGTTACGGAAACTAACATTATTGAAAATGCAGGAAAGTGGTTATTTCAATAAAAATATTTCGCTGCAATCCCTTTGTTCGTTCAAAATCATAGAGATAATATAGATAGAGTAGGGAAGCCAGCCGCAATTGTGACTTCTCGTTAGAAAGAGAGAGAAGATCAAGATTGCTATCTGTCTCTCTCTAATGACGCATGTTGTCAAGCTAACCTAACATGACAAAATAATACCGCGCATGCGCAGAGAGAAGGACAGACAGCAACTCTCATCTTTTTTCTCTTTCTAACAGCGCGTCAGTTCCACTTGCAGAAAAGCATATGGCTTCTCCACTCTATCTATATTATCTCTATGTTCAAAATACATTTTCCGTCTATTATTTATTTGACTCTTTTCGCAATTTCTTATTCAATATGTACTTAGCTTAACGGCCAGTACGCTTGCTTTTTTTTTCTTTTTTTTTTATAGGATAAGGGTGACAAACGAGCACACAGTCCACCCGATGGCAAATGGTTGCTGCGGCCCATAGACATCTACATCTATCCTCGTTTGCGAATCAAAATGCAGATGCGTTGTCACCCGTGAGGACTAAGATGGAATGCCTTATTTCCAGTAAAATGGGCATCCGGCCACCTGCACTCACCAAGCGAAACGCAGAGGTAAACCTCTACTTCACGCTGGTATTCTGTGAGGTCGTGGTACCACCCCGGTTCGAGCCGGCCCATCCGTGCGACAGCAAAAGCTGCCGCGTGGCTCTACCACTGTTATAAATTTGTTGCTTATTTGGCATCGTAAATGACGCGAGAATATATTTAATCAGGAAACTATTTAGTATAATACTAGTGAAGCTAGAAATTATTACGGTTTATCCTCAATAATAAGCTGATAAATTTGCAAAAATTACAGAATTAATAGCTACAATTTTCCTGTACAGAAAACAAGCTGGACTATTTAAATTGAGGACGTCTGAACTTCCCTGTTATATTAAAACATTGAAAGTTAACATTGCTTGTATTTTACTAATGACGGCATCCACGACTTTTTCTGCCACCAGGGCGGCGCCACTAGAAAGTGAGGTATTATATTTGACAGATTTCATAGCGTGGAAGTTAATTTGTTCGGAAAATGTAAAGGTTATTGTTTCTTTGTGTAATATTAGTTATATTTTATACGAGTAAGATTAAAAATAAATAATCAAACCACTGATATTCATAAAATTTAAAAATTAAAAAATAAGTTAATAATATGAAAAAAAAATAAAGAGCAATCCACTGATGCTTTTGTGTATTAATTTAATACTCTAGAAACGGATAAACTTTTAATAAAAACCAACTTCTCAATTAAATTACACTGTGTAACAAAAAACTTTACCTCAGTGTCATCTAGCGACATCTGGTGAGCAGAAAATTATTAGCCATCATTCCAACCCTACCTTAAATCTGGGAGTAAGGCCTTAATGGACTCTCCATTTGGTGTACATAACCAACAATCGCTCTTCTGTAACAGTGTTTGTCACGATCGATCAAAAGGACAGGAGATTACAACATATCTTCCTGTCACTTATACCTCAAAATTTAAATACGAGAACAACCAGCGCGTGTTGCCAGTGACGATTAATTTACTAGATGGTAGGTTTCCCTTTCTGCCTAGGAAACCGTCTGTGTAGGTTGGTACAGGTTTTTTATACCCACCAGCTCGGAACACAGAGTGCATACACTGCTATTTGGTAGAATAGAATAGAATAGAATGGAATATAATGGAATAGAATAGAATGGAATGGAATAGAATAGAATAATTTTTAATTCAATATTAATTACAAGTAATTCTTATTGAAAGTAATTTTTACTTTAGCACTGGTTCGAAAAAAACCTTTGTTTTGGGTCTGCTACCTCTCTACGTGGTGGAGCCACCCTGCAGCTATATATAGTTGTATTACAACTACATATAGCTTCAGAGTGGCTCCACCACGGTTCGGGAAGGAAATAGCAGCTTGATGATGCTGTGTTTCTTATGATGAGTGTATAGATCGGAGACGCCTTTTACTAGCAACCTCCATTTATTCAAAGAAGGCGTTCCATTTTAGTCCTCCGGGGTGACAACATCACATCTGTATTATTTTGCTTCTTATTCGAAGGTGTATGAAGGTGGTTGTATGTCTATAGGCAAGGGCATCCACTTACCATTAGGTGAACTGTGTGCTCGTTTATCATCACCTTTATTCTATAAATAACCTACGTTGACGAACTCCCACACAGAAAAAGAGTCATACGAGTAGCACCTAAAAAAAATCACCACATCAATATAATATAAAGCATTTCCAATTATCAGCACACGTAATGCAACATTAAAATTTTCAATAATTAAGATAATTTCAACCCAAGCACATTTTATGACTCGCTGAGTGCTGCTTAGCAACGTTTACAGCGTTTGAATTTAATGTTATTTATAAATTGGCAACTATTTCTACCCTGTTTGTAGAAATAAACTTTGGTACAAAAAGTTAAACTAAGTGAAACAATATCAACACGAGTTCGATGCTCGCCGGCACCAATGAAATTGTGAATTGCAATTTTACGTGCTGATTGACCACGTGCTCGGCGGTGAAGGAAAACATCGTGAGGAAACCTGCATGTCTGAGAAATTTAAAAAAATATTTAGAAGACGTCATTGGGACAGCGCGGTGGACATTACCTTAAAACCCTCTCAGAAATGAGATGAGGCCTATGCCTAGCAGTAAGACGTAATACAAAGACTGTACTTTACTTTTTATGTATTTTGCAACTCTAGGAATTATGATGCATTAACATTTGTATAATGGCGTACCGTGTAGTAGTTGTTGATGAGTATGTTTACCTGGGACCAGGGTTGGCAATGTTTAAAACGTTTGTTTAAAGCAAGTGTTTAAAACACTTTAAAACACTGGAAAAAATACATACCTGTTTAAAACACGTTTTAAAACATTTTGTTTTAAACACGTTTAAAACATATATAAAAAACGTTAAGTTTTACAACATTATAATTAATCCTAACTAATTTATTTCGTACTTTTTAAAACATTTTATTGGCAAAATTATAATTTTAAGGTATATTGTAAATTGTGATGGCAATTCTAGCTGGCGGCTGACGGGGATTACCCCAGCAGACTACAATGAGAGAACGAGTAAGGTATTTTTCTACTCTGAGTAAATGGGAAAGGGATGAAGATAGTTCGCTCCGCTTGTATTGTACTGCGGTATTTTTCTTATTGTCATTGTAGATTATTCAGTGAGACTGTAATGACTAGTGAGTGATAGATAATTTGATTGAGTTTCGTTCGTTTAGTATTTATTTGTTTGATTTGTTATCAATCTGGAATACTCTGGATCTGCATTCTGCCTGCCTGCCCTTCCAAAAGAAAGAATGTCTACAGGACGAAAAAAGGATTCGCTTTGGCAGTACTTCACAGAACTGCCTGCATCTACAACAGGGGGTGGTGCAAAAACACTCAGGGTGAAGTGCAAGTATTGCGGGAAAGACTTGGTATGGTAAAAAAATGTTTTAAACATGTTTTAAACGTGTTTAAAACATGTTTAAAACATTTCAAATAAAACATTTATGAAAAATTGATTTAAAACGTGTTTTTTTTGTTTTTTGATTTAAACATGATGTTTTGTTCTTTTTTAAAAAAACTGTTTTTTTTCCAACCCTGCCTGGGACAAATAGTCCGACTAGATAAGTCCAATTTCGACCCAGAGGTCAATCGACGGATTCAACTCGGTTAACAACAACTACGACACATCTTCTCGTCAGCTATACCTCAAAACCTAAAAACGAGATTGTACAACCAGTGCGTGTTGCCAGTGATGACTTATGGAACTGAGACATGGACCTTCACTGCTGGCCGTATGAGGACGCTCAAGGTCGCTCAGCGAGCTATGAAGAGGGCTATGCTCGGAGTTTCTCTGCGTGATAAACTTAGAAATGAGGATATTCGCAGTAGAACCAGAGTAACCGACACAGCCCAACGGATTAGTAAGCTGAAGTGACAATGAGCCGACCATATAACTCATAGAACCCACCACCGATGGGGAAGAAAGGTTCTCGAGTGGCAGCCTCGTACCAGTAGGCGAAGTGTAGAGCGACCCTCCACTAGAATAGAGTGACGACCTGGTAAGACATGTAGGAAGTCAATGGATGCCGGCGGCTCAGCACCTTGCTTTGTGGCATTCCTTGGGGGAGGCCTATGTTCAGCAGTGGACCTATGAAGGACTGTATTGATGATGATGTGTAGTGACGGTGTAAGAATATCCACTACCCCATATCATCTCGAGGGTGTCGTAAGAGGCGACAGAAGGATACAAATCAGGAGATCTTCGAAATGACTAAAAAAAAACTGTTTTTTTTACTGTTGCCAACAAGCTTGCCAATTGTGGCAAATATCCACCCTATGAGGCAATCTATGGGGAAGGCCTATGTTCAACAGTGGATTTCAATAGACTGTAACAGTAACGATAACTGTGAAAATTGCAATAAATCGTACAACGGCTTGTTGCTTGAGCAGCTCCAATATCTAAATAACGCTTTCTAAGCGTTGCGACGACATCGCGTAAATCAACGCAGGTGTTCGACAGGTTTTATTGCCTTAATATCGCGGGGGGCCGTTTGTTGTTCGGGAACGGATCGAAACATTATCATTTTTTACTACAATATTAATGAACCTTAAATCCTTCACGGATTACGAATGAGGTGATAGTGGTATCGACCAAAACATTGCGATAGTGCGTTTTTCTTCGTTATTCAGAGACTATTATCTCATTAGTTATTAGAAATAAACTACATCTAAAAGCATTATTATTAATGTTCGATATCCTATCATCACATTCCATGTTCTAGTTTGTTTTTATTTGTAATAAATACATTTAAAATCTACTTTTAAAAAATGAGTAAAATTATTGATTACATGCATTTGTGTCTAAAGGTAACGCCCTAATTATTTGAGGATTACACTAATGGATAGATAATTTAAAAATCTATATTATTCACGTTTTATTTAATTTTTAAAGTTCGCTTTTTTTATTTAAAATTGATTCCAAAAATTGTGTGAATTCTATGATAAATAGGCGATCGCAGAGTGCGGGCGGCAGTGCACTGTATGCTCAAGGTTATTTGGTCAGGGAAACGCCTTAAAGAAGAGTATTCTTCGCTCCTCGTCCAATCATAGGATCAGTATACCATCTCATTTCACTGAGTTCACCAACAATTCCTTTACTATTCAGGCAACGCTACTCTTGAACTCTTTGCCCAAAAACGTAAAAAGAGCGCCAAGTAAGAACCGTTTTAAAAGTTGGTACATGACTTCTTTTTCAAACGAAGCGATGTTTGACGTTAAAAATGATGATTATATACATATTTTAATATGAATTAATTACTTGCAATTTTATTATGTATTTTATTATCATATCTAACGTACATATAATATCTATGTGTGATACATGTTTTATTTATATATTTACATACAATATATGTAAATAATTTGTATATTATATTATATCATATTACGTATGTATGTATGTATATATTTGTATATTATATCATTGCATCTGCCACAAAATCTCATCACTCCACGGGTTGAATGCCGGAAAATGTTGATAGGTATTAAGTCCGCTCTTTGTAACCCTAGTTATTGAGGTGTTAAAAATAAAGAATAAATAAATAAATAAATATTGTTCACGAAAGATTTATAGTCTCGGGGTCGAACTATGGTCTAATAGTTATTGTAAACTAAAGAATTCCCTTAGCCGCAGCACCTCAATCTTCGCGAAATTCAAAATTTACAGTAAAATTCCATTCTTCAAATTTTAGTTCGCATATTTCCACGGACGCCCAAATCTAACTAACAACAAACTGTTCTTTGTAGTATGACGAAAACGGTCTTGATTGAAGCAGGGAGTGTGTTTATGTCGTCTAAAATTTTTTCTAGGTTTTAGCTTGCTAGAGTTTTATCTATAATTCCCTGCCACATATGACCACACGTAGAATTTTCTACCGCCAGTGGTGTTTCCGGATTGATATGACTTTAGGAAATTTAAGAAAAGAGTCTACTCATTTTCATAAATGTGGACCACACATGTAGATCCCTTAGGTTTTTTTTATAGGATAAGGGTGACAAACGAGCACACAGTCCACCTGATGGTAAGTGGTTACTTCGGCCCATAGACATCTACATCTATGCTCTGTTACTGAACTTGTTACTGTTATTGTCAAAATGCAGATGCGTTTTCACCCGTGAGGACTAGGATGGAATGCCTCATTTCCAGTAAAAAGGGCCTCCGGCCACCTGCACTCACCAAGCGAAACGCAGAGGTAAACCTCTACTTCACGCTGGTATTCTGTGAGGTCGTGGAACCACCCCAGTTCGAGCCGGCCCATCCATGCGACAGCAAAAGCTGCCGCCTGGCTCTACCACTGTATATATAGTTTTAGCAGGTGGTCATGGAAGGCAGTGGTGGATATTGTGTTGAAATATTTGAAGTTTTAAAAAAATAGCTTAAATTGAAAATCGCTCACTGCATCTATTCCGCCCAACGCTCTCTCTAACGCTGAACCCTAATTCATTAAATGTTATTTTATACGTCCCCATTAACAATATACAAATTTAAAATACGACATTCTTATACTTAAATCCTATTTAAAAAATGTTAAGCATATTTTACTTTGATGGAGAAGATGACGTAGTGTCTATGCATGATAGCGACGTGTTTCTAATAGCTTTAAAGGCCTTAAAATTTGAATAATAATTGGACGTAGTTATGCAAAAAGGATGCAACCCGCGATAAGTTAATTTGAGTCTATGATATTTGAAGTATCCATCACTTACTTCAAACACATACTTCAAATATCATAAACTCAAATTATCGGTATGGTTTCTGTCTGTTTGTTATTTTTCTTCTTATTTGTGTTACTTTTGCTAAAATTGTTACATCACATAATAGTATAGACCACAAACATTATTTTTCAAGTCAACATTTTTGACAAAAACTCGGGTTGGATCCTTTTTGCATAACCACGTCCAATTACAGATCAAAGATAAATTATTTTTAAATGTCATACGTCATAATAGTAACTCAGAAGCCGGCCATGTTTAATCGATATAAACAACCTATACTTGAGTTAAAAGTATAGTAACGCATAAAAATAAAAAAGGAAAGTTACAGTCTATATACGTTCCACCACTGGGCCCTTATGGGCATCTCCCATTTCAAGAGGTTTATGGAGCAATTAGTTTATACACTGCTTCAGTGCGTGTTGGTGGTCTTCGCACAACCTCTGATACCAGTGAGGGTAGAATACTATTATGCGTAAACGCGTGCGTTAAAACTCGTTTAAGTACTCTTAGTATAAAGTACTGCGCAGGCATCGTGGTAATTATTTTAGTTTTTAAAGTGAAAACTTCTTTAGCGGCGTTGAGCACTTTTTTGTAAGGGGTAAAAAATGTTAAACTCGCGTCAGGTCACGTGTCCTGATCGAAAATTCGTAATACGGACGGAGAGTAGACAGCCGGCGCGGCGTAGGAGAGGAAGTAAGTTAGGTTTTATTAATTTTCATTTATTAATTAATATAATTTTATTATTAAGATTAGGTTTCGATCGAGTCTACTGTACTGCTTGACGAAATTATTAATATAGATACATATGTACTTACACATTATAGATGTAATATTTGTAATATGTTTATACTTTATAGCATTAACCTATATTTTCCTAACATCACAATAAGCACATGTGCGGTGTAGGTTTACCAAACAAATAATTTCGAATGAAAATAAATGAAATAAGATAATAATAAATAATCTCCGCCATTTCAAAATATCAAAAATGCACAAAGTTAATATTCAAGTTTTCACTTCTGCCGGCACTCCCGGAGTGCAACCCGTCGTTTTTTTTATAGTATATGGGTGACAAAGGAGCACACATTAATCATCGATTAAGAATCAAAATGCAGATGTGTTCTCACTTCTGAGGACTTATATGGAATGCCCCGTTTCCAGTAAAAAGAAGTACAAGCAAAGAAGGTGATGATGCAGAGGAGGCTGCTGTGTGTCACGTCGTAATGGGCGGTGTTTCTGTTAGTTTACATACTCCATTTATTTGGGTGATATATTATGTTTACTTCCAATGCGTCCCATGAATAATTTATAACGTAAAGCCATTAAGTACTAAGAACTGTTCATTTATTTAAATAGTTTTGAGAGTGTTTCCTCACACTTGACATGTATACGTACGACGATGTATCTACACGTTAGCTACTTTACTTCTTTTATGTCAATGCCAAAAAAAAGATTAAAGGATATAAAATGCAATGGCAGCTAGTCTATTAGGTAAATAGTTGGGAAATCCAAAAGTGCACGCGTCATGAGCGTTTCATTTAATTTTGATGGAAAAAAATTGTACCCCTGACTTTTATTATTTATTTACGTGTATAAAACTTAGCACACTATTATTTTAAGTAAATATAACATTGTATCTACAGATGAAAAAAAATATTAATGTTTACCAAAATAAATCGATTACACAAAGTATACAATCGATATAGGCTGTATGGTACATTTGTTCTTTGTCTATGAAATGCTAAAAAAATATATGACGGCGTCTTTAAATTTTTAATAGCAATAAAAGTTATAAAAGTTGAAAATCATTTTATTAACATACAACGCGTAATAGGCTATTGACACAAAATAGGGAACCAGTTCATGTAATTCTGAAGCTAATAAAAAACCCGGTCTTGATACGTCAATATTTTCGGAAGTTATCGTGACCACATACAAAATCAACATCCGGACGTTCACGTATTTTTTTTTCAAATCGTTTTTTCCAATGTAGCAATATAATTTTTTTTTTAGAAAATATAAGATGTTTAATTAATTAAAGTGTTTTCTTGATATGCGGCCGCTCATATTATAGTAAAGGTGCAATATGATTATGATATAGACATTTTAAGAACACGAAATTGCTTGACCTTGACGTAACGAGCGTAGAACACACTTATAACGCTTTCTGGTTATGAGACTAGAGCCATGGTTCAGCTATATTATGGATGCAGCACGAATGAGTCGGACCACGGTTTCACAGATTACCAGCGTAAAATAGCAGCTCAATGCTACTATGTTTCATATGGTGAGTGTAGAGAACCAGAGCCACTTTTTACTTAGGACATATTCTATCTTAGTCCTCAGGGGTGGCAACGCATCTGTATTTTCATTCTTAATTGAGGATAGATGTAGATGCATATGCATCCGCTTACCACTAGGTGGAATGTGTGCTCGTTTGTAGCCTTTATTCTATAAAAAAAAACATGAAATTTAGGAATTATCTATGTCTATATAAAATATTACAACGTCGTATAGAAGCCGCTTAAGAGAACACTACCCCATACCCCGTAGGCAAGTATAGAAGTGGTTATGATGAATAGATTTGTTCTCCTATAGCACCTACTAAAGTTAAAGTTACAGCCTATATACGTCCCACTGCTGGGCACAGGCCTCCTCTCATTTCTGATAGGGTTTTAGGGCAAGGAAATGTCCGCCGCGCTGCCCTAATGCCCCAATGCGTATTGGGGAATTTCACGTCTTCGAAATATCTTTTTCCTTATTTCTCAGACATGCAAGTTTCCTCGCGACGTTTTCCTTCACCGCCGACCACGTAGTAAATCAGCACTTAAAATTGCAATTAACAGTTTCATTGGTGAGTTGTTTGCGTACTGTGAACTTACTTACTTACTAATATAGGACTAATCAAGATTTACTACTACTATTGGACTATTGGTGTAAAATATGCAAATTTAAAGCATAGACGAAATTTATTACACTTTAAATCTCTTAAGAATTTAGGTACAATAAAAATGCAAGCCAAAAATATAAGTTATAGATGTTCTAAAGTATTTGCTATTTATACAAAAAAAAACTGCGCCACAGTGGACTTTTATCGGAAATTTTCAATAGCATGTATATTTAATTTTTGTAATAAACGCCTTGGATATCAAGTAATGTGATAAATTGCTCTATAAATAACGGGACGCGATATTTCAAGATGGCGGTTCGGTTCAATGTGTCTGCTCTGTCAACATATATTATGCACTAACATCACATTGGTTATGCTGCCCGCCTAACTATAATTGATTTTATATCGCCTACTGGAATATTGTTGTGTCTTTACTTGGAGAGGACACACTACACATACATATGCAATATTTAACTTTTTATGTCAATCTTATAAAGAACGTGTAACACCTTATCGTGGTTAGCAATCCAGCTTTCTAGTCCACTAGATAAAATCCCGAATAAATATTTATTACCCGACTACCACAGAAGGAGGGTATTATTTTTCGAGAGTATTTATGTAACATCGCTTATTTACTTAGTGAATAAAGATTATAAAATAGGTACTAAATTATGTCCAGCGACTGATTATGCTGAGTCGGTGGCCTTTTTGTTTCTGCCCGCCTAACTAAAATTGATTTTATATCGCCTACTGGAATATTGTTGCGTCTATATTTGGAGAGCATTACACATACATATGCAATATTTAACTTTTTATGTCAATCTTATAAAGAACGTGTTACACCTTGTCGTCGTTAGCAATCCAGCTTTCTAGTCCACTAGTTAAAATCCGGAATAAATCTTTATTATCCGACTACCACAGAAGGAGGGTATTGTTTTCGAGAGTATTTATGTAACATTGTTTAATTACTTAGGTATTAAAAAAGAAGAAATTATAAAATATGTAGGTACTAAATGATGTCCAGCGATTGATTATTCTGAGTCGGTGGCCTTTTTATTTCTGCAATCAATTTTATTTTTTCTTAATATTTTGTTTAGTATTATTGTTCATCTATAAAATTAATGTTTTATTAAAGCAGGTTAAGAGCCACGGTAGCTCAGGTGCTAAGCGCCCGCTGTAAATTTCAAAGTACGCGAGCATCCTGGGTTTTATTACGCGGCGGCACCAATGAAAATTATTATTTCAATTTTAAATGCTGATTTACCACGTGCTCGGTGGTGAAGGAAAACATCGTGAGGAAATCTGCATGTCTGAGAAATAAGAAAAAAAGTCATTTCGAAGACATGTGCGGTCCGCCAGCACGCACTGGGGCAACACGGCAGACATTTCCTTGCCTTAAAACCCTCTTCAGGGGCGTAGCTACCGCCGTATCAGCCGTATCAATGATACGGGGCCCCCGGGCTACAGGGGCCCCCAACGTGTGTAAGCAAAAACTCCAAGGACTTCTAATGGGACAGGAAAGGCTATCACTATTCTCTAAAGAAGTAAAGAATTTAGTAAAACTGAAATCGTCTTCAGCTATGTTCGCCGAACAAAAGGCACGAAAATGAAATTGTTTGGCTAGCTTAGCTCCTAGGAGTATTTATTGTAAGTAATAACTCATAAGCCCGTGTAGTGGCGGGTAAGAATACTCACAACCCCATATCTTCCCGTGGGTGTCGTAAAAGGCGACAGACGGAAACTGAGGCAGAGGATGGGCAGCAGCATCTTTCTGATAACAGCAAAACAACAATAAAAAAACTGCGCTTGCCAACCCGCTCGCCAAGCGTGGCAACTATGGCAATATACCCCCATGAAAGTAACGAAGAGATGGCCCCCAGTCCCCGGCAGCCCCGCTATTCCTGGCTAAGGTGGCGACCATGGTAACAGCGAGGCAGGGGGTGCTAAGAGTCTCCGGTGGAGGTTCTGTTGCCACCTACGACGACTCGACATGGCAACTTATAACGCACGCACCCTGAGGACTGACGAGAAGGTCCTGGAGCTAGAAGAAGAGATAGACAAGTTGCACTGGAATGTCATAGGATTATCCGAAGTCTGAAGAGAGGGGGAGGTCACGGTAATCCTCGAATCCGGCAATTTGTTCTATCACCAGGAGGGCGACCATCTGTCCCAAGGAGGTGTCGGATTTATCGTCCACAAGTCTCTCGTTAACAACGTTGTAAAGATTGGGAGTGTGTCGACGAGGGTTGCGGACCTTATACTCAGAATCACCGAACGGTAATCGCTGAAGGTTATACAGGTTTACGCATCAACCTCGGTACACGCCGATGAGGAGATGGAAGAAATGTATGAGGATATCTCTAGAACAATGCATTCCTCCAAAACCCACTATACGGTGTTAATGGGAGACTTCAACGCAAAACTAGGCACAAGAGAGAACGGTGAGCTGAAAGTAGGGAAATTCGGAATAGGGCAACGGAACCCAAAGGGCCAGCAGCTGGCGAACTTCATGGAGAAAGAAGGACTCTTTATGATGAACTCTTTCTTCCAGAAGCGGCCCCACAGGAAGTGGACCTGGTCGAGCCACGACGGTTCGACAAAAAATGAGATTAACTTTATTATGACGACCAGACGACAACTATTCAGTGATGTCTCAGTGATCGCGAGGGTGAAAACCGGCAGCGATCACCGAATGGTGAGAGGCACACTGAACCTAAACGTTAAGTTGGAGAAGTCACGTCTAATGAAGTCAACGCTCCGTCCTTCTCGTGCTCTAATCCAAAGTCCAGAAACCTTTCAGCTCGAGCTACGAAACCGTTTTCAGTGCCTAGAAGATTGCAATACAATGGACGATATGAATGACAAGCTCGTGGAAACTGTCCATGCGGTCTGAGCTAAGTTTTGCAAGACCCGCCGCAGAAGAAACAAAAAGTCTCCGATCACACTCTAATCTCAATGGCTTTTAGACGGGGTATATAGCTGCAGTCTTCAGTAGATTTGACAGCGTACAGGCAACTGAACATACAGATCTCCAAATGCATGCGGCGGGACTTGTGCAACTTTAATTCTGCTCGTATTAAAGAAAAGATCGAGCAGAACCAGGGCTCCCAAGTCTTTGCAAGAGATCTGTCTGCCAGAAAGAGCCAACTGTCGAAGCTGAAGACCGAGTATGGCAGCGTCGTTTCCGGGACACCTGAGGTTTTGAGTGAGATTGAGAGGTTCTATTGGCAGCTGTACACATCATCGTTGGAGCCACACGTAAGTGTGAGTAACGATCCAAGAGCGAGTCTTATCCGACACTATTCCGATGATATCTCGGACGTCAGTCTGAGCGAGATTAGAATGGCTCTCCAGCATCTTAAAAACGGCAAGATCCCAGGCTGGATGGAATTACAGTGGAGCTTCTGAAAGCGGGTGGAAAACCGATACTTGATGTCCTTCAGAAGCTCTTTAATTCCGTCCTCCATGGTGGCACTACTCCGGAAAGGTGACAACGCTCTCTTGAAGAACTACAGACCGAGTTCCCTTTTGAGCCGCGTCTACATGCTGTTTTCGAGAGTCATTACTCCCGAACAAGCCGGTTTCCAAAAAGGCTTTAGCACCATATACCACATACATACCCTTCGGCAAATTGTACAGAAGTCCGAGGAGTACAATTTACCACTATTTCTGGCGTATGTGGACTATGAGAAAGCCCAAAGACTTTCAATCAAAATTACGTCGAAATTCGGGCGGTGCTGCAGTCCCTTCAGCGATGCCAAGTTGACTGTCGGTATATCGAAGTGCTGAAGTGCTTGTACAGTAGGGCTACGATGGCTATCCGAGTACAGAACCAGAGTACGAAACCTATCCAATTGCAGAGAGGTGCAAGACAGGGTGACGTTATATCCCCGATACTCTTCACCGCTGCATTGGAAGACGTTTTCAAGCTTCTGGACTGGTAAGGATACGGTGTTAACATCAATGGCGAGTACATCACTCACCTTCGATTTGCCGACGATATAGTCCTTATGGCAGAATCGCTGGAGGACCTAAGCACTATGCTTAATGACCTCAATAGTTTTTCCCAACGGATAGGTCTTAAGATGAACATGGACAAAACAAAGATCATGTTTAATGTCCATGTCACACCTATGTCGGTAGTTGTTGGTAGCTCTAAGCTCGAAGTTGTTGACGTTTATGTTTACCTGGGACAAATAGTCCGACTAAGTAAGTCCAACTTCGACCGAGAGGTCAATCGAGGGATTCGACTCGACTGGGTAGCGTTCGGGAAATAACGGCACATCTTCTAGTCAGGTATACCTCAAAACTTGAAAACGAAATTGTGCAACCAGTGCGTGTTGCCAGTGATGACATACGGAACTGAGACGTGGTCCTTCACTGCTGGCCGGATGAGGAAGCTCAAGGTTGCTCAGCGAGCTATGGAGAGGGCTATGCTCGGAGTTTCTCTGCGTGATAAACTTAGAAATGAGGATATGCGCAGTAGAACCAGAGTCACCGACATGGCCCAACGAATTAGTAAGCTGAAGTGGCCATGGGCCGGACATATAGCTCGAAGAACCGGCAACCGATAGGGAAAAAGGTTCTCGAGTGGCGGCCTCGTACCGGCGGATGAAGTGTAGGGCGTCCCCCCACTATATGGAGTGACGACCTGGTAAGACATGCAGGAAGTCGATGGATGCAGGTGGTTCAGGACCGTGCTTTGTGGCATTCCTTGGGTGAGGCCTATGCTCTTTAATGGACTTATGAAGGGCTGTTATGATGATGATGATGATGATGAACTAGTGGAATTAGTACTTTTGCCGTTGTCGTGATAATTGACGATAATTTATGTGTACATAGAGAACTGAAGACCATTTTTATGTATATGTTTTTTATTCCTTTATTCGTTTTTTCATTCCTTGGACTTATGAAGGGCTGTAACGATGATGATGAATAACTTAAAATCAATATATAATAATTTGAATTCAATGCAAGCGTTTTTGTTCCTTTTATGAAATCTTTACTCTTCATTGGGGCCCCCCAACAAATTTTGATACAGGGCCCCTCGAAGGCACGCTACGCCACTGACCCTCTTAGAAATGAGATGAGGCCAGTGCCCAGCAGTTGGACGTACATAGGATGTAACTTTAACTTTAAAAACAAATTGCAGCAATAAATTAATAAATTGATTAAGTTTTTTTAAGTATGTACTTGTGCCCCTGTGATATATTGAACGTTTTCGTTTCGGTTTCGTTTTCGTTGAAAGCTATCGATAATATACAAAAAAAAATCAAATTTCGCCACCCAACACAACGTGCTATATAAAATAATATATATAATATAAAATAATAGAACGCATTTCTACGTTTTATTATCCAACCATTGGAGTCTATAAAAATTCACTGCTGAACTGTGCCTGCCTGACCCATGCGTCATAGGTAAGATTATGTCATATTTGCCAGTCTTGGCAAGGAGGTTTGGCAACCGTAGTTTTTAATTATTCAAAAATATAAAAATATTTTGACTTGTTATCAAAGAGATGCCGCTGCCCATCCCCAGTTTCAGTTTCATTCTATCGCCTCTTACAACTCCCACGGGATGATATGGGGTAGTGGATATTCTAACACCGCCACTAGTCTACATTTTATATAGAACGATACTTCGATAATACATATTTTCAACATTCGATTTTCTTACTATGCAATGTCGATAACCAACATAATTTTACCCGAATATTCAAAATTAGTCGTTAACACAAGCGTTTTAATTCTACAATCGTGTGAAATCATTTCGATTTCTAGGCCACTTTCGTCTGACCATCGGCTATTGTACGTGAGAAACCATAAACAAGCGTAACCTGTTTAATCTATAATTTATGGAGCATTTTCTCGTTTAAAAAATCATCGCCGTGAACAGTTTCCGAACTAACGGCAAACAAACGGACGTGCTGATTGAGCTAAGCGGGCTTACGTTTTGTGAACATGGACGTGACATCTCATAACATGGTCACTTCGTTTTTTGACGACTTTATGCATATCCATGCAAAGTTTTGTCGGTGTAACAATACGCGTATAAGAATAAAATCCATTACTTTTTAAAACAAAAACCGTTATAAACATTTTTGTTTTTTTCGTGGTAGCGACACAGGTCAGGCATAAGTTCCGGATTTATCAACTGCACAAGGCATGTTACTGTAATTTGTAACAACTCGCAATTCGCATAATATACTCCATTGTTCTAATGTACTTCTGAATTTGATTTAAGGCTTATTTGATAAAATGTTACGCGTAAGGTCGGCGCAATCTATGATCAAACCCACAGAAATACGCACATTACTACCTACGGTTTTTTTTATAGGATAAGGGTGGCAAACGAGCACACAGTCCACCTGATGGTAAGTGGTTGCTGCAGCCCATAGACATCTACATCTATCCTCTATTACAAATCAAAATGTAGATGCGTTGTCACCGGTGAGGACTAAGATGGAATGCCTCATTTCCAGTAAAAAGGGCCTCCGGCCACCTGCACTCACCAAGCGAAACGCAGAAGTAAACCTCTACTTCACGCTGGTATTCTGTGAGGTCGTGGTACCACCCCGGTTCGAGCCGGCCCATCCGTGCGACAGCAAAAGCTGTCGCGTGGCTCTACCGCTGTTACAAAAACATAGTACATAGTGGTAACGGTGTAAGAATATCCACAACCCCATATTGCCCTGTGGGTGTCGACAGAAGTGATAGAGGGAAACAAACCAGGAGATGGGTAGCAGCGTTTTCCTAATAACAACTAGGAACTCAAGATAATAAAAAAACTAAGGTTGTCAATCAGTTAGTAGAAAACAACCATATTAATGGTAATATTTTTAATTTATTTGTGCTTTCATAACATTAATTTTAACCAGAAAAACCAATAAATGGCGGTTATTATAAAAGAACATAATTAAGCTTATTTTATCAAAGATATTATCACATAATCGTTCTCCCATCTGTTCCACGGGATCGAAGATTCCAAGATCTCTCGTTCAATGTACCAGATAAGACAAAAACAAGGTCGTCCGGTAATAACATTACTGTTTGACAAGCACAGCCATCTCAATTAATGGCCGACAGGCCAACTAAGCCCATAATGGTCAGATAGTAACGACAGATAAAGTCAATTTTTGTAACTCTCGCTACGTGTACATAAATATTTTGAATGAATGAGACGTAATGTACCATTGCTGACAAAAACGATTACAAAACAATTCCATTAAGATGTCGAACGGTAAGAGATTGAATGGTTTGTAGGACAATAACTACATATTTCGATTTTTAAAAGTAATGTTTGGTATTGAGACACAAATTTAATGAATGTATGGAGCAGAATTGAAACTTATAATATATTGATAAATTTAATTGATAAAAATATATTGATTTTCTTCCGACTTCAAAAAGGAGCCGGTACTCAATTCGACTGTATGTTTTTTTATGTGTGTTACCTCATAACTTTTTACTGGGTGAACCGATTTCGATGATTCTTTTTTTTATTTGTAAGCTGGTGCTTCACATGTGGTCCCATATAAATTTGATCATGGTCTGACCAATAGTTTTTGAGTTATTCTTAATAGTTTATATTGAAGTCGGTTGTACAAATTTTTTAATTTTAAATTATTCACCCATTAAAAATTGGCATGCTATGTAGTTGCAGCGTAAATGAATTCACAGCCCCATACCATCCCATGGGTGTCGTGAGAAGCGACTGTTGGTAATGAAACAGAAGATGAGCAGCAGCATTCAATCAAAACTGCGATTCCACTTGCCACGGTAGCTATGGTATATATGATGCAATCTATGGGAGAGGCTCATGTTAAACAGGGGTTTTTTATAGCCTGCAATGAATCAATGAAAGAATAACATTTTTCTAAATGTTTATCCTGTAAATGTTTCTGTCGATAGTTGAACAAACAAAGTAATAAAAAATAAACCTTGGTATATAAAAATTACGTGTCACAATGTTGGTCCGCGATGAAATCCTGAACTATTGGACTGATTTCAATGAAATTTTGTACACCGTGTGCAGTTTGGTCCGAGAGATAGGATACTTTTTATCCCGATATGTGACCTTCAATATTTTTTTTTCATAGGAAGGGTCGTCGGAAAGGGCAAAACAACGTCTACCGTTCCAGCTAGTAATATAAATGTATTATTTTAGAAATCTAATTAAATCTGATTTCGTTAAATATGTTATTTGCCTCTGACGAACTTAATGTAGTTTTGGTTATTTCGGCTATAAACGATGAAGGAATATGATGGATATGGGATATGATTTATTTATTTTTTCTAGCCACACGTAGCTACTCTACTCAGATGGTAGAGCCATGCTGCAGTATTATGGTTGTAGCATGGATAGGTCGGCTCGGTCAGGGAAGGACCACGCTATCACAGAATATCAGCGTAAAATAGTAGCTCAACACTGCTGTGTTTCGTATGGTGAGTGTAGAGAGCCGAAAACTCCTTTTTACTGGAAGCGAGGCAATCTATCTTAGTCCTCAGGGGTGACAACGCATCTGCATTTTGATTCTTTATCGAGAAAATATGTAGATATCTATGGACCACAGCATCCACTTACCGTCAGGTGGACCGTGTACTCCTTTGTCAAACTTATTCTATAGAAAAAGCTACAATACAATTTTTTTTTCAAAATTCCTTCTGCTATATTTAATTAGTTGATATATTCGAACTGCATAGAAATATTGCTATATTATTCACATAGTCTCTACTAAACCAGCATTATTTTTTTCAATATACGATTCACTTGAATTCTCTTTTTTTTTCTTTTTTAAATATTGCCACTTTCATACTGTCTCTACTAAACTACCAATTTTAAAGCTAGACGATTGACTTGACTTCTTATTATTATTTTTTAGTTAGTGTCATATACATTATACGTGTACCGTGTAATGGCGGATAAGAATATCCACTACCCCATATCTTCCCGTGGGTGTTGTAAAAGGCGACAAAGGGAAACAGGCAGGAGATGGGAATCAGCATCTTCCTGGTAATGGCCAAAATTACAATAAAAAAACTGCGGTTGCCAACCCGCTCGCCAAGCGTGGCAACTATGGCAATATACCCCCCATGATGAAAGTAACGAAGAGACGGCCCCCAGTCCCCGGCGGCCCAGCTATTCCTGGCTACGGTGGTGACCATGGTAACGGTGGGGCATGGTGTGCTAAGAATCTCCGGTGGAGGTTCAGTTGCCACCTACGACGACTCGACCTGGCAACATACAACGCACGCACCCTGAGGACTGACGAGAAGATTGTAGAGCTGGAAGAAGAGATAGACAAGTTACGCTGGCATATTATAGGATTATCCGAAGTCCGAAGAGAGGGGGATCCTCGAATCCGGCACCTTGCTCTATTACCGGGAGGGCGACCATCTGTCCCAAGGAGGTGTCGGATTTATCGTCCACAAGTCCCTCGTTAACAACGTTGTAAAGATTGAGAGTGTGTCGACGAGGGTTCCGTACCTTATACTCAGAATCACCAAACGGTATTCGCTGAAGGTCATATAGTTTTACGCACCAACCTCAGCACACCCCGATGAGGAGGTGGAGGAAATGTATGAGGATATCTCTAGAGCCAAGCATTCCTCCAAAACCCAATATACGGTGTTAATGGGAGATTTCAATGCAAAACTAGGCACAAGAGAGAACGGTGTGCTGAAAGTGGGGAAATTTGGAATAGGGCAACGGAACCCAAGAGGCCAGCAGCTGGCCGACTTCATGGAGAAAGAGGGACTCTTTATGATGAACTCTTTCTTCCAGAAGCGGCCCCACAGGAAGTGGACCTGGTCGAGCGCCGACAGTTTGACAAAAAATGAGATTGACTTCATTATGACGACCAGACGACAACTGTTCAGTGATGTCTCAGTGATCGCGAGGGTGAAAACCGGCAGCGATCACCGAATGGTTAGAGGCACACTGAACCTAAACGTTAAGTTGGAGAGGTCTCGTCTAATGAAGTCAACGCTCCGTCCCCCTCGTGCCCTAATCCAAAGTCCCGAAACCTTTCAGCTCGAGTTACAAAACCGCTTTCAGTGCCTAGAAGACTGCAATGAAGTGGACGATTTGAATGACAAGCTCGTGGAAACTGTCCATGCGGTCGGAGCTAAGTTCTGTAAGGTCTTACCGCCTTACGCCACAGAAGAACACAAAAACTCTCCGATCACACTCTTAATCTCATGGCTGTTAGACGGGAGATGAAGCTACATTCTTCAACAGATTTGACAGCATACAGGCAACTGAACAGACAGATCTCCAAATTCATGCGGCGGGACTTACGAAACTTCAATACAGCTCGTATTGAAGAAGCGATCGAGCGGAACCAAGGCTCCAAAGTCTTTGCCAGAGATCTGTCTGCCAGAAAGAGCCAACTGTCAAAGCTGAAGACCGAATGTGGCAGCATCGTTTCAGGGGCACCTGAGATTTTGAGTGAGATTGAGAGGTTCTATTGGCAGCTGTACACGTCATCGTTGGAGCCACACGCAAGTGTGAGTAACGATCCAAGAGCGAGTCTTATCCGACACTATTCCGAAGATATCCCGGACGTCAGTCTGTGCGAGATTAGAATAGCTCTCCAGCACCTTAAAAACGGCAAGGCCCCAGGCGAGGATGGAATTACAGCGGAGCTTCTGAAAGCGGGTGGGAAAACCGGTACTTGAAGTCCTTCAGAAGCTCTTTAATTCCGTCCTCCATGGTGGCATTACACCGGAGGCGTGGAGCAGAAGTGCGGTGGTCTTGTTCTTTAAGAAAGGCGACAACGCTCTCTTAAAGAACTACAGCCCGATTTCCCTTCTGAGCCGCGTCTACGTGCTGTTTTCGAGAGTCATTACGAATCGTCTCGCGCGCAGACTTGACGACTTCCAGCCTCCCGAAAAAGCCGGTTTCCAAAAAGGCTTTAGCACCATAGACCACATACATACCCTTCGGCAAATTGTACAGAAGTCCGAGGAGTACAATTTGCCAGTATGTCTGGCGTATGTGGACTATGAGAAAGCCTTTGATTCCGTCGAAATTTGGGCGGTGCTGCAGTCCCTTCAGTGGTGCCAAGTTGACTGTCGGTATATCGAAGTGTTGAAGTGCTTGTACAGTAGGGCTACGATGGCTATCCGAGTACAGAACCAGAGTACGAAACCAATCCAATTGCAGAGAGGTGTAAGACAGGCTGACATTATATCCCCGAAACTCTTCACCGCTGCATTGGAAGACGTTTTCAAGCTTCTGGACTGGAAAGGATACGGTATCAACATCAATGGCGAGTACATCACTCACCTTCGATTTGCCGACGATATAGTCCTTATGGCAGAATCGCTGGAGGACCTAAGCACTATGCTCAATGACCTCAATAGTGTTTTCCAACGGATATGTCTTAAGATGAACATGGACAAAACAAAGATCATGTTTAATGTCCATGTCACACCTATGCCAGTAGTTATTGGGAACAGTAAGCTCGAAGTTGTTGACGAGTATGTTTACCTGGGACAAATAGTCCGACTAGGTAAGTCCAACTTCGACCGAGAGGTTAATTGACGGATTCAACTCGGTTGGGCAGCGTTCGGGAAATTACGGCACATCTTCTCGTCAGGTATACCTCAAAACGTGAAAACGAGACTGTACACCCAGTGCGTGTTGCCAGTGATGACATACGGAACTGAGACGTGGTCCTTCACTGCTGGCCGGATGAGGAAGCTCAAGGTCGCTCAGCGAGCTATGGAGAGGGCTATGTTCTGAGTTTCTCTGCGTGATAAACTCAGAAATGAGGATATCCGCAGTAGAACCAGAGTGACCGACATAGCCCAACGGATTAGTAAGCTGAAGTGGCAAAGGGCCCGCCATATAGCTCGAAGAACCGACAACCGATGGGGAAGAAAGGTTCTCGAGTGGCAGCCTCGTACCGGCAGGCGAAGTGTAGGGCGTCCCCCTACTAGATGGAGTGACGATCTGGTAAGATATGCAGGAAGTCGATGGATGCACGTGGCTTAGGATTCTTTGAGGAAGGCCTATGTTCAGCAGTGGACTTGTGAAGGGCTGTAATGATGATGATGATGATGACATTATACGTAGTACAGCCATACTGCAGCTCGACTGGGGACTACGCTCTCACAGAATACCAGCGTAAAATGGCAGCTTAACGTGTTTTGCAAGCTGAGAGTAGAGAACCGGTGACCCTTTTTATTGGAAATGAGGCATTCCATCTTAATTCTTAACTGTGATAAGGCCAGATCCCTTTTTGATTCTTAATCGAGGATAAATGTAGATGTCTATGGGCCACAGTATGTACTTACCATCAGGTGGATTGTGTGTTCGTTTGTCACCCAGAAATTATAAAAAAAATCATATTGCCTTTACTAAACTAATAATTTTAAAGTTATATAAAAGTTTGTTTTCTTGTTTTTACTGTTTTGCTAACATACGAGTTCGTTTTATGATATTTTTAAATGCTCGTATATGAGGTTCGAGCTAGGTGAGCATAAAAATAAGTCTATGCATAAAGATCTTCAAAATAATCTACAGATAACACAATTGATCTTTAAGCAACGTTTAAATTCCCAACCAATCTTAGCTTACAAATGGAGGACAAAGAAATCTCTAACAGTAATACCTAATGACTGATACGCCAAATGGCTATCAGATATTCTTAAAAGACTTGTTACTATACACATTTAGTCGTATCATTCGCACAATGCATATTATCTCAGAACGCAAGTTCCGAGTCACGGTCTCCCCAAGTGTCTACACGATCTGATGGAACTGTCATCGGCACAACTCTTTGTCAGCCCGCCGATGGGTAAAGGCGCGCGCTAAACCCTTTCTCTACAGTTAAATGCAGTTTAAATATTTGCTTTTAATCTGTAGAACTCAATGTACAGAGTAAGTGGAATGGTAACTGGCAGGGTATAATTTTTTTTAAATTTTTGTATGTTAGTATGTGTGTATATTTTTGCACCTTATACACATATATGCTAAATATGAAGGTATTATGTATATTTGTTCTTAAATAAAAATAAACTTTTCTGTGTGCAACGTCTTCCCATGTGCGTTTCATATAACACTAAATGATCTAACCCTCTTATAACTGAGGACTGTTCTATAATAGAGAAGTGTGGGACTATTTGATATATACCATTTAACTTTGCTCTATCGCACTGCAGCTGTATTATGGCTGCAGAATCGATAGGTAGGCGCGACTAGGGAAGGACTACGCTTGCTTAGACTACCAACGAAAAATTGCAGCATAACGCTGCTGTTTTTCGTATAGAGAGTATAACGAAGCTTTCCATTTAAGTATTCTGGAGTTAGAACGCTCCTGCATCTTGATTGGAATCTATGGGTCATACCATGAACTTACTATGAAGTGAACTGTGTTGTCGCTTATTATCCTGACTTATATATTTATTATTTACATTAACATAGCCACGTGTGTAAGTAAGTTAAAATAGCCACTGTATCCTATTACCATTTTAGCGAGAACTCTAAATTCAAACTGAATGCATAATCGTGATATTCCTAAACGCTCCGACGCCAACGCAACGGGGACGTGGGCGGCACGGTGCTGCTATCTCGCGGACAATCGGCGCAACTCGCTGACTGACGTGATGTATGCCCGCGATTTGCCAGCGGTGGCCGCGCAAATGATTGAAAAGTAGCCGTGGTCTTGATAGAATTTTATGATTATAATACATATATTAATGTTAAATAGTTCAAACATAACTTACTTGCTAAAAATATTATTGGGCTTTCTTTCTTTTATTGGTAATAGACTCGTACGATGGACTTTTGCCAGTATCAAGCCAAAAAAATTATCCTTTATTTAAAGTACATTTCTTTACAATACGAGTATGTTGATGCGTCACATTGCTAAGGTTTTTGGAGATTTTGACGGCAGTTTGAGCCAGCAGACAGTTGATGGCGATGGTATCTCGAGGCACCTAAGTAGACACATAATCTTAAGGTGTATATCACCATCGGAGCACTTGTTTAGTAGTCCACACGTGCAGACATTTAATACACAAAATTGCCCCACTTTTACGTATTAAAATCCACTTCAAACCATTATATTATATCTATACCAATAAATAAAATTGAAGTGTCTATTTGTGATGTCAAAATAATAGCTTTTTAATAAATGCATGTGAAAGTATATACGGTGCTTATAACAAAAAAAAAACAATTTTCAAATTATTTGTCTGTATTTCTGTCCGTCTGTCTGTCTGTCTGTCTGTTTGTTCCGGCTAATCTCCGAAATGGCTTGGCCGATATTGACGGGACTTTCACTGACAGATAGCTGAATTTGTAAGGAGTAAATTAGGCTAGTCTTATTTTAGAAAAATATTAATTAGGGTTACGTGCAAAACAAATTAAAATCCAATTGTAATAAATTCCACGCGTAGTCGCGTGGAATAGCTAGTACAATAATATAGGAGCAGCAATCCGTCAACGGTTAAGTTCCCGCCAAAACTCCATTATCGGACTTATTCATAAAAATCAATGTCAAATAAAGTTATGCTTACAGTTGCTACTTCTCTCTTTTCATTAAATGACATTAGAAAGAGATAGGTATAGAGAAAATTAATACGACATTTAAGTTAGCGATAATCAACGATTATAAGCCAAATACTAGCGACGCGCCCCTGCTCTTCCTAGATAGGATCTATTAATGTGGCTATATTTATATTTAAGATACAAATACCATTTAGTATAAAAATAAAGATCAACATTTAGATACAGATAAACTCTCTATCTATTCGTAAAGTTGCATCACAATCGATTCCGAAGATTAGCTCGACCAGACAGTCAGACATAATTTAAAAAAATGTTTATTTAAGACTTAGTACCTAGCACGCAAATAACCACCAGAACTTAATAGAAGCCACTTCAAACAAAACACAAGAGAAAATTGCAGTAGATTTCAAGACTATCATTAAGGAAACCAAAAACAGAAACTTTACGAGCACTTAAACTCGGACTCGGTCATTAGCCGATTCCATCGACTTCCAGCTCATTTCACCAAGTCAAAATAAAAAAGATAATTTCTGAAGTACTATATTTTTTTTAATTAGTTTATATATTTTGGACTTCAAAAAATAATAAAATAAACATAAAAAGGTATTTTGATTTCGGACAAAGAAAACCTGATATCACGAGCGAGATATAAAGTTTCGGTACATTGTCGAATTAAAAGGCTGACAGAATGCACGGGTAATTTGGGTCTCAAGAAACGTATGCAAATATGCGCCTATTTCCTATTAACTCAAAAGCGATTATCGCGTGAAAATGCTTTAGAGACAAAACAAAAAGGTATTAAAGCCACCGGTATTCGGTTTTGCGATGATTCAGGTTGAGATAATATGCCCTTTTTTATATATCAGTTATTAGTGGCAAAGAAGACCTACTAAATAAAGATGTCTCAAGATATGCGTGCATGTAAACAACTGCACAATTGAATTTATTGTGGTTAGATTGATATCGCGGGAGTTTAGTTACGGTCCATTGAAATGCAGTTTTTAAAGGAGATTATAAGATCGAAGATTTGCGTGGTTCAGCTTTTTTATTGAATAAGGGTGACACACAGTCCATCTAAAAAAAATGCAGATACGAAGTCACCCCAGAGGAGTAAGATGGAATGCCTCATTTGCAGCAAAAATTTATTAAGCTGAGGTGACAAACAAACTTCAGCCCACCTAATGGTAAGTGGTTACTGTAGTCCGTGTCTATCAACACCTGCAGCCAACTTCACACTAAGAAGGCTACAATTACGTTGTCACCTCTGAGGACTAGAATAGAATAGAATAATGTTTTATTTAATACTGATTACAAGTCATTCTATTGAAAGTCAATTTTTACTTTACCGCTGGTTCGAAAAAAATCCTCCGTCCTGGGAAGAACCAGCAAGAAACCCAGCGGGACTTTTTTTAATTACATTTTACAATATAAATGATTATGTACTATTTTTAAAATTTACTTTAGATACAGCTTGGAAGCGACCATCTCATTCCCAGGGGTTATTATCAACCATGTATTCATTTATATTATACTCGTAACTAGCTGACCAGGCAGACGTTGTTCTGCCCTTTCCGGATAACCATTTGCTTTCCCAAAAAAACTCCTGAAATCAGCAATAAAAAAATTGAGGATCACTTATCGGGATGAAAACTATCCTATCTCTTAAGTTGGACCAAACTGCACACAGTTTGCAAATTTTTTTTGAAATCGGTTCTATCTGTTGAATACTTACAGCAACACGTGGTGGTTATACTACTAAATTGTAGCTTATATTAAACGTTTGCATTTTTAACATAGCGCCATCTATTAAATATTTACTCAATCCAGTCAACAGATATCGTCATCTGACAGAATCGTTTGGAGCTAACAGATAATTGTGACTGTCAAATAATAGACAAATAATTTTCAATAAAATAATATTGTATTGCGACTATAAATTGAGATGTAAGCTATCCTATCTTTTAAGTTGGACCAAACTGCACATTGACCAAAAATTTAATTGAAATCAGTTCAGTAGTTTAGGAGTCCATCGCGGACAAACAACGTGACACGTACTTTTATATATAAAGACTAGCTGACCAGGCAGACGTTGTTCTGCCCTTTCCGAACAACCATTTACTTTACCAAAAAAACTCCTGAAATTAGCAATAATAAAATTGAGGGTCACTTATCGGGATAAAAATTATCCTATCTCTCAAGTTGGACCAAACTGCACACAGTCTGCAAAATCTCATTGAAATCGGTTCCATTTGTTGAATACTTACAGCAACACGTGGTGGTTATACTACTAAATTAGTGTAGCTTATATTAAACGTTTGTATTTTTAACATAGCGCCATCTATTAATATTTACTCAATCCAATCAACAGATATCGTCATCTGACAGAATCGTTTGGAGCTAACAGAAAATTGTGACTGTCAAATAATAGGCAAATAATTTTCAATAAAATAATATTGTATTGCGACTATAAATTGAGATGTAAGCTATCCTATCTTTTAAGTTGGACCAAACTGCACACAGTGTGCAAAATTTCAATGAAATCTGTTCAGTAGTTTAGGAATCCATCGCGGACAAACAACGTGACACGTACTTTTTATATATAAAGATAACCCTTTTTATACAACTTTTGTTTAATTAAATATTTATACTTGGTAACAGAGAGACCTTGTATATTTTCTGGGACTTTGTTGTAATAGCGTAATATATTGCCCCAAGAATGAATTACTGACTCTGTGGAGTCAAGAGACCGACTAAGATGTAATGCCTCACAGCCTTTATCTACCGACTTTAAAAAGTACACGGTACCTACTCAATTCGACTGTATGTTTTTTTATATGTGTTACCTCATAACTTTTTACTGATTGAACCGATTTCGATGATTCTTTTTTTAAATGAAAGCTGGTGCTTTACATGTGGTCCCATATAAATTGAAATTGATCAAAGTCTGACCAATAGTTTTTGAGTTATTCTTAATAATTTATATTGAAGTCGATTGTACAAAATTTTTAATTTTAAATTATTATACGCTGGATCACGATCAGATCGGAATAAAGCAGTACCTACAAGTCATATCATTCGTCAATTTATAATATATTTCCATAGTTGCCACACTTTGTAAACAGTTTGACAATCGCACATTTTTATTATTTTAGTTTTTGTCAGAAACATGCTGATTTTCATCTGCTGTTTAATTTCCTTCTGTTGCCTCTTACAACATCCACGGGATGATATGGGGCAGTATATTCTCCTACGCCGTATAACATGGTGGATATTACAACTTTAACATCTAAACTTTGTAACATTACTATTTTAACTTTATAATTTCCACTATTATCTACTTTACTTGATGGTAGGACTCCATTTCTGCCTAAAAGTTTGTCGTGGTGGGTACCATTCGCTTAAATATTTCTACCAATAAATAACAGTGCTTCTTCTGTATCATTTTTTTATAGGATAAGGGTGACAAACGAGCACACAGTCCACCTAATGGGAAGTGGTTGCTGTAGCCCATAGACATCTACATCTATCCTCGTTTGCGAGTCAAATAAAATGCAGATGCGTTGTCAGCCGTGAGGACTACAAGAATTCCTCTTTTCTAGTAAAAAGGGTCTCCGGTGCAGAGAGCACTCACCATACGAAACACAGCAGAGTTAAGCTACTATTTTAAGTCCTTCCCCGGTCGAGTCGACCCATTCGTGCCTCAACTGTACTATTGATATAGCTGTAGCATGGCTCTACCACGTATTCTATTCTGAAGAGTAAAGAGATCTAATTTAAGCTGTTAGACATTCCATCTATGTCCTCAGAGTTGAAAACGCATCTGTAGCCTTTGTTTGAAAGTGGCCGCCGGTATCTATGGACAGCAGTAACTAATTACCATCAAGTGGCCTGTAAGTTCGTGTGTCACATCAGGTTAAAAAAATAATTTACACAGCGGAACCCACCTTACGAATGTTCCTCTTTTTTTAGGGTTCCGTACCTCAAAATGAAAAAACGGAACCCTTATAGGATCACTTTGTTGTCCGTCTATCTGTCTGTCAAGACACTTTTCCTCAGGAACGCGTGGAGGTATCAAGCTGAAATTCATATCAAATACTCAAATCTATTGTCCCTTGGAGCTGTGAAAAAATCAAACTTCTAAGCCAACGCAATCAAAAGATACAGCCGTTTATGGCGCAAATTTTCGACATTCGCAAGGGAATCAAAACCTACAGGGTACTTTCCGTGAACTCAGAATCTTAAAATTTGCAACGTATTGCTTCGTACCAAATTTTACCAAATTTTATAATACGTTATAGCACAGATAAAGGAAAAATTGCGAAAATCATAAATTATTAGTTACATCATATAATAAAAACATTTTTAATAATTTTAAACTTTGGTACATACGGATTTGTTCGGAACCCTCGGTGCGCGAGTCCGACTCGCACTTGGCCGGTTTTTTTTCATTTAAAATAAAATAATACTTTTGATTTGATTTAAGACAGTTCTGCTTTAGAAAATCAATTTCACATATTCATAACAGATTGAATACATTAAGAAAAAATTAATTTTTCTCTATGAATAAAATAATAATAACCGATACTTCCTCAATCAACTTCTCGTAGTTTGCTCGTAAATATTCTTCAACGAGCCCGTTGTTGGTGGTTAATAAAATTTGTCCATAATAGAAGTGCTTCAGGTCTTCAAGACGTATCAATAAGCTATTAGTTAAGAGATATTTCTCAAGCAGGTAGTAGGTTCGACGTGAATCGCAACCAACTATGGGCATCGGCGAATCGAGCCATTAGCATATGTGTCCCAGCTACATTAATACGGCACAAATTATTGCTTGCCAATGATACGTTTAGTGATGTGGAAAGATCTTGTCGATAACCATTTTTAATTCACAATAATAGGTCGTCAGTAAGTATTTCGATTTTAAGTTCATTTTCTTGTAAAAATAATAAAATTATACTTAGTTTGAAAAATAGACAAAAATGTTACCCTCACACTAGAAATTTTCCCCTCTATCGTAGGTGAGTTTTACAAATTAAAATCCAGACCAGAAACAGTTATTTGTGGATATACAAACACTTGTTGAAATACAAACCCGCGGCCTATAATGCTGAGACTAAATGCTTATACAGTGCACTATGGAACAGAAACAGAAACAGAAACTTTTTTATTCAATATAGATTATAAATAATGCTTATTGAAAGTCACTCTTTTGTATAATTACCACTGGTTCGAAAAAAAGCCTCTGTCCTGGGAAGAACCAGCAAGAAACCCAGCGGGACTTTTTTTAAAATAACAGCTTACAATCATGTATGTTACACAAATTAACAACACAACAAATTAGAAATAGCTTGGTAGCGATCACCTCATTTCCAGGGGTTATTATCATCTATAAATTCTTTAATACTATAATAACCCTTTTAATACAAACTTAGTTTAATGAAGTTTTTGAACTTTGGAATCGTCGAGATTACATCATTCTGAAGTAATTCACCCTCATCATGCCCTAAATTGAACCTAGTCGTAGATTATTTTTGAGACTGTCATTCTGCCATTATATATGTTCCAAAATAAATAAACTTGTCAAATACCACACAAAACATAAATAGATAATTATTTATTACTAACAAACCGTGGCCGCTCCCAGTGTATTCGTATCAATGAAACTTTTTCTAAGTGGTGCAATCTAACCACGGGTGTACCTCAAGGTGGCGTCCTTTCTCCTTTACTCTTTTCCATCTTTATCAACTGTATCACTCAGGTGATATCTTCAAACTTCCATCTCTATGCAGACGATTTGCAGCTGTATCGTCATTTTCTAGTGACTGAAGCAAATTCAGCACTATTTGAAATAAATAACGATCTAAATAAAATCGATAAGTGGTCTAGATCATACGGACTTGTTATAAACCCTAAAAAATCACAAGCTATGATTATAGGCACCAGGTTTACTCGTAAATTACTTGACTTTTCTTCACTGCCAACTCTGCAAATTAATGGCATTCCACTAAGCATTTCAGAAACGGTTAAGAATCTGGGCGTCATCATGGATTGCAAGTTGACATGGAATGCACATATCACTGAAATTAGCAGGAAAATCAATTATACTTTTCATTCCTTAAAATGCCTTCAACATTTTCTGCCGTTATCAACGAAGATTTCTCTTGTCCAAACACTTATTTTCCCGATTCTTGATTATGCTGATGTCTGTTATTTGGATGCGACTGAGGAGCAAATAAACAAACTTGAGCGGTTGCAAAACTTATGTATTCGTTATATTTTTGGGCTGAAAAAGTATGACCACGTCTCCTCATATCGCAAACAGCTCAAGTGGCTCCCAATCCGACTTCGCAGGAATACTCGAATCCTTTGCCTACTCTTTAACATACTATACAATCCAACATCACCACCCTATCTACGTGATCGATTCCACTTTGCGCACTCCCCCGATGCAGTTTGCAGATCACATTTAAAAACCCTCCTAAATTTCCCTTCCTCTAGAACAAAGTCCTATTCTCACTCTTTTACAGTACATGCAGTTAGGTTATGGAATTCTCTTCCTGCTGCAATTCGAGAGGCTCAAACAGTGTCCGTGTTCAAAAGGCGAGTCAAAGAGCACTATCTTTCTTTGTCGTCCTAATGATTATATATATAATATATTATTATATTTATATATGTAATATATATATATATATATATATATATGTGTATGTGTATATGTATTTATAGTGGTATTTAGTTATATGTATGTTTACATGGATATTTTTTTTATTAGCTTTACTTTATGTTAAGTATATTAATATTATAAAATTTTATTATAAGAGTGCACACTAGTTCAGCTTCTCTTTTAATTTGTCCAGTATCAGGCCTGCTGGAAGAGATTTCAATATGAAATAAGCAGTGCCTTTGTACAAAATATCTTTTTTTTTTCTTCATTTTAACATTATTTTGTGTGTACATAAATGGTTAAATAAATAAATAAATAAACCGCCCCGACTTTGCCTGGATAGGATCTAATAATGTGACATTATTTAGATTTAAGACAATCAAAGACCATATACATCAAAGACCATAGACATATTATCAATTTTTTTTTAACAAAAAATCTTCATATTGTTCGTATAAAATATAGTCTAGATGCCTACTGGCATTGCTCTCTATGTTTTCGTATATTTTCATCACAATCGGATCAGTCATTCCGCAGATTAGCCCGGACAGACATGCAAGTAATCCCCTGAGCTAAATAGAAGCCAGTTATTTCAATTTTGCAGACAGACACTTTAGTTTTATTTATATGATTGTATAGATTTTCCCTGTCTGTTTACTTAGACGCCCTATAAACATATTTCTGACTTTCTTAAGATTATCGATAAATACCAAGCACAACACTATTCACGTAACCGGCCTAACTCTGCACTTAGTTTTCTGCTAGCACTCTGTTCCAATTTGCATTTCAAATGTCAACTGCTTCACACTCGAGCTGAGCACTACATTATTGTATATTTATTTTGATTAGATAAAAAAATGAACTTTACTTGCTTGTATGCTAATGGCACTAGACTTTACTTTAAATAAGTTATTAATAGTTTTTGTTAACACCACTAAATAACTTACATTCAGCTATAAAGTTATTTCTGCCGACAAGGCAGGCAGTGCCAGTTTTATTACAGTCTGCGAGGTATTATATATGTATCTTATTCCTCAACATCATCATCTTGATGGCTGGCTGTTCACTACTTTGCTATTTACGTGGAATTTTTTGCTTTACAATTCTCACAGAATACCAGCGTAAAATAGCAGCTTAACGCTGCTGTGTTTCGTATGGTGAGCGTAGAGAACCGGAGACCCTTTTTACTGGAAACGAGGCATTCCATCTTGGTCCTCACGGGTGACAACGCATCTGTATTTTGATTCGTAATCCAAGATATAGATGTCTATGGGCCACAGCAACCACTTACCATCAAGTGGACTGTGTGTTCCTTTGTCACTCTTATCTTATTAAAAAAAACACAACCAAACTGTGGAATTTACAGTCACCAGCGCTTTTTCCGGACCGATACGATAAAGTTATGCCCATATTTATCTTAAACAAAATGCGAGGAATTTATCAAATTAATTTCATCATCATTGAACTTCGCTTATTTCGATAGGACAGACAGGATGGACAGTGGTAGAGCCAAGCGGTAGCTTTTGCTGTCGCACGAATGGGCCAGCTCGAACCGGGGTGGTACCACGACCTCACAGAATACCAGCGTGAAGTAGAGGTTTACCTCTGCGTTGCGCTTGGTGAGTGCAGGTGGCCGGAGGCCCAATCCCCCCCCCCCCCATCAACATGGTAGTGGAATTAAATGAAAGACTACCCCAGGAGGGTACCAGCACCCCTGGAGAATCCCTCGCCGAGCATCCACGACCAAACTACTCCACTCCTGGGCGTGGGTGCTCAGGCTGCCCCGCGTATTCTGGGGGGGGGGGGGGCGAAATTCCGCTCAAGACGAAACCTGCTCGGGGCAAGCGGAGCAAGAAAACAAAGGCAACCCCTGCCACGCTTACCGTGGATTTCTGCAATATCAGGGGACTTCATTCAAACCTTAACGCCGTCCACTACCATCTGGAGATAGCTAAGCCGGCCTTGCTCTTTCTAACCGAGACACAGGTGTCCTCTCCGGCTGATACTTCGTATCTCTCCTACCCGGGGTACAAATTAGAACACTCGTTTGTGCCCCGGGCTGGAGTTTGCGTGTGTGTCAGAGAGGACATCTGTTTTCGACGCCTCGGCAGTCTTGAAGGTACAGACCGACTCATAGACCACGTCCAAATGGCTGCAGACTCCGTGCTACAACAGGTCCCATCCGCAGAGATCGTGATACTCGGTGATTTCAACGCCCACCACGCTGAATGGCTTGGTTCTCGTTTAACCGATCATGCTGGTAGATCTGTCTATGACTTTGCTTTGGCATATGGTCTAACACAACTGGTTACTTCGCCTACGCGGATCCCAGATGTGGAAGACCATGTACCTTCCCTGTTGGATCTTCTGCTGACCTCTCATCCGGACGGATATCAGGTCTCCGTCGATACCCCTCTGGGCTCTTCGGACCATTGTCTGATCCGGAGTACGGTGCCACTCACGCTCCAATCGCAGTTGCGATCTACAGCTTGCCGCCGTGTTTGGCACGATAGGTCAGCTGATTGGGACGGGATGCGGTCTTTTTTTGCATCCTACCCTTGGGGGCGGGTTTGCTTCTCGCCGGAAGATCCCAGCGTTGTTGCCGATTCTGTTGCTGATGTGGTACTTCAGGGTATGGAACTTTTTATTCCATCCTCTGTGGTGCCCATCGGAGGCAGATCCCAGCCATGGTTTGGTCGCTCCTGTAAAATAGCATCACGCTATAAGCAGGAGTGCTACCAGGCCTGGGCTGACGCATCAACGTCTCGGGATGTAAACACCAGCGCACTTAAAAAGAAGTATAATTCCGCCTCCAGGTCCTTCAAAAGCGTCATTGCCAAGGCAAGGTCTGAGCACATCGGCAGAATTGGCGAGAAGCTAGTTCGCCTTCCTTCGGGAACCCGTGCATTCTGGTCTCTCGCCAAGGCTGTCCAAGGGAACTTCTGTCAGCCATCTCTTCCATCTCTGCACAGAGAGGACGACTCACTGGCCCATGCCGCAAAGGAGAAAGCCGATCTGTTGAGCTCTCTTTTTGCGTCCAACTCGACTCTAGATGACGGGGGGATCACACCGCCGACCATCCCGCGATGTGAGTGCTCCATGCCGGATGTGCGATTTACGCAGCGCTCGGTCCGCAAAGCACTCTTCTCCCTGGACGTCAGTAAGTCGAGTGGGCCCGATGGAGTCCCTCCCATTGTGCTGAAGACGTGTGCTCCGGAGTTGGCACCGGTTTTAACGCGTCTTTTCCGGTACTCCTACTCCCAAGGCGTAGTCCCGAACTCATGGAAGACAGCTTTGGTGCACCCGATCCCTAAAAAAGGCGACCGCTCAGACCCGTCCAACTACAGGCCTATCGCCATCACCTCCTTGTTCTCCAAAATAATGGAAGCCATTATAAACTACCAGCTCATGAGGTACCTTGAGGATCACCAGCTGATTAGTGACCGCCAGTACGGTTTTCGTCGGGGTCGATCAGCTGGTGATCTTCTAGTCTACTTAACTCATAGATGGGCGGAGGCAGTAGAGTCCAAGGGGGAGGCATTGGCCGTTAGTTTGGACGTAGCGAAGGCCTTTGATCGGGTATGGCACAAAGCGCTTCTTTCGAAGCTTCCTGCGTATGGGCTTCCTGAGAAATTGTGCAAATGGATCACCAGTTTCCTTGCTGATCGGAGCATCAAGGTCGTAGTAGAGTGAGAGTAGAGTACTCTGATCTCAAGCCTATCAACGCTGGTGTTCCACAAGGCTGCGTGCTATCACCAACGCTGTTTCTCCTGCATATCAATGATATGTTGCTAACTGGTAGCATTCATTGCTATGCAGACGACAGCACTGGTGATGCTCTATATACCGGCCGTGCCAATATTTCTCGGGAAAACGTCGCCGAGTACCGGGACAAACTTGTGTCTGAAGTCGAGTCTTTGCTTAACAAAGTCTCGGATTGGGGCCGACTAAATCTAGTCCAGTTCAATCCCCAGAAGACACAAGTTTGCGCGTTTACCGCTAAAAAGAACCCCTTTGTCGTATCTCCTCAGTTTCAAGGCACTCCCCTTGCTACCTCAGGTAGTATCGGAATCCTTGGCGTCGACATCTCGAATAGTGTGCAGTTTCGTGGTCACTTGGAAGGGAAGGCCAAATTGGCCTCTAAAAAGCTTGGCGTGCTCAGCAGAGCGAGACAGTATTTCATGCCGGCACATCGCTTGGAACTTTACAAAGCGCAAGTTCGGCCCCACATGGAATACTGTTCTCATCTCTGGGCCGGGGCACCCCAGTGCCAGCTCCTTCCACTTGACCGCATCCAGCGCAGAGCGGTTCGAATCGTCGACGACCGAGTTCTTTCTGATCGGCTCGATACACTGGCACTGCGTAGAGATGTTGCATCTCTTTGCGTATTTTATCGCATTTATCACGGGGAGTGCTCTGAGGAATTGTTCGGACTAATTCCAGCCGCTCAGTTTCACCATCGCACATCGCGACAAAACTCGCGTTACCATCCATACCATCTGGATGATTGGCGGTCCACCACTATGCGATTTAGAAGAAGTTTTCTCCCTCGCACGACTTCCTTGTGGAATCAATTACCACCAGCGAATTTTCCGGACCGATACGACTTAGGAACCTTCAAGAAAAGAGCTTGCACCTTTCTAAAAGGTCGGCAACGCATCTGCAATTCCCCTGGTGTTGCGGTTGTTCATGGGCGGCGGTAGTCACTTACCATCAGGTGAGCCGCATGCTCGTTTGCCCCTATTCCTTAAAAAAAAAAAAAAAAGGTTATGACGAATAAGTTTCTTGGGTTACATACATGTATCGTATTAAATTTTTGATACTTATATTATATTGTAATTTTCTTGTCAATGTTTTGTTTTCTTGCTCTACAGTTCTCTACTTTGCAACTCGAGCGTCCTCTCAAAAATGTAAGGAAGCTATGCCCAGCGGGACCCGCTCATAGGCTGATTTAATTTAATTCATTTCCTATCAATACTAATCAAATTCAAAAATAACTTCAAAATAAGAACAGCTGCGTTTTAATTAACACGCGTTATCGTTAAATAGACTATGACAAGCTCCCATTGCTTCACAAAAAGAAAACTCACTGTACACAACGGTACCGTCCGTTGCATTTCAGCCGTCGTGTTTATTAAAATCGATTTTATTTATTACGAAAGCGAGATCTCGATTATAGCAGTCCATTAAGTGACTCGATAAAGCTTGCGGTCGGTACTGTAATATTCGATTATCATTAAATAATTTTATTCTTTTTATTCGTCGGCTTCATAAACTGCGGGATATACGGCGATGCGTGAAGTTATTTTAACTCTGGTCGGTAAGTTTCGTCGGCTCAATTTAACACTAAAGCGGGTAATAAAATTGTACTTTGTAAGATTTCATGCGTTAAAATATAATTAATAAATAATAAATAACTTCTTTGTATATTAATTAATATAAACGAATATAGGAGCGACGTAAAAAATATAGCAACATAATATTACTACTTCCGTCTACCGTCCTACTACACTAGGCAGTAAAAAGCCTGACGACCGAATTTATAGTAAGTTTTATTTAATAACTACCGGTCCGTCTCGGCTTTACCTGGATAATGCTACATTAAAAGAGCGTTATTTAAATTTTTATAATCAAAGACCATTTATTTTATTAATTTTTCGTTTTTCAAAAAATAATCTAAAGTTTTTGACGTGACAACGTCTTATACTCGTAAATCGATGAAGCTCGCTGCACGAACGAAAAAACATGACTCATGCGGCGTTACCTAGGCGTTCCATTTAAAGTGCAAGCGAGAGCGCGGAACGAGCGACTGTGCGAGCGAATGTGGTGTCAATTGTTTATAGCAACGATAATTGCGGCAATAAAGGTAATGATCCTTTCGATATTAAATATTTCTTATGACGTTGTCACGTTCAACTATCGTCAGTAAACCGACTTTACAGACAACCGATTTTTTTTCAGATAAAATCCCTCCCGGGAGGAGGGAGATCCTCTTCCTCTATCTGTTCGTAAAGTTTCATTACAATCAGTTCAGCCATTCTGAAGATGAAGATGAAAACATGGTATGCAAATAACCCCATGAGCTTAAAATATGCCAGTTATTTCAATACTACAGACATACACTTTAATTTTATTTATATTCACAGATAACTTGTGAAGAAATTATGTGGCTCGTCCGGGATTACTTAAAGATCAACATAATCTGTAATTGAATGAAATAGAATAGAATATTATATTTAAAGACGTATAATATTATAGCGTGGTGTGGGCATATTGGAGTATTGTAGGGTAGTATATGTGTGGGTCGGCTGACCGGGGAAGGACCACGCTCTCACAGAATACCATCGTAAAATAGCAGCTTAACGTTACTGTGTTTCGTATGGTGAGTGTAGAGAACTGGAGGCCCTTTTTACTGGAAACGATGCATTCCATCTTAGTCCTCACGCGTGGCAACGCATCTGTATTATTATTTGTAATCGAGGATAAATGTAGATCTCTATGGGCCACAGCAACCACTTACCAACAGGTGGACTGTGTGCTCGTTTGTCACCTTTATCCTATAAAAAGAAATTGTATCTAGGTTGAGATTGAGAAAAAATTTAATTGGTGAATTATCGAACCGGCGACGTTTGGTACTGCGATCGGAGTGACAATCTATGAATTGCAATACCTACTGCCTCCTCACCTCATTTGTCATCCTATTTTATATGAAAACATAATTACAGCTAATGTTTAGATTTTCTCAAGATCTGTGAACATTACCGTGCATGTACATAGAGTTCAAACGAAAGCGGCACTACTTACTCAAGTTTACTTTCCGCACTTTCCTTTCAACTCGTCTCAATTACTTCAAAAGGTTTTCACACCGCAGTGCTACAGTATTCACACAGACAGCGGTTTTACTTAATATGCTCGTAATACAAGAAAATTATTGCATGATATAAAACAAAATATATTGTATACTAGCTGATCCGGCAAACGTTGTTTTGCGATATAAGTCCATTATTTCTAAGAAATATTTTTTAGTTTTATAAAATCGCGATTAAAAAACAGGAGTTAATCGTAGAAGGGTTAACATTTGAAGTTTTATGTATTTTTCAACGCTAAACCATAATGAAATGAAAATAAAAAAAATTGTCTGAAAAGTTAAAAAAATATTTAGGGGTGGGTCACCCTTGTCATTTAAGGGTTTGAAAAATAGATGTTGGCCGATTCTCAGACCTACCCGATATGCACACAAAATTTCATACAAATCGGTTCAGCCGTTTCGGAGGAGTTTGGTAACAAACACCGCGACACGAGAATTTTATATGTTAGATTATAACACATCACGTGGGCAACTATTTAGTGGCGGCGTAATACACTAACCCATGTCGTCCGTGAGCATCTTCCTAATAAAAAAAAGCGTGGCAACTGTAGCATAGAGCATGAGGCAATCTATGGGGCAAGCCTATGTTGAGCAGTGGACTTTTGATAACGGTAACGGTAACGCGATCAACTCGGTTTCTATCCACACCATCCAACCGTCACAGTCTTTAAAAGTCCACTGTTGAACATGATAGGCTGTCTAATGGTAACGGTAATGCGATCAACTCTGTTTCTATCCACACCATCCAACCATCACAGTCTTTTAAAGTCCACTGTTGAACATGATAGGCTGTCTAATGGTAACGGTAATGCGATCAACTCTGTTTCTATCCACACCATCCAACCGTCACAGTCTTTAAAAGTCCACTGTTGAACATGATAGGCTGTCTAATGGTAACGATAATGCGATCAACTCTGTTTCTATCCACACCATCCAACCATCACAGTCTTTTAAAGTCCACTGTTGAACATGATAGGCTGTCTAATGGTAACGGTAATGCGATCAACTCTGTTTCTATCCACACCATCCAACCATCACAGTCTTTTAAAGTCCACTGTTGAACATTATAGGCTGTCTAACGGTAACGGTAATGCGATCAACTCTGTTTCTATCCACACCATCCAACCATCACAGTCTTTAAAAGTCCACTGTTGAACATGATAGGCTGTCTAACGGTAACGGTAATGCGATCAACTCTGTTTCTATCGACACCATCCAACCATCACAGTCTTTTAAAGTCCACTGTTGAACATGATAGGCTGTCTAACGGTAACGGTAATGCGATCAACTCTGTTTCTATCCACACCATCCAACCATCACAGTCTTTTAAGTTCATTGCTGGACATATGCCTCCCTCATAGAGTGTCTCATCGGGAGGATTTTGAAATAGTTACCACGCTTGGCAGGCGGGTTGGCCACCGCAGTTTTTTATTATTTTCTACCGACTTAAAAAAGGAGCCGCTACTCAATTCGACTGTATGTTTTTTTATGTGTGTTACCTCATAATACTTTTTACTGGTGAACCGATTTCGATGATTCCCTTTTTATTTGAAAGCTGGTACTTCACGTGTGGTCACATATAAATTTGATCAAGGCCTGCTAAATAGTTTTTGAGTTATTCTTAATATTTTATATTGAAGTCAGTTGTACAAAGTTTTTAATTTTAAAATATATAGAAAGATACTGCGGCCCATCTTCTGTTTTAATTTCTCGCTATCGCTTCTTACGACCACACCACACCTGCACCAATGAAATGAAACGAAATGAAATATATTTATTAATTAGACGCAACAAAATAAATTTTCGTTCCAATGAATCAAAATTTCAATCATCTTACCGCAGAAGAAACAGCGAAAGAGACTCCGCAGATATATACTATGCACTTCTTATAAGTGGTTTTTAATTTAATATTATGTAATTTTTTTTTATTTATATATTTATACTTCCTACTAACATCTACCATCACAGGGAACTATCTAAATCTATAAATGTAGCATCACATTTCAAAATGATATATAATACAATCAAATATCAATATAATAATACAATCAAAATATGTGATTGGAAGTTATCATAAATCATAAAGTAACAATTCAAATACTAAAAGATAATAATATAATATTACTAGTTACAACACATAATAATTAATTTAAATAACAACACGTTACAATCAGTTGTATAACACAATTCAAGAATAACATACTTATTATAAATAATGTCACTTTTGCGAATTCACTCAATGAACACGAAAAGAAGTCCAACTTCTCAGCAACCAAATTTAATATGCGTATCGTCGCGTAATATATTATACTAGCTGTGCCCCGCGGTTTCACCCGCGTCATCACGTGTCCGAGGTGCGCGACATGACCTAGTCAAGTCGCGCACCACATAGTCAAGCATTTTATAACGGCCTAGGGTTTAATCGTCGTTCGCGCGCCTAGCCAAGTATTGAATTATTTTAGTTTTGCATTATCTCTTAAACTATGCGTCCAAATAACATGGTATAAAGAACAAAGTTTATCTTCATAAAATTGTCTTGATGATTAAGTAACTTTCGTTCGTAAGGATAAATAGGCCATGCCTAATAATAACGCTCATAAGTCACTTTTAAATTTTCAATATTTTTTGTCACAAAATACCAAATTATGGCTTACATATGTATAAGAAATAGACATATGGTATCGCGAACTTTTTTTTAGACGGAGTAAAGGTCTATATTTTTCTAGAACATTGTATTTACGTATCCCTAACGATAACACCAGCGTACGCGGATAAATCATTTCGGGAGTGCTTTTTCTTCTGACTTGCTTAACAAATATTCATATTTAAGGCTAGCTGAGTAATATAGCTTAATGCTATATAGCCTCCACATGAATCTGGCTATAATATACAAAAAGAATTTTTCAAATCGGACTTGTAGTTCCAGAGATTAGCGCGTTTAAACAAACAAAAAAACAAAAATCTCTTCCGCTTTATTATATTAGTATAGATTGTAATTATACAGAATGTAAAACAACAATGTAACTGAAACATGTTCTATGATGCGCTCATAGAAGGACGTAAAATTTGAACTTTATCAGTATATAACCAAATGAAATTAGTTAATTATGATTTCAAGTGCTTATTCACCATGTGCTCGGCGATGAAGTAAAACTTTGTGAGGAAACCTGCATATCAGAGACATACAAATATTTAGATGACGTCTGTAGTACACAAACGCACTGGAGCGCGTCGTTCTTATTGCCCTAAAACACACTCAAAAACGTGACACGTAATATAAAGACTTTACTCTTTTATATTTTAAAATTGTAGAACTCACGATGCTTTGACATTTGTCCACACAGAGCGAAATAATAATAATTTGTTGTATGACAGCGCAACGCTCATACTGTGTGAAAGGTTACGGAAACTAACATTATTGAAGTGCAGGAAAGTGGACAACCACTTTCCTGCACTTCAATAAAAATATTTCGCTGCAATCCCTTTGTTCGTTGAAATACATTTTCCGTCTATTATTTATTTGACTCTCTTCGCAATTTCTTATTCAAAATGTACTTAGCTTAACGGCCAGTACGCCTGCTTATTTGGCATCGTAAATGACGCGAGAATATATTTAATCAGGAAACTTGTATATCTTAGTATTTAGTATAATACAAAAAATGCAAAAATTACAGAATTAATAGCTACAATTTTCCTGTACAGAAAACAAGCTGGACTATTTAAATTGAGGACGTCTGAACTTCCCTGTTACATTAAAACATTGAAAGTTAACATTGCTTGTATTTTACTAATGACGGCATCCACGACTTTTTCTGCCACCAGGGCGGCGCCACTAGAAAGTGAGGTATAATATTTGACAGATTTCATAGCGGGGAAGTTAATTTGTTCTGAAAATGTAAAGGTTATTGTTTCTTTCTACACTATTAGCTATATTTTATATTAATAAGATTAAAAATAAATAATCAAACCACAGATTTTCATAAAATTTAAAAATAAGTTAATAATATGCAAAAAAAATAAAGAGCAATCCACTGATGCTTTTGTGTATTAATTTAATACTCTTGAAACGGATAAACTTCTATTAAAAACCAACTTCTCAATTAAATTACACTGTGTAACAAAAAACTTTACCTCAATGTCATCTAGCGACATCTGGTGAGCAGAAAATTATTAGCCATCATTCCAACCCTACCTTAAATCTGGGAGTAAGGCCTTAATGACTCTCCATTTGGTGTACATAACCAACACTCGCTCTTCTGTAACAGTGTTTGTCACGATCGATCAAAAGGACAGGAGATTACAACATATCTTCTTGTCACTTATACCTCAAAATTTAAATACGAGAACAACCAGCGCGTGTTGCCAGTGACGATTAATTTACTAGATGGTAGGTTTCCCTTTCTGCCTAGGAAACCGTCTGTGTAGGTTGGTACAGGTTTTTTATACCCACCAGCTTGGAACACAGAGTGCATACACTGCTATTTGGTAGAATAGAATAGAATGGAATATAATGGAATAGAATGGAATAGAATAGAATGGAATGGAATAGAATAGAATAGAACAGAATAATTTTTAATTCAATATTAATTACAAGTAATTCTTATTCAAAGTAATTTTTACTTTAGCACTGGTTCGAAAAAAACCTTTGTTTTGGGTCTGCTACCTCTCTACGTGGTGGAGCCACCCTGCAGCTATATATAGTTGTATCACAACTACATATAGCTGCAGAGTGGCTCCACCACGGTTCGGGAAGGAAATAGCAGCTTGATGATGCTGTGTTTCGTATGGTGAGTGTATAGATCGGAGACGCCTTTTACTAGCAACCTCCATTTATTCAAAGAAGGCGTTCCATTTTAGTCCTCCGGGGTGACAACATCACATCTGCATTATTTTGCTTCTTATTCGAAGGTGTATGAAGGTGGTTGTATGTCTATAGGCTAGGGCATCCACTTACCATTAGGTGAACTGTATCATCACCTTTATTCTATAAATAACCTACGTTGACGAACTCCTACACAGAAAAAGAGTCATAGCACCTAAAAAAAATCACCACATCAACATAATATAAAGCATTTCCAATTATCACCACACGTAATGCACCTCTAAATCGACAATAACATTAAAATTTTCAATAATTAAGATAATTTCAACCCAAGCACATTATATGACTCGCTGAGAGCTGCTTAGCAACGTTTACAGCGTTTGAATTTAATGTTATTTAGAAATTGGCAACTATTTCTACCCTATTTGTGAAATAAACTTGGGTACAAAAAGTTAAACTAAGTGAAACAATAGCAACACGGGTTCGATGCTCGCCGGCACCAATGAAATTGTAAATTGCAATTTTACGTGCTGATTGACCACGTGCTCGGCGGTGAAGGAAAACATCGTGAGGAAACCTGCATTTCTGAGAAATTAAAAAAAATGTTTAGAAGACGTCATTGGGACAGCGCGGTGGACATTACCTTAAAACCCTCTCAGAAATGAGATGAGGCCTATGCCTAGCAGTAAGACGTAATACAAAGACTGTACTTTACTTTTTATATATTTTGCAACTCTAGGAATTATGATGCATTAACATTTGTATAATGGCGTACCGTGTAGTAGTTGTTGATGAGTATGTTTACCTGGGACCAGGGTTGGCAATGTTTAAAACGTTTGTTTAAAGCAAGTGTTTAAAACACTTTAAAACACTGGAAAAAATACATACCTGTTTAAAACACGTTTTAAAACATTTTGTTTTAAACACGTTTAAAACATATATAAAAAACGTTAAGTTTTACAACATTATAATTAATCCTAACTAATTTATTTCGTAATTTTTAAAACATTTTATTGGCAAAATTATAATTTTAAGGTATATTGTAAATTGTGATGGCAATTCTAGCTGGCGGCTGACGGGGATTACCCCAGCAGACTACAATGAGAGAACGAGTAAGGTATTTTTCTACTCTGTGTAAATGGGAAAGGGATGAAGATAGTTCGCTCCGCTTGTATTGTACTGCGGTATTTTTCTTATTGTCATTGTAGATTATTCAGTGAGACTGTAATGACTAGTGAGTGATAGATAATTTGATTGAGTTTCGTTCGTTTAGTATTTATTTGTTTGATTTATTATCAATCTGGAATACTCTGGATCTGCATTCTGCCTGCCTGCCCTTCCAAAAGAAAGAATGTCTACAGGACGAAAAAAGGATTCGCTTTGGCAGTACTTCACAGAACTGCCTGCATCTACAACAGGGGGTGGTGCAAAAACACTCAGGGTGAAGTGCAAGTATTGCCGGAAAGACTTGGTATGGTAAAAAAATGTTTTAAACATGTTTTAAACGTGTTTAAAACATGTTTAAAACATTTCAAATAAAACATTTATGAAAAATTGATTTAAAACGTGTTTTTTTTTTGTTTTTTGATTTAAACATGATGTTTTGTTCTTTTTTAAAAAAACTGTTTTTTTTCCAACCCTGCCTGGGACAAATAGTCCGACTAGATAAGTCCAATTTCGACCCAGAGGTCAATCGACGGATTCAACTCGGTTAACAACAACTACGACATATCTTCTCAAAACCTAAAAACGAGATTGTACAACCAGTGCGTGTTGCCAGTGATGACTTATGGAACTGAGACGTGGTCCTTCACTGCTGGCCGTATGAGGACGCTCAAGGTCGCTCAGCGAGCTATGAAGAGGTCTATGCTCGAAGTTTCTCTGCGTGATAAACTTAGAAATGTGGATACCCGCAGTAGAACCAGAGTAACCGACACAGCCTAATGGATTAGTAAGCTGAAGTGGCATTGAGCTGGCGGCCATATAGCTCGTAGAACGGACCACCGATGGGGAAGAAAGGTTCTCGTGTGGCAGCCTCATACCGGTTAGCGAAGTGTAGAGCAACCCTCCACTAGAATAGAGTGACGACCTGGTAAGACATGTAGGAAGTCAGTGGATGCCGGTGGCTCAGCACCTTGCTTTGTGGCATTCCTTGGGGAGGCCTATGTTCAGCAGTGGACTTATGAAGGGCTGTATTGATGATGACGTCGTGACGGTCTAAAATTATCCACTGCCCCATATCATCTCGAGGGCGTCGTAAGAGGCGACAGAAGGATACAAATCAGGAGATCTTCGAAATGACTAAAAATAAAAAACTGCGGTTGCCAACAAGCTTGCCAACTGTGGCAAATATCCACCCTATGAGGCAATCTATGGGGAAGGCCTATGTTAAACAGTGGATTTCAATAGACTGTAACGGTAACGATAACTGTGGAAATTGCAATAAATCGTACAACGGCTTGTTGCTTGAGCAGCTCCAATATCTAAATAACGCTTTCTAAGCGTTGCGACGACATCGCGTAAATCAACGCAGGTGTTGGACGGGTTTTATTGCCTTAATATCGCGGGGGGCCGTTTGTTGTTCGGGAACGGATCGAAACATTATCATTTTTTACTACAATATTAATGAACCTTAAATCCTTCACGGATTACGAATGAGGTGATAGTGGGAGCGACGAAAATTTAAATCGCTCCCAGTATCGTATTTTTTAAACTTACCTTGGTAAAACCTAATTCATCTTATTAATAAATTCAAATTCGTATTTATGTTTATTTGTGAATACAGGTAATGATGAGATAGAAAAAGAAATACGTAGTTTACTGGTAGTCTTGGGTTTAAGCAAGCAAGGTTTTGGTCGGGGTACAGAGACTATTATCTCATTAGTTATTAGAAATAAACTACATCTAAAAGCACATTATTAATGTCCAATTTCCTATCATGACATTCCATGTTCTAGTTTGTATTTATTTGTAATAAATACATTTAAAATTTACTTTTAAAAAATGAGTAAATTTATTGATTACATTTATGCATTACATTTATATATTTGATTGCATTTATGTCTAAAGGCAACGCCCTAATTATTTGAGGATTACACTAATGGATAGATAATTTAAAAATCTATATTATTCACGTTTTATTTAATTTTTAAAGTTCGCTTTTCTTTTTTAATTAAAATTGATTCCAAAAATTGTGTGAATTCTATGATAAATTAATGGGCGTACGCAGAGTGCGGGCGGCAGTGCACTATATGCTCAAGGTTATTTGGTCAGGGAAACGCCTTAAAGAAGAGTATTCTTCGCTCCTCGTCCAATCATAGGATCAGTATACCATCTCATTTCACTGAGTTCACCAACAATTACTTTACTATTCAGGCAACGCTACTCTTGAACTCTTTGCCCAAAAACGTAAAAAGAGCGCCAAGTAAGAACCGTTTTAAAAGTTGGTACATGACTTCTTTTTCAAACGAAGCGATGTTTGACGTTAAGAATGATGATGATATACATATTTTAATATGGTTTAATTACTTGCAATTTTATTATGTATTTTATTATCATATCTAACGTACATATTATATCTATGTGTGACACATGTTTTATTTATATATTTACATACAATATATGTAAATAATTTGTATATTATATTATATCATATTACGTATGTATGTATGTATATATTTGTATATTATATCATTGCATCTGCCACAAAATCTCATCACTCCACGGGTTGAATGCCGGAAAATGTTGATAGGTATTAAGTCCGCTCTTTGTAACCCTAGTTATTGAGGTGTTAAAAATAAAGAATAAATAAATAAATAAATATTGTTCACGAAAGATTTATAGTCTCGGGGTCGAACTATGGTCTAAGATTTATTGTAAACTAAAGAATTCTCTTAGCCGCAGCACCTCAATCTTCGCGAAATTCAAAATTTGCAGTAAAATTCCATTCTTCAAATTTTAGATCGCATATTTCCGCGGACGCCCAAATCTAACTAACAACTAACTGTTCTTTGTAGTATGACGAAAACGGTCTTGATTGAAGCAGGGAGTGTGTTTATGTCGTCTAAAATTTCTTCTAGGTTTTAGCTTGCTAGAGTTTTATCTATAATTCCCTGCCACATATGACCACACGTAGAATTTTCTATCGCCAGTGGTGTTTCCGGATTGATATGACTTTAGGAAATTTAAGAAAAGAGTCTACTCATTTTCATAAATGTGGACCACACATGTAGATCCCTTAGGTTTTTTTTTTATAGGATAAGGGTGACAAACGAGCACACAGTCCACCTGATGGTAAGTGGTTACTGCGGCCTATAGACATCTACATCTATGCTCTGTTACTGATCAAAATGCAGATGCGTTTTCACCCGTGAGGACTAGGATGGAATGCCTCATTTCCAGTAAAAAGGGCCTCCGGCCACCTGCACTCACCAAGCGAAACGCAGAGGTAAACCTCTACTTCACGCTGGTATTCTGTGAGGTCGTGGTACCACCCCGGTTCGAGCCGGCCCATCCATGCGACAGCAAAAGCTGCCGCCTGGCTCTACCACTGTATATATAGTTTTAGCAGGTGGTCATGGCAGGCAGTGGTGGATATTTTGATGAAGTGATGATGAAGATGAAGTTTTAAAAAAATAGCTTAAATTGAAAATCGCTCACTGCATCTATTCCGCCCAACGCTCTCTCTAACGCTGAACCCTAATTCATTAAATGATATTTTATACGTCCCCATTAACAATATACAAATTTAAAATACGACATTCTTATACTTAAATCATATTTAAAAAATGTTAGGCATATTTTACTTTGATGGAGAAGATGACGTAGTGTCTATGTATGATAGCGACGGGTTTCTAATAGCTTTAAAGGCCTTAAAATTTGAATAATAATTGGACGTAGTTATGCAAAAAGGATGCAACCCGCGATAAGTTAATTTGAGTCTATGATATTTGAAGTATCCATCACTTACTTCAAACACATACTTCAAATATCATAAACTCAAATTATCGGTATGGTTTCTGTCTGTTTGTTATTTTTCTTCTTATTTGTGTTACTTTTGCTAAAATTGTTACATCACATAATAGTATAGACCACAAACATAATTTTTCAAGTCAACATTTTTGACAAAAACTCGGGTAGGATCCTTTTTGCATAACCACGTCCAATTACAGATCAAAGATAAATTATTTTTAAATGTCATACGTCATAATAGTAACTCAGAAGCCGGCCATGTTTAATCGATATAAACAACCAATAATTGAGTTAAAAGTATAGTAACGCATAAAAATAAAAAAGGAAAGTTATAGTCTATATACGTTCCACCACTGGGCCCTTATGGGCATCTCCCATTTCAAGAGGTTTATGGAGCAATTAGTTTATACACTGCTTCAGTGCGTGTTGGTGGTCTTCGCATAACCTCTGATACCAGTGAGGGTAGAATACTATTATGCGTAAACGCGTGCGTTAAAACTCGTTTAAGTACTCTTAGTATAAAGTACTGCGCAGGCATCGTGGTAATTATTTTAGTTTTTGAAGTGAAAACTTCTTTAGCGGCGTTGAGCACTTTTTTGTAAGGGGTAAAAAATGTTAAACTCGCGTCAGGTCACGTGTCCTGATCGAAAATTCGTAAGACGAACGGAGAGTAGACAGCCGGCGCGGCGTAGGAGAGGAAGTAAGTTAGGTTTTATTAATTTTCATTTATTAATTAATATAATTTTATTATTAAGATTAGGTTTCGATCGAGTCTACTGTACTGCTTGACGAAATTATTAATATAGATACATATGTACTTACACATTATAGATGTAATATTTGTAATATGTTTATACTTTATAGCATTAACCTATATTTTCCTAACATCACAATAAGCACATGTGCGGTGTAGGTTTACCAAACAAATAATTTCGAATGGAAATAAATGAAATAAGATAATAATAAATAATCTCCGCCATTCCAAAATATCAAAAATGCACAACGTTAATATTCAAGTTTTCACTTCTGCCGGCACTCCCGGAGTGCAACCCGTCGTTTTTTTTATAGTATAAGGGTGACAAAGGAGCACACATTAATCATCGATTAAGAATCAAAATGCAGATGTGTTCTCACTTCTGAGGACTTATATGGAATGCCCCATTTCCAGTAAAAAGAAGTACAAGCAAAGAAGGTGATGATGCAGAGGAGGCTGCTCTGTGTCACGTCGTAATGGGCGGTATTTCTGTTAGTTTACATACTCCATTTATTTTGGTGATATATTATGTTTACTTCCAATGCGTCCCATGAATAATTTATAACGTAAAACCATTAAGTACTAAGAACTGTTCATTTATTTAAATAGTTTTGAGAGTGTTTCCTAACACTTGACATGTATACGTACGACGATGTATCTACACGTTAGCTACTTTACTTCTTTTATGTCAATGCCAAAAAAAAAGATTAAAGGATATAAAATTCAATGGCAGCTAGTCTATTAGGTAAATAATTGGGAAATCCAAAAGTGCACGCGTCATGAGCGTTTCATTTAATTTTGATGAAAAAAAATTGTGTATTAAATTTAGCACACTATTATTTTAACTAAATATAACATTGTATTTACAGATGAAAAAAAATATTAATGTTTACCAAAATAAATCGATTACACAAAGTATACAATCGATATAGGCTGTATGGTACATTTGTTCTTTGTCTATGAAATGCTAAAAAATATATGACGGCGTCTTTAAATTTTTAATAGCAATAAAAGTTATAAAAGTTGAAAATCATTTTATTAACATACAACGCGTAATAGGCTATTGACACAAAATAGGGAACCAGTTCATGTAATTCTGAAGCTAATAAAAAGCCCGGTCTTGATACGTCAATGTTTTCGGAAGTTATCGTGACCACATACAAAATCAACATCCGGACGTCCACGAATTTTTTTTTTTCAAATCGTTTTTTTCCAAAGTAGCAATATAACTTTTTTTTCTAGAAAATATAAGATGTTTAATTAATTAAAGTGTTTTCTTGATATGCGGCCGCTCATATTATAGTAAAGGTGCAATATGATTATGATATAGACATTTTAAGAACACTAAATTGCTTGACCTTGACGTAACGAGCGTAGAACACACTTATAACGCTTTCTGGTTATGAGACTAGAGCCATGGTTCAGCTATATTATGGTTGCAGCACGAATGAGTCGGACCACGCTTTCACAGAATACCAGCGTAAAATAGCAGCTCAATGCTACTATGTTTCATATGGTGAGTGTAGATAACCAGAGCCACTTTTTACTTAGGACACATTCTATCTTAGTCCTCAGGGGTGGCAACGCATCTGTATTTTCATTCTTAATTGAGGATAGATGTAGATGCACATGCATCCACTTACCACTAGGTGGAATGTGTGCTCGTTTGTCGCCTTTATTCTATAAAAAAAACATGAAAGTTAGGAATTATCTATGTCTATATAAACTATTACAACGTCGTATAGAAGCCGCTTAAGAGAGCACTACCCCATACCCCGTAGGCAAGTATAGAAGTGGTTATGATGAATAGATTTGTTCTCCTATAGCACCTACTAAAGTTAAAGTTAAAGTTACAGCCTATATACGTCCCACTGCTGGGCAGAGGCCTCCTCTCATTTCTGATAGGGTTTTAGGGCAAGGAAATGTCCGCCGCGCTGCCCCAATGCCCCAATGCGTATTGGGGAATTTCACGTCTTCGAAATATCTTTTTCCTTATTTCTCAGACATGCAAGTTTCCTCGCGACGTTTTCCTTCACCGCCGACCACGTAGTAAATCAGCACTTAAATTGCAATTAACAGTTTCATTGGTGCCGGCGGGAATCGAACCCGAGTTGTTTGCGTACTGTGAACTTACTTACTAATATAGGACTAATCAAGATTTACTACTACTATTGGACTATTGGTGTAAAATATGCAAATTAAAAGCATAGACGAAATTTGTTACACTTTCAATTTCTGAAGAATTTAGGTACAATAAAAATGCAAGCCAAAAATATAAGTTATTGATGTTCTAAAGTATTTGCTATTTATACAAAAAAATACTGTGCAACAGTGGACTTTTGATCGGAAATTTTCAATAGCATGTAGCTATATTTAATTTTTGTAATAAACGCCTTGGATATCAAGTAATGTGATAAATTGCTCTATAAATAACGGGACGCGATATTTCAAGATGGCGGTTCGGTTCAATGTGTCTGCTCTGTCACCATATATTATGCACTAACATCATATTGGTTATGCTGCCCGCCTAAGTATAATTAATTTTATATCGCCTACTGGAATATTGTTGTGTCTATACTTGGAGAGGACACACTACACATACATATGCAATATTTAACTTTTTATGTCAATCTTATAAAGAACGTGTTACACCTTATCGTGGTTAGTAATCCAGCTTTCTAGTCCACTAGTTAAAATCCCGAATAAATATTTATTACCCGACTACCACAGAAGGAAGGCATTGTTTTTCGAGAGTATTTATGTAACATTGCTTAATTACTTAGTGATTATAAATTATAAAATAAGTAGTAAATTATGTCCAGCGATTGATTATTCTGAGTATTTTGTTTAGTATTTTTCATCTATAGTTTGTTCATCTATACCCACGGTGGCGGCTACACAGCCACGGTAGCTCAGGTGCTAAGCGCCCTATATATATATATATATATATATATATATATATATATATATATATATATATATATATACCTAGTCAGGTCATAAATTCTGTCACATGTTTAATATAAAATAATTGAAATAAGTTTATTCATTATGTAACCATTTATATACCAAAATGAATTTAACAAAACATAGATTCTTATGACACTAAAGTTTATTCAAAATGACCTCCGTGATTTTGAATACAGGCCATCAATCTGCGCGGCCAGTCGTCTATCGCAGCACGAACGAGGTCCATGTCAATATCGGCGGCTGCCTTAATCAAGGATGTCTTGAGTGACTCCAAATTGGGATGAGGCTTTGAGCACGCCTTTTCCTCCAAGTGTTGCGATATCTTGTAATCTAACGGATTCAAATCTGGACTGGAGGAGGGCCAGTCTTCGTGCCGGATGAAGTCGATTTCACGCGCCGCCAGCCAGTCTTGTGTGCTCTTCGCTCTATGAGCTGGCGCCGAATCTTGTTGGAATACCCAGTGCCTGTTATTGAACATGGTATGAGAAACAGGTTCCACAAGGTTCATCAGGACTGTATTATGATACACAACTGCATTCGTTTTTACACCTTTCTCACAAAAATGTACCTCTGTTAAGCCCCAATAAGAAACTCCCAACCATACCATGAGCGAGGATGGAAAATGACCTCGTTGGACACGCGGAATACGGTTGCTCGCTTCTTCACTACTGTGTGCGTACACACCTTATCATTTTGTTTGTTGTAGCTCTCTTCTACGGTAAAAATTTTTTCATCCGAAAAAAGATTTCCCGATATTTTTTCCCGCGTACCGCTTCAACAAAGCGCGGCATCTCTTCAGTCTCAGGTCCATTAGACGAGCATTCAAACGATGTCCTGTTTTTCTTCGATATGCCCGAAGCCCTAAGTCTTCATTTAACACCCCTTTCACCGTAGTTCTGCTTAACCCCATCTGAAGGGTCAACAGTTTCTGCTTACGTTCGGGATTTCTTTGAATTCGCGCCTTCACAGCTTTCATCACTGCTGGAGTCCTAACAGACCGAGGGCGACCACTTCTTGACCTGTCATCTACACTAGAGTCTTCATTGTATCATTTGATGGTACGATAAACGAGTCTTTTGGTTATATTCAAATTTTTCAGTATGTCAAAAATTTGACGCGTAACCGCAACGATGTAACGCAATAACTGCAACACGGTCTTCTTTAAGCGTCCACTCCATATTTAAAATAGAGTAAAATTCTAAAAAGTATACAGTTTTATTTTCATGAATAATTCGAAATTCGAATTCAATAAACTTTTATGTGGCCAGCATTCTAAAAGAAAAGTTTTTACTGTGTGACAATACTTATGACTTGACTGTGTATATATATATATATATGATGATTTAACTTTAAAAGCAAATTGCAGCAATAAATAAATAAGTTGAACAAGTTTTTTTAAGTATGTACTTGTGCCTCTGTGATATATTGAACGTGTGAAATTGAAAACTATCGATAATATACAAAAATTTCCAAATTAGTGAAATTTAAAAAAAACCAACACAACGAGCTATATAAAATAATATATATAATATAAAATAATAGAACGCATTTCTACGTTTTATTATCCAACCATTGGAGTCTATAAAATTTCACCGCTGAACTGTGCCTACCTGACCAATGCGTCGTAGGTAAGATTATGTCATATTTGCCAGTCTTGGCAAGGAGGTTTGGCAACCGTAGTTTTTAATTATTCAAAAATATAAAAATATTTTGACTTGTTATCAAAGAGATGCCGCTGCCCATCCCCAGTTTCAGTTTCATTCTATCGCCTCTTACAACTCCCACGGGATGATATGGGGTAATGAATATTCTAACACCGCCACTAGTCTACATTTTATATAGAACGATACTTCGATAATACATATTTTCAACATTCGATTTTCCTACTATGCAATGTCGATAACCAACAAAATTTTACCCGAATATTCAAAATTAGTCGTTAACACAAGCGTTTTAATTCTACAATCGTGTGAAATCATTTCGATTTCTAGGCCACTTTCGTCTGACCATCGGCTATTGTACGTGAGAAACCATAAACAAGCGTAACCTGTTTAATCTATAATTTATGGAGCATTTTCTCGTTTAAAAAATCATCGCCGTGAACAGTTTCCGAACTAACGGCAAACAAACGGACGTGCTGATTGAGCTAAGCGGGCTTACGTTTTGTGAACATGGACGTGACATCTCATAACATGGTCACTTCGTTTTTTGACGACTTTATGCATATCCATGCAAAGTTTTGTCGGTGTAACAATACGCGTATAAGAATAAAATCCATTACTTTTTAAAACAAAAACCGTTATAAACATTTTTGTTTTTTTCGTGGTAGCGGCACAGGTCAGGCATAAGTTCCGGATTTATCAACTGCACAAGGCATGTTACTGTAATTTGTAACAACTCGCAATTCGCATAATATACTTCATTGTTCTAATGTACTTCTGAATTCGATTTAAGGCTTATTTGATAAAATGTTACGCGTAAGGTCGCGTAATCTATGGTCAAACCCACAGAAATACGCACATTACTACCTACGTACATTGTGGTAACGGTGTAAGAATATCCACAACCCCATATTGCCCTGTGGGTGTCGACAGAAGTGATAGAGTGAAACAAACCAATTTTTTTTCACCCAGGTAGCAGTTTTTTCCTAATAACAACTAGAAAAAAAAACAACTGGCAGCCAGATGTCGCTAACGCATCTGCAAGTCTCCTGGTTCCCCTGGTGTTGCGGTTGTTCATGGGCGGCGGTAGACACTTACCATCAGGTGAGCCGCATACTCGTTTGCCCCCTCTCCTATAAAAGAAATGTCATTAGTTGAAACTGAGGTAAAGTTTTTTACACAATGTCATTTAAATGAGAAGTTAATAAAAGTTTATCATTTATTTGCAATCGGCTGCACTTAGTTGCTAGTTTTAAGCCATAATAGGTAAAGGTTACAAAAAAGCACAAAGTCCATTTGATGGCAAGTGGATGCTGCGGCCCATAGAAATTTTCATCTAGCCTAAATACAGATGCGTTGTCACCCCTGAGGACTTCAGGGACCGACTAATAAATAAAGTTTTAAATGCAAATTATAATAATTTATGTTCCATAAAAACATGAAATGAACATGTTTCAAAACTTAGTTATTATCTACCCTTACCAAATAATAAACTCCGACAACAGGACGAATTTAAAGATTATCTCAATTCAAAGATATTCGCGATTATCTCGCGATAGCTGAGAAGCGCAAACCAGGCGTGTTCGAGCAGTAGCACTCCATTCCAATGTATAAACAATACATGTACTTAGCATAACCCGCTTAAGGCATTAAAGGAAATATATTCAGAATTTTATGAGATAATAGCGACCGCCCCGGCTTCCCACGGGTAATTTCTGGATCTCAACAACGCCACCTACCGGATCCAAGTGTAAATCTAAACCATCCAGAGACCCATGCATCTCTTACAATGACGTCTCTCCATCTATAATAAGGATGAAGGTTCTAGAGTTGCCGCCACGTACCGGTAATAATAATATCCACCAGACCGAGTTTCGGTCACGGCGGCCAGCCTCAACGGAGACTTGTCAGGACAGGATTATATTGCCCGAGTGTATGCGAAAAGCACAGGTGCACTCCCTATTACCTAATTCTAATAGTCGGATATGACGGTTATCCTACACGACAGTAGAGAGTTCAGGCGCAGGACCTACGGCTTTACGTGCTTTCCGAGGCACGGGGACAACACCGCCAACTTTATGACTCCGGCTGATAGAGGTTACAGAAAATCCTAGTTACCAGGCGTGCAGATCAGGTTGAAGAAATGTAAAGTTGTAAAATCATTAATACGCAGTGGTAAAACTAGATACAAAAATCAATTGATTTCTGGAGCCATAGTAATCAAGCGAACCCCAGTATAAAGCTCGCTTCTATATTATGACTCTTAATTCGATGGCTATTAATTGATTTTTATGAAGTAACCAGAATAAAACGATCTGTATGTGAGATGAAATATATTAAAAACAGAGGTCTACTTACAATATAATTCTAGTAATGCCGCGACAAAGTGGACCCGCTTAATCGTTTCCCATACGTAACTAAACGACCAATTTACGCCACTGCTACTATAGTAAAACTTATATGGGCACTCTAATTATGTGTAATGCATCTTTATGGTTTATGGGCGCTGATTAGTAATGTAGTACTGATGAAATCAGTTTTATTACAGAGCTTAAAATATGTTTTCTTACAGAGTTGCTTGCGTTTAGGTCAATACCGATTGCCTTAAAGAGCTTATGTGATAGAGCCATGCTGCAGCTATATTATGATTGTAGCACGAATGTGTCAGCTCGACCAGGTAATGGCCACGTTTTCAAAGAATATCAGCGTAAACATAGCAGTTTAATGCTGTGTGTAGAAAACCGGAGATCATTGCAAATGGAGCATGTCATGTTAGTCCTCGGGGGTTTCAACATTTCTGTATATTGATAATTGATTCTTAATCGAGGAGACTTGATTCTTAATGTAGATGTTCATGTGCCACAGCATCTACTTACTATCAGGTGGGTTGTGTGTAAGATGCGTGCTAACTCTACTCTTCAGGGTTGTAAACACATGGTAGACCATCGGTAACAAGAAAACTATAATTTTACATGTTACACCTTTATATTTGAACACCGCAATGATGATGATGAACGACGATTATATAACGATAACGACTATTATAAAACATTTATTATGAACATTTATTATTTTAGAGCGAAGTTCAAGGCAAGGGAATTTAAATGCATTTTACTTAATCTGTATCTTTTAGAAATATTCATAGGTTCTTCAGTTCGGCGAAGAAAAACCCGTTCAATAATATCACTGGAATTATTTAGATATATTTAATTTAAACAGCTATTAAAATAAATTTATTATTAATCAATTAAATAATTAACGTAAGGGTATTTATATACGTATAGTAATACTTTAATATAGTACATTTTATGTACCTAAATTCTCGTCTTTGCCTTCTTTCCTCGACTGCCAAACGCCACGCAAAATAATAAAAATTCGTAGATCTCATTCTATTTATTCTTAATAAAAATATTTTAAACTTACATCAACGAAAAACCCAGAGAAACTTAAAACTGAAACTTCTCGATAGCCTTCTCGCTGTAAAAATGTCGGTGAGAACAATTTCGTAGTTCTCTACAGCGGATAGACGATAACGTACGTCAAAAATAGATTCGTGCTGCCAAAATCTACACATTTTGCGTCTTACGATTACTTAAACCAAACGATAGCTATGCATAACGCAGCGTTAGATGTTCGTGCTTCCAAATTTTAGTTCCAAATACGCTCACGGAGCGCTGCTCAAATTCCCATACAAAATTTTACTTAAACTAAACTGTCTCGTAAACTGTACTATATCGCAAAATGTTCGTGCTCGGGGTACAGTTAGCGGTATTAACGTTGTGGGGTCTTTCGCTTGATCGCACTGTACTTCACAAGCTCCCATTCATCCGTTAAACTGTAACGCTCATACCAAACGTAGATTGAAGCGTGACTTTAGTCGGTCATTGTTTTCCCATTGTTTATTAGCTTCATCGCTTCTTGTGACTAGAATAATTTCATTATCATTTAATATCATACATATTTCCTTAATGAGGGCATCCACGACTTTTTTTGACACCAGGGCGGCGCCACTTAAAAGTGAGTTATAATATTTGACAGATTTCATAGTGGGGATGTTAATTTATGCGAAAAATGTAAATGTTAATCTTTCTTGCTGTATTATTAGCTATATTTTATATTAATAAGATTAAAAATAAACAAACCAAACCACAGATATTCATAAAAGTAGAAAAATTAAAATAAACAGTTAAAATATGCAAAAACTCGAACAGCAAACCACTGAGGCATTATTTTGTGTAATAATTTAATACTCTAGAAATTGATAGACTTATATAAAAAACTAACTTCTCAATTAAATGACATTGTGTAACAAAAAACTTAAAGGTATAATATTTGACAGATTTCATAGCAGGAAAGTTAATTTGTTTGGAAAATGTAAAGGTTATTATCTCATTCTGTACTATTAGCTATATTTTGTATTAATAAGATTAATAATAAATCAAACAAACCACATATATACATAATTTAAAAAAGTTAAAAATGTGCAAAAAATAAAAGAGCAAACCACTGAGGCATTGTTTCGTGTATTAATATAATATTAAATAAAAAAACTAAAACACTAAATAGTACAAAATGTTTGTAATCTCTGCATAAAAAGTCGCTTACTCTCCATTTCAAGCAAAACACGTAGAAAAACACGTAGTTAGCCACTAAAAACAAGTATCCTTGCATTTGCAACTGATGTTTGATGTTAACTAAACTTAATCATGTCTAAACAAGTGAAAAAAGCATAAAAAAGAACATTATTTTTACACATGGCTGATGGCACAATAGGCGTGTCATCAACTTCTATGACTCTCGACACGCCAGACGTGTCATGAAATATTTGTTCGCCGCCTCAGCTAAACTTTGTCGAAAATTGGTGTCGAAACGATTCGGTTAAGCTGGTAACCTGTAAAGTCCCAACCCAACCTGGTCGAGCTGACCCATTTATACTGCAGTCTTTTCTAATTAGAAAAATCATACAGACGAATTGAGTAACTTCTCCTTTTTGAAGTCGGTAGAAAATAACTGCGGCTGTTAACCCGCCTGCCAAGCGTAACAACTATGGCGAAATGCCCGTTTTTGACTTGTTCAATCTGTAATTAAAGACTTATTAAAAAAGTACGTAGTGTCTTTAAGAAAAGATCAATTAGTTTTATCAATCAATTAATCATATGTACGATTTTTCTTTTGTACATAAAAGTTTAAATTTAAACCTTTTAAAACTTTTTGCTAAGCTAATGTATAATACATCACCCAGTTTCTCTACTCCACATAGTCAGTAGTTCATTCATGGGACAATGTCTACGCTATTTCAACAAATTCCCAGGAAATATACAAGGTCTCTCCTTTACCAAGCTTCAACATTTTATTAAACAAAAACTGTATAAAAAGGGTTATTATTGTATTAGTGAATGGTCAATACATGGTTGATAAAAACACTGGGAATGAGAAGGTCGCTTTCAAGCTGTTTCTTAAGTTATGTAAGTGATTAGTACGACCTTTCTTAGCAGTACTAAAAAAAAGCCCCACTGGGTTTCTTGCTGGTTCTTTTTGACAGAGTTTTTTTCCGAACCAGTGGTATAAATAAAACATAACTTTCAATAAGAATTACTTGTAAGCTATATTGAACAAAAAATATTCTTTTCTATTCTATTCTTCATCAGTGCTTTATCTTCATATTCATTCGCCAGTAAAAGTCCTGGCTCGCTGGCTGCAGCACAAATGGCTCGGCTCGACCGGGTTGAGTTGGGACTTTATAGCTTAACCGAATCGTTGCGACACCAATTTTCGACAAAGTTTAGCTGAGGCGGCGAACAAATATTCCATGACACGTATGTCGTGTCAAGAGTCATAGAAGTTGATGACACGCCTATTGTGCCATTTGCCATATGTAAATGTTCTTTTTTATGCTTTTTTCACTTGTTTAGACCTAATTAAGTTTAGTTAACATCAAACATCAGTTGCAAATGCAAGGATACTTGTTTTTAGTGGCTAACTACGTGTTTTTCTACGTGTTTTGCTTGAAATGGAGAGTAAGCGACTTTTTATGCAGAGATTACAAACATTTTGTACTATTTACTGTTTTATTTAAAAAATCATTTATATAAGTAGGTACAGCTAAATCAACCTGAAAAATCTTGATTTTTATTAAATTAAAGGAGAATGGGATTTTTCGGCCTGAAGTTAACTAATTGTTTTATACTTTAAAAAAACGACGGGTTGCACTCCGGGAGTGCCGGCAGAAGTGAAAACTTGAATATTAACGTTGTGCATTTTTGATGTTTTGGAATGGCGGAGATTATTTATTATTATCTTATTTCATTTATTTTCATTCGAAATTATTTGTTTGGTTAACCTACACTGCACATGTGCTTATTGTGATGTTATGAAAATATAGGTTAATGCTATAAAGTATAAACATATTACAAATATTACATCTATAATGTGTAAGTACATATGTATCTATATTAATAATTTCGTCAAGCAGTACAGTAGACTCGATCGAAACCTAATCTTAATAATAAAGTTATATTAATTAACAAATGAAAATTAATTAAACCTAACTTACTTCCTCTCCTACGCCGCGCCGGATGTCTACTCTCCGTCCGTCTTACGAATTTTCGATCAGGACACGTGACCTGACGCGAGTTTAACATTTTTTACCCATTACAAAAAAAGTGCACAACGCCGCTAAAGAAGTTTTCACTTCAAATAATTTCCATATTGTTCTTAAGTAAAATACAAAAAAGTAGCTCTTTTTACAGTTTAGATTTTGAAAAAACAATAAAATAAGAAATAAGTTAGAAAATCGATTATAGTGTATTATTTATGGCAATAAATCGTTTACCATAAAGAATACACTAGTGAAATTCTCGTTTCTGAACGTTATCTTCCAATAGAGGATTTTGAAACATGACTTGACAGTTCAAACTTCAAACTATTTACTTAAAAGTAAAAGACAGATTTTCGATTCGATTTGAAACGAGCGCAATCTAATCGATTCTCGATTAAATAGAGCATTATAATATATATTTCCGATTATTTTTCTATGTTAACTAGGTAGATAAAAAATTGCGTACATATCTACAAATTAATAATAAAAAAAAATATCAAAATTCCAACAAGTAACAGTTACAACAAAAATTCAAGTAATCGATCTCAGATCGATATCCCTAATATTCACTTCACTTGGTTGTTGTTGTTTTAACTTTCGTTAATCGTTTCACCATTTCGTTTCATTATTAACTACAGCTTTTTTGGTGATGTTATACTAATCCTGCATTTATATCTTTAAGTAATTAAAGTGAAAAATAGCCTGTTACAGTGTAGGTAATAGATAATCTCACTTTTACTTATTCTACAATAACTCAGCTCCTAGATTGACAAATCTTGCCAGATTTTCAGCTATGAATTGTTTATATATTATACGCTTTCAAATTGTTAACACTTGGGCCCAAGAATGTATGGAGACGTCTCCTTCTCCTTTTCACCTAATAATAACGTTTGTAATTATCAAATTTATTAGCAAACTATTTTATGTGTGAACGCGTCCGAACTGTTTCAAGCAATAATAAACCTTATATCATATCACAAGAGCACATGGTACTTCGTAGGTCCATTCGGCCATATGATAGTAATAACACGGCATTTCAACCAAAATTTCAAGCAAAATTAAACAACAAGACTAACACATTGTTTTTTTTAACAGGTGACTTGTTTTCCAGAAACTTGTTTACAACCGAAGTTTGTGAGCGATCGCAATGAGTGCTATTATTTGTTACTTATTAAAGTATTTTTTCACAACATGATTTAAAAAACCCCACACAGTAGAAACAGATTTACAAGTTAAAACATGTTTTCAACCCCTAATAATTTCAAATTCTTAAAATATCTATATAAAATATGTATGCATTTGTTCTGGAAAAAAAATCTTCCAAAAACGCAATTTGAGCGATTATAAGGATTTCAAAAATGACGCGACTTGCGTGTCATATGCCACACAAAAAAATAATCGATGGTACGCCTGGCGTGCTATACGAATGCTGTCTTTCAAATTGTGAGTGTAGAGACTGAAACCCCTTTTCACGAAGGAAGGACGAGGCATTCCATCTTAGTCTTGAGATGTGACAATGCATCTGCATTTTGATTTTTAATCGAGGATTAAATAGATGTCAATCAGGTGGACTGTGTGCTCGTTGGTCACCCTTAAAAAAACTTATTTTAAGCTATATCACATACCTCTAACTCAAGTACCTCAATCGCCGATGATTTTAACGCCCATCACGCTGAATGGCTTGGTTCCCGTTTAATGATCATGCGGATACATCTGTTTATGACTTTTTATCTTTCTTAACAGAACGATTACCCCACACTAGAATTTTCTTTTGTATCGTGGAGGCAGTTTGCAAACACAAATTGCACAAGGACAAATATCCAGACTCGGAACAATTATTTGTAGGCCATACAAATACTTTTTCCGTGCGGGATTCGAACCCGCGGCCTCCAGCGCAGCAACTCATTGCTAAGCTACTGTGCCACGGAGCCGTTTAATTCGCTTACGCGGATCCCAGATGTGGAGAATCATGTACCCTCCCTGTTGGACCTTCTGCTAACCCCTCCTATATCAGGATCCTCCTCGGATATCAAGACTCCGTCGATGCCTCTCTTGGCTCTTCGGACAACGCGTCTTCTCCGGTACTTCTACTCCCTAGGCATAGTTCCAAACTCATGGAAGACAGCTTTGGTGCACCCGATCCCTAAGAAAAGCGATCACGAGGTACCGCACCTTGAGAATCACCAGCTGATTATAGTGAGTGCCAGTATGGTTTCCGTCGGGGTCGCTCAGCTGGTGATCTTCTAGGTTACCTAACTCATAGATGGGTGGAGGCAGTGGAGTCCAAAGGGGAGACGTTGACCGTTACTTTGGACATAGCTTCCCGCGAAATTGTACAATTGGATCACCAGTTTTCTTGCAGACCGGAGCATGAAAGTTGTAGTAGATGGTGCATGCTCCAATTACGAGCCCATTAACGCAGATATTCTACAAGTGCTGCGTGCTATCACCAATGCTGTTTCTTCTCCATAACATTGATATATTGCAAACTGGTAACATCCATTTCCATTCAGCACTGGTGATGCTTTATACACCGGCTGGTACCAATATTTCTCGAGAAAACGTCGCCGAGTACCGGAACAGACTTGTGTCTGAATTCGAGACTTTGATGAACAAAGTCTCGGACTGGGGGCGACTAATTCTAGTCCAATTTAATCTCCAGAAGACACAAGTTTGCGCGTTTAAGTTGCAGCTTTAAGGCACTCACCTTGTTGCCTGAGCCAGTATCGGACTCCTCGGTGTCAACATATCGATTGACGTGCAGTTTCGTGGAAAGAGAAGGCCAAATTGGCCTCTAAAAAGATTGGCGTGCTCAGCAGAGCGGGGCAGTATTTCATACCTGCACACCACTTGCAACTTTATAAGGCGCAGGTTCGGCCCCACATGGAATACGGTTCCCATCTCTGAGCAGGGGCTCTCCACTGCCAGCTCCTTCCACTTGATTGCATCCACCGCCGAGCGGTTCTAATCGTCGACGACCGAGTTCTTTCCGAACGGCTTGACTCACTGGCACTGCGAACAGATGTTGCATCTTTAGCATATTTTATCCCATCTACCACGGGTAGTACTCTGAGCACCATCGCACATCGGGACAAAACTCGAGATACCATCCACACCATCTGAATGATTGGCAGTCTACCACTGTACGATTTAGAAGAAGTTTTCATTCTCGCGCAACTTTCTTGTGGAATTGACTACCATCAGCAATTTTTCCGGACCGACACGACTTAGGGACCTTCGAGAAAAGAGCCTACTCCTTTTTAAAAGGCTGGGAACGTATCTGTAATTCCCCTCGTGTTGCAGTTGTTCATGGGCGGCGATAGGCACTTACCATCATGTGAACCGCATGCTCGTTTGCCCCTTCTCGTATAAAAAAAAACCTCTAACTCTCTCGGTTACACAATCTTACATCTCAGGCACATATAATTATAGCATATAATCATAGCAATTAAAGTTACAAATATAGCATCCAGTACCACCCCGAGATAGCACGTTACAACGGTCCTGTAATTACAACTATAAAAATATAGCGGTGATTATTATAGCGAATTAAATAATTAAACAGCTAAGGCTTTAGCTTCCTGTAACATGGTTACGTATGATACAAGTTATAAAAATAACTTACGCTTATTTGTTGGAACTTCGCCTTACGATTTTAAAGATAAGAAAGCTTTTCGAGTGACCCTCATTAGTCGTAATTAGAAACTAGACATTCAGGAAGTGAACATAAACACAGTAGCCTCGGTGCTGTACTTCTTGGTAATTTATAAGAAGCCTTTAAGGCGTACAGCAGTATATAATATTTTAATTTACAAATTAAGGTTTGAAAATAAAACTACTCTAAAGCAAACCGAGATATCCGGATTTTTTTTTTATAGGAGAGGGGGCAAACGAGCATGCGGCGCACCTGATGGTAAGTGACTACCGCCGCCCATGAACAACTGCAACACCAGGGAGGGAATTGCAGATGCGTTGCCGGCCTTTTAAAAAGGAGTGCGCTCTTTTCTTGAAGGTCCCTAAGTCGTATCGATCTGGAAAAATCGCTGATGGTAATCGATTCCACAAGGAAGTCGTGCGAGGAAGAAAACATCTTCTAAATCGCACAGTGGTGGACCGCCAATCATCCAGATGGTATGGATGGTATCGGGAGTTCTGTCGCGATGTGCGTTCGTGAAATTTGGCGGCTGGGATTAATCCGAACAATTTCTTAGAGCACTCCCCATGGTAGATGCGAAAGAAAATACAATGGGATGCAACATCTCTTCGCAGTGCCAATGAATAATAATAATCTGTCTTGTCACTCGAAAACAACGTGTGTATTTTCAAGGCAAGAGTGCATAGGCTTCATCACCAATTTCTATCAGATGGGATGATAGCTGAGCACTGGCTTAGCAATTGTTAAAAATGACGAGGATCTTGAGAAATTTCAAATAAATAAGAAGACAAAATATCTAGAACTGGTTCACGTAGTGACCGACATGTGGCGTGGTCTATCGGACGAACATATACCAGTATTACATCGCCATAAACTTTTGTTTGATTGTGTTTTAGTGCCTCGCATTATACTATATCTATCACGTATTCAACGTTAAAAAAAACATGTTGAGGGAATCTGTGTCTGAAAAAAAAATTGGGTTTATAAAAAGCTAACGCTTCAGTGTATCATTTCCAAAGACCAACATTTTTACTGAACTTTAATGTGCGTAGACTCTTAAGAATGATAAGAGGCTTCTGCCCATCACAGGAATATAAATAGACTATATATAACTCCATTTTCTTTAACTGATTTCAAGGAAGAAGGAGTATATATTATAGGAGTATATTCGAATCGAATTATTTACACGTTTTTCAGAAACGACTGTACCGATTTAAATTATTCTTTTTTATTAAAATAGTTATTTACACTTCGAGGAAAATTACATTTAAATATTAAGAAATAATTCCACCCCTAAGCGTGGATGATTTTTTTATTATAACTATTTACACATTATTTTACATATTATTTGTTACCTTAAGCTTGTGATGTTCCTTAGTCACCTCAAAAGTTTTTACTTATAATTTATGTTTAGAAAAATCGACTTAAAAATTAAAAAGAATTAAATAATTTCCACATTATATAGCTTCTAAAGCTCCAGCCTTCTTTTCAATTCTTTGATACACTATGTCTTATGAACGACCTCAGAGGCTATTGTCTATAAATTTTTTTCTAAGTCTGTTTTTACTATATATACTTATATATATATATATATATATATATATAAGTATTACTATAACACAAACAGATTCTCATCTGATTTAGATTATATATTGATAAAAGTTAATAAACAAATAACTTATTAACAGTCTCCGTTCCACAACAATGAAAAGCAAAAGCTGATACTGAATCGTTTTAAGCGACTCAAAGTCGTTAAATAACCGTTATAACTCAATAACGGACTGCTAATTAATTACTTGTAATTAAAATGGTGGTGATTTTGTATTCCACTCAGGGACTGTTTCGAGATTTTTATCTTATGTGTTTTGTTTCGTGTGCATATTTAACCATTATTTCCAAATGTTTGCTTGATGCTTGTGTTTAGTTTGAATTGATAAAAATCACTATTCAAACGTATAGAAATAACTTTACTTCAGAAAACTCGTCCATAAAAATATTATTTAATTAAAAAAATATCTTATTTTTTAATTATTTACCTCTGCATTGGCCGGGGAGTAAGAGTATCGTCAAAGTTGCCACTTTACCAATGCGCTCATGTCTTATCTATAGTATTAAAAGTAATAAAACCACATTTAATTTACAAATAAACATTTATTTAATTTTTTTATAGGATAATGGTGACAAACGAGCACACAGTCCACCTGATGGTAAGTGGTTGCTATGGCCTATAGACATCTACATCTATCCTCGTTTGCGAATCAAAATGCATGTTTCATCAACCGAGAAGACTAAGATGGAATGCCACTTTTCCATTAAAAAGAGTCTCCGGTTCTCTACACTCACCATATAAAACACAGCAGCATTAAGCTGCTATTTTACGCTGGTATTCTGTGAGAGCGTGGTCCTTCCCCGGTCGTGCCGACCATTTCGTGCTACAATCATATTATAGCTGCACCATAGCTCTACCACATATAAAATCAACTGTCAATATGATGGCGATAAAACAGCGCCCTTTTGACCCTTTATTATTTGATTGATCGATGAAGAGCTATCGTATCACAGAGCCTTCTTATAGTTCCTAACAAGGCTGTAGTTTTTGAGTTATAAGAAAGTGACCATTTTAACTGGAAATAAAGATTAAAATTAATACACACACACACACACACACACACACACACGTGTGTGTGTGTGTGTGTGTGCGTGTGCGTGTGCGTGTGCGTGTGCGTGTGCGTGTGCGTGTGCGTGTGCGTGTGCGTGTGCGTGTGCGTGTGCGTGTGCGTGTGCGTGTGCGTGTGCGTGTGCGTGTGCGTGTGCGTGTGCTGCGTTTTTAATCTTTATTTAATCTGTAATGAAATGAATAAGAAGTAATAATAAAACTAATACATTTAAGAAGGAGAATACGTTTACGTTAGAGCCACGCTGCCGCTTTATTATGGTTGGAGCAAGAACAAGTCGGCTCAACTACAGAATTTTATTTTACAGAATACCAGCGTTAAATAGCACTTTAATGTTACTGTGTTTCGTATGATGAATGTAGAGATGCGGAGGCCTTTTTTACAGGCAACGTTACATTTCATCTTAGTCCTCATCATCATTTTGATTCTTAATTATAGATAAACGAAGGCACATATCCACTTATTTTCAGATTTTTTCACCCTTGTTCTACAAAAACAAAGTACTATTAAATTTCGGGAGAAAAGCTATATATGCTATATAGCAATAGGAACCGTGGTGACGTAAGCCGAAAATTTATCATTCCAAATTATCCAGGAGATTTTGGGAGAAATATGAATGTGCTACATCTGGATTGTCAGTATGGACGAATGAATTAATGAATAATTTTATTTGAATTTCGAACAGGTTGACGATATCATGAATTATCAGAATTCAACTACTCGTATACTATTACCGTTACAGCCTATTTAAGTCCACTGCTGAACATAGGCCTACCCCTTAGAATACCTCATCGGGGGGATATTTGCATAGTTGCCACGCTGGGCAAGCGGGTTGGCAACTGCAGTTTTTGAAGTGAAAACTTCTTTAGCGGCGTTGTGCACTTTTTTTGTAATGGGTAAAAAATGTTAAACTCTCGTCAGGTCACGTGTCCTGATCGAAAATTCGTAAGACGGACGGAGAGTAGACAGCCGGCGCGGCGTAGGGAAGGAAGTAAGTTAGGTTTAATTAATTTTCATTTATTTATTAATATAATTTTATTATTAAGATTAGGTTTCGATCGAGTCTACTGTACTGCTTGACGAAATTATTAATATAGATACATATGTACTTACACATTTTAGATGTAATATTTGTAATATCTTTATACTTTATAGCATTAACCTATATTTTCATAACATCACAATAAGCACATGTGCGGTGTAGGTTTACCAAACAAATAATTTCGAATGAAAATAAATGAAATAAGATAATAATAAATAATCTCCGCCATTCCAAAATATCAAAAATGCACAACGTTAATATTCAAGTTTTCACTTCTGCCGGCACTCCCGGAGTGCAACCGGTCGTTTTTGTTTTCAGTCGTGATTATAAAGACGCTGCTGTCCATCTCCTGATTTGTTTGCCTCTGTCGCCTCTTACGACACCCACGGGATGATATATGGGGTTGTTAATATTCTTACTTTGCCACTACAATAATTCCACTATGGTCATTTAAAAATCTTATACATAGCGTTATGTCTAAAGGTTAGGTTGTTATACAACGAGGCACTGCGTTTACGAGGTTGTAGCCATGCACGTACGGTGTACATTCGACCTTACAAACGTGGGAATGTCCGAATGTACGGACGTCATGCGTGATAGTAATATTAAACGGTACAAGCTGTGCATTTGTTTATAATGTCTTTATTATGCTACATGTAATCCTTTCTTGTAGTTTATGATTACGTTTTTGTACGTGGTAGAGCCGCGCTGCAGCTGTACTATAGTTATAGCACGAATGGGTCCACGTTCCGTGAGAGTATGGACCGGTACAGGTCCACGCTCTCACAGAATACCAGCGTAAAATAGCAGCAGTAATGATGCTATGTTTCGTATGGTGAGTGACGCGTGTTACTGGAAACGAGGCATTCTTTTCATTCATCATCTTATTACATTTTCATTCATCTTAGTACTCAGGGGTGACAACGCATCTGCATTTTGATTTTTAATTCAGGCATCTACTTTCCATCACGTAAACTGTGTGCTTGTTTTTTCGTTCTATATAATAAAAACATTGTTAAAATACAAAACAAGAAAAGACATTTATACTGAAGGAAGTGCTCAGAGGAATTGTGGGAATAATTTCAGCTGCTGAATTCCATCATTGTACACGTTCGTCGCCCTTGATTCATTTCTTTTCAAGCGAGAGGAAACTCATTTTGAGACGGTAGTAGATTATAAAACATGCTGACTTTTGACAAACTAAATTTAAGAATAGAATCGAACAGTATAATTTTTAATCGATAATAATCTGCATGAATAAAAATGTATAATATATATATATATATATATATATATATATATATATATATATACTAGCTGACCAGGCACACGTTGTTCTGCCCTTTCCGAACGACCATTTGCTTTCCAAAAAAACTCCTGAAATTGACAATAAAAAAATTGAGGGTCACTTATCGGGATAAAAACTATCCTATCTCTCAAGTTGGACCAAACTGCACACAGTCTGCAAAACTTTTTTGAAATCGGTTCTATTTGTTGAATACTTACAGCAACACGTGGTGGTTATACTACTAAATTGTAGCTTATATTAAACGTTTGCATTTTTAATATAGCGCCATCTATTAAATATTTACTCAATCCAGTCAACTGATATCGTCATCTGACAGAATCGTTTGGAGCTAACAGATTGACTGTCAAATAATAGAGAAATAATTTTCAATAAAATAATATTGTATTGCGACTATAAATTGAGATGTAAGCTATCCTATCTTTTAATTTGGACCAAACTGCACATTGACCAAAAATTTCATTGAAATCAGTTCAGTAGTTTAGGAGTCCATCGCGGACAAACAACGTGACACGTACTTTTTATATATAAAGATATATAGTGGTGTTATTATAAACCTATTTGCTTAATTCCGCTTAAAGAAAGAAAATGATGTGTCCTGCCCAGTTTTAAGGCCACCTCCCACCCTCCCTCAATCGGGCGCACTATACCCGTCGCCGTCAATCATATGGTATATCAAATGGTAGTGCTGGGATTGACGGCGAACCCCATTGTTATGGATTTCTGCATAGTAACACCTAATTCTATTTATTATCTTAAAAATGTATAGATTACACGAATACTTACTGAAAGTCGTTTAAGCTTTACCACTGTTTCGGAAAAAACCTCTGTCCTGGGAAGAACCAGCCATATTTAATTACTTACGTCTGAAGTATAGAGTTTACATTTCATTTCATTTCAATCAATGTTTTTGTTACATTGAAAGTACCTATAACCACTAGCAAAGCGGTAGAGTTCACAGACAACTGTAAGAATAGACTGCAGCACAATTTTAATTGTAATCGCTCTGCTCTAACGGTGGCATTTCTTTCGACAGCATCCGACCTTTGAGCGATCGCCGGCCATCGGCAAATACATCGATACTTATCTGACGAGTTCAGATAATGAGAGAGATAGGGCTAAAAGTACTTAAGCCTACAATTTAACAGTAATTGTAATGTTATGTCTACTGTTTAAAATGCATTTTCAGATAAATATTTAAAAATACACGTGGAGTTTTAAGTAGCGGCTGTGCCGTGTAAATACTAACTTAAGTTATACCGAGTGTATCTTGCATGTTGATAGCTTGCATTTAGTTTTTGTTATGTTATATGTTTTTTTTTTATTTAAGTAACAGTGACAAACGAGTACCTACACAGTTGATGGGTCTAATATTACGAATTATATAGTGTTTAATTTTAACTTTTCACTTCCCGATCTACGCAGAATGAGCTTAAGATCCGGACTAAAAATTAATATGCAAAAGCTGAGGGCAGCCGAACTAACAATTAGCCCCCCCCCCCCCTTATATAAATATTATATAAATTCGTGACTATGGGTGTAAACCACCCGAACGTCGAGTAGTAAAAAAATTGAAATGAAACGCGATGTAATCTGTAAAATTAGATTCATTCAATGTGTAGTATTCTTGTTAATATAAGAAGTCATTATGAAAATCACCATTGTCGATATCACCAGAGAAATCAGCTACTCACAAGTCCACTACTGATCATAGACGTTTCCCTAATACGGCAACAAAATACGTACCTAAGCTATCTGCGTCTATCAACTTCCAGCATGTCTTACCAGGTCGTCATTCCAACTTTTAGACGGCCATCATACATATAGCCTATTAGCTTCATTACGTACATAATTAAAAATAAAAAAATTTGTACAGCCGACTTCAATATAAGCGACTTCAATATAGGTTATTTAAGAATAACTCAATAACCATTGATCTGACCTTCATCAAATTCATATGGGACCACACGAGAACTATCTGCTTTCTTATATAAAAAAAAGAATCATCGAAATCGGTTCCCCCAGTACAAAGTTATGAGGTAACACACATAAAAAAAACATACACTCGAATTGAGTACCGTCTCCCTTTTGGAAGTCGGCAGAAAACACTGATCATAGTCCTCTCCTTAACTTGTTGATGACTTTGAGCTACAAACGATCATGTGTCCATGTTGAATACTGTATATTGTCTACGTGTCAATATCATAGATCATCACTGACAAGACGTATTGGTGTTTACTTTTGTATCAAGCTTTTGGGAATACTATACAAAACTCCAGGTTGGGCTGGATTCGTCAATTAACTCCTTGTCAAATTTGCAACTTTCGTATGTACTATAAATATTAATAATCTAATATAGACAAATAATTTATAATCTATATATATCGCACATCTGAAACTATCAAGCACATCCCTTCCGTGTCTAGTTTTCTCACTATAAAACAACCTATTCACGCACCTTTAGGGCAAAAATTAAGTTATTCGTCGACGAAATGGCTTAGCGCTTGACAAGCAGCCGGGGCCAGCCTAACCTAACGACCCGCCACACAGATAGCATGTGCAAGTCGTCTGTATCCGGTGAAACCGATTAATCGATGAGGTTTCATTAAATTTTCTAGTCTTAATGTCTCTTTTACTGAGTAAATGTTACCTATTTAGAAAATGACCTAGATAAGAAGATTTACACATCCACTATCACGAACGACTGGATTACTGTAATAAAACTACAAGCTACTATGATTAAATTTAATTGGATTATGTACATAGATTTGGTAGTTGTAAAAAAATATTTTATACGTGGTAGAGTCATGCTGCAGTTATATCAGTAGTAAAGTTGTAGCACGAATGGGTCGGCTCGACCGAGTAAGGACCATGCTCTCACAGAATACCAGCTTAACACTTTCACTATCCGGTTTTCAGACACAATAGTGAGACAATAGCTGTGACCTATATATAGTGCACGGGACAGTGAAAGGGTTAACGCTGCTGTGTTTCGTATGGTAAGTGTAGAGGACCGGAGACCCCTTTTACTGGAACCGAGGCATTTTATCTTAGTCCTCACGGGTGACAACGCATCCGCATTTTGATTTGTAGTTGAGGATGGATGTAGATATCTGTGGGCCAGCAACTACTTACCATCAGGTGGACTGTGTGGTCGTCTGTCACCTTTATCCTATAAAAAAATGAGAATGAGAATTGTTACGGTCAAGATTTCAAAATTCAGGGAATCCAAATATTTTTAAACAGGTTTGTGTGAAATTATTTTTCATTCTAGAATCATGCCAACAAATCCCTAGATGAACCATCGATTATTCAAAAAAAATCAAGATACAAATGCATGCTTACAGCTCAGGATTAGATAGATTGGGTTTTGGCCAGCACCTTTAATGGTAACGAGGTATTTTCTATCTTAGTCCTCAGGCGTGACAACGCATCTGCAGTTTGATTTTTAATCGAGGATAGATGTAAACACACACACACACACACACACACACACACACACACACACACACACACACACACACACACGTCTTCGATTCTTGTCGCCATTTTTTTTAAATACTAGCAATGCCATTAACATTATTAATGTTCCTTTTAACCAAGTAAGCTTAAAATGCTTGTGTTAGGAGCGGTTCACGACCGTAGTCGAATAGCGGATTTGAACCCACGAGTTTGGGTGTTACCACCGATCGATCGATCATCGATCGATGGCATCGGTAGATGGTGGAATGGACTAGTCGACGTCGATCAATAGTTTCTACCACACAGATCTATTAATGGTAGAATGGATCAGTCGACGTTCATCGAACTGCTTGATTATTCGAATAAATTTTGAAAGATACTGATGGTGAGTCCACAACCACATCGATTAATTGTCAATCGACGTCGATCGATGATTGAACAACGTTTTATCGACCAGTATCCATCGGTCAGCTAGAGCTACCACACCAATCGATCGACGTCGATTAATGGCATCGATCGAAGATCGATCGATTGGTGTAGCAACAACCTTTGCGATCCGCACCCTACCATCAGGCTATTATTGCGTAAATGATGTAATTTTATATATTTTTAAGAGCGTAATATTATAATACTTTTATTAGTTTTAGAATCGGCTCTATTATTAAGGACTTCAAGATTAAGAACTCGTCCTTATTAATCTCACCTACATATAATGTAATAAGACGTCAAATCCTTTCAATATTTACTAGTAATGAAGCACGTGTCAGGTTTCAAGGTTACAAATCATCCGCCACACACATCTTTCTTCTTTCTTTATTTAAAAGCCCGTAAAGTTCTACTGCCGCTGACGTATACACTTAAAAAGATTATACACTTAAAATGATGTTGATATTTGCAAATAATCTTGGATGCATATTTGTTTTTTATCTATACATAATGAATAAATAATATACATAATATTATATAAATTATATAATGGAATATATATAAGGTAGTACTAATAATATAATACATATCAATAAAAAATATGTATTTTTTTTCTTTTACACGTTTTGCAGCAGTGCAAGCAATTCTATTTGGTGACAAAAGTAGGTAAGAGGGTAATGCAGACGAAGTCCTAGGCAGAAAAGTACTCGAAGAAATCCAAAATTTTGTCTGGATTACAATTATAATGATTTCTTATATTTACGCGAACACTACGTATTGAATAAAATTATTTTGCGGATTTTATCGCGTTTAATTTTACTTATTTTTAATACCCCACATTTTAAATTATGCCCCAAAGAACAAACTCTAAACTACTCCGGGTTACCTTTGACATCGGGACATCAAATCACCTCAGCCCCACCGTGACCAGTCAGGAATTAAAAATAAGTAAAATTCAATGGATTACAATTTTAAAGATGATAAATTCTGCTTGGTATTAAGAAAGCAGGTGTTATCCGAATATAAAATCTGTTTGACCGCGTGTCCATCCATCAATACTTGTTGGCGAGATCGTGACGAGTCAGCCAAGGGTCATTGTTGGGCGCCGATTGATTTATCTGCTCCAAATGATTTAGACCTTACACCGTGATTTATGTTCGCTTATTCGATTGTCGGTGATTGATTAAGTCTTTTAGAGGAATTATGCTTTGTTGTTTTAATGCGTTTGATTAATATCATGATATATCTTATAGCGGAAATGTTTCATGTTTCAATTTACTATTTTAAATATTCAAAGTAAAAATAGTGAAACGAGTAATTTTTTTTTTACCTTTATCTAAAAATATTTAATATACCAACGTTTCATATTGCTGCTTTGTCCTCCGATTCTGAGCTATTTTCAAAATTTCAAGTCTTTATTTCATCGGGTAGTGCTCGAAATTTAATTGGCGAAATTCCACCCAGAGCAACAGACAGACAGACAAACAAGAAAGTAAGTTAATAAAAACGTGGTTATATAATATACTAGTGACCAAAAACGACCTAGATATCAATTTCCAAACTGAAACTCAGTTTAGTAATTTAAGTAGTCTAGTTTTTAGCTATGGAAGGAAAAGGGACGATCTCCCACCGGTTGAGATGTTCAGCCCGAGGAGCAGCTACCGCTTCAAGTGGTAATCCAGAGCTGTTCTATAATATAACGCAGTACTTCGGAACTTTGATAGCGTGATTCAGAATTCGGTGCATTTCGCCTGTGACGCCACGACTGCGCCGCCACGTGCTGTACACGTCCCACTGCTAGGGACCGGCCTCCCCTCTTTACTGAGAGGGTCTTAGAGCAATTAATCCCCTACGCTACTCCAGTGCGTGATGGCGGACGATATCTTTGAAATATTTTTATTGCTCAGACACAGGCTTCCTCCTTTTTTCTTCACCACGGAGCACGTGGTGAATCAGTACTTAAAATTGCAATTAACAATTTCATTGGTGCCGGTAGGATCGAACCCAGGTTGCTTGTGTACTGCGAAGTTTACAGCGAACGCTTAAAAACTGAGCTACTATAGCTTGTTTAATGATTACGAATGGACAAACAGACATGAATACACACTAAACTAAAATGGATTATAATTGTGATTTTTGTTTACAGGCCTGTTTGCCGAAACTGCGTGGTATCACCAACCGGCTCGTCACCGCCTCCGCTACATGAACAGACATCATCACCACCGCCTCCCGCACCATCGTCACCGGTCACATCACCGCGTCTTCCCCCTTCGCTGCCCTCACCACAACCAAGTCACAGCGGCTCATCTGTACCGAGCCAGTCCAATTCGCCGCATCCCTACTCTTACCCTAATTTCAGACGGAGTCAACCACCTCCGGGACAAAATTTTCCGGAGTACAACCTTCTACACAGCCACAGTGTATCCCAACTTAACCAACCGAGTCACAGTTACCATTCTCCGCAATCTCCTCAGTCGGCCATGTCTCTATCGCCTCATCCTGTCCCTCAAGGCAAGCTCAGGGGATTGTTGGAACACGCCGAAAGACTGATGAAACCAGGCGATCCACACCGGCACTCACAGAGTGACGATGACTCAGGGTGTGCGCTGGAAGAGTACACGTGGGTTCCGCCGGGACTACGACCTGAACAGGTAAGACAAAGCTAAAGGAACTCCTTTATTTTTAGAATAGAATAGAATGGAATGATTTTATATTCAATATTGATTATTACATAATACTTATTGAAAGACATTTTTTATTTACCACTGGTTCGGAAAATACCTCCTGGGAAGAACCAGCAAGAAATCCAGCGGGACTTTTTAAACATATTTCACTTAACAATAATTTTGTTTATACAATTTTAAATGAATTTTCATAGAACCAGCACGGTGGCGATCACCTTATTCCCAGGGGCTATTTTCACTCATGTATTCCTTGATATTATAATATGTGACCCTTTTTGTACAGTTTTTCTTTAATAAAACTTTTAAACTTGTTTATTGACAAACTTTGAACATGTTCCGGGATTTTGTTGTAAAAGCGAATACATTGCCCCATAAATGAATTATTGACTCTGTGGAGTATAGTGAATGACATTACAAGCTTATGTTTGTTCCTAGTGTTTAAGGTATGAACATCCTTATTATTATTTTAGCTATTTATGTTTTTATGTACATACATTACATTTTCATAAATATATTGCAATGCCAAAGTTAATATGTTTATTTCTTTAAATGTTTCTCTGAGGGACTCTTTACAATTTAGGTTATAAATCGCCCGTACGGCTTTTTTTTTTCAAAATAAATATAGCTTCCAGTATAAGTCGCATTACCCCATAGCGAAATTCCATAAGACATTACGGTATGAAAGTGAATTTATAGTTGAGGATATATTATTACGACGAGGTAGTGATGGTGTAAGAACATCTACTAGCCCATATTGTTCATTGGGTGGCATAACAGGCGACAGAGGGAAAGCAACTAGCAGATGGACAGCAGCATTATTCTAATAACAACTAAAATATGACAAACAGCGGTTGCCAAGCCGTTTGACAAGCGTGGCAACTATGGCAAATATCCTCCTTATAGGATCTATGGGGGAGGCCTATTTTCAGCAGTGGACTTTTCATGGGCTGTAGCCGGAGAATATATATTATATATTTGCGTTTGTTACGTGGTAGAGACATGCTGCAGCTATATTAGTAGTATAGTTGTAGCACGAATGGGTCGGCTCGACCGGGGCAGGACCACGCTCTCACAGAATACCAGCGTAAAATAGCAACTTAATATTGCTGTTTCGTATGGTGAGTGTAGAGAACCGGAGACTTTTTAAACTGGAAAAGAGGCATTCCATCTTAGTCCTCACGGGTGACAACGCATCTGCATTTTGATTTGTAATCGAGGATAGGTGTAGATGTCTATGGGCCGCAGCAACCACGTACCATCAGGTGGGCTGTGTGCTCGTTTATCACCCAATCCTATAAAAAAAGTAGTGACGCTGTAAGAATATCTACTAGCCCATATTGTTCAATGTCATAAGAGGTAACAGTGGTAGAGCCACGCGGCAGCTTTTGCTGTCGCACGGATGGGCCGGCTCGAACCGGGGTGGTACCACGACCTCACAGAAAACCAGCGTGAAGTAGAGGTTTACCTCTGCGTTTCGCTTGGTGAGTGCAGGTGGCCGGAGGCCCTTTTTACTGGAAATGAGGCATACCATCTTAGTTCTCACGGGTGACAACGCATCTACATTTTGATTTGTAATAGAGGACAGATGTAGATGTCTATGGGCCGTAGCAACCACTTACCATCAGGTGGACTGTGTGCTCGTTTGTCACCCTTATCCTATAAAAAAAAAGGTGACAGAGGGAATCAACTAGGAGATGGACAACAGCATTTTTCTAACAACAACGAGCGTTTCATTTAATTTTGATTGTAATAAATAAATTGTATTCCTGACCTTTAAAATATACTATTTACGTGTTTTAAATTTCAATTGTCACCTACAGGGACAAAAATTAATCATGTTTACCAAAATAAATGGATTACATAAAGTATAAAATCGATATAGGCTGTATGGTACATTTGTCTTTTGTCTATCAGGGGCTAAAAATATGAAAGCGCTTTTAATTTTTTAATTGCAATAAAACATATAATATTTGAAAATTATTTTATTAACAAACTACGCGTACTAGGCTATTGATAGGAAATAAGGGACCAGTTGATGTCATTCTGAAGCTAATAAAAAAACCCGGTTCCGATACGTCAATTTTTTCGGAGTTATCGTGACCACATAGAAAATCAACATCCGGACGTCAACTAAAATTTTTTCAAACCGTTTTTTTCAAAGTGGCAATATAAGTTTATTTTTTAGAATAATTTTATATCGCTACTTTGAAATATAAGACATAAGATGGATTAATTACAGTGGTTTCTTGATGTACGGCTATTCATATTATCGTATAAGTGCAATATGGTTATGATAGAAGCATTTTAAAAACACAAAATTGCTCGACCTTGCCGTGTCGAGAGGAAAGCACTACCTATAGCGTGCAATATGATATCCTACATTACATTAGATTAATTATACAGAACATATACAGCTTAATTGGTAGATACAGGGACTGTCATATATTATAATTATTTATTATTAATATTAATTAATTAAATACTATAGTATCAAAGTCCCTAAATTAAAACTAAAAAATGTTAACATTTTGTTATTAAGGTTTTTTTTTAAAGTAATCGTTGAACAACGAACAAACATATCCTTTCTTTCTTTGTATTTTTAACAGAGCCGAAATTACCGCAGCACTTCGATTAAAGATATGTACTATTGTTGAATATACTGCGATATACGTTTGAGAAAACTACACTGGTCTTCTTAAACCCTTTGTTTTCACCACAAAGCTATTGTTCCGAAAGTCTACTTGCTTTCGCTTCATTCCGTGGCTCTGCTACCAAACTATTCACGATGCCTATGCTCTTTGAGCAATACTTTACTCTGTACCGTCGTTATTAATATTCGCAACAAACAATACTTTTGTAGTAAGTTTTTGTATCAATGGTACTTTTGTTCTTTTCGTTATTCGCGATTTGAAAAGAAGAAGCTATCAATGATAAGGGAGTCTGTACTGATTTAAGAAAGTAATGAACTAAAAGGAAACATTTAAATAATGATTATAGTACGTGAGGGTAATATGGTCATCCGGTTAATGTGATCTCTTTCTTATAACTCAATAATTTAAAATTAAAAATTTTGTACAGCCGACTTCAATATAGGTTATTTAAGAATAACTCAATAACCATTGGTCTGACCTTGATCAAATTCATATGGGACCACACGAGAACTATCAGCTTTCATATAAAAAAAGAATCATCGAAATCGGTTCGCCCAGTACAAAGTTATGAGGTAACACACATAAAAAAAAAAACAAAAAAAAAACAAAAAAAAAAACATACACCCGAATTGAGTACCGTCTCCTTTTTGGAAGTCGGCAGAAAACTACAGCATTGTTTGCATAGATGGTTTTGTGATACGATAGTTCTTGAACAGTCAATAAATTAATAAAGGGTCTAAAGGGCGCTGCTTTATCGACGCCATTTTGACAGTTAATATTATAGTAAATATTTTAGTCTATATTAGGATAGTGTGGTATAGTTAATTTTTTTAAGTTGATTTTTCAGTGTTCCCAATTATTTCCAAAGCTTGTTTGCTACTTTTTTCTTAATATATTAGTTATAGTATACGACTTTGTATTTTTGTCGCTGTCCTCCTCTTAGTTTTGGTTTTATAAGGCGGCAAAGCTTAAGGTACCATATTACCCTCACATACCTTATATCATTTTTTATATAGATTAAGGGTCACAAACGAGCACACAGTCCACTTGATCGTAAGTGGTTGCTGTGGTCCATAGAAAACTAAATTTATCCTCAATTAAGAATCAAAATACAGATGCATTGTCACCCATGAGTACTAAGAAGGAATGATGCCTCGTTTTCAATGAAATGGTTCTCCAGTTCTTAATTATTAAGCTGATATTTTATACTGGTATTCTGTGAGAACGTGGTCTTTCCCAGGTCCAGCCGACCCATTCGTGGTACAACCATAATATAGCCGCAACATGACTACTATGTTAATCATCATCATCAACATCAGCATATATTTATCCACTACGGGATATGGGTATGTACATATACTACCCTATATCGGAAGGGAGGATGTACCTTAATCGTTAAGTAGGAGCGTCAGTACTAGGGTCATAGTACCACATGTTGACGTTGCTATATGTAGCCGCCCTGGGTACTTCTGGGAAGTCAGAAAGTGTCAAAAAGGCACTTCATATGTCTGACAAACCAGACTTGGGTACTTGGCAATCAAAAATGCTGTGTTAGTTCCTACGTTATTTTATGGTAGTTAAAGTTAGTTGGCAGAAGAAGCATGGTAGTAAACTTAATGAATGTAGAATTGCGGTCATTAAGAGATGTGCGTCAGGTGCGACTTTACATGATAAAAATTGTGTGATAAGTGTGGAACGATTTTCAAGAAGATTCACAGCATATATCATCTATAAGAATGCTTCAGTGATCTTGTACACAATACACATAGAAAGAATTAATGAAAAAATATTGACAAAGCCAAATGCTATAAAAATGAGCGACAGAGAGCGAAGAGTCGCCCTGGAAATTTATTTGGCACAATATTTGGCTAAAGTTTTGAAACAAATTGGCGATATATTGAAGATGGGCCATATTAAAAGTACACTTAACCAACAAGCATGTATGTGTAGATGGATGAAAAAAAAACGAGAGAGGTGTGTCAGAATCGTGCCAAATGAAAGTTCCTAGTCTCTGCCTACGCCTCTAATTGACAGGTGTGAGAGTTTTAATTTATTTTTATAAATTTGATAAGTGTTCCACGTATTATTAGCTGCTACTGATATATCAATGGTTAAATTTATAAATCTGCTTTTTGAGTCTTAACCGGGGATAGTAATACGTGTCCATGGTCTATACAGCTACAGCACTTGTAACACTAACGTGAAAACATAAATGTTATGTTTATTTTTTATAATTAAAAATTAAAACCGTGATGGCTCAGATGATTGACGCTCGCGGTAAATTTCACAGTATGCGAGCAACCCGGGTTCGATCCCCGCCGGCACCAATGAAAATATTAATTGTAATTTTAAGTGCTAATTTACCACGTGCTCGGCGGTGAAGGAAAAAACATCGCGTGGAAACCTGCATGTCTGAGTAATAAGAAAAAAAAGTATTTTGAAGACATGTGAAGTTCGCCAACACACATTGGGGCAGCGCGGCGGACATTTCCTTGCCCTAAAACCCTCTCAGAAATGAGAGGCCTGTGCCCAGCTGTGGGACGTATATAGGCTGTAACTTTTTGTTTCACTTTAACATCAGGTGGACTGAAAGTTTATTTTTTATTTATTAGGATTACCAATGATTGATACACTATTATTTATTACATCTTTTTTTTTTCAAAATTTACGGTAGTCTTATTTCTAAATGTACAATCACATAAAGGTGCATGCACAGCATGCTATGTACTTATAATTTAGTACCATTTACTTAACCTAAAGATTTCTTATTAAGGCCGTTTGTTACTTTTGTTTAATAAAAAACGATTTCGATTAAAACCATCCAAGAAACTACGTTGTTATGATTACATGCTTTTGGCATAAACAAATTATAAAAAGATAATCTTACATAATCTTTATCACTTCGATACACGTATTGCTGTTAAACGTTCAAGAATAATTTCCCCATCCCGCTCTCTCATCTAATCACGATTTGCATCTGTTATTATTTATACATTATCTGTTCTGTAGAAATCATTTAGAAATGAACAAAGATATACATACAATATTACTAGCGACCTTCGCTTCGCTCAGATCTATTAACGTGGCGTTATTTATATTTAAGATATTGAAAGACCAAGAATTATACGTGGAGCCATGCTGCGGCTATATTAGTAGTATAGATATAGCACGAATGGATCGGGTCGACCGGGGAAGGACCACGCTCTCACAGAATACCAGCGTAAATTAGCTGCTTAACACTGCTGTGTTTCGTATGGTGAGTTTAGAGAACCGGAAACCCTTTTTACTGGAAAAGAGGCATTCCATGTTAGTCCTCACAGGTGACAACGCCATCTACATTTTGATTCGCAAACGGGGATAGATGTAGACGTCTATGGGCCACAGCAACCACTTAAAATCCGGTGGACTGTGTGCTTGTTTGTCACCCTATCTTATAAAAAAGACCATTTATTTTATACATTGTTTGTTGATTATCAAAAAAAATATTTTAGATTTTCAGATAGAATAGAGCCTACATCTGTCCTGGCATTACCCTTTATCTATTTGTTAAGTTTCATCCGAATCGGTTCATCATTTCGAAGATTAGCCTGGACAGATACACAGAAAGACAAAAAATTTTAAAAATGGTTATTTATGTATTAATATCGTACAAATTAGCCCTCAGCTCTTAATAGAAGCCAGTTATTTCAATTTTAGACTAGACACTTTAATTTTGTTTATACACTAGCTGTTCCCCGCGACTTCGCCCGCGTGGAATTCGTTACGATTGGATTTCATGGTTTTTAATTTTTTGCGTGGAACCCTAATTCTTTTACTAAAAGAAAAATGTCCTAACTTACTCCTTATGACATCGACTATCTGCCTGTGAAAACCCCATAAAAATCGGTCCAGCCGTTTCGGAGATTAGCCGAAACAAAAAGACAGACAGACGGACAGACAAAATTTTTAAAATCTGTTTTTTTGTTATGAGTTCCATAAATACTTTCATATGCATTTATTAAAAAGCTGCTATTTTGACATTACAAACAGACACTTCAATTTTATTTATTTGTATAGATAAATATAGATAGGTTTAAAGATTAGAGATGGAACAAATGGCAAGTTTTGATACCCAAAGCTATAAATAAAAATTACAAAAATATTTAAAGTAATCACTTGTATTTTTATTTAAATAAGAGTGATAATTTATTTATATCTAAAACTAAGTGTAGCCGTTCAACTTTAGGTTAAGGTGCGGCCGGGATGGTCGAAATTAAATTATTAAATAATTTGAGACTAAAGATGAAATAGTTTATTGATAATGAACATTATGTAGAGCGATAATTAAACTACGAACATAACTAAACCTCATCTTAAGTTTATTTTTATACTAGCTGTTCCCAGCGACTCCGCCCGCGTGTTATATGGCGTTTAAATTTTTGGCACGGAACCCTAATTCTTTTTCTAAAAGTAGCCTAAGTTACTCTTTGTGACATTAGCTATCTGCCAGTGAAAATCCCGTCAAAATCCGTCCAGCCGTTCAGCCGGAGTTTAGCCGGAACAAACATACAGACAGACGGACAGACAGACAGACAAAAACTTTTAAAATTGTATTTTTGTTATTAATACCGTAAATACTTTCATATGCATTTAGTAAAAAGCTGTAACTTTGCCATTACAAACAGACACTTCAATTTTATTTATTTGTATAGATATTAGTACCGTATATACTTTCATATGCATTTAGTAAAAAGCTGTAACTTTGCCATTACAAACAGACACTTCAATTTTATTTATTTGTATAGATTAAAATTAGCCGTTGCATTTATATGTCATCATTCATTAATTTATTACAAGCTGTCAACATCCACTGCTGAACATGGGTCTCCCCAGAGACTGCCTCATAAGGAAATTATTTAGTAACCACTAATCTTTAATCTCTAGTTGTTATTAGGAAGACCCTGCTGCTCATCTTCTTATTTGTCACCTTTTACGACACCCAAGGAACGATAGGGGTTAATAGATATTCTTACATTACCACTACAAGGTACATTTCGATTGATAAAACTTCATAAAATATGGTTTTATACATGTGCTGCAGATTTGCCACGAAAAGTGTCTTTCTCAACGATAACTGCAGTAATATAGGATTGACAAGAAGTAAATAAAGAAGATAAGAAGGAAAGAAAAAGTCAAAAGGTTAAAACACCCGATATGATAATGACAAAATAGAACGATATAATTATTTAAATTGCAGCTTTTAATTTTTGTTATAGTCCTTTTACTTAAGATAAAAAAAAATTTAAATTTATCTCAAAGTATTACGAGCAGAAACAGTTCACTGTGTGATTTTTAAGCAAAATTTTATGTATTTATTTAATGAGTCTGTTGTCGTCAAACGATTTGACACAGCGATAAAACCCCGCGCAAGCTTTTACTGAAGCGAAATAAATGTTAAAACATTCTTACATTCCGAGTATTCCAGTTGATCGTAAAGTTTAACGTTTTGAATACCAAATTAGAGCCCGGCATTTATAATTAAGACAAAAATAAAGTAATAAAGAGCGCGAATCGGGAAGCAACGGAGCAAAAAATTAAAATGGGTCCCAAGAGCGCACCCTGAGCAACTCCCTCCTCCTTGGTGTTCTACTTGAGGTTACGGAGTTGTGCTTACGCAAACGGGCAGCAAATTAACTGGGGTTACTCTTGTCGACCCTTATTCTTTTCTAAGGGTAAATAAAATAGGCTCAATTTCTTTTCGACGAAAAGCAAACACTTCATGTTTTATCAAATGTTTTGTGTACTGTGTATTAAAGACATTTTATATTATAACGTAATACTTATTAATTTACATATTATTAGATACTACATATTTGAAGTTATTTTATTTACCCAAACATGAATTTTAACTAATTGAAGTGACAATTCGTTTGTCACTTCAATTTCTTACACCGAATGGTAAGTGGCTACAGCAGCCTATAGACCTCTGCAACCAACTAATAAACAAAGAAGACTACAGATGTATTGTCACCTCTGAGGACTAAGATGTAATGCCTTACTGTCTATTATTATACTGGCTCTCTTTAAACGGGAATACAGCAGTGCTAAGCTGCATTAAAAGGTAACCTAATCGGAATTCTAGTCAGGAAAAGAAACCTACCACCTTTTAGTAAAGTTTTAAGACGTTATAAAGAATTATGAATATATTTGTTGCATTATGCTGCGGCCCATAGACGTCCACATTTATCCTTGATTAAGAGGACTGGGGATAAAGATGGATTGCGTCGTTTGCAGTAAAAAAGAGGCCTTTTTTTGAGGTTCTCCACACTGATACAAAACACGGCAGCATTGAGCTGCTATTTTACGCTGGTATTCTATGAGAGTGTGGTCCTTCCCCCACCATGCTGAACCATTTGTGCTACAATTATAATATAGCTGCAGCGTGACTCTACATCGTATAAATTTATATTTCTTTTTGATGACCATTTCAACATAAGGGTTAATTATTAACATTTTTTATTTATTCTCTAAAAGTCGCTCAAACTCCCTCTCCGTCCCTCTCTAAAAGTTTAGGCCTTATTTGTATTGAGAATGTCAAAAATTTTACTTAAATGACCTTTTCCCGCCATTGGCCTCAAAACTTAATTTATTTACTCCCGCCAAAAATGTCAAATCACGGTTTCCAAATCTCGACCGAGGTAACCGTTATTTAAATAAACAGTAAGCTTAGACACCGTGACACTTGTAATCAAAGTTTGGACGCATTTACAAATGAAAATTTAAGATTTTTAGTTATATAATCCTCGTTAAAAGTCTCCTTCATCATCATTACAACATATTAAAAGTCCAAAACTGAACATACTAGGTTCACAATATTGTCTCATAAGGGGGATACTTGCCATAGTTGTCACGTTGATAACCCCAGTTTTTTTTATATATTTAGTTGCTATTAGGAACATGCTACTGTCCTTCTTTTGTTTTATTTTCTTCTGTTGCCTCTTACGACACCAACGGGATATATGGTATAGTTAATCTATTTCACGATGAAGTTTTGACTTTGATTGTTGTTAGCCGTGTACATACACATTGTGTTAGTGTGCGTAGGCCTCGGAAGTGCTACTCCCGAGCGCCCGCAGTCTACGCACACTAACACAATGTGTATGTACACGGCTAACACAACCAAAGTTAAAACTTCATCGTGGAATAGTATAACTATAGTAGATTTTTTTATGCTGCCACTACACTGTAATATTTTTAGCCTGTAAACAGTTTACTGTGGGAGAAAGTAGTTTTTTCTTTAAGTATTTTATTTGTCGGAAATACATCAAAAGGTTAATTGTTAAAAATAAAAACAGTGTGAGAGCGTATGTTCAACTTGTTGTACTGCTTACGCAATTAATCACTATCAGCAACAAAACAGCGTATTGCAGTATACGTTCAGTATAGAACAGTTACAGTTCGACCATAGTGTAATATGTCACCGTCACAATTACACAGTACTTTATCATGAGGGACGTAATCACATGATAACACCAAAGTATACAAACTAACAGCAACACTAGCCATTTCATCGTAACATAGAGCAGCCTCTCAGCAACACAATCTTCCTTCCCTGCACTAGAGGAATTAGTACAACGAGCAGCATCACGGTACTGTCATTAGCACTCGTAGAATGGTTTAGGCAGAATCTCTCGCGCACGCCGCCTACAGAGAACTTTATACTGCACAAACTAATAGGGGGTTCTCAATATACCTCAATTCTACCATCGATATGACACTCCGTTAGAGTAATGCAACCTCTCGCTCACTCTCGATTCATCCGATATTTTATAGACGTGCAGATATATTTTTTGTTTACAAGTAATTTTTTAATTTCGCCCTAGTTTATTGGCACAATTGTAAATTTTACCGCTGCCCAAAACAAAACATTAATGTAACTTTTTTCTCACCCTCACTACATACATAAATGCGCCATCTATCGGCGAATAGCCAGCTTTACTTTTCAACAATAATAAAATTTAATTCGCTACACATACTTATTATCTATAGATAAAAGATAGTTTATGTTAGAGCGTATAGACAACACATTTTATTAATAGATAAGCGCAAAATCTAATAAACACAAACGTCGCATAAAATATCCATATACGGTTACACCGACGGCTACTAAAGGCGAAATATAATCAACCAACTGGCCCCCGGCAATAAATATGAAATACCGAGTTAACACAATGTTGCAAAGACATAACACCGTCCGTATAAGGCCCTATAACTCACTCACCGTCATCTAGACACAGATCACGTAGGATTTTCATTAGCCCGACTTGTCTATTAGATACGGGCGTTAATATAAAGGGAGGGAATGTTAATCGTCTGTGGATTTACGAAGGCTATGTTTAGTATATTAATAACGGTTTCGTAGAACATCCCTGATAGCAATGGTTTGTTATATACCTTCTTCATCATCATTACAGCCCTTCACAAACTCATTGCTGAATATAGGCCTCCCCCAAGGAACACCACTAATCACGGTCCTGAGCCACCTGCATCCATCGAATTCCTGCATAACTTACCAGGTCGTCACTCCATCTAGTGGGGGGCTGCCCTACACTTTGTTAACCGGTATGAAGTTGCCACTCGAGAAACTTTCCTCTCCATCGTTGTCCTATTGCCAATTCTTCTTAGTTAACCGTTAATCATTCCGTGTAAGTCAATAGAAAGACATAAGCGAGAGGCATAAACGACATATCTTTGTAATGACGGTGTAAGAATATCCACTACCTGTCTCGTCACGTGAGTGTCGTAAGCCCCGTGTGCCTCGTTAAGTGAGCCTCGTTGGTGTAGTTATCGCATGCGCAAGTGCTTACTATTAGATCTCGGGTTCGAATCCCGGGTCTCTTAGTCTATTTGTCAAGTAATTCTCAATAGCCTGAAGTCAGGAAGTTAGCGGCCTTTCACTTTCGTGCCTCTGAAAGCACGTAAAGCTGTTGGTCCTGCGCCTGATCTCTCTCCGGCCGTTTCAGATTACCGTATCGACTATGGAAGTGAGGGAAGAGAGACCACCATGGCCGAAATTTGGTATGGAAATCGTTAACTAATTAAGAGGCAACACAGGGAAACAAACCAACATATGACCAGCAGTCAAAACAGACCGAACCAAATCTCACCCAATCTCACGTGGGGGAGAGGGAAGGTTTCGGCAAATATCACGTAATTTTTTTCCGCAAGAAACATTGTAAAATTTCAAGTGAAATTGTATTTAATTAAGTGAAATATGGCCAAATCCTACACAATAATATTTATCGCGGTTATGCGAACTCTACAAATCACCAGGGGGGCAATCTCACCAGGGGGAGACGAGACGGTAGAAAAATCGCCAAATACGCCCCACGTAATTAGTGGACGCACCCTAATAGGAAAACTGAAAAAACATTCCACGCATATTTACAGACAGAACAGTACCAAGACCTAGTCCCATTCACCCATCTTAATTAGATACAGGAATACAGTTAAAACAGTAATATAATACAGTTAATCAGTTGGAGAGACCTGGTGCTCTGAAACACAGGCTTTCAGCCTATCTCAGACGCCAGTCTTTCACAATCTAAATAATTTTGTTCCTTGGTGTTAACCCCAGTTCATAACTTTATTAGTTTTTAGATTGTGGAGAAAATAAAGAATTTATAATTATTATTATTATTATTGTTTCTTCAGCAATTAACCCACGCATTAATTTAATGATTTAAAATTCTGAGTCACGTTCAAGGTATTAGGAACAATATCATTGCTTTAGATTTCCCCCTGTATCCCTAGCAAATTGCGAAGCAATCGAATATATACATAAAAACATATGGTACACCGAAAATGTATCAGGGAGGACATACAAAAAATCACAAAATACGCGTATACAATTTATAATAGATACTTTAAATTACATTAACGTGATAGAGCCACACTGCAGCTATGTTATGGTTGCAACACGAATGGGTGGGCCCAACCGGGGTAGGACCACACTCTCCCAGAATACCAACGTAAAATGGCATCATAATGATGCCGTGTTGGACGATTGTAAAGAAACGGAAACTCAAAGCTTCGATTCCGTGACGCAGTGGCTTAGGATTGAGTTGAGGGGTTGAGAGCTGCGGGTTCAAAATCCGGCATTAGTTTACCATACAAATAATTGTTCCGGTACTGATGTTTGTACCTGTGCAATTTATGTTTGTGAACTGCCTCCACGATGCAGGAGAAAATCCTAGTGTATGGGTAACGTTTTTTTTAAACAATAAAAACGTTATGATTTAAACAAATTAAATAAAAAACACACATCTGCAATTTTATTCTCAAATTAGAACCTTTAGTTTTATGAATAAAGTATGATGAGGAAGGCGGTTAACGAGGCAAATAATTTGGTCATTAAAGGAAAGCGGACACCTCCCGTCGGACTAGTTGACCATCCCGGGGAGTAACCAAAGCTCTTTGTGATGGTATTTTTATTCTAAGATGTTAATGCTGTTAACCTTTTTGGATTTTACAGCTTTCATGGTATTTTTGCGCACAGATGCAATGGAAAGGGCTAGGTGGTGAATGCTCTAAGAATACCACGACATCCGCCTGTCGTGGTTATGTGGGACTCACTGCGAAACCTAAGTGCCTACTCACTAAACACCACTTGTGAGACTGGCATTGGCTTTTGTGGCCTCTCTGCCGAATCGGAAGCGACCCTCTTTAGGGAAAAGGGAGAGCAGCTTTCATGGTACAGAGCTATTCTATATATACCGCAATACTTCGAAACTTTGATAGCGTGATTTAGGCTTCGGTGCGTTTCGCTTGTGGCGCGACGACAGCGCCGCCACAGATATTTAGCTTATTATGCGCTCACTCACAAAAACATTTAATTTGCTTCTAGGTCCACTTGTACTTCTCCACGATTCCAGAAGACAAAGTGCCGTACGTAAACAGCGTGGGCGAGCGACATCGACTGAAGCAGTTGCTGCAGCAGCTTCCTCCGCAGGACAATGAGGTATGTACATTGATGTTACAACTTTTTTAGCTGATTTTGTATATTTTTTTACTGTTTAATGTTTTTATTAGTTTGTTTAGGTACATATATTTTAATATTATTTGCGTGTTTAGTTTATAATGAAAAAGAGGACGCTGTTGGGTTGACCTGTAAGGATAGATGTCTCAAGTAATAAATAAAAAACAAAATTCATTATAAACGCAACTCAATTGCCCTGTAGTAGCGAGGCAACGATATTCACTACCCCATATTATCCCGTGGATGTCGTAGAGAAACTGAAACAGGAGACGGGCAGCAGCATGGTCTTCCTAATTACGACTAAATTTATTTTATAGTTACGTAGTTATTCGCTTAATTTCTTTAATAAAAGGAAACTTATGAGAATATGTAAGGAACAGCGTGGGAAACTTATTCCTCTATAGACCGTCTGCGAAATGAGAACAGCCTTGAACTATATAGCGACATGTTCTCATATTTAAAGATAGATGAGAAAATATACAGATGATAGGTAATATAGTTATAAAATATATTACGGTATATAGCAACTTTCCTCTTGATGGAGGCACGACCTGGTAAGACATGCACGAAGCCGGTGGAAGCAGTTTGCTTAGGACCGTGTTTTGGGACTTTCTTAGGGGATCGGGGGGCCTTTATTTAGTACTTTGATTACTACTGGACTTGAGAAATACTGTAATGATAACAACGAGGTCATTCTAGTATTTGCCCTTTACATACCAGAACACAATTCACCTGATGGTAAGTGGATGCTGTGGTCCGTAGACATTTATCCTCGATTAAGAAACAAAATGGGAGATGCGTTGTCACCTCAGAAGAATAAGATGGAACGCCTCGTTTTCACTAAAAAAGGTCAGCAGTTCTCTACACTCACCAAACGAAAGACAGCAGCATTAAACCTGCTATTTACGCTGGTATTCTGTTAGAGCGTGGTTTGGTCGAGCCGACTTATTCGTGCTCCAACTATAATAAAGTTGCGGCGTGGTTCTAACACGTAAAAAGATTAATTACCCCATTTCATCATTACCTTGCACATACTCAAAGTGAGTAATGCCAATCTTCAGGTCCGCTACTGCCACGCGTTGTCAGACGAGGAGAGGAAGGAGCTGAGGCTGTTTAGTGCACAGAGGAAACGGGAAGCCCTGGGGCGAGGGCAGGCGAGGCAACTACACGCACCGGCGCCATGCGATCGGGTGAGTGCTGCATGCTTTATAATGGTTCCGTAGGAGGTTTGATGGGAACTTTGCAATCAGCAAATTGGTTTGACGTGTATTTTGATATGTAATAGTGGTGCGATTTTATGTATTAAATGTCTCCGCATATGAGCTAGTGGAAACGATGAAATAAGTACTCCGATAGTGGTGTGAATCTCAAGATAAGGTTAGGCGCCTTGAAATACTATCGTCATCGATTGTCTACTGGCTCGAGCTGCTGTTTATATCGCCCAAAAACTTTATAATACGACGCATCAACATATTGTGAAGAAGTTTTAAAACAAATTATTTTAAAGGATAATAATTTCTTAATATACTTTACACTGGCAAAAGTACATCAGTACAAGTTCATTACCAATTTAAAAAAAATGGTTCCGTATCCAAAAGTTAAAATGGAGATTAGCGAAGGTGTCAAGTTAAAAACGGTTGATTTTAGATAAAAAAATATTTTTAAAATGAGAAAAACAGTCCCTCGTAGAATATTAATGGTAAACGCAAAGGTCATTGTGATACAATAAAATCATAAATAAAAGTAAGAAATCAAAAATTATAAACCCAATTTTATTAACAAAACCTAGACGTTGGACTTTTGACTAGGCTATCGAATTTATAATCAAATTTAAAATACGCCAAAAGCAAATATTATAATTTACTCAGACATGTTTTCTACTTAAAATGTCAAATGTTACTTTATGAGTATATTAGTCTTAGAGTAATTAAGACATTAATTAAGACAATTATATTATATATACATACGTATCAAAGGTAGCGAGCTATTTAAATAGTTATGTAGATATAAAATTAATCATTTTATTTCAAAATGTCTTCAATCAACCGTTTCCTTAAATTAAACCTATTGAAGATCGATATTCATCGATTGTAGATAGGCATCGATGTTAAGTCCTCGAAAACATCGACAATCGATGTTACGAAAATAACATCGGTACATCGATATACTCTCCATCAGGATCCATTACTTTTACGGCAAATCCTAGGATCGACCTATCCAAAGTTGAAGAAAGTAGCCATTGAACTGTTATGCTACGCAGCGACTTCAACAGCATCGTAAATACTTTTTTTAAAGCTGGTTAACATCAGTATCAACAGATTAAAAGGAAAACTCGACAAAATTACTTTTTATAGAGTGTACCTAAAATACTAGGAATGTTAGCTTTTTTGTGGTTTGAGTAGTAAATACATTAAAAAAAATATCAAGGATTGTTTATTTTTCCACCTACAACGTCAATCGACATTTTCTTTTCAATATTTATCGTACATCGATACTAACGAATCGATGTCAACATCGAAATTTTCTTATATCGATCCCTAATTCAACCTAACTTACATTAAAAATTAAAGACAATTTTTCATCGCAGCATCGGTCCTTGGAGTATACTTTAAAATGAAGAGGTTCTTTTAATTAAAACAATGGAATAAACGGCTAATCCGCTAGCCAATCTATAGGAGACACGTCGGCAGCGAGAGCCGGCGATTTGTTTGGATATGGTGGTATTAACAGCTCTCTGTTTATCTACACCCCGCTTCGTGTCGGGTGTGGTTGCATTAGCAAGGTATCCGCGGTTTAATTATATAAATATAATAATTTGTAAACTACAATACTCGTATTTCCTTTTTCATTCCATGTAAATAAAATGAAAGAGTCTGTCTGTAATATTAAAATAATTGGCTGCTATTAAGCTCAGGGAGTTTGCATGATATTAAGACATAAACAACCATCTTTAAACTTATGTCTGTCGATTGTGATGAAACTATACGAACAGAATGTGAAAAAAAAAATCCAGAAGGCATTGCTTTCGATCTATTCGGGAAGAGGCATATTTTATCCAAATACTTCAAGTTTTTTTTTTATTAATAGATTTTATCCAGGCGAATTTGGAGTGGTTTGCTAATGACAAATAAATGTAACTAAGGAACACTAAGTCCACATCATCATAAGTAGTTGCTGTAGCTAATAAACACCTATCTTCGATTGTTTGAAAATAATTCTTGTTACTAGTATAAAGGGTCTCCGAGTCGTATTTGAGGATGTTTGAAGTGCTTGAAAACCCCTTTTTTTTTAAACAAAATACCAGTTCAACTATTTCTGAACCGTTTAAACCTTTTAATATTTTTATATTATTCTAAGTTGCTCAATGAATAATTTGTAATATAAACTGTTTTTACATGCACCTCGTATGTAATATAACGAATCGTAACGACGAACGAAACGTTCCTTGAATATGGGAATCGGGCGTAAATAAAATTTAAATAGAAGGTTTAAGTTGATGAATTTAAATGTAAATGAATTTTCCTACGCAAACACCATAAGTTTTGATCCATATAGATGACTAAATAACTATAGATTCTGACGTTCATAGCAGCTTAATGCAAGTTTAAATCGAATAAAAAAATTTGGCTTTCACTTTAATACCTACCGTGTAGTGTTACGGTAACGACTTTAAAACGCTCCTCTACCGCACCGCTATATCCGTTACCGCGCGTCAATGCAAGCCGAGCCTTATAAAAGTATTCCCTGTTGGCGCAACATTTTAATTCAACGGCACATAAATCATACGGAACCCTCCGCGTCTCAAACAATTGATACGGTGCACTGTTTTATTTTGTCGAGTAAAATCACAGCGTACTTAAAGGTATATTCACCCTTATGGTCTGCACACGAAATTTCATATACATTTTTGTTTGAAGTTTTGTCCGCACACAGTAAAAGCTGCTGCGTGGCTCTACCAATGTTAAACCTACATTTAAGTACACATATTCTTTTTTTATAATTACTCTTCTCCCACTAGTAAGTTCTCCTGTATCATGACACGTTTTACATAGATAAGTTGCAGACCAAACATCTGCAAACATAAATATTTAAAAAAAAGTTATCATAAAAGGCAACTAATAGGATTTTGGATTTGTGATTGAGTATATGATGGACTATCCACCTATCCCTTCTTTCACAATTCATGTAAAAAAATAAGTCATGTTATTGGCTAAACGTGGGTAGTTCGAGCAGCTCGCTGCTCTTTAGGCTCTACCAACCCTCTTGGGGATCATAACCGTGACGCTATTTCATCACTATCATCATCATTACAGCCCTTCATAATTCCACTGCTGAATATAGGCCTCCCCCAAGGAATGCCGCAAAGCACGGTCCTGAGCCACTTGCATCCATTGACTTCCTGCTCTCTTACGACGTCTTACCAGGTCGTCACTCCATCTAGGGGGGGGGGGGGGGGGGGGGTTGCCCTACACTTCGCCTACCGGTAAGAAGCTGCCACCCGAGAACCTTTCTTCCCCTTCGGTTGCCGGTTCTTTAAGCTAAATGGCCGGCCCATTGCCATTTCAGCTGACCAATCCGTTGGGCTATGTCGGTTACTCTGGTTCTACCGCGGATATCGTCATTTCTAAGTTTATCACGCAGAGAAACCCCGAGCATAGCCCTCTCCATAGCTCGCTGAGCGACCTTGAGCTTCCTCATACGGCCAGCAGTGAAGGACCACGTCTCAGATCCATAAGTCATCACTGGCAACACGCACTGGTTGTACAATCTCGTTTTCAGCTTTTGAGGTATACATGACGAGAAGATGTGTCCAATCGAATTGAACGAAAGAAATTGAATCCATCGATTGACCTCTCGGTCGAAGTTGGACTTACCTAGTCGGATCGGTGTATTAAAAAAAAGAACACACATTCTCGTATATTAGAAAAGTTTCCAACTGGCCTTCCTTTATCAGTAATAATCCGAAAACTTCAACTGCTGAAAATTCATTAATGTTCAGTGGAAATTTAATTTGATTGCATTCATCCCTTAATGCATAAAGTAATTAAACTTTCTAACGATTACAGGGCTAAGGTAATTTCGAGAACAGCGCCCTTTTGCTAATTTCTCCATTTCTTTTAATTGCAAAAGTTCGTCGGATTTTTTGCTGTGCATTTTATACTCATCAGCATATTGCAACTTTTACTGTAAACGAGTATATCTTATTTTAACTTCGGTTATTACTTTTTCTATAGGATATACGTAAGAGAATCTATCATCCCATTTCACACCAAGAGTTTATTTTATAGAATAAGGGTGACTAACAAGTACACCTGATGGTAAGTAAATTTTAAATATATATATATATATATATATATATATATATATATATATATATAATATTTATATCCCATAGTCTACATTTATCCTAATTATGAATCAAAATGCAGATGCGCCGCCACCCCTGAGGACTGAGATGGAATGCCTCGTTTCCAGTAAAAAGGGTCTCCGGTTCTCTACACCTACCATACGAAACACAGCAGCATTGAGCTGCTACTTTACGCTGGTATTCTGTGAGAGCGTGGTCCTCCCCCGGTCGAGCCGACCCATTCGTGCTGCAACCACAATATAGCTGCAGCATGGCTCTACCACATAAAAGGGATAAAAAAATCCAAGAGCAAACCACTGAGGCATTGGTTTGTGTATTAATATAATACTGCGGAAACTGATAAACTTTTTTTATAACTTACTTGTCCATTAAATGACAAAACTTCACCTCAGTCGCAACCAGCGACATCTGGAGCGTGGAAGATTATTAACCCTCATTATACTACTCTGGTGATAATCGTAAGTCAGTGGGAATCAGATCAAATGCGTTTAGGAACAAAGTTTATAAAAGATCTTAACCACTCTTGCCATCAAAGTTACACAATTTACACAATCGCACTACTGAACTACGGAACGAAGTCGGAACTTTGCGTAATATAAATTTAAGCCGCCATGCCCCCGTACTACCATAGCTCTTTAATAAAATTAACTATGAGGTTATATTGAAGGAATATTATAATAATTTCTAGCAGCACCCTCACCGTGCCCCCTTCTACTAATTAGTGGTTAATGTACTGGAAACGCTCCGCTTTCTCGTAGTTTGTCGTCTGCGACCGACACTCTTTGATTTCGTTATGGCCGCCACGTTTCCATTGTCGCTCGAGTACAATATATCACGTTCACGTCAATGGAATTTTTCTTTTTATGTCTTTTATTCTTATTTTTAGTAGAATTTGACTTAATCAAGCTTGGCGGGTGAATTAATGATCTATTTCCAGAATTTTGGTACTTTGACACTGGTGGCTATTGCCTATTTGGGTGTTAGCGATTTTCCCCAGGATACTCTTACAACCGTGGGTTTTGTAAGAAGTGACTATGAGAAGTTCCGAAAAAATGTTAAGGCTTCCGATAGGTTTCGGTGTGTCGGTATACCAACTTGAACCAACCTTGTCCAAGACGTCTTTTAATAATTTTTTTGTCAATTTAATTATAACGATCCTTTAAACTGTATTATTGTAATAGTTAAATTTTATCATTTCATATCATTTGCAGAAAATATAGATATTTATTCTAATAGGTATTTGCTTAAGTAAAAGAAATCATAATGTTTATTTTTTATTCTTTAATGCAACTTATCAAATATAATTAAATATTAAATATTTTGTAGAACCGACTTCAATATAAATTATTAAGAATAACTCAAAAACTTTTGGCCAGACCTCTATCAAATTTATATGGGACCACATGTGAAGCACTAGCTTTCAAATAAAAAAAGAATCATCAAAATCGCTTCACCCAGTAAAAGTTATGAGGTAACACACATAAAAAACATACAGTCGAATTGAGTACCGGCTTCTTTTTGAAGTCGGCAGAAAATATATATATATATTTATTCAAAAAATAACGCAGTGTAATGAACACCCACTCTTTCTTAAAATGTCGGGGACTTCTTCCGTATTGGTTTAATGACTCCACTGAATTGCATGGGCCGCTGTCAACGAATCCCGTCTGCCCTGAAAGTCCAGACCGCAAAGCAATCAGTGCATTGAAATAAAAATTTATACAGACAATTAAGGTGATTAATGCTAATACTTATAAAGGAGAGCTTAGAAAATGTACGTCCTTAAAAATTGAAAATTTTACGGAAGATATTAAAAAAAAACTGAAGTTACAAACGTACTTCCACTCCACCTGATGGTAAGTGATTGCAGACCATGAACAGCTACAGCCAATAAAGTTAGCTACATATGCCTTACCTCTGATCTAGTTCGTCTAGTGGTTGTAGTAGTGCAACTGTTGATCATAAGGCCCCATATCGGTTTCAAATCCCGGATCGTGCCAAAAAATTAGATATTGAATTTTTCCATCAACAAATTCTCAGTATCTGCCCGGAGTCAGGAAGTTAGCGTTGTCTCACCTCTGTACCTCGTACAGCACGTAAAGCCGTCCATCCTGCGCCTGATCTCTCTCCGGTCGTGTCGGTTTACCGTCCCATCGGACTATGAGAGTGAGGGAATAGAGAGTGCACCTGTGCTTTCGCATACACTTGGGCACTATAATCCTGTCCTGCGCAGATGGCTAGTCTCAGTTTAGGCTGGCCACCGTGACCGAAATTCTGTCTGAAAGATATTATTACTATTATTACCTCTGATCATTAAGATAGACTTTCTCAGAGCCTGTAATATACTAACTCCTATACTATTCAGACACTAAGGGCCGTATTAATAAACGTTACTCAGCTCAAGTACACACACTTGAGTACAATTTTGAGGTTATGATCTTATTAATAAACATATCTGAAGATGCGGTCTACGTTTACGATATCAGCTGAGTGCCACACTGATTAATAAACGAAACTCGACTCTCAAGTGTGTGTACTTGAGTGCAAGTCACAGAACAGTATTCCTATGTACAGCGTTTTGAGATACTGTTTTTATGTGTTTATTAATTAGCAACGATCTTGAGATGATGATATCGTAATGAGGGCTTATCACATGATTACGTACTTGAGTTCATCATTGAGTAACGTTTATTAATACGCGCCTAAGAGCGTGATACCTACCTAGACGAACTCCTGGGCATAAAAAAGAGTCCAACGAACAATAAAAAGATTAGAAATTGTATTCAACTAGCCGTGTTCATAAGAGTTTTACGTGGTGGAGACACACTGCAGCTATATTATGGTTGTAGCACGAATGGGTCGGCTCGACCGGAGAAGGACCACGCTCTCACAGAGTACCAACGTAAAATAGCAGCTAAATGCTGCTGTGTTTCGTATGTACAGAACCGGATACTCTTTTACTGGAAACGATACATTCTATCTAAGTCTTCAGGGGTGACAACGCATGTGCATTTTGAATCTTAATCGAGGATAAATGTAGCACATACTTCATAAATGTCTATGGGCCACAGCATCCACATATTGTCAGGTAGACTATATGCTCGTTTATTAACCTTATTCTATAAAAAACGAGAAAGTATCGGCCCAACTCATCGTATACTCGTTAGTGCTGATATAGCACGTGCTCGGTCATGAAGTATGACGTCGCGAGAAAACTTGCATGTGTGACACATGAAAAATATTTTCAGCACAGAAGCTTTGGAACTTAAAAATCAAATAAAACTAAGAGATGACTTAGCTCACTTTATTCTTAAATATCTTAAATTATTACTACTGCCTTTGTAAATAATCTGTTACATCTTCATAACCCTACTGTTAAGATAACAGTAAAACAGGTGTACACAATTTACGGCGCTCGCTAACTTATGAGGTGTGTACGGATACTGTTTCTCGTAGGGCGAGAATAACGTACTCTCTAATGTTACCAATATTTTTACTGTGATAGAACACAGAAGTGTTGCTAAATTATTGTTGTGTTTGAGGATATTGATATCGTTTATTTAGAGTGCTTGCTTGTTTTTTTTTAAATTAAACTGAAGTGGTAAACGAACTTACAGCCTAGTCTACCCACCTGATAGTGGCTGCTGCAGTACGTGAACACCTGCAGACAACTTTTAAGCAAAGAGGCTCCAGATGTGTTGTCATCGCTGAGGACTAAGATGGAATTTGTCACAGCATGTTATCATACTGGCTCTCCATACACTTGTAACCGAAGCATAGCAGTGCAGGCATGCTAGTGGGCATCATAAATAGTTAAGAGGTAGCTACACAGACGAACCCCTGGACAGAAAGGGATTAGTACCATCTACTGTACTATGGCTTGCGGTTCGTAGTATGGATTGTTTTTAAAGCTGCCTTGGTTACAATAGATTATTAATAATACTTGTTAATTTTTTTTTATAGGATAGTGTGACAAACGAGCACACAGTCCACCTGATGGTAAGTGGTTGCTGTGGCCCATAGACATCTACATCTATCCTCGTTTGTGAATCAAATTGCAGATGCGCTATCGCCCGTGAGGATCAAGATGAAATGCCTCTTTCCCAGTAAAAAGGGTCTCCGGTTCTCTACATTCACCATACGAAAGACTGCAGTGTTAAGTAGCTATTCTACGCTGGTGTTCTGTGAGAGTGTGGTCTTTGCCCGGTCGAGCTGACCTATTCGTGCTACAACTATACTACTAATATAACTGCAGCATGGCTCTACCACGTATAATTATACTATAATTTATGATTTAGTTGCGTTTCAGCTTAATGTTGCTGTGTTTCGTATGGTAAGTGTAGAGAACCGGAAAACCTACTTACTGCAAACGAGGCATTCCATCTTAGTCCTCAGGGGTGACAACTCATTGGCATTTTGATTCTTAATTCAAGATAAATGTAGATGTCTATAAGTCGCAACATCGACTATATCATAAGGTGGACTGTGTGCTAATTTGTTACCCTTTTTCTAAATAAAAAAATGTTGGAATATTCAAATAATTTTATTTTACTCTGCAAGCTTGTAGTACCACTTTAATATTTTTTTGTTATAAACAGTGTTTCCATTGAGCCTACACAGAGACACTAGGCCTCCGCGGAGTACACTTTGAGTATTGCTGTGCTAGAAGTATGCAAAAATGCAATTGTTGACTTATGCATAGCGTCTGTTACAGCCTATAAAAATGCATGGCTGAACACAGGCCTTCCCCATTGATTGTAAAGGGGAAGGATTGGACGTGGTAGAGCCATGCTGCAGCTATATTAGTAGTTATAGCTTTACGCTGCTGCGTTTCGTATGGTGAGTGTAGAGAACCGAAAACCCTTTTTACTGGAAATGAGGCATTCCATCTTAGTCCTCGCGGGTGACAACGCATCTGCATTTTGATTTTTAATAGAGTATAGACGTAGATTTCTATGGGCTGCAGCAACCACCTACCATCAGGTGGACTGTGTGCTCGTTTGTCACCCTTATCCTTTAAAAAAAAAAGGTATTTGCCATAGTTGGCACTCGCAACCGAATTTTTATATTTAGTTGTTAGAAGATGCTGCTGCCAGTCTCCTGATTTGTTTCCATTTGAAGCCTTTTACATCACCCACGGGAGTTGAGGTAGTGGATATTACACCGCGACTACACGATGAATAGCGTCATTGTCTTTGTAATAAGGCTTCATCTTTATATTTCTATCTGCTGCAAGCACAAAGAAAGAAATGAAAGTTGTCAAATTCAAAGGGTTTCAATAAGCGAAAACTGCACGTTTTGTCCCTCTCCCGATTAACATACGAAATGAACGCGTATCATACAAGAGTGAAGAGGCAAGAAAAGTGTTAATTCCGACTCCCCTCTAACAGTGTTCAGCAGACGTACTAAGACCCTTTGTGTTTAGTTTAGGGCGATATACGAAGCATTTTTAATTTTCCGTTCCATAAGAAAGCCAAAAGTCACGATGCAACAGTAGCCTAACCGTTAGGGTACGGTCTGCAAAACTAAAAATTCGTGGAATGATTTCCTAAATTCACACGAATTCTACACATATTTACCCATATATAATTCTTATATATGTGTTTGTCCCTGAACTACTCCTGAACGGAATGACCGATTTTGATGAAATTTTTCTGTGTGTTTGAGTGGGTCGCTGAGTAGTTTAGATTTACAATCGGAGCCGATATATATAGCCGGAGATCGGTGGCGCTGCAATAGGGTTCTAGTTTTTTTTTCTGCCGAGCTCTCGTTGAATGTATAAAACAAACTTTACGAATTTAATTTCGTTTTTTTTTAATTGTGTGAAGATTAAGTGTTTACCGTACACAGATGTGTACGGTAAACACTTAATTATTAAGTGCAGAATCTATACTTTTAAAAGTATGTATATGGAGTGTAGAGAGGAGGACCATCTCTATATATGAAAATTGTCCCTAAAAACGCGTCCAATACGGGTGGCGCTGCAGTAGCATAGGATAAATTTAAAAAAAAGCGCCAATAGTAATTAGAATAAGATGGAGAAATAAAAAAGGACCGACCAATCCGCTTGGTTTTGTACTACGTAAATAGTTGAGATTTTGTATGTTGGCATTTTACTAACTACTCTATTCATGAAATTTTTTAAATATTTGAATTCAGCTGACTTCACTCCGTTCACAACAGCTATCTCCATATCGTAGTTTATCAGACGCCAGCGCTATTGTGGTAGGTTTTGGAACCTCTATTTTCAGTAAATAGTAGGACACTTTTTCAACTTTCGCCCCTTATAAGATGGTTCTCCTTGTACTCTACACTCCATAGTTCGTAGTATAAGATATTTAATATATAAAAATTAATGTTTCTTTATTGGTATTTTATGCGCTGCCTTACCTTTCATCAGATTGCGCTAAAACTTTGTCAACGCGCGTGTCGTACCAATAAATTTATTTAAAAGTATAATGTATAGTTTAATATATATATATACAACGTGTCCCAAAATTCAACGATAAGCCAACACCGGAGGATAGACCTGCCCCGGACTAATCGGGGAAAAAAAGAAAAAAAAATATATCCCAATTATATTTTAAGTTATATAAAAAAAATTAAATTCTTCAGAAATTGAGACCGTTTATGATATTTTTCACTACCATGACCACAATTTTTTAAATATTTTTTTTATTTTTTTATTTATAGGCAACCTGAATAGTACTGCTATCTACCACAATTCTTAAAAACTCCAGAATAACTCTTGTTTTATCACGAAAATTAATGAAACTTATTTTATTCCCTAAATTTTTTGAAGACTTTTACTTTTAACCAAATTTAACTTATCGTGGTGTAAAAAAAAGTATGAACACTAGTATGGCAAGTTTTTTTAAAAATTGACCCTACTAACCAACATTCCAAAATGGTATAATACTCTAGGAAAACAAGTTATAAAAAAATATGGGCCTATTATTTCTAAACAGGGGCCAAATTCCTTAAATTGTAATTGTCAGTAATCACTTTTACCACATGCCCAAAATGGGTTCCTGTTACAATTTCTAGGAATTTTGGTTAAAACAGGGCAGGTAGAGAAGCTGTTACTATTCTCAGCAAGTCGGTTCAGTACGCTCTGCTCCTTTGTTTACTGCGCACCGTTCCCAATTCAACTAACGTGGCCCTCGTACATACTATCGACTTTTGGCTTGGCTTTTTGGACTGGAATCGACCTGCAAACTTAACTGACCTGGCATTATTTGGACTGGAAGTGATCTGCAAACTGAACCGACCTGGCATATCATATATGGGATATATTTTTTTTTCTTTTTTTCCCCGATTAGTCCGGGGTAGGTCTCCGGTGTTGGCTTATCGTTGAATTTTGGGACACGTATATATATATATATATATATATATATATATATATATATATATATATATATATATATATATATATATATATTTTATTCTATTTCAATGTATGTATTAACATTCCTAATTAAACAATATAACTTTTCCAAATTCAAAACAATATTTCCACAATTATTCCTTCTGTGACAGCAACGCGCCGGCTGCCATTTAGTGTAATATAAAAACACACGCGAGGCCTGACGTGTAGCCCATTGGCCATTAAAGGCGGCTCGTGTTGTAATGCCTTTACGATAAAAGGGTGAAGTTATTTTGTATCGATTAGATAGCGGTATTTAAAAAACAAGTTTTCCAAAAAAATACTCTAAATATTCTCCCAAATAAATTACTGCTTGATGACTTAAAGTCTTTAGCTAGGCAAACACAATGGCAGTGTGTATAAATATGTAGACCAAAAGAATCAAAGGACATCTACTAGTAAAGTTGGCACATATACTCGTATATACGTCAAATAAATAACGATTTCGGGAGATTTTTAACGTGCGTTAAATACAAAGCGTTGTATTATTGCATAATATTGTTGAATATAACTTAAATTAAAAAAAAATTAAAAATCTCCGAGACAAAAAGAGCTGAGGATGTTCAAATGGTTGAACAGATTTTCTTGAAACATAGTTAAGAACACTCTCGATTAAGACACTTTTCAACCAAAAAAAAAAAACAATCAAATTCGGTTCATACGCTCAGGAGTTAGGATACTACAGACACACACATTGATACCCAGATACACAAATATACATATACACAGATGCACAGGCACACAGATACGCAGACACACAGATACACATTACAAACTTATAACACCTACTGTTTTCGACGGGGGTTAAAAATGACATTGGGTAAAGTGGGTAAAACACCGGTTATCGTAATTGTTATTTTTTAACTTACGGTGAGGTCAACATTGTATGAAACAACTCTTTTTCTAATTTCACCACAGAATACATAATATTACAGGTAGTTTTACGACAGTTTGTCATTTTAATAACATATACGCGTGTGTCAAGTTCTACTTGTTAAACAACGCTTATTATAATGAAGATGAGATTAAGTTATAATATTAAGTAGGTAAATTAATAACCCGCATACGTTTCACTGCTCGGTGCAGATATCGCTCATCTCTGAGAGTGTTTTACACCAAGAAAAGTACGCCGTGCTCACTCTATTTTTGCGGACCCGAGGAGAATTAAATTGATCAGTCCATTGTAAATCAAAAGCCTAGAAAATAATTAGCTTAGCTTTCACTAAGTCATTTTAAAATGTGTAATGGTGGAGTAAGTATTTCCACTCCCCCATATGGTCCCGTGGGTGTCGTAAGAAGCGAGCGGGAAACAGGAACAGGAGATGGGAAGCAGCATCTTCCTGATAACAAGTCAAAATTATAAAAAAAACTGCGGTTGCCAACCCGCTAGCCAAGCGTGGCAACTATAGCAAAATCCCTATAAGGCAATCTATAAGGAAGGCCTATGTTTGTAAAAAATGGATGGAAACCTTTTTAACCGGTTCAGTGCGAATGGCACGCCAGGCGTGCCGTCTATTACTTTTGCGTGTGGCGTATGACACACGAGTCGTGTCTTTTTAAAAATCGTTATAACTCGCTCAAATTTCGTTTTTGGAAAATTTATCCAGAACAAAATATTCATTATTTTGCAAGTAGTTAATGCATGCGGCTCCGTTTCTGGATATTTTGAAAATTTGAAATTTTTAGGGGTTGACAAACTTTTTTCAACTTGTACATGGTACTCTTTTTACTTTGTGGGTTTTCAATCATGTTGTGGAAAAATAGTCTAATAAGTAACAAATAATAGCACTCATTGCGATCGCTCACAAACGCTATATAGTTGTAAATAAATTTCTGGAAAACAAGTGTCCTGTTAAAAAAAAATCTTATTGTTTCATTTTGCTTAAAATGGTTGAACTGCCGTCGTATTACTATCATATGGCCGAATAGACCTACGAAGTACCATGTGCTCTTGTGATATGGTATAAGGTTTATTTTTGCTTGAAACAGTTTGAAACCGTTCATGCATAAAAAAAGTTCGCTAATAAATCTTTTGTCAATCTGCCGCCGTATAGCGCCGGCGTTTGTTTCCTTTTTAAAACACTTGTTTTGCTATTCTTACTAATTAGACGTTTTCGAATCGACTTTACTTTTACATTTGTATAACATTAAATAATATTTAACATTTGTAAATATTAATGAATCATAAACCTTATTTTTTTCCAAATTAAGGTTCTTGATTGTTTGATATTTACAAATATTATAATTAGGTAAAAATTTAATTTAATAAAAACCAAGGTTTTCCAGGGTGATTTAGCTGTACCTACTCATATAAATAATTTTTTATAAAACAATAAATAGTACAAAAGGTTTGTAATCTCTTCATAAAAAAAGTCACTTACTCTCAACTTCAGAGAAAACATGTAAAAAAACACGTAGTTATCCATTAAAACCAAGTATCCTTCCATTTGTAACTTATGTTTGATGTCAAATAAACTTAATTAGGTCTAAACAAGTAAAAAAAGCATAAAAAAGAACATTACTTTTACACATGGCGGATGGCACAATAGGCGTGTCATCAATGTCTGTGGCGTGTCATGAAATATTTGTTCGCCGCCACAGCTAAAAGTTGTCGAAAATCGATACTTCAGTATACAAAGAAAATTGATATTTTACACTAATGATTATGGTTGCTTACAACATGTCACTCTGTGTTTGGAGTATTTGTAGGCACAACTAGATTACTTTCCACCATGCAGATGTTAATTAATTTACTACAGACTAGGTAAGTAATTTATTCTTAAGTTATTCTTATATATTATACGAGAAAATAAAGATAACACAACAATTTAAATGTACAATTACCTACGTGCTACGTGCTGTAGCTAGGTATGTCTCTACTACCAGTGTGATTGTAGAACGGGAAAGAATTAAGCTATCTCAGACAACCAGCGTAAAATAGTAGCACAATGCTGCTGTGTTTCGTATTGTGAATGTATAGAACCAGAGACCCTTTTTACTGGAAACAAAGCATTAATCCTCAGTGGTGATAACGCATCTGCATTTTGATTCTTATTCGAGAATAGATGTAGATGTCTATGGGCCACAGCATCCGCTTACCTTCAGGTAGACAATGGTCTTGTCTGTCACCTCAGATATTATCACCCTTATCAAAGTTAGTTTATAATATATACGAAATAATATTGCTTGTAACAAATTTTACGTTTTTTATTTTTATGAAAGTCTTTTATGAAAGTTCCCAGAAACAAGCAAAACTGACGTAAATATAATCATTCCCTACTTTTCTCTAAAGATAAATTGCACAACTTGTAGCGCCCTCTCACGTGGTGCTCTTGATTTATGCTGTTAAGTAATGAGCTCATGTTACCAACAGATGGCGCTGTCGAGTTGTTTATTGCGACCGTAGATTTATTACGAGGGCGAGGCGATTCACGAACAGCTGTTAACAGATTGTCGAAGTTTTTTATATTAATTTCTTCTCGAAGTATTTTATTATAAATGTAAATCGCACAAGTTCGCGACTTATTTAAAGTGATAATTTTAATTAAATGTTAATATAGTTAATACAGTTTTTTGTGAAAGGAATTGTGTGCGTACAATAAATAAAGAATAATTAAATATTAGAATAACTCCATTAATACAAAGAACATGAAACAAAATTATTAAAAAAAAAATTCTCTAATTTTTTTTTACAAACATAAATTGCACAAGGACAAACAAAGACCCGGAACAATTATTTATAGGCCATAGAAATACATACTTGCTCGGTGCGGGATTGAAACCCGCGGTCTCCAGCGCTGCAACTTATTACTAAGCCACTGCGCCACGGAACCGTCAAAATTGGCATTGTTTGAATATTTTATTTTTTTAAATTATTTACTGACCTGATCTATAGAATAAGTGTCTATAACTCTTTTTTTTAAAGGATAAGGGCGACAAACGAGCACACAGTCCACCTGATGGTAAGTGGTTGCCGTGGCCCATAGACATCTACATATATCCTCAAATATGAAACAAAATGCAGATGCGATGTCACCCGTGAGGACTAAGATGGAATGCCTCGTTTCCAGAAAATAGGGTCTCCGGTTCTCTACACTCACCAAACGAAACACAGCAGCGTTAAGCTGCTATTTTACGGTGGTATTCTGTGAGAGCGTGGTTCTACCCCGGTCGAGCCAACCCATTCGTGCTACAACTATACAAGTAATATAACTTTAGCATGGCTCTACCACGTAAAAAACTCTAGTATTTTTTGTGTATAGAAAAAGATTATAACATTTTTATTTAAAATAAAATATGTGTTATTTTAGTATGTCGTTAAAAAAACATGTCCTACGGTATTTATCTTATATTATATTTATATTATATATTTATCTTAGATTAAGAATATTATTTCGAATTCTGACAGCCCTAGGCTAAATATATACTCGTATATGTCCCCCACCCAGCCTGTCATTCCTATGCCTGGCCTGCCCAACCTACAAATATACTTATTAGATTTTTATATTTTACTATCTTTCCGTCCTTTGGATCAAATTTTCCCGCGGTAAGTTTTGGATCAGTACCAACTCAGGATGTGGTTCCATCCCAACCCCGAGCCGACCCATTCGTGCTGCAACAAGGGTTGCCAGGCCTCAAAACCGAAAAGCCGGACAGACCAGGAAATTTAGCCGGACATTTGGGTAAAAAGACCGGACAACCTTAATTTTTAACCGACTTCAAAAAGGAGGACATTCTCAACTCGTATTTATATATTATTCGTGTTTTTTGCGACATCGTCGCAGATTGTGAACCAATTTTGATGACTTTTTTTTATTAAATTTGTTAAACTTCAAGAGTGGTCCCATATAAAATTGGAGATAATATTCCACCCCAAAGGGTAGCACATCAACAAGTTCTTTTTTAGTTATTTGGAGGCGGTTTTTACTCTTTGTTAAAAGTTATAGTTATCTTAGTATAAAACGAAAAAAATATTTTAAATAAAATTGTATTTTTTTTCAATTACCATAAAATATTCTTAAACTCTAATGATAGAACAATAAATGATTGAATTAGTGTTCATAATTATTAATCCTTCAATATTAATTACAATATTAATTTCAATAATTGAAAAAAAGTTAGGAGTTACTATAGCAATTTGCATGGAAAACAAATTAAAACAAAAAGTTTATTTACCATAAAAAATCGTAAATTTTTATGAAATAACTAATTTAACGAAAAGAAAAAAGATTGTTCTTAATAATTATCATTCATTTCTTACTTAGCGATACAAGGTGAAGCGGGCGAAGCGGAAACCAATATACACGACAAATGTAAAAAATGGGCAAATTTAAAAAACCGGCAAAAGCCGGACAGGCCCGACACCGACTAATTATCAATATATCTATAGCTTTATCCGGACGCCTGGCAACGCAACTGCAACCATAATATAGCAGCCACATGAGTAAATCAGCAGTGTGGCTCTACTTTTATTAATTTTTGCAATGAAAAATTTGTAGTTTATATCTTACCTGCCATCTATCGAACATTTTAAAAACGTGTTTATATCATGGAAAGTAGACCGTTAAATAGTTCAGCATACATCCACTAGATGTCGCATTTTAAAACTCAAAATTAACTGATTCAAAATTTTATACAAAGCTGGCAGAGTTTCAAAAGCTCCAACATTATCGCACTTTAAAATTCAAAAGTTAACTGATTCATAATTTTATACAAAGATGGCAGTGTTTCAAAAGTTCTAACATTATCTTCTAGATGTCGCTATGTTCACAATATGTAAACTAAAGAAAGTTTATGGTGTTCATTATTATTTTACATGGGTAATAAAAGCGTCTTTAAAAGCCTTTCCTCGAAGGTGTGAAAATCATTTTTGTTCTTATATACTTTTTGCTTCATTCTCTAGTTTGGGCGTGGGAATTCAGCCAGGTAGTATCGTTCCATTCGTCGTATTATGTGAGATAGTGCGCTGCGCTGCGCTGGTCTCTTTGTATCGGTGCATTGTTGTTGACGCCGTGTCACGTTCGAAGGCGAAGGGCCGACGACGTGTCGATATTTGTTTTCCGAACTAAACTTATTTTGCTCTTTTGTTTAAAAACCTTACGATTTTTCAATGTCGTTTTTACTTTTTAAAATTAATGTGTGTTTTGTTAAAATTAATTATTTTAATAGTCTTTATTTTCATTATAGTTTTTAACCTATCACGAGTCTATTATTGCCACAGAGATATTTGGCACAGTTGCCTTGCTTGATTGGCAAGTTGATGGACAACCGCTGTTTTAATAAATACCTATTATTGTTGTCTTTCTTTAGTACATACCTACCACTATCACTGTGTAGCCACTTACTATAGTAAGGTAGTGGAAATTTACGCCGCAAATACCCTACAATCTTTAATTATAAGTTAAAGTAAAGTTGCAGCCTATTTACTCGTACGTCCCACTGCTGGGCACAGGCCTCCTCTCATTTCTGAGATGGTTTTAGGGCAAGGAATTGTCCACCGCGCTGCCCTAATGCGTGTTGGCGAACTTCACATATCTTCGAAATATTTTTTTTTCTTATTTCTCAGACATGCAGGTTTCCTCACGATGTTTTCCTTCACCGCCGAGCACGTTTTTTTTTTTTTTTTTTATGCAAACGAACATGTGGCTCACCTGATGGTTAGTGATTACCGCCGCCCATGAACAACTGCAACACCAGGGGAATTGCAGATGCGTTGCCGGCCTTTTAAAAAGGAGTAGGCTCTTTTCTTGAAGGTCCCTAAGTCGTATCGGTCCGGAAAAATCGCTGGTGGTAATCGATTCCACAAGGAAGTTGTGCGAGGGAGAAAACTTCTTCTGAATCGCACAGTGGTGGACCGCCAATCATCTAGATGATATGGATGGTATCGCAAGTTCTGTCGCGATGTGCGATGGTGAAATTGAGCGGCTGGAATTAATCCGAACAATTCCTCAGAGCACTCCCCGTGGTAGATGCGATAAAATACGCAAAGAGATGCAACCTCTCTACGCAGTGCCAGTGAGTCAAGCCGATCGGAAAGAACTCGGTCGTCGACGATTCGAACCGCTCTGCGCTGGATGCGGTCAAGTGGAAGGAGCTGGCACTGGGGGGCCCCTGCCCAGAGATGGGAACAGTATTCCATGTGAGGCCGTACCTGCGCCTTGTAAAGTTGCAAGCGGTGTGCCTGCATGAAATACTGTCCCGCTCTAATGAGCACGCCAAGCTTTTTAGAGGCCAATTTGGCCTTCTCTTCCAAGTGACCACGAAACTGCACGTCACTCGATATGTCGACACCGAGGATTCCGATTTTGGCTGAGGCAACAAGGGGAGTGCCTTGAAACTGAGGAGACACGACAAAGGGAATCTTTTTAGCGGTAAACGCGCAAACTTGTGTCTTCTGGGGATTGAACTGGACTAGATTTAGTCGCCCCCAGTCTGAGACTTTGTTCAATAAAGTCTCGACTTCAGACACAAGTTTGTTCCGGTACTCGGCGACGTTTTCCCGAGAAATATTGGCACGGCCGGTGTATAAAGCATCACCAGTGCTGTCGTCTGCATAGCAATGAATGTTACTGGTTTGCAACATATCATTGATATGCAGAAGAAACAGCGTTGGTGATAGCACGCAGCCTTGTGGAACACCAGCGTTAATGGGCTTGTAATCGGAGCATGCACCGTCTACTACGACCTTGATGCTCCGATCTGCAAGAAAGCTGGTGATCCAATTGCACAATTTCTCGGGAAGCCCATAGGAAGGCAGCTTCGAGAGAAGCGCTTTGTGCCAAACCCGATCGAAAGCCTTCGCTATGTCCAAACTAACGGCCAACGCCTCCCCCTTGGACTCCACTGCCTCCGCCCATCTATGGGTCAGGTAGACCAGAAGATCACCAGCTGAGCGACCTCGACGGAAACCGTACTGGCAGTCACTAATCAGCTGGTGATCCTCAAGGTACCGCATGAGCTGGCTGTTAATAATAATTTCCATTACTTTGGAGAACAAGGAGGTGATGGCGATAGGCCTGTAGTTGGACGGATCTGAGCGGTCGCCTTTTTTAGGGATCGGGTGCACCAAAGCTGTCTTCCATGAGTCCGGGACTACGCCTAGGGAGTAGGAGTACCGAAAAAGACGCGTTAAAACCGGTGCCAACTCCGGAGCACACGTCTTCAGCACAATAGGTGGGACTCCATCAGACCCACTCGACTTGTTGACGTCCAGGGAGAGGAGTGCTTTACGCACCAAGCGCTGTGTAAACAGCACTTCCCGCATGGAGCACTCACACCGCGGGATGTTCGGCGGTGTGTTCTCCCCGTCATCTAGAGTCAAGTTGGAAGCAAAAAGAGAGCCTAGCAGATCGGCTTTCTCCTTTGCGTCATGGGCCAGTGAGTCGTCCACCCTGTGCAGAGATGGCAGAGATGGCTGACAGAAGTTCCCTTGGACAGCCTTGGCGAGAGACCAGAATGCACGTGTTCCCGAAGGGAGGCGAACTAGTTTCTCGCCAATTCTGCCGATGTGCTCTGACTTTGCCTTGGCAATGACACTTTTGAAGGACCTGGAGGCGGAATTGTACTTCTTTTTAAGAGCGCTGGTGTTTACATCCCGGGACGTTGATGCGTCAGCCCATGCCTGGTAGCACTCCTGCTTATAGCGTGATGCTAGTTTACAGGAGCGACCAAACCATGGCTGGGATCTGCTTCCGATGGGCACCACAGAGGATGGAATAAAAAGTTCCATACCCTGAAGTATCACATCAGCAACAGAATCGGCAACAACGCTGGGATCTTCCGGCGAGAAGCAAACCCGCCCCCAAGGGTAGGATGCAAAAAAAGACCGCATCCCGTCCCAATCGGCCGACCTATAGTGCCAAACACGGCGGCAAGTTGCAGATCGCAACTGCGATGGGAGCGTGAGTGGCACCGTACTCCGGATCAGACAATGGTCCGAAGAGCCCAGTGGGGCATCGACGGAGACCTGATATCCGTCCGGGTGAGAGGTCAGCAGAAGGTCCAACAGGGAAGGTACATGATCCTCCACATCTGGGATCCGCGTAGGCGAAGTAACCAGTTGTGTTAGACCATATGCCAAAGCAAAGTCATAGAGAGATCTACCCGCATGATCGGTTAAACGAGAACCAAGCCATTCAGCGTGGTGGGCGTTAAAATCACCGAGTATCACGATCTCTGCGGATGGGACCTGTTGTAGCACGGAGTCTGCAGCCATTTGGACGTGGTCGATGAGTCGGTCTGTGTCGGCATTACCGCTATGGGACCTATAGAGGCACCCGTAGACGCGGGGATGGTCGTCGCTGTCTACGCGCAGCCATAGGATGGACAGGTCCGTACCTTCAAGACTGCCGAGGCGTCGAAAACAGATGTCCTCCCTGACGTATACGCAAACTCCAGCCCGGGGCACAAAGGAGTGTTCAAAGTGGCACGTGGTAAATCAGCACTTAAAATTGCAATTAACAATTTCATTGGTGCCGGCGGGGATCGAACCCGGGTTGCTCGAGTACTGTGAAGCTTACAGCGAGCGCTAACCATCTGAGCTACCACGGCTCAATTATAAGTGTTCGCATATAATATAAGGGGTAAAGACTAATAATCACTACAAGTTAATCACTCCCATTCCTAAAGGAAAACCTTGATAGATGACAGATAACCACCGTCTTTTGTTTGGTGAAGTGTTTGAACTGAGATTACCATCCCTCAGTGTGTCACCCAGATGAGTAGACAGAGACTACGTACTTCGTCACGATCCTTACACAGGTCTCGCTATTCTTTCACAACTATACACGAAGTATATATATATATATATATATATATATATATATATATTATATATATATATATATATATATATATATATATATATATATATATATCTTCTATACAATATAGATATGAAACAAGCCAGAGATTTTCGCATTCATGCTCGTTGGTTACGGGTATTCTTAATTTGGCCTACCGTCAATTATCGCCTATTTGGTGGATGAATTTAAATGAAACTATTTTTTACGCATTTTATCTCTTATATTAACTTATTTTATATTCCCGACGTTAAGTTTCATTTAAATGTATAGCTTTCGCGTAAACAAGAAATCATTGGTGAATAAACTTCCATCTCGGGCGTCCTTTGTCGACTCTATCCCTTACTTCTGCAGCATTTTGCATGGTTGCTCTTGGCTCAATCGTTCTTGTTATTTATGTCATGTGCAAACCACCGAAGAATTCCTTTCTTAAACCTGGTCACAAAACTTATTCCTGCAAACCACACTTTTCTCTCACTTTATCTGCGAGTTTGAAGTGTCTGTTTATAATGTTAAAATAACAACTTTTTACAAAATGCACGTGAAAGTATATTACGGTACTTATAAATAAAATACATTTTTTTAATTTTTGTCTGTCTGTTTGTTCCGGCTATCTCCGAAATGGCTGGACCGATTCTGACGAGATTTTCACTGGCAGATAACTGATGTAAAGAGTAACTTAAGCTTATTTTATTGAAGAAAAATATTTAGGGTTCCGCGAATAAAATTAAAACCATAAATTACACGCGGGCGAAGTCGCGGGGAACAGTTAGTGTTTAATAAATGGTTTAGTTGCGTTTTTTTATTTCAAAACGGATCTAATGACAAGTGTTATATCTTCATACGACTTGATTATAGTCCAGTAGTAAGTGCCAACATGTGTCTACTACTTTTCTATAATATATTCATAATGGAAATTAATGTGAAATTTTCATAAAAACGCATAATATAGCAGTTAGCGAACATGCATAAGCAACATTGTCTCTTACCATTTAGTACGTTTTGTTAATGGCGTTTCCGAGTATTACTACGAGTATAGTTTTGTAGATACGTACGTAAGCGTAGTTTCCGTCATTGATCATGCCATTTCATGAATGGAGCTGCTATATTTAGCATTCCGGGAACAGCAAACGGGCGCATAAAGAAAGGAATTCCACTGACGCTTTACACTAGCGTATGCAAGCTGTTAAGTTCTGACGGATAAATCCATTTCAATTCTCGAATTTTTTATGGAATCTCGTAATATTTTTCGATTTTTTAAGAGAATATTTTTTATTAATTGTTCTTTTGTTATTGTAGATTTATAAATTACTTAATGTTATGTCGATGCAAATAATAATTGTTATTTTACTCTACCACAGTAGAGAGCATTTTCCTTGATTGTCATTTGTCACCTTTAGCCGTCTTTCCATAACGGCGACCATGGTGCCAGATGGTGAGATCAATTAATTTATTACTATCTATATTTCTCGAGTGGCAGCCTCGTACCGGCAGGCGAAGTGTAGGGCGTCCCCCCACTACATGGAGTGACGACCTGGTAAGATATGCAGGAAGTCGATGGATGCAGGTGGCTCAGGACCGTGTTTTGTGGCATTCTTTGGTTGAGGCCTATGTTCAGCAGTGGACTTGTGAAGGGCTGTAATGATGATAATATATTTTTCAACAAGCCCTTATATTTTGATCAAAGTTTTAAATACGTGTCCCCTTCTTATCAGTCCTATAAAGTCCACTGCTGGACATGAGGCAGTATGGAAGATTTGCCGTAGTTGTCACGCCTGACATGTGATGATCAGACATCACACCTTTGTTGCTGATCTGGGCACTTCGTCACCGTTTTCTGTATTAAACATCTGTTCTGAAAAATATATTGATGATGATTTTCTATCGCGATCTATCGAAAGCTATCGGAATCCATGAGATCTCTTACGACAACCAAGGGACGAAATGAGGAAATGGAATCTCTTATGCGGTCATCACGCGGTTTAATACTCGTCCTATAAATCTAAAAATTATGGTACCTCTAGCCCGCTATTGCTTTATCCGTGATTCGTTACGGCTATGGTTCCCGAGTGTCGTCGGGTCAATTATAAGGCTAACGTCAACCCATAAGCGCCAGGAATTCCTGTTTTATGGATTATTGATATGCACCTCAATTTATGTATTTCCCAATATAAATATAAAAACCAGCACTGGGAAGAGAGACCTTAGGTCCCTTCTAGAAAAGAGCCTACTCTTCTTTGAAAAGCCGGAAACGCACGTGTAATTCTTCTGGTGTGCAGTTGTTCATAGGCGGTGGTAGTCACTTGCCATCAGGTAACCCGCATGCTTGCCCCCTCTTCTATAAAAAAGAAAGATTATGTTCGCGCATGCTTTTCAACCGTTGCAGCTCAGGAAATAGTCGTTCGACATTATTTTATTTCATAGTCTTCACAGTAATCCATAAAATCTAGTCATTGAAATCTGTAGTGTTTGCGTAAACATAAAAAATCATTATTGTTACACTCTTAGTTATATTATGCCTATTAACAAAAAAAAAACTGTATCTCTACCCGTAATACGTTATGAAATGTTTCTCCACGTGCGCGACATATGCATGCTTGGCGCAAGCTTGCTACAAAAAAATCGAGGTTTAATGTAATAGTATTAATTAAATTAAGGGAGGGTCGATCGAGTGCAAGAAGTGGCCGCTTTTTTCGACGAAAAAAACTATGATATTCAAATACAGCCGGTGATTTTTTATTCGAGATCGCACCTGTCATATGACGATGCCACAATTTTTTTTAAGTGTCTACGTATAATACAATAAATATTCTAAAAACACTTAATTTGTCATTAATTCGTGACAGCCTATCAAAGCCCATTGAACATAGGTCTCCTTATAGATTGAGATAAAGGAAAGGAAGATATTGTCTACGCAGTTGATTTTTCTGCCGACTTCAAAAGGGAGACTGTACTCAATTCGACCATATGTTTTTTTTTGTTTTTTTATGTGTGTTACCTCATAACTTTTTCTGGGTGAACCGATTTCGATGGTTCTTTTTTTATTTGAAAGCTGGTGCTTCTCATGTGGTCCCATATGAATTTGATCAAGGTCAGATTAATAGTTTTTGAGTTATTCTTAATAATTTATATTGAAGTCGGCTGTACAAAGTTTTTAATTTTAAATTACTAGGTATATTTCTTATTGTTATTCGCTGCGTGTAGCTACTGTCCATCTCTTGACTTGTTTTTCTATGTAGTTCCTCCCTAGTTATATTCCTCTTACCACACCCACGGGATGATATGGCGTAGGAGATATTCGCCACTTCCGGGCGTAAGTCATAAACAAGCATAAATTAAATAATTTAAAATTAAAAATTTTGTACAGCCGACTTCAATATAAGCGACTTCAAGACAGGTTATTTAAGAATAACTCAATAACCATTGGTCTGACCTTGATAAAATTCATATGGGACCACACGAGAACTATCAGCTTTCATATAAAAAAAGAATCATCGAAATCGGTTCGCCCAGTACAAAGTTATGAGGTAACACACATAAAAAAAAACATACACTCGAATTGAGTACCGTCTCCTTTTTGGAAGTCGGCAGATAAAAAAGTATTAACTTTGACTTTGTCTTGTCTTCCCGATTCTCCTTACGAAACATATTATATTACCTGTGCCTTCTCAATTGAACCAACCCATTCGTGCCGGCAGCATTATTAAAAAATAGCAGCTCAATGCTGCTGTTTTACTTACTGTTTCGTATGATAAGTGTGGAGAACCGGAGACCCTTTTTACTGGAAAAAAAGCAATACATCTTTATACGTGGTAGAGCCATGCTGCAGCTATATTAGTAGTATAGTTGTAGCACGAATGCGTCGGCTCGACCGGGGAAGTACCACGCTTTCACAGAATACCAGCATAAAATAGCAGCTTAACGCTGCTGTCTTTCGTATGGTGAGTGTAGAGAACCGCAGACACTTTTTACTGGGAATGAGGCATTCCATCTTAGTCCTCAAGGATGACAACGCATCTGCATTTTCATTTGTAATAGAGGATAGATGTAGATGCCCATGGATCGTAACAAACACTTACCATCAGGTGGGTGGGTGCTTGTTTGTATAAAAAAACATCTTTGTCCTCAGGGGTGACAACGTATCTGCATTTTAAATTCTTAATTGAGAATAGATGTAGATGTATATAGGCCACAGTATCTACTTACCATCAGGTGGACTGTGTGTCCTTTTGTCACCATTTTTTTTAATACAAATGCAGCACAGCTCTACCGTATTAAAAATGTGACTCTAGGAATCAAAATCAATTTTTTTTCAAGATGCAAACAGACGCCTAATATGATGAGCGATGACATAAAATGGTCAAGAGATGTTTCTCTAACTATTTAGTGGGCAAATTGTGTTTAATAACGGATCTTATTATCCTGTTGAGCTTAATGGGTAACTGGATTAAAAGAGTGCTCAAAGATATTTCGTTTTAAAGCGATCGTGTATACTACACGGTTAGACCATTTATTTTGCCCATGAGGGCGGCTCAAAGGCGCCGACGGGGGCCCAAATTAGGACTCGTTAATGCTGTTTGGTGCAGTGAGCGGTTTCCTCGGATAAATTCTTTAAAAATTGCAACATTATTTTAATGATTAATAAAGAATTATGGATTTTCAATAATGAACGCTCGCATTATTAGTATAATGTAGAGCTCAGTTCAATATAGAGAACAAGTAAATCGATAACAAGGCAAAAGCAACCACAATGATTCAGCCAAAATAAAAATAATAAATGTCAAATAAATTGTAAAAAAAGTATTGGGAGTGTAAAATCGAATATATTATTAGTGCATAATGCATAGAGTGGGGGAAGATGTTTAACTTTATTGTTATCTAATCAAATAACAAAATAAAATAGTAGGCGGCAGTTGCGAACTGTGAGTGACGAACAAATTTCATCACAACGCGACAGATGTACTGTGCGCGTCAACACGTAGGGTTGCCCCTCGTTGAAGTAAGTGTGATATTCTGGCAAATATTATATTCAAAGTTAATAAACTAAAGCCTTTATTTGCTCCACCGTTGGGTATAGGGCTCCTTTAATTTTTCAGTGCGTAATGGGACAATTTGTTGGCCGCGCTACTTTAGTGCATCTTGAAAGAAGAAAGTAGATTACCTATTCGTTACAAATGTTTTTCTGCCGACTTCCGAAAAGGAGGTGGTACTCAATTCGAGTGTATGTTTTTTTTATGTGTGTTACCTCATAATTTTGTACTGGGGGAACCGATTTCGACGATTCTTTTTTTATATGAAAGCTGATCGTTCTCGTGTGGTCCCATATGAATTTTATCAAGGTCAGACCAATGGTTATTGAGTTATTCTTAAATAACTTATATTGAAGTCGGCTGTACAAAATTTTTAATTTTAAATTATCTTTATAAGATACGGGTGACAAACGGGCACACAGTCCACCTGATGATGAGGCCCATAGACATCTACATCTATCCTCAATTACGAATTAAAATGCAGATTCGTTGTCATCCCCAAGGAATAAGATGGAATGCCTCGTTCCCAGTAAAAAGGGTCTCCGGTTCTCTACAGTCACCATACGAAACACAGCAGCATTAAGCTGCTATTTTACGCTGGTATTCTGTGAGAAAGTGGGCCTTCCCCAGTCGAGTCCATCCATTCGTACTATAACTTTACCAGTAATATAGCTGCAATATGGCTCTACCACGTAAAAATGTTTAAATTTATTTAGATGTTGTCTGCTTCGATTGTCAATAATATATGTGTATTTTTCAAATTGATTTTGCGCAACTGCTCTAGCGGTAATTTTGTTTTTACTTCATCGTGTAAAATTACAAAAATAACTAGGTAAATAAAATTACTTGTGTTACGTTAAGTTTTCAGTCCTTCACCGGGTATGTGAAACCAGGATCGAAAAAGTAAGTTAACAAGTAAACAAGTAAAGTAACAAGTAACAATTCCCGCTATATTATGAACGAAAAAAAATCTTTGGTTATGGGCTCATACCGTTAGTACTTTTGCCATAGTCAAACTATTAGAGAAATCAGAGCACATATTTCATATTTTCCCCCTAATTGTTCCCATGCGGAGATGTTTAATTTACAAAGTTGGACATTTACTTATCAAGTCCATTCTAAACCATAACCTCAACGTGTCAAACCTCAAAATTCGGTACTTAGAGTTATGTTATACCTTTTATATTTTAATTTATTGGCAGCCCTAGTCTTCGCGCAAGCGCCTCTAAAAACACGCATTTAACCTCAAAATGAGCAGTTTTTGTGATAACTTTTTATTTAACTTACTGCCGTCTACTAATATTATGCTTATGTTACAGTTTTTTCCACTTCTTATCTCCGCTTAGGGTGTTTGATGGATAAAAAAAAGTTTTTAAAGCCTCGAGCATATGGCGGAGCGCGTGCGCGGGACACATTGCGCATGATTTTTTTTGCATCCGATTCGAAATTTAAATATGGCGGCGCATATGCGCGGGCGCAGATATTTTGTTTTTTTTTCTTCTTTTAAACACACCGCGGCCACAGCTTTTGTTTACCAACTATGAAAAAGTAATAAACGAATAAAGCGGAGGCTTGTGCGTGATGTAATAGTATTATTAATGCGTTGCTTGGTTATATTATTTAATTATATGGTTGATTTAGTGAATAATAAATAGAGTCCTCAACAATGAATTCATCGCAATTATTTAAATAATTTTAAATTCTACTCTTAGCGATTTGCAGCATCCTTGGTCACGAGGGCTACCTTAAGCTTTACATTCCTTACGTTGCAGACGATTTACATAAAATAAATTAATAAAATCTAATAATATATAATGGAAAAGTTAAAATGGTATACTTAGTGACTCTGGTTGAATAACATAGGACTTACAATACAAAGAATTAATAAATAGCAAAAATATGAAAATAAGGTTTAAAAATACATTTTATTAAACATGTAGAGGTAATGTGGGAATATACGTAGGCGGGATGATAAGTAATTAGCCACTGCTATTTAAAAAGTTAAAATTAAAAAAATATGTCATTTTTAAATTCGTATCTCTGGCCACCTGTGTTCTAAATTTGAATTTGGTGGCGTGAAAAATTTATTGATTTTTTGTCTTTTGAAAATATATTTCGTCAACTGTTTTCAAAATGGATAAAATTGAACAAAGAGCGATGATAACATTGAGTTATATGTACTACGTACTAGAGAAGCCATTCCAAACAAAAATTGTGTCCTACTCTATGTAATCGCGCATGCGCGGTACCGGTAGTAGTAGTCGCGTCGCGCATGAGCGAAGACTTTAATTTGATATAAAATAAGATATTGATATAAGATAAATTTAAGAATTTAATATAAAATGTCTTAATTTAATCTAAACAAACATATTTCTAAATAAAATGTAATAATTTAAAAAATTATTTTATGATTTAAAAAATTATTTTATGGAATTCACAAATCTTCAATTTACACAATATTTAGTTTGTATGGACTGCAGGGACTGCACTACAGTTCAGTTGAACATAGTCAATGTTCGGAAGGGCTTCTATAGTACGTAGTACATATAACTCAATGGATGATAAAGTTTCTTCATATGAAGGGCATGAAGGGGAAAGATATCGATGACGAGTTAAAGAATGTTTTGGGTGAATGTGCTTCTTCTTATGACACAGTAAAAAACTGGGTGGCTGAGTTTAAACGCGGTCGTCCATGTGTCCAAGATGAAGCCCGCCCCGGATATCCAAAATGGGTCACGACTCCGGAAATGGTCGTGAAAATACATGATATAGTATTAGCAGATCGACGATTGAAGTTATCTGAAATAGCTGATACTACAGGTATCTCAAAATAACGGGTACATCATATCCTAAGTGAGGAATTAAATATGAAAAGGTTATCGGACCGTTGGGTGCCGCGATTGCTTACGCACGATCAAAAAAGGATTTGAAGAATTTCTGGACCGTTTTCAGAGTAATAAGGCCGATTTTTTACATCGATTTGTAACAACAGATGAAACATGGGTTCATCATTACACGCCAGAATCAAAAATTCAATCAAAACAGTGGACTCAATCGGGATGCCCGGCTCCAAAAAAAGCCATGGCTGTAAAGTCGGCTGGAAAAGTGATGGCTACCGTCTTTTGGGATGCAGATGGGATCTTGATGATAGATTACCTTCCTAAAGGTCAAATAATTAATGGAGAATACTTCGCTAATCTTCTAGATAAGCTTCATCTATCAATTCAGTAAAAACAACCAGGTTTGGCGAAAAAAAATCATCTTCCACGAAGACAACGCTAGGGTTCACACTAGACATGGAACGAGTAGTGATTCGCCGAGTACTCGGCCACCGGGTACTCGGCCGAATAATTGGCTTTAAAAAAACGTGGTAGCGGACGGCATGTGGTTATTTCCCTTACACAGAGTTAGAGATGGAACAATACGAGTAAATACAAGTAATTACTCGATACTTTTCTTTCTATACCAAATACTTTGGGTATCGATACTTTAAAACTTAGTACCAAGTAGTATCGAAAGAAAAGTACTTGTCACACACCCACGGATACTGTTGGTGAGTAATTACTGCTTACTTGTCAAATGAGACGACATGAGTTCATGTTCGAGAGATAGTTTTCGTTATCTGGTGCGAAAATGACTGCTTATAGAAATTGTTTTATCGGAAAACATCTAAAAAAATTATTGATCTTTCTCTCTTAAATTTTAAATATTAGTAATAATAATTTCTATTATAGATTCATATGTAAGTTCTAAATATTTCTGCTGCTTCTCATGTTCCTGATGTTTTAATGTGACTAATATAATAATAATGATAAAAACTGGCTTTTTGTCTTTATTTTTCTCTGGAATATAATTAAGTCCGAGTACTTGGTACTCGGTCGTTAATACTCGGTACTCGGCCGAACCCTAAAAAAGGCCGAACCAGCCGAGTACCGAATCCAAACCGAGTACTCGTCCCATGTCTAGTTCACACATGTTCAAAAATCAACGAATTGAAGTATGATTTGCAACCCCACCCATCTTATTTGCCTGATCTAGCGCTTATTCCCTAAGCTCAAAACTTTTTGGGCGGACAGAAATTTGCCACAAATGATGAAGGCGCTGTATAGGAGTATTTTGCAGGCTTCGAAAGAAATCATTTTATGGAAGGCATTACTGCTTTAGAACGAAGATGGAATAAGTGCGTAGATGTTCACGGAGACTATGTCGAAAAATAAAATTAATTTTGTCAAGGAAAGTTAAGTGTTTTCTTATTAGGCTAGTTACTTATCATCCCGCCCTCGTATTTATGATTTTATTTTCTAATATTAATATAGAAGTCTTTCACACCACATTATATGAACCACATATACTGTAGAGATAGTTTTAAGCACTCCTAAACTCGAATAATTAAGGTTTTCCATGTATGTATTAGTAAATAAATTTAAAAAGAAATGTCAATTTCAAATCACATTATACGCACCGGTATGAAATATTAGTTACTAAACTTATGCACAGAGTTCAATTTGGTAACTTCCATAATATATTTATATCAATAGTTTCGCGAACCAGGTGTCTCTATTTCGAGGATATCTACTTGTGATAATAAAATATTGTATATTATTACGATAAAATCAATGTCAGTGTCAAAACTTTAATTCAATTAGGACTTGTTGAATACATAGTCATACGTATTATCACTATACCATTTGGAGAATGTGACAATCCGTTAAACAAATAAATTAACCACCCTTAACTTTAAACTGGCAACACCACAACCCTTTCAATTTAACCACACTCATAAAGTGAAACGGCTTTTTAAAAAGTGTAATTATTTATTAATGAGCGACTCGCCCTTGTATTACACAAGAGCCAGTGTGATGTTATTTTTTGTTTTTTATAATTTTATTTATTTTATAAGGGTCACTGACAGATGATAATATACAAAAGCTAAAAACGAGATACAAGCATTGTGAGAAACATGCAATGTGCTCACCCAGTTATAGGCACCCACAGTTAAAACGGAGTAATGTTGCGAAAAGTTAAACAACGTAAATTTTAATAGTACAGTAGCAAAATTGCGTATTTATGAGAAATTAAAAAGGTTTAAATTTATCATCTAAATAAAGTAACATTTTTCTTCTGAACTTATTTAAATTATCATTGAAAATATCGAAATAGAATTGTACACGAAAACTTTCCTCAATAAATTCTATAAAGGATTAGAAAATTTAAGTCAAAAGGTAAAACAAACTTCAAGCCTGGACTTAATCAAAAGAAGCTAATTTTTACGGGTTTTATCGCGTTTAATTTAACTTTTTGATTCCCGACGTTTCGGGTGCTCTACAGCGCCCATGGTCACGGGGGGACTGAGGTGTTTGACGTCCCGATGTCATAGTTAGCTCGGCTACCTTCAGTTTTTGAATATTAATGTTTGGTCCGATCGACGCAGAATGATCTTACAGTATCTTGAAGTCGTGCAGTGGTATGCTTGGGTTTGGATTTAATTTTATTAATTATAGGATCCCAAGCAGATGGCAGCACACATCCATCTTCTCTATTGAAATTAGGATGTTTTTTATTTTCAATAGCCTCGCGAATCATCCTTGGTAGGAATCGGTGTTAAAAAGTATAAGTCAAATTTTGGACCCTTTTGTCTGGATTAAGAAATGTCACAAGCTTGAATGTCATCTAAATAATTACATTAAAATTTTAACCCTCCGTTATATTGCGATCATTAGGGGAACCTTTTTCTTTAGAGACCACTCTTGAAATAATAAAGATTTAATAAAAAAAAATTAATAATATCATTCAAATCGGTTCGCAAGTGACCATCAAGATATCATGTAATGTTACATTTATGCTTAGTAGAGTCATGCTGTAGCTACATTATAGTTGAATCACGAACTGGGGAAGGACCACTATCGCAAGAATACCAGTGCAAAATAATATCTTAATGCTGCTGTGTTTCGTAGCGTGTGTAGAGAACCGGAGTTCCTTTCTACTGGAAACTAGGCATTCCATCTTAGTCCTCAGGGGTAACAATGCACCTGAATTTTGATTCTTAATCGAGGACAGATGTGAATGTCTATGGACCACAGCATCTACTTACCATCAGGCGGACTGTGTGCTCGTTTGTCACTTATTTCATATAAACAACAATAATTTAGTCTACAATTAGTTCCATATTAAACCTGCTCATACTAAAACGTCCAATCAATACTCTTTAACATAAATCGAAGTGACCTAGACATCAAAAACAACCTGCCGATTCCGCCCATCAATATTTTATTAGTTTTTTTAACGACCGCATATCACCAATAAGGAGCAATCAAAGAAAACTAAATCATCAAATAGATGACGCGAAAGTCGACATAGAGTAAACTTACGTCAACCTGTGTGACGCCCACGGTCGTGGTCTAAGAATATCCACTACCCCATATCATCCCGTAGGTGTCGTAAGAGGCGACAGAGGGAAACAAATCAGGAGATGGGCAGCAGCGTCTTCTTAATAACGACTAAAAATACAAAAGTGCGGGTGCCAACCTGCTTGCCAAGCGTGGCAACTAATGCAAATATCCTCTAGAAGGCAGTCTACGTGGAGGCTTATGTTCAGCAGTGGACTTTAGGCTGTTACGGTAACGCTAACCGCCGCGTGCCGTATACTGGTAGTGTAAGATAATCTATCACCCCATTGTTTCCTGCGGATGTTAGGCGGCTATGGGAAAGGCCTGAAATAAATACATAGACATTTCCCCGACACTTCATTAATCTACAGTCTAAAAAATCTACACTCAATGTGTCATGACTCAATATACATTAAAGTTAAAGAAAAAAAATTACTTATTAAAAAAAGTAGTACACCTATTATATTTGTATACAAACACACACACACACACACACACACACACACACACACATATATATATATATATATATATACATATGCAACGCGCGTGCGTACACGCACACACACACACACACACACACAGAGAGAGAGAGAGTGAGAGAGACATATACACACACACTAAAACAAACAAACCTGAGCCGCGAGTTCGCAGTGCTGATTGAACTTAGGCCTTCCCCAAGGAATGCCACAAAACACAGTCCTGAGCCACCGGCATGCTTCGAATTGATGCATGTGTTACCAGGTCGTCACTCCATCTAGTGGGGGGCCGCCTTACTCTTCGCCTACTGGTACAAGGTCGCCACTCGACAACTTTTCTTTTCCATCGGTTGTCGGTTCTTCGAACTATATGGCCAGCCCATTGCCACTTCATTGCCATTGCAGCTTAATAATCCGTTGGGCTATATCGGTTACTCTAGTTCTACCGCGGTCAACAATAGAGACCTATGCCTTCGATCGTTGGTGATATTACATCTCGTATGCTTTCTGGCGAGCCAGATGTAAAATATCCAGTCACACTCCAACGAGCAGCTTTAAATCTACACAAGACCTGGAACTGCTGTCATAATTCACAGAACCATTCACAAACCAGCCAGTTCATCAAACCAATTTAGGATGAAAAATAAATGATGTGCGCACGTCAGTAAATAAATCTGTACATACATACATTTAAATAAAATGGAAGCGTCTCTCTGTAATATCGAAATAACTTTCTAAATTGAGCTGACGGAGTTATTTGCATGCTATTAAGACATGAATGCTCATTTTTAAAACTTTTGTTTGTCTGTGTGTCTGTCCGGATTAATCCTCGTAACATCTGAATCGATTGTAATGATACTTTTCAAACAGATAGAGATCAGAAGCAGGAGTGATCTGGTAGGTTATATTTTATCCAAAAACTTAGACATTTATAAAAACGAAAAATTTATAAAAAAGGTATAATTTATTTGTTTTATCAAATTTTCGAATTATCTTGAATCTAAACAACGCCGCATTAAAAGATGTTTCCAGGCAAAGCCAGGGGGTCTGGCTAGTTTTTTTGGCAAATAGAATTATAGTCCATCTGATGGTAAGTAGCTACTGCAGTCCATGGAGACCAGCTACCAACTTCAAACAAAGGAGACCACAGATGCGTCACCTCCAAGGATCAAGATGGAAAGCCTCATAACCTGTTATTACACTGGATCTCTATACACATCGGAATAGCTGTGATTAGTAGAATTTTGTGTTAAACATTGGTCTGGAGTAGGAACTTTCTCCGCTTCTGCTGCATTTTGATTCTTAAACGAAGGTAAATGTAGATGTCTATGGACATCTACATTACCCTTGAGTAACATCCACTTACCATCAGCACGGCTAGCATGGGCTGGGGACAAAAATTTTATCCCCCGATTATATCCACTGACAAGAGATAAAATTATCTTGTCCCTATGCCGAAGCACGGCAACGGAGAGAAGTATATCCCCGTTTGACGTAACGAGTAGACATAGCATGGAGCCCGTCCGTAGCATGGAGCCAAATGAAAGATAAAACATTATGCTTTTTTGACATTTGAAAGGGACAATTTAATCCTAGTCTATTGAACGTGCGTTTAAGTTTATATTCATACAAAAAATCTATCTAAGTCTAAGTTTATCTCCCATTTTATCTACTTTGGATATTATATCCACCGGTGTGCCCATGCTCGAAGGGTGGATAAAACTCAGCGAGGGGATAAACATTTTCTCCTTTCCCCGGGGATAAAATTGTCTCCTGCCCATGCTAGCCCTGCTGGTGAACTGTGTGCTTGTTTGTCACCGTTATTTTATTAATAAATTCTTCTGCAATGCTGATATCGACTGCATACTAAACAATTCGTCATCACCTTTATCACTATTTGCTACAGATATGATTAAAAAAGACTTGATAAAATAGCCAACTCATTTAAATGCCAGAAAGGCACCTGTAATTTCAAGTCGATCAGGTAGTGCAGAAAATCCGTTCAGTATTGAAATGGTCTGTTTTAACTAGGTATTAAAATCCAGTTAACACCAGGATTTATCCGGTCAGATAGTAACCCTAACCCCAATTCAATCTCTTCCATAAAAAAGTAAAATAACTTTAACATAAGCTATTATCATCATAACTGCTATTAATATGTCAAATTACAATAATAATACCATACGTAGTAGCGTACGGAATGTAATGTATTTCCCATTTATTCATAGCATTGTGTAAGCGAAAACTTCGCGTGGTTTTAGTAAGGATCGGCTCAGTTTAGTCGTTATTCTGTCCAACTTCCACCCTTGTGTCAGTCTTTCGATGTTTAGTGGTGGAGATTGAAAAGTTCGATAAAATATCGATATATAAAAATTAACTAACACATCTAAAACTTTTATCGCTTTTAAATTACATTTTATAACGTAAAAATAAGGTTATCATAGTATATAAATCGTGTATGGTTTTTATTATTTTAAATTAGGTATCTTAGGTTTGATTCAGCTACTCCATGATACGCCATTAATAGGGCATCATTATTAAGTACCGGGGCAAGTCTATGTAGTGCATATGCGGCCTTACAATTTTTTTTACATAATTGGTCTGTGTGAGACTTCCAGTTCATTTTTCTGTCAAGTGTCAATCCTAAGAACTTAGTGGATACTACCTCTTCTATTTTGTTATTTTCATAGTGTACATTAATATTTTTAGGAGTAGCATTTTTTGGCTAAAAAGTATGTATTTAGTCTTGCTTAAGTTTATTTTTAAGTTATTATTTAACACTACTGAATTATATTTATCAAGGTTTTATTAATATAATTTTTATATAAGTTAGTATTAGTCCTTTCTATTATAACTGCACTGTAGTCAGTAAAAAGTAACTTTGGTCTATTAGTAGCTTCCGGCAGATAGTTTATATACGTTATAAATAGAAGAGGACCCAGTACACTGCCCTGTGGCACACCGTATTTTACTATGCGTATCTTATATTTAAATGTTTATTCGCATTTAGTTATCTGATTTACTATTTTTAGTTCTGCATACTGCTTTCTGTTATTTAAATAAGATTGGATAAGTTCCAATACATTTCCTCGTACTCCATAAGCATTTAATTTACTCAGTAAAATGTTGTGATCCACATAATGAAAGCCCTGGGTCATGTCACAGAATATAACTATTGGAATTTTTGTATCTACTTTGGGCATAATCAGATTTAAGTCATAAACACAGGGCTGTTGACTGTTTTATTTTTTCTAAATCCTGTCTGTACATCAGTTAAGATATTGTTTGTTTTGAAATATGCATATAGCTGCTTATAAATGAAATTTTCAATTTTTTTATATAATAAACATATAAACGTTATAGGCATTTAGAACTCCATACGTTCTTTATTTTCCTTTGTGAAAATACGCTTAACAATAGCCATTTTTAAGCTGTCTGATTATACTCCAGCGCTTATGCTTGATTGATAATGTGGCTAATAAGACTACAAATGTATTCTCTAACTGCTTATATGACTTTTGTGGATATATCATCATAGCCTACACTGGATTTGTTTGCTAATTGAGATATTATTTTCATAATATCTACTGGAGTGCTAGGCGCCATAAACATCGATTCACGTTTATCCGATATCAGTTTTGTTATGTTAGTTCCATGTCCTTGGGGAGTGCTTTTAGCCGGGATGGAAGATGTGATTTAGATGTGGACAGGCGTGTCGCTGCCGGGAACAAAGTCAATGGTGCCCTGACTGCGTTAGTCAAAAGGCAAGGCGTAGTGAAGAGTGCACGCCTTGCAATACATAACGCAGTGTTGGTACCGACTTTGTTATATGGCAGCGAAACCTGGGTATGCCAGAAGAAGCATAAAAGCAAGTTGAATGCAGTGGAGATGCGATCTCTTCGTAAAATGTGCGGCGTTACCATGGCCGACCGGAAGCGAAACGAAGAGATTCGCAATATGGCAGGTTTGAAAGATGACCTTATCACAAAAATTGATAAGGGCGTGCTTCGATGGTTTGGGCACGTTGAGAAAATGAGTGAAGACCGAATGGTGAAGAAAATATATAGCGCGAAAGTTAATATTAAAAGGTGTCGAGGTAGACCGAGACTAACTTTCGAAGACCATGTGAGCAAACTGCTCGAAGAGGGGAGGGTCAAGAGTACTCGGATACCTAGACGTGCATGTATGAAGAAGATAATGAATCTGAAAGAAGCGAAAGAGGTATGTAAGGATCGTGACACTTGGCGATCTGTTCTCTCTGGCTACCCCGTCAGGGATTGTGCGTGACGATAAGTAAGTAAGTAAGTAAGTTCCATGTCCTATATAGGAGATATTTTTTCTATGAAATAATTATTAAAAACATTGCATATGTCTCGAGGGTCGGTGATATCTGATTGGTGGTTTGTATTTTTGAGATACAATCGTAAAGGTGGTTTTGTTTTAAACTATTTATTATTCGCCACGTCATTTTTGATATACTATCTGATGTCTTTATTTTGTAATGATTTTGCGCAAATGGAGTTAATTTGATAATTCTTTAGAATTCTTATACTATATTTTAAATAGTTTAAATTTTTTTTAGTTTTAAGTCTACAGGGTCATAGCAACTGCCTCTTTCTTTTGCTGCACTTTATTATTCCACGGGATACCCATTTAGGTTTACTGGCGGTTTTAAATGTTATTATTTTCAGGGGGAAACATAAGTTATAAAATAGTTTAAAATATCAACAAAGCTATCGTAGGCTTTATTTGGGTCTATTGTATTATATATGACATTAAAAGATAAACTTTTTAAACATTCCTTAAATTTGACTAAATTTTAGATTTAGACACTATTATATATATTTTATACACTATTATATATATTATATATACCAGTTAGAATCGAGTTGACTGGCTTAAGCACGACTGCTGTAACAGCACTGTATGTGTGTACGTGTCAATAAAAGCTAATTAAATCTTTGTCTTACAGTCTATAATAGAACTCTGGGCAATGAGTTAACATACAGTGTGTTGTACTCGTATCGAACTAGGCGCACTGCTCGTATCAAAACTATAAAAAAATAAAATTACATCTATCGACAATTGATATATCAAATATTGTCACATCACTACGGGCGTTTCTAGAAGAGACGGCGACATTTGTCTTTGGATATAGCCCAAAAGTTCAGTGTCAAGAACCGCTATATTGCGTGTCGATTGTGTTAGGGAAATAAACAGATCCCATTGCAACATTTCATCCGCTAAACTTCAATCTAATCTAAGATTTTAATGCTTAAAGACTCAAGTCATTATCATCGCGTGTTACCAATGGTGATAGTGACGGCTTCAGTTAAAATGGTTTCTCTTTTAAACGTCTGTGTAATTAAAAAAATACTTTTGATAAAATTTAAAAGCGACATCAAACAACTAAAAAGAAAAAATATTTCACATTCTGAAGTCGGTGCTAAGATATGTATATAAGAAATTATGGTATATAACGGTATATGAAAGAGTGAAAGACTGTTTTTCTATAACATTAAAGTGAAAGACTTACAGTACACCTGATGGTAAGTGGCAATTGCAGCCCATGGACACCAGCAGCCAGCTTTTTTTTTATAGGATAGGATGACAACCGAGCACACAGTCCACCTTCAAGTATTACCATCAAGTGGTTGTTGTGACCCATGGACATCTACATTTATCCTTAATAAATAATCAAAATGCGGATGCGTTGTCACCCGTGAGGACTAAGTTGGAATGCCTCGTTTTCAGTAAAAAGGGTCACCGGTTCTCTACACTCACCATACGAAACACAGCAGCGTTAAACTGCTATTTTACGCTTGTATACTGTGAGAGCGTGGTTCTACCCCGGTAGAGCTACAACTATACTACTAATATAGCTGCAGTATGGCTCTACCACGTACAAAATTTCAAACAAAGAAGACTACATATGCGTTACTACCTCCTTTACTAAGATGAAATGTCTCACAACCTGCTACTATACTTGTTCTCTTTACTCTTCACATGAGAAAACAGCAGTGCAAGCACTAATGTTTGCCGGCAGAAATAGGTGAGAGGTACCACCCAACGTAGACGCACTCCAGGGTAGAAAAGTAGCTTTACCATCTAGTGCAAAATTTATTCCCTTATATTTTGTTTCATTTAGTTCAAAGAGAAAGCCGTGGTAACTCAGATGGTTGGCGCTCGCGGCAAATTTCACAGTACGCTAGCAACCAAGATTCGATCCCCGCGGGTACCAATGAAATTGTTAATTGTAATTTTAAGTGCTGACTTACCACGTGCTCGGCGAAAAAAGAAAATGTCGTGAGGAAACCTGCATGTCAGAGAAGTAAGAAAAAAAAGTATTTCGAAGACATGTGAAGTTCGCCAACACGCATTAGGGCAGCGCGGCGGACACTTCCTTGCCCTAAAACCCTCTCAGAAATGTGAGGAGGCCTGTGCCCAGCTGTGGGTCGTATATAGGCTGTAACTTTAACTTGTTTTTAACTTTAGTTCAAAGATTACTGTTATTTAAACCAGAATTAGATTTGAATTACAGAATGTAATGTGCGGCATTCAATCTTATGCCTAAGTGTTGAAAACACATCAGTAGCTTTCTCTGTTTTTGAAGTTGGTTGCCGTTGCCCAGGAGCTGCTGTAATCTTTTACCATCAGGTAGAATAGGTAGGATATCAAGCACTGGATTACAATATTTAATAAATACTACTTATGTATATAAGAATATAATGGAATTTTCTAATTCACCAACTTCCGGACGTCTGAATGCCTAATCTAAAATTTTACAAACGTATCAGGAACCAATGGCAATACAACAATTTGATGACTATTGAGTAAAACGGATAGCTATAAGAATCGATGGGGAAGAAATGTTTTCGAGTGGAAATCTCGCACCGGTAAGCGTAGGGTGGCCCCCACTAAACGAAAAGACGACCTGGTAACTTATGCTTAAGGTGATACCCCGACCAAAACCTTGCAATAGTGCGTTTTTCTTCGTTATTCAGAGATTATTATCTCATTAGTTATGAGAAATAAACTACATCTAAAATCTTATTAATAATGTTCAATATCCTATCATCACATTCCACTAATTTGTTTTTATGTGTTATAAATACATTTAAAATCTACTTTTAAAAAATGACTAAAATTATTGATTACATGCATCTGTTGCTAAAGGCAACCCTCTAATAATTTGAGGATTGCACTAATGGATAGATAATTTAAAAATCTATATTATACACGTTTTATTTAATTTTTAAAGTTCGTTTTTCTTTTTTAATTAAAATAATTCCAAAAATTGTGTGAATTCTATGATAAAGCAGCGTACGTCTAAAGAGGGAACGAAAGTTCAAGGTTATTTGGTCATGGAAACGCCTTAAGGAAGCCATTTATGGATGGCCTATGATTAACAGTGGAGTTGTCTTGACAACTGTAATGATGATGATGATGATGAATAAAACCTAGTATTCCTACGAGTTACACTCGTCTCGTCACTCTCAGCTCATTATCAAGGCGCGTTGTTTTAGTGTTTTAAGTTACTGTTATTATTCACTATTATTACACCTTAACATATTTCTCTTATGATGTGTTTACCCCAAACTTAACTTATGGAGTGAGGATCTGGAGGTGCACGTGATGAGACAACCACCGGTTCCGGTCGACGCAGTCAACGGCGGCTCGCGCCCGATTTCGGTAAAGTAATATAAAATCGCACTTAGCGCTAAATATATCCCCAGACAGCTAAATATACTACGCGCGCGATATTCTGCAATAGTAGAAATTCGCCAACTTTAAAATATTATACTTAAGTTCGCTCCACACACAGCTCCACCTACCGAGTCCAATTGTGAAACTGAACTACCCAGAGACCTAGTCTAACACACACAAAAAAAAATCCATCAGTATCGGTTCAGTCAGTTTCAAGTTTTAGCAAGACTAACGGACAACAATTGGTTTTTATATATAGAGATAAACAAAAATTGACTTATACATTTTTACTTTACGATAAATTAAACAACTTACTGTCACACGGAATCCTTATATTCATAGTTTCTGCAGGGGTAGACAGTAAGTCAACAGCAGTAAACTGTCTAACGTATTTTATGTTTGTTATTATATGTATATTTTTAATTTACTAATTGTTTACGGCTGTAATTACATCCATATATACAAAAATGACGTGTCACATTGTTCAACTCCTAAACCACTGACCTGATTTCAATGACGTTTTCCACACTGTTTGCAGTTTGGTCCAACTTGAGAGATCATATCATCAAAATTTTTGTTATTGCGTATTTAAGGATATTTTTTATTGGACAAAAGATCGTTGGAAAGGGCAGAACGAGGTCTGCCTGGTCAGCTAGTATACCTATAGAAAAATATTCAGAAATTCGAAAACGGAATTATAATGAACCACTGGTCTTTTATCCTAAATTCGTCTGTCAATCTCTAAGAAAAATTATAAATACCCCTAACTTAGGATATGGCTTTGTTTAGCACTGGATTGACTATGGGCTTATGGTATTTTTTTTTCTTCTGCAGCCGGTGAAAGATCACTTCTATTCTTGGGCCTCTCCCGTTAGGAAGCATTAACCTTTATCATGATGCTTGGTAGGTTTATTGACGATTACAGTACTAGACGTCCCGCGCTTATGGCGCTGCTGTTTGTCGCGAGTCAGAGTCGAGAAATTTTACGTCTGAGGTAAGCCATCTATGAGAATCTATTCGAATTTCTAGTAGCTTCTGATAATAATGGATTTTTATTCGATATTTGCGAATTTTTTATAGAATAGCTCAGCGCACGTCACCGGGCCGGCACTGAAGCGATATATCGCGACTGAGCGACGCCACTACACTTATTGTCACTACAGCGCCCTATAAATCCATCCACACCTCGGACAAAGCGACATGACGGCACACGATGTTCTTCCTTTTATATTACGACATCTCGTCCATCACACCTGCTGGTCGCCATGCTCCAGTGTCGAAGTGATCCGCTTATAACTGTAAATTAGATTATATTTTATTTTTATAGAATAAGGGTAAGAAAAGAGCACACAGTCCACCTGATGATAAGTGGATGCTGTGATCCGTAGACATCCACGCTAAGGTTAATTAAGAATCAAAATGCAGATGCGTTGCTACCCCTGCGGACTGAAATGGAATACCTCGTTTCAATTAAAAAGGGTCTCGGATTCTCTACACTCACTATACCGAACAACATTTAGCTGCTATGTTACGCTGATATACGTGGTCCTTCTCCGGCCGAGCCAACATATTCGTGCTGTAACAATAATATAGCTGCAGCATGCCTCTCCCACGTGTATGTTCTAAGCCGAATGATTGATTATTGGAGACAAAAGAGATAATAAAAGTTATATACCTTATAAGCGTCAGTAGCATAATGGCAGGGCGCGGACCGCGAACTCGAAAGGTCATGGGTTTGAATTCGCCATTTGACTACTGTCCTGAAACACTTCTAACACAAGCGTTTTAAGCTTACCAGAAGTGGTTAAAGGGAATATTAGTAAGGTTTAATAGCATTACTAGTATTTAAAAAAAAACTTGAAATATCATCAGCAGCAGTGCATGGCGCGTGCACTGTTTCGTTGGTACAAAATGTTACAACGCATTAATTGGAGTTTTGGTGGTAATTTGACTGACAGCGGATTGTTGCTTTTGTTTAATTGTATAAATAATGGAGGGAATATGATTTTGATACGTAAAAATGATACGATTTTGTGTATTTAATTTCTGCGCATATGACCTATTAGTGGAAACATTGAAACAAGTGTTCCGATGGTGATGTGTACCTCAAGAAAATGTAGCTCAAGCCGCCAAAATCTCCAAAAATATTCGCAATGTGACATATCAACATTTTTCGCGAAGAAGTTTTTAAATAAATTATTATAAAGGATAATTTTTTATTACGTGACAATGGCAAAAGTACAACAGTTCGATCCCATTACAAAGAAAAAAAACGCATTAATCGTTACAACAAATTACGTTTCCGCGCCACTATCGCAAAAAATATAATTTAGCATTCGTACTGTTTGTTTGTTTAACATCGCGTTTTGTAAAAGCGGTTAGGTACGATAGCGATCAGTTCGCACGATTAAAGTGAAATTAATTTTTCGTTTTGTCTCCAATTGCAAGATGGCAACGCGACGGGGAAGCGTTGTCGGTACATCAAGATCTGAAAGTTTAAATTGAAATGAATTGTCTTTTATGATTTAATGCGTTTCGCTCATTGATGACGTGTGCTACAGGAACGTGGAGAATGAGAGAAATGTTCTATAAAAATCTATGATTTTAACTTTTTTTTCAATATTCGCGTGACTAATGAGCTATCATAGGTACCGCGAAGGACTAAGATAGTATATCACTTCGCGTCAGTATACTGGCTCTCTTGCACCTCCAAGAGAAACACTAGTGCGTGCACTGCCTGTTTACAAGCAAAAAACGAATGGGCTCCTATGCAGAATGGAATCACATCGATCGTAATTTTCTTGTGCATCATTAAAATTTTGTGCACTCTTGGCAAGATTAAAATGTTTGTATTAGGAGTGGTTCACAACAGTATTCGAATGGCGGATTCGAATCCACGGCCTTTGAGTTCGTGGTAGGCACCCTGCCATTAAGCTACTGTCGCTTCTAAATAAAACTAATTTTACGGATTTTATCGCGTATATTAACTTATTTTATATTCCCGACGTTTCGAGCACTTTACAGCATCCATGGTCACGGGGGGGGGGGGGGGGGACTGACGACACTTTCACAACTCTACCTTTAGATAAAGTAAGTGCATTTTTAGACCATCTTAACTCCATAAATTCTAAAGCTCAGTTCACAATGGAAATAGAGGCAAACAATTCCTTAGCTTTTCTAGATGTTTTAGTAATTCGGAATCCTGATAACACCTTGAGCCACACTGTGTATAGAAAAAAGACTCATACAGATAGATATTTAAACAGTGATTCTCATCACCATCCTTCACAGTTAGATACCGTGGGTAAATCTTTGCTTCAGAGAGGATCTCCAACACGTCAATTAGTTTTATTTAAATGTGTAGGTAGTGTTCGCGTAAATATAAGAAATCATTATACTGTCGCTTCTATCAAATTTCATCGCTTCAGTTAAATACTTCCTTACATGTCGAGTAGTGCGGGTATTACTTTATGAGATACAGTTAATAATTATCATACGCCGTTATCAATCGATGACTCCTAAAGTGGATAGAATTTCCTGTACGATGCACCACTGGATTCCGACCGCAATTCGTCTTTTTTCATTACTTACCTTCACCGGTCTTAAATAATATCTAAGACAATTAAACCGTTATCTATTAGAATCCATAGGTTACTGAATCCTTCTAGTTTTAGATAAGTTGGATTGCTATCTAGCAGAGTACGCAGTATCTTTCTTTTTTTTTTCTTTTTTTTATATTCTAATCAGCCAGCGCTTATCTACGATCCCACCTGATGGTAAGTGTTGATGTAGCCTAAGATGGTGAAGCGCACTGACTTAACAAAAGCCTATTCACTCTTGCCTTGAAGACACCCCACACTGTAATCGGATGAAAATACAGATGCTGGCAACTTATTCCACTCCTTTGCTGTACGCATGATGAACGGCGTGGCGAACCGTTTGGTTCGAATGCGTGGTAAGTCAACAACGAAAGGGTGGAGACTGGCCGAACGTCTAGTTGTCCGATGGTGGAAGTGAGAGGGGGGAATTAAATTATGTAATTCCTGCGTACACTCTCCAAAATGCATCCTGTAGAAAACCGAAAGGCTGGCTACTTTACGTCTGTGTTCGAGGCAGGTAAATTGATTTTAACCAAATTCGGGTCACCAATAAGCCTCTTAGCACGCCTTTCCATTGAGTCCAGAGCTGCTAGGTGGCATTTTTTTTCTGTATCTAGATATTATGTTTTAGATATACATCACCATTAATAATAATTTACGTATACATCACAAACCGTGTAGTGGTGGTGTAAGATTATCCACTACCCCATATCCTACCGTGGGTGTCGTAAGAGGCATCAAAGGCATCCTAAAACAGGAGATGGGCTACAGCATCTTCCTGATAATAACTCAGAATAATATTTAACCAATGAGGCAATATATGGGCAAGACCTATGTTCAGCAGTGGACTTTTATAGGCTGTGAGGAACCCTGACGAAAAAATATAATATTTTGATGACTGATGCAACTCAACGGACTAATTACACTTTACACACTGGGTATTTACGCCGTTAACTATCTCAGAAATGAGAGTAGACCGCCCACGGCAGATCATATATAAGTTGAAACTTTAAGGAATTAGCGAATGGCCAATCGACAAGTTATTCATAGAAAATTTCCCGACGGCCTGTTCCTAACGAAACGGTTAAAAGTTAACCGAACGCGTCGGCTTTTAGCAGCGGTATGCTGGCAAATAAACCGCACACACGCCGGCCCCCAACAGACTGCGCGTCGCACAGTGTAGTCGCCTGATAGAGAAAACCCAGCAGTGACAATTTATTTACCCTATTGTGTTCGTAATAGTGCTGGTGCAGCAAGGTGCAAAACTGTTTTCCTAACGTCGCACGTGCTGGCTCCCAACAGATTGCGCATTGCACAGTGTAGTCGCCTGATAGAGAAAACCCAGCAGTCATTATTTATTTGGTAACCCTATTGTATTAAAGATGATAAAAATGAATTACGTAAGATCCACGATATAAAATAAAATGGTGTGCCTTACCTAGTTGTAAGAGAACCTATCGCCCTCCTTCAATTGCGTACACTATCCCTGTCACCACTAATCCTAGTACCACTACTCCCATCACCACTACATTATGAAAGACACACCACGGTCAATAATACGACACATGTTTCGCCTCTACAAGAGGCATCCTCAAGTGAAGTGTACTCTGCGGTGGCTTACCGCTAAGTGGAACCGCAAAGTGCACTTAGCGGTCAGCTAACGCAGCGTCTACATATACAAATTTTTAACATCTTTAATATAATTGATTTCCGCATAGTAATGCCTGATTCTATTAATTGTCTTACCTTATTGTGTTGGTAATAGTGCTCAAGTAAGATGCAAACTTATTTTTAAGGACGTACACGCCGGCTGCGCGTTGGACAGTGTAATTACCTGATAGAGAAAGCCCAGCAGTGATAATTTATTTACGTTATTGTGTTCGTAATAGTGCTGGTGCAAGCAAGGTGCAAAACTGTTTTCCTATCGTCGCACGTGCTGGCCCCCAACAGACTGCGTATTGCACAGTGTAGTCACCTGATAGAGAAAACCCAGCAGTGACTATTTATTTATCCTATTGTGTTGCTAATAGTGCTAGTCCTCAAGTAAGGTGCAAAACTGTTTTCGAATGCGAATTGCACAGTGTAGACCTCTGATAGAGATCATCAGGAAGTGATATCTGTTTTACCCTAGAATGATGATAATAATTCTTTCAAATTGCTGGTTCTGAAGCGAGTTTTTTTGCTTATTTTTCCTAACCTTGCAGATGCCAGCTCCTAACTGCGCATTGCACATTGTACTGCCTGATGGAGATATCAAACTTTTCCTTTTTTTAATGAGCGGATAGGTACAATATAAGAAGGAAAATTCTGCAGACTGATAATGGAAAAAAGAATTACCAGTATGAGGGTCTTGGTTCTGCTCTCTTTCATCTGCATGCACAGGCTTGGAAATATTGTGGAACTTTTTTCAAAAATGCCTGCTGTATTTTCTGTCCACTAAAAATGTCAATTCAAGTGCATGTAGGTTTATTTTTATTTTTATAGGATAAGGGTGCCACACGAGCACACAGTTCACCTGATGATAAGTGGATGCTGTAGGCTCTAGACTAAGATATATCTATTCTCGATTAAGAATCAAAACCCAGATGCGACCCTCAGTGGCGAAGCTAGGGCTCCAAACTAGAGCAAGCCCAAGATATGGTTTTGTTGTTTTTAGCAGTTTTATAAAAATACACCAATCCTGATCTGTCTCCCCTCTATGGTTTCATATTTAGTGCTGTCAAGGACGTATTTAACAAAGCACAAAAAAAGACATACGACTGCTAGATAGATTGTATGACATATCAGCAATTGTATGCGGTGGCTTTGAAAAAAGTCGTTTGGGTTTGATTGAGCGAAAGAAAAAGATATTTATATACAACACAATACAATACACGAACAAAAGAAAAGCATGAACAAAGTACGAACTATGTACAAAATTAAAAAATAGTGTATATTCTAAATCGAATCGTCTCTCTTTCTTAAGGAAAAATTTGATTACGTCCGCGTAAAATATTGGTGAAAACATATGCATATAATATATTTCTCAACAAAGTTTACCTTTTCCTTGCCGATTAGCACTTCACACACTTCAATTCATCACAAAGAACACTATTATCCTCAATTTTTACTATTTTTTTAAACAAAGTCTAAATTTTCAAGTCGCAATATTCATACGCTCAAGTAAACACACAGAGTAAAATTATGCCACAGGTTAGAAAGGGAGCGATCGTCTTCTGGAAAGCCCGGTAAAAAGCCCACGCTTGCAAGAGAGACGACTAATCGCTTAACTCAACTTACGTAGTGATTATAATATTCTCTTTGCTCAACTTCTTCTTTATGACAGTACTTTGAAACAGTTTACGAGTTATTTTATTAGTTGATATTATTGATTGAGTAGTTTGATAGGGCAAGCCCGATTTCCGGCTTTTATGGAGGCTTTGCTACCGGCGACTCTGATGCCTAAGACCCCTGAGGACTAAGATGAAAAAGTGAATGTAGTAATTCAATTTAGTGGAAAAGATAGTTTACAAAGGAAAACTGTATTTTATTTTAATCTAATGCTATCCTATGTGAATCCTATCCTAATGTGTTTTGTGTGGTCAAATACAAATGAATACTCTATATTCATATAGTATGTGCCAAATCGATTGAGAAAAACGGACAATGACCTTTCGGTCGTTTAACCAGGGGTTACAAACCTTCAATATATAGGCACATTTTATATGTAGTACTTTCTTTATTTATAATGATTTTTTTATAATGATTGATATAATATATATTTATTAACTATTATTAAAAAGTTATGTGAAAGATCGCTGTAGAAGAAAAATCATCTATTGTTATAAAGTACTTTATTCATTTAACAACAAAAAACATTAATTTATAACACATATAAAGATTCGAGTGATAACGACACCGAATAAGTACGTACTTATGCAAAAGATAAAACTTTATTTTTAATATTATATAAGAACTTTATTTTTATTCGGTGCAATCATCACTCGTATCTTCACTTGATGAACTATCTGTAACATTAATTATAAAGCGATCTGCAGTTTGGTCAATTCTATCATCCATGCCACGCATTTTTTGTTCAACCTTAAGGACATGCTGAACACAGTTTTTCCATTTATCTGGCGTGATTTGAGTTAAACCATCTTTAAGTAAATTTTTAACATCTTTTAACTTGAAAGTTGTATTTTTTCGTGCAACGTACCCTTTCACATCTGCCCACACAAGTTCAATGGGGTTAAGCTCACAGTGATAAGGAGGTAACCTTACCACTGTGATGCTTTTTTCTTTTGCCATCTCGTCGGTGACGTAACTTCGATAGTTATCTTTAACTGCCTTTATTTTTTCCATTAAGTGGGTCTTTGTGTCCGAGGGCACGTATGCGATCTGTTTAGATTCTAGCCATTCCTGCATATTTTGTTTCCGCCAAGACATTGTTGGGGTTTTTTCTAAACGTCTGGAGTGGTAACTAGCGTTATCCATAACTATGACATCGCCGCTTTGCAGTTTTTCTATTACTTTTCTAAACCAGTCCTCGAAATGGAGAGCGTCCATACTCTCATGGTAGTCACCAGTAGATGATGATTCAAATACCCAATCACATCCCTCCAAAAAGCCATTTTCATTGCCAACGTGTACAACTATTAATCGCTTTCCTTTACCCGAAGGGGCTTTCGCGCCAGTAGAGTAGCCTTCTAACCGTGATTGACGAGAAGATTCAATTGTGGTGTCTTCCCATACCTTTCCCATAGTATGACCTGCGTTAATCCATGTTTCGTCAAGGTAAAAAATGTTACGTCCCTCGTTTCTTAATATTTGTATTTCTCTCAAATATCTGGTACGCCACAGAACTATCTCTGGGCGATCTATTAGACCACTTTTTCTGTTTCTCTTTATATATTTGAATTTTAAATGGCGCAACACACGTCGCAGGGAAGTTTTGCTCAAGTTTGGCAACTGGTCATCTTGATTTATACTGAGCAAAATTTTGTCTAAAGTCGGTAATTCTCCTGCAAGAAAGAACTGATGCACTTTCGCTCTTATAGCCGATTTATCAAAATCGTCCAACTTGTCAATTACAGACTTTTTTCTTTTATTAATTATTCCCTTTTCTGGTATTTTATGGGAATCTCTATACACGCTTAATACGCGATATATAGTGCTCTTGCTGACTCCTGAGATCTCCGAAACCTTTTCTACCATATTAACGTTTGAAGGATACACGTCTTCGGGCCAGGTGTTTTTGACATATTTGTATACATTAATGATAATCTCTTGTTCCCCGACCGACAAAGTGGTAGGTTTTCTCTTTTTTACTGGTGACGTTAAAGGTGCTCCAGAAGATGGGCCTGTAAATAAATGACAAAAATATACTACCATAGTACTACATCACATAAATACATATTGTTTTAGAAAATAAATACCACATGGTCACATAAAAAGAGCGCTTTAAGAAATAGAAAGGCTACGTCGTCGCATTTGTACCTATTTGTACGTACCTGCTACGTTTATTATGGGTCGGCGACGTCTCTTTCCACTTGATGTTGAAGGACCGGGTCCTTCACCAAATTCTCCTGAACTCATGTCGATTTAGTAACGACCGTCACAGTAAAACTAATATAACAGATTCAAAAAACAAAAACTTAACGATATAACAAATTTAACAGTAAAAACTCAACTAAAACAATGCAATGAATGCTATGAATTACCCGAGACGTACACACGCAAGCGCTATCCGAACACGAATGAAAACAAAATGGCGGACCGGCCCAAAAAAGGTGACGCATCTCTGGCTGCCATTGTCACGTTTCTTTTAGAACGAACTGACGTAACACGCGTTTTGTTTATTTTAAAGGGATGAATTTGCAAAAGCTCAATATGGTGATTATATTGCTTCAAATATTTTTTTAATATGAAACTGTTATTAAATGAATTGCTGCGTTACTTACCATAAATTGAAATATAAAATATAACACATTTTTCGCGATGTACCGTAAGATTTTACTATGTTTATAGGAACCACAGACAATATTATTTAAGAAACAAAAAAACAAAACATATGTGCTGACCTAGAAGTGGGAATAATATCAATATTTAAATATTGTTATCACATCTAAATTGAGATTTTGTAAGTTACGCCTTTTGACACTCGGCTCATATCTGAGGTCATTGTCCGTTTTTCTCAATCGATATGGCACATACTATAGCTTACACTGTGCATGTACTCGGATCAAAGTGAGCAAGCGACGGGATGCGCAGACGACGTCTCGACGCACTCTCCGTCTCGCACCCCCCTCTCCGACGTGGCGCCTCCGCAGACTATTTGCATATGAGTCGCATAACTGAATTAAATTCTATTCGTGAATAATTCAGTTTATATGTGCGAACGTTTCCGATATGGATCATTAATTAAACTGCGTACAATTGCGACTTTTGTTTGTATATCCGTTTATAACATAGATACTATAATATATACTATATAATATATACGTGTATTATAGTACTCTATGGCTTATACATAACATTTCTTCGAGGTAAGATTTCTTTTCTGCTTTTCTGTCGCCAACTATGCTTCAACTGCTGGGGTCCGATCTAAAGGGTAACGAGAGCCAGTGAAATAGCAGGCTGTGAGGTATCTTTGTTTTGAAGTTAACTACAGGTCTACATAGACTGCGATAGCAAATGTAAGTCCATTTGTCACAGCATCATTACAGACAGGACATTAGTTGACATTAACATTATATATTATGACGAGAGCCTCGTGAAATATGAAACAGATAATAAGAAAAAATATCTGGACTTGGCTGACGAGGTGACTGTGGTCGTTTCTGCGAACGGGTAAATCCCTGTCAGACTCTAGGGTCATCTGTGGCGTCTGGGGCTCCATTACGGACCGCTTCGGGATAAAATGCAGAAGCCTATACTCCTCAATTCCGCCCGCATCGTCCGCCGAGGTTAGGGTTTCTCCCTATACCCTTAACCCTCGACCGCTTGGTCTCTCCTACCGAAGGCTTCCGATTGGTTTGATTTTACTTATTTTTATTTTGTCCTTTTTGTCAGTTTTATGTAAATATTATATTTATAGATAATAAAATAAAAATGAATTATCCGTTATAATAATCGTAATGAAGACAAACGTATACGTGCCTATGGGTCACAGCAGCCTATTACCATCAGGTGGACTGTGTGCTCGTTTGTCACCCTTATCATATAAAAAAATTACATACATAAATTTGACAAGGACAAATATCCAGATTCCGGAACAATTATTTGCAGGCCATACAAATACTTGTTCCGTGCGGGATTCGAACCCGCGACCCTCAGTGCCGCAACTCATTGCTAAGCGACTGCGCCAGGGAGCCGTCTGTCATTATTTACGGAAAGCCTTTATCCAGAGAGTGATGATGATGACAAAGAATAATTTTATACCATTTTGTTTGCTGTTATGTTTTCTTTAGTATTTATTTTTGTAGAGATGAAATATACGAGTACCTGCATAATAATCGAACTCTTCCCTTATTACACTACGACACGGAAAATGAGGTTTTAAACTACTACTGAGGCCTATTGTTGCATAACGCCGTGACCTAAGACACTTAGTGCATTATTTAACTTCAACTTTCTTTTCGCAAAACCCCCTCGTCTCATGCGAACACACGGACAAAAGCGGTTGTTTGGCGCACCTACGCGTCGGCAGACTTGCCGATGACTGTTTGATATGGTCCAAGTTACATGAACTAGCGGAATAATAACCATGAGCAAGGGTGTTCTCTTATATTTTTTTAATATAAAATAAATATTACAAACAAGCACACAGTCCACCTAATGGTAAGCGTAGTATCATCATTACCTATCTTCAATGAAGAATCAAAATGCAGATGCATTGTCACACTCGAGGACTAAGATGGAATGCTGCGTTTCCATTAAAAAGTTTCTCCGATCCTATACACTCACCATACGGCAGCGGCATTAAACTGGTTAAGATACCTTGTATACGCTGGTATTCTAAGAGAACGTGGTTCTTCTCGGTCAAACCAATCCATTCGTGCTACAACCATTATATAGCTGCAGGATTACTGTACCACGTATTATTTATAATCAAAGCTTGATTTTCGAAAGAAGTCTGCAAACAAATTTATAGTCATGAATGGAATTTAGGTTGATTAAAACAGTCGTTAGATTTATATATTTAATCGTTTATTTTTCTTAAAAAAACTTTACTGATGTAAAAATCAGGATTTTCTCCTGTATCGTGGAGGCAATTTACAAACACAAATTGCACTAGGACAAACATCCAGACCCGGAAGAATTATTTGTAGGCCTTACAAATACTTGTTCCGTGCGGGATTCGAACCCGCGGTCCCCACAGCAGCATCTCATTGCTAAGCCACTGCGCCACGGAGCCGTCAATAATCCACCGCAAGTAACCATTTAATTCTCTTTCATTACACAGAATATTATTTCATCATTATTCATCATTACAGCGTATCAAAAGTCTACTGCTAAACATACGCCTGCAATAAAGAAATAAGAGCCGACAAAGGAAAATAAACCAGAAGATGGACAGCAGCGTGTGGTGGCGCTTTCTTCGCGCCACAAGCGAAACACATCGAAGCCTAAATCGCGCTTACAAAGTTCCGAAGTTAAAGCAGCATATATAGAATAGCTCTGAACTACCAATCGGAGCGTTGGCCGCTCCCCGGGCAGAACACCTTGCCCGGCGGGAGATCTCCCCTTTTCCTTCCACCGGCTACAACTTTTTGCCTAATAACAACAAAAAAATAAAAACTGCAGGTATCAACAAACCTTCCAAGCGTCTCTTCTATATAAAATTAATTAATATATCTATGAAAAATATCCTCCCTATAAGGCAATATATGAGGGTGGCGTATGTTCAGCACTGGACTTTTGATACGATGTAATGATATATGATGATGAAATAAGATTCCGTGTAATGAAAGAGAATTAAATCATTATATAAATCTAACGGGTGTTTTAATCAAGCTAAATTCTGTTCATGACTACAAATTAATTTGCTGGCTTTCGTCTTTTTCCACTGCACATCCATACTATCATCAAAAAAAGGTTTTCATTAATCTACAATCCGTAATTTTAAAACCAGCTGAAACTTATGACCTGGACCACAAGCGTTTAGTTATTTATAAGCAGACATATAAAATAAGGTCATGTTTAGTTTTTTAGGAAATTGCGAACAGCTAGAAATAGCAGTGGGCGTTCTAATACATCGGCTAATTACTGTTTCATAGGCATTTACACGATTCCCAATGCGCCGCTAAATATTACTCGCCTTTAATATTTTTAATGTGCCGTGTAGTGGCGGTTAAGAATATCCACTACCCCATATCTTCCCGTGGGTGTCGTAAAAGGCGACAAAGGGACACAGGCAGGAGATGGGCAGCAGCATCTTCCTGGTAACGGCAAAATACAATAAAAAACTGCGGTTGCCAACCCGCTCGCAACTATGGCAATATACCCCCCATAATGAAAGTTACGAAGAGAGGGCCCCCAGTCCCCGGCGGCCCCGCTATTCCTGGCTACGGTGGCGACCATGGTAACGGCGGGGCAGGGGGTACTAAGAATCTCCGGTGGAGGTTCGGTTGCCACCTACAACGACTTGACCTGGCAACATACAACGCACGGACCCTGAGGACTGACGAGAAGATTGTGGAGCTGGAAGAAGAGATAGACAAGTTACGCTGGCATATTATAGGATTATCCGAAGTCCGAAGAGAGGGGGAGGACACGGTAATCCTCGAATCCGGCAACTTGCTCTATTACCGGGAGGGCGACCATCTGTCCCAAGGAGGTGTCGGATTTATCGTCCACAAGGCTCTCGTTAACAACGTTGTAAAGATTGAGAGTGTGTCGAGGAGGGTTGCGTACCTTATACTCAGAATCACCAAACGGTATTCGCTGAAGGTCATACAGGTTTACGCACCAACCTCGGCACACCCCGATGAGGAGGTGGAGGAAATGTATGAGGATATCTCTAGAGCCATGCATTCCTCCAAAACCCAATATACGGTGTTAATGGGAGACTTCAATGCAAAACTAGGCACAAGAGAGAACGGTGAGCTGAAAGTAGGGAAATTTGGAATAGGGCAACGGAACCCAAGGGGCCAGCAGCTGGCCGACTTCATGGAGAAAGAGGGACTCTTTATGATGAACTTTTTCTTCCAGAAGCGGCCCCACAGGAAGTGGACCTGGTCGAGCCCCGACGGTTTGACAAAAAATGAGATTGACTTCATTATGACGACTAAACGACAACTGTTCAGTGATGTCTCAGTGATCGCGAGGGTGAAAACCGGCAGCGATCACCGAATGGTTAGAGGCACACTGAACCTAAACGTTAAGTTGGAGAGGTCTCGTCTAATGAAGTCAACGCTCCGTCCCCCTCGTGCTCTAATCTAAAGTCCCGAAACCTTTCAGCTCGAGTTACAAAACCGTTTTCAGTGCCTAGAAGACTGCAATGAAGTGGACGATTTGAATGACAAGCTCGTGGAAACTGTCCATGCGGTCGGAGCTAAGTTCTGCAAGACCCGCCGCAGAAGAACACAAAAACTCTCCGATCACACTCTTAATCTCATGGCTGTTAGACCGGAGATGAAGCTACATTCTTCAACAGATTTGGCAGCATACAGGCAACTGAACAGACAGATCTCCAAATGCATGCGGCGGGACTTGCGCAACTTCAATACAGCTCGTACTGAAGAAGTGATCGAGCGGAACCAAGGCTCCAAAGTCTTTGCCAGAGATCTGTCTGCCAGAAAGAGCCAACTGTCAAAGCTGAAGACCGAATGTGGCAGCATCGTTTCCGGGGCACCTGAGATTTTGAGTGAGATTGAGAGGTTCTATGGGCAGCTGTACACGTCATCGTTGGAGCCACACGCAAGTGTGAGTAACGATCCAAGAGCGAGTCTTATCCGACATTATTCCGATGATATCCCGGACGTCAGTCTGAGCGAGATTAGAATGGCTCTCCAGCACCTTAAAAACGGCAAGGCCCCAGGCGAGGATGGAATTACAGCGGAGCTTCTGAAAGCGGGTGGAAAACCGGTACTTGAAGTCCTTCAGAAGCTCTTTAATTCCGTCCTCCATGGTGGTATTACACCGGAGGCGTGGAGCAGAAGTGCGGTGGTCTTGTTCTTCAAGAAAGGCGACAACGCTCTCTTGAAGAACTACAGACCGATTTCCCTTCTGAGCCGCGTCTACGTGCTGTTTTCGAGAGTCATTACGAATCGTCTCGCGCGCAGACTTGACGACTTCCAGCCTCCCGAACAAGCCGGTTTCCGAAAAGGCTTTAGCACCATAGACCACATACATACCCTACGGCAAATTGTACAGAAGTCCGAGGAGTACAATTTGCCACTATGTCTGGCGTATGTGGACTATGAGAAAGCCTTTGATTCCGTCGAAATTTGGGCGGTGCTGCAGTCCCTTCAGCGGTGCCAAGTTGACTGTCGGTATATCGAAGTGTTGAAGTGCTTGTACAGTAGGGCTACGATGGCTATCCGAGTACAGAACCAGAGTACGAAACCTATCCAATTGCAGAGAGGTGTAAGACAGGGTGACGTCATATCCCCGAAACTCTTCACCGCTGCATTGGAAGACGTTTTCAAGCTTCTGGACTGGAAAGGATACGGTATCAACATCAATGGCGAGTACATCACTCACCTTCGATTTGCCGACGATATAGTCCTTATGGCAGAATCGCTGGAGGACCTAAGCACTATGCTCAATGACCTCAATAGTGTTTCCCAACGGATAGGTCTTAAGATGAACATGGACAAAACAAAGATCATGTTTAATGTCCATGTCACACCTATGCCGGTAGTTGTTGGGAACACTAAGCTCGAAGTTGTTGACGAGTATGTTTACCTGGGACAAATAGTCCGACTAGGTAAGTCCAACTTCGACCGAGAGGTCAATCGACGGATTCAACTCGGCTGGGCTGCGTTCGGGAAGCTACGACAGATCTTCTCGTCAGACATACCTCAAAACCTTAAAACGAAATTGTACAACCAGTGCGTGTTGCCAGTGATGACTTACGGAACTGAGACGTGGTCCTTCACTGCTGGCCGTATGAGGAAGCTCAAGGTCGCTCAGCGAGCTATGGAGAGGGCTATGCTCGGAGTTTCTCTGCGTGATAAACTCAGAAATGAGGATATCCGCAGTAGAACCAGAGTGACCGACATAGCCCAACGGATTAGTAAGCTGAAGTGGCAATGGGCCGGCCATATAGCTCGAAGAACTGACAACCGATGGGGAAGAAAGGTTCTCGAGTGGCAGCCTCGTACCGGCAAGCGAAGTGTAGGGCGTCCCCCCACTAGATGGAGTGACGACCTGGTAAGATATGCAGGAAGTCGATGGATGCAGGTGGCTCAGGACCGTGCTTTGTGGCATTCTTTGGGGGAGGCCTATGTTCAGCAGTGGACTTTTGAAGGGCTGTAATGATGATGATGATGATGAATATTTTTAATACTCTTTCCTTTTTTATTATTTACTTGCTACTTGCACGTACTGGTTGTACAATTTTGTTTTAAGGTTCTGAGGTATATCGGACAATAAGGCTGGATTTAGTGCTCAACCGACGGTGAGCGCTGACATCGGTTGAGCGTAGCTATATCAATGAAAACCTATTAACGGCTACAGTGCAGCGCTGATGAAGTACTACGCGCGTACGGCTACGTCGCGCGTACAAGGACTGTCGGTCGAGCTCGTCGGTCCGACGTACGTCGGTTGACTGACGCGCTATGGTTGTACATGCGAGCGTTCAGTGCGACGCTGACAGTGCAACCAACTGTACGCGCGTACGCATTATCGCGAACAAAAATGAACATTGATACATGAACATTGTTCTCGCAATTTCGAATACAATGAACAAAATTGTCCTTCAATTAAACGGTCTACAATTATTGGGTGCAAATGATATCTTCTCCGCCTTTTATGCCGTAATCGCTTGCGTAAATAGTACACACATATTATAGAGTTAAATGGATTCGTTTTTCTTCGTAATTGTACACGTCTAACAAAGCTTGTCGTCAGTTAAGCACTCAGCGCTTTGCCTCGACCGACGATCAGGACGTACGCGCAGCGCGTACGGTACGTGCTGACCGTCGGTCGAGCACTAAATCCAGCCTTAGATGTGATCCAATTTCGGACCGGTTGACCTCCTTGTTGTTCCAGGTATATATACCCGTGACAGCTTCGAGCATATTCATCATCATCATCAATACAGCTTATCAGTATAGATTGCCTAATAGAGGATATATGCAAGTTGCCACGCTTGGCGGGCGGGTTTGCAACTGCAATATTTTATTGAATTTGAGACTGCAGTTTTATTTAGAGATGATATAGGGTAGTGGATTCACTTAGACCGCCACTACACTAACCACACGGCGACATAAAAAATCAAGCAGTGTTTCCAACAATTACCTGTATAAGTCTAACGTGGACGTTAACTACATATGATTTTTGTCTTGTCCATATTCATCTAAAGACCTATCCGTTTGGAAATACTACCGAGGTCATTAAACATTTTTTATTTTTATAGTATAGGGTGACAAACGAACACACAGTCCACCTGATGGTAAGTGGCTGTTGTGGCCCATAGACATTTACATTTATCCTCGTTTGCGAATCAAAATGCAGATGCGTTGCCACCCGTGTGGACTAAGATGGAATGCCTCGTTTCCAGTAAAAAGGGTCTCCGGTTCTCTACAATCACCATACGAAACACAGCAGTGTTAAGCTGCTATTTTACGCTGGTATTCTGTGAGAGCGTGGTCCTTCCCCGGTCGAGTCGACCCATTCATGCTACAACTATACTACTAATATAGCTACAGCATGGCTCTACCACGTACAGATATAACATAACATACCACGTACAGACGTAACATAGCGCTAAAGTCTTCTATGTATATGTGTATATTTATAGAAGGTGTACTATGCATGTTCAGTAGTGTATTTTGGTAGGCTGTAAAGAATTAATGACTATATCGTCGGCTAATCAAAAGAGCGTTTAATACGTGATATTTCTTTTTAAGGCGTTTCCCTGACCAAATAACCTTGAGCATCCGTTCCCTCTTTAGACGTAGGCCGCTTTGTCATAGAATTCACACAATTTTTGGAATTATTTTAATTTAAAAAGAAAAAACGAACTTTAATAATTAAATAAAACGTCAAGAATATAGATTTTTAAATTATCTTTCCATTAGTGTAATCCTCAAATGGTAAGAGCGTTGCCTTTAGCAACAGATGCATGTAATCAATAATTTTAGTCATTATTTAAAAGTAGATTTTAAATGTATTTATAACGTATAAAAACAAATTAGATCATGGAATCTGATGATAGGGTATCGAACATTAATAATGTGCTTTTAGATGTAGTTGATTTCTCATAACTAATGAGATAATAGTCTCTGAAAAACGCACTATCGCAAGGTTTTGGTCGGGGTTTCGCCTTAAGCATAAAAGCTAGTATCCGGCGCTGTTACAAAAATTAAATGGTTTTTACCTGACTGCACCAAAAAGAGGTAATGTTTTTCGAGTGTATGTCTATTTTTTTAGCACGCCATGTAGCCTAAACGGCTTAAAGGGTTTTGACATATTGGGCGTCGTTGGATTCATCTTAATTGTAGAAGTAACATGGCCATAATTCTTTTCTCTGTTCAGTAAACATTTTACGCAGTCAGGTTTTTTAATTACTGTTTCTACCATTGAGCTTGTTCATGAAATTTTGAACAACACGTATGTAATAGATAAGTACCGAGCAAAAAGACCATTCGCGTGGCACAACGTGCCCTGACAGGCGCATGCTTTGCATGCCAACGTGACACCTTCACACCGCCGGGCCACACGTGCAGGAAAGTGATGTCCTCCGTCCATAACCCCATTTGTGTATTCATATAAAATCGTAATCTTATTACATTCGACTCTACATTTTGTTTAACACGCTTCGTTTCCATATAACATGTAACAAAAACCCTGTGGTTCCCGTTAAGTTCGTTATCAGAGTCAGTATTCAAACGTATAGAAATAACCTTACTTCAAAAACCCGACCATAATTAAAATCATACGTGGTAGAGCCATGCTGTGGCTATATTAATGATATACTCGTAGTTGTAGCACGAATGGGTCGGCTCGACCGGGGAAGGACCACTCTCTCACAGAATACCAGCGTAAAATAGCAGCTTAACGCTGCTGTGTTTCGTATGGTGAGTGTAGAGAACCGGAGACCCTTTTTACTGGAAACGAGGCTAATCGAGGATAGATGTAGATATCTATGAGCCACAGCAACCACTTACCATCAGGTGGACTGTGTGCTCGTTTGTCACCCTATCCTATAAAAAAAACCCGACCATAAATAAAATAAATTTAATTAAATTTTTATTTGCAATTTGTATGTGTTTATTACTTCTACTTGACTGCATTGGTAAAGCGGGGTCTTTGCCAACACTCTACTCCCCACTCAATGCAGAGGTAATAAAACCACATACAATTCACAAATAATTATTTTTATGGTCGAGATTTCTCAAGTAAAGTTATTTGTATACGTTTGAATACTGATTCTGATATCGCATAGGGTTTTTGTTACATGTTATATAAATGTTGTAATAAGTATTTCAGCTTGCCTCTAAAAGCGTGATCCCTACCATTACAGCATATGAAAAGTTCACTGCTGCACTTTTATTTTTATTGGATAGGGTAACAAACGAGCACACAGTCCCCCTGATGGTAAGTGGTTGCTGTGGCCCATAGACATCTACATTTATCCTCAACAATGAATCAAAATGCAGATGCGTCGTCACTCGTGAGTACTAAGATGGAATGCCTCTTTTCCAGTAAAAACGGTCTCCGGTTCTCTACACTCACCATAAGAAACACAGCAGTATCAAGCTGCTATATTACGCTGGTATTCTGTGAGAGCGTGGTCCTTCCCCGGTCGAGCCGACCCATTCGTGCTACAACTTTACTACTGATATAGCTGCAACATGGTTCTACCTCGTATAAATCTTGGCCAACTAACAAATAATCAACATCTTGGCCTCATAGGAAGGATATTTTACTTAGTTTCCACTCTTGGCCGGCGGTTTGGCAATTTAATTTAATTGAACTTGCTACTTAATTCAACCATGTCAGGAGAACACTGCTGCTCATCTCGTGTTTTAGTTTCCCTCTGTCCCCTTTTACGACAGCAACATTGTTCATGCCATCACCAAAGTGAAATTTCAATCCACGTTGTATTTCAACTACTTCACATCAAAGATATTGTGTAGTGGCGGCGGAAACGCGCGTACGGTGACATATAGAAAGCTCTCATATCGCTTATGGCATACAAATCATCGCTGATTGTCTGAACAGTTATACCCGCGTCCTACACGGCGTTGTTCCGATCAATACCGCGCCGAGGTTGCTTGCCGCGGTCACCGAATTATTACGCTTTGATCTCTACTTACGATGGTTTAAATCAGGTGGAAATCAGTTACAATAGAACGGGGAAAACGAAATTTATTTGGTCATGTCATTTGATTATCTGGATTTTGAAAAATAAAACATATGTACAATTTTCATGTCAGCAAAGGTGACAAACAAACTGTTCTTACTTATTTATACATGGTAGTGTCAAGCTGCAGCTTGACAACACTCAGCAGTTTTTGCTGTTGTTGCAGGTATAATAGCAGCTTAACACTGCTGTGTTTACGAAACACAGCAGTGTTAAGCTTGGAAAGTGAAGAGAACTGGAGACCCTTTTTATACGTGTTAAAGCCATGCTGCAGCCATATTAGTAGTATCGTTGTAGCACAAATGGGTCGGCTCGACCGGGGAAGGACCACGCTCTCACAGAATAGCAGCGTAAAATAGCAGCTTAACACTGCTGTGTTTCGTATGGTGAGTATAGGGAACCGGAGACCCTTTTTACTGGAAAAGAGGCATTCCATCTTAGTCCTCACGTGTGACAACGCATTTGCATTTTGGTTCGCAAACGAGGATAAATATAGATGTCCATGCGTCACAGCAACCACTTACCATAAGGTGGACTATGTGCTTGTTTATCACCATATCCTATAAAATAAAAAGAAAACGATAGAAGAAAGAAGACATGTGGTGGATTTCAACATGTCTTCGTAATTATTTTTTAAAATTTTTGTCAGGCATGAAGTTTTCCTTAGCCGTTGTATATATGAAATTAACAATTTCATTGGTGCCGACGGGGATTGAATCCGGGCTGTTCGCGTGCTATGATATTACGAGCGCTAAGGGTCATCATCATCATCTTTACAGCCGACGAGTCTACGAGTCTACTGCTGAACGTAAGCTTCCTACATCCATTTACTTTCTGCATGTCTTACCAGGTCGTCATTCCATCTAGAAGGTCGTACTACACTTCGTCTACCGGTACGAGGTTGCCATTCGAGAACCTTTTCTCCCCATTGGTTGTCGGTTCTTCGAGCTATATGGCCGTTCATTGCAACTTCAGCTTACTAATCCGTTAGGGCGTGTAGGTTACTTTGGTTCTGCTACAGATATCTTCATTTTTAAGTCTATCGCGCAGAGAAACCCCGAAAACATGTTACTTCATACTAACAATTGCTACTAAACAAGCAATTGAACAAGCCTAACAAGACAAATCAACAACGAAAACAAAGTACCAAACCTACAGCCTCTCGTTCTTCAAGAGTCACTCGATCCACTAAGCCAACGAACCATAAAAGCAATTATGGATAACATCCTCTATAAATAACCTTATTAATGGGCCAACAATGATTTCTATAGGCATCGAGCTAACCGCTGCCTATTGCAAAAAATGCAAACTTATGCGTCTCGAAATCGCCTAGCCGCGACATCTGGTGTGTGCTTAAAGGAATACGCATATGTCTTTTTTCCGAATGACTTGACTGGATCACGGTTATATTAATAAACCAAAATTGTTCTTTAATGCCCAAGACATAAAGCGCAGATTCTAATGATAGTTTTTTTTCATAATTTTTAGAGAGTTACGTGGAGTTTTATACCAAGTGCGTTGGGTATAAGATAGGTATTCCCTTGGTTGTATCGATGGGATTTTTTTCGGCAATAGCATAATTCATATGGTAAGCAGTGTCAGGTTACGAGACAGATGGGCTGTGCTTAATTCTGCGCACGCGCCACGGCTCCACGACGAATGTCAAGCTCCAGTTCGTCGAGATGCTTGCTCTTTTTTGTTGCTCTAGGTTATGGCATTTCAAAATTTACAATAAATATTATAACAAACCTAGTACACCGGAGTACGTTGTTTGTTTATTTATTTATTTATATTTTTGTAAAAAACGTATCCCTTATACTAGGATTTTCTCCTGTTTTGTGGAGGCAGTTTTTTTTTATAGGAAAGGGTGCACAAAAAAGAAAAACGAGCACACAGTCCACCTGATGGTAACTGGTTGCTGTGGTCCATAGACATCTACATCTATCCTCGAATACAAATCACAATGCAGATGCGGTGTCACCCCTGAGGACTAAGATGGAATTCCTCGTTTTCAGTAAAATGGGTCTCAGGTTCTCTACACTCACCATACGAAACACAGCAGCGTTAAGCTGCTATTTTACGCTAATATTCAATTTACATACATAATATGCACAAGTTTGTCCAACTTAGACCCGGAATAATTACTTGTAGGCCACACAAATACTTAGTACCGTAACTCATTGCTCAGCCACTGCGCCGCGTCTAAATAAATGTATAATACAGAATAGAATAGAATATTTTTTTTATTCAATATTGATTATTACATAATAATTATTGAAAGTCATGTTTTATTTACCACTGGTTCGGAAAACATCCCTGTCCTGGAAAGAACCAGCAAGAAACCCAGCGGGACTTTTTTTTCAAACATATTTCACTTAACAATAACTTCGTTTATACAATTTTTAAATGATTTTTCATAGAACCAGCATGGTGGCGATCACCTTATTTACAGGGGTTATTTTTATTCATGTATTCCTTGATATTATAATAACCCTTTTTGTACAGTTTATCTTTAATAAAACTTTTAAACTTGTTTATTGACAAACTTTTAATATGTTCTCGGATTTTGTTGTAAAAGCGTATACATGACCCCATAAATGAATTACTGATTCTGTGGAGTCTAGTAACCGGCATTACAAGCTTATATTTGTTCCTAGTGTTTAAAATATGCATACCCTTATTCTTATTAAAGCTATTTATATTTGTATGTACATACATTACATTACATTGCGATGTCAAAGTTAATATGTTTATTTCTTAAAATTTTTGTCTAAGGGACTCTTTACAATTTGGGTTATAAATCTCCCGAACGGCTCTCTTTTGCAAAACAAATATAGTTTCTAATTCAGTCGCATTAACCCATAGCAAAATTCCATATGACATTACGCTATAAAAGTAACTAAAACACACTAATACAACAAAGTGATAGGGTTCCTTATCTGCTGAGGGACATACCGTCCGTCTGGATTTATACCATCCTCTTACTTTTTCCCATGTTATCACCAAGCAGCGGTGCAGGCACTGCGTTTAGAATGGAGTGATCAATTACAGGCACAGGCACTTAGTCATTTTTATAATAAAGTAACGTTTCGTTGTCCGTAACAATCCGTTTTAAAAAAAAGGTTATATTAAAAACTATTCATTCAGCAACTTTAGATGACTTAATGCACTTGATTTTATGCAAAATAGCTCATATAAGAAAACGAAGCGTTTTTATTTATAGAAACCCGACATTAGTCTTCAAAGGTGACAACATCTGATGTTTTCTTATTTTGGTTGGTGTCTATGGACTATATTCGTACTAGCTAGCAAGTGTGCAACATCTGCGGTCGTCTTTATTTCGTTGGTGTCCACGAACTACAGAAGCCACTTACCATGAGGTGGGCCGTAAGTTCTTGTCACTTCGATTTAAACAATATATGATATAATCTGTATAATCTACTTTCTTTCAATGCATAGCATACGCATAAATATATAAAATTATTATGGCAAATATACATTTTTGAAAATTTGAAACTGAACCAATGATTCTGAAGTCCTGCTTGACCAGAATAAATTATCATTTTGTTCGATGTAATTACGTAAGGAGAAAACTTTGTTCCCTTTTTTAAGAATATTGCGCGCACGGAGGTGTCTGAGATTTGAGCATAGTTAAAGTTTATATGCAAAAGGGATGCAATTTTTTAAACGACTTCAAATAGGAGGTGGTTCTCAGTTCGAGTGTATGTTTTTGTATGTATTTTACGTGATATATTCGCAGATTGTGAACCAATTTTGATGATTCTTTATTAAATAAGCTACTTTTCAAAAGTGGTCCCATATAAAACTGGAGAAAAAAATTCCATCGCTACGGGTAGCAAATAAATAACTTCCTTTTTAGCAATTTGAAGTTGGTTTGACTTTTTGTTTAAAGTTATAATTATTTAATATGTAGATGTAGTTATAGTAGTGAAATAGTTTATAGGAATAATGAAATGAAATGAAGAAATACATTAAATTAAATAAAACATGAACTGTTTAAGTTCAAACTGCCAATGTCAAATATATAATCAACAAATCTATGCACATAATTGTCGCTTGTACAAATTATGTCGTTTGTTGACGTTCATATTATCAATGTTTAAGGGTAAGCACTATCTACACTGACCTCTATTATACAAGTACGCTAGACTGGCTATACACTGTGACATAATGGGGCCATTTGATTTTCGCTAATTTGGCGCTGATGGCAAAAGTGAGCGTCCATGGAACTAATAATAGAGATAGGACAGTGTGACAAAATATGTCTATAAAAATTCTATGCTTATGCTAGGCCTAGAATTCTATTTATGGATCATTTTAATGTAATGCCATACCATAATTAAATGTATCAAATAATACTTATGTCTTAGGACGCAAGCTTTTTAAGTAATTTAAAACAAAAATTGACGTTGCGTTAACCTATCGTACGTTTTCCTTTGTTTCCGGATTTCACCATTGGATACGTATGGTTCATTCGAAAGGTTTAAAAAACTGGACTATGTCCAATTCACATTTTTTTTCCTTTTTAGTCAACGTTTACTATAGAGTCAGTTGAAAACCAGTAAATTATTAATTATTTGATAATTATCTGTTGTCAGTGACTTTCATTGTTATAAACAGAGATAGGTAGGAGAAACATCGTCAAGTCAACCCTATTTCATTTTATTGTATATCAAAAATAGGTAATTTAAACCTAAACATGATTGTAATAACATCTAATAAGATAAGTGACAGATTTTTAAGAGACTATACTATCAAATAGTATAATATATTTAAATATAAATTGTAAATCCCCTTACTTGTGGAATGTTATGACACTTCCCTTCTGTTAACATATTTTACAAATCACGCACACTATCATTGTTACTAAAAATACTTTTTATTATACTATTAACATGAAACAATGTGCAGATAAATGTAAAAAAACATCTTGTTTCCCAAACAAACCTAAAATTTCATAAATTACGATCGCATTTCAACCACTAGGCGACCGTTAGGTAATATTAATTTGTCAATTATTAAAACAATCACTCAATATTATGTCAATTTGACGGATGCCTTACAAGGTATGAGTCGCTGAGTGGATTTTGACGTCTTTACAACGGCACCTGGCGGTGGCGCGCGGCATCACGCCGCGGAACAGTTAGCGGCAGCTGCAGGAACAGCTGGGTGTTTTTGTCTCACAGGTAACTGTGCAAGGACAAGTTGAAAGGGCCGAGTGTGCAGTATGCCCATACTTCGTTCTGGTTTGGATTGTGCATGACCTCACTCTGATAGGTGTTTCAACTAAAACAATAGTTGTGTGACCCACAGTTTAATTTATTTTTGAAAAAATATTATGATTTGATATAGAAACTTTTTTATTTGATATATAAACTTTTTTATTCAATATAGATCATAAATAATACTTATTGAATTGCACTCTTATGTTTAACTAGCTGTTCCTCGCGACTTCGCCCGCGTGTTATTTGGACCCTAATTATTTTTCTAAAGTATCCTAAGTTACTCCTTATGACATCAGCTATCTGCCAGTGAAAGTCCCGTCAAAATCGGTCCAGCCGTTTCAGAGATTAGCCGGAACAAACAGACAGACAGACAAAAATTTTAAAAATTGTGTCTTTGTTATAAGTATCGTATATACTTTCATATGCATTTAGTAAAAAGCCGTAATTTTGACATTACAAACAGACACTTAAATTTTATTTATTTGTATAGATTTACTTTCTGTTGGAAAAATACCTGTGTCCTGGGAAGAACTAGCAAGAAACCCAGCGAGACTTAAAAAAACAGTTAAAAATCACCACACATCATCCACTTTCTGATCACACAGTGCACCTCATGACTGTGTGCTCGTTTGTCACCCTTATTCTATTAAAAAAAAAGTTTTGGATTTCACGTCGCGGCTTCTATATTGAAATCAATGAAATACCATTTCCTTAATCATTTTAATACGTTGCAGATACTTGAACGATTTAATTCATCAATCCAGACACTGTAATGAGAACCTCAGGAACTGCACGCGACTATAGAATAACTTGTAATTTCCAATCTCCTCCATGTTGTAAACATTGCGTGAGTAAATTTTCCTTACGTAAGAGCTATTTTGGAACAATTCAGCCCATAACTTTAGTAGGGTGACCATGTAATTACTTTTGAGACGATATAAAATATTAAGCATTCAAGAAGACATATTCACTAAGTCGTAGGACTAAAAGTTCGTGTGCATATGTCTATTCCGTCGCCAATAAGAGTATCCACGACTTTTTCTGTCACCAGGGCGGCGCCACATTGGAATCAGGTGAATTATTCGACAGATTTCATAGCGGGGAAGTTTTTTTTTTCCCTATTTCTTGGCCTGCACGGTTTGTGCGTCAGCCAGGTTTTCCATCTTTCAATGTATAATTATTATCCTTCGTATTACAAATGTATAATTATAGCCTTCATAGTACACTGCTTCACAATATGTTGATACAACACATTGTGAAGTCCTCGGGAGATTTTGATGGCAACTTGAGCCAGCAGACAGTTGGCAATGGTATCTCAAGGCGCCTAAGCAGACAACCTTATATTGAGAATCACATCACCATTAGAGCACTTGTTTCACCGATTCCACTAATAGTTCACATGCGTAGACACTTAATATACAAAATCGCACCACTTTTACATATCAAAGTCCACTTCAAACCATTATTAAGTGGCGAAGCTTGCAAAGTCACTTATTAAGTGGCGAAGCTTGCGAAGTCACTTATTGATTTCACGATGTCTGTCCGTCTGTCCGTCTGTCCGTCTGTCCGTCCGTCTGTCCGTCTGTCCGTCTGTCCGTCTGTCCCACGAGTATCTCGAGAACGGTTTCGAATTTTCAAATTCTGTTTTCAGAAATCGATTACTGATCACCCAGGCATCTGAACCTCCTATTTTGAATATTTTTTTCCGTTATAAACCGCTACAAAGCTGATTGCTTCGCCACTTTGCTATGCTGTTAGCTTGCTAGGTTTATTGATTTCACGATGTCTGTCCGTCTGTCCGCCTGTCCGTCTGTCCGTCTGTCCATCTGTCCGTCCGTCTGTCCGTCTGTCCCACGATTATCTCGAGAACGGTTTCGAATTTTCAAATTCTGTTTTCAGCAATCGATTACTGATCACCCAGGCATCTGAACCTCCTATTTTGAAACTGATTGCTCAACGGCAACCGTTAGAAATCGCTACAAAGCTGATTGCTTCGCCACTTTGCTATGCTGTTAGCTTGCTAGGTTTATTTAAACAATAATACAGGAGCAGCATACCGCCGCCGGTCAAGTTCCCGCCAAAACTCCTGCGGGGGAAGTTAATTTGTTAGTATTAGAAATGGATAAACCAAACTACGGACATTCCTAAAAGTAAAAAAAATAAATGTGTAAAAATCAAAGAATACAGCAATGAAGCATTGTTTTGTGTATATACTTACACTAGAAACCGAAAAATTTATTCAAAACGCAACTTTTCAATGATGACGAAACTGTGCTACCATCTGCGTAACAAATATGTTTATCTCAGTCCCAACTAGCGATATCTGGTGAGCGTAGGACTATTATACCTCATTGGTAGTGCATTCCGTGTAGTGGTGATATAAGAATATCCAATAAACCATTTCGTACCGTGGGTGTCGTAAGAGGTGACAGAAGGCAACTGAAACAGCAACTGAAACAACTTGGCAACTATGGTGTGGCCAAAATCCTCCCTATGAGGCAATCTATGGGGAGGCCTATATTCAACAGTGGACTTTTATAAGCTGTAATGGTTATAGTAAGGGTAGTGCATTAGCTACTTTGTTCACAAACTGCAACACAACACAAAATCCAAGAACTAATATTATGTGTTTCTACACAAAAGTTAATTTAGATTAAGATTCGAACATAACACACGAAATTTACCTTATGTGTAGAGTAGAGTACATTATACAACTAAGTGATGGGGTCTCCGGGTTACAAACAAGGCAGTCTTTTTTATGTATTTAAATACTCTAGATAGCGATAAACTTTTATTTAAAACGCAACTTCTCAATTATAATGACATTGTTTGACAAATAACTTCACCTCGGTCCCAACTAGCGACATGAGCTCTAATAATTTTACGCTCACTAGCGGAAAATTATTAGAACTCGTTAGCGGATTTCACATATCGTCGAATTATGTTTAATTTATAATGAGAGAAGAAGACCTGTCCGTTAGAATGTACATACGCAAGATATTACCTTACTTTTTGAATCTTTTTTTCTTCTATATAAATAAAATAATAGAGGTCTACAGTAGTGCCCGCATAACGGAAAAACTACTGGATAGATTTCAATTAGGGTTTCTATGTTTTATTTTTTAGACACTTGGCCGTTATCTAAAAAAAAAAATATTGCGATATCTTCATTTAATATAAAGTTATCAAAGTTTTCAGAAACAAAGATTTTTATAAGCACTACATGTTCAATGATGTGTGTAAAATAATTTTATAAAACAGTCCTCACTTATCCAAGGTCCAACTAGTCGGAAACCGCACGCTTAGCCCACGAACGAGTGCACCCCCCGGGAGCCTGCATAATACTTTTAATCGTTTGATTGATTTCAATCACGAAACCTTATTTTGAAGCCCTTTCTAAACGCCGAACAATACAGGCATAGGCGAGTAGGAACGATAATAAAAAACAGTTCTGTGTTGTAAGATATTATATAAAATATGGACACGAATGTTTATCAACCAAATTGGCGATATGTTAAAATTGGGCCAAATTAAGATTACCTTTAACCGACGAGCGTATATGTGTAAGTATATGGATGTGGAGGAAGCGAGAGAGGTGTGTCGACATCGTGCCAAATGGAAGTCCATAGTCTCTGCCTACCCCTCTGGGTGACAGGCGTGAGTGTTTATAAAAAAATATGGACATAAAATGTTCCTTGCGATGGCTCTTCATGTCAGGACAGCTTATTTTTTATAAAATAATGGTGACAAACGAGCACACAATTCACCTGATGATAAGTATAGTTCTGTGGCCCATAGACCTATATCTATCCTCGCTTAAGAATCGAAATGCAAATGCGTTACCACCCCTGAGGAGAGGACTAAGATGGAATGCATAGTTTTCAGTTAAAAGGGTCTTCGGTTCTCTACACTTACCATATGAAACAGAGCAGCATTGAACTGCTATTTTACACTGGTATTCTGGAAGAGTGTGGGCATGGCTTTACCACGTAAAAGCTTCTAAAATTATTCGGTAATAGTATGCGGTGCCATGTACTCTGTAAAAAGGAAAACTAAGAAACTTTATTTCGACTTCAATTTATTTCAAGTTAATCTTGTGAGTTCAACTATCGGACAGCCAGGCCACTCCTTTTTTATCGGCATAATGCATTAATAACATACGGTTTGCTTTTTTGTTCATAAAGGATACAGTAATATGTGATCACTTGTTTTTCTATCCGATTACAATGTGAATATGAAAACACCAATCGAAGAAAGTGGATAGGCTCTTGATAAGCTAAGCCAATGTACTTTACAACTTTCAGGTATATCACTACTTAAGATCACATGTGTTAGTAATTAATATTAATAGTGATCAATGTAATAATTAAAAAAAAGATTGCCAACTCCTAGTTAAAGGTAAGCTAACTAAAACTATTTTAAATTAATAATTTCGTTAGATAACAGTTAAAACAATGACAGACATTATTTAGATAAATTTAAATACACTGATTTAAGGCAAATTAAACGAGTAAATACAGATAACATACCGCACTCGATAAACGTGACAACACTAAAATTGGTGGCAATTTTTTTCCCAGTAAATAAATTACAAGGATACCGTTTGACAGCCATAATGGCAGTACTTGTCTGTATTCTGCTGCACCATTTGAACAAGGTAATAACACGTTATTACTATCCAGCTCTTGGAAGGTTCACATCTCGTTTTGTGCTTGCACGCAGGTGATAGCATTGTTTCCGAAACATGCAATTACCGGCGTGTATCAGAACGCACGCGCCGCACTCTATTTTCGAAGGGCAAACTTTTTTCTTTTCGGTATCCAATGTTAGCTGCACGTAAGGCCTTGTTTTTATTTCTTATAAACAGGAAAATACTGCAACAGTTTTGTATTAATTTCTGCGGAATTGAAAAGAAATAAGTATGCAACTTATTTGAACTTACTTGTTTGGTCTAAAAAACCAAACCATACATTGTTGTCTCTGAACTCAAAGGTTATTGAGATCATGCAGATTATTTTAAGTAAGAAAGAATAGGGAATAATCAATAGTAACCGACATATTTATGATATACGATATTATGAAATGTTAAAAAATATATACAAATGTATATTACAAAAACGAACTTAGGAATTACATAATATATTTACTATAATATTTTCATAATAGTAAATGTATTACAAGTACTTGACCCCCAAGTTCTTACATCTGTTCTTACTTCTGGACATGGAACTCTTCCAACTTGGGAATCTACCCGAGTTATAATAAAAATAATTCAGTATGATAGTAGTGGAAAAAATATTTACCTATCTCATTTCATTCCATAGGTAGATATTGTTAAACTAAAAGTCAATTATGGAGAAATAAAAGCTTTTAAAAAGGCAAACACTTTCCTTTTTCTCCATAATTGATATAATTGGCGAAGTAAATATTTTTTTCGATACTATCATACTACATTATTTTTATTATGCGTTCCACTTTTGAATACCTATTAAGTAGTAAATAACTAAATAATAAACAACCATCGTAGAAATCATTTAACACTAATCGAAAAACTCACCTCAGAAAATCTTACACGAATATCGGGCGCAACCACAATGACGCTACTTAAGCCAAATTAAACACGGCATCTCTTATAATTTTCCAGCCGCATTTAGGGGTCGCGATTTCTGACAAAAAAATTTAAGGAGTCAATGCCCTCTCCACCATCTGGCGTGCGCGCGCGCTGATCGCACGGCTATGTAGGAAAATGTTTTTTGTCTTCACCCCCTCCATGGCAACTGATTACCAAATTTAACCTTTATGGGTTTTATTTTAATACACCATTACAATTTAAGGTAAATTAAATAAAAAATATTTCTAGATACTTTATATACTCATGTATCTAAATTACACAGTTCGTCTAATTTATCCCATACAATCCTCCGCTGAATCGGTCGTGTGGTTGCCGCAATTTCAACAATATATGTATAATATGTAATAAATATATTATTATGATTTTTTATTTGCAAAACAAATATAACAGAAGACTACAATATTTTAAGTAATATTTGAAAACATTACCCATAACATTGTGGGAGCATGCTTTGAGCACCTTGTCGCATATCGTTTGTTTAATCATATCCAAAGGGAGCTTACGACTAAATATAATTCAATAGACACCCTCTTCCTGCCAAATATGTGCTTTGCACTTCGGAATGTTTAGTGCTATAAGCCTGTTCTTATTGGAACACCTTAAGGATTATTTTTGAGGGATGTGAATGCACAAGTACAGATCTCCAAAAGCAGGTGTGCCACAAGGGTCGCCTCTAGGGCCGCATTTATTTTAGATTCACAATCTCGAGACACGTGGCTTGGGGTGTGGTGCACAGAAAAACCATCGCAGCTTTCGGCTTCCGTATGGTACAAATATATAAACAGAATTATATTGCCATAATGTTTTTCCGGTGTTGTGAGTTTGTATTGACGATTCAGTGGAGTCCTTAAGTGGTCTCGTGCCAATTATACTTCCCGTCGTGTCGGGTCAAACTGGTGATATACAAAGAGCAATGGAAGGCTTTATAATTACATAATATTTGACACAACAATAATACTTTGATTATGCGCTTATGTAAATATTACATGTAAAGTGTTTTAAAAATACCTACTGCTTTTTTCTAGCCTCATTTTATGCCTACAACTGCGGTGCAACCAAAAAGTCTATCTCCGTAATCAACGAACAGTACGCCCAATACTGTTTTTTGTTGTAAAGAGAAAAATAGCTAGTATAATTACGGGATCTGAGGTATTTCATCTTTATCCTGAAGAGGCCTGAAGCCTTCTTTGCACGACGTTATCAGAACCTTGTGACATGAACTGCAAAAACAGTTGTACTGCGCAACTGATCGCTTGGCGTTTTAATACAATGGAAAACCTATAATAATCATTGCAATTATTTCCCCAAGTTTGGTTTACCATAATATCACAATTTTCAATTAGGTTCTAGTTTGTAATAAAAGGCGAACAAACCATACATTAATGATTATAATCAAATATTGTACCGAATAACTTGAAAGCTCGCGTGTACAAAATACGTTCTAAAAGCGTGCTGTCAACCGTCACATGATCTGTGTGCATTTTATGTGTTTTTTTCTTATAATAATGGCGATCAAAGAGAGATGTTTCTATAGTTATATGTTTCAGTTGAGCATTTAGGTCAACTGTGGTAGTAAAAAGCAAAATTAAATCAGTAAAATCTAATTATACTCTTTAGAGAAATGAAATTTTGTTATAACATATCAAACTATTTTTAGAGGTATGTTATAAGACTCCTAATTGAGTTTTTGTTCTTAAAAACATTTTAATTTTGTAGAAAATTGATTTTAATTAACTTGTTTCTCTTTGGATTTAAACTGTTTCAAATTTTAATGATCACTACGATATTAAATTTGTTAGGGTTAGAGATGCTAAAAAAATAGTTTCCTAGTGTAGTGATGTTGGGATTAGCCGTGATGCGGATAGTGCGTGCAATTGAGGGAGGGTGGGAGGTGCTCTTCAAACTAGGTAAGACACGCTATTTTATTTTATTATGCGGATCCTAACTAATTGATTTTTATATATTTAATATGATTGAGTTTTGCTAAATAATGCCTGGTTCTAAAAAATATTTTGTACAGTTTCTTGTCACTTTTAATGTTACATCTGAATACATCTAAACGAATATAAGAAGAAAGCATAGACAATAAGAATAGTATTGACGAGTACTTTCTTAATGTATTACATAATATAACCAGCTTAGGTTTAGGTAAAAATCAAATTACTTATTAGATGTAAGAGCTAGATTGTAATAATGATATAGTGCTAATCTGGGGTATTGTATTAATGCTAGGAATAAAATAAAGTCACGCAAAGTAGAGTTGTAGTAGAAATGAATTGTAATAGAGTAAATCAAATTCAGAACTAAAAACAAAGATCTAACATCTAAGGATGGTTGATCACAATAAGTGCTGTAGTGTTTTAAATACATCATAATAGGATAGGTAATATTATCTCGATAGGAAATATTTACCTTAGTTTTTCCGGATATTTGAGTTTTATTGTCGATAGGGTTGCGGATTTCAGGGTCGGCAATTGGATATATACAATCACTAACTACCGATTGTTTCCTGTCACTTAAAATTTTTTTTTGCTAAGATATAAATAATCTATGGTGAGGCCTATGTCAAGAAATGAACTTTGATAGATTGTAGTGAATGACTGAATAATGATTATCTAATTCACGATGAAGCACTTGTTTCAGTTTTCGTATTGAACATTTTTTTTTATAGGATAAGGGTGAAAAACGAGCACACAGTCCACCTGATGGTAAGTGGTTGCTGCGGCCCATAGACATCTACATCTATCCTCTGTTACGAATCAAAATGCAGATGCGTTTGCACCCGTGAGGACTAGGATGGAATGCCTCATTTCCAGTAAAAAGGGCCTCCGGCCACCTGCACTCACCAAGCGAAACGCAGAGGTAAACCTCTACTTCACGCTGGTATTCTGTGAGGTCGTGGTACCACCCCGGTTCGAGCCGGCGCATCCATGCGACAGCAAAAGCTGCCGCCTGGCTCTACCACTGTTCAAAAGTTTTGTGATGTACTTAATGAAACGAGTTTACGTGGTGGAGCCATACTGCAAGTATATTATGATTTTAGTACGAATGGGTCGGCGCGGCCAGGGAGGGACCACATGCTCACAGAAAACCAGGGTAAAATATCAGCATAATTCTGCTGTGTTTCGTATGGTAAGTGTACAGAACTGGAAACCCCTTTTTACTAAAAACGAGACATTCTATCTTAGCCCTCGTTTTGATTCTTAGTCGCGGATAGACGTAGAGTCCATGAGCACAGCATCCACTTACCATCAGGTGAACTGTGTGCTCGCTTGACACCCTTATTCAGTGAAAAGACGAATTAATTCGTTTGCCAATACACAATACAAGCATAACACGTCGGCTAGTCCGAGATTATATCGGCCTAAGAAATAGCCCAGCCAACACGCAATATCCCGTGTCGCACAGGTCCGCTTAACAAATAATGGTGCTACCTCCCGCACTGGGTGATTGCGTATTAACGTGCCTAAACCTCTGAAACAATCCAGTATTTAACAGGAACCAGATACAAATACAAAGTTATTTTTATGGTTCCATAGGACAACTTAGTTATTGATCACGTTAAGTGTTATTAGAGTTTATAGTTAGTTGCATTGCATAATATGTAGAAATTAATATTTGTCGATTCTTTTGTGATGTCTTGTAACCTGTGCGGTTTAATGGACAGTCCGATGTGACATTCCGTTTCACCTGAGGAGTATTATAGGTTACATTCAATTATAATGAAATAGATACGACGCTTGCCAAACATTTGGTACTTGCTTGAAGCATGTTGAGATGAATGTGTTATTTTATTAATCAAAATAGATCCCAGTAGTCAAGTTTCCTTTTTTGAAGGCTTTTTTACTAGTTTGGTTTTAAAATAAACGAAACTATTTTAATATTATATAGGTGAGTGCAGGTGGCCGGAGGCCCTTTTTACTGGAAATGTGGCATTCCATCTTAGTCCTCACGGGTGACAACGCATCTGCATTTTGATTCGCAAACGAGGATAGATGTAGATGTCTATGGGCCGCAGCAACCACTTACCATCAGGTGGACTGTGCTCGTTTGTCACCCTTATCCTATAAAAAAAAATTATATATTTGTTCCCGACGTTAATTGCTCTACGATACTCGTAAACTGGAAGCAAAAATCGTTATCAATGTAAGACTTATGATGGAAGTGCAATTCTTCCAGCATATCACTGCTGGAAGAATTACATTTCCATAACTAACTTAAAATCGAGATGTAATTATAATGAGTTTTTGAAGTTATACTTCTTTTGGGGCGTTTGGGGAAAATATGCGAGTGAATTTTTTACGATGCGCGCGCACACCGACACCTAAAAACGACACCAGGAAGTTGTTACGATGCGCGCGCACACTGACAGCTCAAAGCGACAACTTCATTGGGTAACTGTCTGTCAAGTTTTCGTGGGAACTGATAACTATATTTAAGGTAGTTATTTTTAGTTATTTTTGTTTTGTTACGCTAAAGAAATATAACTTCCTACGTGCATACCTAAGCACACACACACACACACACACACGGTTTTTTTAAAATAAAATAAAGGTTTTAAAATGAATGCACAGTTTACCTGATGGTAAGTGGATGCTGTGGCCTATAGACATCTAAATTTGATTAAGAATTAAAGTGCAGATTCGTCGTCACCCCTGAGGACAAGGTAGAATGCCTTATTTCTCTCCACACACAGCAACATTGAGCTGCTATTTTATGCTATTGGTCTGTGAGAACGTGATCCTTTCCGTGTGGAGCCTACCTATTCATTTTTTTATGTATTAAATAACACACTTGTTGTATATAAAGAACAGTGGAAACAATCCTAAACTAAATAAAATATATATATATATTGGACTCTTAGTAATGGATTAAAATCCTACTCCTTGCTCATGAATTGTACAATAATATCATATTACACTATTCCGAATTATAACAAAAAAATAAATTAAATGTGTACCTACGCAATTAGTAACCTATTTATTTTTATCGCAAAGCTCGCAAACATTATAATTTATGACTTAACTTTCAGTGAAACGTTCGCGTTTCAGTTCGAAGTTCGAACAATTAATGCTCTATTTCTCTATTTAACCACGTGACAAAATACAATTAAATTGTTTTTGTTTCAAATTAGCATGATAAGCGCCAAATTCTTGACTACGTTTAGTTGTAGGTGTGTAATGCAACAACCACCAGGTAAGGTTCAAATTTGAACTGCTCCGTGGCGCAGTGACTTAGCAATGATTTTACCTGCACGGAACATATATTTGTATAGCTTACAATTAACTTTTCCGAGTCTGGATTTGTACAATTAATGTGGACAACTAATGTGCGTAAATACCCACGATATAAGAGCAAATCCGAGGAAGATAAAAAAAATTGAGTTGTTCCCACATCATCGACACTGTAACCTAGTGGTCAGAGGACCTGACTGTTATGTCAGATTCCAGCTATAACTCAATTTAACTATCCAATTGACAAATAAATTATTTTATTTTGTATATATATATATATATATATATATATATATATGGAATTGGAGTGACAAACGAGCACACAGGCCACCTGATGGTAAGTGGTTGCTGTGGTCCATAGACATCTACATCTATCTTCGTTTGCGAATTAAAATGCAGATGCGTTGTCAGCCGCGAGGACTACTATATTGAAAGCGCTTATATTGAAGTCGACTGTACAAAATTTTTAATTTTTAATTATACAGTAAAACGGGTCTCCGGTTCTCTACACTCACCATACGAAACACAGCAGCATTAGCTCCTATTTTACGCTGGTATTCTGAGAGAGCATGGTCCTTCCCCGGTCGAGCCGACCCATTCGTGCTACAACTATACTACTAATATAGCTGCAGCATGGCTCTACCACGTATATAATTAAACTAAGTACATATATTAATTAACGTTATACAAATGATTAATAACGTTATTATCGTGTAGTGTGTAGTGTATAACGTTATATATATATATATATATATATATATAACCTTTTCTAAAAAATTAGCCTGCCTGTTTTTCTGAACCGGTTATAATAAAAATTAACGTGCAGAAAAAGATCAATGCCAGGAGTGATTTAGGCTTTATTTTATCCGAAAAACTTGGAGATTTTTTTAGACTACAAAATTTGATTAAATAAATAGTCTTTGATATTGACATATTTTGAATTTAAATAATGCCACATTAATGCATCCCACTCAGGCGAAGCCGTGGTAGCTAGTGATAAATATTCGTTACTTAATATTATACTATACGTCCAATATCCTCCGTCAATACTTGTATTACACAAAAAATATTCCGTTCCGAGGATACACGTGCCAGTTGCAATGAATAATATAAAATTCATAACAGATGCATTAACTGTTTGCGAAGAAACTGTTATTTCATGAAGTTTTTGCTTCTACAGACGTACGGCAGAGCTCCGACACCTTGTCTCTGAACTGAACTGATAAATAAATAAAATAAACCTTCAAACAAACATCATAAGGTTCCAATTGGCTGTGTAACAACGTCTAGCGATTTGTTATTGAATTGATAAGTCGTGGTTTACCTTGCGATCGGGGATTTCACCTTTCGTATATCATTTAAATCGAACTAGGGCTCGCCATCTGGTTACGGTAGACCGTATCTAAGGTTACCATTGTTTTCTTTGTTCATGTTTTTTTTTCTTTTCAGGTAAGTTCCTATATGATTGCACTCATGGTGCAGCCCACTTTGTAACTGTGAGTATTATTGTATTGCAAAATATTTTTGTTTCTAAACAACGGGAGAAACTAAGAATTACGATATTTAATCTTTTCCCAGCTAAATGAATCTCTAAACAATTCCGTAAGTTACATAATAATAGTGTTTCTATTTATTTATTTTTTAATATTTTTATATAAAAAAGGATGATAAACCATCACACAATCCACCTGATGGTAAGTGGATGCTGTAACCCATGAACATCTACATCTATCCCCGATTAAGAATCAAAATGCAGATGCGTTGTCACCCTAGAGGACTAAGCTGGAATGCCTCGTTTCCAGTAAAAATAGTTTCGGGACCTCTACACTGACCATATGAAATACAACAGCATTAAGCTGCCATTTTATGATTTTAGGCTGGTATTCTGTGAGACCGTGATGCTGCCCCGGCCGAGCCGACCTATTCTCGCTATAACCATAACTGAAGTATGGCTCTACCACATATTATATACTCGATATTTGGCACCAGTCAATATTTTTCTTCCTTTTTCAGAATCACCTAGCAAAGATTATTATAGGGCATGAAGTCTACCCATTGGCATCATCATCATCATTAAATACTAGTCTAAACGCGGCTCTTAGTCACCCGCATTCAATAATTTCTTGCATGTCTTAACAGGTCGTTCGACCATTTAGTGGGTGACCACCTTACTTTCTACTTGCCAGGAAGAGGCTGCCAATCGAGAACCTTTCTCTCCCATTTTTTGTTTTTACCTATTCGTATAATCCGTTCGGTTGTATCCATTGTAAACCTTTGTTTTATTGGGATTATTTTAAAGGAACAAATAAAGAACAAACAAGGGAAATAGAAGTAACATAAGTATTCTAGATATAAATAAATCCATAATAACAATAGCCCTAAGATATCCACACGCTTGCCAGCATACTTGAGTCCACCACCGCTGCCAACTTCGAGCATTAAATACCACTAAGAACTTTGGCCTACAATGTAACTATAACATACTAGCTTTCACACTCTTGACACCGAAACTTAGCTGTAAATGCAACATTGACCTACCATCTACTTTAATTTACTAAAGTGAGGCATGCCATCTTAGTCATCAGGAGTGAAAACGCATCTGGATTATGATTCTTAATTGATGACAAATGTATATGCTCGTATATGGGCCACAGCATCCACTTACCATCAGGTAGACTGTGTACTCGTTTGTCACCCTTATTCTATAAAAAAGTCAAAAACATTGTCTTATTTAAGTCGTGATAAGTTACAACTGAAACTGTTTTATTTAATATAGTACATGCACTATAAATAATACTTATTATATGTCACTCTTATGTTAAATTTATCACTGGTTCGGAAAATACCTTTGCTTGGGAAGAACAAACAAGAAACCCAGCGGGATGTTTTTATGAAAAAGAGGACAGTTCACAATCATTAAGCTTACACAATAATTAAAAATTCAAAACAAATTAGAAATAGCTTGGTAGCGATCACCTCATTCCCACGGCTTATTATCATCCATAAATTCCTTAATATTATTATAACCCGGTCTATACAATCTTTGTTTCATAAAATTTTTAAACTGTATGAAACAAAGATTGTATAGAAGAAGTCAAATATTTTACATATATTTTCTAGGAATTTGTTTTAAAAGTATACATCAGCCTTAGAATTAATGAAGATTACTGACTCTGTAGAGTCGATTAGCAGGTACTATTACTAACTAGGGTCTGTTCTTAGTATTTAAATACGGGGTGTACCCATCACGGAACCGAGGAAAAATCAACAATGGAAGTACTACCTAGGAATGTCTCATTGCTTTGCACGACAGTTGAACTACAGAAATAACATTAATAATAAATGATTGTTAGGCAAGTGGTCAGTCAGCGTGACTTGGACGCAGGTGCGAGCTGACAATCACGGCTGCACCAAGTCGCCCGTGAAATTGACGTGGAAGGGCACAGACTGCCAAGGGTTTTGAACTCATCCTTGCGGGCACGGAAGGGATAGAAAATATCCATTTCATACACAGCACACGGAGAATAATGGACTGAAACTGAAATTTAGAAATGCTGGCTGCATATTGCACTCACTGAAAAGTGTGAGATTTGGCACAGTTAAAGATTATAATATGGTAAAGAATACATTAAATTAAATTAATTTAAAATTGCTTACGTTTATACCACATACACAATTTCTCTCTACCGAGAGGTTTGTACTGTTCACCAATTTCAAATACATAAGTAATACTGATTGAATGTAACTTGTAAATGGTATTTATTATAAACTTCTTGGTAAAAAAGTTAACTTTTAATTTTATGGTACCTATTACAATTCAAGTTTGACTTTGTTAGTAATTTCATTACTTTATATCAACTAGTATCCAGACAAATGTCACTAATTGAAAGTTTTCTTTCGTTTTAATGATTTTATATTAACAACATTTTCTTTAATAATCCTAAAACGTTAAATTTTTCTAGTAGTATATACAGTGCATATAATAAGAAAATTTGTAAATAGTGCAGAAACTCGTAAATTATAATTATTTACTCGTACGGTTAAAGCAACACCACTGTATCAAATCGCAGTGCTGTTTGTAATTAGCCATCTTTGTAGAATAATCTAGAACTTGTTAACAAAACTATATTAAAAAATGTGTAACATTAGTTAATAAACGACCACTAGGGATAGTGTAATCTCTGGTGGAAAATCAAAAAAAAGACTACTTGGTGGCTTGGACAAAGTACCCACACAAATTATCTCGTTTATTAAATCGTAGTGATTATATCCTCTTTGCTTCACAGTAAGCATAGACATAGAATATACACAGCGTACCACAGAATACCAGCGTAAAATAGCAGCTTAACGCTGCTGTGTTTCGTATGGTGAGTGTAGAGAACCGGAGACCCTTTTTACTGGAAACGAGGCATTCCATCTTAGTCCTCACGGGTGACAACGCATCTGCATTTTGATTCGTAATACAAGATAGATGTATATGTCTATGGGCCACAGCAACCACTTACCATCAGGTGGCCTGTGTGCTCGTTTGTCACCCTTATCTTATGTAAAAAAAAATACTCCAGTGTATTCCGTAGACTTTGAATTTCCTGGCGTATATATTTTGTCTATGGTATATTCTAAGTAAGTACCAAAGAGTATATAACAACTTCGTTTTCGACAAAAAAGCGTTCATCTTCTATTTTGTATATTAGATATTTGTATTTATATACTAATTTGCAGTTGAGAGTAGTACAGCTTGCTTATAGTTTTGGCGGAAACTTGACCGGTGGCGAATCGCTTCTCCTGTATTATTTTTTAAGTAATAATGATTTGAAGTGGGTTTTGATATGTAAAAGTAGTGTGATTTTGTGTGTTAATGTTATGTCTGCGCATGTAAACTATTAGTGGAAACGGTGAAACAAGTGCTCCGCTTATGCGCCTTGAGATACTATCGCCAACTCTTTGCTGGCTAAAGTTGCTGTCAAAATCTACCAAAAACTACGCAATATGACGCATCAACATATTTTGAAGTAGTGTACTATAAATAATTATTATCACTTGCTACTAAAAATCTATAATAACGAAGAACCCGTATGAAATGAAGAAATGGCGTAAAGCACAAGTATCCAAGCCAACAATCTTAATTGAAAAAAAAAAACAACAAAAACTAAACAATATACAAACCTAAAATTTAACGAATTACTAGGCGACCACGAGTGATTGATAAAGATGGAAATTTAAGCGTAGTTATGTTAAAGAAGTCCAACCACCAATATTTTACAATATTTATGTGTTGGATATATTGTGATTATGTGTAGGGATATCTTCATCATCATCATCATTTCAGACCTTCACAAGTCCACTACTGAAAGGGTTCCCCAAAAGTGCCACAAACGATGGTCCTGAGCTATCTGCACCGTACGAGGTTGCCACTCGAGAACCTTTCTTCCCCATCGGTAATCAGTTATACGAGTTATATGGTTGTACTGTACATTATTTGAATATAAATCAGTAAATATTCGACTGAATAGTAAATTTGCGCGGCGTGGCGGGAGACTGGTTAGGGTCGGGTCAAAGTTACAGCGCAGTAATTTGCCGGCGTCTTACGTCTTACGTCTCGAATTTAGGTAATTTGCTGTAGGTACAAATCATTATCCAAATCACGATGTTATATGACCTTAAAGAGGTCATTGGTATGTTGTTATCCTAGGATACATAAAGCCGGGATATAAGTATTTTTACATAGCTCAACGTTCTCTTTTATTAAATGTGAAGCGATCCTTACAATTTTTTTTGTTGTTGTCATGTTAAATGCATTGCTTAATGCATCGGAGGTCCGGAGTTCGATTCAAAGCCGAAGAAAAAAATGTATAATATGCAAGACTTTAAGTGAGTTCCACAAACGAGCACACAGTCCACCTGATGGTAAGTGGTTGCTGCGGCCCATAGACATCTATATCTATCCTCGATTACAAATCAAAATGTAGATGCGTTGTCACCCGTGAGGACTAAGATGGAATGCTTCGTTTCCAGTAAAAAGGGCCTCCGGCCACCTGCACTCACCAAGCGAAACGCAGAGGTAAACCTCTACTTCACGCTGGTTTTCTGTGAGGTCGTGGTACCACCCCGGTTTGAGCTGGCCCATCCGTGCGACAGCAAAAGCTGCCGCGTGGCATCTAAGTAACTATTATTATGGTTACTTTGGTCGTACAATTTAATTAATAGTCTATAACTGTTTATTATTATTAAAAGAATTTTCCCAAGGAAGGTTTTAATGTCCAAGGTTAGGAGATCTGGCGATCACAATTACTGTCGCGTACTGTAGATTGCGTACTTTCCGTCACCGGTACGTATTGTTAAAAGTAAAGTTAAAGTTACAGCCTATGTACGTCCCACAGCTGGGCAGAGGCCTCCTCTCATTTCTGAGAGAGTTTTAGGGCAAGGAAATGTCCGCCGCGCTGCCCCAGTGCGTGATGATGAACTTCACGTGTTCGAAATATTTTTCTCTTTTATCTCAGACATGCAGGTTTCCTCACGATGTTTTCTTTCACCGCCGAGTACGTAAATCAGCACTTAAAATTGTAATTAACAATTCAATTGGTGCCGACGGAGATCGATCCCGGGTTGCTCGCGTACTATGGAATTTATAGCGAGCGCTAACCATCTGAGCGACTACGGCTCTTGCACGTATTGTTTAGATCTAGTTATTTTAGGATGGTTTTATAAATACTAGTATCGCTTGTGATCGATACATGAATAATTGTGTGAAAATAACGATAAGAATATTTGTTTGCATTAATTCGTTTTTGTAATATTTTCTCGCGCAGGAAACAGAAACAGAAACTTTTTTATTCAATATAGATTATAAATAATGCTTATTGAAAGTCACGCTTTTGTTTAATTACCACTGGTTCGAAAAATAACCTCTGTCCTGGGAAGAACCAGCAAGAAACCCAGCGGAACTTTTTTTAAAAATAACAGCTTACAATCATGTATGTTACACAAATTAACAACACAACAAATTAGAAATAGCTTGGTAGCGATCACCTCATTTCCAGGGGTTATTATCATCCATAAATTCAATCCAAAAGGGAAGGTAAAGATCTTAGTTCATACAGCCATGAACGTCACAAAGTATATTATGAACGTGATCAAAGTACTGTCATTTAATTAGTCAAAGTGAACATACACACATGATTTTCTGCATTTTGTACATCTATATATGGCACAGTACCTTTCGAATGACATAAGTTTATTTCTTCTCCTTTGCAATACATTTTAAAAGGATACTATAATTTTCGATGTTCACGTATTAATATAATGATATAGGTATATAATTAAAATATTAACTACTTTTATCGTAAACCTACCCGTCATCATTTTATACGCGACCTACAAAAACGAGCTAATGCCGCTCTGGAATTCCTTAACCCCAACACAATTTACGGACTGCGTGCTTTATTGCCACACGGAAAATATAATAATAATATATATATATATATATATATATATATATATATATATATATATATTCATACATTTAAATTAGCAATCTTAATACGTCCTACTGCAAGACACAACCCTACACTAATTTATGAAGGCGTTTTTAGGGCTTGGAAGAAAAAATAATTTACTGAATAACAAAAACAGTACTAAAATATTGAAAAACTATTGGTAAATCCAGTTGTGTACATATGATTATACGTAAATTTTTAAAGTAGTTTAATTACACACAAGTTTTCAATAAAAACCTTATAATTATTACTATACTTCCAATTTTCCGATAATTTTATGTCAAATTTTAATTAAAAAGATAGCTTGGAAAATCCAAAAGTGCACGACTCATAAGATCGTGAAAAAATTAAAAAAATGTATATTTTAATTCTATTCGTCAAAGAGTTCCAGTAGCAGTCACTGAAGTACACTTTCAGGTCATTCTAGTGTCGAGTCCGGAAGTAAATTAATAAATAATAAAAACGAGGCCAAGCTCGGCACACCTAGTTCTACTCTTCGAAGAGTTCCAGTAGCATTCACCGAAGTACACCTTTAAATCACTCTATTAAGTCCGCAGGTAAAGTCTCATCATAACTAATAAAACAAAGCCAAGCTCGGCACACCTAGTACTCTTTGAGGAGTTTCAGTAACATTCACCGAAATGCGCCCCTAGGCACGTGCTTAGATTGCCTTATGGATAAACTGCCACTGTCCGGAGGTAAGGTTTCATGAAACAAAGCCAAACTCGGCAAACCTAGTTCTACTCTTCAAGAAGTTCCAGTAGTATTCACCGAACTACACCTTCAGGTCACTTTGTCAAGTCCGGGGGTAAGGTCTCATCATAACTAACATAACGCACACAATCTCGGCACACCTAGTTCTGCTCGTCGAGGAGTTCCAATAGCATCTGCTATTGGAACCGAAGTACACCTTCAGGTTACTCCATAAAGTCCAAGACGTATAAGTGTATATTTATATATAAATCCTATGTACTTTTAGCGAAACAAAATAATGTGATAAAAATCTGTGATTATAAAAATAATAACCTCGGTACGTGTATCAAATTTAGTTTTTGGAATATTTTGTATTTCTACAGCGATAGATATTTTTGCTACCTATTACCGCTGCTGCTGTAAGCAGACGATATAGTCACTCCACTCACGACGGCAATCGGGCCTGAAGTGCGAGTGAGCTGTGAACCAAATTGTATTTAGTAAAATTAATTATTACAAGGCTGCTCAAAACACCGAAAATTTCGGCATTTCTCAGCCAAAAAAAAATAATTATAGCTAAACGAATCAAAATTATATGCCATTTACTTTCTATGGATTCCCACATGATAGATGAAGAGTTCAAAAGTTATCGTGTTTACCGCTCCATGCGGACTTGATAAATCTACACCACAAGCCAATAAAACCACTATTTATGTAAAAATAGCAATTAATTAATTTAAAAAAAATAAGTTCAACAATCGTTTTAGCTTGATGTTACTGAATTTCGTATAGTAAGTTTAAGAACCGCATACTATTTTTACTGGAAACGAGGCATTCCATCTTAGGAGGTGACAACGCATCGGATTTTTGATTCTTGATCGATATATGTAGATGTCTATGAACTACATCATACTCTAAATTCACTAAATAACTATAAGCAAAGGTGCAATACAATATTGACATGGTAGTAGATTACAATATGTTGTTGATAAGAAAGGAAATTCTTATATCTTAAGTCGGTAAAATATTAATTTACACGCTAATATTGCACCTAACATATACAAAGGCTACACAAGCTATAACTGAAGAACGAGATGCATTTAACTGGTCAGGCAACTGCGGATGCCGTGATCTCGTAAATTATAGTCCAGGTCTATCAGATACGTCTGGCGGCAGTATAATTGCTTTGTTTGCATCGCCTGCCCTTGCTCATATAAAATAATTTGTTACTTTTAAATTCATTATACCTACTATATATTGTTGACGTCGACGAACTATACCACGTGTCTTAAAGGATTTATTTTAAAATATACAATAAGAGCCGTGGTAGCTCGGATGGTTAGCGCTTGCTGTAAGCTTCACAGTACTCGAGCAACCTGGATTCGATCCCCGCCGGCACCAATAAAATTGTTAATTGCAATTTTAAGTGCTGATTTACCACGTGCTCGGCGGTGAAGGAAAACATCGTGAGGAAACCTGCATGTCTGAGAAATAAGAAAAAAATATATTTCGAAGAGATGTGAAGTTCGCCAACACGCATTGGGGCAGCGCGGCGGACATTTCCTTGCCCTAAAACCCTCTCAGAAATGAGAGGAGGCCTGTGCCCAGCAGTGGGACGTAAATAGGCTGCAACTTCACTTCTTTGACTTTTATAGAATAAAGGTGACAAAAGAGCGTACAGTCCACCTGATGTTAAGTGGATGCTGTGGCTCATATACATCTTACTACAATTAATCTTAATTAAGAATCAAAATGCAGTTGTGTTGTCACCCCTGCAGATTAAGATGGACCACTAGAAAGGGTCTCCGGTTCTCTACACTCACCATAGAAACAGAAATACAGCAGCATTAAGCTGCCATTTTACGTTGGTATTCTGTAATAGCGTGGTCCTACCCCGGTCTAGACGATCCATTCGCACTACAACCATAATATAACTTTAGTATTGCTCTACCACATAGAAATTATTTACATAAGTTTAATAAATTATTTATATGATTAAATTTATATAAACTATTTATATTTATAAGTGTTATGGCTAAAGATCTTGCTTTATGATATGTAGTAGTTGAAGGAGTCCTAAGTTAAGTAGTGCATTTGTCACTTTTCTGTTCGTTAACACAAATCGTTAACCGAAATAATAATCTTGTCAAAAATTCTATGTTCTAAAGTCAACTTTACCATGGACCGCATCATTAGTGCTAATAAAACCTTTATTTCATCAAAACATATTCAAAGTTGGGTCTGAAAAGAGGGTTTTTTGTTCGTTTACACAAGTCTGCGACTATGGAAGCATTCCTGCCTTTGATTTAAAACATGGAAGCGGTTTTTGTGAGCGCGGGAGATAAACTTGTCCGTCTGTAATGAATGATTCACACGTTAAATGGGTCAATTCATTATCTGTGGCCCGATCTGATAAGGAATCATTATATATTGTTTTTATTTGTATTTTAGTTTGTTTTATTCGACGGCGTTACATTCCGATTGGGCCCGAGAACGCGAAGCAAGTGTGCTCAAAACGATCAACTGTGCTCAGAAATATTTTCGAAACTATAGTTTTATGATTAAACAGTCACTGTGACTGTCTCGTTCGTCTAGTGGTCGTAACTGTGACTACCGATCATGAGGCTCCAGGTTTAAACCTGGGTCTCTCTGCCAAAATAAGTAGACGGTATCTCACCTCCGTGCCTTGCAAAGCACGTGAAACCGTTGGTCCTGCGCCTGATCTCTCTCCAGTCGTGTTGAATTCCCGCCCCATCGGGCTATGAGAGTGAGGGAATAGAGAGTGCACCTCTATTTGTGCATATATTCGTGCACTACTATAACTTTATATTACGCAAATGGTTGGTCTACAGTGAGACTAGCCGCTGTGACCGGAATTCGATCTGTAGGATATTATTATGATTCAACAACTAGAAGCTTACAATCCTGACCGGTGCGTCATAACGCAGGCTGTTTTTTCTTGATCAAGTATTATATTTATATAATACTAGCTGGTTCAAGGCGCGTTGTAGTCGTAGAAAAATAATTGTGGAAATGTCTTTTTAAATTTGGAAGGATTGTATTGTTTAATTAGGAATGATAATAAATTCACTGAGGTTGAATGATATATACTTTCAAATTCATTTATCGGTAGGATACGCGCGCCACATACTGTAATTTAATTGTATTATGCCTTTAACGAATATAAGATTACCATTTAGGAATGACGAACACATACAATCATCATACAGCCCTTCACAAGTCCACTGCTGAAAATAGGCTTACCGCAAGTAATGCCACAAAGCACGGCCCTGAGCTACCTGCATCCATCGACGTCCTGCATATCTTACCGTCGTCACTCCATCTATTGGGTGGCCGTCCAGCACATGGCCTGCCGGTACGAAGCTATCACTCAAGAACCTTTCTTCCCAACGGTTGTCGGTTCTTCGAGTTATATGCCTAGCCCATTGCCACTTCAGCTTAATAATCCGATGGGCTATGTCGGTTACTCTGGTCCTACTGTGGACATCCTCATTTTTAAGTCTGTCACGCAGAGAAACCCCGAGCATAGTACTGTCCATACCTTAGACCTTATCACTTACAATAAAGATCTTTAATTTCTTCCCTTAGATATTGTTTCATTTAGTTCAAATATTACAGGCATAAATATGGGATTTGGCAATAAAAAATATCTTGCATAAAAAAATAATGCCGCATCCAAGCTATACCGCATCCTCAAATCAACCTGTTCCCAGAATGAAGTACAGTGGTTGTCGCTTAGTGTCGGTCTCGGGTTGAAACAAAAAAAAACGCGTTAGCTCGCCAGGGGGCGCCGACTGTCGCACTAGATGAGCCAATATACAAGCGCAGTTCAGTCTTCCTTTACATGATTATGTAGTCGTACGAATAACTTTGTCGAGCCAACGAAAACTTTAAAAAAAATTCTCTATGGTAAATGGTCGCTGAGGTGATGATGATCTGATTAAACTATATGAAGTAAGGTGATGGATGTAAGTAGCTCAGGACCGTCATTTGTGGCATTTCTTAGGGGAGACCTATGTTCACCAGTGGATTTGTGAAAGGCTGTAACGATAATGATGATAAACGGTCGTTTTGGCCCCCACATCTTCTATCCCCTCCTCCCAGATATTAGTGTATATTGAAAAGAACTTATAATTCTTCTTTATAGCGTTATGAAGTTCCAATGAGGGAAGGGGCTTTTACATCGTCCCGTATATACAGACTTATTTTGCATTCACCGACCAAATATGCAGAGAAGGTTCAGAATAAATAATTTAGAGAAACGGTGAAGAAAAATTAATTTATAAAAAATCTTAATAATTCTGTCCTTTTTATCTTTTAAATTCAAAATGCATGGTAATGTATTATTTTAACTGATTTTACTGCGTACGCAGACATTTGTAAGCGTCGATCGGTAGGCAAAAACGTTGTTGTCCATAAATCACATTCAATTTGGGATAGTTCGAAATAAATGTAAAAGTTTTATTTACTCATATTTTTAAAAACTATAATAACGGCATATTATTATTTATGTATTTGAACTTAAGTTTAAAATTCGGCTACTCTTTGAAAAATAACCCTGTATAGCAAATTATATCATCATAACAGCTAATTTAACATAATACATTCAATTCCTTTTTCTTCTTTTTTTACAAGACGTTACCTTTGCACTAAGATTTTCTCCTGTATCGTGGCGGCAGTTTATATACTTCTACTCCTATAAACTTCACAACAACAAGCATCCAGACCAGGATCAATTATTTGTAGGCCATGCAAATAATAGTTCCGTGCGGGATTCAAACCCGCAGCCATTGGCACTGTTCCCCATTGTTAAGCCACTGCGCCGTGAATGAAAACACACAATATTATATAATGTTAATTCAATAACAACAGGACATAAATAAAGGGCTTATAATATGGCCGAGTAATAAAATAGAGCAATGCTGCAGCTATATTAATAGTATAGTTGTAGCACGAATGGGTCGGCTCGACCGGGGAAGTACCACGCTCTCACAGAATGCCAGCGTAAAATAGCAACTTAATGCTGATGTGTTTCGTAAAGTGAGTGCAGAGAACCGGAAACTTTTTACTGGAAAAAAACGCATCTGCATTTTAATTCGCAAACGAAGATAAATGTAGATGATGTCTATGGGCCACATCAACCTTTTACCATCAGATGAACTATAAAGTCTTTCATCACTTCAGTTTTATAAAAACAAATAAACAAATCCAAAAAGTACTGCCACCCATATATAGCATAAATAACGTAGCATCCTCGTCCTTATCATTTTGATTGACTCCTTATACTGTTCTTACTACGGACAATTAATCCACCATAAAATGGCTTCTCTATTTTAAATATTGTTTTGAAATTATTTCGTTACACGTGCTAAAATATTTCATCGGGTTGATTGGCAAACAATATATTTTACTATATTTATTTATCCTTTTTTGCAACAACCTCAACTAGGGGTTACATAGGGCGGACTTATGCCCTATCGCATTCTCAACCAGTCAACGATAAGAAACATGGCATAAATAAAGATGTTAGTAGCTGCAAATTAAGGACCTATTAAGGAATACTAGCGTAAAGTAGCAGCTTAACACTGCTGTGATTTGTATGGTGAGTGTAGGGAATCGGAGACCCTTTTACTGGAAAAGAGGCATTCCATCGTAGTTCTCACGGATAACAACGTATCTGCATTTTGACTCTTTACGAGGATAGATGCAGATGTCTATGGGTCGCAGCAACCATTTACCATCAGGTGGACTTTGTGCTCGTTTGTCACCCTACCCTATAAAAAAAGACAAAAAAACTTCGAAAGATGAACAGTTAAATTAATAAATCCTATTATTATACATATACATCTATAAATATGACACATCAAAACAATACACATAAATATTTTTATATTTATATATATATATATATATATATATATATATATATATATATATATATATACTTAATGTGGAAAAGTAATAACAATAAAATTCAAATAAATAAATAAATCTCTTCCAGCCGTTTTAGATCCACGTCGGAATACCTCGGGGCGCCATCAGCCCTTATCCGTTGACACGATTTCGCCGGTGGTCACCACCTCGGCCCGTGGGTTTATTATACGTTTAGTTCTCTGATAAAGTGGTGCGATACCACTAAACGACGAATCGTTTTATTTGTCCCGCCGGATTTATCGATACCTGGCCAATAATTAACAGAAACAGAAACACAACCTTTTTGTATTGAATATAGATTAAATATTATACCTATTGAAAGTCACTCTTTTGTTTAATTCACCACTGGTCCGGATAATACGCCTGTACTGCCAAGAACCAGCAAGATACAATAAAAATACAACAATTTAACAGTGGTAGAGCCAGGCGGCAGCTTTTGCTGTCGCATGGATGGGCCGGCTTGACCCGGGGTGGTACCACGACCTCACAGAATACCAGCGTGAAGTAGAGGTTTACCTCTGCGTTTCGCTTGGTGAGTGCAGGTGGCCGGAGGCCCTTTTTACTGGGAATGAGGCATTCCATCCTAGTCCTCACGGGTGAAAACGCATCTGTAACAGAGGATAGATGTAGATGTCTATGGGCCGCAGCAACCACTTACCATCAGGTGGACTGTGTGCTCGTTTTTCACCCTTATCCTATAAAAAAAAATAAAAAAAAGATACCAAGCAGGATTTATTTTTTGGAAAAAATAACAATTTACAATCAAATATTTTACACAATTAACAACACAAAACAATTTAGAAATAGCTTGGTAGCGATCATCTCATCTCAACACCGAGCACGTGATATGAACCCGGGTAGTTCGAGTACTGTGAAATTTACGAAGTTTGCATGAAAACGGTTATTATAATATTAAGGAATTTATGGATGATAATAACCCCTGGAGATTAGGTGATCGCCACCAAGCTATTTCTATTTTGTTTTGTGTTGTTAATTGTGTAACATACATGATTGTAAAAACTTTTGCAAAAAAATCCCGCTCGGTTTTACCCAGGACAAGTATTTTCCGAACTAGTGGTAAATTAAACGTAAAAGTGACTTTCAATAAGTATTATTTATAATCTGTCTGAATGAAAGATTTCGTTTCTATATTTACAGCGATCTCTTAGCTACCACGGCTTATCTAACACGTAATACAATATAAAATACTATATGATAATATGTGTACATAAAACATTAAAACCAATATAAAAATTTACGTAGTGGAGCCATGCTGAAGCTATATTAAGCTAGGGTCCCACGGCCTGTTTTGTCACAGGTCAGACCGCGCCAGGCCGGACAACAGGCCGTGGGAACTATCGCATCCGATGAGGCCTGTGGTGGCCTGTTGGCGCCCGTCCGATCCATCGGGAGTCGGTAAGATCAAAGGCGCGGCGCGGCGCGGCGCGACGGCGCCTGTCGCGGCCTGTACGGGCGCGTCTGCGTCGGTTGCAATCGTTCATTTCAACTGCGGTGGCGCTTGGGCGTACATGCTCATGATGGTATGGACGAACGAGCTTATATTCGAGTTTTTAACTCTTTATGAAAATAAACCAGCGCTTTGGAATAGTACGTCGCCTCAACATAAAAACAAGAACGCCTTTTGTTGATGACGACACCCACCAGAGTCGTTTCCTCTGCTTTCTTTTTGCTTGGTTTATAAAACGTTCACCACTGAATAAAACCACAGCGGCTGCACACGCAGCCATGCGCTCCGTATCACTTAACATGTTGGAATGTCAGTCGACAGGCCGCACCAGGCCGGCACACGCCGTGGGAACGCTCAGTGCGGGCCGCGACAGGCCCATACAGGCGGGACAACGCCTGGCGCGGCCTGTCGCCTGGCAGGCCGTGGGACCCTAGCTTTATGGTTGTAGCACGAATGGGCTGGCGCGATCGAGGAAGGACCTCGCTCTCACAGAATACTGGTGTAAAATAGCAGCTAATTACTGCTGTGTTTTGTATGGTAAATGTAGGGAACCGGAGACCCGTTTTACTGGAAATTAGGCATTCCATTTTAGTATTTTTAAGATGTCTACGCGCAACATCAATTAACCACTAAGTAAGTGGACTGTGTGCTCTTTTATCACCCTTATTCTAGGAAAAAAAAATCGCTTGATAACTTACATAATGCAAAAAAGATCCTTAAGGATTTGATCAAACATTTTGTTTTAATGGTTTTTGATTGTTCTTAGAAGTTGAGAAGAAAACCATTTTTTATATAGATTACATTGTATTCTAAAATATAATATGTAACAAATAAGTTAAATGTGGCATCATTTATTTTTAAAAACTTTTATTTAATTCGCTTTCTTCATATGTCTTTCGGGTCTAAATTTTATAATCAATATTTGAAGCCCTTGTTATTGTCTGATTGAGCTAAAATTTGGCACACTTCTGTAACTAACTATAACTGTCCTCCAGAGCAGTCTTTCAGTCACGGCGGCCAGTCTCAACGGAACTAGCCATCTGAGCAGGACAGGACTATAGTGCACGAATGTATGCGAAAATACAGGTCTATATTCTCTCTCTCATTTTCCGATGGGGCGATTTTTTTATAGGATGAGGGCGACAAACGAGCACACAGTCCACCTGATGGTAAGTGGTTGCTGCGGCCCATACACATCTACATTTATCCTCTATTACAAATCAAAATGCAGATGCGTTGTCACCCGTAAGGACTAAGATGGAATGCCTCATTTCCAGTAAAAGGGGTCTCCGGTTCTCTACACTCATCATATGAAACACAGCAGCGTTAAGCTGCTATTTTACCCTGGTATTCTGTGAGAACGTGGTCCTTCCCTGGTCGAGCCGACCCATTCGTGCTACAACTATGCTACTAATATAGCTGCAGCATTGCTCTACCACGTAAAAAGCGTCAGGTAATTCGACAGAACCGGAGAGAGATCAGCCGCAGGACCAACGACTTTACGTGCTTGTTGGAAGCACGGTGGTGAAACACCACCATCTGACTCTGAGTTACTACTGAGATTTTGTTGATAGAAAAAAAACAAAAGTGATTTTGGGCTGACCTGGAGTTTGAGCCCGGGACCTCATGAGCAGCAAACGGGTTAGCGACCACTAAACCAATGAGGTAATCAATGCAATAATATGTTACCATTGAGCTGATCTAATAATGGACCCGACTGCTGGACATAATTTGATAGCCGGCAAAGCTTGTTTTTATTGCATAGGGTGGGTTTTAACGTACGGATTCCATAAAGGTATTTGAAGTTGTAACCGTTACTTTATGTGAAAAACACTGATAAACTTGCAACTTGTATCTATACATCTACACAAATAAATAAAATTGAATTGCCTATTAGTAATGTTAAAATGACAGCACGTATTATATGGTACTTATAACAAAAAAACAATTTTCGAAATTTTTGTCTGTCTGTCTGTCTCTTTGTTCCGGCTAATCTCCGAAACGCTGTACCGATTTTGACGGGGCTTTCTATAATGAGTAACTTAGGCTACTTTTATTTAAAAAAAAGAATTAGGGTACCGCGCAAAAAAATTAAAACCCATGAAATGTAATCTTAATTAATTCACGCGGAAGGCGTCGCTGGGAACAGATAGTTTATAACATAAGTAAATACCGTATAATCTGAGTAAGTAATGCTCTTATTTTATGTAGGCTGTAAAGTTGCTTTGTGTATAACGATATATATATATATATATGTGTAAGAATATCCACTACCCTTTATCGTCCATTGTAACAGTGGTAGAGCCACGCGGCAGCTTTTGCTGTCGCACGGATGAGCTGGCTCGAACCGGGGTGGTACCACGACCTCACAGAAAACCAGCGTGATGTAGAGGTTTACCTCTGCGTTTCGCTCGGTGAGTGCAGGTGGCCGGAGGCCCTTTTTACTGGAAATGAGGCATTCCATCTTAGTCCTCACGGGTGACAACGCATCTGCATTTTGATTTGCAAACGAGGATAGATGTAGATGTCTATGGGCCGCAGCAACCACTTACCATCAGGTGGACTGTGTGCTCGTTTGTCACCCTTATCCTATAAAAAAAGAGATAGTTTATAACATAAGTAAATACCGTATAATCTGAGTAAGTAATGCTCTTATTTTATGTAGGCTGTAAAATTACGTTGCGTATAACGATACCTATATGTCAGGTTGTTTGTCGCCCATTATGCTGGTATTAAATAAAAAAAGATACAGTTTACCGATTTAATGGGATTACATGTATTTAACCGTGTAGAGCCGGTGTAAGAATATCCACTACCTATTAGATATCGTAAGAGGCGATATAGGGAAACTGAAACAGGTGAATGGCAGCAGCACCTTCCAGATAACAAATATAATTATATAAATATTATCTGTGGTTGCCAACCTGCTTGACAAGCGTGACTACTATGACATAGTTAGCAAATATGAGGCAATCTGTGTTCAGCTTGATATATATGTACTACGTACTCGATTTCAAATTCCGAACATTGACTATATTCAACTGAATTGTACTGCAATCCGTACACTAAACTAAATATTGCGTAAATTGAAAATTTGTGAATTCCATAAGATAGTTATTATTACATTTTATTTAAAAATATGTTTGTTTAGATTAAAATAAGAGTATTTTATATTAAATTCTTATATATATATATTTTATATTAATATCTTATTTTATATTAAACTAAAACCCTCTCAGAAATGAGACGAGGCCTGTGCCCATCAGTGGGACGTAAATACGCTGCAACTTCACTTTACTTTATATTAAAGTACTCTTCGCGCATACGCGACTTTATCTCCCTCGCATGCGCGAAGACATAGAGTAGCGCACAAGTTTTGTTTGGAATAGCTTCTATATATGTTATGATATTCATTACATCATATATATATATGATGTAATGAATGGATTGGGTGTTATGTAAAAAAGGACTGAGAGATGTAGGGTCGACACAATTTCCTAGAGAGCGCTTATCCTCTTATTTAAGAGGCGTCTTTGTACCCAAATCACGAAATGAAATGTCCATCCCGAGCGAACAATGATACGTCACGGCGCAGACAATGATCCGCTTGAATTGTACGACAGACAGGCAGACGAATAATCGACTATTGTTACGAATTTTAATGTACATCTCTGTATTGTTTCGATTATTTTGTAATCCCGTGGACAAACAACAGATTGGATACAAAGCGTTAATATTTCTGAACGTAATATTTCGTAATCGGGACGATGATGAATGCAACGGATAGATAAACAAAAAAAGAGAAAAATTTTATGCACTATGTAACTTCCACTACTAAGACGTATCCAAAGACCATATGATAAAATCCATCAAGCTGTAAACAGCTTGAAACCCTAAAGGGTACAGAGTGTGCCAAAGAAATTGACATACAACCATACATACATACACTCGAAAAACAATACCCTCCTTCTGGGACAGTCAAAAAACTGGAAATAATATGTCATCCAAGTGTAACCTCTACTTCACGCTGGTATTCTGCGAGGTCGTATACCACCCCGGTTCGAGCCGCCCATCCGTGCAACAGGAAAAGCTGCCGCATGGCTCTACCACTGTTAATGCTGCTGTGTTTCATATGATTTTTTATAGGAGAGGGGCAAACGAGCATGTGGCTCATCTGATGGTAAGTGACTACCGCCGCTCATGAACAACTGCAACACCAGGGGAACCAGGGGAATTGCACATGCGTTGCCGGCCTTTAAATGAGTGTAGAAAACCGGAGACCCTTTTTACTGGAAACGAGGCATTCTATCTTAGTCCTCAGGGGTGACATCGCATCTTCATTTTGTTTCTTAATCGAGGATAGATGTAGATGTCTATGGGCTACAGCATCCATAATAGTATAATTGCAGCATAAAATAAAATCTTTCTGAAAGCCTGCGGCATAGTGCTCCTAAAATCAATTCACATTAAAATTTTTCTACCGACTTCAAATAGGATTAAATTAACAGTGGTAGAGCCACGCGGCAGCTTTTGCTGTCGCACGGATGGGCCGGCTCGAACCGGGGTGGTACCACGACCTCACAGAAAACCAGCGTGAAGTAGAGGTTTACCTCTGCGTTTCGCTTGGTGAGTGCAGGTGGCCGGAGGCCCTTATTACTGGAAATGAGGCATTTTATCTTAGTCCTCACGGGTGACAACGCATCTACATTTTGATTTGTAATAGAGGATAGATGTAGATGTCTGTGGGCCGCAGCAACCACTTACCATCAGGTGGACTATGTGCTCGTTTGTCACACTTATCCTATAAAAAAAATACTCTCCTTCTGGGGCAGTCAAAAAATTGGAAATAATTAGTCATCCAAGTGTAATTGGTATTCTTATTAATATAGCTAATATTATGACATGATGATTGCTGTCGACACACAGCAGTTAGCGACGCGCAATGTGAACGACTAACTTAAAGTATTTTTGTTTTATTAAAAGGAGGGACAAAGGTATTGGGTCTGGACGATGTTTAATACATGATAAAACCATGCTGCAACTATATTATGGTTGTAGCACGAATGGGTCGAATCGACCGGGGAAAGACCACGCCCTCACAGAATACTAACGCAAAATGGCAGCTTAATGCTGCTGTGTTTTTTTTATAGGATAGGATGGTAAACGAGCACACAGTCCACCTGATGGTAAGTGGTTACTGTGACCCATAGACAGATCTACATCTATCCTCAATAAAGACTCAAAATGCAGATGCGTTGTCACCCGCGAGAACTAAGATGGCATGCCTCTTGGAATGTTTCATATGATGAGTGTAGAAAACCGGAGACTCTTTTTACTGGAAACAAGGCATTCCATTTTAGTCCTCAGGGGTGACATCGCATCTTCATTTTGATTCTTAATCGGGGATAGATGTAGATGTCTATGGACAACAGCATCCATAGTAGTATAATAACAGCATAGAATAAAATTTATCTAACAACCAATTCACATTAAAAAAATTCTACCGACTTCAAATAGAAGGAGGTACTCAATTCGACTCTATTTTTTTTATGTTTGTTACCTCATAACTTTTTTGTGGGTAATCCGATTTCGAAGATTTTTTTATTTGAAAACTGGTGCTTTTCATGTGGTCCTTTATAAATTCGATCACGGTCTGACCAATAGTTTTTGACTTATTCTTAACAATTTAGACTGAAGTCGGTTGTACAAAATATTTAATTTAAATTTTTTGAGACTTCGACTTTGACGGCTCCGTGGCGCAGTATCTTAGCAATGAGTAGCAGCATTATGGGCCGCGAGTTCAAATCCCGCACGGAACAAATATTTGTATGGCCTACAATTAATTGTTCCGTGTCTGGATGTTTATCCTTGTTAGCCTTACTCCTTATAACATCATCTATCTGCCAGTGAAAGTCTCGTCAAAATCTGTCTAGCCATATCGGAGATTAACCGGAAAAAACAGACAGACAGAGAGACAAAATAAATTAAAATTGTTTTTGTTAGAAGTACCGCATATACTTTCATTTGCATTTAGTAAAAAGCTGTTATTTTGAAACAATTTCATTTATTTGTACCCATGGTCACTGGGGGCTGAGGTGTTTGACGTCAAGACGTCGTTAAGTAAATATACGCGATAAATCCGTAAAAACAAATTTTATATAAAAGTGTAGTGTTCGCGTAAACATAAGAAATCTATTGCACATAAGCTTTGACGAATATTCCTTATAAAAAACAATGTTTGCTTTTGATATGCTATAAAAATAATGTAGAACCAACACCTATCTTCTGGCAACCAACGCAGAAGATTGCTACCACTTAGTTAACTTGTAAAATTATTAAAACTTAACGTTAGTCCAGTGCCGAGGCCTAAAATAAATGTGGTGCATACACTATCCGGTTTCCGTGCGTCAACCGATTGGCGTCACACTAGGCGGACATGACAACTTACATTTGCATGGGTTTCCGCTCATGAAGGAAACTGACGCTGCGTCACTGTGACCTGTTCTATCACGTCTGTTGGGAAGATTACTCACATCAGTGCTTTATACTCAAAGGGAGCAATTCTTGTTGGGCAGGCGTGATTTGCATTTGTTTTTCATGATCCCTTTCGATGCTGGTTTTGATATTTATTAATAGTTATAAATTATCGGGCAAATTATGAAATGGCGGCGTATCTTGAAGTGTCTAATTCTACGATCAAACTATGTACGTTTCTCGGAAACCGTTCTAACGATTCGGATGAAATTTTGTATTTAGACTAGCTTTTGCCCGCGACTTTGTAAAAGGTTCTAATAGGACTTAAATTGGTTTTTTACGTTAATAATTTTGTTATAACATATAAATTATTATGTTAAAATATTTCATTACTTATAAAATATAACAATATTTATTATAGTGTTGGGATTTAAAGGTTTAAAGATTTTATTATATTTTATAAACACGAAGCCCGATCTTTGATCTATTGAAAGTGACACGGGGGTATTATCTTCTTACAATGAAATCGAAATACCGCACCTACGCAGTATTTCTTAGTAAGTAATATTTTTTGTTTTTCCTTCGGGTGCTAGAATCACTAGGCTACTCTGTGCGCTTACTCTGGAGCATACCTCATACAACTGACCGTGGGAAAAGCAGCTTTCTGTCAGGTCTACTCCCGCTACCTTAAGAGGTTGATCTTGAGCTTTGTTTATGGTTATGGCGAAGCAGACTTTGATAGGAAACCTTTGGTAGATGGGGTATCTTTTTGTATCAAATCAAGAGGAAGTTTAAACGCGGAGTGTGCAGTATGACCTCCTTCCAGCAGAGTGGTGGCAATTCTGGACGATGCGACCGCTAAGGCGATATCACGATTGCCTCTCACTTTCACCAACAGTAAATTTAATAGAAAAATCTTGCCTGTTCCACCAGGAGCATCCAAAAAAAGATAACACCTAGACCTGCCTGGATACTGGAAAGTATTTTATAATAAATATGTCTTTGTCCATTGGTTAGAACGCCTTCATTACTTGACAACAGTTCTGCTAAGGAATTGACATCGTAACTTGTTTCCTTCAGGTAGTCCGATTATTGTGTAAGCCTTCAGACCTTTGAGGTTGAGGCAACCCCTACTGCTATAGGCTTTGTCCCCCTAATGCTAATACAGCTTCTCCTATTATAACTAGATATTTATTGTAGATTTCATCTGCTAGATGTTGATCTATAATGCCACTTGTCATTTGTAGTCTTCTGATAGGCTATCCCTGTATTTTATCCAAAGACTTAGTGCGTCTGTAATTTGACAGAATGCCAGCATTACAAAAAAAAGTTCATGCATTTTAAATGGTGACTCGCATAAGGCTGCTTCCTCTGGGGCAGAATGCCAATGTTTGTCGTCCTCTAGTACGCCAAGCTTCATGCAAGCTAATCGAAAAGTTAGTTGGAAGACACCGTTGACAGTTTTCACGTCATCGAAGGATGATGGACCCCTAACCTTGTGCAGAAGTAAGTGAAGATGGTAACACTCTGTGTTATTCGGGTGAACCGTGTACACTCTACCTAGAATGTGTTCTTTCATTATTCCTGACCAGCCATCTACGGGTGTTCCTCGTTTACTTCTCCAAAATTTATTTTTTTGCCATAATATGAAAGCACTTCTGCGTATAGAAGGGTTTTAGCAAAATCATCTGTTTGACATAAATTAAAAAATGCTACTCGTAACAGTGTCGTCTTCGGTGAGCTATTAACTTTGTTGGCGAGGTTGTCAAAATTAAAAAAGACTCGTTAGCCATTTTCAAGATGGACAGCTAAATGTTTGACTGCGGGAAACCTTACATGTATGGAAATCCCTAAAATCCTCCAACTGCCTCCGAACTACTCAAATAACGCCCGCTCTCATATAATTTAACTTCGAGCTTTTTGTTTGACGTTTGTCTGACGAAAGCCGCCTGATCACTGCCCTTATTGATGTACTTACAAATGTACTTTATCGATTTAACATAACTTCAAGATTCTACATCCATATGTGCCTTAAAAGTCCGTGACTCGTTGGTCTAGTGGTTGTAGTAGTGCGACTGCTGATCATGAGGTCCCGGGTTCGAATCCCGGGTCGGGCCAAAAAATCAGTTATTGAGTTTTTCCTTCAAGAAATTCTCAGTAGGTGCCGGGAGTCAGGAAGTTGGCGGTGTTTCACCCCCGTGCCTCGGAAAGCACGTAAAGCCGTTGGTCCTGCGCCTGATCTCTCTCCGGTCGTGTCGGTTTACCGTCCCATCGGGCTATGAGAGTGAGAGAATAGAGAGTGCACCTGTGCTTGCGCATACACTTGGGCACTATAATCCTGTCCTGCACCGATGGCTGGTCTCCGTTGAGGCTGGCCATCGTGGCGGAAATTCGGTCTGGAGGACATTACTATTATTATTATAAATGTCCGTGACAGAACCTTATTATAAGGGACCACCCACCTATTGTCTATTTCAATGTCTTTTAATATAAGTGTAAAGCAGCCGTCAGCCGAAGATCATCTTCTGTACTGTGGGTAATCATCGTCACCTGTCTGTATATCTCTCAAAAATTATCTGGGATATTGTTTGTTACATTTATCTGCCGACTTCCAAAAAGGAGACGGTACTCAATTCGAGTGTATGTTTTTTTTATGTGACTCATAACTTTGTAAACCGATTTCAATGATTCTTTTTTTATATGAAAGCTGATAGTTCTCGTGTGGTGCCATATGAATTTGTACAAAATTTTTAATTTTAAATTATTATCTTTCATATAGGGAGAATTATTATTAAGGTTCACACATGAACCGTGTATCATATTGTTTTTAATTATGACTTATAAATAGAATCTTCACATGGATTTAGTATCTTAGCGCATATTAGTTCACCCATCATGTTAGGCGAAATACGGTTAACCTTCCACAACGTGTATGTGAGACAGACTCCGTTTCTGCCATTCGGTAGAGAACGTGAAACAACGTACCTCTCCAAATATTTTTCCTTTGGTTAGAAGTACCATTATTTTCTTAACTTTGAATTGAAGAACCTTGGATATTACGTCGTGTCTATCATAACTTTTTTATCTAGGCAAAAGCATCTCCGTGATTTCATCCCATCGAGGATTGCTAAAGAGATTGGAGCGACCGTTGTGGCGCACATACGTCATGGCGTCTTCTGTCCGCTCATGCATATAGCCTTTTGACCCAGGTGATCAGCATCAACGTCCTGTCTCGCTATCGCATCTTGAAAAAGTGTATATAAGTGCCCGCTCTAAGCTGCACCTGATTGTTCCTAATATAACTCAACCTTTCCGTCTCAATTTTCGCAAGTATGTCAACTAAAAACTTGCTAAACTGCAAACGAAATTATAGCAGATGATTATCTTCTTCTTTCCTAATCATTATACGGTAAGAATAAAAACTTACAGCAGATATCATTTTATTAAGCGGTTGCTTGGTCTTAGGGTCGCACTGGGGTATAGAAATGGATTATCCGTCCTCGCCGTAGCAAAACAAAAGTGGTACTGTAATGCATCGTATGAGCGATGGATTTCACTTATTCGATGCAATGTGTTATCATGGCTCTCAATTACAATATCTCGCTTAGAAAATTGCTGTCCAACAATAACTAACGCAACTTCATTTGACGTAGCTTGATTATCTGCCGACTTCCAAAAAGGAGACAGTACTCAATTCGAGCGTATGTTTTTTTTTATGTGTGTTACCTCATAACTTTGTACTGGGCGAACCGATTCCGATGATTCTTTTTTTTATATGAAAGCTGATAGTTTTCGTGTGGTCCCATATGAATTTGATCAAGGTCGGACCAATGGTTATTGAGTTATTCTTAAATAACCTATATTGAAGTCGCTTATATTGAAGTCGGCTGTACAAAATTTTTAATTTTAAATTACGAGTATATCGTCCACTGCCGCCATTGTATTGCCATTTGTAGGCTTTCTTTCAGCATTTATAACAACTTCAAATGTATTTGGCGTAGCAGATACTTTGTCCAGGGCTAGCCTTAACTCTCTTACGTATACATTATGAGCATGCACCATTTCTTGTAGTTGCCTTACCAAGCCAGATTTTACATAAATAAAGTTATTGCATCTCAATTGAACTTCTTTGTCGTCTCACCAACAAATATATCTGTATGAACTGTGGTTCATTCTGGGGTGGTTTAAGCAAACTTCCAACATAATGATACAGTATTTGATATTCGTTGGTCCCAAAACAACAGTATTATCACTATCTTACGCTATGTTACTATCATAACTCAGTCCAGAAAAGGCTTTAGAATTCCAAGAATTTGTAGACCTCTTTCAACTCATGATTTCGTCCTTCATGATTTCGTTCATATCGTAACTGTGATACTCTGTACACTTCAATTTGCTTGCGGATGCATACGCCATACAAAGAACACACCCACCAAGTTTCAGGTATCTACGATCAGCGGTTTAGGCTTTGCGTTGATCCGTAAGTCAGTCATTCAAGACAATTTATATGTATAGATAATGTTTTACTTTTCTAGATAGATGTCACCTGAGAAAATTACAATTTTTTTCTAATGCTGAGTGAAATTCAATCACCCAGTTACTGTATAATATACAAATAAATCTTAAGAGATAAGCGCTCGCTGTAAATTTCACAGTGCGCGAGCAACCCGGGGTCAAACCCCGCGGGCACCTATGAAATTGTTAATTGCAATTTTAAGTACTGATTTACCACGTGCTCGGCGATGAAGGAAAACATCGTTAGGAAACCTGCATGTCTTTTTTTTTATATAGGATAAGAGTGAAAAACGAGCACACAGTCCACCTGATGGTAAGTGGTTGCTGCGGCCCATAGACATCTACATCTATCCTCTGTTACAAATCAAAATGCAGATGCGTTTTCACCCGTGAGGACTAGGATGGAATGCCTCATTTCCAGTAAAAAGGGCCTCCGGCCACCTGCACTCACCAAGCGAAACGCAGAGGTAAACCTCTACTTCACGCTGGTATTCTGTGAGGTCGTGGTACCACCCCGGTTCGAGCCGGCCCATCCATGCGACAGCAAAAGCTGCCGCATGGCTCTACCACTGTTAAAAACTGTTGTCTGAGAAATAAGAAAAAAAATATTTCATTGCGGTAGCGCGGTGGACATTTTCTTGCTCTAAAACCCTCTCAGAAATGAGAAGAGGCCTGTGCCCGGCAGTGAGACCTATAAAGTCTGTAAATTTGAAGTTTAAATATAATATATAGTAGAGAACCGGATACCCTTTTTACTGGAAATGAGGCATTCCATCGTAGTCCACACGGATGAAAACGCATCTGCATTTTGATTTGTGATAGAGGATAGATGTAGATGTCTATGGGCCGCAGCAACCACTAACCATCAGGTGGACTGTGTGCTCGTTTGTCACCCTATCCTATAAAAAAATTATAAAAAATACATATAAAAACTTATAACGACGTACATAATGGCATACGTAGGTACATGTAGATGAGTTCCTTAATACGTACGCTTAACTGTATACTTCGTGGCTTTACGTATTCCCCCCTATGTCCTCAATAGAGCAACGTCAACAAACAGTTCGATAAAGCTCATCGAGTGAGGCCCACGTGCCGCAAGGTGCTCATACTGTGATTAAATCTCCAAATATTAACCTTAAAGCCTCAAAGCACGCCATTGTAGACTTTTTATGTATTCTACAATTTTTTTTCATCCGTCTGTAACAAACAGGTGTAACTGATACGGGTTTTTTTAGTTATATTGATATTTAAATAATGTTGTGAAATAAAAAATGAAAGCTACCTTCGTTCTACACATTTGTACTGTGCTAGCTGGCCAGGCAAAAGTTGTTCTGCCCTTACGGACATCCAATAAAAATCTTTTGATTCTTCTATAAGTAATATTGAGGATCTCTTTTCGTGATAAAAAATATCTCTCAAGTTGGAGCAAGCAATACACATTTACTAAATTTCATTAAAATCCATTAAGCGGTTTCAGAGATTGGCGTGAACGAGCACATAGTCATCTCAAATGCAAATGCGTTGTCACCCCCGAGGAATAAGATGGAATGCCTCGTTCCAGTTAAAAGGGTCTCCGGTTCTCTACACATACCTAACATACGAAACATAGCAGCATTAAACTGCTATTTTACGTAATTTCCTAACACAATACCGAAGGCCGTAAACCTTTTAAAAAGTTAACCATTAAATGTGACAAAGAAAACTGTTAGTCTTATGATACCTAATATTCGGGTAAGTATCCGGGTCAGCTTTACGAGTATTAAGCAACTTCACGCCACTTACGCCTCCGGAGCAACCAAACGCCCGCATTAGTTAGTTCTGCAGTCGCTTTGACGATGCCCCTCGCGGATATTTCAGGCCGAATCATCTCAGCACCGTGAAGAAAAGAAGCGAGTTGTTGTATCACAGCCTTACGCGACGTGATCAGTAAATTCGTTTTAATAATATCACTATTTCTTATTTGCTTAAAGCTTATGGATATTATTATATTACTGGTATAGTTGTAGCACGAATGGGTTGGCTTGACCGGGGAAGGACTACGCTCTCACAGAATATCAGCGTAAAATAGCAGCTTAACACTGCTGTGTTTCGTATGGTGAGGGTAGAGAACCGGAGACCCTTTTTACTGGAAAAGAGGCATTCCATCTTAGCCCTGACTGACGAGGACAGTGTGTTCGTTTGTCACCCTATCATATAAAAAAATCTATTTGATGGTAAGTAGATGTAGCCTCATAGCCATCGACATCTATCCTCGATTAATAATCAAAATGTGGTGTCAACCTGATAACTAAAATGGCATGTCTCACTCATACGAAACGTAGCAACGTTAAGCTACTATTTCACGCTGTATTCAGTGAGAGCGAGGTCCTTCCCCGTCCGAGCCGACCCATTCGTGTTATAACTATAATAAAGCTGATACTAATCTGTTTATAACTAGCAGTGCAATGATTTTTTTCAGACACATTCGTGAACGTGCGCACAAGTACTCACCAAAGTTTCATCGCAATCTGATAAATCGTATAGGAAAGCATAATACGAACAAAAATATTAATTAATTTTGTGTCAGAAACCTCCGCAGGCACGCACTCAACAACTTAATGAAGTTTTATATATAATGTGTATATGTATATATATATTATTTTAAAATGATACGATACTACTAAGTTATGTTTTGGTAACATCAAAATGCTATTATCGTCATAAAATGTCGCCTGTGGCACTCCGGGAATTAAGGCTAACCTAAAGATATCCGCAATAAATAAATTGACAAACATACATAATATGAGTATGTAAATTCATCCAAAAAAACATTACATTCCTTTTAGGGCAGTCAGGTTAAGTAATAAAGAATGAGCCTATTTCCTAATTTCGTTTAAATTAAAGCAAAGACAATATCGAGAATACATCTAAAGACACGTACATTCAGATAACAAAATGCACACCTTAAAATCGATCCGTTCCGAAATTGGTTTTATCACATCAAACTTCCCACGTTCGTTCAACAATGCTTATTTCGCCTAAACAAATAGAACGGACATGATCTTATGACGCCGTACCAAATACTTAACGGTTTATAAATTAGTGGGGTCCGTGGCGGCCGACACCCCGGTGGGCTCTCGCATACCACCGGACAAAATGCCTTTGTATTTTAACTTATTATTGAATTTACACCTCTGCGACAACTTTGCGACTCGGCCATCGGGCCCCCGTATTGTAAGAAAACCGCTTTTGTATCGATAATCGGAAACTATCAATATATCCGGTTTAAGCAGTTTTTTTTGTTGTAACGCTTTTCATAAATGAGTGTATGTACCGAAATATCTAAATACCTTAAATATATTTAAATAAAAATTGTAAAATTGCACTTTTTTTTTATAGGATAAGGGTGACAAATGAACACACAGTCCACCTGATGGTAAGTGGTTGCTGCGGCCCATAGACATCTACATCTATCCTCGTTTGCGAATCAAAATGCAGATGCGTTGTCACCCGTGAGGACTAAGATGGAATGCCTCATTTCCAGTAAAAAGGGCCTCCGGCCACCTGCAATCACCAAGCGAAACGCAGAGGTAAATCTCTACTTCACGCTGGTATTCTGTGAGGTCGTGGTACCACCCCGGTTCGAGCCGGCCCATCCGTGCGACAGCAATTCTGCCGCGTGGCTCTACCACTGTTAAAAATTAGTTTCTGATTGGTTTAAGAAACTAAATAATACAGATACTACAAATGCAATGGTCAGAGTTTTAAATTACCTTGATGTGAACCGCCTTCGTAGTTCTATCACTGCCCCAAGGTTGACTAGTAGATAATGTTTTTAGCATTAAGTCCGCCATTTGATCCTGTACTTATGTGAGGGGTTCAATAAAGTTTAAATAAATAAATAAATGTGCTGACACTATCACTACATTTTTGACTTTACCTTCCTCCAAGTTGACTTGATTAACGGGGATCGAAGTCAGCTAGGTAACATTGTCGTTAAAAATGTGCTCCAGATCGAATTTTTGTCACGGCGACCTGCCTTTAAGGAGACTAGCCAACTACGCAGGACACTCTAATAGTCCGATGGGACACCAAACCGACACGACCGGAGAGAGATCAGGCGCAGGACTGACTGCTTTTTACATGGTTACCGAGGCACGCGGTGAAACACCGCTCATTTCCTTACTCCGAGCTACTACTGTGAATTTCGTGACAGAAAAATTCAATAACTTATTCTCTTTGGCCCGACCCGGGATTCGAACCGAGACCTCATTATCAGCAGTTGCGTTTACTATCACTACACCAACGAGGCATTCAATCGTAGTCAATAACTCCATTTCAAATATCATCGACAAACTCCAGAAGTTGATAAGAAGAGACTCCGACGGAAACAATCTCAAAGCAAACGTAGCATGTCTAAATTTATAACATCATCCAATTAACGTAACGTTACGATTATTTGCAACTGCAATTCCATTGTTGCATCAACTTAGAGGCTGACATAATTACGCATAATACTGCGTCGGGCTATTTGATGTATCGACAGTATTTCATGTCTCATTTCACATTTATAACGCCCAAGTCCTGACAAACAACCATAATTGATGTGCGTCGGTGGGTACAAAAGGTCCTTTAACAGCGTTCACTACCTTTGCGCCCAATTATCCCTTCACCTATCCCTAAAAGCAAACATTTGTCCACGTGGATTGGACGCACTTTAAAAAAAATTAAGCGCTTCTTATACAAGCTATAGTATAGTACTCGTATAGTGAAAATTTACTGGTGTATAGAATTTGAAACAAATTTTAGCAGTACCTTAAAATGTGTTGTTTGATTTGACTATTTTACTATAGGTATGTATATGGGTAGTTATACTATTGTATGGTATGTGTTTAGGCCAAACGGTGTTAATTGAACTGTCAGTGTATATATCTATATAACTGCGCTTCTTATAGACAAGCTCGTGAAGTGAAAATCTACGGGTGTATGAAATTTGAAAAAAATTTTAAACAAACTTTAATATGTTTATGTACAAAGTATGAACAAAGACAATACAGATTATATACTACATATATCACAGGTAAAAGATAACATCGAGAAACCACCTGTATTAGAATCGCTGGATAAAATGAATAAACACGGCGATTAAAAATATCCCACTTAAACATTAATTAACGACGAGAAAACCTGACAGAATAACTGAATCCTCTTATTGTCTTTCTTTTTGAGGTTATTCTACCTCGCTTAAACATTATAATGAAAATTTCGACTTATGTTGATATAATAAAAAAGTCTGTCTTCAAAAATTTTGACGCAAATCGTGAACGCATATAATACGAACATATTACTTTACATCGGATTATATCATGTCGTAAACTCTTCAATCTTGCATCCAAATAATGTTTATCGTCTTTATAAACGTTTGATCCAAAAACGGTTTGGCTTGCTGCGGTACTAGCTATCTGAGCAGCATAAAGCTAGATGGGACATCATGGCACAAGCCAAGATGCCTAGCACAGCTTTGTTGGTGTAATTCACAACAGTAAGCTCTCGTGAACCGTTGGCCGCAGTACTGGCATTTGAAAAGATTTGGATGGCGATGACTTTGTGATTCAAGAACATGCCGACAAACACGGCAGTCTCTAAAAAAATAATACCAATTAGAAATATAGTCAGTTTTTTTTTTAAATATTATACTTACATTATTTAAAGTTTGATTAAGAATTTGTCTTACTAGAATTGACAATTTACCTTGTAACGCTCAACTGATGTCCTTTTATATGATCGTTAAGCTGTGATGCCTTATCAAAAGCTGCCCCGCAAATTTTGCAAACATATTGAGGCTCTACTTTTTCATTTGAATGTGGAAGTTGTAGTAGGGGTAAATAAGAAAAATAGTCAATGGCTGGCATGTAAGACAAAAGCTGCCTTATAGTTTCTGTCGATACTCTTAACAAAGCGAGAACACTGAGAGGCTCCGTATTCGCAGCTTTACTTCTCTTTCCAACCTTTTGCGAACCTAAAGATGATGAATTTTCTTCTGTAATAACAACTTCACTAGGTTTTACTCCCGTATTAACAAAAGAAGCAGTCATTTCTGTTGCTTTTTCTTGTCTTGGTTTTTGAATGCCTGACCCTAAAGAATTATTTCGTGATATTATTTTTTTGTTTCTTACATTAATTTCTTTGTCACTTACGTTATTAATTGTAATATTTGTTAACGTTTTATTTAATTTGATTATTTCACTATTGCTATGTGTATAGGTAGTTACACTATGGTATGGTATGGGCCTAGGCCAAACTGTAGTAATTGAATTGTCAGTGTATATATCTACATTACACTTCTTTAAAAGATCACATGTATCACTTTTTATTTTATGTGTAGAAACCTGTGTAAGTTTATTAGGTAAGGGAATATAATCATCTCTTTTACTTATATTTCTTGTTTTTATTTCGCCAATAAATAAATTTATAGACTTAATCAAATTGTCAATTTTGTTTTCAATATTTGCAAGATTGTTTGGTTTATCAATTTCTAATTCATTTATGCTGTTTTGTGTAGTCGTTCCTTGCGTTCTTATACCGACTTTATTTTTTTCCTGCTGTAATAAATTATTTTCTGTTTGTGAAGCTAATGTGTTTCTGATATTATAAAATATATTTCTTTTACTTAGCCCATTGATTGGTTGACATTTTGCTACATTATTTTGTATCTTATTTATTTTAGTAACCAAATCTATAGGCTTAAAAACTTTCTTAACGTTTGCATTTTCTCTTTCTCGCATAGTTAAACGTCCAAGAGACAATGTAGGGTAACATATTAAGTTAGATTCATAAAAATTACGTTTTTGTAGTAATTTTTTCTTTCTTTCATGATTTTTTTCACATGAAACCTTGTACACGGACATTGGAATATTAATATGGTTTTCATTATCAAACACGTTGCAACATCCATGTTTTTTTCGTAATAAAGTGATAAACCTTTTCCAGTCTCTTTTTTGTTTCTCCTTTTGTATTTCTTGCACTAATTTACACAAATCTTGATTTAAATTCGCGTTATTTTTTAAACTTTTAGACACAAACGAGTCGTTATTAAAACTAACAATTGGTCTGCAATAAGTACTTTTATCAGGCCGTTTTTCCATGTTCGTAAAGTCAATCGATTCTTTTCCAGATAACTGATCAGAACCTAAATTAATTTTTGGGTTATCTACATATCTACCTCGATTTTCAAACTTATCTGCAATTATTCTTTTTATCTGTGATAAATCTGATACATTTGTTTTTATCATTGAGTATAATTGTGAATCAGTGGCTCCTAATTTTTTTCCAAATTCATTGTAATATAGTTTAGTAAGGTCTTCAGTTTCCATACAATTATTCAAAATTAATTCTAGAATCACTATGTTCTGTACAACAAGAGGCGTCGCAATAATGTTTGCCAACAATAAAACTCTTTAAACCATTACCTGTAAAATTACCATAAATGAATCAAAACACTTTTTACGATCAATTTCAGCCGTAAGACGTAGAGGTAATTTTTTCAATAGATCTTTTATTATAATTTGTTACAGTTTTTACATTACAATTTTGACTCTTATTTATCATTTCATTGCACAACGAATTTTAAAAATATATGAGCATTTAATAATTGACACTTGACACTTTTGCTTACTTGACAATTACGGTCACAAATAAAATATATTGATTATATCCTCTTGATAACAGATACAGTAATTTACATTTACAAATTTTATTGTTGCGGGTTAACGTTCTGATTATATCTTTACTCTTTGGTTGCGGGTTGATCATGATATGAACGTTAAAAAAATGCTTGGGCAACAAAGTTATAATTTTAAAGTTGTATAATATAATACAGATGTTTACATTTAATGCTTCGATTCGTGAAACAACATTATTACGGAGTTAAGGACCTTCACGTGATTATTTTACATATGTGTAAATGTGTGTGTGTTTGTGTGCGTGTGTGTGTGTGTGTGTGTGTGTGTGTGTATGTGTGCGTGTGCGTGTGCGTGTGCGTGTGCGTGTGCGTGTGCGTGTGCGTGTGCGTGTGCGTGTGCGTGTGTGTGTGTGTGTGTGTGTGTGTGTGTGTGTGTGTGTGTGTGCGCATGTTTTTGTGTGTGAATTTCTTCCGTCAAATGACAGAAATATCTTGAGGCTTCCGAATGATGAGGATATAACCATCTCTTTTATGCAAGACAAAATACCACGATCAGTAACGGAAGATAGAGTCAGACACGAGACGTCCTACGATTTTCAATCGGCTTGCCAAGCGTCACGATTAAGGTATATCCTCCTTATAACGGAAATGGCCTCAGCAGGTCCAGCAGAGGACTTTTACAGACTTTAAAAGAAGAAGGAGAAGAAGAAGTACTACCGTACTATCAGTACAGGAACCCTCACCATCAGGTCAACTGCTATATAACTAACCTAATATTATAAATATAATCTTGGTTTTTTAAATAACTATAAAGCGTACTGAATTATTTTAATCGCAGTGTAAATGTTTTACAAATCATTATTTTTGACCAGCGAAACCTTAAAAATTTGCAAAACAGACCACCCAAAACTCCCTATATAAATTCTTTAACTGCAATTTCAAAATCTAATGGAATGATTCGTTTTGAAATTGGTGTAATCAAAAACGAAATGTGTTTAGGAGTAATTTTTTTGGATACTTAGCAATATTTAATTTAGTGGAAAAAAACAACATTGTGTGGTCTTTTTTATTTTCTTTATCAATCTGTGTATGGTAAATGTTCATTGCTTGACATGGGCGTCTCTTGTTATAAGGAGGAATAGCTTTAATGAGAGCTAATAATCTTCCGCTCACCAGATGTCGCTAGTTGACACTGAGGTGAAGTTTTATGTTAAACAATGTCGTTTAATTGAGTAGTTTTAAATAAAAGTTTATTAGTTTCTAGAGTATTATATTAATACACAAAATTTGGTCTAAAAAAAGTGTTAGTGGTTTGTTCTTTATTTTTTTTTGTATATTTTTAACTCTTATTTTTTAATTTTTCTACTTTTATGAACTTGTTTATATTGTTCATTTATTTTTAATCTAAATAATATAAAGTATAACTAATAGTACAGAAAGAAACATTAACCTTAACATTTTCTAACAAATTAACGTCCCCGCCATGAAATATGTCAAATACTTCCTACACCCCATTTTAAGTGGCGCTTCCCCGGTGGCAGAAAAAGTCGTGAATAACCTCTTTGGCATGTTTGGCAGGCAGATTAACAATGGCGGTATTTGGCCTTTCGCACATTTGACGATTTCTTTTATATTCTACTAAGCCAGCGCTTATCTACGATACCACCTGATGATAAGTGATGATGTAGCCTAAGATGGTGAAGTGCACTGACTTAACAAAAGCCTATTCACTCTTGCCTTGAAGACACCCACACTGTAACGATAATTTGGTTGTAGTATTTTACATCTGGCGTAAATAAATATTTATACCTCCATCCATCGGAAATCAAATGATTTTTTTGACATTTTCATGATCACCTCTTACGGAACAAATTGATAGGTTCTCTTACATCACCACCCCACTCCACGTTTAGTTTCGTGGTTATTAATGAAAAAATGTTATTCAATAAATTTAAATAAATGTCTCCTTGTTGGTGCTCCTCTTAGGCCGCATTCCGATGACACGCACCCGCTACGCGCACGCCACGCGCGTCTGCACCCGCGTCTAACTCGCTTTGAAAGGAGAATGGGATTTTTCTGCCTGAAGTTAACTAATTGGTTTATATTTTGAAAGTGTGAGAACTAATATGGAATGCCATGTTTCCAAAAAGTCTTCGGTTCTCTACACCCACCATACGAAACACAAAACATCGAGCTGCCATTTTACGATGTTATTCTGCGAGAGCGTGATCCTTTCCTGGTCAAACCAACCAATTCGTACTACAACCATAATAAAGCTGAAGCAAGTCTACCATGCCTATACAAGTAATCTATGTAACAGATTCGCATATAACTAATCCAAAACAATTTAAAGATGCGTATCGTAATCAATAAACGAATGAAAATAAAAAGGCAAAGCGCCGACATTATACAACCTATTTAGATAATACATCGTCACAACAGACGCTCGAGCTGTCTTTTTTTTCGTTAATTTTTGAAGTTATGTTTGCATTTTTATTAGTTTCTTCAGTCGAAAGACACGCCCGTGTCTCGTTCGCAGGTTGTTAAGGTATATGCTAATCAGTCCATAGAATATTCATTGAAAAAACCACCCTTATATTTTATTATGTATTGCTTTTACTAATTTTTTTGGTCCTTTGACATTGTCACTTAGTTGTCGCCTTGTCATCTATTACATCGACTTTTTTGAACGCCAATAGATTTTTAAAGTGAGAGTTATTTTTCGAACCCCTTTAAATGTTTAATGGTTTATAGACTGATGATTTAAAAATTAAAACAATAATTATTATGTTACACAAAAGAGAGTCTTTTAGATAAATAATCTAAAATAAAATATGTATTAAATATATTTTATATTAAATAACCTGATTTTATAATACAACTACTTAAGCAAAAGTAATAATATTATAATTTTACATAAAAACTCATCTGGCTTTCCAAGCGATTTCCCCTCGACTATATTTCAATAGTGATTCAATTACCCCACAGTCAAAGCATAAAAAGTCTTGTAAACAGCTCCAAATGAGAGTATAAAGGACGCCCTTCAAAGGGTCACCTTATAAAGTAGATGCCTCAGAAATTTACCCTGCGTTACCCCACATACCCAATGAACTTCTCTTTAAATTGTTCATAGCAATGACTATACCCATTTGTATATTTTACATTACTTTCATAAAGTACACGTAGGAAACATCACTTAAAACAAGAGCTTCGATGGATTTGTTGAATTAGATCGCGATCGATTGTATCAAACGCTTTAGGTAAGGTGAGCCCAGACGTAGCCGTTATGCCAAGGTGAAGGTCGAGGCTCGGAGACTTGCTGGGACGTTGCCATGGAGAAGTCTCCCGCGTACACTCATTGCTAATCATTACGGTATTCAGTTTTAAAAATTAGAGCATCGTATTTCAACTATAATTCAATCAAATAAGCATTCTAATGGTTTGTTTACCCGACCTGTTATTTATTTCAGAAAATTTGAAATTATTTGAAAGAATGGGTCGTTAACCGACACTGATATTATTGTGTTTAAATGTGAAAATTACATAAGTCTATAGAACATATCAAGCATATAGCTAGCAAAATCTGCTGCTGAACATAGGCCTCCCCCATAGATTGTTTTATTAAAAAGATAATTCTCACAGATGCCACACGAGGCGGAGACGCTAATACCAATCTTCTGGTTTATTTTCCTCTGTCGTCTCGGTAGTTATATATTTAGAACATACCATGATAATTATATCGATATAAAAACAAAGTTTAGCTTGAAAGTGGCTATTACTACTCACGCAAAAGTTGTAGGCTGGCGTGGTATAAGCATATTTTGCGAAGGGTAGAAAATCATGTTACAATAAGAGTGTTGGATTAGATGGCGAATGGATATAAGAGTAGAAAGTGGCCTAAGAAAAAATAGAGGCTTTGTGAGGGATATATGCGCAAGGAAGGAGTGATTGAGGAAATGGCGACTGATAGAGAATGGAAGAGGAAGACATACATACATTTTTATACGTAGTAGAGCCATGCTGCAGCTATATTATACGAGTATATTAGTTGTGTCACAAATGAAGGGAAGGACTACGCTCTCACAGAATAACAGTGCAGCGTAGCAGATTAACGCTGGTGTACTACGTATGGTGTAGAAAACCGGACACCCTATTCACTGAAAACGAGACATTCCATCTTAGTCCTCGCGGCTGATAACGCATTTGATTCGTAACCGAGAATAAATGTGAATATCTATGGGCCACAGAAACCATTTACCATCGGGTACGCAAAATCATAAGTAAGCATTAAGCTTTGACGTGACTGATCCACGCTCCTACTCAATTAAGACTACAGCATGAGTCGACTTGACCAGGAAAGGGGCACGTTCTTACAAAAATATATAAGCAATAGGTTGTTATGAATAAGTGGAGACATCTTTTACAGATTTGATTAGCGATCGTACTCCCAGACGTCTCACACGTTTAGTCTCTATCGCCAGTCAGGACATTATACCGTCTGGCGTAAACAAGATGACTATAATGCCTTTTATCTTTCTGCGGTTTTACATTATTGCTTCTTACGGCACCCAAAGACGTAGTAGGGTGATAAATGTCCATATCCTTTATGCTACTATATTCTCCTTATAAATAGACCGCTAGTATCAATTGCGGTTTGTAGTTTATAATGGAAAATCCTCACCTATCAATAAAATATATAATAAAAAACATGATTGTCATACTAATATTATTTAATAGGATAGGGTGACAAACGAGCACACAGTCCACCTGATGGTAAAAGGTTGCTGTGGCCCATAGACATCTACATCTATCCTCGTTTGCGAATCAAAATGCAGATGTATTGCCACCTGTGAGGACTAAGATGGAATGCCTCTTTTCCAGTAAAAAGGGTCTCCGGTTCTCTACACACACCATACGAAACACTGCAGTGTTAAGCTGCTATTTAATGCTGGTATTTTGTGAGAGCGTAGTCCTTCCCCGGGCGTGCCGACCCATTCGTGCTACAACTATACTACTAATATAGCTGCAGCATGGCTCTACCACGTATAAATATAGTTATCTTTATACCGACCTTTTTTGGCAACGGCTGCTGCGGTTTATTTATTCACAGCATACCACTACTATGTAAATGTGTATAATAAAAGGGCGATCAAAAAGAAATGCAAAGAAAGAATTTTTTTTTGTTCCACAAATAATTTTCAGCTTGCTAGAGCTCTATAAAGCAAAAAGTTTCTTCATTGGTCATTGTTACTGCCATTTTGTAGACACTAGTTACGATGCGTGAATATAAAGTTTAAATCAGGTGCGTGTGATCATTCTGGGAGCTTGTAGCAAACTAAACGTGCGCCCAACGTGTGGATACAGTGGTCAATACTCTGCCACAACCCTTTGATCTTTTGTAAAAAACCGACACCACACGGATCTCGCGTCAAATTGTGGGCCATCATTCCAATACATACAAAGTGAAGCACAAACTCCCGCTCTACACGATAGCCATCGGTATTGGCCAACACATTCATCACTATGTTGGCCAACGTAAAGAGCCGCCTTAAAGGGTACACAGAGCCAGTATGATTACAGGCTGTGATACATTCCAACTTAGTTCTCAGAGGGGACAACGCATCTGTAATCGTATTTGTTTAAAGATGATTGCTGGTGCACTTGCACTTACCATCGCGTGGACTATGAGTGAGTTTGTCCCTATTATAGATAGGTATTCAGGCTCAGAAGGGCTAGAACGCAGAGCCGTTAAGCCAGTTTAATAAGAAAAAAGATAGGTACTAAATTAGATGAGAAAATTCTAGTTTTTTTTTTATATGATAAGGGTGACAAACGAGCACACAGTCCACCTGATGGTAAGTGGTTGCTGCGGTCCATAGACATCTACATCTATCCTCTATTACAAATCAAAATGTAGATGCGTTGTCACCCGTGAGGACTAAGATGGAATGCCTCATTTCCAGTAAAAAGGGCCTCCGGCCACCTGCACTCACCAAGCGAAACGCAGAGGTAAACCTCTACTTCACGCTGGTTTTCTGTGAGGTCGTGGTACCACCCCGGTTCGAGCCGGCCCATCCGTGCGACAGCAAAACCTGCCGCGTGGCTCTACCACTGTTAAAAACTGTTTGTCAAAACATAAAAAGATAAATCCCTTTCTTACGTGGTAGAGCCATGCTGTAGCTATAATGTGGTTGCAGCACGAATGGGTCGGCTCGACCGGGGAAGGACCACGCTCTCACAGAATACCATCGTAGAATAGCAGCTCAATGCTGCTGTGTTTCGTATGGTGAGTGTAGAGAACCGGAGACTCTTTTTCCTGGAAACGAGGCATTACATCTCAGTCCTCAGGGGTAGCGGCGCATTTGCGTTTTGATTCTTAATTGAGTATTAATGTAGATGTCTATGGGTCACAGCATCCACTTACCATCACGTGGACTATGTGCTCGTTTGTAACCTTTATTGTATAAAAAAAAAACCATAACAAAAATATAACAAAACAAATTTAAAAATTAAAAACGATTCCTTTGAATGGTGCACAGCGTGTATTTAGAGGCGCGATAGCAGAATATAACGTATCTATGGCATTGTGAAGACATAATGATTGTCTACATGCTTACGCGATTGTGCTCCGAACTCACGGAATGCTTTATTCCTCTTGATCTTATTATTCATAGGTAAGTATTATTGTATCGCAGCCGGTTTTTGGGTTCTTTGTGCGGGGATGATATTTAAATGGAATTTATAACACGTAAGAACAAGTTAGCACGCCGTCGAACGTTTTGGATGCAAACTAAATAAAAGCAAAATTTCTTCGTATTACTATTCGTATTACTAGTACAAGTAAATTGTTAGAACAAAAGTAATTTTACGGATTTTACCGGTTATTTTTAAATTAGATTTTATTCTTAAGTAAATTATTATTAAAAATATCTAACAGTGATTTCCTTCCTATAAACTAAATAGGTTTATGTGATATTTCGTTTTATAGAAATTAGATGAACACGAAAGTGTTTAGGACATGTGGCAAGAATGAATAAGGAAATAGTGTCAAGGCAAATGTATCTCATAGAAGTGGCAGATTGGACAAAGGACGCCCTTGACAGAAGTATAGCGAACAAATTTGGCGATAAATTGAAGATGGGCCAAATTAAGAGCGGCTCTCTTATGTGAAGTTATATTGATGTGAAAGAAGCGAGAGATGTGACTCAGAATCATGTCAAAAGAAAGTCCGTAGTCTTTGACTACCCCTTTAAGTGACGGGTGTGAGAATTTATGTATGTATACAAACGCGCTTAAAAGAACATATATATCTGACATAAGACACCGACGCTCCGGAAAGTCTACAGTTTGTGATCATATTCTAGACGGCCACCGCCAATACAATAGGTTTGATAGACCACGAATCCTCGCGAAAGAACATCGATTCCTAACAAGTATGATATTGAAATTGAGGTTATTGAAATATAAAGAAAACATCCTAATTTCAATACAGAAGGGGACTGGGTACCACCTGATCCTGTAATTAATAAAATTAAAACTAAACCCAAGAAATCACTGTAAGAATTCAAGACACAGTAAGTTCATTCTGCGTAGATCGCACCAAAAGTAATATTTAAAAAGCTGAAGGTACTCCGGGTCAATTTTGACATCAGGACGTCAATCAGCTCAGTCCCGTCACCATGGGTGCTGCAAAGCACCTGAAACGGCGGGAATTAAAAATAAATTGTAATAAATGTGATAAAATCCGTAAGAGTAATTTTATTCGATGTGTAGTATTCGCGTAAACATAAGAAATCACTATTCTTGTATACATATAAAACATGTTGAGTGTTATTAAATTCAAAAATAAATACTTCTCAAAAGCGAAGAGAACCCATTTGTTACTACACAGAACCATCTATGTCAGTATTTTTTTAATCTTATGTGAGGAATGTAAAGTTGTGGAGATTACGATGGCTGTCGGCGGCACAAAGTCGATGGCACCGCTGCTGGTTTCTATAGCATCTATTGTTGAAATACTGTCGTCAATTTCTGACTCCAATGAATACCTTTTATTGGATGAAATAAAACTTTAGTTTTGTAAATATTTGAATTTTTCCTAAAATTTGTTTAATATAGCAAAGAATTTTGTCTTTTATTAAAGTTATAAAAGCAAGTCATGGCTTTATAAGAAGATAGCTAGTCTATAATGCTTGATATGCAAGGATACAAGAGGGAATCAGGTCACGGCTAGACAAAGTGCTTAACTTAGTTTTATAAAAAATATAAAATACCTTACTCTTGTGTTTTTATTGAATAAGAGTGACAAACGAGCACAAAGTCAACCTCATGGTAAGTAGGTGCTATGGCCTATCAATATCTACATCTACCCTCGATTAAATGTCTATGGTTGAACGTGTGAGTCTCACACTACAGGCAGTCTCCAAATAGGGCGATGTCAATCTCGTGAGATTTAACGCCTCCAAAACACAAGCGTGTCTTTTCACCGCTAAAAGGAGCCCGCTCACCATGGCTCCTACTTTCCGGAATGTATCTTTGGAGTACACTGACCGCCTTCAGTTGTTAGGGGTGGAATTTTCTTCGAACCTACACTATGGGTGGTTCATTGAGTCCATAGCCAAAGCAGCCGCAAAGAAACTTAGTGTCCTTGCAAGGGTGCGGCGATACTTCACGCTAGGATCTTCTTACCTTATATAAAGCGCAAGTCCGGTCGTGCATGGAGTACTGCTGTCACATATGGGCTGGTGCTGCAAAATGCCACCTGACAGCGTTGGACTCTGTGGGGAGACGTGCTAAGAGGCTTATTGGTGACCCTAATTTGGTTAAACCAATCTTGTCAGCCTCGAGCACATGCGCAGAGTAACCAGTCTCTCAGTATTCTATAGGATGCATTTCGGTGAGTGTGCGCTGGAATTACGCGCCTTAATTCCTCCCTCTCCTTTCCATCATCGGACAACCAGGCGATCGGGGGAATCGGGATTCATCCCTTTGTTGTGGATATTCTACGCATTAGAGCCAAATGGTTTGCTTCGTCTTTTGTAATGCGTACAGCAAAGGAGTGGAATAATTTGCCGGCGTCTATCTTTCCGTCCGAATACAGTCTGGGCGTCTTCAAGCTAAGAGTGAATAGGTTTTTGTTACGCTAAGAAGGTGCGATTTACCATCTAAGGCTGCGTCACCACTTACCACCGGGTAGGATTGTGGTCAAGCACTGGCTTATAATAAGTAAAAAAGAATTAAGTATCAAAGTGCAAATGCGTTGTAACCTCAGAGTACTAAGACGGAATGCCTCGTTTCCAGTAATAGGGTCTCCGGTATTATACACTCACCATACGAAACACAGCAGCATCAAGCTGCTATTTTATTTTTTGTTTAACTTTAACAGTTAAAATTACAGACTAAAAACACACTGCTGGGCACAAGCCTCTTCTCCTTTTTGAGGGGGTTTTAGGGCAATATCCGCCGCGCTGGCATAATGCGTGTCTTCTTCACGTGTCTTCAAAATATTTTTTTCATATTTCTAAGACATGCAGGTTTCCTCACGATGTTTTACTTCACCGCCAAGCACGTATCAAATCAGTACTTCAAAATGAAATTACCAATTTCAATGTTGCCGGTGGGAATCGAACCCATGTTGCTCGCGTACTGTGAAATTTACAGCGAGCGCTTAGCCCCTGAGTTACGGCATTTTTTATGATATCTAATAATAATTCATTTATTGCAGACCAATTATCCATATTTATTAAAAAATTATAATGTAAATACATAGAAGAAAATTAAAATTACAATTAAAATACTACTCTAGGTCGTGGCATATCCTTCTTATTTCTTTCTATATCTGTCTTTAACGCCAAATTGGCCTTGGCCGGTACGTATGACCGTGCAACAAGTTCTGTGAGTACAATGTAGCCCAATAGCATCGCGGTAACTGAGTCCATACAACTTCTGTGTCGAAGAGCCATGCTGCAGCTAAATGACAGTTGTAGCACGAATGGGTAGACTAAATCGGGGAAAGATCACGCCCTCACAGAATACCTGCGTGAAATAGCAGTTTGATAATGAACCTTGGGGGCACAGCGCATCTGCAATTGATTCTTTAAACGTCTCTTATACACTTTATATGTGGTAGAGCCATGCTGCAGCTATATTAATTGTATAGTTGTAGCACGAATGGTTAGGCTCGACTAGGGAAGGACCACGCTCTCACAGAATACCAACGTAAAATAGCAGCTTAACACTGCTGTTTCATATGGTGAGTGTAGAGAACCGGATACCCTTTATACTTGAGAAGAGGCATTCCATCTTAGTCCTCACGGGTAACAACGCATCTACATTTTGATTCTTTATTGAGGATAGATGTAGATGTCTATGAGTCACAGCATCCACTTACCATCGGGTGGGCTGTGTGCACGTTTGTCTTCCTTGTTATTCAAAAAACAACACCACAATAGTATTAAAAAAGAAATATAAAATTAGCGCAAATTCTATTTTAAACCAGAACAAATAAAATTTAAACTAATATTGATATACCTTTTGTTGACATCTAGATAAAACGTATGCTCGTATGAATGTTCGTTGTCACCTGCGTACTGTGGTTGTTGAAACAAATGGAAAACCATGATACCTATCGCAAACAAAGTTATCGACTATTTGATAAGATTAACGAAATCTTGAAGAAAACTCCCACGGCACGGTAACGACATTCCGTGGATGTGTTTTGTTTGAACAGCGATTGTTTCTAGGTTTATACGGGGCTGTCCCAGAACGATAACGTGCGATACGTTGTCCCCACTCTAGGATTTTATCTTGTATCTTGGAAGCAGTTTACATACATATATTTCACAAGGACGAACATCCAGACCGGGATCAATTAGTAGGCCATACAAATACATGTTCCGTGTGGTACTCGAACTCATTGCCTTCAGAGCTGCAACGCATTTATAATCCACTTCGCCACGGAGCCGTCCTATTCCTTTATAACATTTATCTGCTAATAACTTATTAAATTTGGTAAATTGTCCCTTTGTAAACAGAATCAGAGAAACGGCTGATAAGTAGGTTTTAATTGGATTCGGTTTTATTTTAGTAGATAGTCTATATTTATAGTAACTGCTGAACTGGTCTCCCTCGCTTTAAGACAACTCGGCGTAATGATCCTTGGTGGATTGTTGCTCGCAGAAAATAAATAATCCTCTTAAAGTGCCCTTAAAGGGAGTCGAGGTCATATTAACAATGGTGTTTCCAAAAGGTAATAAAAAAGTAAATCCTTTTTAAATAAAACGGGTTCAAAACACGAGGTACGTTTTAGGCGGCCGAATTAAATCGAGAGGTATGTTGAAATTTTAATGGATTTTCTGAGGCGCCACGCCCACTGGATTCAAATGGAATGCCTGACTGACCCTTCGGAGTCACCTGATGTCTTTGTAATATTTTTAACTGTACTGTCATACATTTTGAAAACACAGTTCGCTGCTGCTTAGTCCATTCTTTTGCGAGATTTTATTTTAATTTGCTTTCTTCGTATGTCCTTCCAGTTTAATATTTATAATTATTTTTTGAAGCACCGATTGAGCTGATACTTTGCATATTACTTATGAGACTTCGTTTATGATAAATCTTTCATTTTAAGCCCAACCCATTAAGCACGTTCCACACAATTGCACCTAAACCTGCGGCATTTTTTTTTTAAGGGTAAGGGTGACAAACTAGCACAGTCCATCTGATAGTAAGTGGATGCTTTGGCCCATAGACATCTACATATATCCACGATTAGGAATCAAAATGAAGGCACGTTGACACCCCTAAGAACGAAGATGAAATACTCCGTAAAAAGGGTCTATTTGTACAAATCCTACATCTTGCATTGCGTGATCAAGTTCCATATTGAACTTGAACCTAGCTGTACTATCTATTCGACGTACTATGCAGTATATACTTTAAAAATACAAGTAAAAAGTTCCGGCTTGAAGGACCAACAACGAATGTTATTTGTAGGTGAATCCAGAGTTCAGATGTTTTCAATGAAATTCTCGCATATTATACTGATAGTTTTTATGTTATTACCACAATATTTTTATAATTTTAAGGAGTGATCTTAGTACACGTATAAGTTTCAGCAAACGAAGAGAGAAATATAATTGAAGTGAGACGAATGTAAAATACCAAATATTTTTAAATCATTTCTACTATTTTACATATTTCTCGAGGATTAAGGAGCAAATTGTCAGCAGCGCTGTTCCGGTGCTTGTTGGTGGATTCCTTGGATTCCTTGAAAATATTTTATTTCTATGACCGGAGACCCGTTTTACTGGAAAAAAGGCATTCTATCTTAGTCCTCACGGGTGACAACGCATCTGCATTTTGATGTGGTGGTGGTGTGGTGGTGTGCAGTATTTGACTATTTAAGGTGAAATGATGACGATAAAATAATGATATTTTTACGTGGTAGAGCCATGCTGCAGCTATATTAGTAGTATAGTTGTAGCACGAATGGGTCGGCTCGACCGGGGAAGTACCACGCTCTCACAGAATGCCAGCGTAAAATAGCAGCTTAACACTGCTGTGTTTCGTATGGTGAGTGTAGAGAACCGGAGGCCCTTTTTACTGGAAAAGAGGCATTCTATCTTAGTCCTCACGGGTGACAACGCATCTGCATTTTGATTCGCAAATGAGCATAAATGTAGATGTCTATGGGCCACAGCAATCACTTACCATCAGGTGGACTGTGTGCTTGTTTGTCACCCTATCCTATGAAAAAAAAGACACGCAGGTTTCGATCTTTATTCCACAGCCGAGAAAAAGGTAAATGAGCACTTAAGGCTGGGTGTTCCAAGCGCATTAGGTATTTACAAACGGTCGTCGCAAAGAAAAAAAATCTAGTCGGGCCGCGCTAAAAATCGTGATTTTTACAAAACAATCACAAAAATATTGTTTTAAAGTTATAAACAAATATCTATACAATGAGAAATAAACATACAAACAAAAGCTTACCTATACTCTACATAAGTTCCATAAAACTATAGCTATTTACAATTTATTTTATTTCCTAAATATTATTTACGTAGCAAAAGAGAAATACGTGCGCAAAAATTTGACACAGGCTTACCTCGGCAACGTCCCGCAGCACATTGGCAGGCGACGCGCGGATCGAAAATCATTTGAATAATCTATATTTTTTTTAATAAATGTAATGTAAAAATCCGATCGTGTAGATCGATCCTAAATGAATTACCTATAAATTGATATTTTTATAGGAGTATTAGTACTTGTTTAAAATTGAAATTTGACTTGTTAAAAAACTGCAAATCTTTTTGGTATTTTTTTCTATCGAGAAAATTGTATTATATCGCCTTTTGACCGGGTACATTATAAAGAGAAAGAATATATCTAAAATATTATTTAATTAGGAATGAAAATACATTGATTGAAATTGAATGATATATGACTTTCAAATAAATTTGTAAGTACATCGTACAACTACGTCTCGATATCAAACGTCGCGCGGACTCTCCGTAAACCGCGTAACGTACTCATAGAACAACCACGCTCTACACTACACTACACCAAATGGGACAAGCACCAGTAGGATAACGGATGGGGAGCGTTGCACCCGTAGGCGGGCACGACGCGTTCCAGCACACAACGCGTACACACCGTACAACCGCGTATCTGGGTGGTTCTCACCGCCCAGAACATGGACCGACACGGGCTAAGCAGTCAGAGGCGGGGGTTCGCACATCCCCTTCGGACAGCGGTTAGATAGATCAAAAATAACCTCAACAGAGGGGACATGATGATTGATAACAATACCAAATCATAAACCGCATCATCCTTATTGCCATCATTGCTTTTCCCTTTTTGTTTTAAATAGCTCGCAGCTTTGCAGGCCGCGAGCCCTGTGTCAGATGAAGCTGTAAGATTTGATTGATTGGGCAGCACATACATCACAGAAAATAAATAGACTATACCTATAACCTTCGCAAAAGTGCAAGCAATAAGTTTTACTTACTAAAATCTGATGAACAGTATGGCAACGATTAAATAAAAACAAACAAACATTATTTTTTATATATTTGACATGAAACAATAACGATTTCGGTATTCCTCATCATCTAATCTATTTTTCAATTAAAATGAACTAAAATAAATCAACGCTAAACCAATCAATTAGTAAACGTCGTAAAGTCCAATTGGATTAGATTCCAGTGCCACAAAAAATGTTGTGGCGCACAAAAAAGGCGATGGATAGCCCCAAGAGCGTCCAATTTTAATTACAGCTTGCCGACAACGCATTGTTTGAATACTTAAATGTTGAAAAAAGCACCGGCAAAAAGTCAGTAAAAGCGACGAATAAAGTTGTCCAAGATCGATACGAGATTTTTTTTTATATAAAGAGGGATACTTATTCCATGTGGTAGAGCCACGCTGCAGCTATATTATGGTTGTAGCACGAATGGGTCGTCTCGACCGGGGTAGAACCATGCTCTCATAACATACCAGCGTAAAATTGCGGCTTAATGCTGCTGTGTTTTCTATGGTGAGTGTAGAGAACCGAAGACCCCTTTTACTGGACATGAGGCATTGCATCAACAACGTTGCTGACAACGCATCTGCATTTTAAATTGTAATGGAGTGTAAATGTCTATGTGCCACAGTATCCACTTACCATAAGGTGGATTGTGTGCTTGTTTGTCACCCTTATTCTATAAAACTAACATGTGTGAATTTCATACGCCGTAGAAGTGAAACTTTAAAAAAAAGAAAAAAATATATTAAAAGAGGAGACCGAGACAATACGAAACATTGTATGCTGTATTATTTCTCATACTCTCGCAGGCTAAATCCTGTAGATAGAAGATAGAATCCGATAGATATATGTTTGTCTCTTTTTAGTGTGGTTTTTTCGCTTCATCGAGTTTCAAATCACAACGATTCTAAAGAAGTATTCATTTATAAAAGAGCATAGACCTCTTTAACGGTAGGTCTTGGCAGATGGATTTGCCATCGCAATAAAAGATTTTCCATATGTTGGACGCTGTCTCTGTCACAGTTCTAGGTGTTTTACTTAGTTATAACAAAAGCGAGCCATGATAGCTCAGGGTAACTGTGCTCGCTTTAAATTTCACAGTAGTCAACCCGGGTTCGATCTCCGCCGACATCAATGAAATTCTTAATTGCAATCTTAAGTGCTGATTTACCACGTACTCGGCGGGGAAGTAAAACATCATGAAGGTATGCATGTCTGAGAAATAAGAAAAAAATTCAACACGAATTGGGACAGCCCGGCGGACTTTATTCTTGCTCAAAAACCCTTTCAGAAATGAGAGGAGACATGTGACTATCAAGTGGGACGCATATATAGGCTGCAACTTTAATTTTTTATAACAGCGTGATTACATTATTTTCTATCACGACACTCACAGAACGATATGGGATGATGGGACCCCTTATTAAGTGGCGAAGCTTGCGAAGACACTTATTGATTTCACGATGTCTGTCCGTCTGTCCGTCTGTCCCACGATTATCTCGAGAACGGTTTCGAATTTTCAAATTCTGTTTTCAGCAATCGATTACTGATCACCCAGGCATCTAAACCTCCTATTTTGAAACTGATTGCTCAACGGCAACCGTTAGAAACCACTACAAAGCTGATTGCTTCGCCACTTTGCTATGCTGTTAGCTTGCTAGGTTTATTAAACCACGATTTAGACTTTACAGGTACATAATAAATACTTCTTAAATCATAAATCTTATGTAATTGGATGTAATTTTATATCTTTACTTAGAGTCAAGCGACCATGTGCCTAACGAAATGATCTTTTATACATCACAATGTAATTAGCTCTTGCTATTATAAAAATATGTTCAACACCAATTAAAGAGATATAATTTCACACAAACACTGATAATTTCCATATAAAAGATCGTTTAACGCATTAAAGAGGTGATCTTATCCAAACCAATCTCTACCGCGTCCTAAATGGCACATAATATTTAATTTTTAATTACCTCTAAAGGCCACAAGCGGTTTTGTTAAAAAAGGTGAAAATCGTATCGGGCCCGTTTCATCCACGTGACTTTGCTCCCTCTTGACATTGTAATGATGGCTATATAAAAGACTTAAACGAGTGCACAGTGACTTTAATGAGGCAAATTACATGCCACCAAATTAAAAAAAAAGTTATTTTAGAAGATGTTGGAATAACTATAAACGATATCTTTTAGATTTCCTACAATCACAAGTCATTCGCAAAAACTTATATATAATACTTAAAATCTACTTTGAGTCCAAAATTGGCATTATAAATATTTTATAAAACAAAATTAATAAAGCGTTATTAAAGTATATGTAATTTCTATTATAATTATTAATATTTTCAAAAAATAGGTAATTTCAAATCAAGACTATTTTAGGTGCAATGATGATGATGAAATAGTCATCAGATTAATTTGATATTTGGAGTGCAAATATTTAAAATTCAGGTCAATTTAATAGTACTTAGATTCCGAGATTAACTTCCAAACGAGCAAAAAGACATGTAGAAAATTCATAAAACCTCATATCTGTTATGTCCTGGTCGATTTATTGCTTTGCGATATCTTCCAAATCCGAATTAAAATCATTAATTATATTAACACTATTTGAATTCCGTCGTATCGGATCCGCGTCGTGGCGTGCTAAACACCAACATTTGGACCTGACATTTTTTACTGGTCGTTTGTTGTGGCGCAGTGATTTCACGGCTGCAGCTTTCCCACACGCACGACCCCCGGGTTCGAATCCGATGAATTTTTTACACGTCAAGTGGTTGTTGTAGCCTTTGTTGCACCGAATTTATCTACTTATGGAAACGTGATTTCTATGCATGCAACTTTATCAATGACAAAAGTATTATAAAAATGCGACTGTGTCTTTCTGCTCTAATCCCAAGTTATTTGGAATCGAAGTAGTATGTAATGGTTTCTTATACTTACGCGAACACTACACATGAAATAAAACTAATTTTTCGGATTTTACCTCGTTTAATTTTAACTTTTTCATTTCCCGACGTTTACGGGCACTTTCCAGCACCCATGGTCACGGAAGGGACTGGGGTGTTTGATGTCCCGATCTCATAGTTAACGAAGGCTACCTTCAACTTTTAAATATACATTTTTCGTCAGGTCTACACAGAACAAGATTACAATATCTTGAAGTCTTGCAGTAGTATGCTTGACTTTGAATTTATTTTTTTCTTAAAAAAGTTAAATTTAAATGCGATAAAATCCGTAAAGTTAGGGTTATTCCACGAAATAATATGTAATCAACTGTTGTCTTATCAGTAACTCCTTACTTATGCACTTGCGGGGCACTGTGCTTGGCAACTGCATTTTTATGTTGCGTTCTTATCAAGAAGATGCTGCTGAAACCGAAGATTGGCATCTTTGGTTTCAGTTTTCTTCTAACGCCTCTTGCAAGACCCACGGCATAATATGAGGTAGTGGATATACTTACACCGTCACTACATGGTAAATTAAATGCTAAAGTTACGCTAAAGTAATGACGATAACAATAATAACTTGATTTATCTTTCAATAACTCCACCTAATAAGCACACGTTATTCTTTACGTCACTAAATGTCTTTTCGACTAGACTGTTCAAACAGGAAAATGAGAGTAGTGGAACTCTATGCGAATAGCGTCTGCGTCAGCGATCTGACCAAACTCATTAGCAAAATACATGTTACTCTACTTTCATATTTACCACAGGCAATAAAAACTAAATAAACCTATATCTTATTTCATTACACAGGCAAACCCAAATATTAAATGTTCTATGTATTTATTTCATTTATTTTATTTGATATGGCTGAATTTAAAGTCCTTGTAACTTGTACTATTAGAAATTAGTTGCAAGTTAGTTGTTTCAATATAATGACAAATTCATTTTATTTAATTAACTGAGGGACGTAAAATTCGTTAGAATACAGCAAACGAATATAGAGTAAGCACTGATTGCACAGTAGAAATTTATTGCAATACACGTTTTCCACAGAAATATTTTCCAACTAAAGTGTTACCTTTTATTAGTTGAATTTTTTCAATAATTTTTATATAATATATTTTTACAGACCTTCAAGCCATATTTTCAAATGGATTCAATTTCTAAATCTAAAGTTATACAATATTTTTGTAATTATGTGAAAAATTACGATTACGTGACTACTTCATTTGACCCTCTATTATATCACCTTCCTAGAATTTCTCCCAATGCAACGTCTAACGCTGGCACAATACCACATGTTGTGTGGATTGTAAACACTGAAACGGCGTTGGATGTGCTTACGGTTTAATTTGACGCCGACAAAGCGTAACTTGCCGGGGGGCCTCAGCAGGTATCAACGCAAAATAAAGTAAAACGAGACAAGCAAGCTCGGGCGAGTGTCAAGCGCGAGGCATGTCCCATGCTGTGGGAATGCTTATTCGAGGCAGGGTTGCCAGGTTTTACTTAGGACCCGGACAATTAGGCATCAGTTCTTAATGATTCTTTCTCGCCACTTTATCTAAAAGAAATATTTCAATGCCGTAGTGACACTCATTCTCCCAACCTCCGTTCTTCACACAGTTTATTACTGTCTACTCCTCTTCACCATTCTGGGTTTATTCTGGGTTTATTTAACAGTAGTAGAGCCAGGCGGCAGCTTTTGTTGTCGCACGGATGGGCCGGCTCCAGCCAGGGTGGTACCACGACCTCACAGAATACCAGCGTGAAGTAGAGGTTTACCTCTGCGTTTCGCTTGGTGAGTGCAGGTGGCCGGAGGCCCTTTTTACTGGAAATGTGGCATTCCATCCTAGTCCTCACGGGTGAAAACGCATCTGCATTTTGATCTGTAACAGAGGATAGATGTAGATGTCTATGGGCCGCAGCAACCACTTACCATCAGGTGGACTGTGTGCTCGTTTTTCACCCTAATCTTATAAATAAAAAATGTCAAATTCTTTCACAGTTACTTCCATCTACCTTCGGAAGAAACTGCCGAACAATACCTGCCAAAATGTTTTTAAAAGAAAACTATACGAGCGTATCCGTAGCCTACAAAGTTGAATCAACTTACTTTATATGTTTATAGTTATTTATAAATAAATTTATTGTGATATGTATGTATAAATGTGTCTATTCATTTATATATGTGTATCAATTATATATAATTTATATATATGTGTATATTTTGTGTATGTGCTGCATGTATGTATTTTAACTGAATCATAATTACTTAACTGCCCATAACTCACTCTTTTTTCTACCCAAGGTTAGGTGATAGAGAATGCCATATAGCATTTAGCTCGCTTTTGTACAAATATTTGGTGCAATAAAGAATAAAATAATAATAATAATAACACTGAGTATTGATGGGAAGATATTTAAAAAACAGCTACTAAAAACTTGTTTGTCTATGTTATAGGACTATGGTTATATTTAAAACTAGCGACCTGCCCTGACTTTGCCTGGATAAAATCTATTAATATGGCCTCATTTAGATTTAATATAATCATAGACATATTATTTTAACTGTTTTTCGTTTCAATAAAAATATCTTTAAGGTTTTGGATAAAATATGACCTAAATCCTTTCTGGCATTGCCAGACAGATAAAAATTTAAAAATATATGTTTTATTAACATGCAAATAGCCCCCTACGCTTAACAAAAGACAGTTATTTCAATGTTACAGAGATACACACTTATTTCATATCTAAGACTATCCATATAAATAATCGATACTTGGAAACCCTATTTTGAGGTGAACAAGCAAGGTTTGTCGACTTCTGTGTAGTTTTCAACGTTGGCTTCCACGACCGAATGTTTGGACTAGAGCCTTGTAATTAACACGTAGTCCTGCCATCATAAACATCTACAAACAGAATTCTCCAATGTTAAGGATACTGTGAAATGGACATACCATCATTATTAAAACAGCACTTTCATTTATTTTAGTACTAATGTATTAATTAAGAAACTAAACACAAAAATCAGAAAACCGGTAGTTGTTCTTAACCGATTCCTATATTAAGGATACAATTCGTTCTATATAACGATCTGTTATATTACTCCATATACAACAGTTGTTATTACAAAGTATTCATTTGGCAAATGAAGTTGGCTTGAAATGCAACAAATTTAAGTGGCTTGTAAGTTGTAAGTTGAAACAGTATTTTGTACAGCATAGCAAAGTGGCGAAGCAATCAGCTTTGTAGCGGTTTCTAACGGTTGCCGTTGAGCAATCAGTTTTAAAATAGGAGGTTCAGATGCCTTTTTTTATAGGATAAGGGTGACAAACGAGCACACAGTCCACCTGATGGTAAGTGGTTGCTGCGGCCCATAGACATCTACATCTATCTTCTATTACAAATCAAAATGTAGATGCGTTGTCACCCGTGAGGACTAAGATGGAATGCCTCATTTCCAGTAAAAAGGGCCTGGGTAATCAGTAATCGATTGCTGAGAACAGAATTTGAAAATTCGAAACCGTTCTCGAGATTATCGTGGGACAGACGGACAGACGGACAGACGGACAGACATCGTGAAATCAATAAGTGTCTTCGCAAGCTTCGCCACTTAATAATGATTTATTTTATTTACGCGAACACTATACATTAAATGAAACTAATTTTTACGTTTCAGGGGACTGAGTTGTTTGACATCCCAATGTTATACTTTTTTTTTCTAGAATAAGGGTGACAAACGAGCACACAGTCCACCTGATGGTAAGTGGTTGCTGCGGCCCATAGACATTTACATCTATCCTCTGTTACAAATCAAAATGTGGATGCGTTGTCACCCGTGAGGACTAAGGTGGAATGCCTCATTTCCAGTAAAAAGGGCCTCCGGCTATGTCAGCGTAGTACAGCAGGCACATGCTCAACTGTGGCTGGCTTCACTCGGTCACTGTGACGTAGGCGCAATACTTGCTCAACGTGCTGAAGCTCGGTGGCATAATTTTTTTGTCACAGATGCCTCGTACTCTCTGAAACAAACTTCGGGAATTAAATAATTAAATTAAACGCGATAGAATCCGTAAAAATAGTTTAATTTAAAGATTTATAATAAGATTTATTGTCATACCGCGTAGAGATGGTGTAAGAATATTAACTACCCCATGTCGTCTCGTATGTGTCCGTAAGAGGTGATAGAGCGAAACAAACATGGAGTTTGGCGGCAGTGTCTACCTGATAATAATTAAAGAATTAAAATATTCGGTTGCAGTCCCACCTGTCAAGCGTGGCAGCTTGTCTGAATGTCTTGTCATAATTTTCAGATAATTCTCGTTGAACTTTTTATTACTATAAACGCGCCATTTCGTTTACGTCTAACAGTGATATATATATATATATATATATATATATATATATATATATATATACTAGTTCGCCAGGCAGACGTTGTTCTGCCCTTTCCAACGACACTTCCTATAAAAATCCTTAAATTCGCAATAAAAAATGTTGAAGGTCATTTAGCGGGATAAAACTATCCTATCTCTCAAGTTGGACGAAAATAGACACAGTGTGCAAAATTTCATTGAAATCAGTTCAGTAGTTTAGGAGTTCATTGCGGACTAACAATGTGACATGTAATTTTTATATATAAAGATATATATACAATATGTAACAAAAACCCTGTGGTTTCCGCTAAGTACGTTATCAGGATCATTATTCAAACGTATAGAAATAACTTTTTTAAACTCGATCAATATTTTTTTACTTTATTTAAAAAAAAAAAATTTATTACCTCTGCATTGTCTGGGGAGTAAGAGGATTGTCAAAGACCCCGCTTTACTTAGCTTTCGCAGCGGCTAGTGTCTGTAAGAGATAATAAAACCATATAAAATTATTATTATTTTTATAAAATAAAAAATATGGCCGAGTTATTAAAAAAATATTTCTATAGGTTTGAATACTGATCCTGATAACGTACTTAACGGGAACCACAGGGTTTTTGTTACATGTTGTATATATATATATCACTGTTGAACTGTATCCACTGCTAAACATAGACATGCAAGAAGTCGGTAGATGCTAGACTCAGGACCGTTTTTATATATTACAGTACTAGCTATTCCCCGCAACTTTGCTCGCGTTTTATTTGGAGTTTTCATTTTTTTCCCTGACCCTTCTTCTTTTTATAAAATAAAAGTATCCTAAGTTACACTTTATGACGTCAGCTATCTGCCGGTGAAAGTCCCCTCAAAATCGATCCAGCCGTTTCGGAGATTAGTTGGAACAAGCATACAGACACAAAAATTTTAAAAATTGTATTTTTGTTATAAGTACCGTATATACTGTCATATGCATTTTGTAAAAAGTTGATATTTTGATATTACAAACAGACAGTTCAGTTTTATTTATTTGTAACAGATAGAACAGAATATTTCAAAATCAATATAGATCACGTGTAATTGTTATTGAAAGTAATTTTAAGTACTTAACCTCTGGTTCGAAAAAACCTCCCGGGAAGAACCAGCAAGAAAAACCCAGCGGAACTTTTTTTTAAAGTAAATTTTGTAATATGAAAATTTGTACAAACTATTTACAAAATGTATTTTAGAAACAGCTTGGAAGCGACCACCATACCCAGGGGTTATTGTCAACCATGTATTCATTTATTTTATAATAACCCTTTTTATACAGGTTTTAGTAATAGTAGTAAACTCTCAATAGATCTCTCAGAAAGTACCAGGTGACAAAGCTCCTTCTCTGTTTAGGAGTCCGTCTGGATAAGTGCCATCCTCTTGCCTATTTGTACCCCCAAGTAGCGTGCACTGTTATGTTTCGATCTGAAGGTATAGAGTCAGTTTAATTACAAACTGTGAGGCATTCCATCTTGGTCCTTAGAGGTATCATCTATAGCATTTTTTGTTTGAAGTTAGCTGCAAGTGTCCATGGACTGCAGTACCACTCACCATCAAGTTTTTTTTTTAATTTATAGGATAAGGTGACAAACGAGCACACAGTCCACCTGACGGTAAGTGGTTGCTGTGACCCATAGACATCCACATCTATCCTCTATAAAGAATATAAATGCAGATGCGTTTTCACCCGTGAGGACTAAGATGGAATGCATCTTTTTCAGTAAAAAGGGTATCCGGTTCTCTACACTCACCATACGAAACACAGCAGTGTTAAGCTGCTATTTTACGCTGGTATTTTGTGAAAGCGTGGTCCATCCGCGGTCAAGTCGACCCATTCGTGCTACAACTATACTACTAATATAGCTGCAGCATGGCTCTACCACGCATAAAGTTACCATCAAGTGGGCAGTAAGTTCGTATGTCTCTACAGTGTTATAAAAAAAACTCATCACTGCATGCCTAATCTTCACAAATCCACCTTTGCCGCGTTTTTGCGCATCGTGCACCGCTGGTGGTCAACAATTTCCAACCCAATGTTTGCCCGACAATTGTCTAAAAATCAATACGTCGCACCTTGTGATTATTGCGCCGAAGTGTTTGTTCTACACCGCATCCTAATTGGTTCTCATTTGTAGGCCGCATTATTTTCGTATTCTCTACAAATTGTTCCTTAATAGTCGACAGGTATTATTAGGGTTCGGCTGTCATACAAAAAAAAACCTTAAATGTTGATCTGTTTATTTATCCTTATAACAACATCTTCCTCATATCAACTGAAAATAATAAAAACTACGGTTGCTAAACTAACTGCCAAACTATGGCAAATATACTTTCTGTGAGGCAATCTATAGAGGCCTACAGATAGGCCTGCGGATAGGTGGAATTTGATAGGCTCTTGTGAATGAATGAATACAGAATTTTTTATCTATGGTTTTATTTCAATTTTGATTATGATTAATAATATCGATAAAGATGATAACGAGGTTGGCATCATTAGATAGTTACGAGTATTTTAAAGTTACGAGTATTATAAGTTTCATAACTTTTCGTCATTTTATTAGTATCAAACATCAAAGTAGTCTATAATGTGCCAACCCCACTTGCCCTAGCTTGCTTTTCAATAATGCGTCCAATAGTCTTGAACATACTTCTCAATTTCATTAAATACACTTTCCATATCGACTTAGTTATCATCAGATAAATATTTGAAATTACTTATAAGTTTCACAACATTTGGCAATTTTATCAAAGTAACCTTCTCCGCCTCTCCTACCCTTCTTAACTTTTAAGATTGCGTCAAAAATCTTACAAAGACATCTAACTGAATTAAGAGTACAATAGAAAATTAGTGGAGGCCTACTTTAGAATTATTATACGAGAAATATAATAGACTAGCCGAAACCCGCGACTTCGTCCGCGTTGTTTGATATATTAACAAAGTTTTATATATATATATATTTATATATATATATATATATATATAACGAATTGCTTGCCCCATTTCTCCACGGCTAGAAAACATACATCACATACATACATTATAACAGTGGTAGAGCCACGCGGCAGCTTTTGCTGTCGCACGGATGGGCCGGCTCGAACCGGGGTGGTACCACGACCTCACAGAAAACCAGCGTGAAGTAGAGGTTTACCTCTGCGTTTCGCTTGGTGAGTGCAGGTGGCCGGAGGCCCTTTTTACTGGAATTGAGGCATTCCATCTTAGTCCTCACGGGTGACAACGCATCTACATTTTGATTTGTAATAGAGGATAGATGTAGATGTCTATGGGCCGCAGCAACCACTTACCATCAGGTGGACTGTGTGCTCGTTTGTCACCCTTATCCTATAAAAAAAAACTAAACACATAATGCTTATAAAAATCGTTGTTTCTTAATCTTTAATATTATTTATATTAAATGAAGATATCGCAATAACTTCTTTTTAGATAAGGGTCAAGTGTCTATGAATAAAACTCAGAAAACCTAATTGAAATCTATCATTTTATTTATGTAACATATAAATTATCTGACCTACTGGTATACTTTTTTATCGGTAACCACGAGTCAAGCATGCTTATTGTGCAGCCACAGGCAAACAAATAAACTGTTGTAAGTCAGAAAATGACGAATTAAGACTACTACGAAAATTGTGTGTTTACCCTGCAAGTAGAAATGAATTAATTTTGTATTTGCATGCTAGAACCTTATCTTACGCGTTTCAACTCACACTTGGCCATGTTTTTTTTTAATTTGTCCCTACGTCAGTAAAATAATGATATATTACAAAGCCTGGACCGAGTCGGTTTCTTTCAAGCCCAATGTGTTTTCCAAATCGCTATGGGGCGGAGTCTTGCTGATGGTTGTTTGATTTGAACCGTGCTGGGATTTTTTCTACAAATTAGCACGGATTTGTTCACAGAGGTTCTGTTTTACACTTGATGAGTTTTTTTGCTGAAGAGCGGGCGCCTAAATATAGTTATTTGTCAAATGTAAGTCAGTTGTGTGGTCCGCTAAAAGTATTCATCTGATTTATTTTTGCAATTATTTGAAGCCGACATTTTGATAAAAATATGTCTTTGTTGTTAGAGCCATGCTGCATATTATGACTGCAATACGCACGCAGGATGATCTCACATAATACTAACGTTAAAGAGCAGCTTAATACTGTTGTGTTTCGTATGGTGATTGTAGAGAACCGGCCATTTTTACTGGAAACCAGGCATTCCATCTTAGACGTCAAGCATTCGATTCTTAATCGAGGTTAAATGTCGCTGTATATGGGCCACAGCATTCACTCACCATCATTCTATTAAAAAAGGTTACGCGGCATACATTTCAGATACTACAACAACTTAATCACAGGACAAAACCGACGTAAGGCATGTCGGCCGAGTTGTGAATCTGCTACGAGGCGTCGCGTCGCCGCGCCGCCGCCTGCATTAAAATAGACCAGCAACCTACGATAACATCCCGTGACGTCACGTCCTGTTTCCGTCGCTCAGCTGACTGTCCGTCCGTTCGTCTGGCACGTACGGACGCACAATATCAGTGAAAGTCAAACATAGCGAACAGCTCATGACATTGTTCCGTTTGGGGGTGAATGAAATTGCTAATTAAGTTTACCTTTAACGCCACTAACTCTAAAGAAAGCAGAGCTAATTTGATTTTGATTTTGTTTTTCAAATACGAAAAAAACTGTTACCTACACGTGGTAGAGCCACAGCTTGCAACTATAATATGGTTGTAGTACGAATGGGTTGGCTCAACTTGGAAATCATGCTCTTACATGCTGCTAAATGATGATGTGTTTCGTGAGTGTAGAGAACCGGAGACCATTTTTAGTAGAAACGAGGTATTTCTCAGTCCTCAGAGAACGAATCGGCGTTTGAATATCTTAATCCAGGATAGATATCACTGTCTATGGGCCACAGCAACCACATTGGATTTTGTGCTCGTTTGTCATTCTTATTCTATAAAAAAGTTATAATTGTCTATCACCAACGTCTTGTTATCATCACAACGGAAATATAATAAATATCAAAGCAAAAAATTGAATGACCGATTCATGCCGCAATGTAAAAAGATTTCCTTTAACAATGGTATACCTAGATCTAGATAAAGTGGTACAAGTCAACATTTAAGAAAGTATGCACCCGCTATCTTGTATATTAATTTTTTTTATAGAATGAGAGTGACAAATGAGCACACAGTCCACCTGATGGTAAGTGGTTGCTGTGGCCCATAGACATCTACATCTATCCTCGATTACAAATCAAAATGCAGATGCGTCGTCACTCGTGAGGACTAAGATGGTATGCCTCGTTTCCAGTAAAAAGGGTCTCCGGTTTTCTACACTCACCATACGAAACACAGCAGCGTTACGCTGCTATTTTTCGCTGGTATTCTGTGAGAGCGTGGTCCTTCCCCGGTCGTGCCGACTCATTCATGCTACAACTATACCAGTAATATAGCAGCAGCACGGCTCTACCACGTAAAAGTGGTACCACGTTTAATTGTAAAAATAAATTAATTGCAATCACAGTGTAATTATAAAATATATTTTAGATATTTTTAATAGAATAAGGGTGCCAAAAAGCATACAATTCACCTGATAGTATGTAGATTCTGTTTTTTTTATAGGATAAAAGTGACAAAGAAGCACAAATCCATCTAATGGTAAGTGATTTCTGAGCATACATCTATCCTCGATTAACAATCAAAATACAGATGCGTTGTCACCAGTGAGGACTGAGATGGATTGCCTCGTTGGAAACGAAAAAAAGGGGTCTCCGATTCACCACATTTCACCATACGAGAGCAGTAATAAGCTACTCTTTCATGCTGGTGTTCTATGAAGGCGTGGTCCTTCCACGGTCAAGCCGACCGATTTGTGCTACTACCATAATATAGCTGCAGCGTGACTCTACCACGTTTAGATGCGAAATGTTCTTTTGGTACTATCTTACCTTGGGTGTAGTATTGATTTATAACCATCAGCGCAGTGCGCAACCAGTACAATATTATCTTCATTAACGGATCGAGTGGTGCAGTGCCGCTACAATGTACGGCAGTTGCGGCCTCTGCATTTCCGTTAGAGCGTCCTTGGTCGCTAGTCTTCGTATATTGTATAACAACGTATCTGCATTTTGATTCTAATTTGAGGAAATATGTAAATGTCTTTGGCCACAGTATTTACTTAACATCATGTGGAATGTTTGTTCGTTTGTCACGGTTATTCTCTAAAATAAAATTTACTCCTCTTATGACTTGAACCAGCCGGAGAACGGAACCGTGAGTCATACGGAGTAAGTCTGTGCGCGCAGACGGGCAGCTATGTGGAAGTGCGCGTTCGTAATCCCCTCAGAATAAATCCATAGGATCCGTGCCCCGAATCGCAAGTGCCTACTTATTGTGCGCTCTTTAGTGTTCCAATTCCGTTGAGTCGCTTAATATCAGAACGAAATCGGACTGAAATTAATTACAAAATCAAAGATGGGAGCTACAAGGTTGGCATGTCATTAATATTAATAAAAATATTGCCACCATGTTTAATTAATCTCGTATTTAAAAATTCTGATCAAAAAATTTAATATCTCAAAAGAAATACATTATTTCAACTAACGAGAAAAACTAAAGAAAAAAAGTTAAGGTTACAGCCTATATACGGCCCACATTTGAGCACAGGCCTTCTCTCATTTCTGAAAGGTTTTAGATCAAGGAGAGAAAAAAGAAAAATGTTTAACAAAAATGTCGATATAACAAATTGTTAATATAACACAACACACCACGTAGTGGCAGCATAATAAAACCTTCGTCGTATTTCATCCCGTGAACAAAATGAGACGTTTAAAGTAAAGATCGAAGAGATTGTGTGACTTACTTAATTATTAAAACATTTCTAATTGTAAGATGCTTGTAGGTACTCTTCTTCAGGGTAATATGTAGGTATATATCTATAACATAACATTGCATATATCTTTTCTTTTGACAATGGATTTGACTAAATATTATAAATATAAAGCAATATAGTTGTTGGGAGCACTAAGCTCGAAGTTGTTGACGAGTATGTTTACCTGGCACAAATAGTCCGACTAGTTAAGTCCAACTTCGACCGAGAGGTCAATCGACGGATTCAACTCGGCACATCTTCTCCTCAGGTATACCTCAAAACTTGAGAACGAGACTGTACAACCGGTGCGTGTTGCCAGTGATGACATAGGGAACTGAGAGGTGGTCCTTCACTGCTAGCCGGATGAGGAAGTTCAAGGTCGCTCAGCGAGCTATGGAGAGAGCTATGCTCGGAGTTTCTCTGCGTGATAAACTCAGAAATGAGGATATCCGCAGTAGAACCAGAGTGACCGACATATCCCAACGGATTAGTAAACTGAAGTGGCAATGGGCCGGCCGTATAGCTCGAAGAACCGACAACCGATGGGGAAGAAAGGTTCTTGAGTGGCAGCCTCGTACCGGCAGGCGAAGTGTTGGACGTCCTCCCACTAGATGGAGTGACGACCTGGTAAGATATGCAGGTAGTCGATGGATGCAGGTGGCTCAGGACCGTGCTTTGTGGCATTCCTTGGGGGAGGCCTATGTCCAGCAGTGGACTTGTGAAGGGCTGTAATGATGATGATGATAGTATATTAAATGAAAATACAATTTATGTGAATCATTCTTATATAATTATGATATAAATAATATAATGAGATAATTGAATTGTAGTAGTATAGTAAATTTAAATGTACCCGTAATATTTGTATACCTTTTTTAAAGATCTGTTCTGTCTCATTATTTGTATTCAAAATTAAAATGACCCGCATTTATTTTCGACTAGCTTCTACCTGCCCGCTTTAGTAGACGTAAATTAAAATTAAATTTACTAAACGGAATAAGAGAATCTCCTACCTAATATCAACCCATTGGTGTAATAAGAGGTGACAGAGGGAAACTGAAACAGGATATAGACAGCAGCATCTTTCTAATAAAAACTCAAAAAGAACATGTCTACTTCAAGAACCTAATTAACAAAGTGCCGCCAGGGATTTTGAGTGATATTTTTTTATAGGAGAGGGGGCAAACGAGCATGCGGCTCACCTGATGGTAAGTGACTACCGCCGCCCATGAACAACCGCAACACCAGGTGAATTGCAGATGCGTTGCCGGCCTTTAAAAAAGGAGTAGGCTCTTTTCTTGAAGGTCCCTAAGTCGTATCGGTCCGGAAAAATCGCTGATGGTAATCGGTTCCACAAGGAAGTCGTGCGAGGAAGAAAACATCTTGTAAATCGCACAGTGGTGGACCGCCAATCATCCAGATGGTGTGGATGGTATCGGGAGTTCTATCGCGATGTGCGTTCGTGAAATTTAGCGGCTGGGATGAATCCGAACAATTCCTCAGAGCACTTTTATTTATAACAGAGTTAGAGCCACGCGGCAGCTTTTGCTGTCGCACGCATAGGCCGGCTCGAACCGGGGTGGTACCACGACCTCACAGAAAACCAGCGTGAAGTAAAGGTTTACCTCTGCGTTTCGCTTGGTGAGTGCAGGTGGCCGGAGGCCCTTTTTGCTGGAAATGAGGCATTCTATCTTAGTCCTCACGGGTGACAACGCATCTACATTTTGATTTGTAATAGAGGATAGATGTAGATGTCTATGGGCCGCAGCAACCACTTACCATCAGGTGGACTGTGTGCTCGTTTGTCACCCTTATCCTATAAAAAAAATTCCCCGTGGTCGATGCGAAAGAAAATGCAATAGGATGCAACATCTCTTCGCAGTGCCAATGAATCGAGCCGATCGGAAAGGACTCGGTTGTCGACGATTCGAGCCGCTCTGCGCTGGATGCGGTCAAGTGGAAGGAGCTGGCACTGGGGAGCCCCTGCCCAGAGATGGGAACAGTATTCCATGTGAGGCCGAACCTGCGCCTTGTAAAGTTGCAGGCGGTGTGCCGGCATGAAATACTGTCCCGCTCTGCTGAGCACGCCAAGCTTTTTAGAGGCCAATTTGGCCTTCTCTTCCAAGTGACCACGAAACTGCACGTCACTCGATATGTCGACTCCGAGGATTCCGATACTAGCTGAGGCAAGAAGGGGAGTGCCTTGAAACTGAGGAGACACGACAAAGGGGTTGTTTTTAGTGATAAACGCGCAAACTTGTGTCTTCTGAGGATTAAACTGGACTAGATTTAGTTGCCACCAATCCGAGAGTTTGTTCAGCAAAGACTCGACTTCAGACACAAGTTTGTTCCGGTACTCGGCGACGTTTTCCCGAGAAATATTGGTACGGCCGGTGTATAAAGCATCACCAGTGCTGTCATCCGCATATCAATAAATGCTACCAGTTAGCAACATATCATTGATATGCAGAAGAAACAGCGTTGGTGATAGCACACAGCCTTGTGGAACACCAGAGTTAATAGGCTTGTAGTCAGAACATGCGCTGTCTACAACGACCTTGATGCTCCGATCTGCAAGGAAGCTGGTGATCCAATTGCACAATTTTTCGGGAAGCCCATAGGAAGGGAGTTTCGAAAGAAGCGCTTTGTGCCAAACCCGATCGAAGGCCTTCGCAATGTCGAAACTAACGGTCAACACCTACCCCTTGGACTCTATTGCCTCCGCCCATCTTATCAAGATCACCAGCTGATCGACCCCGACGAAAACCGTATTGGCGGTCACTTATCAGCTGGTGATCCTCAAGGTACCGCATGACTTGGCAGTTAATAATGGATTCCATTATTTTGGAGAACAAGGAGGTGATCGCGATAGGCCTATAGTTGGGGCTTTTTTAGGGATCGGGTGGACAAAAGCTGTCTTCCATAAATTCGGGACTACGCCTTGGGAGTAGGAGGACCGGAAAAGATGCGTTAGGACCGGTGCCAACTCCGGAGCACACGTCCTCAGCAAAATTGGGGGGATTCCGTCAGGCCCACTCGACTTCTGGATGTCCAGGGAGAGGAGTGCTTTGCGAACCGAGCGCTGTGAGAACAGCACATCCGGCATGGAGCACTCACACCGCGGGATGCTCAGCGGTGTTTTCCCCCCGTCATCAAGAGTCGTGTTGGACGCAAAAAGGGAGCCTAAAAGGTCGGCTTTGTCTTTTGCAGCTCGGGCCAGTGAGTAGTCCTCCCTGTGCAGAGATGGTAGTGATAGCTTACAGAAATTCCCTTGGGCAGCCTTAGCGAGAGACCAGAATGCACGGGTTCCCGAAGGAAGGCGACCTAGTTTCTCGCCAATTCTGCCTATGTGCTCTGACTTTGCCTTGGCAATAACTATTTTGAAGGACCTGGAGGCGAAGTTATACTTCTTTTTAAGTGTGCTGGTGTTTACATCCCGAATCGCCGAAGCTGCAACCCAGGCTTGATAACACTCCTTCTTACTGCGCAATGCAGTATTACAGGAGCGACCAAACCAAGGCTGAGATCTGCCTCCGATGGGTACCACAGATGATGGAATAAATAGTTCCATTCCCTGTAGCACCACATCAGTGACAGAGTCAGCAACAGCGCTGGGATCATCCGGCGAGAAGCAAACCCGCCCCCATGGGTAGGATTCAAAGAAAGACCGCATTCCGTCCCAATCCGCAGACCTGTAATGCCAAACACGGCGGCAACCTGCAGAAAACATCCGCGAGGGGAGCATGAGTGGCACCACACTCCGGATCAGACAATGGTCCGCGGAGCCGAGAGGTTATCTACGGAACTACGGAAACCTGATATCCGTCCGGATAAGAGGTCAGCAGAAGGTCCAACAGGGAAGGTGTATGATCCTCCACATCTGGAATCCGCGTAGGCGAAGTAAACAATTGTGTCAGACCATATGCCAAGGCAAAGTCATAAACAGATCTCCCCGCATGATCGGTTAAACGTGAACCGAGCCAATCGGCGTGGTGGGCGTTAAAATCGCCACGAATCGGATCACGATCTCTGCGGATGGGACCTGTTGTAGCAAGGAATCTGTAGCCATTTGGACGTGGTCGATGAGTCGGTCTGTTTCGGCATTACCGCTATGGGACCTATAGAGGCACCCGTAGACGCGCGGATGGTCGTCGCTGTCTACGCGTAGCCAAAGGATAGACAGTTCCAAACCTTCAAGACTGCCGAGGCGTCGAGAACAGATGTCCTCTCTGACATACACGCAAACTCCAGCCCGAGGCACAAAGGAGTGCTCCAATTTATACCCCGGGTAGGAGAGATACGAAATATCAGCCGGAGAGGAAACCTGCGTCTCGGTCAGAAAGAGCAAGGCCGGCTTCTCCGTCTCGAGATGGTAGTGGACAGCGTTTAGGTTCGAGTGAAGTTCCCTGATGTTGTAAAAATTCACGGATAGCGTGGCAGGGATCGCCTTGGTATTGTTGCTCAGTTTGCCCCGAGCAGTTATGTTTTTTAGCGAGCACCCACGCTCAGGAGTGGAATAACATGGTCGTGGATGCTCAGCGAGGGATTCTCCAGGGGTCCTGGTACCCTCCTGGGGTAGTCTTTCGTGTAATTCCGCTACCATGTTGATAGGGGGAGGGGGATTTGGGCCTCCGGCCACCTGCACTCACCAGACGAAACGCAGTAGCAGAGCTTCTACTTCACGCCGGTATTCTGTGAGGTCGTGGTACCAACCCGGCTCGAGCCGGCCCATACGTGCAACAGCAAAAACTGCTGCGTGGCTCTACCGCCGTTCAAAAAAATTAATATATGTACAATGTAAACTCTATATAACGACACGCAGGGGACACTGCATATTTTGACGTTATAAAGAGTTGAAAATAAAAATTAGTATTAGAAAAAGAAAAAGTTTATTTCAGACCAGTTTCAGTAATTATATAAAGACAAATGTTATTTGAACGCTATTGCATATAATCTGTTATTTTCGTCTGACGTCTTTTGCTGCACCAGTAATTGTGTTGTATTTTTTATTTATTTTATTCATATCTTGCGATAAAGTCATCTTGGTGATAAAGAAAGTACTTTTACAATAATTTTGCTGCTTCAAGAGCCTCTTCAATGCTCGGCGGAGGCTCAGGCTCATCTACTTCATCTCCTTGTTCTTGATCCTGAGTTTTTTTACCTAATCCAAAACTTATTTGTCTGTGAATGAAGCCATTGTAAACAGGCAGTCGCCTACTTCGATGTTGGTTTAAAGGTTTTCTGTAAATTTTTCTGCCATGTTGAATTGCTGAATCCACTCAGATAATGCAAGGTCGTTGTTGCTATCAAACCCCCGTTTCCACTTCTTCGCTCATAGAATTCGTACAAAGTCGAGCATGTCGAAAAAAGTACTGTATAGTTATGAGTGTCACTTCTTCCCAGGCTTTAGATAAAAAAAATATTAATAGAAGTTTTACCATCAGATTCGACTAGCTCCATCAATAATTTTCTTCAGTAGTGACGTTTGAAGCTTTTAATCCCGCTTTGATCCACTGGCTGCAAGTCACTAGTCGTATTTGGAGAAAGGAATGCGAACTCTATGTTTTGAAGGTTTGATGTAAGAGGGTGGGCAGGGCAGTTGTTAACAAGAAGTAAAATTTTTCGTCCCTTTAATTCTGCATCCCACTTTCGCAAATCTTTTTCAAAAACTTGACTGGTCATCGAAACTGATTTATTAGCTGTATACGTCACTGGCAATTTTTAATGTTCTTAAAACACCGCGGATTTTTCGATTTGCCTATTACTATCAACTCTTTTTTTCATCCATATTAGCAGCTACAAGTACTGCGTTTGGTATGAAACGACGGAGGTCCTGCACTGTCTCTGGTTTGGGGTAAGCTGCGATTGCTGCAACCTTGTCTGGCGGGGTGTGATTTGCTCTAATTAAAACCTAAAAACTCAATTTTTGACTTACCGAAACCGCACTTGACGATGTTGATCGTGACGCCATACCAGTTTAGCCGTTCAAATAGCTAATCCAGGTATTCCAAGTGCTGCCTTTCATTATCACTGCTGAAACAGACGTCATCGATGAATTTATAAACAAAATCCAGACCTTCAATTACAGTATTCATGAACCTTTGAAAGGACAATGTCCAAAATCGCCCTGTGTAATAAAATCATCGGACATACACGATAATAAATTTTCTATTTTATTATGTTAGTTGTAAATACTTTTATAACACGGACTAGCTGCGTGCAAAAATGAACATTAAAAAGTATTATACTCGACTAATAACATTAATCGCCGCCATCTTCTCCAAACATCATGAAGTGTCGAAAAATGATTATGGATGCCCAATCAATCGTAATCGATTTTTGAATTTTTAATGAGCTGTTGTATATTTTTTAATCTGAATTACATTTTGAATTTATTTCGAATAAAGTTGCAAAAAGAAGCTACAATAAAAATATTAAATTACTATCTCCTTATATTCTTTTGTGTTTGTCCCTAAAAGTATAATTTAAAAAACCTACTATACCTATTGAATGAGGTCATACTCGATTTTGAATTGGTAGTTGGAATAATGCTGAAGAAAAATATTCGTAAAGATAGTTTCAGGATTTTCTAATAATCGTTTAGAAATGAGTGTATTTTACGTCTTACTAAACGATAACTTACGAGTTTACGACAATTAATATAATAAAAAACACTTATCGTTACTGCATTTATTATAAATGTGTTCTTTAAAAAGAGCAATATTGCAGACTAGATACAGATGTTATTATTAATATTGTTACAAGTATGGAAGAAGTAGAGACGCACGTATTATTATAAGTAAAGTAGGATATTGTCCTACTTGTTATAGTATTAATATTATCGTATGACAAAAGATGAAGTATTTAATACTGTTTGTAACGTATGGCTGTAATAAATCTTAGGAAATATTCATAAATCGTAAGGTATTTGACGCTCCTATTTTTCATGTCACTAAATGGTCACTTGTCGCTTGTCAGCCTCTCATAAAAAAATACGATCTCCAAATCGATTCGAATCGAACATACTAGAATCGATTCTCGATTAAATCAAGCATTAACAGATCTATTTTTGATCAATCGCGACATTTTCAAACATGCCTAATATAGACACAGAACATTATTGACGATAATTTACCGTAAATACAAGTAACTGTATAGAAACATCATTAAATTAATAAACATAACATCACGCCTGTATTTCCCAGAAGGAGTAGGTAGAGGTGTGTAGTACTGTTATGTTATACGTCCCATGTAATAGGGGCTGCGCGTATTGCCAAACACCGGACACAAATCCAGACTCCGTGCTACTACTGGGAACTTCAAGCTATTAAAACCTAATAATTGCCCGACCTTGGGATCGAACCTAGAATAGAACAGTTTTTCTGTCTTTCACAAGGAACAGATGTTCCAACTATGCAAAACTATTTCTTGAATCGTTTGAAATATAGCTAGTTCTTGAATAAGTCCGATTCGAGAGGTTTTTGTATCGACATTGGACAAGGATTCTTCAGATCTATATCGATCTGGAAAATCGATTATTTTACTATAAACAATCGATTAAGTGATTTTAAATTGACATACCTACTTTCTACTGTCATCTCTCATTCTGTCAAAATTACATTGGTTGGCGTCGTTTGCAATTATTGTAATTGTATCGGTGTTGTGGTGACTTTCGGGACTAAATATTGAACATTACAACTTGGCTATTTAACGGACTCAGATTGCTTTCAAGAACAACTTACCTTGCTGTGGTTTTTGGAACTGTGTACCGCTCAAACAATAACCTAGCATTCATAAACGGACTTACGCACACGCAATGGAAAGTGTATTTTGTGTAAATTGCGGCTCTGCTGGTGGTACAATATTGTTGAAAGATGAAAAGAGAAGCAATCGTGCAATATTGCTGTAATTGCATCGTTGTACGCAGAACCATCGGTTGCTGCGCCCATGTTATGACCATTATTTGGTACTTGAGCTTTACGAGACATCAAAATAATATCGACATCCCTGCTCAGTTTTTAGACAATATTCTAATTTCCAATTTAGAAGATGAACAATAAATATGAAGTTAATCTGTGTTTTATTTCTAATTCAAATATAATAAGTTAATGTAGGTATAAAAACAACTTATACTACCAATTAGTTACTAACTCCGTAAGGCTGGTTTCATAGTCACGCGTTTGAACAGCGCCGTCCAGACGCAAAAGCTTGCAAATGCACTAGATGACTAGATAATAGTCGATAATATTCACGCTGTTCACACGCGCGCTGTTGAAACTTGGTTGAAATCGTGGTTGATACGCTCGCTGTTCGACGGCATGTCTAGCGGCGTGACTGACAGCCTAAATCCTTATACATTTAGGTACTAGGTATCTTACCCTGTCGTATATGCTAATGACAACATCTAAATGCTAACAGCCATTATAAACACATTTTTTTAGTATTAATACACACAAATAATATCTCTCATTTCAAAACCAATGCTCAGAAAGCAGGTTTGTTAACTAGATTCTATACATTGATACGTTGCACTTACATACACTTAGGCTTTAGAATAAAAATTGCATACTTAATTATGTAGACTAACAATAGCTAAATGTTTTAGGACATCTTTTTTCAGTTTGTTAAAAATCACTCAGATCTATGAAAAACCGTAACATTCGTGGTTCGATTATAACCTCAAAATCTGATACTTTTTTTGAAATATGTCTATTATGCAGCTAGTCCGCTATAAAAATAAGATCAAATAGTAATTTACTAATGATCAACAATAAAATACATAATTTTCCGATGCTCTTGGTTTCAGGGCGAACAATGTATGGGCGCAGAGCAATGTCCTTTTTGTGCTCCGTTACGCATTCCAAACATCAGTCGCGTAAATTCGAACAGACCAAATGGTGTGATAATCGCGGTTTTCTGAATATCCTGTTCCGCTACAGGAATAAAATGGTAGGCTCTATTTATGTCTATTTAGATAAATTTTTTATAGGATAGGGTGACAAACGAGCACGCAGTCAACCTGATGGTAAGTGGTTGCTGTGGCCCATAGACATCTACATCTATCTTCGTTTGCGAATCAAAATGCAGATGCGTTGTCACCCGTGAGGACTAAGATGGAATGCCTCTTTTCCAGTAAAAAGGGTCTCCGGTTCCCTACACTCACTATACGAAACACAGCAGTGTTAACCTGCTATTTCACGTTGGTATTCTGTGAGAGCGTGGTCCTTCCCCGGTCGAGCCGACCCATTCGTGCTACAACTATATAGCTGCAGCATGGCTCTACCACGTAAAAATATTTAATAAATATTTTTTTTTTACCTGACTACAAATAAATAGAGTCCTGCAATCTAGGAATCGGGTATCTGTCGGGTTTCATAACTGCCTTTAGCCATCTATTGTCCCCACACGGACGTATGTCCCCATTATTTTGGGTACAATATGTAAAGTATTAACCCAAGAACTCTATGAAGACCTACACATCCCTATCTCCTGCATTAAGCTAAACTCTTCTTTAGCTTTCTTATAATGGTCGGGAGGTAAAGGTCTAGCTTTAGCGAAAATAGGAGGTCCTTTTGTCTCTATCTGATGGCACACATTATGTTTAGCTTACTCTTTGAACAAATATTCTTCGTAATTTCCGGATATTTGCTTAACAGTGAATGATAAGTATGCTTCTCGTCCAATGTCTTCACTGCAGGTTCCCTGAAATTAATAATAGACACATTAACGTTCAAATTTGTTAATTTATCTACAAGTTTTTGCGACTTAATATCAGCTAACAATCCATAATAATTCGAAAAATTTTGCCCCTAATATTGGTTGTCGAATATCTGCTATTACAAAAGTCCATTTAAAAGCTCGCCGCAAACCTAAATTTATTTCAAGGGTTCTTATTCTGTAGGTTTTAATCTCGGTACCATTTGCGGCGTACAACTTGTAATCAGAGCACTCTTTATAACTATACTTATTTTAACGAGGAAACGCAGCCCGGTGTTGGAGTCGGTGACATATAGGCAATGTGATGGCTGCACCGCGCAAGCACTCGCCATAGTCTACGTCTGCTAGTTTTCAGCTGGTTCTTCTATATGCATGGCTGTTCACATCGCCGTGATCTCTCTCGGTAACGGAAGTGGTACGAACAGAGCCAATCGGGACTCTCGGGTGTTCGTCGATTGGAACTTGAACGAGGTCTTCTAAAGTTTCAATAACGAGATGTACTCCTTCCTCTTTGCCGACGATCACGACTGATCTACCTCCCTTGTCTGACTTCCATATTGTTTAATCTCGAAGTCAATTTTTCTATCCCCGTTTAAAATAATGTTGACGTACTCTGGTGAAATTCAAGCAACCGTGTGTCAAAAGATACTGCTCCCAAATCCATGCGTTGCTCAGGTATTGACATGCCAGTACACGGTATCATGAGTACCGTGGTGTAATCAATTTTCTGGCTCGAAGTCAACATTTCTCTTTCTGTTGGCAGCGACATTTGTTAAAAATTTTAAAGTCCACAATTCATTCACTACTAGGTGAAAACCTATCGCAAAATTTACACCCACCCGCTAGCCTTTATAGTCTTGACGTGAGCCGTTCCCTATTGGGCAGTAACAATGTCCGACACGTTGTACCGGATCACTTAGTTCAGAGTTCGAGGTCGCCAATGTGCGAGATATGTGTGGGAATGTGCGATGTTGTTGGCTAATAATGTACTAGTTACTAATACCTTATAACCTCGCAATAAGGCTCACAGAAGGTGCCTAAGGTGCCTATCGGGTTCAGTAATTAAAATCTCAAAGATCACTGATGTTGTGTTCAGCAATTACAATTTACAGGATAAGCTTTATGTTACGGGCGATACAATATATTTCTTACTTGGTAGCGGCCTAGCGTGGGCTGTGACGGGGAATGACTGGTGTTCGCCATCGAGTGCACACCGGACACAAGTGTAAAATTTCAAATTAGCAAAATGTATGACAAGATAATCCATGACTCCTATTAACAGCAGTCTACATGTGCAAGCAATCCCAATTTGTAAACTAAACAACGGATTTCTTAAAGAGTTTAGTATGTATGATGCCGAGTTTATTACGGACTATGAAAGTAACAATTAAATAATGTTGTCGTTATTTAGGGTGGGTGTAATGCTATGTACAGTGTATCATTGTATGGAAGACAAGCTAAACCAACCAAAGCCGAGTGATTTCAACGCTTTAAGGAGTTTGTTGTTAAATCGGGTGACGTTACATGGAGTGCCATGCTGCAGCTATATTAGTAGTATAGTTGTCGCACGAATGGGTCGGCTCGACCGGGGAAGGACCACGCTCTCACAGAATACCAGCGTCAAATAGCAGCTTAACACTGCTGTGTTTCGTACGGTGAGTGTAGAGAACCGGGGTCCCTTTTTACTGGAAAAGAGGGATTCGATTTTAGTCACGGGTGACAGATGCATCTGCATTTTGATTCGCAAACGAGGATAAATGTAGATATCTATGGGCCATAGCAGCCACTTACCATCAGGTGGACTGTGTGGTCGTTTGTCACCCTATCCTATAAAAAAAAGTTTACACTGTATTAGAATCAGGCGTTACTTTGAGGAAATCTATTATATTAAAGATGTTAAAAATTAATTAGCTAAGATCTGCGTAATGAAATAAAATAATTTGTCTTGCCTAGTTTGAAAAGTACGTCCCGCTCTCCTACAATTGCGTCACTAACCTCGTCACCACAAATCCCAGAACCACTACTCCCAACACCACTACACTATGAAAGACACACCACCGTTGATAATACGACACGTGTTTCGCCTCTACACAAAGCATCAGGTGTAAGTTTATGTTGGAGATTAATCCAACACTATTCCGATGATATCCAACTTCTGTCCAAGCGAGATTAAAATGGCTTTTGAAAACTTTAGAACGGCAAAGCGGCGGTTGTGGATGGAATTTGTTTTTACTGTTACAAACCAGTGCTTGATTACAATCACATCTGATGGTAAATAGTGATAAAGTCCTAGACGGTAAATTCTGCCTTTGCGTGATAAGACCCTATTCGCTCATGACGTCCAGATTATAAGCGACGGAAAGACGGACGCCGACATATTATTTCACTCTTATGCTGCCATGATTTTTTCTATAGAATATTAGTGACATACGAGTACACAGTTCATAGACATTTAAAAAAGGGTCTCCGGTCTTCACGCTCACCATACGAAACATTTTGTAAAAGCTTGGTCCTGTCAAGCCCGGACATTCGTCATACGACCATTCGTACTATAACTATAACATAGTTGCTGCTATTTTACGCTGGTGTTTTCTGAGAGCACGGCCCTTACCAGGTCGAGCTCAACTATATAGCTGCAGCATGACTATACCACGTATAAAAAATATATAGATGCATATGTGTGAAACAGAAACAGAAACAGAAACTTTTTTATTCAATATAGATTATAAATAATGCTTATTGAAAGTCACTCTTTTGTATAATTACCACTGGTTCGAAAAAAAAACCTGTGTGTGTAAGTTTTTATACGTGGTAGAGCCATGCTGCAGCTATATTAGTAGTATAGTTGTAGCACAAATGGGTCGGCTCAACCGGGGAAGGACCACGCTCTAACAGATAACCAGCGTAAAATAACAGCTTAACGCTGCTATGTTTCGTATGGTGAGTGTAGGGAACCGGAGACCCTTTTTACTGTAAAGAAGGCATTCCATTTTAGTCCTCACGGGTGACAAAGCATTTGCATTTTGATTCGTAATGGAGGATAGATGTAGATGTCTATGAGCCACAGCAACCACTTACCATCAGTTGAACTGCGTTTTCGTTTCGTGTCACCCTTATCGTATATAAAAAAAAGTACGTGTTCTTACAATTGTTTTGTTCGCTTGGTTTAGGTATCACTTGAAATATAGACGCTCCGTCTATATTTCTATATTAATCTGAGGCTCAAGGTTAACTGTCCCCAATATCAATTCTCATGAGTACACACACAGTAAACGTGACTCTTAGCATTCCAATTATTATTGGATTATTTGCAAATTTGGATTGGAGACATACATTTAAATTATTAATTTATACTTAATGTTATACTCTTACATTTTCTGTGGCGATCACAATAGATCCTTTAGGTCGCAATCACACTGGTCTCTCTAGACATGCATAGCTGCTCGTACCTTTTCTCTATGTATTATCAAATAAATATCAAATGACTGAATAACAAAAGAAAAATTATTTTAAAAGCATTCCACATCTTTTTTTTTACCTTTCAAGCTGGCCAATATTAATAAACGGCATTTTCATAGTAAACTAACATATGTGCAGTTCACACGCGGTAGAAGTGAAATCTTAATTAAAAGTTTATGTCATCAAGCCGGTTTTATGCCAATACCGTACTTGTTCAGAGCGGTGGTTTGTAATTAACGGTGGTCTGCAATTTATCAAAAAAACAAGTACGTACTTAATATTACTTGTATACTTTGTGCTTATTATTACTGTCACTGTTTGTAAGCAGCCATAGATAAGATTATTGTATTATTGCCTTGCATTATGTGTAGGACTGTAACTTGCGGACAAACCTCACGTTTTTTTGCAAGATAAATGGATAGAAGAATCTATTATAATGATATAAATAAATAATAACCGATAGGTCTTAAGATCAACATGGACGAAACAAAGATCATGTATAACGTTCATGTCATACCCATGCTGGTAGTAGTTGGTAGCACTAAGCTCGAAGTTGTTGACGAGTATGCTTACCTGGGACAAATAGTCCGACTAGGTAAGTCCAACTTCGACCAAGAGGTCAATCGACGGATTCAACTCGGCTGGGCGGCGTACGGGAAATTACGGCACATCTTCAAGTCAGGTATACCTCAAAACCTGAAACAAGATTGTATAACCAGTGCGTGTTGCCAGTGTTGGCTTATGGATCTGAGACGTGGTCCTTAATTGCTGATCGTAAGAGGAAGCTCAAGGTCGCTCAGCGAGGTATGGAGAGGGCTATGCTCGGGGTTTCTCTGCGTGATAAACCTTAGAATGAGGATATCCGCAGTAGAACCAGAGTGACCGATATAGCTCAATGGATTAGTAAGCTGAAGTGGCAATGTTCCGGCCATATAGCTCGAAGAACCGACAACCGATGGGGAAAACAGATTCTCGAGTTGCGGTCTCGTACCGGCGGACGATGTGTAAAGCGTCCCCCCACTAAATGGAGTGACGACCTGGTAAGACATGCAAGAAGTCGATGGATGCAGGCGGCTCAGGACCGTGCTTTGTGGCATTCCTTGGGGAGGATTATGTTCAGCTGTGGACTTTTTAAAGGCTGTAATGATGATGATGATAATGAAATAAATAAAAAAAATTAAAAATATAAGTAAATTTCTAATAAACACTGTACATATACTGTATTCTATCTAATACTCTCGCAGGTTAAATCTTTTTGGCTATTGCACACAGCGAAGAAAAATGTTTATCGGAAGTTCTTAAACGTACATTGAACCCAGACTCCATGGCGATCTCATAAAGCACGAGCTACTATTCTTATTGGCGATGCTCCAAGCCCATCTAGAGCGATGGGTGCCATTTAAATATTTCTTCTTTGCCGAAGGACGTTTCCACATTCACAACATATTAATAAATTGTGATTTATACCGGAATAACTTAACACACAAAAGTCAGAGTTGGCTAATGTAGGAAATACAAAACTATTTTATTGTGTTGCGTTTGGTAAGATTCCAAACAAACCTGATGACAATCGTTTTTAGTAGTCAGTGTACCGCAGGGGATTCAATCCCATTGAACGACGACGTTGTCGGCTTTGTGACGCAGTGTGAGGACTGCGTGTTCAAATCCCATCCCGTACGGAACAATTATACCTACCTATACAAATTTTGTACAGAACAATATATTAAAAATAATGAACCAATTCCTATAAAGAAACCTGGTGAAATTATATATATATATATATATATATATATATATATATATATATATATATATAATTACATTAATTACAGACCACTTCCAACTAATAAATGATCTTAACAAACCGATTAACATCACTTAAAATTTTGGATTCACTGAAAACTTACGAATTATATGGCTTTTAACATAATATCTACAACGATTTAAAATTAAACATCATTAAGATTGCCCAATTTAACCAATTAAGATAAAGAAAAACTTAATTAGGATGATAATGCACTATAAATATACACAATTTTTATTGAACAAAACCACATCAACGTACGTTAGAAATAATAATGTTGAAAGGAAATAATGTTTCAAAACTAGTGATCCGCCCCGGTTTCGTACGGATGATTTCTTTATCTCGATAACTGAGCACCTACCGGGTACAATTATGAATCTTTACCTTCAAGGGACTCGCTCAAATACACACAAAAACTTTCATGAAAATTGCTCGGGTCATTTTCATTCTTTTCCGATTTTATTTATACTCGTATATAAAAATACCAATTAATTACGATTTGAAAGCTGTGCTGTGGTACCGGAGCGACAGGGTTAATTGAGTTTTTTCGCTTACCTTCATTTCTGGCAACACTTAGAACTGACAATGAAATACTTATCAACCGCGGCATTTTTTATCAAACAATTATATGTAAGAGTGACAAACGATCGGACAGTCCACTTGAAGTAAGTGGATGCTATGGCGCATTGACATCTACATCTATCCTTGTTTAGGAGTCAAAATGCAAATCCGTTGTCAACCATGAGGACTAAGTTGGAATGCCTCGTAACCACTAAAAAGGGTCTTCGGTTCTCTACACTCGCCATACGAAACACAGTACAGCAAAACATTATACTGCATCCGTAGTACACTAAGTGTCTCTACCACGTATGACGTAACTACCTATAAAAATTCCATTTTTCTTTCTTATTCTCGGCTTGTTCGATGTCATGACTGCATATAACAACAATGACATTTTTTTATTTCATGGTCAGTCAATCTTGATTGTGCTGTTAAAGCGAAAAATCAAGAGAAGATTCCTTTCAAAACCTAATACTGAGCTGCAAATGAATAGATTCCTAACACATTGGTAATCATTAAATGACCATTTATTTGAAAAACCAAAAACCAGTCACCTGTAATTAGCCGACCACGATTAAAAAGTTACCACGCATATCTGGGTACTATACGAGCTTACCTGGTTAATAAATTAAGGGATGGGCTGTGGCCCATAGATTTATCCTAAATTAAGAATCATAATTTAAAATTAAAAATTTTGTACAGCCGACTTCAATATAGGTTATTTGAGAATAACTCAATAACCATTGGTCTGACCTTGATCAAATTCATATGGGACCACACGAGAACTATTAGCTTTCATATAAAAAAAGAATCATCGAAATCGGTTCGCCCAGTACAAAGTTATGAGGTAACACACATAAAAAAAAAAAAACATACACTCGAATTGAGTACCGTCTCCTTTTTGGAAGTCGGCAGAAAAGGTGTGTTTTTAGCCGGGTCTCATTTCGCGAGGCAAACGGCTAGCCCGCGCTCTAGCTAGCGCTCTTCCTGGAAGGATTTCTTGTGCCCTATTCGTGAATTAACGTTGCAATGAAATGGCGATTACTTATTCCGCTAAGTCGTAGTTTAAATAATTTTTATCTCGATTCTGTCGACGACATCTTTAGTGCTCAGATTCAACAACGTCTTAACATCTGCGTTTTATTTTTAAAATAAAGATAGATGTAGATATCTATGGACCACAGTATCCACTTGCTATAGTGTTACTGTCTAAGTAAGCTTTTTAGTCGCCCTTACTTCAGTAAAATATGACTGCAGTACGAATGTGTAGGCTCTGGAAGGTAATGTTTTTCGTATGGTGAGTAACAAAATCCGGAAATCACTTTTACTTGTAATTAAACAGCTTTATTATTAACTCACATACGTAACCTTATTTTTAAAAAACAACAACGCATCTGTATTTTGATTTTCAATCGAGGATAAATGTAGATGTCTATGGGTCACAGCATCCACTTAACATCAAGTAGACTGTGTGCTTGTTTGTCACCCTTATTTTATAAAAAAAATGTCCAAATTTTTTTAAGGATTGATGAAGAAGGTGATGAAACATTTTTATATCTTATTAGATTACAATTAAAAACTTTAATTTTAAATTTTCACACAATATTATAGCATTCACACAGATGAACCTACACAATAAACGTCTCTGATTATATAAAAGTTGTTTATGACTTACGAAGCGACGATTAATCTCTATAATGAAATTAATGAAGTTTTTTTAATTATTGCGAGTAATTAGAATTTGCAAAAAAAGCTGCAAAACATTCCAGTTTTGAAACAGTACTTGCATATGCAATTGTTTTGAAAACGTTACCCCCCACACTAGGATTTTCTCCTGTGCTGTGGAGGCAGTTTACAAACATAAATTGCACGAAGACAAACATCCAGACCCGGAACAATTATTTGTAGGCCATACAAATACTTGTTCCGTGCGGGATTCGAACCCGCGGCCCCCAGCGCAACAAAGCATTGCTAAGCCACTACGCCACAGAGCCGTCAATTGTAATGTAAACTACGCAATTCAGCGCGTTCCTTGAAACTGACTTTCTGTCGCACACTTTTTCAGTCAATACAAACTTTGCTGCTTGATTTGCTTAATTTGATTTATATTGCGTGACTGCATCGTTGGTGTAGTAGCCATAAGTGCGACTGCTGATCCATAGCCATAAGTGAAACCCGGGTTGGGCCAAAATCAGGTTATGGGTTTTTCTATCAAAGAAATCTCAGTAACAGTCAGAAGTCAGAAATCTGGCTGTTTCCCTTCACTAAGTCAAGAAGGTTTACAAGGTCGTGTCATATTTCTGTCCAATCGTATAATGAGAGTTAGGGAATAGAGAGTGCACCTGTGCTTTCGCAGACATTCGTGCAATATAACCCTGCCCCGTTCAGATGGCTAGTCTCGGTTGAGACTCGTCGCCATGATCTAAATTACGGAAAACATAGAAATAAATTCGGAACACATAGAGAGACAAAGACATCATATATTGTTACTACACTAATTCCAACAATCGCGTTTAGGACTGTCCTAAATGCATTGTTAGACGACTCTTATTTAATTGGTCACCCTACCGGTACTGATATCGGAAAAACCCGAGCAAGTGGCACTTCGTGTCACGTCGTGCAAGGACTCGCAAGGCCATCAGTTGCGGACCGAGGTAAACGACTCGACTCCACCAATCGCACTGTCAAATAATATTATAAACACTATACGAAATACCCCTAAGCATTAATTTTATCAAATTTGTGTCGTAGTGGCGAAACTTTGACTGCAAAACATAGTTAAATATACTTTTGCCAACAGTATTCCGTGTGAGGCCGAACCTGCGCCTTGTAAAATTGCAGGCGTTGTGCCGGCATGAAATACTGTCCCGCTCTGCTAAGCACGCCAAGCTTTTTAGAGCTTAATTTGGACTTACTCACAGCACTCACTTACCATCAGGTGGACTGTGTGCTCGTTTGTCACCCTTATTTTATAAAAAAAAAACTAAGAGAGCAGATTTGACATTTGATTCAAATGTGTAATTCAAATTCGTGTAATTTCTCAGAAGGATATCTTACTGTATCGTTAGAGATTATTATATTTTTTATGACCTTACTGCATTCATTATAAACGGAGTAGTATTTATTCTAAAGATTTATTTATTAAAAGGCCAGTGTTTACGCTGGCTCACTGTCTCTGTACTATTATTTATTATTTTAACCTGTCGAGATATCAATAACAAAAATTAAAAACAAACAACTGATTGTCCAGAGTCAAAACCAAAGAATCAATGCACGATGTGAGAACAAACGTGCCTAACCTTTCTAATGCAATAACAGTGATCATTTGTGACAATAGTCTGTCGAGGTGTCACCGCTCTGGAATCCATACAAAGCGGCATGTTTGGTTTAGATTGGCGCGCGCGTTGATTCATGCATTCCTAACACGTGTTTATATGATGGATAGAAAATCTATGATCTTAGGTTTAATATCCAAATGTACGAAACCGAACTATACATCTACAAAACTATTCTATTACTAAAAAATATTCCTTATGCACACATATGGACTTGCTAATATATAAACCCGGGTTGACTGGACGAGAATGCCAAAAGGCATTAAGTACCTACAGCCTTTGTAATCCATTTTAAAGTTGTTTTACAACAAAGTATAAATAAACAAATAAATCAGAACAGCTGGCCTAGGACAATGATTTTATTTCGATTGATTTTAACTTATTCAAAATTTCCGACGATTCAGATGCTTTACAGGACCCATAGTCAAGGAAAAACAGAGCTAATGATACTGATGTTGTAGTTACCTCCATTATATCGTCACCATCATTAATGCCCTTCACAAGTCCAGAGTTAAGAAATAATCCACCACATAGTCCATAGTTCACACATAAATGTTCCCAAGCACGATCAAGACCACCTGCTACCAGCAATCATCAACATTCTGCATATCTTACCAGATCGTCACTCCATCTAATCGGGAGCAATCCAATAAATATTAATTCAATGTCGCGTTGCTATAATATATAACAATATTTCAATACCCGTCTACCAAACAAGTATCCCCCTTTGAAGCAATGTTTGAGGCAATCTATGTCGTAAGGCTTATGTTCAACAGTGGAATTTTGATAGGCTGTAATAAATTGATCAGTCGCGCTTACGAACTTATACGTGGTAGAGCCATGCTCCAGCTATATTAGTAGTATAGTTGTAGCACGAATGGGTGAGCTCGACCGGAAAAGGACCGGAGAAGGAAGAAGGTAAAATAGCAGCTTAACACTGTTGTCTTTCGTATGATGAGCGTAGAGAACTGGAGACCCTTTTTACTGGAAAAGAGGCATTCCATCTTAGTCCTCACGGGTGATAAGTGATAACGCATCTGCATTTTGATTCTTTATTGAGGATTAATATATATGTTTACGGGTCACAGCAACCACTTACCATCAGGTGGGCTGTGTGCTCGTTTGTCACCATATCCTATAAAAAAAATTAGACCACCGAGGTAGTCAACTCTTTAACTATAAGAAATCATCAAATAATAGGTCGGGGAAAAAGTTTCTTCGCATTTTGTTTGTATAAAATTTAATAAAAATCTCTTTGGTTGCATCTGGCTAGTTTTAATATCAATACATATAGCACATTAAGAATAAGAAAAATATAAAGTAAAAAAACACTTTCCTGCCGTTTTTCAATTGCATTTCATACATAATCACGCCTCTTTCCCGTAGGGGTAGGCAGAGACCACTTCTTTCCACTTGCTACGATCCTTACATATTTGTTTCGCTTCGTCCACTTTCATTATTCTCTTCATACATGCTCTACGGTTTAGGGTGCTCTTGACCTGGCCTTTTTTCAAGATGTCCCTGATTTGGTCTTGAAAAGTCCGCCTAGGTCTACCCCTTCCAACACTTTCATTCACACTCGCCTTATACACTTTTTTCGTCAATCGTTCTTCATTCATTCTCTCGACATGGCCAAACCATCTCAGCATACCTTTCTCAATTTTTGTCACTACATCTTCTTTCAGACCACAACGTTTCCTTATCTCACTATTTCTTATCCTGTCACTCAGTTTAACTCCTATCATACTTCTTAACGCTCTCATCTCAACTGCATTTATTCTGCTTTCATGTTTCTTCTGCCATACCCAACTTTCACTTCCGTACATGAGTGTCGGAACCAACACCCCCTCATGCACAGCCAAAAGAGCCTTGTTAGACACTTAGACACCTTCCGACTGCTCATAAAGGAGTGCAAAGCTCCATTCACCATGTTTCCTGCATTCACTCTTCTTTCGATTTCACTCTCACACTTTCCATCTCTTGTAAACTTTGAACCCAGATACGCAAATTCTTTCACCTGTTTAATTTCTTCTTCGGCAATCACGATATTGCAGTCTGTCACTGCCTCATCTCTTGCAAACACCATCACTTTCGTCTTCCTTACATTCATATTCATTCCTTTTCTAACAAAAGCTCCACTCATAGCAGTTACCATCTCCTGCAACTCCTCGGCCGAAGACGCAAGTAATACTTGGTCATCGGCATAGAGAAAACATTTGACGAGTAATTCATTCATTCTCAACCCACTTTCATTCTCTTTTAAATCTGTCAAACAATTGTCCATGAACAGATTAAACAGCCACGGTGACGCTACACATCCCTGTCTAACACCGTTTTCGATATAAAACCATTCAGTGTATGCCCCGTTTATCCTTAAACAAGCACTAGAATTCCTATAAAGAGATTGCAATGCTCGTATGAGGATACTGGTCACACCGTTCACGGACAGTGCTGACCACAATTCATTCCTCACCACTCTATTGCATTTCTGTCCGCTAAAATGAGGGAATCTAACGAAGAAATGCGATACATTCTAAAATTTTATTACAAAAAAGGACAAAATGTTACTCAAGCCAAGTACGCAAGTAGTAGACCTAGCAGTGTCAGTAAGAGTAGCACAAAGTTGGTTCAAGCTTTTTCAGTCCGGGAATTTTGATATCAAAGATGCAGCTCGCTCTGGTCGCCCTCACACGGATAAAGTCGATGCCATTTTTGAAAAAGTGGAGCAAGATAGGCATATTAGTAGTTACGACATAGCCAAGGAATTGAAGAATGATCTCAAAACAGTTTTGACCCATTTGAAAAAGTCTGGCTACACAAAAAAACTCTATATTTGGGTACCATAAGAGCTCACTGAAAGAAACCTAAAGAATCGTTTACTTATTTGTGATTCTCTATTGAAACGTAATTAAACCAAATCATTTTTGAAAAGATTGATCACTGGTGATAAAAAGTGGATTACCTACGACAAGGATGTACGATAAAGATCCTGGTCAAAGGGTTGTCAGGCTCCACAGACTGTAGCGAAACCCGGATTAACGCGCAATAAGGTGATGCTGTGTGTATGGTGAGATTGGAAAAGCATCGTTTATTATGAGCTTTTACCGCCGATCAAAACCATCGATTTGGATCTCTACAGCCAACAACTAGTGAGACTCAAGCAAAAAATTGAGACAAAACGGCCGGAATTGATCAATAGAAAAGGAGTGTGTATCATCTTTCACACATATTTGGCCACTCAGCAAAAATTGAGAGAGCTTGCTGAGGAAGTCTTAACACATCCACCATATAGTCCTTACCTTGCACCCTCAGATTTTTACCTGTTTCGGTCTCTTCAGAATGCTTTGGGTAGTGTTAAGTTAACATCAAGAGAGGAGAACTACTTTTCGCATTTTTTTTATTTCTATAGCAACGGGATTATGCCACTACCTACAAGATTAATTTTGTTAGGCAACAAGTTATCTAACAAAATGGCATATATATATTATAATTAAATGTAATTAAACTTAAATTCGTATATAAAATACGAAGAAACTTATTCTCCGACCTTTTACATAATTATATATTAACGTGGTAGAGTTATGCTGCAGCTTTATTAGTAATATAGTTGTAACACGAATGGATCGGCTCGACCGGGGAAGGACCATACACTCACAGAATACCAGCGTAAAGTAGCAGCTTAATGCTGCTGTGTTTCGTATAGTGAGTGAAGAGAACCGGAGACCCATTTTACTGGAAATGAGGCATTCCATCTTAGTCCTTACGAATGAAAACGCATCTGCATTTTGATTCGTAATCGACGATAGATGTAGATGTCTATGTTCGTTTGTCGCTTTTATTCTATTAAAAAATATTGTAGCTTCCTTTGGTTATATCACAAAGAAGTTTGATCGGCTTTGGAAACATGAAGACGAGTTGTGTTTCGAGGATGCTTGCGGTTTCATGATACATCCTGCGCACCAACTACTTCCTTATCATTACAGAACATTTTATTAATTGTTTAAAAAGTAATTGTATATTTATTTTTTTATTACCGTGTAGTGGCGGTGTAAGAATATGCACTACCTCATATCGTACCATGGATGTCGTAAGAGATGACAGAGGGAAAGAAATCAGGAGATGGGCAGCGGTGTCTTATTTATAACAACATACGGTAGGCCTACTCTTTACTCACTGATACGATGCTGCCACTCGAGACCCTTTCTTCACCATTGGTTGTCGGTTCCTCAGTGTAACTGCCCGAACGGGGACTCGTGCGCGTACTCGAATCATACCGAGCACTTCTGATCTGGAAATAAATGAACAACGATTTCACTCTAAACTTGAAACTAAGGAGATGGGCAGCAGCATCTTCCTGATGACAACTCAAAATAATATAAATACTGCGGTTGCCAACCCACCTGCCAAGCGTGGCATTTATGACAAAATATATGAGAGAGGCGTATGTTCAGCAAGTACGGCTACTGCGTACTTGCTGTAAGACGACTTTTATAGGCTGTAATGGATGGATGGACGCTACAACAATTTACGGTTGCGCGGATTAAAAAACAATTTTAATGTTCCGTAGAATAATAGTTTATATTATGTATTAAGATTTAAGAAATGTTCTATTTTTATTTTAAAATTAGAACATATTTTATTTTTAAAATGTATTAATTAATTGTAATGATTTGTTATAGTCCATTCAGATGCACCGTTACATCAGCTATATGACTTTTTACATCTTTTTGAAATGGAAACTTCTTTAGAATCGTTGTGAATTGAACCTCGATGAACGAAAAAGCGACACTAAAAGAGACAAAATATACATCTATAGAATTTAGGCTGCAAGAGAATGAGATAGATGATACTCTGCATTTGTCTCATTGTCTCGTAGTTTGGTTTTTGAAGGTTTCTCTCTAAACTGCCGTATGTGAACTGCACTTTTTTCATTTCTACTATTATTTTCTATATAAATCAATTGCTGCATGTATGAAGAAGCATCACTAGAGCAGGGCTGGACTGATATTGATAAAAAAAAATTGTGTGTGTTTGAGTGGGTTCGTGGATGGTTTAGATTTACAATTGGACACGTTAGTTGTCGAGATCTAGGAACCAGCCGTGCTAAGCCGGAGCACATTGCTAGTATTACATAATTTTTTTTTGTCCAACAGTGCGAGGAAACGATGCCAGCGGGTGACATGTGCGTTTCGGCGGCGAGGGCGGGGCCGGCAGCACGCTGGCACCCCGCCTGCTTCGTGTGCTCCACCTGCCACGAACTGCTGGTAGACCTCGTGTACTTCTGGAAGGACGGCCGGCTTTACTGTGGCAGGCATCACGCAGAGACCCTCAAACCCCGCTGTTCTGCTTGTGATGAGGTGAGAAGGCTACGCTACTACTAATGTAGATTTTAGAACAATTTTTTTTCAGAAGTCTTTAATACTATTACTATTGTGGCCAGTTTGTGGGTAGGGTCATGTCTACACAACATGGCCTTCAACTATCACAGGAACTCGTTTAGTTTATCGAGTAATTTAAGTTCTTTAATATGCTAGCATAAGCACGTGACCTGCGATAAATTCGACATTATGAAGAAACCAGCGTGTCCAAGAAAATAAAAAAAATCAGGAATAATAATATGTCAAGTAGAGAGCCACACAACGGCTATGCTAGCTGTACATAGCTGTAGCACGAATGGATCGGCTCGACGGGAGTAGGCCACGCTCTCACAGAATACCAGCGTCAAACATAAGAATAGTGAGTGTAGAGAACCGGAGACCTTTGCTACTGGTAAGAAAGCACAGTAAAGAAAGTAGATAAAGTTTCTTGTCGGTTCTTCTCTGAACTCTTATTTTGCGCACCGGTGTAGATTTTGGCAAATCAAATCTAATCAATTATCTTTATTCACGAAGACTAAACAAAGCAATTATGAACGTCAATGTATCACAATAAACCTAACAAGCTAACAGCATAGCAAAGTGGCGAAGCAATCAGCTTTTTTTGCCGTTGAGCATTCAGTTTCAAAATGGGAGGTTCAGATGCCTGGGTTCGAAACCGTTCTCGAGATAATCGTGGGACAGACAGACGGACAGACATCGTGAAATCAATAAGTGTCTTCGCAAGCTTCGGCACTTAATAATAGTTACTTAGTGTTCAAATTATAATCGTACAGAGACAATAGCTACGACGAAATAAGTCTTTGGTGAATATTGTATATGAGATTGTTTAGACGTTATACTGAAATACATTAAGATCAAACATCTTTATCTACATATTGACTGTGTAATATGCTTTCTTTATTGTGACTAGCTTTTGCCGGGGACTTCGACCGCGTGGAATTTTTTTACACGAAATCTATACAAATAAATAAAATTGAAGTGTCTGCTTGTAATGTCAAAATTACAGTTTTTTACTAAATGCATATGAAAGTAAATACGGTACTTATAACTAAAATACAATTTTTAAAATTTTTGTCTGTGTGTCTGTCTTTTTGTCTGTCTGTTTGTTCCGGCTAATCTCCGAAACGGCTGAACCGATTTTGACGGGACTTTCACTGGTGGATTTTTTTTATTTTAGAATAAGAATTAGGGTTCCGCACAAAAACATAAAACCCTAACACCCTAAGTCGCGGGGAACAGCTAGTCCTTAAATAAAAGTAGCCTAAGTTACTCCTTATAATATCAGTTATCTGCCAGTGAAAGCCCCATCGAAATCGGTTCACAGGTTTTTACGTGATGCGTGTTCACGCCAAAATAACTAGCAGATTTTTTTTCAGACTTACTTAACATTGATCTTTATATGTTGGCCAATTTACACAATATTTGTATGAATTATAGCTTATCTATTATTCTGATGTATGAGCTAAATTACTGTAAAGTTTCATTAAAATCCATTCAGTAGTTTTTGCGTGAAAGAGTAACAAACATCCATACATCCTCACAAACTTTCACATTTATAATATTAGTAGGATTCTTTTATATATATATATTATAGGCCCTTTTTACTGGAAATGAGGCATTCCATCCTAGTCCTCACGGGTGAAAACGCATCTGCATTTTGATCTGTAACAAAGGATAGATGTAGATGTCTATGGGCCGCAGCAACCACTTACCATCAGGTGGACTGTGTGTTCGTTTTTCACCCTTATCCTATAAATATATATATATATATATATATATATATATATATATATATATATATATATATATATATTTCTTAAAAATGAAAATGACGTTCTTCGGAGCTTTAAACAAGCCTAATTGATTAAAATTGTTTGTTTTTGTCTTTGACTTTTGCATTTCCCATAGTCGCGTCTTACTTGAAACGAAATTATGTGATTAATTATCTTATACACATATGTTTAAACATCATAAAACATTGTAAAGACTTAAACCGCAAATTGCGGTAGATTAAAATAATGATTATTATTTAGGGATATTTCATGTCACAATAAAAGAGCTGTGTAATCTCTCTATCGGCCCCTCTTTAATGAAGTGGAGGGTTCCGCGATACCATCGGTTCCGGCGCTTGCGGCCGGATATTGGTACAGTGTTGCCAATTACAGCGACCGCCACGTGGAACATGTCGGAAAATCTTGTCCAGAAAGTAGTAACATTGATATAGTTTGCAAAATTTTATATAAAATATTGTCATCGATTCATACATACACGTGGTAGAGCCATGCTGCAGCTATATTAATATATAATTGTAGTACGAATGAATCAGCTCGACCGGATAGGCATTCCATCTTAGTCCTCAGGGGTGACAACGTGTCTGCATTTTGATTCTTAATCGAAGAAAAATGTAGATGTCTATAGGCCATAGTATCCACTTGCCATCAGGTTAACGGTGTGCTCGTTGTGTCACCTTTATTTTATAAATAAAACACGATATAACTTTATCCCACAACCGGCGTAATGCCTAATAATAAATTTTGAATAAAGTTCAGATATCTATAAAAACACCTTAGAACTTTTATTTATTTAGTTGTATAGCATAAATATACTCACATCATCACCGCCCATCACAAGTCCCCTGCTGAACTAAGACCTTGCACATAGATCGCCACAAAACACGGTCTTCCGCTAGGTGCAACTTTCACCACCCTGCAGGTCTCAATATGCTGTATAACTAATAATATTTCCATATTATATACTTCTTACAAGTAACAGCCATTCCATATTTCTATTATACTATTTCAATCTAGCTCCAGAAATTATTATAGACAAGTGATATACGAGTGATTTACGGCAAATAATACCTACATGGATCAATTATCTAAGAAAAACTCAAGATATAACTGCATGTATACAGTCCAGTAGCAAGATGGAATGGCTTTTGACCAGCGCATTTACTGGTAATCAGGCTTTCAATTTTAGAGTTCAAGGATCAATATAATTCTTAATCAAGGATAGATATAGATGTGTACGGACCACAGCATCCATGTACGTATTCTTTGTCCCCTTTTGTCTCCCTTTTTGTTTTAAAAGGCATTGATTAGACTTTTCATACTTTTAAATATACGCTAGGCGAAACCACTTTTGAAACGATAAAACTGAATACATAGTAATGAATTATAAATACTTACAATGTTAGGAAACTTTATATTTACCCTCATACGGTGTCGAATTACACGTGATTCTTTTATTATAGCGATTCTATGTGTCCCACAATTGGACCTGGTAGGTGGCGCTGTTGTCGAGATCTCGAAATCAACTGTGCGAAGCCGGAGCAAATAGCTAAAAATAGCTATAGAGCTAGTGCACAAATATAAACATTTTTACATATAAACCCAGTTATTATCTTATATTTTTTAATAGAGTAGCCGTCTGTTCGATCCACCCCTTTCAACCTAAATCGCCTTATCGTTTCCGTCGGGGCTGGTGGGGTGTTTCCGCGACTGACGGCCGAAGGCTCAGCATTCGCTAAGCCCTCATTTCGGTCCAACTCGATAAGACTGCTTGATTTATTGACCGACAACTGGCGGAGGCAACGACCTGGATTAATTTCACTATATATAAATCTGCAAGGTTTTTATTTTTTGTAAATTATTAGAGTTATAGAAAAATGTATAATATATTTTAATACATTTTGGAGCTTTGACATTAGACACCTACCCAATATTATTTCGTGGATGTCGTAAAAAGCGATAGAGGGAAACTGAAGATAAAGCCACGCTGCAGCTGTGTTATGGCTGCAGTACAAATAGGTGTCAAAGAGCCATGGTAGCTCAGAGGCTAAACGCTTGCTGTAAATTTCACAGTACGCGAGCTACCCGGATTCGATCCCCGGCACCAATGAAATTATTAATTGCAATTTAAAGTGCTGATTTACCACATGCTCAGCGGTGAAGGAAAACATCGTGAGGAAACCTGCATATCTCATGTTTCGAATCAATATTTCGAAGATATGTGAATTTCGCCAACACGCACAAGAAACCCTCTCAGAAATGAGAGGTAGCCTGCGCCCAGCAGTGGGACGTGTATATGGCTGTAACTTCAACTTTAACAAATAGGTACAGTCAACCGAAAAAAGGATCACACTCTCACACAACACTAGTGATTCCCTTGGCGTTGCAGGTCGACACTTACCATCAGATGAGCCGCATGCTCTTCCCCCCCCCCCCACCCCTTTCTATATAATAAGGACGATTGGACAAAAATTAAAAGTCGCAAGGAAGCAATGCGACATCGTATAGCTGTCGCATCGTGTCGAATATGAAGAAGTATCTATTGTTTAAGATTATGTGCTCGACGTTGACTGATAATGGTTAGCGTATGGTTCAACTACCGTATGATTGCTCCGTTGGTCTAGTTGTCGTAAAAGCGGATGCTGACCATGAGGTCTTGGGTTGATATCCCGGATCAGGCCAAAATTAGTTTTTGGGTTTTTCTGTCAATGAATTCTCATTGGCAGCCCGGAGTCAGGAGTCAGGACGTTGGCAGTGCTTCATTGCCATGCCTCGGAAAGCACGTAAAATCGTGAATCATGCGCTTGATCTTTCTCAACGGATGACCGTTCCATCGGAATATGATAGTGAGGGAATAATTAATGCAAATGTGCTTGCACAAACACTCAGATACTATAATATTCACCTGTGCAGATGGTTAATCTCTCTTAAGGCCGACCACCGTAACCCAATTTCGATCTACATAACATTATACTTGGGTCATGCCAAGGCATCGCAATGCAACTTAGTTACTCCTGTTCACTTAACATTCTTGAGATCGGCGCCTAGAACAGCGACCCTCATCGCATGTTGATACGATGATAAGCTCTTGATCTTTACGTCCTTGTGTCACGCGACGCGACTGCCGCCTTTTTTATTTCATAACTAGCTACCCGCTCCGGCGTCACTTGTGGGATCTATCGATGCGGCGTTAATTATTGTTACGATATTTTTTTATAGAATAAGACTGACAAACAAGCACACAGTCCGTCTGATGGTAAGTAGATGCTGTGGCCCATAGACATGTACATTTATCGAGCCGGTACTCAATTCGACTGTATGTTTATTATGTGTGTTACCTCATAACTTTTTACTGAGTGAACCGATTTCGATGATTCTTTTTTTATTTAAAAGCTGGTACTTCTCGAATGGTCCTGTATTAATTTGATCAAAGTCAGATCAATAGTTTTTGAGTTATTCTTAATAACTTATATTGAAGTCGGCTGTACAAAATTTTTAATTATTTCCAATTTTTTTTTATTTATATAGGATAAGGGTGACAAACGAGCACACAGTCCACCTGATGGTAAGTGGTTGCTGCGGCCCATAGACATCTACATCTATCCTCGTTTGCGAATCAAAATGCAGATGCGTTGTCACCCGTGAGGACTAAGATGGAATGCCTCATTTCCAGTAAAAAGGGCCTCCGGCCACCTGCACTCACCAAGCGAAACGCAGAGGTAAACCTTTACTTAACGCTGGTATTCTGTGAGGTCGTGGCACCACCCCGGTTCGAGCCGGCCCATCCGTGCGACAGCAAAAGCTGCCGCGTGGCTCTACCACTGTTAAAAATAATTTAAATTTTAAATTAAGAATCAAAATGTGAATCAAAAGTTAAAATTAAGAATCAAAATGCATATGCGTCGTCACCCGTGAGGAATAAGATGGAATGCCTGATTTCCAGTAAAAAGAGTCTGCTGTACTTTTCATTCACCATACGAAACACACTCGCTGGTATTCCGTGCAAGCGTGGTCCTACTCCGGTCAAGCCGACCCATTATGGCTCTGCCACGTATAAAATTGTATTTGTGTTGTGTTGTGTTGTGCTGTGCATTTATAAGTAAACTAGAAATCCTAGTGCTCTGCTTCGCACGGATGATTTCTGGATCTTGACAACAACACCATCTATTGGGTCTAATTTTAAATCTAAAACTACCCAGAGACCCACTCAAATACACACAAAAAATCTCATTAAAAAGTCGAGCCATTTTCGAGTTTTAACGAGACTAATGGACAGCAACTGATTTTTATAAAAATAATTTTTAAAAATCTCTTGCTATTATTATTATTTTAGCTTAAGGGTCGCTCTAAACCAAATTCTTTGAAAAGCATCCAAACAAATAATGCTTAAACCGTGTAGTGACGGTGTTACCATATCCACTACCTCATATCGTCCCGTGGGTGTCGTAAGAGGCGACAGAGGGAAACTAAAACAGAAGATCGGCAGCAGCATCTCCCGCATAACAACACAAAATATTTTAAAATCTGCGGTTGCAATATCCTCCCCATTAGGCAATCTTTAGCTAGTAGTGGACTATGTTCAGTAGTGGACTTTGTTCAGTAGTGGACTTTGTTCAGTAGTGGACTATGTTCAGGAGTGGACTATGTTCAGTGTTGGACTATGTTCATTAGTGGACTATGTTCAGTAGTGAACTATGTTCAGTAGTGGACTATGTTCAGTAGTGGACTATATTCAGGAGTAGACTATGTTCAGTAGTGGACTATATTCAGTAGTGGACTTTTACGGAATGTTTTTTTTTATTAGGAATAATGGTGACAAACATACAAACAAAGCAGAATTAAGCTAATTGCTATTTTACTTTGGTAGTCTGTGACAGCATGTTTCTTCCCCGGTCGAGCCGACCCGTTCATGCTGCCGTCATAATATAGTTCAGCATGGCTCTACTAGATATGAGATATGATTTGCTACGACTATTAGATACATGGCTGATTTTTAAAATCAGTTCTATAATAAATCACCTACAAGAGAGCCGGTTATTTTTTTCGCCCAAAGACTAAGTAACTAAGTAAGTAAGTATGTTTTTAGTTTTATCATTCTCTTATTTTAGAAGTTACAGGGGGGGGGGGGGGGGGGGTACACATATTTTACCACTTTAGAAGTGTCTCTCGCAAACTATTCAGTTTACAAGAAAATAATATAAGAAAGCTCAGTATCATTCACACGACCTATCCATAGATACCCCACATGTATGGGTTTGATGGAAAAAAAGTTTTTGAGTTTCAGTTCTAAGTATGAGGATCCCCCAAAATTCACTGTTTTTTTTTTCTATTTTGTGTGAAAATCTTAATGCGGTTCCCGGAATACATCTACTTACCAAGTTTCAACAGCATAGTTCTTATAGTTTCGGAAAAAATGGCTGTGACGTACGGACGGACAGACAGACAGACAGACATGACATGATAATTTTTAACAGTGGTAGAGCCACGCGGCAGCTTTTGCTGTCGCACGGATGGGCCGGCTCGAACCGGGGTGGTACCACGACCTCACAGAATACCAGCGTGAAGTAGAGGTTCACCTCTACGTTTCGCTTGGTGAGTGCAGGTGGCCGGAGGCCCTTTTTGCTGGAAATGAGGCATTCTATCCTAGTCCTCACGGGTGACAACGCATCTACATTTTGATTTGTAATAGAGGATAGATGTAGATGTCTATGGGCCGCAGCAACCACTTACCATCAGGTGGACTGTGTGCTCGTTTGTCACCCTTATACTATAAAAAAAAAATGACGAATCGATAAGGGTTCCACTTTTTGAAATTTGGCTACGGAACCCTAACTAGATACACAATCCCATGCAAAAGTTCTCTGAAAACTGTCGCCAATTGTTTTAACGTAATTCTAGTTGAAAAAACCTAGCAAGCTAACAGCATAGCAAAGTGGCGAAGCAATCAGCTTTGTAGCGGTTTCTAACGAAAAAAAAAAATTCAAAATAGGAGGTTCAGATGCCTGGATGATCAGTAATCGATTGCTGAAAACAGAATTTGAAAATTCGAAACCGTTCTCTAGATAATCGTGGGACAGACGGACAGACGGACGGACAGACGGACAGACGGACAGACGGACAGACGGACAGACATCGTGAAATCAATAAGTGACTTCGCAAGCTTCGCCACTTAATAAGTATACATTAATGTAAATTCAACCTTCAATGCATTGTCTAAAGTTGTATTCACAAAGCTACATACAAATTAAAAGCATACCCAAATGTTTGAGTGGGCGCTCATTCGGTTAGGACATTATTTATCACTAATTGTGTATCTAGTTTTTATTAGTGATCGATGGAAACGAGGCATTTAATCTTAGTTCTCAGGGGTGACAACGCATTGCATTTTGATTTTTAATCGAGGATTAATGTAGATGCCTATGAGCCACAGCATCCACTTACCATCAGGTGGACACTGTGCTCATTTGTAAACCTAAGAAGAGCGCCAAGTAAGGATTGTTTTAAAAAGTTGGTACATGACTTTTTTTTTTAAACAAAGTGATGTTGGATGTTAAGAATGATGATGATATATTTTGACACATTTAGATGTTTCATTATTTGTAATTGCAATATATGTATTTTATTATTATATGTAACGTATATATTATATCTATGTATGATACATATTTTGTTCATATATTTACATATGTAAAGTTTTTGTATATTATATGTATATCTTAGTATGTATGTATATATATATATATATATATATATATATATGTGTGTGTGTGTGTGTGTGTGTGTGTATTTGCACCTGCCACAAAATCTCATCACTCCACTGGTTGACTGGCAGAGAATGCCGTTAGGCATTAAGTCCGCCCTTTGTTACCCTTGTTATTAAGGTGTCAATAAATAAGATTAAATAAAATAAATAAATAAATTTGTCACCCTTATTCTAATTCTATTAAAAAATCAACACTTGGCTACTATACACAAAGTCTACCGACCAAGGTAGCTCTAACGGAAATGCAGAGGCTGAAACTGCCGTACATTGCAGCGACACTGCACCACTCGATCCGTCAATGAAGATAATATTGTACTGGTTGCGCACTGCACTGATGGATATAAATCAATACTATACCCAAGGTAAGATAGTACCAAAACAACATTTCGCTTTTAAACGTGGTAGAGTCACGCTGCAGCTATATTATGGTAGTAGCACGAATGTGTCGGCTGGACCGGGGAAGGATCACACTCTCACAATACCAGCGTAAAATAGTAGCTTAATGCTGTGTATCGTATAGTGAGTATAGAGAACAGGAGACCTTTTTTACTGGAAGCGACGCATTCTATCTTAGTCCTCAGGGGTGATAACGCTTCTGCATTTTGATTTGTAATTGAGGACAAATGTAGACGTCTATGGACTAGAGCATCCACTTATCATCAAGTGTTTTCCCGTTTTGTCATCCTTATTCAATAAAAAAAATATCAGTAATGGACTTTTAGGGACTGATGAGGAAGAAGAAGAAACATCTTTATAACCCTTTACATATATCGTCTATATTTTTATTAATTGACTAGTGACCCGCTCTGGTTGCGCCTGTGTAGGATCTATTAATGTAGCATTCTTTATATTTAAGATAGTCAAAGATAATGTAATTTTTCTTTTAAAAAATCCAAGTTTTTCGTATAAAATATAGCGTAGATCACTCCTGCAATTGCTTTCTATTTATTTGTGAAGTGTCATTACAATCATTTCAGCTATTCTGAAGATTAGCCCGGACAGACAGATAGACCCAGACAGACAGACGGACACACAGACATACACACAAAAATTGTAAAAATTGACATTCATGTCTTAGTGGCATGCAAATAAGCTCAGTAGAGTAAAGTAAAGTAAGCTCAGCTCAATAAAGCTTACTTCTTTCTAAAAGGCCGACAACGCACCTACAATTCCCATGGCGTTGCATTTGTTCATGGGTAGTTAGGTGGCTTACCATCAGGTGAGTCGTAATGCTCGTGGGCCCCCTCTTCTATAAAAAAAATATATGGCAGTTATTTCAACATTACATACAGACACTTCAATTTTATTTATATATATGAATGTCATAGATATTATACTTTAGATGCATACTTCTCCAATGCCTCTGAAATAACATCATGGCCTTCCTTTGATTACATCGCATTTTTTTTTATACAGGTGACATACAATGACAATAATATAATTTAAAATTAAAAATTTTGTACAGCCGACTTCAATATAAGTTATTTAAGAATAACTCAATAACCATTGGTCTGACCTTGATCAAATTCATATGGGACCACATGAGAACTATCAGCTTTCATATAAAAAATGAATCATCGAAATCAGTTCGCCCAGTACAAAGTTATGAGGTAACACACATAAAAAAAAGAAAAAAAACATACTCTCGAATTGAGTACCGTCTCCTTTTTGGAAGTTGGCAGACAAACGAGTATATCTTGCGTATGTTGGGACACTTATTAAGTGGCAAAGCTTGCGAAGTCACTTGTTGATTTCACGATGTCTGTCCGTCTGTCCGTCTGTCCGTCTGTCCGTCTGTCCGTCTGTCCGTCTGTCCGTCTGTCCGTCTGTCCATCCGTCTGTCCGTCTGTCCCACGATTATCTCGAGAACGGTTTCGAACTTTCAAATTCTGTTTTCAGCAATCGATTAGTGATCACCAAGGCATCTGAACCTCCTATTTTGAATTTTTTTTCCGTTAGAAACCGCTACAAAGCTGATTGCTTCGCCACTTTCCTATGCTGTTAGCTTGCTAGGTTTATTTCAACCCTTATAAACTATCTTGTAAACATAAGTATCACTGAAGCTCATATCCACGTAGATATACATTTAAATAAAATTGAAGCGTCTGTCAGTAACATCGAATCATCCTGTTTCGGTCTCTTCAAAATTCTTTGGGTAGTTTTAGGTTAACATCAAGAAATTACTGTTCAAAACTACTTCTCGAATTTTTTCATCAAAAATCCCAAGATTTCTACAACATTGGGATTATGTCACTACCTACAAGATGGCAACAAGTTACCGAACAAAATGGCTCATATGGAGTTTTGGCGGGAACTTGATCGGCGGCGGTTTGCTGCTCCTGTATTATAGTTTAATTAATAGTTTGAAGTAGATTTTGATATGTAAAAGTAGTGCGACTTTATGTATTAACTGTCTACGCATGTGAACTGTTAATGGAAACGGTGAAACAAGTGCTCTGGTGGTGATGGATTCTCAAGATAAACTGTTTGCATAGGCGCCTTTAGATACCATCGCCAACTGTCAGCTGCCTGCTGGCTCAAGTTACCGTCAAATCTCCCAAGGGCTGCATAATGTGACGCATCAACATATTGTGAAACAGTGAACTATGAAGGGTAATAATACATAAAGACAAGGCTTGGGGATATTATAATAAACCGAATAAAAATACTCAAGACTTGGCCTAAAGGTCTAGATACCAGGCCATAAACTCCAAAAAAAATGGCTCATATATATTAAATAAAACGTACATAAACTTTAAAAAAAAAACTTTTTTCCCGACCTTTTATAAGAACAACCATTTTTCAATTATTGGTATACTTTAGAACAGAATAGATTATTTGCTTATACCGCAGTGATTTACGAGGCCGTATCGATTTACATCCGTTCAATTATATCCACTCACTAACTTTGTATTGCGTAATAATAACCTCTTGTATTAAAACTTGCTTGTTAACTTGATAACTCTTTTAACTAACATCTACGTCATAACCTTAAGAACCTTAAGAAGTAATATAATAAATCTCCTGTATTTTACAATATTCAATAGGCATAGGTAAGATAAAACAACAGCGACGGCTCCGTGGTTAGATAGTACAAAAAGCTATTGGTAAATCCAATTGTGCATGCCTTAAGTGCATTGAAAAATTACGTATAGCATGATTATACGTAAATTTTTAAAGTATTTTAATTACACACAAGTTTTCAATAAAAACCTTATAATTATTACTATACTTCCAATTTTACGATAATTTTATGCCAAATTTCAATTTAATAAAAAGCTTGGTAAATCGAATATCGCACGACGCATAAGATCATACCTAACAAAACGAGACCAAGCTCGGCACACCTAGTTCTACTCTTTGAGTAGTTCCAGTAGCATTCATCGAAGTATACCTTCAGATTACTCCGTCAAGTCCGGGGGTAAGGTCTCATCATAACTAACATAACGAGTACAATCTCGGCATACCTAGTTCTACTCGTCGAGGAGTTCCAGTTGGAGATACCGAAGTACACCTTCCGGCCATACCGTAAAGTTCAAGACGTATAAGTATATTTATATATAAATCCTACGTACTTTTAGCGAAATAAAATATTGTAATAAAAAATTGTGATTATAAAAATAATAACCTTAGTCAAATATGTATCAAATTTGGTTTTTGGAACGTTTTGTATTTCTACAGCGATCGATATGTTTGCTGCCTATTACCGCTGCTGTAAGCAAACGATATAGTATTCCACTCACGACGGCGGCAAAGTGCAATTAGTGAAAAAAATTTCTCAGCCGAAAAAAAACAAAACAAAATTAAACTGTCATTTACAATTCATATTTTCAAAAGTTATCGTGTTTACTAGTGTTGCCCAAAATCGGTCTTGGTCTTGCATTCTTGGTCTCGTTTTTGCATTTTTGTAAGACCAAGATCAAGACTACCTAATTTTAGCAAGACCAAGACCAAGACTGACCGTGCAAGATTTGAGCAAAAACAAGACTAGGCCTGCGAGACTCGTGCGTCTTGCAGTTAGGACTGAGTGTCGTTTGAGGGATATAGTATAGAAATATAGGAATTCGGTTATACGCTTAGGGACTCTAGGAGCCGCAAAAAATATTTGGAAAATTGGACTTACGCATTACGAACAATACCATAAACTCTTTCTAAACAGATAATGTGCTATTAAATACAGTCAAGTTAACGTCATTAATTTGTTTTTTATATGTTTAAACCATGTTTTAGCACATGTAAACTTATTAAATGTAAACGTTTATTAAGAAACAGACTGACTCCCGTGGCCGTGGGACATAGTAGACAGCACAGTTGGTTAGAGCATCGGCACGGATCGCTTAGGTCGTGGGTTCATTCATTTTTCGAATTTCTCATTAAATGTTTAGACATTTATTAATTTCGTTGGTCTTTAATATGGCTGTTAGTTCAGGCTCAAAAGAGAGTAGATACTCTTTTAAGTTGTTCTAAGATCTAAAGTAACGTTTAATAAATAGCAATAGACTAATAGGTAATTGCGGTACTTGCGTGACTCTTGCTGCAAGACCAATACCAAGATCAAGACCAGATGTATTGGCGCAAGACCAACACTGGCTAAGTCTCGTCTTGTTCTTGCATTTGGGCAGCACTAGTGTTTACCCCTCCATGCGAATCTGATAAATCTACTCCATAAACCATTAAAACCACTTGTTATGTAAAAATAGCAATTAATCCATTAAAAACAAATAATAAATTCAACAATCATTTATCTTTCTGACAATGTGCTTTTTATATCATTTATATGTTCAATATGATTGTTAGATACGATTTCATGCGACAAAACGTTGGAATCTTGATTTTTAGGCGCTAATAGAACATACCTATGCGCTTTGTGCATAAGGCATGAAAAATGTATTCCATTGGACGGGAATATAAGAAGGAAAATTTTTTAATATTTTATTAAGTAAATCATCACGCTAATATTTTATAAGGTTAATTTTACGCTGGTATTCTTTGAGAACATACTCTTTCCCCGGTCGAGCCGATCCATTCGTGCTACACCCATAATATTGCTGCAGCGTGGCTCCACCACGTATAAAGGCTGGACCAGTTTCGAAATTTTGGTTACTGTACTTAGATACAACGATTAGAGTTAAAACTTTATTCACGTACAACGTAAGTTACATAAGTACTATGTTGTAGACAAATTTGGATTGATGAATCACCAGGCACCTGGGGTGTCGGTTCACCCGCGATTGTTTTGCTAAATTAACATTAATAATAGAATCAGGTGTTCTTTGCGGAAGTTCTTTACGTTAAAGAAAAAAATTTGGTGCTTAATAAAGGCAATTACCTTATTTGGAAACTGTTCCCGTTACAGGCACAGCCAAAGGCACAGTCCACTGCTAAACATGGGATTCCCCCATAAATTGCCTCATAGGGAGTATATTTGCCATAGTTGCCACGCTTGGCAAGCGGGTAAGCATCCGTAATTTTTTAAAGCCGCGTATCCATTATGCGCTCCAAGAGGTCGAACATTGGCGCGCGTTCCAGCCGCGCGAAATGGAAACCGCCTTGGAACGCGCGCCAAATTGTTCGTTGGAACACTCAAACGTGGAGCGGGCCGTTCCATCTGGCGTCGGTTTTTTAGTTATGCTTTTATAGGATAGGGTGACAAACGAGCGCACAGTCCACCTGATAGTAAGTGGCTGCTGTGGCCCATAGACATCTACATTTATCCTCGTTTGCGAATCAAAATGCAGTTGCGTTGTCACCCGTGAGGACTAAGATGGAATGCCTCTTTTCCAGTAAAAAAGGTCTCCAGTTCTATACACTCACCATACGAAACACAACAATGTTAAGCTGCTATTTGACGCTGGTATTCTGTGAGAGCGTGGTCCTTCCCCGGTCGAGCCGACCCATTCGTGCTACAACTATACTACAAATATAGCTGCAGCATGGCTCTACCACGTATAAAATGCTGCCCATCCCCTGATTTGTTTCCCTCTGTCGCTTCTTACAGCACCCTCGGGACAATATGGGGTAGTGGATTTTTGGCGGCGGTGTCAGAATTATTAATTAAACGTATAGTGGTGGCTACTTATATTAATACGGTTAATTAATTATTATTCTTCACTATACGGTTAATTTAGAAAGCAATTCTATAAACGTTTAGCCATCGCAGAGTTTGTTTCTCTTGAAGATGCCTCACTTAGAGGAAATCACTTATCGTATCTTCCGGCGATGGCGTATCTTCCAAGTGATATGGTGAAAGTGTTGGATGTAGGAATGGTCTGTTAATTTCAATTATTTTTTGAACAAGATGTTAGCCAAAATTAGTTCATCTTTAATTTTGTTTAATACTTACGACCCGAATCGGCTTCGCCCGGCTAGAGATCTATTAACGTAGCTTTACTTAGATTTCAGGTAATCATCAAAAACCATATATTTTATCAATTTGTCTATTTTTTTTAAATATCCACGTTTTTCGGCAAAAATATAGCCTATATCACGCCTAAAATTGCCCTCTGTTTGTTCTTCATGTTTCATTATAGAAAGACAGACAGACAAATAATTTGAAATCAATAAAAGGCAATTATTTCGATATTACAAACAGTCACTTTCTTCTATTCATTTAAATTGATAACCATTCTTCGATCATGTAGATAATGTCTTTTTTAGGATTGGGTTATTTGTTTTTTAAGACTAATAAGATTAAATAAACTAAATAAGGTATAGACTTCAACTTTTGTTTTTTTTTTTAATTTATCTCTACGATTTCTACACATATTTATAATTTTTATCCAGTCTGGGAGATGCCGAATTTGTTTTTCATCTTTCTTTAAAAAGTCCTCGGCTCCATCTGTCCTACTGCTGCGTGCACTGTCCCTGATTTCTGAATGGGAATGCTTCAGTACTTATTGGAGATAATAACAATATGAGGCACATTTTGGAACGAAGTTCCTTATCAGACGGTACGAATTTGGCGGATGGGGGCTAGGCGAGAAAAGTGTCAGATTTTTCCGTCAAGATCCCTTCTGACGTAGTGTAGATGGCTTTGGCGGCTATAAGGAAATGAGATGGAATAATATCCATCTCACTCGCACTTTTTCTTATTTTGCCACGCAAGAAATATTATTTTATTTTATATGAAACTTAATTTTAATAGACGCTAGTAATCAAAATTAATTTTAATAGATACTAGTAATTCATTTGTTTGTATTTGTTAATCAATAATGTAATACGTACGTAATACGTGTAATACGTTTATCAATAATAATATACTATGAAAGGAACTTCGTTCCAATCGAGTGTTCCACGACACTCACGCATGTTTTTCTTAATAATACATTTTTATATCATTACTACTGCTGTCGTATCTTCGAGGCATTTTCTTCTTTTACGATACCCACACGACGAAATGGGATGTTAGGTTTTCTTACGCCGAATCCTCTAACAATAAATATGTTGTGGAATTAACATTTTTAATTTTTTATGTCATTAGTCATTACTGTTGCTAGGAGTTTTCGAAACGCCGCGACTCAATTGCACACGTGAATCGTCTGCCAGTTTCAACTTTGCATTATCTTTTATGTTCTATTGTATTTTGACTATTTCTTTTTATTTCTTTTTTATTGTGTGCACAATTATTTCAAATAATTAAGGAAACAATTACACGACGATGTTTTTAAATATTTATAAAATATTATTTAATTACATGCGTGTAATTAGTATATATTTGTACATATTGTATACGCCTCTGTTTAATTCAGCTGTTTTAGTCAGAAAAATAAAAAAAAATGTGAATATAAATTACGAGACAATTTATATTTAATTTTTAAATTATAATCTTTGGTATGTTAACAACCGCAAACAAAGCCGCGTGGAAACAACGTCGCAACCACAAACGTTTTCCTAATCTAGACCGAGTCTAGACAATACCAGTTGCTCTGTTACGGCCCGATTATACAGCTGATAGCCCGCACTCCCATGGACTTAGCTATTGAATACTTAGTGAGAGCTAGGAAGCTATCTTACACAAAATGTCAGTGAACTTTGCGCGGAAATTGGGGTCATGTAAAATAAACAGATAAAAAAATTACAAGGTGGTTGGACTCCCTTGAGAGAGCCGTGGTAGCAAGCGAGCCATGGTAGCTCAGATGGTTAGCGCTCGCTGTAAATTTCACAGTACGCGAGCAAACCGGGTTCGATCCCCACCGGCACCAATGAAATTGTTAATTGCAATTTTAAGTGCTGATTTACCACGTGCTCGGCGGTGAAGGAAAACATCGTGAGGAAACCTGCATGTCTGAGGAATAAGAAAAAAATATTTCGAAGACATGTGAAGTACGCAAACACATTGGGGCAGCGCGGCGGACACTTCCTTGCCTTAAAACCCTCTCATAAATGAGGGGAGGCCTGTGCCCAACAGTGGGACGTATTTAGGCTGTAACTTTTTACTTTGGACTCCCTTCCTATCTAGAATTGTTACCAGCCTGTAATCTATTTCTGTCGCCGTGCAGTAGTGCGTGCACTGCTATGTACATGTCTGAACGTTATAGACTGTTAGTATAAACACAGACTGTTCAACGTAGTCGTCAGAAGTGACTATGGATGTGTAACCTTTTTTGTTTAAACTTGATCGCAGCAGTCCATTGGCTGCAGTGGCCACTTACCACAAGGTCGACTGTCGATTCGCTTGTCACTTCAATTTAATAAGAATCTACAAGATTACAACTGAAAATTAGCGCTGCAGTGTTCTCCTGCAATATGAATAGTTGAAGACCCGTTTCCATCTTTCCATCCATTTCAGCCTATAAAAGTCCACTGCTGACCATAAGCCTCCCCCAAATTTACTTCATAGACAGAACTTTATTATAGGAGTCACCCTTGGCAGGCGAGTCCCTTTACACCTTCAGGAACATAGCAGTATACGCACTGCTATTTGAAGGCAGATATAGATAAGATATTTGTACCGACCCAGATAGATTCTTAAACGCAAAAGAAGTCCTAGGTGCCTATAAAACCTTTATTAAAATATTTATACGTGGTAGAGCCATGCTGCAGCTATATTAGTGGTATATTTGTAGCACGAAAGGGTCGACTCGACCGGGGAAGGACCACGCTATCACAGAATACCGGCGTAAAATATCAGCTTAAAACTGCTGTGTTTCGTATGGTGAGTGTAGAGAACCGGAGACTCTTTTTACTGGAAAAGAGGCATTCCATCTTAGTCCTCAAGGGTGACAACGCATCTGCATTTTGATTTGTAAACGAAGATAGATGTAGATGTCTGTGTGTCACAGCAACCACTTACCATCAGGTGGACTGTGTGCTCGTTTGTCACTCTTGTTGTACCAAAAAAAAAGGAAGATAGCACAACTTCCTCATTCAGTGCGCACCCGTTTCCGCAGTACAGTTCTCGAAGCGAAATACCGTTTCAAAATATTAATAATATAAGCGGCGCGTCCACTAATGAATGCAGCTACCGTGGGAACCTTTCCCAGGCCCATTGTTGGAGGACAGCCGGCCCGAGGTCGACAGCACGCTCCCCAGTGATAACAGCACCCACTGAGCGCCAATTATCTTCTTTATCGCGCTAATTAATTATACGTAACCGTGATGATTGTGCAATCACATTTGACTGCGGTGCACGTTCAAATCTGTCTTCAAATCTTCTTCGTACATTAAAATAATATTATATTTAAAATAATCCACTATAGACCGACTCCGAAGGGAATCCCTTGCCGCAACATAATTTAATACGCAAAAGATAATTATCTCGTTTGAAGAGGACCCTCTTTTCCGTTACCATTACAGCCTATTGAACGTCCGCGTCTGAATCTAGGCCTCCCATTTACAACGTGTCCCAAAATTCAACGATAAGCCAACACCGGAGGATAGACCTGCCCCGGACTAATCGGGGAAAAAAAGAAAAAAAATATATCCCAATTATATTTTAAGTTATATAATATTATTATATTTAAGTTATATTATATAAAAAAATGAAATTCTTCAGAAATTGAGACCGTTTATGATATTTTTCACTACCATGACCCCAATTTTTTAAATATTTTTTTCTTTTTTTTTATAGGCAACCTGAATAGTACTGCTATCTACCACAATTCTTAAAAACTCCAGAATAACTCTTGTTTTATCACGAAAATTAAAGAAACTTATTTTATTACCTAAATTTTTTGAAGACTTTTACTTTTAACCAAATTTAACTTAGCGTGGTGTAAAAAAAAGGATGAACACTAGTATGGCAAGTTTTTTTAAAAATTGACGCAACTAACCAACATTCCAAAATGGTATAATACTCTAGGAAAACAAGTTATAAAAAATATGGACCTATTATTTCTTGAGTGAGACCGTTTATGATATTTTTCACTACCATAGTGAAAAATATCATAAACGGTCTCAATTTCTGAAGAAATTCATTTTTTTATATAACTTAAAATATAATTGGGATATATTTTTTTTTTCTTTTTTTCCCCGATTAGTCCGGGGCAGTTCTATCCTCCGGTGTTGGCTTATCGTTGAATTTTGGGACACGTTGTATATTGCCTTATAAAGGGGATATTTGCCATAGTTGCAAAGTTCGGCAGACGAGTTGCCAAGTTTTCATTTTTTAGTTGTTATTAGGAAAAGGCGGCTGACCGTCTCCTGGTGTTTCCCTCAGTTACAACTCTAGTACAACTACCCTCTCCCAACAATCACTTAATCTAACTAATAATTACGCCTTACAACAACGACGAACACTAACGTCTTAGTATATTTATTATATATTATATTCTTCATCATAAAAACTCACTCCTGGGCATGACCTTTTTTTTATAGAATAAGGCTGACAAACGATCACACAGTCCATCTGATGGTAAGTGAATGCTGTGGCCCATAGACATCTACATCTATCCTTGATTAAGAATCAAAATGCAAATGCGTTGTCACGCCTGAGGATTAAGATGTAATGCCTCGTTTCCAATTAATACGATCTCCGATTCTCTACACTCGGCGTACTAAACAGCAGCATTGAGCTGCTAAACTGCCACCCTATTTATTTTATTCAAAGAGACGGTCGCTGGTCTGTGTGATGACTGAATCAAATGTATGATATTAGAGCCTCGATGTAGTCGTATTAATGTCTCAGCACGAATGCAACGGTAAAGGACCACACTCTCCCATAATACCAGCGTGAAATAAATATGGTGAATGTTGAGAACCTGGGGCCGTTTTTATTGCGGTAAAAAGTTTATTCCATCTTAGAATCGTCTCGTCTCAAGGTGACAACACATCTGAATTTTTTAAATCTAGGATAGAATCTTGTGTCTATGACCTAAGAAAATGGATCGCCTAATTAATACCTTGGTTGTTGTAACAAGTGAATAGATAATGCCAGAAAATAGATGGCGGTTTAACCATTTCGTTTACCTCAGTCGTATATCACCCAGACCGACAAAGGTGCGACACGAGAGAAACGACTTGTACTTCTTCCGGTAATCAGGTTGTCATGTGACTCTCCCTACAACAAGAGAGAGCCAAGTCAAGAAATTGCTTTTTTGGTCTGATGGAAAAGTAGAAGAATATTTGCTACACCATCGACTTACCATCGAGTGAACTGTACTCGCATGTGTACTTCTATCAAAAACCATTCTTCAATAATTAACAAGTGTTTTCCTTCCACAGATAATACTCGCAGATGAGTGCACAGAAGCAGAGGGCCGGGCGTGGCACATGAAACACTTCGCGTGCGCGGAATGCTCCAAACAGCTGGGTGGGCAGCGTTACATCATGCGGGAGGCTCGGCCCTACTGCCTGCACTGCTTCGACAACTGCTTCGCGGAGTACTGCGACGCTTGTGGTGAGCCCGTTGGCGTAGACCAGGGCCAGATGTCCCACGAAGGCCAGCACTGGCACGCCACAGAGCGCTGCTTCGCCTGCCACACTTGCCACGCCAGCCTGCTCGGACGACCGTTCCTACCGCGCCGGGGAGCGATATTCTGCTCCATAGCCTGCTCCCGAGGTGAACCGCCCACGCCATCAGATTCCTCAGGGCCGGGACCCAGACCGCCGCGTGTTCCTCGACCAAGAAGAATGCCCTCACCTAAATCGCCACGCAGATCTCCACAGAGGGAACCGTCGCCACAAATTGACGCCGACTCTGAACCGAGTGCGTCAATAGCCCCAGAGTCTCCCCCTCCACATCCTCCGCCTCCCCCGCATGCTTGTCTCAGCCTTGACAGAGCGCTCGCCGACCTGAGACTTGAGCAGTCGATAACAGAACACCAAATACCACCATCGCCAACATCAGAAGAAATCAAGGAGTCTCCGGAAGACTGGAAACCACCGCATCCTGTGGAGGCGCATGCCGTAGTTACCCCCGGCCATTCGTCATCGATGCCAGAGCTGACGGTGGTCGACGGTAAACGGACGAAGCCCAGAGGGGGTAGAACGGTAAGGTTCTGCGGGGACGACAACCAAGCGTTTGAGCCCGATGAACCTATCCGGAAAGAGAAGGTGAGAGATGACGATGCGAGCAGCTACTGCAGTACCTGTTCCTCGTCATCTTCCTCCACGGAATCCTACACACTGCCGACGAGACGAGCATACGGCGGTGTCAGGATATCGTATGTGCCAAACGACGCGGTGGCGTGCGCCAAACGCGAGAGACAGAGGAAGAACGCCCATCATGATAAGAACTGTATAATTTCGTGATCCTGGGTGCTCATTGTGCCCCACAATCCCTCCAAGTGACGTCAACCTCCGAGCGAAAGACTGAATTTTTGATAATTTTCGTAGCATTTAAACGCCATAGTATTATAACGAATAATGTAGAAAATGTCTTCCTCATACGAGAATATCTCTTGCTCAATATCCAAATGCAAAGAATATGTAAGAAGTGTAGAAATAAATGTAAAAAACATTATTCAATACAAGCTCCGACTTTTAATATTTAAACAATATTACAAAGTTACATATTACTTGCGATGATAGTACGTGTATTTATACGTCTGTGGATGTTTCTCTTAAATATTTTGCGATATCGAATTTTTTTTTTTATATTGAATTAAAAGGTTTTACTAAACATCTGTAGATATTGGATTTATAAAGTAATACACTGGCAGAATCACAACTTCACTTGTGACACAGTTGAAGCTTTTGCCGAAAAACGAAGTCATTATAAAAAGACGATAATAATCGGTTATTACCACATTCCGTGCATCAAAGTATACCACATAATACCGAGGTATTTGTACGCACAAAACAAGGGAAGGATGTGTGCGAGACCTCCGCTCTCACCACACCTCACCCCGCTCGCATCTGAAACGAGCCCGCTACACATCCTCGCACCGCTCATCTGCGCACCGTTTCACAGCTTCGCTACGCATCCTCGCACTGCCCAGCTACCTCGCACATCTCTGGTGGAAACGCAGCCTTAATGACAACTAAAATTACTGGGCTACGGTTACCAACCCGCCGCGCCGGGGTTACTTGTCAGATATTTATCAGGGGATATTTGTAGTAACTATGATAAATATCCCCCCTATGAGGTAATCTATGGAAAGGCAGCGGTAACGGTGACGGCACACCAAAGGATAAGTATGGGATTGGATTTGCTAATAACTTGTCATTAAATTTATTTACAACACACAACATCACAGCATAAAACTATGGAATAAAAATTCGAATAAAATTAATATTTATAAAATGTATTTTTAGTAACTAACTTCAATTGCGTTTTGTACGATGTGATTTTTTGCACAGCCTACAAAACGCACTTGAATTTAGTGCGCAATGCGAAAGGAAACGACAGCCCTATTCTTTTTATGCAGACAAAATTATTTAACGATTTCTTTAATCCACACGCGATTTTGTTAGCTTTAATAATCATAAGACTATCATTTGTGCGATTGACTGTCTTATATATTAGCATTGCATCTACATGATTGTAGATACTACGATTAAGGGTGGATTCGACCAAACTAGAGTAAATTTTATTTTTAGAATAATTCGCTATACTATATTCGAGAATAAATCTATCTTACGTTTTACTATGCGCAATTCTAAAAATAGCGAGCTCATTCAAACCACCGTTTCGCACAATACCATTATGTTTCTTCGCTAGTGTTAAAATGTGTTTAAATTTGAGCTATTTAGTTAGATGTATATTTTGTATTTCGAAACACTAAATAATATTAAGACAAAATATATTCAATAAAAACCTCATATAAAAACATATGCAAGGAATAAAACTTTAAACCATGCAAACAGCTCGACATTGACACTTGTTGACAGCTATTTTAGAGACTTAATACGGAAAAAGTTAGTGGACATGTTATTATTTACAAAGTCTCATAATAGAACAATATATATTTGCAGGGTTATATTTCTTCATTATTCACTCTATTACTCGCGTATAACCATTTCATTCCATACGTTAGATTGCACGGAAAATCAATACAAGACTTTTCTCGAGATTTAAATCGTAGAATAAATCCCAACTGCAGTAAATCTCTTTATATAAAAATCAATTGCAGTCCGTGAGTCTCGGTAAAACTTATTTGTTCTACGCTAAAACTAAAAAACGGCTCGACCAATTTTGATGAAATTTTTTATGCGTGTATGAATGGGGCCCTGGGTGGTTGGGGTTTACAATTGGCGGGTCCAGTTGTGAACTTAAATGAAGATGGCGCTGTTGTCGAGATCTAGAAATCACCCGTGCGAAGCAGGGACGGATCGCTGATCGTATTTAAATCGAGGTTCGGTCAAATCCATCCTTAGACAATATGTATATATATATACATCTCTAAAATAAAATTGATTGTAACTTTTCACTTCTTGACGTAATTTTATCATATCTTGTTTGTAAAACGCCTATTTCATTTAACACATATCCTACTTTGCCATTAAGTTTAGCTTTGTATTTAATAAAGAGAATTGTGTGTAAATTAAAAATGAAATAAGTACAAATGTATTAGTTTGTATAATTATTGTAACTGCTGATGTGTTCAGATGTTGTAAATAGTTAGATATAAAATAGGTATGAAGTTGCCTTACTTATTGCTGTAAGTACTTTAAAATCAATAATGTGTTTAATAGTTTAATTGAATATCCTAAAAATAAAAAAGTGGTTTTGAACTACCAATTTAATAAATTATGATTGCAATGTTGCCGTAATCAATAGGCAACATTTAAAATTCATTTTATATTATCAATAGAAACTAAGAGAATAGAAAGAACTAAAGTCCCATTTTATTTTTAAATTTGACATTTTAAAAATAGATCATTAATAAATAAAAAAAAATCAGCAATAAAGAGATTCGGTAATCTCATACCAAGAAATTGTTATTGTATCTTTATTCATGTCACCTTAAGTGCATCTACATGACTAAGAACGCGGACTAAAAACTAGTAGAACAACCCTAATGTTAGTTTCTAAAACAAAAGTCAAAATAAACACTAAAATAACAACAAAAAAGACGTACCAAATTAATTCACCTCTGGCAACCCTGCATGAACAAATATTATATTTTTTAAACCGAATAAAAATACTCAAGACTTGGCCTAAAGGTCTAGATACCAGGCCATAAACTCCAAAAAAAAATATGATATTTTTTTAACTATTTGATTGATTGATATTGAACGAAACCATCGTTCGTTCACTTAAAAGCAATATGTAAATTAATATGTCAAAGAACTGTATGGTATGTATATATACAATATTTCATTTTTATTGTCACAAAACTTGCTCTAATCTAGGTAAGGCACATTGCAAGAAGTTTTCCCAAAAATCGAACAAAATAACATATTTATTATTGCCTGTCCTACACTAAGTTCTGTACAAAATCAAAGTAAATAAAGCGAACAATGTATAATTTGTTTTGTAAGTTATATTGTAATATCGAGAGAATAAAATGTTTTTGAATGAGTCTGTATTTCATTTATCTTGAATAGACATCAACCTATCGTCTGTGGCCATAAGAAGCCACCGTACCATAATAGCAATAATCGAATCTACCACGGAGAGTGCCCTGAGGAATTGTTCGAATTAATTCCAGCCGCCAAATTTCACGAACGCACATCGCGTCAATATTTACGATACCTCACCATGTGGATGCTTGGCGGTCCACGACTGTGCGTTTTACTAGGAGTTTTCTTCCTCGTACAACTTCTCTGTGGAATTGTGTACCACCGGCGATTTTACCGGACCGATACGACTTAGAGATCTTCAAGAAAAGAGCCTTTCTAAAAGGCCGGCAACGCATCTGCAATTCCCCTGGTATTGCTGTTGTTCATGGGCGGCGGTAGTCACTTACAATCAGGTGAGACGCATGCTCATTTACCGCTTCTTCTATAAAAAAATAACCTATAGATTATTTCTATACCGAGCTAGATTAATGTCCTTCAAACCGAATTTCAGTCAGGGTGAGCAGTCTCGATGGAGACTAGCCATCTGCGCTGGACAGGATTATAGTGCACAAGGCACGGGAATAAAACACCGCCAACTTCCTGACACAGGGTTGCTACTGAGAACTCCTTGACAAAAAACCCAATAACTGATTTTGGTCCGACCCGGGATCCGCACCCAGGACTTATTGAATAGGAACTGTGTTTGCGGCGACTAGATCAACGACGCTTTCATACCAGGCAGTTATAAATATACCTAGCTACATAAAGATATACGAGTACGCCGTGTGGCGGTGGTGTTAACGAGATTCCACTACTCTATGGCCCGTATTAATAAACGTTACTCAACGACAAACTCAAGTTATCAATCATTTGATACGCCCTCATTACGATATTAGCATCTCAAGATCGTTGCTAATTAATAAACACATAAAACAGTATCTCAAAACGCTGGGAATACTGTTCTGTGAATTACACTCAAGTACATACACTTGAGAGTCGAGTTTCGTTTATTAATCAGTGTGGCACTCAGCTGATATCGTAAACCTAAACCGCATCTTGGGATATGTTTATTAATAAGATCATACCCTCAAGATTGTACTCAAGTGCGTGTACTTGAGCTGAGTAATGTTCATTATAAAATAAAGGGAAATGAAACAGGAGATCGGCAGCAACACCACACCACACGCCAAGAATTGCAACTATGGCCAATATTAATACATAATTATAATATTATATGGGGAAGGTAAAAATATCTATGTTCCTCCCTCACTCTTAAAATAGTCCAACTTCTACACTCTCCTAAAACGCGAAATAATTATCGCCGTGACAAAATATTTAGATTTGTAACTCGAATACATTAACCCTTTTAATATGTTAGCTTAAAAAGCAACCCTCAAAAGAGAAACTTTATTGTGAAATTAGCCAACCCTCGACCGAAAACGTCCTCAAAGGGTGGATCGGCTTAACTAGAATTGTCACGTGAGGCTATTAAGTCATTATGGATTTATTAACGCTGTGATTAATTACTGAGGGCGCTCAAATCCCTACGCGAAGGGGTTGAAGTGAATAAATAACTCTATAGCGATGAGGGCAAGGACTAGTGTAGCGTGAAACCGCTGGTAAAATAATCTTGTGTTTTAGTTAATTTCATATTATTCTACTTTCTATTTATTCACATTAGAACGTATTCTTTTTAATTCGTAGATAAAGGGCTTTGTCGCTGATGTGATTATGCTGCCCTGGTAGTTACAAAAAAATCTTAAATATAATAATTACTAACAAATAAGCTACGGTTCAATCTGGAGTTATGTCACGCACTTCAATGACCTTTTCAAGTCCACTGCTGAACCTCTAGACTTTTCCATGAAGCTGTCAAGCATTAGTCTTTTTTAATAGTACAAAGGTGACAAACAAGCACACATTCCACCTGATGATAAATGAATATTGTAGTCTATACATATCCACATCAATCCACTTTATATATATACCTAGTCAGGTCATAAATTCTGTCACATGTTTAATATAAAATAATTGAAAAAAGTTTATTCATTATGTAACCATTTATATACCAAAATGAACTTAACAAAACATAGATTCTAATGACACTAAAGTTTATTCAAAATGACCTCCGTGATTTTGAATACAGGCCTTCAATCTGCGCGGCCAGTCGTCTATCGCAGCACGAACGAGGTCCATATTAATATCGGCGGCTGCCTTAATCAAGGATGTCTTGAGTGGCTCCAAATTGGGATGAGGCTTTAAGAACGCCTTTTCCTCCAAGTGTTGCCATATCTTGTAATCTAACGGATTCAAATCTGGACTGGAGGAGGGCCAGTCTTCGTTCCGGATGAAGTCGATTTCACGCGCCGCCAGCCAGTCTTGTGTGCTGTTCGCTCTATGAGCTGGCGCCGAATCTTGTTGGGATACCCAGTGCCTGTTATTGAACATGGTATTAGAAAAAGGTTCCACAAGGTTCGTCAGGACTGTATTTTGATACACAACTGCATTCGTTTTTACACCTTTCTCACAAAAATGTACCTCTGTTAAGCCCCAATAAGAAACTCCCAACCATACCATGAGCGAGGATGGAAAATGACCTCGTTGGACACGAGGAATACGATTGCTCGCTTCTTCACTACTGTGTGCGTACACTTTATCATTTTGTTTGTTGTAGCTCTCTTCTACGGTAAAAATGTTTTCATCCGAAAAAAGAATTTCCCGATATTTTTTTCCCGCGTACCGCTTCAACAAAGCGCGGCATCTTCAGTCTCAGGTCCATTTGACGAGCATTCAAACGATGTCCTGTTTTTCTTCGATATGCCCGAAGCCCTAAGTCTTCATTTAACACCCTTTTCACCGTGGTTCTGCTTAACCCCATCTGAGGGGCCAACAGTTTCTGCTTACGTTTGGGATTTCTTTGAATTCGCGCCTTCACAGCTTTTATCACTGCTGGAGTTCTAACAGACCGAGGGCGACCACTTCTTGACCTGTCATTTACACTAGAGACTTCATTGTATCGTTTGATGGTACGATAAACGAATCTTTTGGTTATATTCAAATTTTTCAGTATGTCAAAAATTTGAATTGGCGCGTAACCGCAACGATGCAACGCAATAACTGCAACACGGTCTTCTTTAAGCGTCCACCCCATTTTTAAAAATGAGTAAAATGCTAAAAAGTATACAGTTTTATTTTCATGAACAATTCGAAATTCGAATTCAATAAACTTTTTTGTGGCCAGCATTCTAAAAGAAAATTTTTTACTGTGTGACAATACTTATGACCTAACTGTGTGTATATATATATATATATATATATATATATATATATATATATATATATATATATATATACATTGTAGAGCCATGCTACAGCTATATTAGTAGTATAGTTGTAGCACGAATGGGTCGGTTCGAACGGGGAAGGACCACGCTCTCACAGAATACCAGCGTAAAATAGCAAATTAATACTGCTGTATTTCGTATGGTGAGTGTAGAGAACCGGAGACCCTTTTTACTGGAAAAGAGGCATTCCATATTAGTCCTCACGGGTGACAGACATTCTGACTGACATCTGCATTTTGATTATTTACATTTACATTAAATATATAAAGAGGATAGATGTAGTGTGTATATTTTGTTTCCAGTAAGAAGGTTATCGGGTTCTCTACAGTCACCATACGAAACACAGCAGCTTCAAGCTTCCATTTCACGCTGGTATACTATGAGAGTGTGATCCTTCCCCTGGCAAACCATGGCTCTACTGAGCATGTTATCCTTCACCACCGAGCTCGTGGTAAATCAGCACTTATAATTGCAATTCACTATTCCATTGGTGTACGTAATGAAACCGTAGCTCTAGTATTGTGAAACTTACAGCCAGCTAGTTGGCCCCTGAACCACATCTCATCGTTATATAAAATGCTATTAAATAAACTCTCTTGCAAAAAAACGGACACCTAACCAAAAAACCAATTTTATTGTTACTCATAATTTTGTAAATGATTTTTCAAGGAAAATTGTTTCGTCAGTTTTGATTAAATTAATAAGAAATCATGTTAAAGTTCCAAGCGGTAGTAGTGTACCTGCTCGCTAAATAAAAATAAAACCCAGTTTTATAATTGTTTTTTATTTAATAACTAGCTGTTCGCCGTGACTTCGTCCGGGTGGATTTTACTTCTGAAAATAAAAGTAGCTTATGTTACTTCTTATAACATCTGTTATCATATATATCAGTGAAAGTCCCATCCAAATCAGCTCATAGGTCACCCAAACGTGATGCCTGTTCACGTAGCTCGCAGATGACAGATTTTTCCAGACTTTCTTCAACTTTTTTCTTGAGAAAGTTTCTTGAGAAATACGTATCCTCTACGCGATAATCACATTCTTTAGCTCACTTATGGTCTGTGGAGCCGGCTACACTGATCTCACTCGTGCCTTCAGTTCAGTGTGTTGTGTCAGACTTGCTCTATGGGATTTAGGTCTGGACTTCGAGCTGGTCGATCCAAACGATAAATTTCGTAGCCTCTAGCATATACGTTTCCACATCGCCAGACCGGTAGACGCGAGCGTTGTCGTCTATAAAAAATTTTTTGTTATCGTCAGTCTTCACCGTACGGAGAAATCCTGGTTTCATCGGAGAACAATACCCTATCCCAGTTTTCTTGAGTTCATGGCAAATAATTTCGAGCGAAGCTAAGGCTGGCACCTCAGTGCTCATTGAGTAATTTAAGGCGCGGGCTGGTCGATGATGTGGTATATTGGCAGCGAAAAGCCTCCTGACTGTTCATAGACTAATTTGTTTCTTACTTCTTCGATGTTGTTCATGTAGTCCACAGACAAAGATAGTGGGCTTGACGCACTAGAAAACGATCATCCCGTTGTTCGGTACATGGCTTCTTTCAGAATCAGGCCCTCTCTGTATGTGTCTCTATTGTAGTAAAAAAATGTTTTCTTTAAAAATCAGCCTCAGGCAAAAATTGGAATTTGGAACGTACTTTTTTTAAATAACTTTTTTGTATTGTTTTTTAAATAAGCGGGAATTAAACCAAAGGGCCCGTTTTTTTGCAAATGAGTGTAGTATTATATATCATGTAGAGATAATACTACTTGTTTATATTTAATTTAGTTTATTTATATCCAAAATTACAGATTATACGTGAGCAATTCCCGATAATCATCGCTAGTCATATAATCAATAAACAGGATTGCTTCGATCAGGTGCGCGCGCACACCGTGACGCCACCTGTACTGGTTATCATGCTCCACACCGTAGGGGAGAGGGCTGACGAATTGTCCAACCCTGCCGAGCCGACCACCCGGAAACTATCACTTTATAATTAATTAAAATTTACTTATAATCATTTGAATACCGTTACAGCCTATTAAAGTCCACTGACGAACACCGGCCTCCGCCATAGATTGATTCAGGATACTTCATAGGATACTGTAAAGCAACTGTAAAGTACCCATTGAGTTATATGTACTACCTACTAGAGAAGCTATTCCAAACAAAAATTGTGCGCTACTCTATGTCTTCGCGCATGCGCGGGAGATAGTAGTCGCGCATGCGCGAAGGCTTTAATTTAATATAAAATAAGATAGTAATATAAAATATATATAAGAATTTAATATAAAATACTCTTATTTTAATCTAAACAAACATATTTATAAATAAAATGTAATAAAATTTTCTTATGGATTTCACAAATATTCAATTTACGCAATATTTAGTTTAGTGTTCGGATTGCAGTACAGTTCAGATGATGCATAGTCAATGTTCGGATTGCGAAATCTAGTGCGTAGTACACGTTCTTTTTTTTTCTTTTTTTTTATATGATAGAGGCGACAAACGAGCACACAGTCCACCTGATGGTAAGTGGTTGCTGCGGCCCATAGACATCTACATCTATCCTCGTTTGCGAATCTAAATGCAGATTCGTTGTCACCCGTGAGGACTAAGATGGAGTGCCTCATTTCCAGTAAAAAGGGCCTCCGGCCACCTGCACTCACCAAGCGAAACGCAGAGGTAAACCTCTACTTCACGCTGGTATTCTGTGAGGTCGTGGTACCACCCCGGTTCGAGCCGGCCCATCCGTGCGACAGCAAAAGCTGCCGCGTGGCTCTACCACTGTTAAAAACTCTAACCACGTTACCACGTTCTCAACGTGATAGAGCCATGCTACAGTTATATTAGTAGTATAGTTGCAGCACGAATGGGTCAGCTCGACCGGGGAAGGACCACGCTCTCACAGAGTACCAGCGTCAAATAGCAGCTTATCACTGCTGTATTTCGTATGGTGAGTGTAGAGATTCGGAGACCCTTTTTGCTGGAAAAGAGGCATTCCATCTTAGTCCTCACGGCTGACAACGCATCTGCATTTTGATTCGCAAACGAGGATAAATGTAGATGTCTATGGGCCACAGTAGCCACTTACCATCAGGTTGACTGTGTGCTCGTTTATCACCCTTTCCTATAAAAAAAAACATATATATATCGATGAAAGTACCCGAAACGTCCGGGAATCAATAAAAAAATATTTCATTGAACGCGATAGAATCCGTAAAAGTAGTTTTATTCAATGTGTAGTGTTCGCGTAAATATAAGAAATCATCATAGGAGGGATTTAATCACTTATTGAGCTTTTCCATCAAGAAATTTCCAGTGGCTGCCCGGAGTCAGGAAGTTGGCGGTGTTTCACCCCCGTGCCTCGGAAAACACGTAAAATCGTTGGTCCTGCGCCTGATCTCTCTCCGGTCGTGTCGGTGCATCGTCTAACGGCGGCTCTTCACGTTGGCCAACACAGTGGCGAATGTGTTGGCAGAGATATTGGCCAAGAAATTGTGATCGCGTCCACACGTTGGAAGATCGTTCAGTTTGCTTCGGTTCAGGCCAATGTGCGGACGAATTTATTAAAATGATTATTGAAGCGCTAACGGCTGCTGCGGTTTATTTTTTCACAGCATACCACTATTTTTTTATTTAATTTTTCACTATTTTTAATATTTAATATTTTTAATATAAATTTTTAATATTTCTTTATTATACACTAACGTTATACAGATAAGTAAAGTATATAAACATTAACACACCTAGGCATAGGTATAATTAACACTTTTACAACTAAGGCCTGGAAAATATTCGAAGCTTGTCTATAAAACTGTTGTAAAATTTTATTAAACAAAGCCTTTTTAAAAAGGGTTATTCTTATTATATAATTATAGAATAAAACCAAATAATAATAATAATAAATAATTTATTTTGTCAAACATTAAAGTTACATTATACGATCAGTGATCGAGGTCACCTAGTAAGCAAAATAATGCCTGTAACAGGTGGCTTCGCTCTTCCATAGCTAAAAATTAAAGTATTATTAACGAAATAAAGAAACTAATAGGGAATAATAAAGACAGTAAAAACATGATTTTAGTATCCTACTTTTTAATTTGATTTTAGTATGCTACCTATAATATAGCATTAATACAGCAATAAATAAATGAATACATCAATCACTACAACGTGAATGTGTATAAGATAAGGGTGATCAAAAAGAAATGGAAAAAAGAAATTTTATTTCTTGACGGCTCCGTGGCGTAGTGGCTTAGCAATGAGTTGCTGCCCTGGGAGCCGCGGGTCCAAATCCCGCACGGAACAAGTATTTGTATAGCCTGCACATAATTTCTCCGGGTCTGAATGTTTGTCCTTATGCAATTTATGTTTCTAAACAGCCTCCAGGATACAGGAGAAAATCCTGTGTATAATAACATTTTTTTTAAAGACTTTTGTTTTACAAACAATTTTCAGCTTGGTAGGGCTCTATAAAGCGAAAAGTTTATTCATTGGTCATTGTTACTGCCGTTATGTAGACACTAGTTACGATGCGTGCATATAAAATTTAAGCGTGCGTGCGTGCGATCACTCTGAAAGCTCGTAGCAAACTAAACGTGCGCCCAACGTGTGGACGCGGCGGCCAATACTCTGCCACAACCCTTTGATCTTTTGTAAAAAACCGACACCAGACGGATCTCGCGCCAACTTGTGGGCCATCGTCCCAATACGTACCAACGTAGCTTAAACACCCGCTCCACACGATGGCCATCGTTGTTGGCCAACACATTCGCCAGCGTGTTGGCCAACGTGTAGAGGCGGCATAATCGGACTACGAGAGTGAGGAAATAGAGAGTGCACCTGTGCTTGGGCATACACTAGGGCACTATAACTTGTCCTGCGCTGACGACTATTTTCTGTTGAATTCGGGTCTGCAGGATATAGGGGAGATATTTGCCATAGTCGCGGCGCTTAATAAGCGAGTTGGCACCATATGTTTTTATTTTTAGTCGTTATTAGGAAGACGCTAGTGCCCATCTCCTGATTTGTTCCCCTCTGTCGCCTCTTACGACACCCACGGGATATGGGCTAGTGCATATTCTTACACCTTCACTACACGATAATAACGTTATTAATTATTTGTATAACGTTAATTAATATATGTACTTAGTTTAATTATATACGTGGTAGAGCCATGCTGCAGCTATATTGGTAGTATGGTTGTAGCACCAATGGGTCGGCCCGACGGGGAAGCACCACACTCTATCTCTCACTCACACTCTACTCGCCCGGGCTACACTAACGAGAAATGCCGTTAATTATCGCGTTGATGGGCGTTCAATGTAGGTGTAGCCACCACTTAACGCGATAATTCTACAACGGCAAGAACAACGCCGTTTCCCGTTGAACGATAACTCGAGTGTCGGTACATCAAAGAGATAAACGCACGAATTAACGCGTTGAAGCGGCCACACTACGTTTGTTTCATTGTGCACGGTGAGCGCAACGGAGTCGCACGTATGGCTACGATAGAGTGGAATAATGAAAAAGTTATTACGTTTCTTGAGATTCTGCAAACAGAGCCATGCTTAGGCAATGATAAAATATATTCATATAATAAAAATGTACACTCATCAAGCATAGTGTAGCAGCGTCAACGTTCATCTTGCTTGAAATTCAAGGAATATTAACGTAAAGTGACCATACGTCCCGTTTTGAACGGGACTGTCCCTTTTCTCGGTCACCTGACCCGTTATTCACAAACAAAGCTCCGGGACGCAAAATAGTCCCGTTATCCTAAACCGCGAGAAAATTTAAAACTATGAAGTTCGTCAGACACGAACGGTGCGAGAGCGGGACCGACCCAAAAATAAGCGAATGGGATAATTTCAAAGTTTTCGCAGAAATTCGTTGGGTGATTCAAACATTTCTCACCAACATTCTCAACATAAATTCTCTTCCATTTTAATCGAATATATTTTATGTATACCTGGTACAAATGCTCCAGTAGAAAAAGTATTTTTCTATTATGAATAAATTGTGGACGTCTGAAAAAAAATCACTTACAGATTTCAGTTCTAAAGGCGATGTTGATAACAAAAATCAATGTAAAAAAAAACTTGCCCTTAATAAATCATCACCAACTTTTATTAAAGCAAATTTGTTCCACTGACAAATATAAATATAATTAAAAAAAATGTTGCATTTAATAATTACTGTCTGAGGAGCTTTGCTTTAATGAAGCTGGTGAACTGGTGATTAATTTTTATTTTTCACAATTTGTTAAAATATAAATAATTATAATTAATGTGATTATAATTATAGTGAACACTAATTGTATAAAGTTACAGTTTTTAAATAAATAACATAATTTTTTTACTGTTAACCTGCTAACTGGGAAGTATAAATAAACACATGTCCCGTTTTGGGTTAAAAAATAAATGGTCAGTATACTTTAACGCCGTTCAACGGCGTTGAAATTGAAATGAAGTCGACCGTTCCAAGTGTGGCCACTCAGTTTATCGCGTTAAAATTAAGGCAATAATTGTTGCGTTTTTGGGCATTGACGTTTCTCGTTACTGTGGCCTGAGCATAACAGAATACCAGCGTAAAATGGCAGCTTGACACTGCTGTGTATCGTATGGTGAGTGTAGAGAACCGGAGACAAACAATTACTACTCTCAACAATGTTCCTTCATCAATAGTCTGTGAAGTGTTTTTTTATAGAATAAGGGTGATATACGTGCACACCATCCACCGGATGGTAAGTGGATGCTGTGTCCCATAGACATCTACATTTATCTTCGATTAAGAATCAAAATATAGAAGCCTTGTCATCCCTGAAGACTAAGATGAAATGCCTATTTCCAGTAAAAAGCGTCTCCGATGTACATTCACCAAGCAAAGTTCATTGCATGAAAACGTAGGCTGTGTCCGGTCGAGCCGACCCATTCATGCTACAACCATAATATATCTGCAGCGTGGATCTACCACGTATAAAACATGACATAAAAACCAACGGAATCTTTGAATAACTTTATGTTCTTTTTTTTTGCGTAATTATTTCCTAGTTCATACATTACATACTTTAGTGAAATAGTAAGAGTCTAAGGTTATTTACGCCAGCAGTGACGTAACGTGGACGCCGGCGGCGCTTACGCAAAGCGTTCTGTAACCGTCTGTGACGTCACCAGCTGGCGAAGCAATGTTTAGAAATATTAAAACAGTTTAAAAACAAAATCCATTTACTTTTTTAATGCCAATATTTTTGTGACCAGCCAGTGAAGACTCCCTTATCATTACACCATATCAAAAGTCCACTACTGAACATAGACCTTCCCCATAGATTTTAGATTTAGACAAAGGTGTAGCAGATTACATTTAGCACATTTGTTTGCATACCTTAATAAAATAAATACACAACATATTTAATATAACTTAATTCTACAATGGATTTACAAAAGATTACCAGGTACACAAATGAATCGCACAAATAAGATACTATCACAAATGTATGGTAATGATAGTACACAAATGAATCACACAGATAGATGTGAATTCACTTAAGATATCTAAGGTTGCACAAGATTTAATTAGTCTGTGGCGACATAAGATTATCCACTACCCATAATATCTACCGTGTGTGCTGTACGAGTCGACAAAGGAAAACTAAAACAACAATCTTCCTCATTACAACTTAATGGTAATAAAAAAACTGCAGTTGCCATCGATATATATGTACTACGCACTAGATTTCGCATTCCGAACATTATCTATGTTCAACTGAACTATACTGCAATCCGTACACTAAAGTAAATATTGCGTAAATTGAAGATTTGTGAATTCCGTAAGATTATTAATAATAATTAAATTTTATTTAAAAATATGTTTGTTTAAATGAAAGTAAGAGTATTTTATATTAAATTCTTATATTTATTTTATATTAATATCTTATCTTATATTAAAGTCTTCGCGCATGCGCGACTCTACTATCTGTCGTGCATGCACGAAAACATAGAGTAGCGCAGAATTTTTGGAATAACTTCTCTATTATGTAGTACATATAACTCAATGGCAGTTGCAAACCCGCCCGCCAAGCGTGGCTATTTTTGTAAATATCCTCATTATGAGGCTATGTCATGGGTGATGCCTATGTTCACCAGTGGACTTTTGATAGGCTGCTTGCTTTTAATTTTTTTGCTTTTAATTTGACCTGGTTTCCCCATTTTTATTATAAGTGTTGATAGAGTCAATTAATGAAAATAACCAGAAGATGTGAAAGAAAAGAAGTGGTCTTCAACAGAAGGGGTCATTATCATGTAAGTGTCCAATGTGTAGCTAGACCTGCAGAAGCGAGCACACACTCCAACTAATACAAAACAAAATTATGCTGCTATTGCGCGCCTCACAACGTCCCTCAGCTCGCTTAGTACTCTACTTTCAATATATGATTATACCTCAATTTTGCTACATAAAATCGTTCTTATACCTTTAGCTAGAGATCAAATCCATATTATTATTAACGTTACAATAACTCCAGACATTGAATTATAACATTAGTTTATTTTCTTATTGATTCACTTTAGATTACATAACAAAAAATGTAATTGAAAAAGTATATGGGCTTCTGTGCGTCGGTGAGTCTTCTCGCTTAATAGAAATGTAAGCAATAGATTGAGATATAAAATATTAAATAAGATTCCACACATTCTAAGTAGGATCCCTATTGATTTTTGTTATTGAACTCAACACCGTTTAAAAGTTATTAACGAAATTCAATCAGATCCTCTATTTTTTTTCTTTTAAATATTATCTTGTATAAATTATTTTTTCATCAAGATTAAATGAAACGCTCATGAGAAGTGCACTTTTGGGGTTTTTCAAGTTGATATTATATCGCAAGCATGGTCCTTCTCCGGTCGATGCGGTCCTTTTCACGCTGCACGTATACACTGCAGTATGGCTTAACCAGGTAACATTTTTCTGAGCAGGTCATGTCAAATCTACGGAACGGACCACCGCCAGATCTAGATTTCAATTATCTACTTATACAACATTATGACACAAAAGGTCCCGCTGCATTTCTTGCTGGTTCTTCCCAGGACAGAGGTTTCTTCCGAGCCAGTAGTAAAAGCATAAAATGACTCCCAGTAAGTACTCCTGCAGTTTATATTGAATAAAGATTATTTTATTCTGTTCTATTCTATTCTATTCTAGAGAGTAGCTCAGAGGCTAAACGCTCGCTGTAAATGTGACAAAACGCGAGCAACCTGGGGTTCTATCCCCGTCGGCAGCAATGAAAGTATGTATTAATTGAAATTTTAAGGGCTGATTTGCCACGTGCTCGGCGGTGAAGGAAAACATCGTGAGGAAACCTGTATGTCAGAAATATTAAAAAATTGAGGTCATGTGAAATCGGCCAACACGTATTGGGCCAGCGCGGCGGACACGTGCTTGGCCTAAAACCCCCATCTTAGTAATGAGAGGAGGCCTGTGCCTGTGTATATACGTTGTCAACTTCAGTAAATTTGATGATGCCACTACATACACACACACACATATACATTAATAATAATAATAATAATACTAATAATCTATATTTGCGTAAAACATGGTATAGATGTTGTTCACAGGTAAAAATCGAGCGCTCATGTTTTGCTTATTTTACATAGCATGCAAATATTTTTAAACAAAGTCCAAGTTTTCTTTAACTATTTGAAATACATTAGTCACCTGAATAATTAACAAAGAGAAATAATATTATAATAATTAATTACATGTCAATTTCAATACTTAGTAATAGTCGCATAGCTTAATCAAAGATATTATATTGTAAGAATATATATTATATTATATTTTATTATTTTATATTTATAACAATAATTAAATGATTTTTTTAATAAATATTATCCAGTACATAATCTAATTTTTTTCCAAGAATTGTTTTACACTATAGAAATTATTTTCATTGAGCCATTTGTGCAATTTCTTTTTAAACAATATAATATTTAGGGTTTTCAGTTCGTCAGGGAGTTTGTTACTGGACACACATGGTAATGCAACTTTTGCCATTAGAACTGTTTTCTTTTTTTTTAATAAAATCGTTTCTTCGACGGCTTCGTGACGCAGCGGTCCGAATTTTTTTTTCTTAGGTGGTAGAGCCACGCCGAAGTTATATTTTGGTTGTAGCACGAATGGGCAATGTCAAAAAGAGGCATTCCAGCTTAGTCCTCAGGAGTGACAACACATTAAATACACAATGAGAATCAAAATGCATTTTGATTCTTAATCTAGGATAGACGTAGTTGTCTATGAGCCACAGTGTTCACTTACCTGGGGTATACTGTATGCTCGTTTGTCACCCACATTCTATAAACATAATTTAAAATTAATAATTTTGTACAACCGATTTCAATATAAATTATTAAGAATAACTCAAAAACTATTGGTCAGATCTTAATCAAATTTATATGGGACCACATGTGAAGCACCAGCTTTCAAATAAAATAAGCGGCCAAGTGCGAGTCGGACTCGCCCATGAAGGGTTCCGTAGCAGCAAGTAACATAATTTACGATTTATGACGATTAAAAAAAAACTACTCACTAGATCTCGTTCAAACCAATTTTCGATGGAAGTTTACATGGTAATGTACATCATATATTTTTTTTAGTTTTATCATTCTCTTATTTTAGAAGTTGCAGGGGGGGTTACACACATTTTACCACTTTGGAAGTATCTCTCGCGCAAACTATTCAGTTTAGAAAAAAATGATATAAGAAACCTCAATATCATTTTTGAAGACCTATCCACTTATACCCCACATGTATTGGTTTTATGGAAAAAATTTTTGAGTTTCAGTTCTAAGCTTCTAAGTATGGGGAACCCCCAAAATTTATTGTTTTTTTTTTTCTATTTTTGTGTGAAAATCTTAATGCGGTTCACAGAATACATCTACTTACCAAGTTTCAACAGCATAGTTCTTATAGTTTCGGAAAAAAGTGGTTGTGACATACGGACGGATAGACAGACAGACAGACATGAAGAATCCATAAGGGTTCCGTTTTTTGCCATTTAGCTACGGAACCCTAAACAAAATCATCGAAATCGGTTTACACAGTAAAAAGTTATGAAAAAGAAACACAATTTAAAAAAACATACAGTCGAATTGCGTACCGGCTCCTTTTTGAAGTCGGTAGAAAAAGGTAAGTCTTCCAAATTTGAAACGATATTTCCACATTTTTTTTCTGCGTCAGCAACGTGCGTGGTATCAGCCAGTAGGATATAAAACTTATTCTCCTTTCAGAAAGCCTTTGGACTTGTTTAATGTTTATCATTTCTTATTGCGTTACCTTATTTTGATGACACCCCTGCTCTAAGCGTTATTATTAGGATTACGGCAAATCTAAGCTCTCATTTTTAACAGTGAACGACTTCCAGTCTCAGAAAAAGAAGGCAATATAGTTAATATACGCATTTGTTTAACTTTCCCATTAAGGTCAAAAGTGTAACTGAAATTTCGTTAGTAATACACAGAGTACTAGCAAGCATACAAAATATACCGTATATTAATCTCAACAAGGTTCATTTTACTGTACCACTCAAATCTATCAGTCCATGGTTACTCTGACCACAAAGGATTGTATTACCAGGGGTCGTGTAAGTATCGATTTGAACTTTAAATACAAAACAAAACAATGATCTGTGTTTAAAAATTATTTTGATACTTATGTGAATCATTCAATTTATAAGTGGTAGAGCCATGCTGCAGCTATATTAGTAGTATAGTTGTAGCACGAATGAGTTGGCTCGGCCGGGAAAGGACCACGCTCTCACAGAATACCAGCGTCAATAGCAGCTTAACACTGCTGTGTTTTGTATGGTGAGTGTAGAGAACCGGAGACCCTTTCTTAAACCTTTTTTAGAAACGAGGCATACCCCCTTATCCCTAACAGTAATGTCACATAAGTAGTGACATTACTGTTTTCATAATTTTATAAATTAATTCATTCTGGGTTTTCTAAGGCCACCATTAAACTGCGGTTGGTTGCGTTTGACATGCGTGGCAGCTATGGCATGTTATGGGGGAGGCGTATGTCCAGCAATGGGTTTGTTATAGGCTGTAATGAATTAGTGATGAACCGAAAGCGTTGAATCCTCTGATCTTATAATATCATGTTGTGACTAATATTTTATTGCTTTAATTACTATAAAAACTTCGTTAAGAGAAAGGATTATTCTGGAGTGTACCAAGTACAATCTATTACTAACGTTTTCTACCGTGGCAAAGAAGCTATCAGGACCTGCTAACGTTTCGCTGATTTGGGAAACTAGGGCGTCATCTCTACTTACCGTAAGGTAAAATAATTGTAGAAGCAGTATTAGTGTACGGTCATATATAATAAGTTAAACAAAACTGGCTAGTAGGAACATGAGTAGTTTATTGTTTTTTTTGTATGTACGTTTTGAGGAGATTTAGAGCGCCGACTTCAGTATAAGTTATTAAGAATAACTCAAAAACTATTGATCTGACCTTAATCAAATTCATGTGGGACCACACGAGAAGTACCAGCTTTCAAATTAAGAAAGAATCATCCAAATCGGTTCACCCAGTAAAAAGTTATGAGGTAACACAAATAAAAAAACCATACAGTCGAATTGAGTACCGTCTCCTTTTTGAAAGTCGGCAGAAAATACAATCACTATTTTTAGAACAAACGCAAATCTATACAAATAAATAAAATTGAAGTGTCTGTTTGTAATGTTAAAATAACAGCTTTGTACTCAATGCATATGAATGTATATACGGTACTTATAACAAAAACACAATTTTTAAAATTTTTGTCTGTCTGTCGGTCTGTCTGTCTGTTTGTTCCGGCTAATCTCCGAAACGGCTGGACCGATTTCGACGGGACTTTCACTGGCAGATAGCCGATGTTCTAAGGAGTAACTTAGGCTACTTATATTTGAGAAAAACAATTAGGGTTCTGAGCAATATAATTAAAACCCTCAATTACACGCGGGCGAAGTCGCGGCGCACAGCTAGTCGAAATTATAAGTGACCAAATTGCAAAGTGCCTGCTTTCAAAACTAGACTAATTATTATTTCAGGTGTATAAATGTCCTATTTCCGCGTAATATAGTCGTATATCCACTATCCCATATCGTTCCGTGGGTGTCATAAGAGACAGAGGGAAACTGAAAGAAGAGATTGGCAGCACCATCTTTATGATAACAACTCAAATTAATAAAAAACTGCGGTTGCCAACCCGCATGCGAAGCATGGCAACTATGGCAAAAGAGGCAGTCTATGCTGGAGGCCTATGTTCAGCAGTGGACTTTGTCCTATTAAAATTACTGCGTGGAGCTCATGTGACTTTTGTTAACTTTCTTAGCTTGTCGTATTTAGACATTTATTTTATTAGGCCACGAAAGAAAAAAATAAAAATAAATTATTAAAAAAAGAATATGAAGTAAATGGAAATAAAAGAAAAGTTATTATATGAATAACTTAGAAATAATAGTTGTAATATAATTTCGTTTCATTTGGGTTATTTTTATGTTAGGGTCGGATTTCGTTTTATGTTGGCTCCATAATGGAAGAGAGTTTTTTCGTATTTCTGTGGGTGGTAAAAATATTTTTTTTTTATTAATTTTCAAGTCATTATTTTAATAATATAATTTGATATTAATCAAGAGTGCAAAGATGGAAGCAATTAAATAGTACGCACTATTCTTATTGCGATAAATAAAACATTTTAATACAGTCAAAACAATGGTAGCCGTCTTCTTGCCAGTTGCCAAGTGGATAGCGCAGGAAACATAGCAAGTGTTGTCGCGAAATTTTATTATGTCGCTCTGAGTCACTCCATTGATCACGAAGTAAAACGCGATGCGGATGTTCGACTCCTAATTCAAAATTGATTAATCATAAATAAATTTCTAAATAAACACAAATTAACTTTATTTTATATCTTATATTTTTTATATGATGATAATGGTTTCTAGTCGATTGTGATCACAACAACCATAGAATACTAGCGATCCGTCCCGGCTTCGTACGGGTGATTCTTGGATCTTTACGATATCAAAACTTATAGCGCCCAATTCTAAATCTAAGCCGACCAAAAGGGCCCACTCAAACACATACACAAAATTTCATATCCAGCCGTTCTTGAGTTTTAACGAGACTAACGGGCAGCAATTATATAAATATATATATATATATATATATATATATATATATATATATATATCTATATATATATATATATATATATGTATATAATATATAATAAATAAAGATATAAATAAAGGTTCTCGAGTGGCAGCCTCGTACCGGTAGGCGAAGTGTAGGGCGTCCCCCCACAAGATGGAGTGACGACCTGGTAAGACATGCAGGAAGTCGATGGATGCAGGTAGCTCAGGACCGTGCTTTGTGGCATTCCTTGGGGGAGGCCTATGTTCAGCAGTGGACTTGTGAAGGGCTGTAATGATGATGATGATGATGATGATATATATATATATATATATATATATATATATATATATATATATATATATATATTTATTTATTTTTTATTTAGTTTTTTATTGTTTAAAAACTAACTAACTAAAACTATCCAAATGTGCCATAACTCTATACCTATGCATACACATTGATTTGGCCCATTTTCAATATATCGCCAATTTGGTCGATAAACTTTCGCCTAAGGCGTCCCTTCCCGATTCTGCCGGATCGGATTGCTTACCTACAATAAAATTTGCGGCCAGCTCTTTGACCTCAATTTACCACAGCTCTCAGTTTCCGTAAGTATTCAAAATTTATCACCGCAGTCATAGCGTACATTTGTATATACAAATCCATAATACATAGGGTCACGGCTGTAATCCCCGAAGGAGAAGCTAGAATTTTGGATTATTCGCAATGTTGTGGAGGGAGCTATTCAGATTAAGTTTAGCCAAAAACTATGGTTTTAAAAAGAAAATTCTGAAAGAAGTGGTAGAGCCATGCTGCAGCTATATTAGTAGTATAGTTGTAGCACGAATGGGTCGGCTCGACCGGGGAAGGACCACGCTCTCACAGAATACCAGCGTAAAATAGCAGCTTAACACTGCTGTGTTTCGTATGGTGAGTGTAGAGAACCGGAGACCCTTTTTACTGGAAAAGAGGCATTCCATCTTAGTCCTCACGGGTGACAACGCATCTACATTTTGATTCGCAAACGAGGATAGATGTAGATGTCTATGGGCCGCAGCAATCACTTACCATCAGGTGGACTGTGTGCTCGTTTGTCACCCTATGCTTTAAAAAAAAAGTGATAGGTGGCCAACGCATCACCTTCACAATCACAAATCCAATATCCCATTATGCTCTTTTTACGACGTCTGCTGCTTTCTTTTCAGTCTATTAAGCAGGTAAACGTAAAGATCGCATATTTATTATTCAAACCCCCATAATCACGGGACCTATATTACGTCCCAGACCGACATGAGATTAACAATATAGTACACTAAACTTTTTTTTATGTATAATAAATATGACAAACGAGCACACAGTTTACCTGATGGTATGCTATAACCAATAAACATCTACATTTCTATCCTCGATTATGAATCAAAATTCAGATTGTTTGTCACCCCTGGGGGCTAAAATGGAGTGCCTTTTTCCAATAAATAGGGTCTCCGTTTCTCTACACTCACCATAGGAAACACAGCAGCATATAATGGCATGCAAACTTTAGTATAAAAGAGATGTATGCAATCCAATGATAAATGAAAAAATCTAATTAAAGTAAACCTAATTTTTGATAACACCAAACGTTATTTTAATTTATATTAGTAACCGATTTAAACCGTCTCACACATGACTAATTATCTTTAAAGCCGGCGAAAATATGCATTGGAATGCAACAGGTACGGCCTTGTGATTCATCGTATAATAAATACTTTAAACAGGAAAATTACAAGAATATGGAGTGCCTACCTGTTTTAAGTATTGTTCTGTTTTAAAATAAAATGTAAACTTTTAAAAAAATCTTTGACGTACTCCAACTCATAAAACAAATAGTTAAACTTAAAATGATACGTAGTTCAGAAAAAAAAAGCAAAAGTTAAAAGTAAGGTAAGGTGAATGAGGGCCCATGAGGACTAAGATGGAACGCCTCCTTTCCAGTAAAAAGGGTCTCTGGTTCTCTACATTCACCATACGAAACACAGCAGTGTTCAGCTGCTATTTTACGCTTGTAATCTGTGAGAGCGTGGTCCTTCCCCGGTCGAGCCGACCCATTATAGCTGCAGCATGACTCCGCTACGCTTTAAATTACAATTTAAAGCGCTGATTTAATTTGTGCTCGATGGTGAATGGAAACATCATGAAATAACGTACATGGAATAAAAATAGCTCGAAACTTGAAATGCCTCGTGTAGAGGCGAAACACGTGTCGTATTCTCGTCAGTGGTGTGTCTTTCCCAGTGTAGTGGTGTTGGGAGTAGTGGTGCTGGGATTAGTGGTGACGGGGATTGTGCAGACAATTGAGGTAAGGCGGAAGAGGCTCTTCAAACTAGGTAAGACACATCATTTTATTTTATCGAGCGGATGTACGCGAGGTAATTTTTACCAACTTTAATTTGTGAAATCCGCCGACACGTACTAGTGCAGTGGAGCGGTCTAATATTGTTCTGTTACTTTTTCAGCAATATTAGCTGTTCTATGCCCACCAACGTTTATAGGCTGGATCAAGTGGACTGCGTGCTCGTTTGTCACCCTATCCTATAAAAAAATTATTAGTGCTGCGGAAATCGAACACGAGATTTTTCTTTGAAAAAAAAACTTTTTGGGAATATACAATACTGGGATTTTTCTTTATCGAAAAGGAACCTTACATACACATCCAGAGCCGGAATGATTATTTGTAGGCTATACAAATACTTGTTCCGTGCAACCAGTGTATTAAGAGAGGGCACCACGGAGCCGTCAATTTCCTACCGAACCTGGTACAACTTCAAAGCCACACTTTCATAGTCTTAAAGTGAAATAATCATTAACATCATTAAAGCCTGTCAAAAGTCCACTGCCGAACAAGTGGATGTCCCATAGATCGTATATTGCTTATTAGAAGTTATATTTTCTCAGTTGCCACGGTTGGAAAGCGAAATGTCAAAAGCAATAAATTGTTTTGAGTTATTTTCAAAAATATGTTCCTATCTACCTCCTGTTTTAGTTTTTCTGTCGCCTCTTACAACACACACGGTGTAATATGGGGTAGTATATTCTATTAAATTTATTAAGTATACGCAATATTAAAACCTCAACTTATTAACTATCAATAACAAAACACCGGAACATCGCACTTCATTATCCCGGCGATGACGGAACGAGCGCGATATTACGCACGGGGCAAAGTGGCGTGTTCCTGTATCAATGACTCGTGCCACGCTGATAAGGATGTGTGGTCACGGCGCAAGCAATCAAGCAATCAGACGGCCATCAAGCGAACGGCTCAGGTACGCACAAACAATGAGCTGAATCATCTGATATAACTTGCGACTAGTGAGGCACAAACTCTATAATGGTAACTTCCTTTTCAGTGTCTCTGATTGCGGAAGTCGAAAATACCTGAAATATCAGAAATTACGACTAAGACTGGAGAGTTTTGGGCCATATGTCTGAAACTTCCTCACACGTTAAATTAGTATGAACTGGAAAATATTTTTATATGATGAGGGTGACAAACGAGCACACAATGCACTTGATGGTTAGTGGATGCCCATAAATATCTACATCTATCCTCAATTACGAATCAAATTACAGGTACATTATTATCTTTGATGGTGGAATGTCTCGTGTTCGGTAAAAAGGATCTCTGGTACTCCACACTCACCATATGAAACACAGCATCATTAAACTGCTATATTACGCTGTTATTCGGTGAGAGCGTGGTCCTAACCTAACTGGTTCTTATTTTTAATTTAGCCATGTATATTTCTTGAGTTTTTGCGGAAATGACGGTGACAAACGAGCACCCAGTTCACCTGATGATAAATACTGTGGCCAATAGATACCGGCATCTTTCCTCGATTAAGAATCAAAAGCAAATACGTTGTCACCTCTGAGCACTGAGATTGAATGTCTTTTTATCAGCAAAAATAGTCCTCGGTTACCTACACTCACCATACGAAACACAAGGACATTATGCTGTGCTGTTCCACGTTGTTAATCTGTGAGAACGTGGTTCTACCCCTTTGAAGCTGACCCATTCGTGTTGAAACAATAATGTATACGTATAAAATTATCACATCAAATAACCTCCTCTTCTGCTTATTAAAGCGTCTCTTACCTATTTCTGTCGTCAAATAGTAGTGCAAGCACTGCAGTGATCCGGTATGAACCGAATAGAAAGCCAATATAATTAAAGGCTCTCTGAAACATTCAACCTTAGTCCTCGGAGGTGACAACACATCTGCTTTTGTTTCTTAATCGAGGAAAGATGCCGGTATCTATTAGCACAGAATTTACCATCAGGTGAACTGCATGCTCATTTGTCACCGTCATTTCCGCAAATTCAGGAAATATACATGGCTAAATTAAAAATAACTACCAACTAGGTTAGGACCACGCTCTCACCGAATACCAGCGTAAAATAGCAGCTTAATGATGCCGTAGTCACAGTTGTTAGTTGTTACCGTCAGTTGGAGTGTAGGTTCTTTTGTCTCTTCTGATTAAAAAAAAAACAATAATTTATTCCTATGTCACCCACAAACAATCCGGATATAAATTACTCATGGCGTGTTCCCGGAAGTTAGGTTATTTTCGCATGAATCTGCTTTTCGCAAAACCTACCGGATTACGACAACTTATTACTAAAAATCCATTCATAAATAAGTGCCACCCGGAGCTGTAAACTCGGGTAGATATGAATAACGAATGATAACGCACGTTTGTTGTAAACATCTAGTCACGTTGTCTCGTCACAGCCTTGCGCTATTTCTTATAAAACCTACGGTATGTGGTAGTGGGTATTCTTACACAGCCACCTATCGAATTCCAAGAATTTTTAAACTTTTCTCTAATAATATGCGTTAAGTAACATTTTCAAATAGAAATAGTAACTTTTTTTATTCAATATAGATTATAATAATACTTTTTTTATACGTGGTAGAGCCATGCTGCAGCTATATTAGTAGTATAGTTGTAGCACGAATGGGTCGGCTCGACCGGGGAAGAACCACGCTCTCACAGAATACCAGCGTAAAATAGCAGCTTAACACTGCTGTGTTTCGTGTGGTGAATGTAGAGAACCGGAGACCCATTTTACTGGAAAAGAGGCATTCCATCTTAGTCCTCACGGGTGACAACGCATCTGCATTTTGATTCTTTATCGAGGACAGATGTGGATGTCTATGGGTCACAGCAACTACTTACCATTAGGTAGACTGTGTGCTCGTTTCTCACCCTATTCTATAAAAAAACTTATTAGAAGTCACTCTTATGTTTCTCACTGGATCGGAAAATACCTCTGTCCTGGGAAGAACCAGCAAGAAACCCAGCGGGACTTCTTTTTCGAAAAAAAAATTATAACAGTTAACAAAAATAAATTAGAAATAGCATGGTAGCGATCACCTCATTCCCAGGGTTTATTAGCATCCACAAATTTCTTAATAATTTAATAACCCTTTTTATACAATTTTTTTAATCAAGTTTTTAAATTGAATAAAACTATATTTACGGATTTTATCGGATTTAATTTACTTATTTTAATTTACGACGTTTCAGATTCTTTATACCACCCATGGTCACGGGGACCAAAAATTAATATTCAAAAACTGAACGTGATCATGGGTTGCTGTAAAGAACCCTAAACGTCGGGAATTAAAATATGTGAATTAAACGCGATAAAATCTGAAAATTTAGTTTATTCAATGTGTAGTATTCGCGTAAATATAAGAAAACATTAAAGTTTTTAAACTTGGCGGAACATTTTGTATATTTCTAGGACATTGTTTAAAAATATACATCGCCCCAATAATGAATAAAGATTACTGACTTTGTGGAGTCCATTAACAGTTAACACTACTAGCTTGTTTCTGTTCTATATCTTAAGTATATGTTATATATAAATATACAAAATTTGGCTTGCTTAAAGTTCAAAAACTTTATTAAACTAAGTTTGTAAAAAATAGGTTATTATAATATTAAGGAATTTAAGGATGATAATAACCCCTTGGAATGAGGTGATCGCTACCAAGCTATTTCTAATTAGTTTTGTATTGTTAATTGTGTAACATGCATAATTGTAAGCTGTTATTTAAAAAAAGGCCCGCTGGGTTTCTTGCTGGTTCTTTGCAAGATAGAGGTTTATTTTTCTCGGATCAGTGGTAATTAGACAAAAGAGTGACTTTCAATATTACTTATAATCTAAATTGAATAAAAAAAAATCTGTTTCTATAATATCCCACGAGATGAAATTCGGTGAAGCCACAATCACACAGTAACATTACATATTATATTCAATCACTGTGCATATTAAAATACAGGTGTTATAAACGAATTGTAATAAAAAAAATTAAGGCCCCATTTCTATTATTCTCATTGTCAAGTAATTCTTTTGTTGATTAAACAAAAACAATCAACTAAAGGTAATGTATCGCAAACAGATGTCTGTTTAGAAACAATAGCGAGGTGTACTAAGCCTGTAATGACGTCTTTGCCACGCCACGTGTAAGTTATCTGTGGCGCTTACAGATAATGTATACCGTTGTTTCGACATTATTTGCTAATGCTAAACAGATGTGACAAAGGAGAGCTTTACGAACAGGGAAAATTTAATGTTTTTAGCAGAACTTGTACTGACTTAATCACATCGCTTGTAGTGGCGTTTTAGCTAAGTTATAATTAATTAAATTGTAATCAACAGAAGTCAATGTTTAAATTGTATGCTAATCTTGTTTTTTAGATTTTCGTTAACCGTTCACCGTGATGACAATTATTTTTAATGTTTCAGTTAAATTGACGGCTCCGTAGCACAGTGACTTAACAATGAGTTACAACGCTGAAGGCCATGTGTTCGAATACTACACGAAACAACTATGTGTATGCTAAAGTTAGTTAAAGCTACAGCCTATATACGTCCTATTGCTCAGCACAGGCCTCCTCTCATTTTCGAGAGGGTTTTAGGGAAATGAAATGTCCACCGCGCTGCCCCAATGTATATCGGAGAGACATGTGAAATGTCTTCGAAATATTTTTTTCTTATTTCTCAGACATGCAGGTTTTCTCACGATGTTTTCCTTCACCGCCGAAGAGGTGGTAAATCAGCACTTAAAATTCATCATCATCATCATCATTACAGCCCTTCACAAGTCCACTGCTGAACATAGGCCTCCTCCAAAGAATGCCACAAAGCACGGTCCTGAGCCACCTGCATCCATCGACTTCCTGCATGTCTTACCAGGTCGTCACTCCATCTTGTGGGGGGACGCCCTACACTTCGCCTACCGGTACGAGGCTGCCACTCAAGAACCTTTCTTCCCCATCGGTTGTCGGTTCTTCGAGCTATATGGCCGGCCCACTGCCACTTCAGCTTACTAATCCGTTGGGCTATGTCGGTTACTCTGGTTCTACTGCGGATATCCTCATTCCTAAGTTTATCACGCAGAGAAACTCCGAGCATAGCCCTCTCCATAGCTCGCTGAGCGACCTTGAGCTTCCTCATACGGCCAGCAGTGAAGGACCACGTCTCAGTTTCGTAAGTCATCACTGGCAACACGCACTGGTTGAACAATTTCGTTTTAAGGTTTTGAGGTATTTCTGACGAGAAGATGTGTCGTAGCTTCCCGAACGCTGCCCAGCCGAGTTGAATCCGTCGATTGACCTCTCGGTCGAAGTTGGGCTTACCTAGTCGGACTATTTGTCCCAGGTAAACATACTCGTCAATAACTTCGAGCTTAGTGCTTCCAACAACTACCGGCATAGGTGTGACATGGACATTAAATATAATCTTTGTTTTGTCCATGGTCATCTTAAGACCTATCCGTTGGGAGACACTATTGAGGTCATTGAGCATAGTACTTAGTTGCTCCAGCGATTCTGCCATGAGGACTATATCGTCGGCAAATCGAAGGTGAGTGATGCACTCACCATTGATGTTAATACCGTATCCTTTCCAATCCAGAAGCTTGAAAACGTCTTCCAATGCAGCGGTGAAGAGTTTCGGGGATATAACGTCACCCTGTCTTACACCTCTCTGCAATTGGATAGGTTTCGTACTCTTGTTCTGTACTCGGATAGCCATCGTAGCTCTACTGTAATCACTTAAAATTGCAATTAACAATTTAATTGGTGCCGGCGGGGATTGAACCCGGGATGCTTGTGTATTGTAAAATTTACAGGGGGCGTTTAGCGCCTGAGCTTTCAGGACTCACTATTTGTATGGTCTACAAGTAATTATTTCGGATCTGGATGTTTGTGCTTGTGCAATTCATTTTTGTGAACTTCTAATGTGATTACGATCTTATGTATTAAAAAAATTGCAACATTAATTTTACAGCTTTAATGTATCATAAACATGAACCGTGTTGTGTTCTGTCCTTCACTTCACGCGCAGTGAGTTATGGGGCGGTTTATGCTCGGAGTTTTCCTGCGTGATAGAATTAAGAAATAAGAAGCATTTATTCAGTTCAAATAAAAATACAGATACAGAATTAGTTATTTATTTTATAAATCTCATATTTTATTATTTTATAATTTCAAACAGTATTACTAGGCTCCACATTAGGATTCCCTGTATCGTGGAGACCCGTCTTCCCATTTAAGTATACGAGTGGATTTCTCACACACACATAGTTTACAATAGAAAAAAGAAGAAAGATAAAAAATAAATAAAGTTAAACAAAAGAAAAACTAACATCTATTTACATATGTGTTAGGTGCACGCTTTTTTGTTATATTCGACATTAGTCGCATTTGAATTTCGAATATTACTGTAATATAATACTTTTATAGTACAAATTCAAACCCTTTGAATGATTATTTATTCGCAATATGCACCTAGAAGGATTTTTTTTAAGATATTATCCGTTTATGGCACAGTTTACGCCTATAGGTACAATAACAACATCTATTGTGTCTAATATACTGTCCGCGAATGTGTTAAGTTTTATTAGTTTAGATAAGATTTTTTAATAATGCCTCGTTTTTACTAAATTCGTAATGATATCCGCAGTAGAACTAGAGTAACTGACACAGCTCAACAAATCAGCAAGCTAAAGTGACGTAAGTGAGAAGAAAGGTTCTCGAGTGGCAGCCTCGTGGCGAAGTGTGGGGCAGCCCTCCACTAGATAGAGTGACGACCCGGTAAGAATCATGCAGGAAATCGACGGATGCTATTTGGCAAGGACCTGAGTCACCTGCATTCGATTTTCTTTGTGTATGTGTATTTATGTATGTCATCTGTATGTGTATTTATGTAGGTAGTTTATGTTGTATTGATTTTATTTTATATTGTATTAGATTTATAGTGTTGTTTTTCTTTTCTTCATGGATAACTATTATTGGTTATTTCGTATTTAATAATTTAAGTAAAATGTTTATTTTTATAATATAGGGTGACAAACGAGCACACAGTCCACCTGATGGTAAGTGGTTGCTGTGGCCCATAGACATTAACATAAAATAAATAGAAGAATTTAATATAATATACTCTTATTTTAATCTAAACAAACATATTTCTAAATAAAATGTAATAATAATTATCTTATGGAATGCACAAATCAATTCAATTTACATTTACAAATTCAATTTACGCAATATTTAGTTTAGTGTACGGATTACAGTACAGTTCAGTCGAACATAGTCAATGTTCGGAATGCGAAATCCAGTACGTAGTACATAAATATAGAGATGAATAGTACAGAATATTTTTTTAACGTTACCCCCGCACTAAGCTTTTCTCCTGTATCGTGGAGGCAGAATAAATAATAGTACAAGGGCTAATAGTCAGAAAAGCAATCCTACAACCAGGTAACCTAATATATAAATTCCTTGTACGTTTAAAGTAGAATTCATACAAAAGCAGTTCTGATAAATTGATTTAATTTCAAATTTAGTACTTTATTTTCAAACAGCAGATTAACAAGTTGTTAACGGCCGTTGTCTCATAAATCTTTGTAAACGCAATCGTCATTTGGCGGTAAAATAAAAGATAATTAAAAATAGCAAATACGGACAACGAAACAAGACAGGTTTTATGAATGGCGATATCCTTTGTTGTCGCTACTGCCACAGGTTCACGGCTAACTTGCGGTAGTAAAGTTTCGGAGAATCATTCAATAACTAACGTACACAAATAACACAAAAAATTTTGGAGCATTCTAAATACTTTTGTACCGAATTATCAATGAATCCTTTGCCCAGGCCCTAGCTTGCGAAAGTGAGCTTCATGAATAAAATATTCTCTTTTTTTTTCTTCATTTGACACCTGCAGTTGGCCGAAATCCAATTGAGTAAATCCTATTGTTCTATTTTATTTTCGGCGTGTGAACATCATATTTAAACAGACATGTACACTATTATTTCGTCACGTAGGAGCTATTTGCGAAAATTAATAGCTTCGATGCACGCTTCACGGCCAATTTGCTTTCATTATTTTACTAGATACAATTTTGAAAGTGTTTCAAATTAAATAGATTGCCAATGGAAATTTCTGACGAGATGTAACCATGGTAAGTGATCTGTTTATTGTTTCAATATCAATACAATTATATGTATAAAGATTTAATATTTAATTTCAGGGGACTATCGCAGGTTGATTCGATTTTGTGTATTAAATGTCTATACAAGTGAGATGTTGCGGCTTGCGATTTCCTAAGAAGTTGTCAAGATTTCCCATAAATTTTGCAATATGACACATCAGCATATCATTGTAAAAGTTGTTAAAATATTTATATGTGTAATATGATATAATATGTTAAAATATTTATATAATATTAACCAGTGGTAGAGCCAGGCGGCAGCTTTTGCTGTCGCACGGATGGGCCGGCTCGAACCGGGGTGGTACCACGACCTCACAGAAAACCAGCGTGAAGTAGAGGTTTACCTCTGCGTTTCGCTTGGTGAGTGCAGGTAGCCGGAGGCCCTTTTTACTGGAAATGAGGCATTCCATCTTAGTCCTCACGGGTGACAACGCATCTACATTTTGATTTGTAATAGAGGATAGATGTAGATGTCTATGGGCCGCAGCAACCACTTACCATCAGGTGGACTGTGTGCTCGTTTGTCACCCTTATCCTATAAAAAAAAAAAAAAATGACAACCGTATAGTAGCGGCGCAAGTATATCCACAACATTAAAAGAATAAAAACTACGGTTGCGAAATGCTTGCTACGTTATCGTCTGCGTGTGTGCTTACAGCACACACTCAGACTCAATCGTTTTTTTTTTTATTTATCAGACGTAAAATATGTCAGGCGTAGTGTCAAAGGTACGAGACGTCTGACACTGTGATCGTTAACAAACCTTCCAAGAGTGATGATTAAAGCAAGTCTTTCCTTTTTTATATAAGATAAGGGTGACAAACGAGCACACAGTCCACCTGATAGTAAGTGGTTGCTGCGGCCCATAGATACGAGATCTACATTTATCCTCTATTACAAATCAAAATGCAGATGCGTTGTCACCCGTGCCGACCCATTCGTGCTACAACTATACTATTAATATAACTGCAGCATGGCTCTAGCACTTATAACATTCCTACAACGGAAGAGGCATATATGGCGTAGACTGTACCAGTAAAGAAAAAGAAGTTATACCACGGTATATTGAAGACTTTCTCCAAGATCTGGATCTGGCTCTTCCAAGTTTTTCTTGCATCGCCTACGACACCTGACAAAATATGATGATAGGATCCATTCCATTACCACACGACACGGTTGTTAATTATTATACTCTTATATCTTATAACTTTATACGTAGTAGAGCCACTGTAAGAGCGTGGTTCTTCCCCGGTCGAGCCGACCCATTCGTGTTTCGTCAAATAGGAGGGAGCAATCAAGGTGATCAAATATTTTGAAACATCCAAAGTGATCTTAAACATTCAACCGTCCATTGTGGCCATATTATCGAGAATATTAATATTGCTCAAATATATCGGAACACGTACAACGTCAAATATATCAGAACATTTAAGTTAAAGTTACAGCCTATATACGTCCCACTGCTGGGCACAGGCCTCCTCTCATTTCTGAGAAGGTTTTTAGGGCAAGGAAATGTCCGCCGCGCTGCCCCAATGCGTGTTTAGCGAACTTCACATGTCTTAAATTTTTTTTCTTATTTGACGTTTGCAAGTTGCCTCGCGATGTTTTCCTTCGCCGCCGAGCACGTGGTAAATCAGCACTGAACATTGTAATTAACAATTTCATTGGTGCCGGCGAGGACCGAACCCGGGTTGCTTGCGTACTGTAAAATTTACAGCGAGCGCTAACCATCTGAGCTATCACGGCTCCATTCCATTCCATGAGAACTTTTAAACTGTTTAAAATTATACTAACAAATAGAACGCCAATGGTATTCTAGCCAGCTAATACTCAAGCAAGGCTCTACCATTATGGATTTCATTCATTTTGACACGTGGTAGAGTCACGCTGCAGCTATATTATGGCTCGACTAGGGAAAAACCACGTTCTCACAGAAAACGAGCGCGAAATAACAGCTTGATGTTGCTGTGTTTCGAATGGTGAGTGTAGAGAACCAGATACAACTTTTACAAGAGAATATTTTATTTATAAAAACGAAGCATTCCATCTCAGTCCTCACGGGTGATAATGCATCTATATTTTGAATCTTAATCGAAGACAGATTAGATGTCTATGGGCCAGAGCATTCATTTACCATCGGGTGGACTGGGTATTCGTTTGTCGCCCTATATAAAAAATATTAACTTAAAATACTGCTTTATTAAATAATGAAGGCACAACAGCGGCCCTGTTAGTAATTGAGACCACTAACTGTCGACTCACTTGACCCAGATAGCAGGCATTAAATAGGTGGGACGTCTTGTCTAGACCGTGTCGCAAGTTAGACCTACGGCTACATTTCCCATGTTTAGGTAATTTTAATAGACTGGTTCTCGATACAAATTTTGTTTCCGTAAATAGTTTTGAAGTGACACTTTTTTATCGACTTAGTTGAGAAACTTAGTACGGTATTAAAACAAAAACGTTACGTTTTGTTGTAACGTTTCATCGCCGGGTCTGCACGAGTATACTATTATTTAACCTACATGTGTAAAATATAAAATAAAACAAGAATGATATAACGTAAAGAAGTTTCACTTCGTACGTGTGTACACAATGACATGCACATTTTTTAAATTTTCAAAATGTTTACGCTGTAAATGGCTTTAATGAATTAACCTAAGAAAAAATAAAAAGGTTTTAATAAAAATACATAACTTATACACCCAAAGCAAGAAATAATTATTATACAAAAATTTTATTGGCTATGTAAAAGCTTTCCATAACTTTTAACGTCACATTACACCGAACATAAAATTTAGCCATAAAGAAGTAATAAAGTTAGGCTTAACTTTAGTAACGATCTATGTATTTCGTCTAGCCAACAATACATTACACATTTATAACCTTTAATTTATATTTTGTTTCTTTTATTTTGGAAAATTATTGTCCTACCGTATTATTACAAAAAGGAGTTAATAATTTTTAACGTGGCATAACTATGCTTGGATATATTGGTATATTGGTTGTACAACGAATGTGTTAGCTTGACCGGGGAAAAACCACGTTCTCACCGAATACGAGCATGAAATACCAGCTTAATGATGCTGTGTTTCGTATAATAATTGTAAAGAACCGGGGGCCCTTATTACTGGCAATGAAGCACTCTATCTTCGTCCTCAGCAGGACACTGCATCCGCATTTTGATACTTAATCGAGGATAAATGTTGATGCCTATGAGCCACTGCATCCACTTACCATCAGGTGGACTGTGTGCTCGTTTGCCAATCTTATTATATAAAAAACTGTCTCAGGTTTACAATAGAGTCTGATTCAATAAAGAAGTCCTGTGGAAAATATCCGAAATAAAACGTAATATAATGTGGAAACTTCCGAATACGGTGGCACCGCAACGAGGGGACGTCTTATGTGACATAAACTTCTTTAAACAGGAGAGTATTACATCGAAATTCTCCAGTCTTCTCCTTTCCATCATTGGACCACCAGACACTGAGCTGGTCTCCACCCCTTTCTTGTGAAAATACCACACATTGAAACTTCGTCGTTTATAATGCGTACAGCAAAGTAGTGAAATAATCTCCCAGTATCTGTCTTTCCATCCGATTATAATGTCGGGAGCCAGCATATTTCCTAGTCACCTGTCACGACATAAACGAGACGAAACAGGATGATGGAGTTTCTTACGCCGCCCCCCACACGTGACGTGACACCTTATTAATATCCGGGGTCTACGATTCTCTTCATTTACCGTACAAAACACAACAGCTTTAAGCTGCTATTTTACGCTGTATATAATATTCTATTATTGAAATTAGCACAGGTAGCTTTCACAAGAGCACATTGCCAATATTAATAGGAAAGTTGAGAATTGTCCACGTTTATTACTTGCTCACCTAGCAGATCGTAGGAAAACTCGACACTCCCACACACTTACTTTACTGTCGGGAAGTGGCGTCATGAATGATTATTTGTTGTCGTTCACTTGACCACACATCGAACGTAACGACAGAATGTAGCACCAATTTGTAAGGGATATTCTTTCAAATCAAAAGTGGAAAGAAGTGGTTTCTGCCTACCCCTACGGGAAAGAGGCGTGATTATATGTATTATATGTATTCTTTCAAAACTTTACTATTTGATAGGGCTTTATTTTTCGTTTAGTAGTCCGTTCGTTAAAACCATCTTCCTGGTTTTGACGCCAAGCAGTAATGCACCCACGTTAAAAGCTGATACAAACTATGAAGAATATCATCTTAGTCCTCAGTGGTGAAAATGCATCAGTGGCTTTTTACAGCTCATGGACACTTTTTTGTGTCTTAAATTTTTCTTCTTCACTAGGGTATTACATCCATTTTCAAAAAGTGTTTTAAATGAATCCTATAGTGATAATGAACCACTATAATTTTTATATACATTTTTTAAAACCGAATAGTACTATAAAAATTACTTTTAATATATCGTTTTAAATTTTCGCGTGTAAATGCTAGCCGCCATGCTGTTCAACTCGTGACCTCACTGCCCTAGAATTTTGCCGATTTTGCAAAGAAATGAGATACTTTTGGATGTTTAATAATGAGTTATCATCTATATCATTATTGTGTTGTGCCTGAACGCATAAATACGAACATATGAACCCCGGGGAAGTTATGGATTCAAATGCCAAATAATTTAAATATGAGAAATACTTGGTTAAAACTGGCAAGAAAAGACCCGAAGGCATTGTCTACAAAATCTAAACTATACTTCTGTAAAGATCACTTTGATGTAAGTGTGACTTATAACTATCGTTTATACAAAACAAAACATCATGACATGATAGGTGTATGACCTATTGCAAGTAAAATTTTGTAATAGATTAGGTTAATCGCTCGTCTATCCCACCCTTTGTGGGCCATTTTGACAGCCCTTGGAAGTGCAGTGCAATGTTTTACTTAATTCGTGTTTTCTTCTATATTATGGGAACAATGACATGGTTTGTACAAAAAATATAACAAAAAGTTTTTTTCATCTAAGCTTATATTATAATATCTATAACTTTTTAACAGTGGTAGAGCCACGCGGCAGCTTTTGCTGTCGCACGGATGGGCCGGCTCGAACCGGGGTGGTACCACGACCTCACAGAATACCAGCGTGAAGTAGAGGTTTACCTCTGCGTTTCGCTTGGTAAGTGCAGGTCGCCGGAGGCCCTTTTTACTGGAAATGAGGCATTCCATCTTAGTCCTCACGGGTGACAACGCATCTACATTTTGATTTGTAATAGAAGATAGATGTAGATGTCTATGGGCCGCAGCAACCACTTACCATCAGGTGGACTGTGTGCTCGTTTGTCACCCTTATCCTAAAAAAAATATAACTTTAGTGCTAAAAGTAATAAACTCGCTTTGATTTCAAATGTCATAAAGATTATTGCATGTTTTAGCTGGAAAATGACATGGAAAATTACACACAATATAAGATTATGAGTTCTGTTAAACGAATTCGAATTAATAGAATAAATATTAGTACTTTCTGCTTTTACGAATCCGTCTTCCATGTGCCGTTTCAGTAAAATTTGGAATAAAACTCAACAATCGTAATGATAACTTGAAAAAATTCGAAATAACATAGCACATTAGCATCTTCTTTGCGGCACGACAGTATTATATGGCGGACATAATTTTGCAGATTTGAGGCACAGATAAAAAAAATATTCTTAAAATTGAAATATAAAACGCATAATGCATTTTTATAAATAGAAATCAATATTTATCGTTTACTTTTTACAAAATCTATCATAAGTATATTATATTTGATTTTTTTATTTTTTATTTTGTGGTCCATAGATATCTACATCTATCCTTAACTACGAATCAAAATGCAGATGCGTTGTCGCCCGTGAGTTCTAAGACGGAATGCCTTGTTTCCAGTAAATAGGGCGGGTCTCCGGTTCTCTACACTCACCATACGAAACACAGCAACATTGAGATGCTATTTTACGCTGGTATTCTGTGAGAGCGTGGTCATTCCCCGGTTGAGCCGACCCATTCGTGCTACAACCATACAATAATATAGCTGCAGCATGACTCTCCCACATATAAAACTACTGGTACTGGTAGAATTATGCCAATACAATGCCAGTGAGTTTGAATTTGCATGTTTTAATGTATTTCATATAACCTCAAGTGGACTATTATAACACTTTGACCATTGTTAATCTATTATTTAAAAAAAAACATAAAACTTTTAAGGTTCAGTATAAAAGTCTAACCATTATTATATTTTGTTCATCATTATGAGAGTAATAGTGTTATGTGACTGATACTAAAAACAAAATAATATGAATAAGCAATCTGTCAATATTATTATCCAATTTCAGAACGCACTCGCAGCCGCCAATGCGGCGCGCATTTGTCAAGCAAGCGCCGCGATTCCCGCCATTGCAGCAATTGCTCTAAGCAGGATGCCGCCGATTTACCTACAACGCGTCTACAATGATTCACGCGTGCTCAAGTTTTTGGCACGAGAAAATTAGGGAAACAGTAATGACATCCTTCGATGCGACACAGACTTTTAATATCAAATACGTCATCTTTATATTTTGATTATAACTTTATTTTCATTTTGAGACTTTCTTTTAGTTATCGTACTTCGCTACTAACAATTGTTTTTCATTTATTTTGTATTTTTTACAAAGAAAAGTATACTAGTAACTCTGTTAACATTAATAACACTTTTTCAACCAAGTCATTACACTGCATTCACCAATAATTCAAAAGATTAACCAATAAGCAGCTTTCAAATTATTAAATTAGTATTTATCTGACCATAAACATGTGGAAGAATGTAAATATAAGCCAGAAATGCTGCAACGGGTCCGTTATACTGCCCTGGACTACAATGGGCTGATAAAAAGCCGCACAGAATCCCAATATACATTATTAAGAACTGTGACTATAACTATCTCGAAAACTACATAATCCATCAAATTGAACAAAATAAAATTAAAAAAAAACTAAAATACTAAACTTACCACAGGACTGAATTAATAAAAACCTATACGAAGGGATAGATAGACGCAATATTTATTGGAATAGCTATAAAAAAGATACTAAAAATGACGACATATTAAATAGATTAATTTAAAAAAAAAACGTGTGTACTTATGTACGCACCTAGGAAGTTATACATCTTTAGTGTAACAAACCAAAAATAACTGAAAATTATTTAAGATCCTGGTGACTAATCTATGTATGTAAACTGCCCCCGTGATACAGGAGAAAATCCTAAAGTGGATGTAGTCTTTAAAAAAATTGTAATTAGTTTTTATTAAGATTTTAAACTTTATAATATTGTTTCACAAAACAAACAAAAAAATTTAACCTCTTTTATCTTTATAAAGATATAAATTAATATATTAACGATTTTACATCATTATGCTGAGAATGCAAAACTGCGATATAATCTCTACACTTAAGTTTGTTCTACAAAACTCTTCCTCTCAATCCACCTTTTTTTCTTATGTGCATGGAAAAAAAAACACTTAATGCTAATATACTTTGAATTGAAGATAATTTGTATTATATAAATACATTTTTTTTACTTTTTTCTTTGTCTATATTCTTCTCTTGAATTTAGATGTTGTTTTTAACCTTTCCCTCTTTCTTGGTGTCACTTCAATACCACTCATTGATGTAGTATAAGCAGATAAGCTAGGGACAGGTTCAATATCTTTGTACTGATATATAGATGACCTACGTGGAAGATGAATATCAACCTGGAATTCAAACAAATTAAATAGACACGACAGACTTATTTAACAGAACTTATATAATGCAAAGGCAATCTAACATATAATCTAGTTTAACAGTAGTACATTTAGAAGAATAATTCAACTTCTATACAATTATTTTGTCTATACACAATTCTTAATGTATGCAGTCTTACTGTTATGAATGTAAATGTAAATGTATTGTTATGAATATAATACAAAATTTACGAACTATATATTTTGAAACGCCCATTTTCAGCAGAATAGGTTACAAGTTTCATTATTTATTTCACACAGAGAGGAAAATCAGATTATTTGAATTATCATACTGTCTATGATCGACCGATTCGATTTATAACACTTTTGACAAAAATAATTCACATGTCGACATTTATCTTTAGTATGGTTCTTATATCCACAAACCAAGCAAGATATGTTTTGTTTTCTGTAGTTTGACGAACAGAATTTTCTTGTGCTCGTAAAGCGAAAACGGGTTACGCTGCCGCTGATGATATGGCCAGTCCCTCATCTTGCAATGACCTTTGATCTGCAACTCGAGCACATCGCCAATTTTGATTGAAAATCTTTTCATTTTTCCTCAGCACTCGCTTGTCTCTTAACTTGTCTCTTAATACCGTCTCGAGTTCTCTTTTAAAACCAAAAAACTGTGCGAGATGACGAACCCGGGCCGCCCATTCAGTTAAGTCTTCGCCTGGTCTTTGTTCTGCTTTATAAAAACATATCTTTTCACAAACATTTCTTTGAGGAAATTTCGTAGTCAATATTTCCAATAAGTCTTATAAGCTAAGTCTTCTAGTTTTAACGGAAAAACTAAATCGCCTCCTCGGCGATATGTATCATCTGCTAAATGCACAAAAAAAAGCTCTTCTCATAACTCCTGCTTTATTAGTGTCGTCATGATAATCATTAGCCATACAGAACTGGACAAATCGACTTTCAAAAATATCCCACTCTTGCATGTGGTGATTAAACGTGAGATTGTTAACAAACAACATATTTCCTTTATTAGACATTATTTATTTGTAACTAGTTACCTTTCGCCTGCCGGTACAAGGCTGACACTCGAGAACCTTTCTTCCCCATCGGTTGTCGGTTCTTCGAGCTACATGGCCGGCCCATTGCCACTTCATCATACTAATTATTTGGACTATGTCGGTTACTCTGGGTTCTACTGCGGATATCCTCGTTTTTACGTCTATCATGCCGAGAAACTAGTGACTTTGAGCTTCCTCAAACGGCCAGCACTAGATGGAGTGGCAACCTGGTAAGACCTGCAGGAAGTCGATGGATGCAGGTGGCTCAGGAACGTGCTTTGTGGCATTCCTTGGGGGAGGCCTATGTACAGCAGTGGACTTGTGAAGGGGTAATGATGAATGATAATGATGATTTAACTTTATTGCACTCAAAATGCGTGAATAAGGTCCTCGTCGCCAAATATTGTGTATTTATGGGGATTTCACCACTGAAACACAAATTAAATTTATACCTTTTTTGAATGACAACACAACTGTCAGATCTTAGTTTTATCATAAGCCAACAATATGGCTTACATCTCTACAATTAACACGTGTTGTAAATTCATATATATATATTTGAATAACTACCTTAAATACAGTTATCAGTTCCCACGAAAACTTGAGAGACAATTACCCACTGAAGTTATAGCTTTTAGGTTTCAGTGTGCGCGCGCATCGTAACAACTTCATGGTGTCGTTTTTAGGTGTCGGTGGTTTTTTTGCTTTTTTTTAGAGGACGCAAACGAGCATGCGGCTCACCTGATGGTAAGTGACTACTGCCGCCCGTGAACAACCGCAACACCAGGGGAATTGCACATGCATTGCCAGCCTTTTTAAAAGGAGTAGGCTCTCCGGAAAAATCGCTAGTGGTAATCGATTCCATAAGGAATTTGTGCGAGAAAGAAAACTTTTTCTAATTCTCACAGTGGTGGACCGCCAATCATCCATATGGCATGGATGGTATCACAAGTTTTGTCGCTATATGCGATGGTGAAATTGAGCGGCTGGAATTAGTCTGAACATTCCTCAGAGCACTTCCCGTGGTAGATGCGATAACATACGCAAAGAGATGCAACATCTCTACGCATTGGCATTGAGTCCAATGTGCCAAACCTGATAGAAGGCTATCGCTATGTCCAAACTAACGGCCTACTTCTCCCTTACTCCACTGCCTCTGCCCATCTATGAGTTAGGTAACCTAGAAGATCACCCAGCTGATCGACCCCGACGGAAACCGTACTGGCGGCCACTAATACCCTTAAGGGTAGGATGCAAAATACAAACAACAAAACAAAAACACTCACGCCTGTCATCCAGAGGGGTAGGCAGAGACTACGGACTTCTGACACACCTCTCTCGCCTCCTTTACATCCATATATCTACGCATACACGCTCGTCGGTTAAAGGTACTCCTAATCTGGCTCATTTTTAATGTATCGCCGATTTGGTCGATAAACCTTCGTTTAGGGCGTCCCTTCCTGACCCTGCCTTTCACTTCTGCAACATCTTTGTCATTCTTTCCTCGTTCATTCTTTCTACAAGACCAAACCACCGAAGCATTCCTTTCTTAATCCTTGTCACAACGTCATCTTGCAAACCACACTTTTCTCTTATCATAGTATTTCTCACCCTGTCATTCAGATTCAGCCCTAGCATACTCCTTAAGGACCGCATTTCTACAGCATTTATTCTACTCTCATGCTTCTGCTGCCAGACCCAACTTTCACTACCATACATTAAAGTAGGGACTAACACAGCATTATGAATTGCCATACGTGCCTTATTTGACACATTCTGACTCCTCATAATAGCGTGTAGAGCCCCATTCACTCTATTTCCTGCGTTCACTCGTCGTTCTACGTTCTACGGGGTGTACAGATCAAGTCTTTTCCATGCGCATGATTGCGGAGAAGTTTTTGGCCAAAAACCAGAAAGTTTTTTGTGCGTTCATGGTCTTGGAAAAGGCCATGAACGCGAGAGATGATGCCATTTGACAGAGTGGACAGGAATGTGTTATGGCCAACACTGAACTCATTTGGGTTGAGCGCTGGCTTGATACAGGCATTAAGGTCTCTTTATAGGGATTCTAATGCTTGTGTCAGGATCAACGGAATCTACTCGGACTGTTTTAGCATTCATAAAGGTGCCAGACAGGGATGTGTGGCTTCCCCGTGTCTGTTTAACCTATTTATGGATAGTTGTTTGCACACTTTGAAAGTTGAAGAATGTGGGTTGAGAATGGGTGAGTTAACCGTCAAATGCCTTTTGTACGCCGATGATCAAGTCATATTTGCATCGTCGGCGGCCGAGTTGCAAATGATGGTTACTTTAATGAACTGGTCATTGAAAGAAAGGGGTATGAAAATGAACGCAAGTAAGACGAAAGTGATGGTTTTTGAAAGAGAAGAAAGTAAAACGTTATGTGAAATAAGAATAGAAGGGGAGTTGATTGAGCAAGTGAATGAGTTTGTATATTTGGGATGTTTATTTAGCAGGGATGGTAGATATGATGCAAAATATCGTTGGAATAAGTGCAAATGCCCTTAAATTCATTAAAAATGTCATTGCCATTGACCTTACAAATTGCATCAATAAATGCCTATAAAATGGTTCATTTCCTTACAGCCTAAAAATTGGTAAAGTCAGCCCAATCCATAAATCTGGATCAAAAACTGATCCTAGTAATTACTCGATACTCCCTGTAATTTCTAATGTTTGAAAAAATAATATATAAAAGACCTAACGAGTATTTAAACGTTTAAATATGGTTTTAGATCGAAATCAAACACATTATCAGCAGCCATCAATTGCTATTAAGTTACAATAATAAAGACAAACATTGATCGAAAACGTGTCTGTTTAGGAATATTCATAGACTATAAAAGGCTTTTAATACGGTAAGCCACCTATTAACAAAAATTATTATATTTATAACCAACTATTATAAACACTAAGTAATATAGGAATTACAGATACAGCACTAGATATGTTGACCTCTTATCTCGCAAACCGCCAACAAATTGTACAAATATCTAACTATAAAAGTGACCCGCAACATATTACCTGTGGCATTCCACAAGGCATTATAGGCAAGGCACAATATTAGGACCTTTGTTATTTCTTTTATACATACATAAACAACATAGTAGGTAAATTTAAAGCTATCAGGTCATTTATCACTCTACGCAGATGACACTTGTCTTTTTTACTTTGCACATTCAATTTATGAAGTTGTATCACACAAGAACGAACGTCATTAATGTGACAACATAATACTTATCTATAGAAAATAAATGAATTATATTACTAATTAAATAGACATAGATTTTATGAGACTTTAAGACAACTTCGGAACGCTAAAATGAAGGTATATACGGAAATTTAGCTTATTTTTTCTCATTCCGAGGCAAAGACGTATTAAAAAAGATAGAAAGGTTACACACTAACATTATTGTATTTTAAAGTGCCGCAGGTAGTACTATATCCACGTACAGTTATTTATTATGACACGTTGCGCTAACAATAAGAGACAAATGATAAGCGATCATGAGAGCGTTGGCGCAACTACTTGCCCGGCACTACAGAGGCGAGTAACCTGCGCCTACTATATTGGAATCCAGACGGGATACAACAGAAGATCCATGAACTCCGCACTGTCACCCAGCAGCAGGACATACAGGTGATACTGCTGGGAGAGACGAAATTGAACCCAAGAACGCATCTTAAGCTGCCAAATTATTACATTTATAGAAGGGACGAGGTCAATCCTCAAGGGACCGCCTATAGAGGCACGGCGGTACTAGTGAGGAGAGACATCGTCCATCAAGAACTGGATCTACCAACTTACGAAACGATGCGCTCTATTGGCATAAAAATGGAGGCGGCGGGCGAGGAACTAAGGATCTACGCAGCATACCGCCCGCCAGGGACTCCATTCTGCTCCTCAGACATCCGGACAGTAATGGAAGGCGAGATACCAACTATCGTTGCAGGGGACCTAAACGCGAAACACCCGGCGTGGGGGTCCAGAGTGATCACCCCGCCGGGTCGTGAGCTTTATGACGACGCCGAGAGAAACGGCTACGACGTTTTAGGTCCCGAAGAACCAACACACGTCCCTTCGGATCACCGAAAATGTCCGGATGTATTGGACATCGTGCTCTCTAGGAACGTCAACTACCCGGTAGTGGTAGAGGTGCTGTATGACCTGATGTCTCAGCACCTCCCGATTCTTATCACCATTGGCCTCAGGGCAGTGACTACGCTGCCCGGAGCTCTTAAAAGGAAGATAAATTGGAGGCTCTACCAGAGACACCTAATGGAGAGACCTCCAACATACACTGCCATAAACACAGCGGACGACGTAGAAGCCGCTGCAACCAGAATTACAAGGACGATCAAAGAAGCTCTACATGCGGCTTCTACGATCGTCCCAGCCACAGGAAGACGGGAAGAGCTGCCGCGAGAGATATGCGTGCAGCTCAAACGCAAAAGAGCTTTGAGAAAACTCTGGGCGCGTACTCGCTGCCCTATACTGAAGACACAACTGAACACCTTATCGGATAAACTGTCGGTTGCGGTCCGGGCCCACCGAGGAGAGGCCTGGGAGCGGCGCATATCGAAAGCAGGAGAGGAAGATGCGTCGCTGTACAAACTGAACCGACAGTTAACAAAAACCAGACCCCCCGTTTGCCCGCTGACCAACAACGCGGGCGAACGTTGTTACGAGGCCAAAGATAGAGCGGATATCCTAGCAGAGCACTTTGAGGAGCAATTTATGCCAAACCCAGCAAGTGCGGAGTTCATGGAACTTCATACCCGGAAGGAGAGCCGCGTACAGGAGTTCCTGTCGAAGCCCGCGCCACCGCCTGCAAGAGAGTGGTTTATATCCCCCGCCCTATTGCGGAGGACGGTAGCCCGCCTGCAACCGAGGAAGGCGCCGGGGCACGACGGGATAACCAACGCAGCACTCCGACAGCTGCCAAATAGAACACTTGTAGAGCTAGGTCGACTCTACAACGGTATACTGCGGACATCCCACTTCCCGGAGGATTGGAAAATCGGCAAAGTGATCGTCCTGCCGAAACCCGGGAAGGACAGGCGTAGAGCAGCCAGTTATAGGCCGATCACGCTGCTACCGCACATAGCTAAACTGTGTGAAAGACTGCTGCTGAGAAGCTTCCGCCCGTGCGTACAACTTCGGGCGGAACAGCACGGATTCAGGAGGGGCCACTCTACAGCAACACAGCTGACCAGGGTGCTGCACTATCTGGCGGCCGAGTACAACCGCGGCCGCACATCGTTGGGCGTCTTTCTCGACATAGAGAAGGCGTTCGACAGAGTGTGGCACTCTGGATTACTTTATAAATTAGAAGCACAAACAAGTACCCCTCCTGCTATGTTGCGGCTAGTGGCGTCATTCCTGAGAGATAGGAAGTTCTACGTCTGTGTAGAGGACGCCGAGTCCGCAGCAAGACCAATTAGAGCCGGCGTACCGCAGGGCAGCTGTCTATCGCCGATCCTGTACGCGGCTTACACCAATGACATCCCCACCCTGGCAGACCACCTGCGCGAATGGGAAGACGATGTTGAATTGGCACTATATGCGGATGATAGTGCCTACTTCACATCGTCTAGAAGAGCCCACATAGCCACTACCAGGATGCAGCGCCTGCTGGACCTGCTGCCACCATGGCTAGACGAGTGGAGGATGGCCGTCAATGTTGGCAAGACGACCGCTCTGCTCACTCGCCGCTACAGGAACCTTCCACCACCACTGACGCTCAGGGGCCAAGAGATCACCTATGAGAAGACAGTGACGTACCTGGGATGTAGGATTGACCGGATGTTGCGCATGACCGCGCACGTCGATAACGCCGTCCGCAACGCCAGATGTGCGCGGGCGGCGCTCCGTCCGGTCCTAACTGCAAACCTACCACTGAGAATAAAAATAAAAATATATAAGACCTATATAAGATCGAGATTTACTCACGCTGCGCCGGCCTGGTACGCGCTCCTGAGCGATCATCAGAAGCGGCGATTGCAGGTCCAGCAAAATTTGACATTACGGACCATCGTCGGTGCAGGTCGCTACGTCCGGAATGACGTCATCGCGGCCAACCTAAAGATGGAGACAGTCGAGAAGTTCGTGGCCCGATTAGCGCGAGGTATGTTTGACCGCGCTGATAACGGGCCACACGAACACCTACAGAATTTTGCTCCTCTACATGCTCGACCACCGGACGGGCGACCTCTGCCAAGAGAACTCCTCTCTATAGCGATTAGAGAGTCGAGTCAAACCCTCAATGCCGCAGATAGGCCAACCTAGACGCCTGACCGGATTAACAACCGGCCACATTGGACTACCACACATGCCACGTTTTTACAGACGGAGGCTACATTACCTGACTACATGATGAAAATTCATGAACTTGATTTGACTACAGCGACCGGGAAATCAAACCCGCGTCGCTGCTACATACCTACAATGCCATAACGGCTCCCACGACCGGTGCATAGTGATGCACCGCGAGGAGATTCCGGGCAAAGGGGGACATGCCCCGAGGCCCGAGACCTGCTGTGTGCATAAGCATACACGCAGACGATTACGTAGTGTCAGAGGTGACAACGCATCTGTAGCCTTCTTTGCTTGAAGTTGGCTACAAGTGTCCATGGTAAGTGGCAGTAGCCACTTACCATCAGGAAGACAGTAAGATGAAGAAGGAAGTAAATAAGCTTGACACTACAGTTTTATAAAAAAACTAGCTGTTCCCCGCGACTTCACCCGCGTGGAACTTGAATTTCATCGGTTCTTTTTTTCTTGCGCGGAATCCAAATTATTTTTCTAAAACAAAAGTAGTCTAAGTTACTCCTTATATCATCAGCTATCTACCAGTGAAAGTTCCGTCAAAATCAGTGCAGCCGTTTCGGAGATTAGCCGGAACAAACAGACAGACAGACAAAAATTTTAAAAATTGTGTTTTTGTTATAGTACAGTATATACTTTCATATGCATTTAGTAAAAAGCTGGTATTTTGACATTACAAACAAACACTTCAATGTTATTTATTTGTATAGATAAAATAGGATTTTCTCCAGTATTGTAACATAGAGAGTGCCGCTACACGGACAGTCATCCAGACCTGGAACAATTATTTGGATATATTACTTGATCATATAAATTAAAAAAGAAATATATCTATATTTTATTTTTGATGCTATTTATTTTTTTGTTTTTATTTTTATTTTATATTAAATATTAAAAAATAATAAAATAATAAATAAAAATATTTAATATATATATATATATATATATATATATATATATATATATATATATATATATATATATATATATTTTATTTTATTTTGTTTATTTTTTTTTGATCTATTGATTTGACTAGAATGTAGTTTTCTGTTCATCTTAAGTGGAGGCATGAGCGATCGGCAACATTGTTTTTAATGATATCGCTCCCATAAGTTGTATGATTCTTCAAATATCTCTTGTTTCTAATTTGACTGATTGTTACAAATAATAACTAATATACCAGCCGCATAGTGGCGGTATAAGAATATCCACTACCCCATATCGTTCCGTGGGTGTAGTAACAGACGACAGACGGAAACAAATCAGGAAATGGACAGCACCGCCTTGCTAATAATAAATAAAAAAATAAAAATTCCCCCTTTGTATAGTAATCGAAGGAGGAAAAAATGTTACGCTGTGGGCGTTTGGCAGATACTATAACGAAAGTTGTGAAAAGTACTAAAATAATCTAAATGTTTAGTCCCCAAGTTGAATAGAGTTTAGTGTTTGTAACATCGTAGTCATTACAATTCTTCACAAGTCCTGCTGAACATACTCGTAGCTCTGAGCCATCAGCATAAGATGCTTGCATAACCAAAGTAAATTCATAAAAATATTTACGGTATCTACTTGCTTGTAGAACTATTCCTTCCACAATAGATAGCCAGATGTAAGGCAGTGTCTGAGTAATACTGCATATTCTTATTTAGAAAACAAAATGCTCGTAGATTTTGATTTTGAATGATTAAGCCACAGTGTATAGAAAAATACCCATTCAGATAGATACGACGGCTCCGTAGCGTAGTGGCTGAGCAATGAGTTGTTGCGCTAGGGGCCGCGGGTTCGAATCAACGGAACAAGTATTTGTATGGCCTACAAATAATTGTTCCGGGTCTGGATGTTTGTCCTCGTGCAATTTATGTTTGTAAACTGCCTCCACGTCACAGGAGAAAATCGTAGTGTGGGGTAACGTTTATAAAAAAAAAAAGATTTTTAAACGGTGATTCTCACCGCCATCCTTTAAAGTTAGCTACCGTGAGTAAATCTTTATTTCAGAGAGCACGAGGGATCTGTGACAATAAATAATTAGTGTTGAAACAGCTAGACTAGTTTACTTTAGCTATTTCCATAGCATAATGTCGTATGGTATTTTGCTAGTGGGACACGCAGCTGACACTGAAATTATATTTGTTTTACAGAAGAGGGCCATAAGAGCAATTTATGATTTAAAGCCTAAAGAGTCGCTGCGACAAAAATTTAAGGAAATTAATATATTAACTTTGGCCTCTCAATACATTTATGAAAATGTAATGTACGTACACAAAAATAAATGTAGTTTTACAAAAATAAGTGATATTCATTCTGTAAATACTAGGAACAGACACAAGCTAGTAGTACCGGTTACTCGACGCCATCGAGTCAGTAATTCATTCTTGGGGCGATGTATACGCTTTTACAACAAAATTCCAGAAAATATACAAAATATGACCTGCTCAAAGTTCAAAAACTTTATTAAACTAAGTTTGTATAAAAAGGGTTATTATAGTATTAAAGAATTTATAGACGATAATAACCCCTGGAAATGAGGTGATCGCTACCAAGCTATTTCTAATTTGTTGTGTTGTTAATTTGTGTAACATACATGATTGTAAGCTGTAATTTTTTTAAAAAAAAGTCCCGCTGGGTTTCTTGCTGGCTCTTCCCAGGACAGAGGTTTTTTTTCGAACCAGTGGTAATTATACAAAGGAGTGACTTTCAATAAGCATTATTTATAATCTATATTGAATAAAAAAGTTTCTGTTTCTGTAAACACCTGGCCGAAAAGCTCCAAAACGTCAAGCAAGTTTTGCACGACAACAAGCTTCGGGTCCTGCGCCTACGTCACAGTGAACGAGTCAAGCCGGCCACAGTCGAGCGAGCGCCTGCTGTACTACCATATGTCAGAGGTGTGACTGACAAGGTTGGCTACATCTTGAAGCGTGCTTCCATTAAAACATACTTCAAGCCGCCGAAGAAGATTAGTCAGTGTTTAGCATCAGTCAAGTGTAATGTCCCTCTGCAAGATGCAGGAGTGTACAAGCTTGATTGTGAATGTGGTCACACAAATACATAGCTGATGTGAAGAATCGACGCTCCGGGAAGTCTGCAGTCTGTAGACATGTCGTTCCCGTCACTACATTAGACCACAAATCCTCGCTAAAGAACACCGATTCCTTCAAAGGATGATTGGCAAGACTATTGAAGTCAAAAAGTATCGTAATTTCAATAGAGAAGATGGTTGGGTCCTACCATCTGCTTGGGATCCTATAATTAATAAAATCACATCCCAACCCAAGTGTATAACTGATGACTTCAAGATAATGTAAGTTCAAACTGCGTAGATCGGAACAAAAATTAATAATTTTTAATCTGGAGGTAGCCGTGGTTAACTATGACGTCAAACCAACCACCCCCGTGACCATGGCTGCTGTAAAGTGCTCAAAACGTCGGAAATGTAAAATAAGCAGATATACGCCAAAAAATCGGTAAAACTAGTTTTATTTATATGTGTAGTGTTCGCGTAAATTTAAAAAATCATTACATATTATAGTAGGTAATAATAATAACAACGTTTACTTTATTTGCTCTCACAAGTTTAGATTAGATTAGATTCGCAATATGGCAGGTTTGAAAGATGACCTTATCACAAAAATTGATAGGGGCGTGCTTCGATGGTTTGGGCACGTTGAGCGAATGAGTGAAGACCGAATGGTGAAGAAAATATATAGCGCGAAAGTTAATATTAAAAAGTGTCGAGGTAGACCGAGACTAACTTTCGAAGACCATGTGAGCAAACTGCTCGAAGAGGGGAGGGTCAAGAGTACTCGGATACCTAGACGTGCATGTATGAAGAAGATAATGAATCTGAGAGAAGCGAAAGAGGTATGTAAGGATCGTGACACTTGGCGATCTGTTCTCTCTGGATACCCCGTCAGGAATTGTGCGTGAAGATAAGTTACAAGTTTACATTGCCTTATATATAATAATACTGTTTGAAGTAAAACCATTTTAATTTATGAGAGCCTGGTGTTACTACTAGGACAGAACAGTGTATGACTAATCACCAGAATCTTGTGTAATAAGATAGTCGTTTAATGATACCAATAACTGTCCAGTGATTACCCTTCGCTGCGTTTCAAGACGTTCCGGTCACACTCGTCAAACACCAAAATCGTCGCTATCTGCCGAAAATTTCGATCAATAAAAAGCGGACAATATGCGCTACGTCACATAATTTTACCCACCAATCTTGCCATGTGAGTCGGCAGTGACGTCAGCTGGCCTTTTATGGCCCACTTCTCCCACGCGGTTTTCTGTAAGTCGCTTGAGCTCCCATCGTGAGAGTCGCCTTTGGAACCGCTGCTTGCTCAGTTTTCTAAACATAATCGTAGTATGCATCGCTCGGTCGGTTACTTATTACTTTCCAGTTCGAGCATTCGCTTCGTCCACTCCCGGGCCCACGTAGCCCACGCCTCAAATGCAGTGGACGTGCGTAGCCGCCACTGTACAGTTACTTGACGTTTACGCGACTATGCCACGTAATTCCTAACTTTAGAGTTCAAAGTTCGTTACGGTTTGTTGTATTTGTGTTTGCGAAATATAAACTTGGACAGGCGTTTTGTTAGTTGTTTGTTGTTACATATAAACTAGATAATATTATACTTATGTTCCAACAATGTCAATCGATTGACTACAGACATTCGTTCCCGTCGTCACCACTATATAATACCAACCTACCGAAAAATAACGCATTGTTTACTGTTCCAGCCTAAAGTCCACTGCTCAACATAGACCTGCCCTATAGATTGCCATATTGTCATTGACATAGATTGCCTCATAAGTGGATTTTTGCCATAACTGCCACACTTAGCAGGCGAATACGCTGCTGCCCATCTTTAGTTTGTCTCCCTCTGTCGCCTCTTACGACACCCACGGGTCGATATGAGATAGTGGATATTCTAACACCGCCCCTACACGGTTCATACTGTTGAACGATATTTTATTGTAATATTCACTTAAGTCGTTTGAATAAATACCTATACTTCAAAAATAATACACCTACAGACTAAACACGTCAAACAAATTACAAAAGTAGGCTAACTTGCGTCATTCGATTTTTTAGTCATACTATAAACTCAATTTTATACCTCTGCCATCAAAATTAAATGCTAAAATATCCGACAATGGACGCAAATTAATATCCATAAAATAATTCAAACGCTCCGACTTCTTAATGATTTTTTATATCTACTACTACTATTTGATACAAATTTTACGTATTTTATCGCGTTTAATTTAGCTTTTTTTTAACTCTCGTACCAATGGTCACGGGGGGCACTGAGATGTTTAACGTCCCGGTGTGAGCTCCCCCAATGATACCATAGGCATAAAGCACCCGAAACGTTGGGAATAAAAAAAAATAACTTAAATAGCTTCAACTTCTTATTTCTTTGAACGAGACAATTTTTATATTTATATAATATTTGTGTAGTTTGTGGTAAGACCGGAGACACTTTAGATAACACGTCTTATCCATACCTTTGATGTGTGTTAGAGCCGGTATATTATGGTTGTTGCACGAATGGGTCAGCTCGACTGTGGAGGGCCACGATCTCATAGAATATAAGCGTAAAATAGCAGCTTAATGCTGCTGTGTTCGAAACACATGGTGAATGTAGAGACCCACAGATCCCCTTTTTCTGGAAACGAGATATTCCATCTTAGTCTACAGGGGTGACAACGTATCTGCATATTGATTCTTATTCGAGCATAAATGTAGATGTCTATGCGCCACAGTATCCAGTTACCATCAGGTGGACTGTGTGGTCGTTTGTCAAACTTATTCTATAAAAAACGAACAACAACGAGTTTTTATAATGTATAAATATTGAATTGTTCTAAGAAACAAGTGGCAAAATTGAAATTTTTGTACAATCGACTTCAATATAGATTATTAAGGATAACTCAAAAAGTACTGGTCAGACCTTGATTCGACCTCGAACAATTGGTCTTATAAGGCTCAGTAAATTGAGTTTAGATCCTGATTAGAATTTGCAAAAACGTGAAATATCTGCCAGTGGGAGCAAAATTCGTAATGCACTGTTATCGTTCAAATTGTTTTATAGCATGCGGGCTTGAAATTCTGTGTTGATTATTCTGTCTGGAACTGTTTTTCAAGGACTTCTTAAAGGAGGAGGTATTCAATCCGACTGATGTTTTTTTTATGTGTGTTACCTCCATTGATATACAAAAAAGTTACCTCATAACTTTTTTCTAGGTGAACCGATTTTGATGATTCTTTGTTTCCCATTCCCATTATTGAGTGTCAGTGCAGCATGTTTTTTCTGCTCCTTTCCTATTTTCTACCGACTTCAAAAAGGAGGAGGTACTCAATTCGACTGTATGTTTCTTTTTTATGTGTATTACGTCATGTTTTGGTGAACCGATTTTGATGATTCTTTTTCTATTTGAAAACTAATGTTTCTCATGTGGTCCCATATAAATTTGATCAAGGGTTGACCAATAGTTTTTGAGTTATTCGTAATAATTTATATTGAAGTTGGTTGTACAAACTTATTAATTTTAAATTATTTTTAAATAATTGACTTGTTTTAATAATGACGGAGAAGTATAATGTTTAACTAATAATTTAAAATATACAATACTAAAAACTATAATTAAAAAAAAAAACTAAAACTAGAAACTTAAATATCATATAGTCCTACTCCCCGCGGTATCGTGCCAAGAACACTGGCTGCGTTTCCCCGCTGAATGGCTATACTTAGCCTTTGAGCAAGGAAAGAACCAGCCCTCTTATCACCAGCAGCAACAGTATTGTATATTCTATTATATATTATAACTTAAAAAAAAAAATTTAAAATGAAAACATTTGTACAACCGACTTTAATACAAACTATTAAAAATAACTCAAAAACTATTGGTCAGACCTTGATGAAATTGATATGGAACTACATGAGAAGCACCAGCTTTCAAATAAAAAAGGAATCATCGAAATCGGTTTACCCAGAAAAAAGTTATGAGGTAACACACATAAAAGAAGAACATACAGTCGAATTGAGTACCGTCTCCTTTTTGAATTCGGTAGAAAATAAGAAAGGAGGAAAAATATTATTCGGATAAAATTTCCAATATGGACCATCGATTCAAATGCCCATATTTTTTTTGTAGATAGTACTCACTAAAAGAAAGCGTTTTGCAAAGTTTCAATGTGCGGAAACGCGTACTTTTTGAGAAAAAAATTATTGTAAATCAATTATTTTTGCAATATTTATGTTAACTACTACGGTAAAACTGACACTATTTTGTATTGTCTTTGTCATCGTCGGTAGGGATGTCAATTTTTTCCGAAAAAGATCGATTCGAATCGTAAGCTGATGTATCGATTCCCAAAAAAATCTATTTCTAAAATATCAATATTTTTTCATGTTTGCATTTATAATGTAAATATAAATACATTTTATGAAAAACCAGAAAGATACCATAGTAAATAATCTCTTATTGAAATTTGTTTTATTTTAATTTATTTATTTTTACTAGGGCAGATAACAAATAAAATAGGTTAGGTTCACCTTATGTCAAAGAATCGAATTGATTGACCCCGACTCCACCTGGTACGAGTCTGTCCTACCCCTAGAGTGGTTATAAAGAGCCGGAGGCGCGTAGGGGGAGCAGCCTCCGCCTGCTGTAACAAATCGTAGGCATCGGACGAGCCGGAGCGGCTGAGGCTGGTCGCCGAAGGCGACCAACAAGCCGAAGCTGTGGAGGCGAGGAGGGATGCCTGCGATTTGTTACGCTAAGGCGTAGAGGCTGCTCTTCCCGCAGCGCCGGAGACGTAGCAGTCTCAAAATAGATACAGAAATCCTTCTGAATCAGTCCCCCTATATTTTATGATGAAGGGGATTTTTTTTTCTCATAAAATGGATATATATTTACATTATAAATGCAAACATGAAAAAAATATAGATATTTGAGAAATCGATTTTTTGAGAATCGATACATCAGCTTACAATTCGAATCTATTTAAAAAATCGATCTTTTTCGGAAAGAATCGACATCCCTACTGACAATAACAATAAAAATGGCGTCAATTTTATTGTAGGATTAGACATAAACAATGCAAGAATAATTGATTTTCAATAACTTTTTTCTCAAAAATTACGCGCTTCCGCATGTTGTAACTTTGTGTGTGTGCTTATAATAGTGTAACTTTTCTGTAAAAGTACGTATAAACCGCCAACTCGACGGAATTGCAGCAATTGAAAGTCGTACCATTGACATAAATTTGCAAAAATAACTGATTTTCAATAATTTTTTTCTCAAAAAGTACGCATTTCCGCACATTGAAACTTTGCAAAACGCTTTCTTTTAGTGAGTACTATCTACAAAAAAAAATATGGGCATTTAAATCGATGGTCCATATTGGAAATTTTAACCACGGCATGCAAAAACATGCTGCACTGACCCTCAATAATGGGATACAGTGAAGTGAATAGCAAAGTCCTTCAACGGTTAGGCTTGCTCAAGTGCGTTGTACCAAGGAAGGACAGACCCTACTAGACTTTAGCGCCTTACCAGGCCTTAAAGCACTACTGGATAGCGTTTGACAACGGATTTTATTATCTCGTGGAGTTATAGACAATAAGTTTCCGGGAAGGAGAGGAGCCCATGTTCAACTCAACAACAAATGTTTAACAGTGGTAGAGCCACGCGGCAGCTTTTGCAGTCGCACGGATGGGCCGGCTCGAACCGGGGTGGTACCACGACCTCACAGAATACCAGCGTGAAGTAGAGGTTTACCTCTGCGTTTCGCTTGGTGAGTGCAGGTGCCCGGAGGTCCTTTTTACTGGAAATGAGGCATTCCATCTTAGTCCTCACGGGTGACAACGCATCTGCATCTTGATTTGTAATAGAGGATAGATGTAGATGTCTATGGGCCGCAGCAACCACTTACCATCAGGTGAACTGTGTGCTCGTTTGTCACCCTTATCCTATAAAAAAAACTAAACCTATCTTTAAGTCAAAATACAAACGGACCGTCGCATTTGAGAATAAGAACTTCACGAACGCACATCGCGTCAAAATTCACGATACCATCCTCACCATCTGCGGTCCACCACTGTGCGTTTTACCAGGAGTTTTCTTCCTCATACAACTTCTCTGTGGAACTGTTTACCACCGGCGATTTTTCCGGACCGGTACGACTTAGGGACCTTCAAGAAAAGAGCTTACACCTTTCTAAAAGGCCGGCAACGCACCTGCAATTCCCCCGGCGTTGCGGTTGTTCATGGGTGGTAGAGTAGGTAGTAGTAGGCTCGTTTGCCCCCTCTTCTATATAAAAAACAAAGATGAAATGCCTCGAAACCAGTAAAGGATGGTTTTCGTTCTCTACACATCATACGAAACACAGCATGCGGCTATTTCCCTTGTAGAGATTATTGCCCATTGTAACATCTGCATCTGCATTCTTCATTAAAAAAAAACTTTCTATATTTTATCCTTTAGGGAAACTTGGATCGTACGTACTATTCATTTACATTTTCAAATACTTTAATATGAGTCACACGGTTCGATAATAATGGTGTTTTGTACCCTTATCGTTTGCCTTTCTTACATTGTCTAATTGGACGTTTTCCGATGGTAATCGCTTGAGATTGCTGATATTGTCATTCAGTTTAATATAAACCTACTAGGAAGCTAGAAACGTATAAATTGAGAGATTATTTTTTTGTTTGTTTTTAAATTTTAGATTGCGAAGTTAAAAAAGAAATGCAACAATTCTTGGAATATCATTTTTCCTCTCGACTGATTTTATTGCGTTAAATTAAATTTCATTATCCAGTCCGTACCAGTTCACGTAATGAATTCTATGTTTACGCGAATGTGAATTGAATAAAACTTTAACTATTATTTATTCTGTGATAAAACTAACATATTATTTTGTTTTCATTACGCTTTTCACTTTTTTTAGAACAAATTAAAAAACCGTTTTGCTCAAAGTCATATTTGTCTTTTCTACCGACTTCAAATAGGAGACGGTACTTAATTTGCCTGTTTTTTTTTTCTCTTTTTATGTGTTTTACCTCAGAACTTTTTTCTGGGTGAGCCGATTTCGATTATTCTTTTTCTATTTGAAAGCTGGCGCTTCTCATGTGATCCCATATAAATTTTATGAAGGTCTGACTAATAGTTTTTAAGTTATTCTTAATAATTTATATTGAAGTCGGTTGTACAAAATGTTTAATTTTAAATTATTATTTACAGTCAAATTTTTGTACCAATGTCTTGTATTCCTTACGTATCTACCTTTTCTATTACAAATGAAAAGGAAGGATACAATATTTATAACTTTTATAAATAGAATTTGAGTTAGTGGTAGACCAGCGTACAATTCCGGGACCGTCGGCAAACGCATTGTTGGGCGACCCACAACTAGATGAAATGACGACCTGATATAACATGTAATCTATGGGGGAGGCTTATGTTCAATGGAGTTGTGGACAAGGGGTGTAATCTGTAATAAATTATTTGAACGATTAACTATGTGCTCCTGTAGCAGTTGTGCACAGTTGTGAAGTTGCCCGTGTTAAAAATCGGCAAGTAGGAAATTTCCGTTCACTCCTTCTCCTTCTGCTTCTTCGGCTCGTAAAATTCTACAGCTATATTATTATAATAAGTTGTTATTATTATAAGTGTGTACCTCTCCAGATTTAGTGATGTTATAAATGTTTAAATAATTTTTCATATAGTAAATGGACTACAAGTTACCGTTACAGTATATTAAAATTCACTGCTGAACGTAGGCCTCTCCCATAGATTGCCTCATTTGCTATAGTTGCCACGCGTGGCAAGCAGGTTGGCACCCACTGTTTTGTATTTTTAGTCGTTATTAAGAAGACAGTACTGCCCATCACCTGATTTGTTTCCCCCTGTCACCTCTTACGACAACCACGGTATAATGTGGGGGTAGTGGATATTCTTACAACACCGTTAATAGAGCACAAGTAATTTCAATAAATTGTCATACTTAAATGCAGACGCTAAGTTCCTTCCGTCAGAATTGCAGTAACAAAGAATGGACTTCCCACGGCGTGCCGCTGTCAGCCATCTTGTGACCCGTTATTTTCTAGTGAAATTATTTTCGACTCAGCTGTCACCATATTAGAAAATATCGGTACATATTTCAAGTCTACCTTTTAATAAACTTGCAAATACACGGCGAAAAATCTTCGCAATAAATTGAAATTAATGTATTAATTTAATCAACTTTGTTTTTCGCGACTATTATTCGCGATATTTATAATAAAATATTTTTATAGAATAAGAGTAACAAACGAGGACATAGTTCACCTGATGGTAAGTGAGTGATGTGACCCATAGACATCTACATTTATCCTCGATTAAGAATCAATATGGAGATACGTTGTCCCCTGAAGACTAAGACGGAATGCCTCGATTCCAGTTAAATGGGTCCCCGGTTTTCTACACTCACGCACACTTTACGCTGGTATTCTGTGAGAGAGTAGTCCTTCGCCGGTCCAACCGAGCTATTCGTGTTATAACTATAATATTGCTAAAGCATGGCTCTTCAGCGTACAAAGCTTGATGGTAAGCTAATTATTTGTGGCACTGAGGAGTAGTTGTGTGACTCTGAGGAGTTGTTCGAATTAATTCCGCACACTGGGACAAAACTCACGTTACCATCCACATAATCTGAATGCTTGGCGATCCACTACTGTGCGATTTACTATGACTTTTCTTCCTCGCACGACTTCGTTGTGAAATCGTTTACCATCGGCCTGTCTTCCGAACCGACACGACTTAGCAACCTTCAAGAAACGAGCTTACTCCTTTTTTAAAAACCGGCAACGCACCCGCCATTCCCCTGGCATTCAGTTGTTCGACAGCGGTCGACACTTACCATCAGGTGAGCCGCATGCTCGTTTGCCCCCGTCTTCTATAAAAGAGCACATTTATACGCTGAGGTAACTCATGGGCTACGCCCTCGCTGTTATAGTACGCGAATAACCCGAATTTGGTCCCAACCAGCACCAAGTAAATATTTAATTTCCATTTTAAGTGTCCATTTTAAGTAAATCTCAATTAAAGGACACAGATCGCAGGCGCTTAGCCTGAAAGTTGCCACGACTAAATCTAAATAATAAGGCAATTACGGACGTGATAGAGCCATGCTGCAGCTATATTAGTAGTATAGTTGTATCACGAATGGGTCGGCTCGACCAGGGAAGGACCACGCTCTCACAGAATACCAGCATAAAATAGCAGCTTAAAGGTCCATTCCGTAGCAAACCTCACGCAGCAGCGGCAGGCGACGTGTCGTCGCGTCACGACTCGTTTCTATGTAGTTCTATGAAATACCTTCCGTAGCTAGCGACACGTCGTTTGCCAGAGCGGCAGACGACATGTCGCCCGACCGCAGATCAGTAGTGCCGAGCGACACGTTGAATTTTTCTCAAAAAAATGAGTTTCACCGATTCCGTGGAAGAGAAACTGATAAACAAGGTGGCCCAATATCCCGCACTGTGCGATGCATCTCACAATAATTATTTAAAAGTACCCACAGAACTTTCGCAACAGATTGGAACACGTGCTGCTGCCGCCTGCAGTCGGGTTCGGAATCATGACCGCAGCGATGTGTCGTCGCGCCGTGTTGCTGTCTGCGGTCGGCTACGGAATGGTACCTTAACGCTCCTGTGTTTCGTATGGTGAGTGTAGAGAACCGGAGACCACTCACGGGTGACAACGCATCTGCATTTTGATTTGTAATAGAGGATAGATGTAGATGTCTATGGGCCGCAGCAACCACTTACCATAAGGTGCGCTCGAGCTGTGTGCTCGTTTGTCACCCTTATCCTATAAAAAAAAACCTAGGCTGTTCTAATAATAGAGAAGAAAACAATTTAGTAGTGCCCATTCAGTTATCTTTATATATAAAAAGTAAGTGTTACGTTGTTTGTCCGCGATGGACTCCTAAACTACTGAACTGATTTCAATGAAATTTTTGGTCAATGTGCAGTTTGGTCCAACTTAAAAGATAGGATAGCTTACATCTCAATTTATAGTCGCAATACAATATTATTTTATTGAAAATTATTTGTCTATTATTTGACAGTCACAATTATCTGTTAGCTCCAAACGATTCTGTCAGATGACGATATCTGTTGACTGGATTGAGTAAATGTTTAATAGATGGCGCTATGTTAAAAACACAAACGTTTAATATAAGCTACAATTTAGTAGTATAACCACCACGTATTGCTGTAAGTATTCAACAGATAGAACCGATTTCAAAAAAAATTTGCAAGCTGTGTGCAGTTTGGTCCAACTTGACAGATAGGATACTTTTTATCCCGATAAGTGACCGTCAATTTTTTTATTGATAATTTCAGGAGTTTTTTTGGGAAAGCAAAAGGTCGTTCGGAAAGGGCAGAACAATGTCTGCCTGGTCAGCTAGTATAACTATATAATTAATGAACATTCCGAAAAATCTTAAAATCAAAATCTTAAATAAATATAATCCAGCGATTAAATAGTCTAATAATCTTCGTCTTCACCATCAAACGCAGTGACGTAACGCATTACTTACGATTTTTACGATCGAGTAACCACACGCCTTACTTATTGAACAAGCGGGCGTGTTACTGACATCAATGTACAAGTACGCTGCTTAAATAAGGTTCACGTCGTTATATATATATATATATATATATATATATATATATATATATATATATATATATATATATATATATATATATATATTGCTTGATTGTATTAACAGGTTATCTGCAAGTTTTTTTTTTACTTTAGTGACAAACCAACTTACAGCCTACCCGATGTTAAGTTGTTTTTTTTAATAGAATTTGTTGTTGAAGTTTAAGTATATAATAAGTATAGAAGTTGTTACTGCTGTCCATAAACACCTGCACCCAATTTCGACCAAAGAAGGTTGCAGATGCGTTGTCACCGCTGAAAGCTAAGATAGAATGCCTCACAGCCTATAAATATACTGGCTCTAAGCCCATCAGACCGGAAGTGCAAGCGTTGCTAAAGTTAAATTGACTATGATTATTATACCGTGGGTGTCGTCAGAGGCGACAGAGGGAAACTGAGTTAGAAGATGGCCAGCAGCATCTTTCTGATAACAGCAAAACAATAAAAAGCTGCTGTTGCCAACCCGCTCGCCAAGCGTGGCAACTATGGCATTGTACCCCCCATTAGCAACGACACAAATAAACGGCCCCCAGTCCTATCCTCCAGCCACTGATTCAGACGTAATAATAGCTCTGAAAACAAATAATTAAACGTAATGATATTCGGAAAAAAGCAAAAGTTTAAGGTAACTTTAACAAACGAGCACACACACATCTATCCTCGACTACGAACCAAAATGCAGATGCGTTGTTACCCGTGAGGACTAATATGAAATGCCTCGTTTCCAGTAAAAGAGATCTCCGGTTCTCTACACTCACCATACGAAACGCAGCAGCGTTAAGCTGCTATTTTACGCTGGTATTCTGTGAGAGCGTGGTCCTTCCCCGGTCGAGCCGACCCATTCGTGCTGCAACTATACTATTAATATAGCTGCAGCATGACTCTACCACGTGTAATAAATGGATTACAGAAGTGATTATCGAAAGGGATCAGCTCTACATGATGAGTGTTTGGGGTGTGCACTTTTGGTTTTTCCAAATTTTTTTTTTCAAATATTTTCTATATTCGTAACATTGTTTCTATTTAGAATCGTAACAATGTAACAATTTTTTGATAGGTACTATAATTGGAAAATCCAAAAAAAAACACACTTATTTCATAATAATTTTTCACTTTTAACTGCATGACTGCCATTTATTTTAATTATTTTGAATTTTTTAAAGTGATGACTTTCGTGATTCTTTTTATTACAATTTTGGTAAAAACAATACCACCTACACTAACCACCACATTACCAAACATACATTAAGGGTGGAAAAAACGGAATGCAATTTTTAATGTAACTTAAACGACATTGAGGTTGTGTTTTATCAAAATTGTATAAAAATTAACTTTTAGTAAAAGTTCAAACGGCTAAGAAGAATAAAATAATTTACCATTCTGAAGTCTGGGCTCCATTTCTTCTAACCATTGAGTTATATGTACTACCTACTAGAGAAGCCATTCCAAACAAAAATTGTGTCCTACTCTATGTCTTCGTTCTTTTTGTCGAAGACTTTAATTTGATATAAAATAAGATATTCATATAAAATAAATATAAGAATTTAATATAAAATATCTTAATCTAAACAAACATATTTCTAAATAAAATGTAATAATAATTATTTTATGGAATTCACATATCTTCAATTTACGCAATATTTAGTTTGAACGGATTGCAGTACAGTTCAGTTGAACATAGCCAATGTTCGGAATGGCTTCTCTAGTACGTAGAGTAGTACATTTAGCTCAATGCTTCTAACGCTATCCTAACACCGATTATAGAATGTGAAATTATTTTATAATATTTAGTTCATGGATGTCGAGTTTTACTTTTATTTAAAGTTGATTTTTGAAGATTTCAGAAAGAAAGAATGAGAAAGTTATATTGATTTCCTTACACGGAATACCATAAAAGAAAAATATAACAAAAAAAATCACGTACACATTTTGAGAAAAAGATACATAATAAACCTAGCAAGCTAACAGCATAGCAAAATGGCGAAGCAATCAGCTTTGTAACGGTTTCTAACGGTTGCCGTTGAGCAATCAGTTTCAAAATAGGAGGTTCAGATGCCTGGGTGATCAGTAATCGATTGCTGAAAACAGAATTTGAAAATTCGAAACCGTTCTCGAGATAAGGACAGGGGACAATGGGACAGACGGACAGACGGACAGACATCGTGAAATCAATAAGTGTCTTCGCAAGCTTCGCCACTTAATAAGTAATAACAAATCCTGGTTTCTTTTCTTGCCGAAGGCAACCATTCAGCGACTTCAGGACTGTGTGATAATTTTATTTTTCTCATTGTTATAAATATTGTAAAGTATTATGTTATGTAAATAAAATAAGTAAGTATAATTGAATAACATACAATTAAGAAAAAAACTGTGGGGAACCGCGATTATAGAACGGAATCAGTGTTTGCCGTGAATATTACGCCACTGGTTTTCAGTCAGCGTAATTTTAAAAAAGACGCACGCATGAGCCGTAGCAACACGTCGTAGATTATAGAAACAAACCCAGTTCTTCGTGCTGTCATCACTGAAATTGTTTTATGTAATAGGGCGGAGAAAAAGTTTATTCGTATTTTGTTTGTACAAAATTGAAGAATAATCAATTACATATAGGAACATTAAGAAAAATAAAAAGTAAAAAACACTTTCCTGCCATTTTACAATTGTTTTTCTGTCCGTCAAAATCAGTGAATCTAATATAACGAGTAAATTCGATACATTCTGAAGTTTTATTACAAAAAAGGAAATAATGCGACTCAAAGATGCAGCTCGCTCTGGTCGCCTTCATACGGATAGAATCGATCCCATTTTTGAATAATAGAGCAAGATTGGCATAATAGTAATTATGCCATATATGCGACATATCCGAGGAATTGTTGACCACAAAACAGTTTTGACCCTTTCGAAAAAGTTTAGCTATACAAAAAAGCTCGATATTTGTGTACTGACAGAAACTTTATGAATCGTGTACTCATTTGCGATTCTCTATTGAAACGTAATGAAACCGAACCATTTTTGCAAAGATTGATCATTGGCGATGAAAAGTGGACCACCTACAACAAGAACGTATGAAAAAGATCACAAAGGTCAAAGAGTAGTCAAGCTCCACAGACTGTAGCGAAACCCGGATTAACACGCAATAAGGTGATGCTGTGTATATGATAGAATTGGAGGGGCATCGTTTATTATGAGCTTTTACCGCCAGGCAAAACCATTGATTCAGATCTCTACTGCCAACAACTAATGAGACTCAAGCAAGAAATTGAGAAAAAACGGCCAGAATTGATGAACAGAAAAGGAGTGGTCTTTCATCATGATAACGCCAGACCACACACATCTTTGGCCACTCAGCAAAAATTGAGGGAGCTTGGTTACGAAGTGTTAATGCAACCACCATATGGTCCTGATCTTGCACCCACAGATTTTCACCTCTTTAGTCTCTTCAGAATTCTTCGGGTAGTGTTAACATCAAGAGAGGACTGACAAAACTACTTGTCGCATTTATTGATCAAAAATCCCACAGCAACGGGATTATGTCACTATCTACAAGATGGCAACAAGTTATTGAACAAAATGGCACATATAATATATTATAATTATTTGTAATTAAACTTTGAAAAAATGTCTTGGATTTGTATATAAAATACGAAGAAACGTTTCCTAGACCTTTCATTTAAAAGTGCTGATTTACCACATTCTTTTTTATTAAGGTACCTGCTCTACAATATGGGAAAACATCGTGAGAAAACCTTATATGTAAGAAATTTTAAAAAAAATCATAACATGTGGGAACATTGATATCGCCAACTATAAATATTAAAATTTTATTAATTATTAAATATACAATATTTTATTATATACATTATTAATATCAGTGTCATCCTAGTTATTGAGATAATGTTCAGGCAATGTAAAAAAAATGCCTTACTAATTTAAAAAAAATATTTGTCCATGTTTGATATCTTATGTCATTAGGTCATTGACATTATCAACCTACAAAACTCTAAATACAAAATAGTGAATTGAAGAAAATTTACACCGGAAATAATTGTTTTCATTCGATACAATGTGCCATCGAGGGAATAATCGGAAAACGCCCACATTTACATTATTTTGGTTATCCCGACATAATTGTAATTAAACTTATCGTCAGCTCTATTTATCTTCAAGTCTCTTGAAACTAAAAATTATTTGTTGGTTATTTTTCAATCCCACATCCCGACAAATGTCTGATAATATGTAAAAACTAAAAAGGCTTAATTCTCTTTCTAAGCTTTTAGTATCTATCTGTAATGAAAATTTATAGTAACAGTTTTGTTTAGCAGTCTGAATTATGTGATAAGACTTATATTTATTTTGCGTATTTTACTTTTTCTTAAATTCAAAGTAATATGAAATACGTAAAGACATAAAATACAAAATAACCGAGTTTTTTACTTATCAGGTGAGCCGCATGCTCGTTTGCCCCTCCGCATGCCCCTCTCCTATAAAAAAAACATTCATAATTAATATGGTACCTATTCAGCCAATCAAAAATGTTATCTATTATCTGGTAAGCCCTCGTTGATGAGCACTTGATCAAACAATGGCGTGATAAAAGGCAGGTGACACGTGCGTTCTCAAATAGTTTTTTAGCCCACCCCCGGAGTAACTGGTTTAAGAGCTTGAATACTGGCCTTTATTCTAGAGTATTTTGCAAATTTTACAGATGGGACATATCGCTAAAGGTGCCTATATTATTTATTACCTTCAGTACAAAACATCATATCTATTAAATGTATGTTTAGGTTAAAATTTCTAATTTTCTAAATCAATCAATAAAAGTAGCCCACTCAGGCCATCATGCTTGAGAGCCCAACTGGGTTAATATAATCTTCTTAAATACTTTTGCTGCCAAGCAGCAATCTTTGAAGGGTAAGGAAGGGACTGTGACTGTGAGACATTCCGCAAGGGTACAACGTATCGGTATATTTATTCTGTGGTATCGGTGGCCTTCACTTATTATAGAGTTTTGGCGGGAACATGACCGGCGGCGGTTTGCTGCTCCTGTATTATTGTTTAAATAATGGTTTGAAGTGGACTTTGATATGTAAAAGTGATGCGATTTTGTGTATTAAATGTCTGCGCATGTGAACTAATGGAAACTGTGAAACAAGTGCTCTGATGATGATGTGATTCTCAAAATAAAGTGTCTGTCTGCTTAGGCACCTTGAGATACCATCACCAACCGTCAGCTGTCTGCTGGCTTAAGTTGCCGTCAAAATCTCCCAAGGGCTGCACAATGTGACGCATCAATATATTGTGAAGCAGTATACTATGAAGGATAATTATTATAATATATTGTAACTTCAGGCTCAGAAGGGCTAGATCCCAGAGCCGTAAAGCCAGTTATTATTAAGAAGAATCACTTACTTATAAGTAGTTATTATACAGATATTCATTGTTGCAGTGACCACTTACCATTCGGTGGTCTATCAGCTCGTTATTCTCTTTAATATTTAAAATAAAACAGTTCAATGACCAAATAAGGCTGAATGAAAACACTAACAACGCTAAATAAAAAAATTCTTCGAAATTCCACTTTAATAATAGCTATTTTGATTACCGAATATTTTAATAATGAATAATCGAATGATGTATGTGTTTCTTATTTGATAAGTACCCTGCTAGGCAAGAAGATTGTCATATTCAAAATAGTCAAGCTTGACATACGAGTATGAAGATGTTAAAATTAAAAAAACATCGTCCCCCACAGTCATCCCTAAGGTATGCCGTAAAACACGGCCCTAATTACCTGTAACCATTTCTGCATACACACTGTATAGATACTTTACTTATGTTTTTAGCATTCTATTATATTTTTACAGGTAATATCCTCGCAAATACTATATTTGACATAAAATACTGGCAGTCCTAGTTGATGCTAATAGCATTTTGTAAATATCCAGCCCGGAAACCGGGATCAGCGTCATGTCAAATCTGATATATGTAATCGCTAATCTGAACGACAGTGATGACAATTATAGCGAAATCTTTCCGTATTTACTTATTTTTACTTACTTCAAAAACTGAAACCAATAAAATAATTACCACATAATGACAATAGCTTCTGAAGTCAGTACTTTATTTCTTCGATAGGCTTAATCTGAGCACCGACAACAGAATGAGAAATTATTTTAATTTTTTTGTTTTTGAAGTCGATTCTTCCGCTTTATTAAAAGTTTAATAGTTTTATTTTTAGTACAATTTATTAACCATATTATGTGTAATAATTAAAACGCACACTGTTGATCTATGACGGGAGCGTGTCGTTTTTGTCGCGCACGTGCCGCCATCTGGCGCAGGAAGAACCACTCAGGCGGAAGGTGGGCTTGAAGCCAACAAGTCAGATATGCTTCACGATCAGGTGGAGTTGACCGAATCGCCAGATGCATCACGTCTGCCACTTGTCATAAACGGACAATTAATCAATATGCTTGCACCAGTGACCAATTAACACGTTTAATTTTAGAATCATTTGCTACAAGCAAGTTGAAAAAAAAAACTAAATAAAAAAAAACGAAACAAACACGCGACGCGAATAACTTAAACAATATTTACCTATTATTTATTTCTAATAAAGTAATGTTTCTTCATCCGTGGTAATAGCTGAGAGTCTGAACCTTTTATTTCCTAGACAAGAAACCCGGGTTTAGACCCGTCAGCATCACTGAAATCATTAATGGCAAATTGAAATTGTTAATTATCATAAAATAATATAGGTAATTATGAAGTCTGCCAATTCGCACTGGAGTAGAGCGGTCGAGTCTCTCCTGTTGCACAGCCCCTCAGAAATTGTAAGAGTTTAGTAGGTATTCGTAGGACATGTCTAGCTTATTATTTTATATCTCACTTTCAATGTCTTTGAGGCGATTTAGTACCTACTTAACATTTTAGATCTTTTAATGTGACAAGAAGTCAAAAAGCTAACGAGTTAGAAAGGCATGGACATACTCGTATCTGCTAGATTAGGATATTTAGCAGATATCAATTTATTTAGTGTAATAATAAATTTATAAAATTAATTAAACATTACGTTATACTGTCAATATTTACCCTAATAATTACAAAAGATTTAATATTCCGTCCACATTCTATATTTTTAAGTAGCAGGAAGATTTTCGCGCGGCAATATAATGACAAAGTGGGCCGGGCACGTAGGCATGTTAATTGGACGCAATGACCACTGGCCGATGACCATAAAGGATCCCAGCGTGGGCTGAGCGACGCTCCGTCTAACCCACAACTAGGACTGTGGTCCGCAAGTTTCCATTATCACCCGCATAATTGCCTATCTTTACATAGCCGCAGAGCGGGGAAGTAGCTCACAATACAATGGTGTTAGAAGACGTTGACGCTAGTGGATGTCGTCTATGACGATTGTCTCGTTTCGCCTTGACTTGATGTGTTCATTCACAGCAGTTTTGATTGTGAACGTCAGACCCATAGGATGCGAATACGAAGTAGGAAGACGGGCTAAGTCACAAAATTTGAACATGCAGGTGATTTTAAATTGGCTATCATTTTCTACAAGAAACATTAATGTGTCAATAAATTATCAACGTTACATTTGAACACAGCTTTAGGACATAATAAAATATTTTACAAATGTTCATATTAAGTGCACAATTCTCTTATTGGTATCAAAAACATCGACATTTACGAGCTATCTTTATATTTTTAGAATGTAATTTTTGTATAATATAATGCACCTAGCTATATTATAAAACAATAAACACCTTTGAAGAGTACAAAATTAACAATACGTTTTTTTATTGAAGCAAAATACCTACATAACAGAAAACATGTTTAAACATAAAGTATCTTTTAAACTGCTTTCAGTCTAAATACTTTTGTCAAATAGACTGCTACATGTAAGCATTTATTTGAAGTTTTTTTAAGGGTTCGTAACAAAATTTAATACTCTACTAAAATATATATTACATTAAAAATGATTGTTTCAAAGGTTTTGTCATACATCCCTCGCTAAGCCGATATCCTGCCTTTTTCGGTTAAATGGGTGAGTTTCCTCAATATTGAACTCCTAAAACGGCTTTAATCTACTTCGGAGCGGAGTCTATTTCGGTCGTTGTCCATCCATCGGGAGCTTGTGATACGCGGCTATTCCGGGCGAGGCAGGTTTTCGGGGAATGTCAACAAACCGACGGGCACTCATTCAATGAACTCTATACATGCGACGTCGGTGGCGGACCGGTCGGGTACCTATTCATAAAAATATGCTCCCAGAGGTTCAACGGGTAGATGCCGTTGATCGCGTTTGCTTTTTTTTCTAGGTCTTTTATGGCGTATGGAATGGATCACGTACTATTTTTAATCCTTGTTTTGTGAAACGATGATTTATGGAATAGCAAAAGCTTACTTTGTGATAAGATTTCATTCATTACTGCAACACAACTTTCGTTACAATGATATTTATATAAACAATCAATTCTTCTTAAAATAACTTCAGATGTTCTATCTTTATTCTCAGACTAATTTAAATGTTATGCATTCTTATCTGTATTGCACAACGTATTGAAAACATAAGAAAGCGGGGGCAAGCATACTTCAATTTGTAACGCATTTACACAATATCGTTACCTATAGTAGGCACAATATCGCTAGCTATGTAGTTCATTTAGTAGCTTACAAATTTCTCCACTTTCGTAGAAAATTTGGCAAAATTACAATCATTATTTAATGTATATTTAGGTCTACGTACGGCGATTTAGATCGTTAACAAAATATTTTCCAGCAAAACATTATTGAAGACCCATAATTACTAGCAGTTTTAACTTTTTATGTTGATTAAGAAATACTACATAAATAGCAATATAACTTAAAAAAAATTAATGTGCGTTAAATAAAAAACATACAATAAGGATTTAGTTTCGTATAATTTTCTTTTAACAAATGATCAATAGAAAACTGTATAATTAACAATGTAGCGTCTTAACAGATACCTCAAAATTATTAGTGATGTAGGTAATATTTTACATATACTTTGGAATGTTCATATAAACCATCTCACATGAATCGACACAACATGGAAAACACTTCACATCCGTTTGCTAGATACCTGCACCAGCAGCTGACAAATTGGTGATATAAGCTATGTCAACGTGTGAAAATTCCATAGGAATGGTACTTTAAGTTATAGAATAAAACCTCAACAAATTGACAGCTCTGAGGCAGGCTGCTGTCGCAGCTCACAAGTTTTACTTTTTTTTTGTTTCCCTTAAGCAATGTCAACCACAAGAATATACACAAGTAAATTTATAGAATTATCTGATAATACCAATGTATACAGAACATTAATTACTTAATGAAGCTCAAGCCAAAAGCGTAAGTTTACAGATATATAAAAGATAGCAGTTAGGGCTAGTTTTAGATTAAATATTAGTAAAAAATTTAGACATTGTATAAAAGTGGGTTCACACTGCTCAAGGACATATTTTGTACACCATCAAATGTTTTACGATTTTTACAAGACGAGATTCATAATGAGATTATCATGAGGAATAAGATATGCGAGGCCGTGCTTAGCAAGTTTTTAAGATGCAACCATTTTTGTTAATAGGCAACTTGGATGTGGTTGATACTCAAGTTTCTTTTTTAACTAAATAAAGCAGTCAATAAATAAACGTTTATAAATATCTAATAAATACCTACATGGGCTATATTTACAAGAAGCCTGTTTCGTTAAGGGCACATTCAACCTTTAAACGAATATAATACAGCTTTATCCCAGAGGGATATCTGGTATAAATTAAAAAGTAAAGCTGCCGGCTTAAGATTCGTATTACAAAATAATACTGACACCAGTAAAATACTCTATCCGTGAGATGGAATGTGCGAGCATGTGCCATGGCGCTGCACATAGGAACTCTGCTACTCGCTGCCCTAACAAACTTTCAAATTCATCACAATTCTATTCACATAGAACAAAAAGTACCAATAAATACAATAAACATTGATTCACAAGTATCTTAACTATGCATGTTGCAGCCACTAAGAACCTAGTCTGGCAACACGCATCCCACCTCACTGTAAGGCTTTTTACATTGAACCACTCTATATATTTAGAACATTATTTTTCATTTAACATTTAATTTTTATACAAATATACTAGGGAGTGATAAGTGAAAAGCTTCGCAGTGAGGCTCAACTACTAAACATTTCCTACATTTTAAAACAATAACATGCAGCATCTGCAATGGAACCCAAGGCACCGACAGAAACAACATTCTCCCGGGATGGAACTACTTGTATGATCCGCCTTCCAATATGAACCTAATAAGTTATTATTCATAGTTTTGTAAGCAAATTGATACAAGTAATTCCATCCTCATGAGCTTCCACTCCTGTATTGCATAATACAGAAGCTACAACAATATAACAAACCATTTCTACTTGAAGCGAGTAGCATAAGGTACATTTCCATAGATGATCCACACATCCATTACACTGAATATGAACAAAATAATACAGCATACAATTCACATGTAAACATATAACGGGGAGACTGAAAATTTAATTCCACACAACGCAACAGTAACTAGCGAATGGCTCAGATCTCTATATACAAAAGAAATTCCTTCCAAATAAATTATTATAAGCTTCGTAAAATAATTATCACATAAATTTTTCTTATCTCCGTCCGCTCCACATAACTTAACACATAATCTATATATACACTGGCAGTCTGTCCATCCGTGGCAGGGGCACTAGCGCGCGCACAGGTGCACGCGACCGCGTGGCGCAGCCACGGCCACCAGCTGCACGGGGGGCGAAGGCCCGCACTCCTCGCCGAAGAGCGGCGCCTTCGCCCGCCGGTGCAGCCGCACCCACGCCCCGAAGCAGACTAGAATCGCGAGGAACACCGCCACGGTCGCGCCGCCGGCGATCGACGCCGTCTCCATCATCAGTTGCCGGCTCGTCAGCACGTACGAGTCATCCAGGTCCTTGAACTCGCAGCGCTGCCCCACGAAGCCGCTCCGGCACTCGCAGTTGTAAATGGGGCTGTCCGAGATGACGACGGTGAAGCACGAACCGCCGTTCAGGCAGTAGTACTCAGAGTAGTCGGGCTCGCACTTGAAGGTGGGGAAAGTGACGTTCAGGCGGGGTTGGGGCTGCGGCTGAGGCGGCGGGCGCTGCGGCCGCGCGGGCCTCGCCGGCCGCTTGGAGATGGACGACGAGCACGCGCCGGCCAGCGCCCAGGCCGCAGACACCACGGCCCACCACACTACCAAAGACTGCATAGCACTGTTCCGCACAGTCCGCACTGTCCCGACGCCGGCTCGCGGTACGTGCACGATTTTGACATTGGACGGTGACTTATACGAAATCCGAGAGGCGATGACATGACCGCTTTCGAATTTCGAACTCGAACCCTTCGCTCGCATCCGCGTCGGCGGTCCGCCCAGACATGTTTCCTGTGTCAACTTTTTTTACGTCGACGATCACTCGCTCATGACGGAGGCGCGGTTTCTATGAGCGCCTGAGATATCGCATCGATCCCTCCACGGGCATGTCGAAAGCGAAACACTCGATAAAACTCCAACAGTTTGTTTCGTGTTTTGAAATTATTCACGGAGCACATACACACAATGTCCCGTTCGAAACGACACACACAAAATGGTGCTGAGCGGATCGGAATCACAATGCGCTCGACGAGTTGTCTATGCGCGACTGACGGAAAGCGTCTACTACATCTGCCATCTGCCGACGAGAATGAATGCGGTGAACTCTCGCTATAGTGTGTTAGTGTGCGCACTCGTCCCTACAAAATGGATGCACACAAACATGACTTATTTGTATTTGTGTGCGTAAACCTTTTTTATTTTTATTGGCCAAAGAGATAAAATAAATCTGTGGAAAAGAATTATAACAGGCTTTAAGTAATACCGCTTTTTTACTGCAATTTTCAACATAAAATATTTTCTATAATATGTAATACCTATGTTAATGTTACAATGAATTTCTCAATACTTAGGCCTGACACCTAAGCTGAACGCACATTTATCCACACCGCACGTGCCGTACGCGCCGAATTTTAGAATACGTTGTATGAAATCATTTGAAACCTCGCACATTACACCCGCACCGTACGCATTTGTTGATCTATCTACAAAAAATTCTGAAAAATGTATCTACTCATGAGTAGATAAATTTATCTACTCATGTGCCGTACGCGCCGAATTTTATAAAATAATAAATAAATAAAAATAAAAATGTTTTATTTTTCAGGCATCGTAGGCCCATATCGTGTTAATAATAGAAAATAAAACTTAAGAACTAATGTTAGTAAATAAAACAAGACATAAATTTGTGAATTTGGGGGTTTTATCAAGCTCCATTTCGTAAATGTAGCTTAATAAACCTACCCAGTGTCGGGCTAAAAACAAATGCGGCAGGTATCCGAATTAGGAGCGGTCGTTACAAAACGTAACCAGTTATTGAAACTACCTATTCATACAATAGCAGGTAGCGGGTTATTGCAGTCCAACGAAACTATTTATTACAGTAGACTTTTTACTCAGTAACACGATTCAGATTTCACGAACGACCGATCAGAAGAAAAGTAAATAATGTTAAAAAATGTTTATTGTTTATTCGCCTATTTTCGCGACGGATCGGCAACGAGTTCGGCTGCTGAAGTAGCAAATAGCAATACCATTAGCCATCGAATGTCGAGTGAGCGCGGGTATGTCTTGTCTCTTTCACACCCACCTACACATACATTGCTTTTGCAATATGACCTATCTTCGGATAAATGATATAGAAAATATAATGTAATGAATGTAATGAAAAAAATAATGATATTAGAAATGAAAAGTAAGTGTACATGTTATTTTAATATAAAAAAATTTTCGAATTGTTTGAATTTGCGTAGCCTTGCCCCAGCTTAAATTTGTCTCGTGTTTTAGAAATGTTAATTTTTTTATTGTAATAAGTACATACGTTCAAAAATAAAATAATCCTAATTGTTTATTTTACCACATAAAATATCGACTTTTTCAGACATTGATGTTTTTCTGTTATCGATCATCCCTAACATAAAACCCTACCAGATGGAAATCGTGTAAAAGAAATCCTCGGCAGCGACCGTTAGTAGAGGATTATTAGGAACGGGTAAGAAATCGGTGAACGATGCGAGCACCACCTACATCTCACCTTAATAAAGAATCAAAAAGCAGATATGTTGTCACCCGTGAGGACTAAAATGGAATGCCTCTTTTCCAGTAAAAAGGGTCTCCGGTTCTCTACACTCACCATACGAAATAAAGAAGTGTTAAGTTGCTATTTTATGCTGATATTCGGTGAGAGCGTGGTCCTTCCCCGGTCGAGCAGACTCATTCGTGCTACAACTATACTACTAATACAGCTGTAGCATGGCTCTACCACGTATAAATATATATTATTACTAATACTATTATTTCATTATAATATGTGATTGGGGTGGGATTTTTTTAATTAAATTGTTCAGATAGGTACATTCAATTTCGTAAGAAGAAATCATTAGAGCCATTTTCAAGACCGGAATTACAAACAAGGAAAGAAATAAATAAATGTTGTAATATGTATTGCTTGTTTATAATATAGGAATTTGTTTTGTTTAGTATAAGTATTTTAGTTTAGATTACTATTGACGGTACGGATCAAAACGGTAATTGTGGGCCGCACTAGAGGGAAATGAACCGACTTGTCTAAACCGTTTTTAATTATTTTCATAACATCAGAAAGTAGTAAGTAAGACCGTAGACGAAGATCACAGACAAATAATTTATTATAAGCCGAGTACAGTAATTAAATGTCTAGTAAAGAGTATGCATAAACCCATAGACAGAAGTGTGAACAAAATAAGGAATGTACTATATTCTTTTGTGTAAACCATAGATACCAATGTATTTAATACATACATACATACATATAATCACGCCTCTTTCCCGTAGGGGTAGGCAGAGACCACTTCTTTCCACTTGCTACGATCTTTACATACTTGTTTCGCTACGTCCACTTTCATTATTCCCTTCATACATGCTCTTCGGTTTAGGGTACTCTTGGCTGACCTTTTTTCAAGACGTCCCTGATTTGATCTAGAAATGTCCGCCTAGGTCTACCCCTTCCAACACTTTCACACACACTCGCCTTATACACCTTTTTCCTCAATCGTTCTTCATTCATTCTCTCGACATGGCCAAACTATCTCAGCATACCTTTCTCAATTTTTGTCACTAAACCTTCTTTCAGACCTGAATTTAATACCCTGTGTTTTAATATCACAACTATATAGAATTAATTTTAAAATAAGATAATGCTATTTAATTTTAGATCAAATAAATATAGTTTTGATAAGACTGGAACACCCTACGTTGAAAATGAGTTTGCTACATATTTATTTATCTATGTTGAAAATTGACGTCTAAACACTGGACAGGAAGTTAGGCGGGAACTCTACCAGCGGCGGATTGCTGCTCCTGTATTATTGTTTAAACAATGGTTTGAAGAGGATTTTGATACGTAAAAGTGGTGCGATTTTGTGTATTAAATATCTGCACATGTGAACTATTAGTAGAAACGGTTAAACAACTGCTCCGATGGTAATATGAATCTCAGGATAAGGTGTCTGTCTGCTTAGGCACCTTGAGATACTATCGCCAACTGTCCACTGGCTCTAGTTTGGGTCAAAATCTTTCAAAAATTACACAATATGACGCCTCAACATATTGTGAAGCAGTGTACTTGCAGGATTATTAGAACTCGATACTGAAATAAATGAAGACGTGGCTTAAAGAACAAGCATCCAAGCCAAAAATCTTAATAAATAATACAATACAATAAGACACTGGACCATAGACTTATTTAGTACCATGAAGTTATAGATAAAGATGGAGGCCATACTTGGAACAACAGCTTGAGTCAAATACCTACGTATCTTTATCTCACTCTCTGTGGTCTGACTTCTCTTTTTAGTGTGGAACACAATATTGCTATGTTTTTATTTGTATCTCCCGGTAAATTCTTAGAAATAAATTCCACACTAACTAAATCAGAAGTTAAGCTCTGTAAAATAATGTACTAATAAATAAATAGTTGATTTACGATTAGTTATATTAAAAATTCCAAAATTGAAGGTCTCGTATGCATTATTGGATTAACGAATCAGTGAATTACAATCCCATTTCTTAAGCGTTCGGTAATGTGGCAACATTAGCCCTATATGTCAACATAAATTAGACAAATATGGCGGTTGTTTACTTAGCAATTCACAGCGTCGTTTGAGTAATTTAAAGTTAATTATTGTTATAATTTAAGAAATGGTGCAAACTTGTGTAGTACGTGGTTGCGGCAGTAGTTGGTGTCCAGGAGGTGATATAAGATTTCACACGTAAGTGTTTAAATAGTGACTTCTGGCATTGTATACTTGTAAACATACTTTTTTGTATTTTCACTTAATTTTATTGCTGAAACGTTTTATCAGTGTTTTAAACATATTAGTGAATTATAACTTTGTCAAAATCAAATAGTTTTGCATTGAATTAAATTAAGTTTGAACAATTTTATTGTTTTTGTTTAAAAGAAATCGCACTGGAGTAGTGTGACCATATTGACGATGTATCTGAGACTTTCCGTGTGACCTTAACTAATTATATGTACATGTTTCTTATTATGTTACCGGAAATGCATGAAATTTAGGAATTATGTACACTTCCTATATATTCTATATAATGACGGATTTCATAGATTTCATAATATTAAATTAAAAATTAGTAACATAATAATATATTCTTTTGGTAGACAATTTATTTTTATTTAGTTTTTGTTTCTCATTATTCTGATACTTTAATAACGTTTATAATAATTATGTATTTAGAAATGTAGAAGTTTAAATGTATGATATAAAGCAACATTTTGTAAAATATGTTATTATTTGCAGAGAACAAGTGCATTACATGAAGAGTCTATTGTGCTAATAGCTGCTCTGGCTGTACCAAGCACTAGTTCTGGCATTTATGAAAGTAGTTCTGCACTTAAGGAAACAGAAGTGAAATGTACTGGCTGTAATATTGAAGACCAAACTAGTAAAAAACATGTCGAAAAATTCTTGAAAATTTATGCAATCTTAACAAATTACCTGTAAGTTTCCTTTTCCTTTATTACTAAATACATACCTTTTATTTGTATTTATTATGACTTTAATATTACATTACATAATGTATTATATAGCTTAAAACACATACATATTTAAACTCTTTGGTGCCAATCGCAGTGTGGTAACCGTCACTACGACACTAAGCATAAATCTTCTTGTTTGATGCTTCATTTATGCGTGCTCATGAAGACGCGTGCTGATGAGGGCGCGCTCCTGTGTATTATGTGTTATCTATTGAGTGATGCAAATTTGTACTGACATTATGATGTAGAAGAGTTATTTGTTTCCTTTTTTTTGTTTGAGTTCTCTAATCTCTGGAACTATACCAGTCTGATTTAAAAATATTTTTTTGCATTTTTAAAACCAATTCTTCAGGAAGGCTATCTAACATCACGCTACGACCCTTATGAGCGGAGCAATACGATGTACGATGCTAAAAATACTGGTTTCATAAAGTTTTCTTGTTTTCTTAGGCCAGCAGTGAATACGACGATCCCGCGAAGATTGATAGGGGCGAGCAAGTGAAAATAAAGTGTACTAAAGAAGAAATACTTGAGACGAAAACTAAGATTCTTAAGCAAAAAGTGGCGCGCCAAACTAAAAAATTCAGGATAGGTGTTCTTTAATGGACAATATTAAAAAGTATACGGGTCAGTCAGAAATTGAAAATATTATTCAAGGCCGCTTTGCTCATATCTGTAAGGACTTCAAAAAGACACAGAGTAATCCACATGGTGTGAAAAAATTCAATAAATAATTTTAATATGGAAAGTGTTTTTATTTATTTTTTTAAGGTTTTTAACAAACCATGTAGTGGCGGTGTGAGAATATCCACTACCCCATATCGTTCCGAGGGTGTTGTAAGAGGTGTCAGAAGGAAAATGAAACAGGAGATGGGCAGCGGCATCTTCCTGATAACAACTTAAAATAATAATATATTATTATCGTTCCTATTATAGTACATATGTTACTAGAAATCTATGAAATCCGTTATTATATAGAATTCCTAGGAATTGTAGATAATTCTTAAAATGAACTGGATGTGTGGAATATAGTATTATACACATTTCAGCTCAGAGCAGCCTGACTCTGATGGGTTAGGTCAGAAGGCTAAGGCAGGAGCTCCGCTACGCTGCTTTAGTCCTCGTGATATTTTTTAAAAATAATTGTCGAGAAATAGATTTAGTCTGTCTGAACAATAAATCAGGTATATTTTGTCCAATTTATTGATCACCCGGGGTTATAATAAATTTTAATTTTATATTTCGTTGGTACCATTTAGGAATTGTATACACTAACCAGAAAATACATTATCGAAATGGTAATTATAAAATATTCTCTGATATATTTATTTTCCACATTTTCTAAATAGGCTCTACATTATATGGGTTGTGACGGAAATGCGTGGTCATATTTTAATACCGGTTCTGCCCATGGAAATGAAAACCTTTCTTCATAAAACTAGTCAATTTCAAAAAAAAATTGTATAAAAATATATAATCTATATAGGCTAGGTCTTAGTAGTAAACAGAGATATAGACATTTATAAATAAAACACTTAATGTAACTCAACTACTTATAGCGATATCCTGGGAAAAATAAAATAAAGGTTACCTACTTAGAAAGGGAGGGTCTGCCCACAGAGAGCGAGATAGTAATACATAGGTTAAGCTTCAAGTAGGTATTCGGAGTGTGGTCTCCATCTTTATCTATAACTTCATGTTTAGTGCCATGGAACAATCCTTAATCTACGATGGAAATACCAAGGAGGTTATAATAGGAAATACATGTAGGTACCTACTTCATACAGACTTTAGTACCTACTATCTACGCACTGGACAGCTTGACACAGACTAGGCATGGGCGTTTTCAGTTATTAGCTGTAACGGTTACATAACCGATTTTCAGTTTGTATATCGTTTTTGAAAACCCTTTTCAAATATCTATATCAGTAGTTTTGGTTTGCTACTGAATGCGCAAACGACAACCGAAACATAACTGAAAACTGTAAATCCAGTGCAACATTTGTGTTACGAATTACTTCGATCATTTTAGTTTAGAAGTCAGAGGCTCTAATATAATCTTAGATGTAATATTTAGATATGTATGTTAATATAATATAATTTATGTAAATTCATTGTTTTGCAGTAATATAGTATTATAAATGTCTAAAATTACATTCTTTCTATCCTTATTTATTTCTATAATGTTTATACCCATTTTTTTTAAAGTGAGACGTAGGATCAGAGTTTGATTTATTTAATTAAACTGTATACATAAGAAGTAAACATAATTTGTATATACAACATCTAACGTAATGAACGCACATCCTCAGACATCCCAATTAGTATATTATGTGATAATCATAATACATACACTGAATTCTTTGTTAAACATGTTTATGCACTGATTATTTATTAAATTAGTTATACTAATTCCAGAAGAATATTGTGGTCACCCTACAAAACCACGAACGCTAGGTATAGGTCTTGCTAGCCTAGTAGGTATTTGCTCGTGTTCAAGACGTGTTAACGCCGCTGCCGCTTGACACAACTGTAGGTAGGTATTAGTGCCGAAAAAAGCCGACAAATACATGATTGGTTACGTTAAAGAAATACCTACCTATGAACATTAACAGATGTCAGAACTCCATGCATTGAGTTATTTATTTAAGTCTAGTAAACATTTGACTGCATCTTTCAATCACACTTTTCAGGCTTTGGACTTTCGACTCTGAATAATTTTGTTTATTGATTATGATACAATGTCAATAGGCAATATTCATTACAAAATGTTATGAATTTGCAGAACATTTTAATTGTAATTGTAAATAACAATGAACTGCTAAAACTAAGAGGCAATACGAAAACATAATTCAAAGACGGCGTGTTTAAAAGATGTGAATCAAGATTACAATAATTTTAAGAATAAAATATTTAACTTACTGATAGCCTAAACTCTCATGCAACGTTGTATTTAAATATATTTTGAAAATGTCCACCCGGGCTCCGTGGCGCAGTGGCTTAGCAATTGAGTTGCAGCGCTAAGGACCGCGGGTTCGAATCCCGCACGGAACAATATTTGTATGGCTTAGAAATATTTGTTCCGGGTCTGGATGTTTGTCCTTGTGCAATTTATGTTTGTACACTGTCCCCACAATACAAGAGAAAATTCTAGTGTGGAGGTTACGTTTTAAAAAAGAAAGAAAAAGAAAGAAAATAATTTCGAAAGCAATTCAGTGTAATTTTTCATTATTCTAAAAGCGTTCACTCATAGAATAACTATTTTAGGTCCTCAGCACTTGTTGTCTCACTAAAATAAACTAATGATTTAATACGTCCCCTTAAAAAAAGTCAAGAGGTGTCAAATCAGCTGATCTGGGAGTTCAATGGCCTGGCCGTGGCGACCTTTATAAGGCACTCCAGACTCTGTATTTGTAAACACTTTAAATACTTGAAAAAAGTTTCAATTTTCTTTATTTTGTATTGAATGACTGAATTTGTATTAATACAAATAAAACTGCAGTTTTAAAAATCTTATTGCCTTGAGTTACGGTACATTTCACTTTGTTTTGACTGTACAGGTTAAGCGTGACTGTAAATTACGTAGTTTCAATTATTTTTGGGATATAAAATTACCTATATTAAAAATGATAGAAATCGATTCAGTAAACGGTTCTGAACAAACCACTTTCAGGATGTGCGTTAATTGTGTTACGTGTTATATATAGAAAATTATAAAAGTAGATTATTTAAGTTGGCGATTTACCTTCATATAATTAATTAGGCTTACGACTAGCAGGAAAGTTTTAAAACTAATGTACAAAATGCACATAAATATTACAAATAAATGCACAAACGTAATGTCGTAATGTCAAAAATGAGTAATTTTACAGATAATTTCATAGTGTATGCCACACGCCACCAATGTCAAGTGCGTAATTGTGACGTTTTAAAAAAACGAATTCTAAGCTTTCCATCCAAAACATAAACAAAAGTTGCCTAAAAGAAATATAATGTGGTCATACAAATCTAAGTCTTGTGTCTAATGTCTTAAAGATCATTTAAATTTGACAACTCCCACAACTACACAAACTTAAAAATTAGGCAATTTTAACCATTTAAAATTCGACCTTATTGTTATCGATATTATAATTATATTTCACTACGTGCACCGTTGTATGATAACTACCAAAACAACGCAACGAAATCCATATTCGCTTCATCTCTTTCTATACGTATTTAAGATACCGTCGCAAGAAAGAGAAACAACGAATATCGACGAAGGACATCGGTTAGTTCGTGGGCCGTGTTGGCATATGGTTCTAGTTTGCGTTTTACGTTTCGTACGTTGGTTAGTTGGTTTTAGTAATTTGGTTGGATATGTGATAACGGTTATGTACTTAGGTTTATCGATATGATATGATATTTGCTAACATAACGTTATTAGTTACGTTTGATATTTCGGTCCATGCCTAACACAGACACAAAGAGTATTATAGATGTGCCAACTCGGAAAAATTACGTCTCGAGTTAACTCGAGTTGAAGTTCACTTCACTCGAGTTTATACTCGAGTTACGCAACTCAAGTTCGCAGTACGAAACACAGTAAATAATTTGCTACAAATTACTTTTTTATAAATTTCTTTTTCTATCTAGCTCTTCGGTAGGTTAGGATAGCTTTATAGCTATCAACATAATAAGTTTGATATAATTATTTATCAAACTTATTATGTTGATTGACATAGAAAGGTATATTTAGTATCTAATTCTTATGTATTTCTGGTTATAATCTTAATTGTAGTCTTAGTAGGCCCTTTTTACTGGAAATGAGGCATTCCAACTTAGTCCTCACGGGTGACAACGCATCTACATTTTGATTTGTAATAGAGGATAGATGTAGATGTCTATGGGCCGCAGCAACCACTTACCATCAGGTGGACTGTGTGCTCGTTTGTCACCCTTATCCTATAAAAAAAAATAGTAGTAAGTACCTTCATTTAATAAAATTAGCTATACAGCAGTCTTAATGAAACACTATTAGCCTAGCTTTAAGATGTACAGGTACATAAGCTATTAATAGTTTAATTATCATAGTCAAAATATTCTTAAATATTTTTTTCAAATTCTTTTATTTTTTATATAGAATAAGGTTAACAAACGAGCATACAGTCCCCCTGATGGTAAGTGGATGTTGTAACCCATAGACATATACATTTATCCTCAACTAAGAATCAAAATGCAGATGCGTTGTCACACCTGAGGACTGAGATGGAATGCGTCGTTTCCAATATAAAGGGTCTCCGGTTTCCCACACTCAACATACGAAACACAGGAGCATTAAGCTGCTATTTTAAGTTAGTATTCTGTGAGAGCGTGGTCCTACCCCGGTTGAGCCGACTTATTCGTGTTGCTACCACAATATAGTTGGAACATGGCTGCACCACGTAATTCAATATATTTGTTGTAATTTAAGTGTTACATTTAGCTTTAATTTAAAATATTATGTATCTTACAACTTAACCAACGTTTTTGGGTATTACAATAATAGGTCTGTGACTTACATAACTATATTGATCATAATTAATCACAATTATAAAAGAAATTAAATCACATAACTTAACTTTTATAAAATTCTAAATAACAAATTGTTTTGGTTGTAGCTAAACACTCTTTGATAAACAAAGCAGGCACACAGCGAACGAATCGCGTGCTTTTTTTTTTCACTGGCTCACTTAATCCGTTCATGTACAGCATCTCAAACTCGAGTTAGGGAGATCCAACTCCAGTTAACTCGAATTAGCCACAACTCGAGTTAGTAACTCGAGTCGATCCATCACTAAAGAGTATAGACACTTGACAGATAAGTCTATATGCTTGATTGCTTGACAGTGACCACCATAGATAATACACTAGGTGACCACAAAGTGCTTTTGATAACAAGTCAAAAAACGTAAATAAAATAAAAACTAGCATTAATCAAGCTTCCTAGTTTATTGAAGGATTTAATTAATGACTTTAAATAAAAAGCTAACAAAATGTCAGAATCCTCTAAATCGAAATTATCCTTGAAATTAAATCCTTCACCAACATTGCAGTGTAAAAATCTCCATGAATATTTAAAAAGTCGTACACCTCAATTTTTAGAAACTTTATACAACTATCCAACAATATGTTTAGCAGTTTATAGGTTTGTATATTACTATGTTGCCGTACAAGTTAAGGCTAGTTTACCAACACCGCAATTTTTAGGTTAAGAATACACCCATAAATCGAATGAAGTGACCGGAATTAGATGAGGTATTATTTGCAAATGAATTCAAATGTTGATTTTATATGAAGCGTAACAAAACAAGAATTGTAAGGAGGATTTGCCATTGTCACTAATCATGAATGGCAGATTCGCAATCGCTATACTTCACAACAGCAATAGTCCTAATGCTTCCCCTACACTATTCGCGAAGTAACTGACGAAGTGCTCGTCGAAGTCGATCGCTGTCCGAAGAACGTGACCACACACTCTTGCTACTTCGCGAAGAGCTCAGTTGTCTTGAGTCTCCCGCACCGTTAACATGAATGATGTTCAAGAGGCAGCTGCTATAGGTACCTAATTGTGTGAACAGTACAACGTCAATGTGTTAACTAAATAAATAATTATGTAGAAAGCTATATATTTAATATTTATATATAAAAAAATATTTATAACTAGTGTAAGCCGAGTAGTGTAGTGAGACACTTCGTGTAACTTCGAGGTACTTCATGAAGCCCTTTGACTCTGGCGCAAAAAACCGACAGCGATGGGAAGTCGCCCGAGGCAAAGCTAGATTGGACGAAGTGAATAGAAGTCCAACTTCGATCTACTTTGTGAGTAGTGTAGAGGAGGCATAAAAGCTTAAACTTAAGATACAGCAGCTGCTTTTCGTTGGTCAAGGTGCTTTGTGGCATTCCTTGGAGTAGGCCTATGTTCAGCAGGGACATATGGGATACTAATACCACCTATTGTAGGCCATAAGTTCAGTTCTGTCATTATCAATAACCAGTTTTTACGACATCCACAGGCTGAAATTGGTTGATAAATTTTCTTACTTAGCAACAATATGATGAATGTATTCTCCTAAACTCCTAAGGCTCCAATTGATTTTGTGTGTTTTTAACCAGGATTCTAAATAAAAATGAATAAATGAATATAAATATTTTTGTAATATATGTGTGATGTTTTGTACATATAGTATTCAAACTGCCTGTGTATGTCAGGTACGTTTAGGGTTTCCCACATTTTTTTCAATTTTTAATTTAAGTATATTATTATTGTAGGAAATATACTAGTTTTTATCAGTTATCACTCTATATCAGTTTCAGGAAATACCCAAAATTTTAGGAGATTTCTGCTTTTTTTTCAGGGAACTACCAGAATTAGCTCGTCATTTTGTCATTCGTTTGCTGTTTGTAGAGCAGCCAGTGCCTCAAGCTGTTGTTGCTTCTTGGGTATCTCAAACACATGCTAAGTATGTTTTACTATTCCAGAAAAGTCTTTACTGTTAGTGGTAAGATACAGTGCTAGATCATAATATAATGCTTTGACTTGAACTTGATTGAAGTCCAGGCTACATTATCATAAAATATAGCTACATATAAATGAGCAGAGGCATTGTAGCACATTCAGTGCCAGATTAAAACTACTTGATGACCTAAGCAATCCATGTGTAGGGGCCAATTAGTACTGGTATCGACGTTTCTTTCACGACGTCTGTAGTAATAAAATTAATAGTCCTGAATTGACATTGCAATTTCTACAACTCAACACTCCTTCGAAACGTACCAGACACACATCTCTATTTCATGTTCCGTTAAGTCGCTCAAAATATGCTCAAAGTTCTGTGATTAGTCGTACTCTTAGCTGCTATAACAAAAACTTTTCATCTATTGATATTTTTCACGACAGTAAAGCTTCCATAAAAAAAGAAATAATCTCAATTCTAAGAAATAAGTAGTAATAAATAATAATAATAAAACATCACACACAAATCACAAACATGTCACACCTCTTCACATCCATCCCTACACTACTTGCACTTCACTACTTACATTTAAAAATCACACAAACACACACACACACATACACTTAACCTTATACTTACTAAATCAAAACACTACTAGATATACACATGTGCACTGTGTTTTGTAAAATGCGTACCTTAAAATACCCATAAATATCTTCAAATATGTTGGTAATTGTCTAATGTTAGAAATATTATATTCATTCACACATTTGTAGCGATATGTTATAAGATTATTTTATATGAAGTAAGAACCTTTTTTTTTTTTTTTTTTTTTTTTTTTTTTTTTTTTTTTTTTTTTTTTGCGGATGGAAAATCATCAAATGACGCCTTTCGCTCTGGGTGGAGCGGAAGGGAGTGTCAGACTTTTACTGACTAAAAACCATCCGTGTTCCTTCAGTGCCCTTACGTTCCGGAGCCGCGGTATCTCTTTCGAACAGCCCGCAGCCCCGGCAATATGAAGTAAGAACCTGTAATTGGCAGTAAAAAATGTAAATATTTACTAACTTTATAATGTTACTGAATGCTGTTGGTTCTGTTGACAATAAATTAAAAAAAAAAAATCGAGATCATTACATATTTTTCATTGAACTTGCACAAAAGAGATATGTTTTATGTGGTAGAGCCATGGTGGAGTTATATTAGTGGTATAGTTGTAGCATGAATGGGTTAGCTCAACAAGAGAAGGACCACTCTCTCACAGAATACCAGCGTAAAATAGCAGCTTAACACTGCTGTGTTTCATATGGTGAGTGTAGATGACCAGAGACCCTTTTTACTGGTAATGAGGCATTCCATCATAGTCCTCACTGGTGACAACACATCTGCATTTTGATTCATAATATAAGATAGATGTAGATGTCTATGGGAAACAGCAACCACTTACCAACAGGTGAACTGTCTACTTGTTTGTCAAGCTTATCCTATAAAAAATGTATGTAGAATGGCTATTGTAATAAAAGTCAATGCATACTGTTTTTATTTTTTAATAAAATGCAACTTGCAATTTTTCCCAACAGCTGATTTGTGAACAGTAGTTATTTTTCTTTACATATTTTCGTCCATGATGTCATTCTTGACATGTCTTATGACAATTAATTTTTCATTTTATTGACAATAATATGTATAATACTATTTCATAAACAATAATTCATTCCATTATGCAGTTTGATAACATCAGATAATATTTTTTTTAAATTTAATTTTTTTTAAACCTGATGTCATATCTGGCATGAGCATGACATGATATGATGTGCTAAGCAATTGCTTAATTTGTTTATAGAGTACATATAAGGCACTGAGTGTGACATGTGGCTGCTAGCTGCCAGTTATATAAGAGATTCATAATTATTGAAAACCAATATTCCTTAGATGGACATCATCTTGTATTTATCATAAGGATGAAGTTAGGAATCTTATAACAGGTTTAAAGAGTAATTGCTCTGTTGGTCTGGATTTAATTTCTAGTGAAATTCTTAAGGCTGACAGAGATGTTCTAGTGTCTCCAATAATTGTACATTTGCAATTTATCACTTTCAACTGGAGTGTTCCCACAGATATACAAGTAATCGCGAATCCACCCGATTCATAAAAGTAGAGACAGGGACTGTGTCAGTAACTATAGACCGATTTCTATTCTTCCCACTATCTCAAAAATTTTAGAATGCATTATAAAAAATAGGTTAGTAAAATACTTGGAAAATAAAAATATCTGGTCACATAAACAATTTGGCTTTAGAGCAAATAGATCTACATCAGATACGGTTTTTGAACTAACAAATTACATAGTTAATGATTTTGACAATAAAAAAACAATAGGTATATTTTTAGATTTGGCAAAGGCATTTGACACAGTCTCTGTCCCAATTTTAGTTAAAAAACTTGAATACCTTGGTATTAGAGACCTTCAGTTGAAACTTCTACAAGATTTTTTAACAGACAGAACCCAACCACAACCCAATGTGTACAAATTGATACCATAATTAGCGAAGAAGTCCCTATAACTTTTGGAGCTTCTCAGGGAAGCATTTTGGGTCCAACTCTCTTCCTTGTTTATATTAATGATCTTTGTCAAATAGAAATTCCTAATGCAAAAATAATTGCCTTTGCAGACGACATGGCCATACTTTTCAGTGGTAACTCATGGTATGAGGTTTTCTCAAATGCTCATAGAGGAATGAATACTGTTACTAGTTGGTTATACAAGAACATTCTAACTCTCAATGTTGCAAAGACTAATTAAATCTCCTTTTCCATTACGACCATTGATAAACCCGACCCTGCCTATCAAATTTCCCACTTGTGTGATAATCCCAATGACACAACATGTCTATGCACGAAGCTTGTAAACACAGAATCAACTAAATACCTAGGCGTAATGATTGACAGCCAATTAAAATGTTACTCTATTTATTTCTTATGATAAACCGGAGTTACAAAATTTATACATGTTATTATTATGTTTCAGGGAACAAAGTAAAGCATGTGAAGCTCTATCAGAATTGTCAGTATGGCAAGAGGCGCCAATACCAGGAGGTTTGCCAGGCTGGATGCTGGCTCAGTCCTTCAAGAAGAATTTAAAGGTTGCTTTGTTAGGAGGGTAAGTTAAAATTTGGCTAACAAATTCATCATCTTCATTTTCATCATCATAGCCTGTCAAGGTCCACTGCTTAACAATAGGTCTCCTCCATAGATTGTGTCATAGGCTCATAGGTGTATATTTGCCTAAGTTGCCACGCTTGGCAGGCAGGTTTGCAATGATGTGGAAGAAAGGTTCCTGCGTGGAAGTCTCATATCATTAAGCAAAGTGTTGTGCGGCCCCCATTAGGTGGAGTGACAACCTGGTAAACGATGCAGGATGTTGATAGGTATAGATAGCTGTGGACCATGCTGTATGACATTCTTGGAAGGAGGCCTATGTTTTGCATTGTACTTGTGTTGGGGTGTAATGATGATGATATTATATTAATTGCATAAATAATAACAACCTCATATTAACAGTGGCCGACCATGGAGCATGTCGTCATCTCTAGAGCCCGATGGAAAGGCCCGCGATATTGCATTCTTAGACGCATATGCTTTGGAGCGATGGGAGTGTGTTCTGCACTACATGGTGGGCAGTGCTCAGACCGAGGGCATCAGTGCAGATGCTGTAAGAATATTGCTTCATGCCGGCTTAATGACCAGGTCAGTGATATTGGAGGATGTTGGTAATAATTTCTATTCATTATTTTATAAAGGAAGAAAGAAAATATTGATTTCGCCACATAATGACAATGCCATATAAAATACATATACATATACTAGCTGTGCCCCGCGGTTTCACCCGCATCATCACGTGTCCGATGTGCACGACATGACCTAGTTCAAGCATTTTATAACGGCTAGGGTTTAAGCGTCGTTCGCGCGCCCAGCAAAGTATTGAATTATTTTAATTTTACATTATCTCTTAAACTATGCGTCCAAATAACATGGTATAAAGAACAAAGTTTATCTTCATAAAATTGTATTGATGATGAAGTAACTTTCGTTCGTAAGGATAAATAGGCCATGCCTAATAATAACGCTCATAAATCACTTTTAAATTTTCAATATTTTTTGTCACAAAATACCAAATTATGGCTTATGTGTAAGAAATAGACATATGGTATCCAGGACTTTTTTTTAGACAGAGTAAAGGTCTGTATTTTTCTAGAACATTGTATTTACGTATCCCTAACGATAACACCAGCGTACGCGGATAAATAATTTCGGGAGTGCTTTTTCTTCTGACTTGCTTAACAAATATCCATATTTAAGGCTAGCTGAGTAATATAGTTTAATGCTAGATAGCCTATACTATTCCACATGAATCTGGCTATAATATACAAAATAATTTTTCAAATCGGACTGGTAGTTCCAGAGATTAGCGCGTTTAACCCATTCAATGCGGCTCGAAAAATCGCCTTTATTACGCAGGGGCGGGCGGTTCAAAGAGCTAACTCCGATAGGCGTCGGACGCATGTCATATTTAAACACTTTGACACCGATCGGCGTTTCCCGCACATGAAAATGATTCTTGCTTGTTTAGACAGAATTTTAAATATGACCAGGGATTACAAACTTTTTTCTGATTTTTTAAAGTTAAAAATACTTTTAATAATAGTATTTAGTCTACTATTTTAAATGTTTTAAGTATAATAAGTAGTGTTTTTAATTAGTAGTTGACAGAAAGAGAGGGGTTTTAAGTTACATACTATTTCTAGTAAAGCGTAATTTGTTTCGCTTAATAATTAATAATGACTTTCTCTTGGTGGTCTTGGAAGGTGAGACTCGACCATCGTCACCGAGTTTATTGAGTGACGGTGTGAAACAATTTGGTTCGCTAAAAAGAAAGCCATGTGATGATCAACATTATTATCTTGATAATGTTGATGCGAAAAAAGTCACATCTTGACAAAATAAAGAGACACAGGTATCGTCACAGGACAATCAGGATGCAAATTTATATAAACGCAACATTTTCTATTCTAATGAGTATAAATGTGACGCATCACAATTACCCCATTTTGATTTTGAAAACGGGGAACCAACTGACCACCGAAACAAAGCGTTTGCTCAATTGATCGCTTACGAATTAGATCTTGTTTCAATGAAAAAAAGATCTGTAACATATGTTAATATAATAAATCTGGTGAGGAAAGTACGTCACCAATAGGATGTGGACGACATAAGTTTACCCAACTAAGAAGACTCGGAAAAATGTTTGTGGCATAGGTACGCTGTTAGCCTACATATTTTATGATTGTTGATATTATTAAATAAGTACTATGAACACTTTCATAGTTGTAGTTTTGTTTAAGTACCTTCTCTCACAAGTATGCGAAACAATGATTACCAATATGAACTGTTATAACAATCCAAGATGTTGAATTTTATTAATAAGCCGTTTTCGTTTTAATTTTCTGGCTGCTCTTTTTTCCTGTTTACACTAGAGATGATGAAGAATATATAAAAAAAAAACTAGCTAATCATATCAACGCAGCAAAATGTTTAACTATCAAGTATGAAATGAAGATTGTTCGTAGTATGAACCTATTACTGTTCTCTAATTCTATAAAATAAAATACCTAGCTAAAATAAATAATATATAAATATTTAATCCAAATGTTTTATGTTGATAACCTCTGGAAGGCGCCGTTCGGCGTTATCCGCGCCTGAGGATAGTTTTGTTATTTTTCTAAAATCATTATTTACAGAAACGAAAACTATAATGATGTTGTATGTATGTAAAACATGCACATATAAAAAGTATATTCCTTTAGAATAGAAATTGGCCAAGTTATGGCTAAAATATAATTTACGCCGATCGGTGTCATCCGCCTAAGAATGATAATTTTAATTACGCCGTTGTGCGTGCACCGCAACGAATGGGTTAAACAAACAAAAAAAAAAACAAAAAACTCTTCCGCTTTATTATATTAGTATAGATTAGATTTAAATGAAACTAGTTTTTACAGATGTGATCGTGTATATTAACCTAATTGCATGCCTTAAGTGCAACACGCGTAGGTATGTTCTACTAGCGCCTAGTTCTACTATCGAACATATAAATTATATAAAAAACACATTGTCAGAAAGATAAATGATTGTTGAACTTATTAACTTTTTTTTTAAATTGATTTAGTGCTGTCTTTACATAAAAAAGTAGTTTTAGTGCCTTATTCACTGAAGTACACCTTCAGGTCACTCTATCAAGTCCGGAGGTAAGGTCTCATCATAACTAACAAAACGAGGCCAAACTCGGCACACCTAGTTCTGCTCTTCGAGGAGTTCCAGTAACATTCACCGAAGTACACCTTCAGGTTACTCTATCAACTCCGCATGAAGGGGTAAACATAATAACTTTTGAAATATCAATTGTTTAACTCAATCTATTTTTTAATCTCTTCATCTACCATGTGGGATGCCATGGAATGTAAATGGCAGTTTAATTTTGTTTTGTTTAAATATAATTAATTTTTTCGTGTGAGAAATTTCGAAATTTTCTGTATTTTAAGCACCCTTGTAATAATTTATTTTTCTTTATACACTTTACTTCACAGCTCACTCGCACTTCGGGCTCGGCCGCAAAACAACAACCTCGGTGAAATTTATTGTTAGGGTTACTATCTCCAGTGTGGAATTTTACGTTTTGCAGGGATGCCGAAGATGGATCTGCCGTAATTACGAAAGCCGGCTTTCAGTTTCTTCTGCTGAGCACTGCTAAACAGGTACTTATCTATATGCACATAAATAATATTGAAGTATATGTCTGTAATTTTAAAGTAACTGCCTTAATTTCGACCTGAGGGGGTTATTTGCATGCCATTAAGATATGAATAACCATTTTTATTTTTTTTGTCTGTCCGTCTGTTTGTCTGTCTGTCTGTCTGTCTGTCTATTTGACAAGGCTAATCATCAGAATGGCTGATCCGATTGTATTGAAGTTTCACAAGCAGTTAAAGAGAAACGCCAGAAGTGATCTGGGCTATATTTTTTCAAAATGGTCTTTCATTATCTTAAATATCGCCATTAATAAATCCCACACAGACGATGCCGGGGCAGTTGTACTAGATAACAAAATGAAAAGGCTAATACAAAATAGTATAAACAGAAAACAAAAGTGTGGTTTGTAATTGCCATATTAAACCACAAACAGCAATTAAACCGTTGACGGTCTATTTAATTCCTTTATCGGATCGTTTCTGTAAACATTTCCAATTGTGTAGGAATTTTCGTGGTTGTTGTATGTTGGTAACTGTGTTCACAAATCTCGCTTTGACAAGCGCTTGGCTTTGTGTAATCCAAATTCCTTTAGAGTCACTTCTTATCTCGCTTCTTTCATATACTTTTTTCTTCTTCTTTATCAGTCCGTAACTCTTTACTACTGTTTGTAGATCTTTTTACACATCGTTTCAAGGCTATTTTCCACTTCCTTTTCTCTAAACTTTTTACTTAGTAGAAAAGATTTTGTGTAAAATAAAACAAAACGGAGAAATTATTATAAACCAAAACCTTTTGTCTCATACAGTTGCTTTTAACAAATTAATATGATGTTATTACTACTATGAGTACATAGTAACATCAAGTAGTGGTGATGTAATAATATCCACTACCCCATATGGTCCCGTGGGTGTCGTAATAGGTGACAGAGGAAAACTGAAACAGGAGAGGGGCGGACTGTCATGTACGTGTTATTTGTTTTTACGTATTTTGCGTTGGTTTCAGGTGTGGCTGTTCCTGCAACATTACCTGCACACAGCGGAAAAGAGGAGCTTGAGTGCTGCCGAGTGTCTGGCCTTCCTCTACCAGCTCAGCTTTAGTACACTTGGGAAGGTGAGTTTGAAACGCTTTTGAAACCTCATCATATTATGAACGGCTAAAACCCTAAAAAGCCGTAGTAGCTCAGGAGCTAAACGCTCGCAGCAAACTTCACAGTAAGCTACACCGGTTCAATGCCTTGGCGGCACCAACGAAATTGTTAATTGTAGATTTAAGTGCTGATGTACTATGAGAATATAAGAGCCGTGGTGGCTCAGATGGTTAGCGCTCGCTGTAAATTTCATAGGACGCTAGTAATCTGGGTTCGAACCCCGCCGGCACCTATGAAATTGTTAACTGCAATTTTAAGTGCTGATTTACCACGTGCTCGGCGGTGAAGGAAAACATCATGAGGAAACCGGCATGTCTGAGAAATAAGGAAAAAAATCGAAGACATGTGAAGTTCGCCAACACGCATTGGGGCAGCGTGGCGGATATTTCCTTGCCCTAAAGCCCTCTCAGAAATGAGGGGAGGCATGTGCCCAGCAGTGGGATGTATATAGGCTGTAACTTTAACTTATTATGAGATTATAATGGGCGGTAAAGGTAAACATATTTCGAAGATACGTGAAATCCGCCAAATCCGAGGAAGTGCGTTGAATAATTCCTTGCGCTAAAACCCTCTCAGAGCTGAGAAGAGGCCCGTGCCTGTGTGTGTGGGCCGTGGGACGTTCGTAGGATGTAACTTTACTTATCCTTACCTTCTGATCGACGTGGTTTCTTTCACATAGGGAAATGATGAAATATCATCAGGCATCAGGTGGGCTGTTAGTTTGGTTTTCACTCAAATATTATTAAAAAAAAGTCATCCATTACCACTACTACCACTGCACTGAGGTAGGTTAGGTTGTTGTATCAAAGACATTGAGCAGTCACTATACTATCGGATTTATCGTCATCATCATCATCACAACCCTTCGCAAGTCCAGTGCTAAACATACACTCCCTGAGGAGCCAAAAGTATTCATCAACTTCCTGCATGTCTTACCCGGTCGTCACTCCATTAGCGGGGGGCCGCCCTACACTTCGTCTGCTGAGGCTGCTACTCGAGAACCTTTCTTCATGATCATCAGTTGTTGGTTCTTAGAGCAATATGGCCATCCCATTGTAACTTCACTTTAATTAACCGTTGGGCTATGTCGGTTAATCTAGTTCTACTGCGGATAGTTCCTGAGCACACTATGTCTAGATCTATATGATGTCATCGCTGATAACACATACTATTTGTACGTCCTTGTTTTCAAGTTTAAGGAATTGTTTATACATGAGTATGATAAGAAGATGAAGTGCCGTAATCTCCGATACCCTGCCCAGCCGAATTAAATCTATCGATTGACCTCTTGATCAAAGTTACACGATTCAAACACAAAATTGTTCACATTGGTTAGGACTTGAATCCAAGACTCACAGCGTCACGCGGTCAGTAAATTATAACGCTTGTGACTTGTGGTTAATTGTATCCACATACATTTTCCAGGACTACAGCACAGAAGGCATGAGCAACAACATGCTGGTGTTTCTGCAGCACTTGAGGGAGTTCGGTCTCGTCTATCAGAGAAAGGTGGGTGTTTTGTCGATAGTTATTTTTATTTTTTATAGAATAAGGGTGATAAACGAGCATACAGCTCACCCGATGGTAAGTGGATGCTGTGGCCCATCGACATCTACATTTATCCTGGTTTGCGAATCAAAATGCAGATGCGTTGTCACCCTTAAGGATTAAGGTGGAATGCCTTGTTTCCAGTAAAAAGGGTCTCCGGTTCTCTACACTCACCATACACAACACAGCAGTGTTAAGCTGCTATTTTACGTTGGTATTCTGTGAGAGCGTGGTTCTTCCCTAGTCGAGACGACTTATTCATATTATAAACATTACAATTATGGTTATAGTACCAATAGGTCGGGATTCTATCGGGAGGCATTCCATCATAGTCCTTAGGGATGACAATGCATCTGCATTTTGATTCTTAATCGAGGGTCGATGTAGATGTCTAAGGGGCGTGGTATCCGCTTACCATCAGGTGGACTGTGTGCTCCTTTGTTACCCTTATTGTATAAAAGAAAAGATGTAACTATATCTAATAGTATACATTTGCTCCTTTGTTACCCTTATTGTATAAAAGAAAAGATGTAACTATATCTAATAGTATACATTAGATTGGCCATGGCGTGATTAGGGTGAGACCAAAAACGAAATGTACCGGTGTGAGTGAAATATGCATGTGTGCAACAAGAATAGTGCTGCGCCATGTATCAACTTCAATTATCGATACAGAACGCTGTCTGTGACATAAAATTAATATTTTTGTTTGAGGGTATAAAAATAAACTACAAACAAAAAGTTTGTGATTTTTATTTTCCACCAAAATCACTAATTTATTGTAAAAATGTCGTAAGCTCTCCTTAAAGGTATTTTGCAATTTCGCTTCATACCTTAATCTAATAATCAAATAAGTTTCAGTTATTAATTTAATAATTAAGTGTTTATAGTTTGATAATGCTGGCGAATCGTACATATATATGTCAAGTATGTTAAATTTTTCTTTGCAGGACACAAGGCATTCGTTTACTAATTTTAGAAACATATTTTCGTTTACAATTTTTCCTTTCACTTGTTTTCGGAAAATCCGTCAGAAAAAATACCTACCTCATAAACTTCTTCAGAGGGATACACGAGGCCACCTAGGTCTTTCATGTTTATTAGTGAATCTTCCTTAACTTCGCCGTAGAGTACATTTACACAGGATACTCGTATAATTTTATTTGCGTTTTTTTTTCACCACGTAACCACATATGTACTGAACAATGGACTTAACTACAGATTCCATGCCTTTAGGTATCAAGGGCATAGATGATACGAAATTTCGATAGAGACGCATCGTCGTTTGACGTAGTCATTGCACTAAGACCAGTTGTAGTATTTATTATATCTGTAGTAGACGATCTTTGTTAAGCATACTATAGTACGGCCGCTGAGTTATTACCGATTTGACAGATTATTCTTAAATTAATCGATATAACCTTGCACGAGCGACACATTTGCCGAATGATTTAGAATACCTCTTTAATATAAAACTTTATGTCAAAATGTCAGAATCAAGTAATTTTCCAATAAACTCTGTTTCAAAACTTAAAATAGTGTGTAAATAATATGAAAACATTTATTTTTTGTTCTTTGGCGCGCTTGTACAAAGTTACATCGTGCGTCTAGTTTTCATAGTGATGTGCTTGAAAGTATTCGGTCCGAATTCATTGGAATAGATATGATATTTATTTTATTTGGATATTTTTATTTTACTTATTCCTTCGAGCAACTAGACTATAATGCTACAATTTTTTTGCGTCTCCTAATTGCACTGTGTTGCCAGTATCTCTATGATTTTTAAGATTTATGTGTGATCCAAAGACAGAAATACTGTTTTCTATGATTTAAAAATAAATACAATTAAAATGATTATGTATAATTTTTAACATTCATAATATATAAAACAACATTTAATAAATATAATTTTCTCCCTCAATTAAGCAATGTTATAGGTGTATTTTTTTAAGTAATTGGCGATACTATTCTGGCAACACCCTTACCACCGCTATTTTAATCTGTTTAGTCGTCTTCCGTACTCTCGTGCGCACAGACTACGTTCTCTTGTGTAACCGTTGTTTTATGACTCGGCTTTCTCCTGTTTATCGTTGCGCTTTATTGGACTAATTTTGTTTGTGTTTGGTAATTTTGTTGAAAATGCCGAAACGAAGAAAAACATTGAATAGTCAATGTCGTGAGCTTGTACTAAAGCTACAGGATTACTTTGAGCGTGAGTCACAAAATGGCGGCCCTTTGATTCCTGTCACTCAAGTGAAAGATCGGGTTTCACAAGCTCTTGGAATTGGTGCAAAAACACTATATAATATAAATAAAGAAAAATTTGGTGCTTCTGGAAGTGAAGATAATGTTTTACGCACTCCTAAGAAAAAACGAAGACAAAAGCCCGTGACAGGTGTTGATGTTTTTGATGCAGATGCAATAAGAAACCACATATATGGTTATTATGCTAGGAACGAGTTTCCAACTAGACGTTTGCTTTTGGTCTCTTTAAAAGAAGCTGGCTTGTTTAAAGGCGGTAAAACGGCGTTGTCAAAACTATTGCACGAAATTGGGTTTGAATATAAAAAAACGAATAAAACGAAAATATTAATGGAAAGATTTGATTTAATAATTAAAAGGAGCGAGTTTTTAAGAGAAGCCAGAAAAATCGAGTCTTGGGACAACGTCGTTTTTGTTGATGAAACATGGTTAAATGCGAACCACACTGTGTCACGCTCTTGGACTGACGAAACAAAAGCATCAACCTCAAAGGTTCCAATTGGAAAAGGATCGCGACTGATAATTTGTCACGCCGGTTCTGCTGGAAGTGGTTTCTTTGAAAATGGACTGCAGGCTTTCGCGTCAAAAAGTACTTCCGATTACCACGAGGAGATGGATACAGACACTTTTACGAATTGGTTCGAAAATCAATTATTACCCAGCCTGCCAGAGCCTTCTATCATAATAATGGACAACGCTTCATATCACTCGAAACAAGTGAATAAAGCGCCTACTCAGGCCGACAAGAAAGCTGATCTCGTAGCATGGCTACACCAAAATGGAATTGAAACTACTGCCGAAATGCTAAAGTCTGACTTAGTAAAGTTGGTACGCGAAAATAAAACATCAAAAGTCCGTTATGAAGTAGATGAGATAGCTCTAGCACATGGACATCGAGTACTTCGAATTCCGCCTTATCACTGCCAGTACAATGCCATTGAGCTAATATGGGCACAAATCAAAGGTATTGTTTTTTATTGCATAAGTTATGAATATGAATAATTTGTACTATTATAACATCCAATATTCAGCATATAAGTAAAAAGATACATAACTTAGAAATAAATATCTCATGTCCCTTACATGTAGGTAATTGTGTAACATTTCGTTTATTTAATGTAATAAATTAACGTTATTTAATGTTTACATTACAGGTTACGCAGCTTGTAATAATACGACTCCGCCATTCAGTACTAATAAAATAATGGGTCTATTAAAAGATGCTTGCAGCAAAATAACGAAAGAAGATTGGGTCAAGGTCGTCGAAAAGACTCGAAAACTAATAACAGAAGATTATGAACGCGATATAAGAGTGGACACCATTATAGACAATGAAATTGTCATACAAGTGACTGATAGCGATGACAGCTCTGGCGAATCTGGTTCAGAGTCTGAATAATTGTTTTAATAAATGATAGGTAGTCATTTATTAAAACATCTTGTACCTACTCTATTCATTAAAATGTGATTGATCCAGAACGCAGCTTTAATCTTTGTGAACTTCTATGAGAAAAACAGTTTTGTTCAAAGTGCTTGCTACATATAGTTCAATTTTTTTGGAAAGCTATCCTTCTTTATATATTATTTTAACCATTTTTTATTTTATTATATATAGCATTATTTTTTGGAAATCTGAAACATTATAAGAGTTTAAATCATCTCATTAAAGTATTTACTATATTTACTATTACGAAACACTAAAAATTAAAAATAGAAAAAAAAAAAACGAAGTCACAAGAGGCAGCATCCAAGGATATGCCTTTGCCTGTTATAAACATATTATCGATAAGATGATATTGATAGTGTAAATCCCTACTATGGAGTGTAGAGTAGAAGGAGAACCATCTTATAAGGTGCGAAAGTTGAAACAGTGTCCCACTATATACCGAAAATAGAGGTTCCAAAACCTACCACAATAGCGCTGGCATCTGAAAAAACTACGATATGAATATAGCTGTTGTAGACGGAGTGAAGTGAGCTTAATTCAAATATTTAAAAAAATTTATGACTAGTGTAGTTAGTAAAATGCCAGTATACAAAACCTCAACTATTTACGTAGTACAAAACCAAACGGATTGGTCGGTCCTTGTTTATTTCTCCATCTTATTCTAATTAATTTTGGCGCCTTTTTAAAATTTATCCTATGCTACTGCAGCGCCACCCTTATTGGACGCGTTTTTAGGGACACTTTTCATATACAGAGATGGTCCTCCTTCTACTCTACACTCCATAATCCCTACAAAAATTTGTTCAGAATAGCGGAAATTCACGTATTTGTTATTATTTTTAATATAATTTTCACGCATTTAGAGCATTATCGTAATAAAATGCGATGTTTTCCCTGTCCATTTGTGTATAAAACATTTGTACTAGTTCTGAAATATGGAATTTAGAGTGCTAAACATTTTAATTATACTTACATGTGAAATGTACAATTTTGTGAATTTTCTTTTCTCGATGAACTGCATTCAGGTACACCACACTGCACCATATTTAAAAGGTGAAAGTATTTAAAAGGTGAAAGTATTTAAAAGGTGAAAGTATTTAAAAGGTGTGATTAAACACCTTTTAAATACTTATTAATACTTCAAAATCAAAGATATCGCAAAAATCAGCGGGATTTGTTTCGTGAACGATACAGGCTGTTAGCGTGTACGTGTATGGTCTAGCCATTCTATCTCGTTCTAACGTAAGCATATGATACGTCCTTTCTCTTTTCTGCCGACTTCCAAAAAGGAGACGGTACTCAATTCGAGTGTATGTTTTTTTTTTATGTGTGTTACCTCATAACTTTGTACTGGGCGAACCGATTTCGATGATTCTTTTTTTATATGAAAGCTGATAGTTCTCGTGTGGTCCCATATGAATTTGATCAAGGTCAGACCAATGGTTATTGAGTTATTCTTAAAAACCTATATTAAAGTCGCTTATATTGAAGTCGGCTGTACAAAATTTTTAATTTTAAATTATACAATACCAATCTAACGCAAGTATATACTAAATGTATGGATGTAACGGTTGCAGCGTAAAGCGGGGCGGTTCTACCCGACGCGGCTGGCGCTGAACATCACGTGCGTGAGCGACGCGGCCGGGCCGGGCGCGCTGCCCAGCGCCGGCCAGGCGCGCGGCCACCTGGTGCTGGAGACCAACTACCGCGTGTACGCCTACACGAACTCCAGCCTCCAGGTGGCGCTGCTGGGACTCTTCACAGAACTGCTCTACAGGTCCGCCGCACTATTTATTTATTTAGTTATAGGTATAAGAACGCCATTCATTCTGTGATATATTATTTTATTATATCGGGTGTTAGTGAAAAGCTCCCGAAAACGAAGACAGATGATACTTTCTATCATCTGTCTTCGTTTTCGGGAGCTGACTAACGATACCTTTGATGATGGGTCACAAAGAAAATCGACTCCGAGGAAAAAAATTTTCTTTTCAGAACGTTTTATTAACTTTATTCACGCTCCATCGTGTTAATACAGCTAAATGAAACGATAATTTCATAAAAAAATCATGAAAATACTTAAACATAAAACCAATAGTGAAACTTAAAATAAAATTAGCTGACAATAGGGTCAATATTCTCGCAGAAGCCGAACTCTTATCTAGCTCGGTGCGAAAGAATGTCTACTCACTCTTCCCTTCCCTTTCACACACGCGCTACCGCCGCCCGGCCGGCTCGAGTCGCCTCGCGCTGTGGAATTTACACATGTCAGCTTTGCCAACATGTGGGGAATTCCCAAAATTGCAGGGAATTTAAAGTTGGTTGGAGATTTTATGGGGATTGGTATTATGCGAGGAAAATATGGGAATTTTGAAATTTGATAGCCAGGGCCAAGTCAGAACCTTTTTTCAAGAAATCTAAATACTTATCTTAACGTTTTGTTAGGTTACTTATAAATATCGAATAACTCCCTTTTTTAATTATCTTCATTTCAACATTTAATTTTCGGATATATTTCGACTACTTTTGTGTATCATTTAATGCCTTTCATTTCTTTATTTTTTGATTTAAAAAAAAATGTTAGTTAAAAAGTAAATCTTATAAAATTAGTGGAAAATTGTTTCATTTCTTAAAATAAAAATGAGGGGAATTTGTGGGAAATCTGTTGAAATTTTGTCTTTAAATTGGGGAATTTGACATGAATTTTCGGGGAATTTGACAAATTGGTGTTGGCAACGCTGACATGTCGCACCGAAATTTAGTTTGCCGGCGACATAAGAATTAGAGCCTGTAATCACTATAAAACATGCTAGTAATTTTTAATAATCGTGACGTACCTCTTTCTGCCGACTTCCAAAAAGGAGACGGTACTCAATTCGACTGTATGTTTTTTTTATGTGTGTTACCTCATAACTTTGTACTGGGTGAACCGATTTCGATGATTTTTGAATTTGATCAAGGTCAGACCAATGGTTATTGAGTTATTCTTAAATAACTTATATTGAAGTCGCTTTTTTTTAATTTTAAATGATTAAATTCAAAGTATTGGTCAGATTAAATACGGAAAGTCAATTAAAATCATCATCATCATCATCATCATCATTACATCCCTTCACAAGTCCACTGCTGAACATAGGCCTCCCCCAAGAAATGCCACAAAGCACGGTCCTGAGCCACCTGCATCCATCGACTTCCTGCATGTCTTACCAGGTCGTCACTCCATCTAGTGGGGGGACGCCCTACACTTCGCCTGCCAGTACAAGGCTGCCACTCGAGAACTTTTCTTCCCCATCGGTTGTCGGTTCTTCGAGCTATATAGCCGGCCCATTACCACTTCAGCTTACTAATCCGTTGGACTTATCACGCAGAGAAATTCCGAGCGTAGCCCCTCTCCATAGCTCGCTGAGCGACCTTGAGTTTCCTCATCCGGCCAGCAGTAAAGTACCACTTCTCAGTTCCATAGGTCATCACTGGCAACACGCACTGGTTGTACAGTCTTGTTTTCAAGTTTTGAGGTATACCTGACTAGAAGATGTGCCGTAATTTCCCGGACGCTGCCCAACCCAGTTGAATCCGTCGATTGACCTCTCGGTCGAAGTTGCAATTAAAATAAAGTAAAAGAATTATTTTTATATTAATTCTGATAGATTAATTAACTGTCGATCATAATTACAATTGATTTTAACTATTAAATTATTCAGTACCATTTCATTTCTATTTTCTTATACAAAATCAAAGATAACGATGAAATAGTGTTTATAATTATTGTGTAAGTGAGTACTGAGTACCAAATTAGGTACGTTTATTAATTTCAATATAATTTTTGTAGTAAAGAACTGCTTGTTGCATCAAGGTACAATTGATTGTGTAATTGTATTAAAAATGACAACCATAACTTCTAAATTCCATATGAAGACCAGTCGTAGGGATAACTAAACTTATAAATAAAATAAACGTTGGCAATGTAGTAACTGTTTAACGGTCTGTGGAATTGATCAGTGCTTCAAGGACGTTACGACGGACAGTTCCGTGTTGACTATCACGTGCGCGTGAGTTCAATCGTTTTGTTTATTACATTCTTGTTATTACGTTTTGTTTTTCTTGTTTTGTTTTAATAATGCTTAACCAATAGGTATGTTTATAGTGCTCGTGAATACGGCAACATGTTAATGTGCCTTGGAGAATCGGTAAGCTGTTTCATACGTAATTTTTATAAATAACTTAGTACTGAACTCATCTGAATAGGTACATAACTGAATACACCAGAATTATAAACATAGCTACACGATGGATAAAAAAGCATGACTTTAATATTGTTAATATTTCATTTAAGTAATTTTTTATTAGCGGGGAATCGAACCTACCTGGTTTGGTTTATTTAACCTGTGAATAAAGTGGCTAGGTGGAGACAAGCACATTGGCAAAACAGTAGGTTAAGTAGATAAGTATTTAGACAAGTGTTGTAAATTATTAGGTATTGTGGTACCATCGCTAGCTGCGAGCCGCGCGAATACGGCGTCCGGGTGTACATTGACCCCTAGTCAGCTGATTGTATTTCCACTGCTGGTTTTATGTTTAAGTATATTATCGTTTCATTTAGCTGTACTAACATGATGGAGTGCGAATAAAGTTAATAAAACGCTGTGAAAATATAACTTTTTTCCTCGGGATCGAATTTCTTTATGACCCATCATCAAAGGTATCGTTAGAATTATCGTCTGTCTTCGTTTTCGGGAGCGTTTCACTAATACCCGGTATAACATGTTTTAACATAGTAGAATAATTATTACACTTGCAACGAATATTCGACTATCATTCGGTATTCGGCCTATTTGATCGAATACCGAATACTTAAGTAAGAGGTTTTGTTGCAGTCGGATAATATGTAAAATGAAAACAGATTTATTTTATAATAATAATGTATTTTTCTTGTAATCATTAAAGTAGTGCATAATTAACTTTGCTAATTTAAAAATTGACAAAAAACTATCCAATAAATGTCTATGCACTTGAATTATTGTAATTTAAATTTAGAAGTGGAAGGTTATGGTGCAGGAAGCAAATTTCTGCATTTTCAGACAATAGCTTACTTCTTTTCTCATAAACGTTTAAACGTGGTAGAGCCATGCTGCAGCTATATTTCTGGTATAGTTGTAACACGAATGGGTCGGCTCGACCGGGGAAGGACCACGCTCTCACAGAATACCAGCGTAAAATAGCAGCTTAATGCTGCTGTGTTTCGTATGGTGAGTGTAGAGAACCGGAGACCCTTTTTACTGGAAACGAGGCATTCCATCTTAGTCCTCACGAGTGACAACGCATCTGCATTTTGATTCGTAATCGAGGATAAATGTAGATGTCTATGGGTCACAGCAACCACTTACCATCAGGTGGACTGTGTGCTCGTTTGTCACCCTTATCCTATAAAAAAAAAAAAAAAAAAAAATACACTCGAAGACAATCTCAACAGAGAATAGGTGCTCTGAATAAACACTCTTTCTTTCCCGACCGAATAAAAGTTACAGCCTATATACGTCCCAATACTGTTACTTACATTTAGAACGTGGTTCTTGCCCGGTCGAGCTCGCCCTTTTTTGACTTGTTGTCAGGAATATGCTGCTGCCCTGCTCCTGTTTCAGTTTCCCTCTGTCACCTCTTACGACACCCATGGGACGATGTAGGGTACTCTTACACCGCCACTACACGGTAACAAAAACATATATTTGTAGCCGTGTAAGGAAACACAAGATATTCCTTAGCATACAACATAGCCGACTGCGTGGTTATGTGGGACTCACTGTGAAAACCTAAGTGCCTACCCACTAAACACCACCTGGGACTGGTTTTGGCCTGGAGGGCCCCTCTGCCCTATCGGAAGCGACCCCCCCTTTTGGAAAGGGGGCGCAGGCGACGAGTAGCCGCTGAGAAGCAAGCCTAACTAGGGGGGCGTTCAAGTATTACGTAACGAAATCTGGGGGGAGGGGGGGGGTCTTGTAAAACGTTACGATGCGTTGCGGCGGGGGCGGGGGTGCGAACAACGCGTTACGTAATATTATTTCTTTTATTTATGTATAAAACCTGGGGAATTAAAATCTCCCACGTGGGCAACCCTTTTTGTGTATGTTTTGCGGGTAATCCCTTGACTGTATAGTACGTCATTTTTATTTTGTTTTCGTTGTCACTTTGTCAGTATCCGTTAGTGTTTATTTATGCAGAAGCATATTGTTGTAGTCAGTGTTTTAACATATTTTAAAATTAAGCAAAAGTTTATTAACACTATGCGTGATTGTTTATTAAATAACAATATGAATAAATTAAATAAACAATATACGCATGTATTGCGAGTTAGAAATGTCTTGTTTAGATATTATTAGCACTAAAAATGACAGTTGAGTGTTACGTAACGTTGGGGGGGGGGGGTATAGAAAAACGTTACGGCGCGTTACATGAGGGGAGAGAGGGTCAAAATACTTCAAAAATTGCGTTACGTAATACTTGAACGCCCCCTAAGGCAATTATGAAAAGGGAGAAGATTCGGCCTGAGCCGATTGAGGCCTAAGATGATTTGAGTGAGACTCTGAGGCTGAAAAAGTTCGCAGAGAGTGAGCGAGTGGTAGTTCGGAGCTATTCTATATATATTTACTGTTTTCACTTCGGAACTTTGATAGCGCGACGACAGCGCCGCCACATATTAATTCATAAAAAGAATTTTTCGTGGCAGGTTCCCCAACTTAGTGGTGGGTGTGTTGACCCGGGAGTCTGTACGTCAAGCGCTGCGGGGAGGCATCACGGCTGACCAGATCATACACTACCTGGAACAGCACTCGCACCCACAGGTACATATATTTGTGCTTTTCATACGGCTGTTTCGCATTAGCAATCTTGCAGTCTCATCAGATTGTGACCTTGAGGAACTGAGTTCTATCTGTCAAACAGTTACTTAATGCTAGCGGATCGTATCATCAAAATATATTATTATGGGTATGTTCCGATATACACTGTGACTGCCAGTATACTGTCGCAGTACCCTAGGGAAATATATGACGTCATAAATCGCCGCCATTTTTGTACTGTGAGAACTGGCGCTTTCGAGGTAAGGTGCTCTCAGTACTTTGATCACGTGATCAAAAAACATAACAGCGCCTAGAGATTTAATAGCTTCCACGAATGATTGTTGTTATTATTATTAATTAATATTGTTATTCAAATAAAATCTGATATTAAGTATTAAGAGCCCTCTTACATTTCGGCGTTTCGCAAATTTAGGTAGTTTACGCACCGAGCGGGCGGCGAGCTACGCGACCGATACTTTCTTTCATATCTATTCACTCGCTCGCACTATAATACTGTGAGTATGGCGATTAAACGATCTCGATCTTCCATAATACAAGTTTTCTTAGGATGGAGTTCAGTGGATGGAAATTTTATTTTTGGTGTGTCATTTTAATGTTATCTTATTATATATACTATTTTGATATAGTTTTCATTATTTAAGAAATTTTGTGACAAAATAAGTACACATAAATTTTTTGATTGTTACGCAGTAATCGAATGTTAATAATCGATTATGTCTACTACCGGTAGAATAGTGGTATAAATAAATAAATAGTGCGATTGCAACCTGTTTTAATAACTAAAACAACCAAATGTAACTAATATTTTTTTAATCGGTACTTACAGTCAATCACCATATTTTTTATTAGAGAAATATTTGCTGCGACGGCATTGACTGAACTTTTCTCGAGTCGATAATTTCAGGCAGTACACACTTTTCATAAAAAGCTTGTAACTTGGGTAACATATTGAAAATCATAAATTGGTCGTCTTTGTAAATCTTACTGTACAATCTGGGTCAGTAAATATTATGGCAAGTATTCAGACATTTTTATTTGCTAAATGAAGCTGTTCTTGGATTCGGTAAAACCAGTCATGATTTTGATTTAATGTTACACTTGAATCATTAATTTATAACCTTTAACTTTTTTTTTGGTCGAAAAGCCGTGTCAAAATCTATTTCGAATACTGAAATAGGATATTTAACTTTAATAAGACCATCACTGTATAAACCATTAGGTGAAGCGCTCAAATAACAATGGTCTAGGTCAATAAATAGACCACATTTTTCTATAATAATATTTTCTTGTTATCTCAATTGTGCCAATGCTACAGACTCATTTAAATTATAACTATATAAAATAGTTTTTAAACCGATCGATCAAAAACTGCGGTCGTAGTTGACGATGCTCTAGCACGCAGGCAATCGACGCACACTACGATATAGTATCGAAACGACGCAGCGCGGGAAATAAACTGACACAGGTCCAACCTCGACAAGCGCTCGCGCGACAGTGAACGCAGATGGCCGGCGCAGTGAAATATATGGTATAGTATGTGCCATATCGATTGAGAAAAACGGACAATGACCTCAGATATGAGCCGAGTGTCAAAAGGCGTAACTTACAAAATCTCAATTTAGATGTGATAACAATATTTAAATATTGATATTATTCCCACTTCTAGGTCAGCACATATGTTTTGTTTTTTTGTTTCTTAAATAATATTGTCTGTGGTTCCTATAAACATAGTAAAATCTTACGGTACATCGCGAAAAATGTGTTATATTTTATATTTCAATTTATGGTAAGTAACGCAGCAATTCATTTAATAACAGTTTCATATTAAAAAAATATTTGAAGCAATATAATCACCATATTGAGCTTTTGCAAATTCATCCCTTTAAAATAAACAAAACGCGCGTTACGTCAGTTCGTTCTAAAAGAAACGTGACAATGGCAGCCAGAGATGCGTCACCTTTTTTGGGCCGGTCCGCCATTTTGTTTTCATTCGTGTTCGGATAGCGCTTGCGTGTGTACGTCTCGGGTAATTCATAGCATTCATTGCATTGTTTTAGTTGAGTTTTTACTGTTAAATTTGTTATATCGTTAAGTTTTTGTTTTTTGAATCTGTTATATTAGTTTTACTGTGACGGTCGTTACTAAATCGACATGAGTTCAGGAGAATTTGGTGAAGGACCCGGTCCTTCAACATCAAGTGGAAAGAGACGTCGCCGACCCATAATAAACGTAGCAGGTACGTACAAATAGGTACAAATGCGACGACGTAGCCTTTCTATTTCTTAAAGCGCTCTTTTTATGTGACCATGTGGTATTTATTTTCTAAAACAATATGTATTTATGTGATGTAGTACTATGGTAGTATATTTTTGTCATTTATTTACAGGCCCATCTTCTGGAGCACCTTTAACGTCACCAGTAAAAAAGAGAAAACCTACCACTTTGTCGGTCGGGGAACAAGAGATTATCATTAATGTATACAAATATGTCAAAAACACCTGGCCCGAAGACGTGTATCCTTCAAACGTTAATATGGTAGAAAAGGTTTCGGAGATCTCAGGAGTCAGCAAGAGCACTATATATCGCGTATTAAGCGTGTATAGAGATTCCCATAAAATACCAGAAAAGGGAATAATTAATAAAAGAAAAAAGTCTGTAATTGACAAGTTGGACGATTTTGATAAATCGGCTATAAGAGCGAAAGTGCATCAGTTCTTTCTTGCAGGAGAATTACCGACTTTAGACAAAATTTTGCTCAGTATAAATCAAGATGACCAGTTGCCAAACTTGAGCAAAACTTCCCTGCGACGTGTGTTGCGCCATTTAAAATTCAAATATATAAAGAGAAACAGAAAAAGTGGTCTAATAGATCGCCCAGAGATAGTTCTGTGGCGTACCAGATATTTGAGAGAAATACAAATATTAAGAAACGAGGGACGTAACATTTTTTACCTTGACGAAACATGGATTAACGCAGGTCATACTATGGGAAAGGTATGGGAAGACACCACAATTGAATCTTCTCGTCAATCACGGTTAGAAGGCTACTCTACTGGCGCGAAAGCCCCTTCGGGTAAAGGAAAGCGATTAATAGTTGTACACGTTGGCAATGAAAATGGCTTTTTGGAGGGATGTGATTGGGTATTTGAATCATCATCTACTGGTGACTACCATGAGAGTATGGACGCTCTCCATTTCGAGGACTGGTTTAGAAAAGTAATAGAAAAACTGCAAAGCGGCGATGTCATAGTTATGGATAACGCTAGTTACCACTCCAGACGTTTAGAAAAAACCCCAACAATGTCTTGGCGGAAACAAAATATGCAGGAATGGCTAGAATCTAAACAGATCGCATACGTGCCCTCGGACACAAAGACCCACTTAATGGAAAAAATAAAGGCAGTTAAAGATAACTATCGAAGTTACGTCACCGACGAGATGGCAAAAGAAAAAAGCATCACAGTGGTAAGGTTACCTCCTTATCACTGTGAGCTTAACCCCATTGAACTTGTGTGGGCAGATGTGAAAGGGTACGTTGCACGAAAAAATACAACTTTCAAGTTAAAAGATGTTAAAAATTTACTTAAAGATGGTTTAACTCAAATCACGCCAGATAAATGGAAAAACTGTGTTCAGCATGTCCTTAAGGTTGAACAAAAAATGCGTGGCATGGATGATAGAATTGACCAAACTGCAGATCGCTTTATAATTAATGTTACAGATAGTTCATCAAGTGAAGATACGAGTGATGATTGCACCGAATAAAAATAAAGTTCTTATATAATATTAAAAATAAAGTTTTATCTTTTGCATAAGTACGTACTTATTCGGTGTCGTTATCACTCGAATCTTTATATGTGTTATAAATTAATGTTTTTTGTTGTTAAATGAATAAAGTACTTTATAACAATAGATGATTTTTCTTCTACAGCGATCTTTCACATAACTTTTTAATAATAGTTAATAAATATATATTATATCAATCATTATAAAAAATCATTATAAATAAAGAAAGTACTACATATAAAATGTGCCTATATATTGAAGGTTTGTAACCCCTGGTTAAACGACCGAAAGGTCATTGTCCGTTTTTCTCAATCGATTTGGCACATACTATAGTATTATTTAATTAAGGACGCGTTTGCAAAATTGATAGGTATAGAATCGAACTATTACATTGACACGGGTCACACACACAAGTGTACGCACGGTTAGCTGCGGGAATCGTAATCAAGTAAAATATTTTGATACTTTGAAAGATTGTTTTTTTTTCTCATTTCTTATACCTATCAAAATATACTTAGATACAAAATTCGAATACCTACCTATGTGATCTGAAAGTGTACTTCGGTGAGTGCTGCTGGAACTCCGGGACGAGTAGAATAAGGTGTGCCGAGTTTAGGCTCGTTTTGTTAGTTATGATGAGACCTTACCTCCGGACTTGATGAGACCTGATGGCGTACTTCAGTGACTGCTGCTGGAACTCCTGGACGAGTAGAACTAAGCATGCCTAGTTTGTGCTCGTTTTGTTAGTAATGATGAGACCTTACCTCCGGACTTGATGGAGAGACCTGATGGTGTACTTCAGTGACTGCTACTCTGTAACTCCACGACGAGTAGAACTAGGTGTGCCGCGTTTGGGCTCGATTTGCTAGTTATGATGAGACCTTACCTCCGGACTTGATGGAGAGACCTGATGGTGTACTTCAGTGACTGCTACTCTGAAACTCCTCGACGAGTAGAACTAGGTGTGCCGAGTTTGTGCTCGTTTTGTTAGTAATGATGAGACCTTACCTCCGGACTTGATGGAGAGACCTGGTGGTGTACTTCAGTGACTGCTACTGGAACTACTGGACGAGTAGTACTAAGTGTGCCAAGTTTGGGCTCGTTTTATTAGTTGTGATGAGATCTAACCTCCGGGCTTGATGGAGAAACCTGATGGTGTACTTCGATGACTTTTATTGGAACTCCTGGACGAGTAGACCTAGGTGTACAGAGTTTGTGCTCGTTTTGCTAGTTATGATGAGACTTTACCTCCGGACTGGATGGAGAGAGCTGATGGTGTACTTCAGTGACTCCTACTCTGTAACTCCTTGACGAGTAGAACTAGGTGTGCCGAGTTTGGACTCATTTTGTTAGTTATGATGCGACCTTACCTACGGATTTGATGGAGTGACCTGTAGGTATATTTCGATGATTATTAAAATAACAATTTAAACGTCATCAATTTTTTATTTTTAAAATATTTGTTTGAATATGTGAAGAATGTGCTCTTAGCTCCATATTTCTAGTCTGTCTTGGGTTAATCAATTCTGGCAGGAGAAAATTTTTGTAAAATCTAATTAAAAATGTTCCATTTTCTCCTTCCAAAATTGTGGATCTTTTTCTATACTCTGGTACTTTATTTTGCCAGGGCCTGTCCAAATAGCAAACACACAAGTATCTTGCCCAGTAATGCGTAGTTGCCCTTGAATTTGGTAATACCATTTATGATTTTTATTTATCTTGAATGTGCCATTTGCTGTACACAACCAAAAATCTACTTTTTTAAGTTTGATGGCGTCTTCTGGCTCCATCTCATATGCCGAGGATGGACATTTGATTTCTATAATGCCAAGCTCACATTTTCCATCTGGGGTTGCTCCTAGAAAGGGAAATTCTCTGTCTATAAATAACCCGCACTGTTCTATACGGGTATTCAAAACCTTTTCGAGTTCTCGAATCGCAGTCTCTTCATTACTTCTACCATGTTTTATAGACGGCACACTGCTTAGATCTTTTCCATAAAGAATTTGTTTGATCAGTGGACCACATTCAGTTGTCGGGCGACGTTTGCAGACTGTCGCGAACCAAGACGCTGTCAAGAGTTTTCTCCGTGTTTCTAACCATAACGGACTTCCACTCTGTAATATGGTGTCTTTTTCTAATTTGTCTAAGTTCTAACGTCTTCAAAAATTTTATTTTGGCCTCCTTGTATTCTTCCTCATTCATGTCAACTTTTTGGTAATTTTCACCATAATATGCATCTTGTTTAAAAATTGTAGGTCTGATTTTTTTTTCTTTTTTATTTTTTTCTCTAGCCTTGTTCGATTTTGTTTTCGCCGCATTTCTTCTAAGTGCACTATTTCGGGATTAGCTTCAGTTTTAAAAATAAACTTGTGTACAGCCGACTGTAGGACACCTGTGTTGTAGGAAACTACGGCTGCAGCGCAACGGGCCAGATAGGACCCCCGCTGGGTGAAGTTTTTTACGAGAACTCTTTTACCTCCTGTAAACTTTGCAACTCGTGCATTAAAACTTTCCACCGCATTATTCGTTTCATTGTATACAAAACTGTAAGCATGTAATGAAAGACGTTGGGCTAAGTCTTCAACTTTTTGAAATACGCCGTATGTTTTCAGTTCTGGTACCACATTCACACCGCGTTTTTTAATGTCATCGGTACAAAAATACGATGCACATTTGGAGTGATCACCAAATATATGGTAGGGACCATTCACTATGTCATTCTTAATGTTTTTCACTTTTTCTTCGAAAGTAACATCCTTACTAGTCCAATATTTAACACTGCTCTCAATGCCCCAACGTATTCGTAAATAATTTTCTTTTAGGATTTTTCTGCCCCTTATGTGGTATGTGGTATTGTTAGACATTGAAAGAAGTCCCTTGCAGTAATTTCGTAATAGATGATTTTTGCATTCAATTTTACCAACTGTTACGTTAACATATGGTCTTGCATTTCGGATACTCGCATATGTGCTTGAGTCGCCATCTGCGACGTAATGGTTGTAAATAAGTCCATGCATTTCTACTGATTTTTTAAAGCCCTCCGCTATTATGACTGCTTCCATTGCTGTAGAAGGACCTTGAAAATTTTTAAAACAAGTGTGTTTCGGTGTGTGTGCTTCTTTTGTTTGTGCTCGTGAACAGATATTACAAATCCTATTTTTTACTCCGTAATATAGAATTTTCTTTGAGTGCATTCCTACAATTGCACCAACTCCAGAAGAGGAACTATAATTAGTTCCATACGAACGCTTGGACCAACATGCATCACCTGATACAGTTATCATCGCTATACCATTATCATTTGTGCTCCCAATAGATAAAGCATGATCTTTTTCTTCTTTACCAGCCTCGACCATATAGTGCTGCGCAGTTGTTTTCCACCATCGACAAATTATGTCGTGTTTAGATTGGTACAATCGTACCGACATTGGTGGCATATTTACATGACACAGAACAGTATTTAACTGCGTAACCCCAGCACCAATAGCCATTATACCGGCCACGACTTCCTCGTTCACATCCATTTTATTTTCCGAATCGTTGGAAGATTTTAAAATGAATCTAGCACCACACATTTGACATTTCATATAAAAAGTAGAGCTAAGTCCAATCCTTTTTTCATTTAACATTTCGACAGTACTCAAATTGCAATTGAACATCGAACTATGGTTCCCAATTTCACGAAGTTGTTTCATAAAATAATCAATTTCTATGATTCTTCTTCCTGAAACCTTGAACGGTTCTATTTCTTTATATGTATAGTTCTAAAAAGAAAAGAAAAAAACATTGCTAGACTTGTTACTTTTTGTGCAAAATAAAGTAATAAAATGATCATAACACAACAGTAATTTTAAATGTGTTACGCAAAATAACTTATAATTTTTGGTAGAGCCATGCATAGAAGTATTAGGCTTAGAACCGCAGTGGGCGCACGCAGAGTGAAGCCATTTCAAGTTAGCCTTTAAAGGCTAAGTACGACTTTTGGCGCGTTAGTACTCGAGTCCACGTAGTCGTGTAAACAGCTCGCACAATTTTACAAAAAAATGACGTACTGTACTGTGAAAGGGTGTCACAACTCATCACATAGTCACTAAAAAAATTTAAAAATCTCATTTCACGGGTAATTACTGCTTAGCATATTATATTTTTGTAAAAAACATTCATCAAAATAAAATAATATATAATAAATTTGACAGACGCCAATATAATGAAAATGTTGCTAGGCATAGTAAAATATTTTACCCCATTTTTTCTTATTATTATAATTAAAAAAATGCATATTGAAAAAAATACATACATACTGCCAATAGTCTCATTCACATATAAATATGTATTTTTATTCGCCAAATATTCTTAGGGTTTCCATTTGCTACGAAAAAAAAATATGTTAATTTTATTTTGTTTTGATAATGTGCAGTTGTTTTTACCTTTTTATGGTATGCATTTTAGGATAAATAACATAGCCTATGATTGTTTTTTCTATTCTAATTTACTTATATTTAACATTTTTAGTTCGATTCTTTTATGAATCTAAAAAAGATAACATTTCGAGGATAGCTTCATCAAAGCGGCAGTTGTTTAGAAAACAGTTGCAGTTTCAGGGTCATTAAGAGATACTGTTTTTACGTACTAGAGTATATTTTATTTTATTTTATTTAATAAACATTTTTAATTTCATGTTTTGTTTGAATAGTTTATCTCCTTCCGAATCTTATTTTGTTTTAATGCAAAACATAATATCCAATAAAGTAATAATAATAATCACTTGAAGCCGACCGCACTCTTAAGTCTCGTGATTCCTTCTAATATTATATCCATTCTGTGAAAGTTGTATGTTGTAAACTTTACGTTGAGACCGCTTTAAATTAAATATATCACGTAGATTCTTAGAATGGCAAGAATCGAGATCAGCGTATGCTTTAATATGCGGGTGAAGGCGCGGGCCACAGCCACAGCTAGTAATGAATAACTAATGAAAAATATCTGACACCTAAAATGATTATCTGACAACTATTCACTTGTTATGTATAAGTGGGGCTGGATTGGAAAAACTGGAAGAAATGAATGTAGGCATTTGCTTCCTCCATTTATTTCACTTCTCTATATATCATAGAATAAGGCCATTGAGTATTATATAAAAATTAATATTTACAAATAATATAAGATTTTATGGAACATCAATAACAGATATTTATATAAATATACCACTTTTAACAGAATAATATAATTAGATTTGTGAATATAACACAAGATATTACGTATATTAATAATTTAAATATTACATAAGTTAACAAAAATAAATAATGTTACATTTTTCTCTTTGCAAATAGTTATAAAAATTATAAACGCAACTTAAATATTAATTCTATGACTATGACTATATCAACTATTACATTTTCCCCACTTTTTGGGGAAAATGTCATTAACTTGCATACATTACTCATTTGCTTGTATGCGTGTGGGCAAACGTAATTACAGGCCGCTTATGCACACATTCATTGTGTTGTTGCTTCAACTTTGAACGGAATTTTGAATGACAGTATCACTCTATGTGTAATTACTCTAAGGAGCCATGCTGCAGCTATACTGTATAGTTGTAGCACGAATGGGTCGGCTCGACCTGGGAAGGACCACGCTCTTTTAGAATACCACTGGTGTTTCGTATGGTGAGTGTAGAAAACCAGGAAGAACCAACCAGGTGGACAGTGTGGTCGCTTGTCATCCTCATCCTATAAAAAATAAACTTACGTTAGTCGTCTCCAGATTGTTTTCATTGGAAGTATGACATCCCATTAGATCACATTCTTCTGGATTCACCTCAGATGTATCACGAGTATTGCAACTAGCTTTAAGAACTCTGTAAAAAATAACCTATGAAACTAATGGCTCCCAATTAAAAATTTGACGTTCCAATAAACATACAGGGTGACAGGAACATCGACACACAAATTGAAGACTGTAGACCGTAGACTCCTTAGCGTAGATATTTTACGTCGGTTATCAAAAAAGCCTCCTTCTTCGAGAGGAGGCCTGTATTTGAGCAGACAGAGAATATTATAAGCTGATTATGTTATGGTATAGAAAATTGTGATACCTTCGCAGTCAACACTTATAGATCAGCAACGTTTTTCTTATAAACGACGAAAAATTCCATCTTCCGAATCATGTACTAAATCTATGGTAACAGGTTACCCGTCGATGTCCCTGCCACCTTATTGTTTACTAACCGTATTCCTTTTTCGAAATTATTTCTACTGGCACGAACACTTTTACGAGAGCATTTGCCAAATGTCTTATATCTCGGCATCTAAAACAATAATAGAGTTATGAAAGTTATACAATATACACTTTACTACAAAAGATAAGAAGCATAACTAATAGAAGCATTCACCGAAGTACACCTTCAGGTCTTTCCATCAAACCCGGATGTATGGTCTCATCATAACTAACAAAACTAGTCCGAATTCGACACATAGTTCTACTCGTCCAGGAGTTCCAGTAGCAGTAACCGATGTGCACCTTCAGATCACTCCATCAAGTCCGGAGGCAACGTCTCATCATAACTAACAAAATGAACCCAAATTTGACACACCTAGTTCTACTCGTCTAGGAGTTCCAGTAGCAGTCACTGATGTACACCATCCATCAAGTCCGGAGGTAAGGTCACATCATAACTAACAAAATGAGTCCAAACTCGGCACACCTAGTTCTACTCGTCCAGGTGTTCCCGTAGTAGTCACCGAAGTATACCATCAGGTTTCTCCATCAAGCCCGGAGGTTAGATCTCATCATAACTAACAAAACGAGTCCGAACTCGGCACACTTAGTTCTACTCGTCCCGGAGTTCCAGAAGCAGTAACCGATGTGCACCTTCAGGTCACTCCATCAAGTCCGGAGGCAACTTCTCATCATAACTAACAAAATTAACCCAAATTTGACACACCTAGTTCTACTCGTCTAGGAGTTCCAGTAGCAGTCACTGATGTACACCATCCATCAAGTCTGGAGGTAAGGTCGCATCATAACTAACAAAATGAGTCCAAACTCGGCACACCTAGTTCTACTCGTCCAGGTGTTCCCGTAGTAGTCACCGAAGTATACCTTCAGGTTTCTCCATCAAGCCCGGAGGTTAGATCTCATCATAACTAACAAAACGAGTCCGAACTCGGCACACTTAGTTCTACTCGTCCCGGAGTTCCAGAAGCAGTAACCGATGTGCACCTTCAGGTCACTCCATCAAGTCCGGAGGCAACTTCTCATCATAACTAACAAAATGAACCCAAATTTGACACACCTAGTTCTACTCGTCTAGGAGTTCCAGTAGCAGTCACTGATGTACACCTTCAGGTCACTCCATCAAGTCCGGAGGCAACGTCTCATCATAACTAACAAAATGAACCCAAATTTGACACACCTAGTTCTACTCGTCTAGGAGTTCCAGTAGCAGTCACTGATGTACACCATCCATCAAGTCCGGAGGTAAGGTCGCATCATAACTAACAAAATGAGTCCAAACTCGGCACACCTAGTTCTACTCATCCAGGTGTTCCCGTAGCAGTCACCGAAGTACACCATCGGGTTTCTCCATCAAGCATGGAGGTAAGGTCTCATCATAACTATCAAGTCGAGCCCAACCTTGGCACACCTAGTTCTACTCGTCGCGGAGTACCAGTAGCATCACCGAAGTTCACCTTCAGGTCACACCAGTCCAAGACGAATAGGTATTTCTTGATAATCATCATTACAAGTCCATTGCTGAACATAGGCCTCCGCCAAGGAATGCTACAAAGCACGGTCCTGAGCCACCTGCATCCATCGACTTCCTGCATGTCTCACCAGGTCGTCATTCCATCTTGTGGGGGGACGCCCTACACTTCGCCTTTATTTATTTATATGTAAAATACACTTTTAGCGAAACAAAATATTATAATAAAAAAAAACATACAGTCGAATTGAGTACCGTCTCCTTTTTGGAAGTCGGCAGAAAAATGATATACAATATTATTTTACCTTGTCAAGTACCTATGTATCAAATTCCAATATTTTGTGTATGTACAGCGATCTTTTTCAATATGAGCCCCTGCAATCAGGCAATACACTATCATAATTGATCCACGACGGCGGCCGAGCGCGGACTGTGTTTTCATCGAAATTTTTGTACAACAAACCAAAACAGGCACCAAAAATAAAATAACCCTTATTGCAATACGTTATGATTCATCCGTATTAGCAAAATATGTGAAAAAATAAGCATTAGTTTTTATTTTTTTTACGACTATTTGTGTCATTCTGATAAAAAGTAAACACCACTATTTTTTATTGAATATGTCTGCCTACTTAAAGTATTTTTAGAAATCTTATATATATTGATAATAGAACAAAAAATGTACCTAAACATGAGCCGGTATCGTTAATTTTGTAGAAAATGGCTAGGGAAGATCGTTTTTACAATATAAGAAACTATTATTTTTAACAAAAAAGTTACCACCATTTGAAGATAAAGAACCAATCTATACGTGGTACTTATTAGTTATATTTGATTTGGTTTAGTTTTGTCACAAAATGTACCGAAAAAAAGCATAATTTTGCCCGATTTGCAAACGCGTCCTTAATTAAAATATAATAGTAACAATCTAAAAAGTAAAAATACTAGTATAGTTTAAGCAAATGTTGATGATTATTTTGGTATAAATTTTACGTCAAAATGATGTAGAACTTCGGATATATTGAGGCTTGTTTCGAAGCTTTTTCGGTCGTTTTTTGAATTATGTCGATTTTTTTTCCTAGCATGAAAGGCATACAACGAAAATGTATTCTATAATTATTAGTGTAGAGTATTTAGGAGATAAAAATATTTTTTTGATGGTCGATATTCAAAATAGAATAAACAAATAGAAAAAAAATAGAATCTACAAATTAGAGCTCCCAAATCATGTCTTCGAGAGTTTTTGCCTAAACATAAAAAGGAACGGCTTCACCAGTATACTAAATTGACTTCATCCCTTACAGTGGTCACAACGGCTCCGTGGCGCAGTGGCTTAGCAATGAGTTGCTGCGCTGGGGGGCGCGGGTTCGAATCCCGCACGGAACAAGTATTTGTATGGCCTACAAATGATTGTTCCGGGTCTGGATGTTTGTCCTCGTGAAATTTGTGTTTGTAAACTGTCTCCACGATACAGGAGAAAATCCTAGTGTGGGGGTAACGTTTTTAAAAAAAAACGAAAAACTAAAAAAACGAATATCGGAACACAGCCTATATCATATATAATTAAGAGGCTTAGATAATTTTTAGGGATAATAATTCATTCATTCATTCAAAACAGCAATATTAAAAGCAAAGATTTGTATGTATACTATTAAACTGGCTCTGCGGCCTAAGTTACGGTAAATTGCGCACTAAGTTACGGTCAATTCTCCTTAACTCTTTTAGTCGAATGCGAGTGGGCGAGACGACTACTTCTTTGTTTAATGTGAATAAAAAAATAATGCTGTCATTATTTATGTGAATGTTGAAGTTTATTTCAGATAATTACGTAACATTTGTTCGTATTAACAGTGGTAGAGCCACGCGGCAGCTTTTGCTGTCGCACGGATGGGCCGGCTCGAACCGGGGTGGTACCACGACCTCACAGAAAACCAGCGTGAAGTAGAGGTTTACCTCCGCGTTTCGCTTGGTGAGTGCAGGTGGCCGGAGGCCCTTTTTACTGGAAATGAGGCATTCCATCTTAGTCCTCACGGGTGACAACGCATCTACATTTTGATTTGTAATAGAGGATAGATGTAGATGTCTATGGGCCGCAGCAACCACTTGCCATCAGGTGGACTGTGTCACCCTTATCATAAAAAAAAAATTGCCTAAAACAGTAACTGACGTAAATGAAAAGTAGTTATATTACGTGGCATATTTGCCGTCCCGTTGCCCGCGCCAGCTTGGTCTACAGTGTTTGTTTTGAATTGTCGGTTAGTATACGTATACGTAAATGTCTTTAAATAAAAGTACACTTTTGAGCATAGGCAAAACATAGGAATAGGAACACTCATAAAGGATCGTCATGAGGCGATATTTGCAATATTTGCCGATTATAAAACGTATTACCAACCGCAGTTTTTATTATTTTTGACCATCTGGTACTCGGCGCGATGCAGCCGCAGAATAAATAATATCGGATATAAAATTTTAAAATCTTAAGTGTGTTAATTTTTATCCATTTTAAATGTTATAAATAATAATTGTAGTACGTTCTTCCCGCATATTAATCTTATATTAATTATTTGGAATATAAAAAAAATGATTCTTTTATTTTCAACCAACAAGCATTGTCTGATCATTTTTTTTATTCAATAATAAAAATTCAGGTTTCTAGTTTTATCCATAACGAATTTATAGGGGGTCGAATATGGCTTGAACTGCTTCGAGAAAAGGATGGTACGGCCATGCCGCTTTTTTGCTCGTCTCGGCGGGGGCACTGCTGTGCTCTCAGAATCCAGTCGCAATAGAGACTTGAGTCATCATCATCATCATCATTACAGCCCTTCAAAAGTCCACTGCTGAACATAGGCCTCCCCCAAAGAATGCCACAAAGCACGGTCCTGAGCCACCTGCATCCATCGACTTCCTGCATGTCTTACCAGGTCGTCACTCCATCTCGTGGGGGGACGCCCTACACTTCGCCTACCGGTACGAGGCATCCACTCGAGAACCTTTCTTCCCCATCGGTTGTCGGTTCTTCGAGCTATATGGCCGGCCCACTGCCACATCAGCTTACTAATCCGTTAGGCTATGTCGGTTACTCTGGTTCTACTGCGGATATCCTTATTCCTAAGTTTATCACGCAGAGAAACTCCGAGCATAGCCCTCTCCATAGCTCGCTGAGCGACCTTGAGCTTCCTCATACGGCCAGCAGTGAAGGACCACGTCTCAGTTCCGTAAGTCATCACTGGCAACACGCACTGGTTGTACAATTTCGTTTTAAGGTTTTGAGGTATGTCTGACGAAAAGATGTGTCGTAGCTTCCCGAACGCTGCCCAATCGAGTTGAATCCGTCGATTGACCTCTCGGTCGAAGTTGGACTTACCTAGTCGGACTATTTGTCCCAGGTAAACATACTCGTCAACAACTTCGAGCTGAGTGCTCCCAACAACTACCGGCATAGGTGTGACATCGACATTAAACATGATCTTTGTTTTGTCCATGTTCATCTTAAGACCTATCCGTTGGGAGACACTATTGAGGTCATTGAGCATAGTGCTTAGGTCCTCCAGCGGTTCTCGTCGGTCAGCGGTTCGGTCATAAGGACTATATCGTCGGCAAATCGAAGGTGAGTGATGTACTCGCCATTGATGTTAATACCGCATCCTTTCCAGTCCAGAAACTTGAAAACGTCTTCCAATGCAGCGGTGAAGAGTTTCGGGGATATAACATCAACCTGTCTTACACCTCTCTGCAATTGGATGGGTTTCGTACTCTGGTTCTGTACTCGGATAGCCATCGTAGCTCTACTGTACAAACACTTCAGCACTTCGATATACCGACAGTCAACTTGGCACCGCTGAAGGGACTGCAGCACCGCCCAATTGTCGACGGAATCAAAGGCTTTCTCATAGTCCACATACGCCAGACATAGTGGCAAATTGTACTCTTCGGACTTCTGTACAATTTGCCGAAGGGTATGTATGTGGTCTATGGTGCTAAAGCCCTTTCGGAAACCGGCTTGTTCGGGAGGCTGGAAGTCGTCAAGTCTGCGCGCGAGACGATTCGTAATGACTCTCGAAAACAGCACGTAGACGCGGCTCAGAAGGGAAATCGGTCTGTAGTTCTTCAAGAGAGCGTTGTCACCTTTCTTGAAGAACAAGACCACCGCACTTCTGCTCCACGCCTCCGGTGTAATGCCACCATGGAGGACGGAATTAGAGAGCTTCTGAAGGACTTCGAGTACCGGTCTTCCACCCGCTTTCAGAAGCTCCGCTGTAATTCCATCCTCGCCTGGGGCCTTGCCGTTTTTAAGGTGCTGGAGAGCCATTCTAATCTCGCTCAGACTGACGTCCGGGATATCTTCGGAATAGTGTCGGATAAGACTCGCTATTGGATCGTTACTCACACTTGCGTGTGGCTCCAACGATGACGTGTACAGCTGCCCATAGAACCTCTCAATCTCACTCAAAATCTCAGGTGCCCCGGAAACGATGCTGCCACATTCGGTCTTCAGCTTTGACAGTTGGCTCTTTCTGGCAGACAGGTCTCTGGCAAAGACTTTGGAGCCTTGGTTCCGCTCGATCGCTTCTTCAATACGAGCTGAATTGAAGTTGCGTTAGTCCCGCCGCATGCATTTGGAGATCTGTCTGTTCAGATGCCTGTATGCTGTCAAATCTGTTGAAGAATGTAGCCTCATCTCCCGTCTAACAGCCATGAGATTAAGAGTGTGATCGGAGAGTTTTTGTGTTCTTCTGCGGCGGGTCTTGCAGAACTTAGCTCCGACCGCATGGACAGTTTCCACGAGCTTGTCATTCATATCGTCCACTTAATTGCAGTCTTCTAGGCACTGAAAACGGTTTCGTAACTCGAGCTGAAAGGTTTCGGGAGCACGAGGGGGACGGAGCGTTGACTTCATCAGACGAGACCTCTCCAACTTAACATTTAGGTTCAGTGTGCCTCTAACCATTCGGTGATCGCTGCCGGTTTTCGTCCTCGCGATCACTGAGACATCACTGAACAGTTGTCGTCTGGTCGTCATAATGAAGTCAATCTCATTTTTTGTGGAACCGTCGGGGCTCGACCAGGTCCACTTCCTGTGGGGCCGCTTCTTGAAGAAAGAGTTCATCATAAAGAGTCCCTCTTTCTCCATGAAGTCGGCCAGCTGCTGGCCCCTAGGGTTCCGTTGCCCTATTCCAAATTTCCCTACTTTCAGCTCACCGTTCTCTCTTGTGCCTAGTTTTGCATTGAAGTCTCCCATTAACACCGTATATTGGGTTTTAGAGGAATGCATGGCTCTAGAGATATCCTCATACATTTCCTCCACCTCCTCATCGGGGTGTGCCGAGGTTGGTGCGTAAACCTGTATGACCTTCAGCGAATACCGTTTGGTGATTCTGAGTATAAGGTACGCAACCCTCGTCGACACACTCTCGATCTTTACAACGTTGTTAACGAGAGACTTGTGGACGATAAATCCGACACCTCCTTGGGACAGATGGTCGCCCTCCCGGTGATAGAGCAAGTTGCCGGATTCGAGGATTACCGTGTCCTCCCCCTCTTCTCGGACTTCGGATAATCCTATAATATGCCAGCGCAACTTGTCTATCTCTTCTTCCAGCTCCACGATCTTCTCGTCAGTCCTCAGGGTGCGTGCGTTGTATGTTGCCGGGTCGAGTCGTCGTAGGTGGCAACCGAACCTCCACCGGAGATTCTTAGCACTCCCTGCCCCGCCGTTACCATGGTTGCCACCGTAGCCAGGAATAGCGGGGCCGCCGGGGACTGGGGGCCGTCTCTTTGTTACTCTCGTCATTGGGGGGTATTTGCCATAGTTGCCACGCTTGGCGAGCGGGTTGGCAACCGCAGTTTTTTTATTATAATTTTGGCTATTATTCGGAAGATGCTGCTGCCCATCTCCTGCCTGTTTCCCTTTGTCGCCTTTTACGACACCCACGGGAGGATATGGGGTAGTGGATATTCTTGACCGCCACTACACGGCATGTGTAGTGGCGGTCAGAGACTTGAGTAGACTTAGGTATATCACAATTTCAATGTTGTCTAATTAGTCCTTTAAAAAATTTATGAGTGGAATTTTTCTCCAAATTACCCCTGAAGTGTACTATCACAATTCCCAAAAATTTCGCGTAACATACATACAAAGAAAGCAATGACATACTGCCGAATTGTTAAATTCCTCTTTTTCTTTTGAAGTAGGCTAAAAAGTAACCATATAGTGGCGGTGTAAGAATATCCATTACCCCATATCGTCCCGTGGCTGTCGAAAGACGCGACAGACGGAAACTAGAACAGAATGTGGGCAACAGCATCTTCTCGGTGTCAACGCAAAATTAAAAAAAAACTGTGGTTGCCAACTCGCCTGCCAAGCATGGCAGCTATGGCAAAATTTTCCCTCTGAGGCAACATATAGGGGTGGATTCATAAGTGGACTGTTTTATTATGGCTAAGAAAGGTTGAGTCGTGGAGTAATCCAATTGTGATGATATTTATCGATGATTTGCAGATGCTGAAATCTGAGACCGGCGGCATCCGGGCCACGTCTGTGCTGCCGCCCACCGTCGTGGACCAGATCAGATTGTGGGAGGCTGAGCGAAATCGCTTCACCTACACCGAGGGCGTCGTCTACAACCAGTTCCTATCGCAGGTGCTGATGCCGAAACCGATTTATTTTAATAGACTAAGGGTGACAACCGAGCACACGGACTGTGTGGTGCTCGGTTGTCACCTGATTGATGTTAAGTGGATGCTGTGGTTCATAGACATCTACATATCATCCTCAATTAAGAATCAAAATTCAGATGCGCTGTCAGTCACCCCTGAGCACTAGGCATTCCATGCCTCGCTTCAATTAAAAAAAGGGTCTCCGGTTCTCTACACTCACCATACGAAACACAGCAGCGTTAAGCTGCTATTTCACGCTGGTATTCTGTAAGAGCGTGGTCCTTCCCCGGTCGAGCCGACTCATTCGTGCTGCAACCATAATATAGTTGCAACGTAGTTCTAGCACGTATAACTATAAACTGACGGCGATAATAGTAAATTGGAAGCGAATAGTTAAAGGCAAGGAAAAAAAATTTTCTTCCTCGCACTACATAGGCTGCACTAAAAGTATCGGGAATTGAATATTTCCACTGTTCCTGTCATATTAAAATCTTTTTAATTGAAAACTCCTTGGTTTTAAAAATCGAATACCATTTATTTCTTTAAAAAAAGATTCTCGGTCTTGCCACAAGGTTTTATCAAACTTGTTTAGTCGTTGAGAAAATGGAATTGACTCGAGAAAATTCAAGAGCGATGATTTATTATGACTTTCGAAGTGGCTTAACATAAAAACAGTGTGTTGACCGCATGATTTCTGCATTTGGTGATGAAGCCCCATCCAAAACCACAATTTATCGCTGGTTTGCTGAATTTTAACGTGGACGTGTCAAGCTCAGTCATGATCCCCGTCAAGGTCGTCCAAAAACTGCAGTCACCCAAGAAAACGTTGATGCTGTGCGTAAGCTGATTGAGGAAGATCGACATGTGACATACCGCGATATTCAGGCAACTTTAGACATTGGCATGAGTCAAATACAAATAATATTGCATGAACAATTAGGTGTAAAAAAATTGATTTCCCGATGGATACCGCATTCGCTCTGTGAAGAGCAAAAAGCGGCTCGCGTTACTTGGTGCATCAGAACTCTCTAAAGATTCCACGCAGGATCCTCAAATGCTGTATACAACATCGTATCAGGTGACGAATCCTGGATATACGCGTACGAACCCGAAACAAAAAACCAGTCACGAGTTTGGGTGTTCGAAAATGAGTTAAAGCCAACAAAAATTGTTCGTTCACGGAGTGTTGCAAAAAAAATCGTGGCCACGTTTGTCTCCAAAACCAGCCATGTTACGACTATTCCTCTTGAGGGACAAAGAACGGTTAATGCAGAATGGTATACTAGCATTTGTTTGCCACAGGTCGTTTCTGAACTCCGTAAAGAGAACTGCAACCGCCGCATCATCCTCCATCACCAAAATGCGAGTTCTAACACCCGCACACAGAACAAAAGAGTTTTTAGAGCAAGAAAACATAGAATTAGTAGACCATCCGCCGTACAGCCCCGACCTAAGCCCTAATGATTTCTATACTTTCCCTAAAATAAGGAATAAATTGCGTGGACAGAGATTTTCATCACCTGAAGAAGCTGTGGACGCCTACAAAATGGCCATTTTGGAGACCCCAACTTCCGAATGGAATGGTTGCTTCAATGATTGGTTCCATCGTATGGAAAAATGTGTCAAATTTCGCGGAGAATACTTCGAAAAGCAATAAATACTTTTTTAAAGAGTAATGTTGTGTCACTTCCTTGATTCCCGAAATTTTCAGTGCCGCCCTCGTACTTCCTTGTGGAATTGACTTCGACTGGAATTTTTTTCGGACCGATACTACTTAGGGATCTTCAAGAAAATACTCTTTTTTTAAAAGCCGGCAACGTACCCTCGATGGTGTCGCAGTTGTTTTTGGGTTGCGGTAGTCACTTACCATCAGGTAAGCCACATGCTCGTTTATAATAAAAAACCACTATATAGGGTGTCCGCCGGCAGATTTTACACTTTGCATCGAGCTCACAGCGTGCAGCAAGGCGGTGGCGGGGGGTACGGGGTATCGTTCGACGCGGGAGTGTTGCGGGTTGTTTAGTAGCCATGAGTCAGTGGACGGGAGCGCATCGCGCTTTCGCTGTCGAAGCCTATTTTGCGAACAACTATTCGATCAATGTGGCGAGGCGTTCTTTTAATTCTCACTTCGGTATCCGCCGATTAAAGGATGGTCCGTCGAATCAACTGATGTGGGCGTGGGTCAAGAAGTTCAGAGAAACTGGATCAGTTATAAATGAGCCTCGGCCTGGACCTTCAACGTCTGTAACTACGCCTGAAAACACAGAGCTTGTGAGAAGGGAAATTTTGCGAAATCCTCGCAAATCTATCCGGAAGATTGCAGCTGCAACCGGTGTGAAAAAGACGTCAGTTCACAAAATAATTCGAAAAAAGATGAAGTTCCATCCATACAAGCTTCAAATTATCCAGCAATTAAAAGAAGATGACTACACAAAGAGGCAGACTTACGCAAGAGTGTTTTTGGAACGATTTTCTACGCCTACGCGTATGTTTAACATCTTTTTTAGTGACGAGGCGCATTTTCACCTCGGAGGGTATGTCAATAAACAGAACATGCGATATTGGAGTGAGAGCAACCCATACGAAGTCCATCAAAAACCTCTTCACAGCCCGAAGACCACGGTTTGGTGCGCCATTTCTGGAAATGGCATAATTGGCCCGTATTTTTTTAACAGAGGTGAAACTGTTACCGCAGAGCGGTACCGTGATATGTTGGATATTTTTTTTATACCCGAGCTGCATCGTCACGTCGGCTACAATAACAGAACTCACTTTCAGCAGGATGGGGCCACAGCACACACCGCCCGGGAGTCAATGTTTAAAGTGAGAGAGCTTTTTCCTGGAAAATTAATAAGTCGATTCGGCGACGTAGCCTGGCCCCCTAGATCTCCAGATCTGACCCCTTGCGACTTTTTCCTCTGGGGATATCTCAAGTCTCGCGTTTACAATAATTCTCCATCAACAATAAACGCCTTACAAGAAAATATCCGCCGCGAAGTTCAGGCTATCAGTCCAGCACTTTGCAAAAGAGTTTTCACTAATATGAAGGAAAGACTGCAAGAATGTTTGCGACTAGAAGGACGTCATTTGAGTGGAGTAATTTTTAAGAAGTGATTTCCGCACTATCCTTTTGTAAGAAAACAAATAAATAATTTAGATTATGTAAATACTTTTATTTTATTTTATTTTATAAAGTGTAAAATCTGCCGGCGGACACCCGTTATTATGTACCATGACCTAACTCAAATAACATAGAGCCAAGCTGCAACTATGTTATGGTTGGTACGAATGGGCCATCTTAAGGTTATCCATTAATTATCGGACATTCTGTATATGGAAATCGATTTTTATGGAATAAGCTCCATTTCTAGGTTATCCACTAATTATTGGACAGCATGTATATGAAAATCGATTCTTAAGGGGTGTGATTTACGGACTTCTTTTGCATCTAAATTCTCGTTCGATATTGAAAAACGTGTCCAAATAAAATATATAGCTGTGAATTTTTATGGCTTTTATTGAAGAGCAACCCACAACTGTAGGAGATAACTCCAAAGTATGAACGTGAATTTGAAGCGGATGTTTTTGTGTGTGCAGGCGGACTTCACGGCGCTGCGAGACTATGCGCGCGCCGCGGGCGTGCTCACGTGGCAGAGCGAGCGCACGCGCACCGCGCTCGTCACGCGCGCCGGACACGACGACGTCAAGCGCTTCTGGAAGCGATACAACAAGACCTAGCGATACAACGCGTAGCGATACAACAACACAGCGATACACCCACCACCAGTCCAGCACTTCTGGAAGCGATACAACAACGCATTATAGCGCCGCTAAGAGGGAAATATGTATATGTATTGCTAAGTGCGTGGCGACGCCTCAGTATTTGTTATTTGTTCCTAGAGTATAGCGATCAAAATGTAAATTTGTAAATAAATTGTTTTGTACTAATCCTCTTTTCTCTTATTCTGTGTTTAGGCCAAATATGGGCATTTGAAATTTGTATCCAATAACGCGCGCTCGGCGCGTCTACCGATGGTATTGAGGTGATGTAAACGCCGCCGGGGGGGAGGGGGCGTGTGCCGCTTCCCGTCTTTCGGCCGCGTGGGCTGGCAACAGTGTCTTGAACGGCGCGGCCTGGTCGACTAGTATTGTTTGCGACCGTTAGTAGGTTAAGCGCGGCCGGTGTTGATTTAGACGGTCTAAAATTTTGAGTTAATTGTGCGCGTCGTTTTGAATTTACTATTGAATATTTGGGTCTCGTTAAGACCGCCTCGAATTGATTAGTCTGTTTTGAGCGTTACGTGACAAGAGGCCTAATTTGAGTTTCGAGTGATTAAATTAACTTCTATGCCATGGGGGCGCCGCCCCCTACCATCTTACAGCGACCTAGCGGCCAGGGAAGCGCCCCCCTGCTCCTATTGTCGAGCATCTGATCACCGGGTAACGTCGTGCCCGAAGTTGTTGGGTAAGCCGGTTCCGGCGAGACGAACTATCGCCAAGGAACGCCGCTGGTGCTACTCGTGCTTGGAAAGGCACCTCCAACGAGACTGCCCGCACCAGCGGCCCTGTCCGCACTGCCAGAGCAACCACCATGCCGTTTTGTGCCTGGGTGCTAGCGGCGTCTCCTTTCGGGGCTCTGCCAGGCCCTCGACCCCCACGGGCGGGGGCGCTCAGCCGCGCCCTCTGTCGGGCAACGCTCGGCGCTCGCTTGCCGGCCACCGTGCCCCTGGGTTGGAAAGGGGTCCCTCCCCCGACCAGTCGGCGCGTCGTTTCCCCAGGGGCGGGGGGGTCGTCGCCCCCCCTCAACGGAGAGAGGAACTTCACGGCCACTCACCGGTCAGCTAGGCCCTTCTCACCCCCGTTAGCTGAGTGGCCGCGACTGGGGTACCACCGTCCCCCCTTTTTTGATCGGTACCGGTACTACGGGGTTCCTGCGACCTCGAATGTTTCTTAGTAGTAGTGGTTGTGAGTAAAAAGGTGAATTTAATATACTCTTTGAATACGTGTACATATGTTTTTGTAAATATAATTCATCATTATGTGTGCTTTGTTGAAAGAAAATTGAAATTTATTTGTGCCGAAGGAAAAAAAATCAATCCTCTCTTTGTTTTCACATTTTTCTTGGCGTTGTGGAAGATATTTATTTGGAAAGCGGAATAGGGCTGTCTCTTATGTTTATCGATTTACTTAATTCGTCTGTTTTGATCTATGCGCATCGGGAAATTAATTGTTTGCAATTTATTTTCAAGTTTTACATAGTGGTTTTGAGTATTGATGCTTTGAGGCTTGGTTGAAGCATAAGCATAGAGCTGCATGTTTGGGAAAGCTAGCTAGTTATGATATTATCAGATTGAAATCAGTAAATGATTATATGGTAGATGGCTTGATTATGTCTACTTGCGTGAACAAAATCATACTAAGGCCTGTCTGTGCGTTTTCGTGTGCCTCGCCACTACGGCCGTTCACTTGGAACTTGTAAGTGCCCTCAGCACTAAAGCCTTTGTGGCCATGCTGGGCCGCTTCGTATCGCGTTGCGGTTTGCCGGACCTGGTCCGGTCTGATTGCGGAACGAATTGTGGGGGCACGGATAGATATTTGAAGGAGGTCGTCGGGTTTCTGTCCAGCAACAGGACTTGTTTGGGTGCTGCGAGGTTCGACCCTCCGGCTTGCCTGCACTGGGGCGGTATTTTTGAGGCGGTGGTTAAGGTTGCAAGATCTGATGGAGTGTCTAGGGTGGCCGAGGTTTGGTTGGAAACTCGGTCTCGCAACGCGCCGTCGCGACCCTATCCCGTTTGCCATTTTACTCGCGGACATAGGTCCTTATGTCCGGGACGAGGGTTTGTTTAGGCCAAATATGGGCATTGGAAATTTGCATCCAATAACGCGCGCTCGGCGCGTCATCCGATGGTATTGAGGTGGGGTAAACGGCGCCGGGGGGGCGGCCGTGTGCCGCTTCCCGTCTTTCGGCCGCGTGGGCTGGCAACAGTGTCTTGAACGGCGCGGCCTGGTCGACTAGTATTGTTTGCGACCGTTAGTAGGTTGAGCGCGGCCGGTGTTGATTTAGACGGTCTAAAATTTTGAGTTAATTGTGCGCGTCGTTTTGAATTTACTATTGAATATTTGGGTCTCGTTAAGACCGCCTCGAATTGATTTGTCTGTTTTGAGCGTTACGTGAAAAAAGGCCTAATTTGAGTTTCGAGTGATTAAATTAACTTCTATGCCATTAATTTGCATTGACGAGTTGTTTGTGTGACCTTTTAATATCGTACGAAGGAATTTTGCCTTGTCGGGAGAACGCTAGAATTTGTGACTCGAGAGGAGATCGCGTGTGCTCGATTATAATTTGTTGCTAATTGAACATGGGCAAATGAACTTGGACCGACCCTGTCGTGAAGCGACAATTAATAAGAAAAAGAGAACCTAACCTATGAACAGCAAAACAACAAAATTAGACCAAGAAAATAATATATTTAAATTTTAAAAAAAGGTATTTACAATCTTATAAAAAAATGAAATATGAAGATGATGGATGAAGTGAGATTACAATTATATTAAAAATAGGATAGGAGAATAGGAGAATTAGTATGATAGTGGAGCCTAAAGGTTGAAGTGACACGCTGCTCTTGTAGAAATAGGCACACGCGGAGCTTGAGGTTTCTCAGCGGCGACGGCACGCAGCGCCTGGACTGGGCACACGCAGCGTCCGGAGCCGGCGCACGTAGCGCCTGGGGTAGGTGCGCTCAGCACTTGGAGCGAGTAGTCGCCGCGCCCAGAGGTAGCGCGGGCAGTAGGTGCACTCGGCGCCTGGAGCAAGCAGTCGTAGCGCCCGAAGGTAGCGCGGCAGTAGGTGCACTCGGCGCCTGGAGCAAGCAGTCGTAGCGCGCCCGAAGGTAGTGTGGCCCCGCGCTTGAAGCCGACTGCCGACGAATTCGGATGTAGATGGAGGCTTGCAGGATCCCGGGGCAATGCGGCCCCGGGATAAGGCCTTTAGTAGATGCTTCTCCGTTGAGAACTGAAGCGAGACTCCTGTATTCTCCAATTGTTCGACTTTTATACCTTTTTAGAGAGAACGAGAAATTATTCAAAGTAAAAGGAAATTTATTGTAAATGACCTACAGCCAAAGTATTTATGTAGAAAGAACATCATACCAGAGACGAATTTGAATAAAAGTTACCATAACAACCACATAAACAATGGTTGTCAAATTGAGCAATTTTTAGTTTTAGGACTGTTATTAAGAAACTATTACATTTAAGTAAGAAATGAGATATTATTCATATAGGAAAAACTAATACACGGCAGCGTGCATAAAGCTTGAAATTGTAGAGTTACAGAGAATTCAATAAAAGACCAAAAAAGGTAAGACTCCATTGACAGCGATTTTTAAAAGTGCTAAATAGTGTAAAAATACAAAGTGAAATTGATATGTTATTGTGTAAAAACGTTACAGGATCCTATAGAAATAAAGGTGATGCAAAATATAAATGCAGAAAATCAAAAACAGAATGGAAAAAATAGTATAAAGTGATGCAAAACATGAATGCAGAATATCAAAACAGAATGGAGAATTAGTGTACAATGAAATGTAAGTAGCATAACACTACAACCCTTGTTTAGTTGTTCCGTGTGTCACTTGTTTGATTTTGATTAACGTGGACTTAGTTAAATTTGAAGTTAATTAAATGTACAATAAAGCTGATAAACTAATTTAGTGAAATAATAGCAGAAGTTTTCAATTGGTGAACGCCCACTGGAGGGATCGCACATTTTGAGAAAAGCAGCGCCTGTGGATCTGCTATCCGACTACATTGGGGATGTCAGGTTACATCCATACACACTACTACACACTACTTACATACACCCAGTGGCGTAGCGTGCCTTCGAGGGGCCCTGTATCAAAATTTGTTGGGGGGCCCCAATGAAGAGTAAAGATTTCATAAAAGGAACAAAAACGCTTGCATTGAATTCAAATTATTATATATTGATTTTAAGTTATTCATCATCATCGTTACAGCCCTTCATAAGTCCAAGGAATGAAAAAACGAATAAAGAAATAAAAAACATATACATAAAAATGGTCTTCAGTTCTCTATGTACACATAAATTATCGTCAATTATCACGACAACGGCAAAAGTACTAATTCCACTAGTTCATCATCATCATCATCATCATAACAGCCCTTCATAAGTCCATTAAAGAGCATAGGCCTCACCCAAGGAATGCCACAAAGCACGGTCCTGAACCACCTGCATCCATCGACTTCCTGCATGTCTTACCAGGTCGTCACTCCAAATAGTGGGGGGACGCCCTACACTTCATCCGCCGGTACGAGGCCGCCACTCGAGAACCTTTTTCCCTATCGGTTGCCGGTTCTTCGAGCTATATGTCCGGCCCATGGCCACTTCAGCTTACTAATTCGTTGGGCCATGTCGGTGACTCTGGTTCTACTGCGCATATCCTCATTTCTAAGTTTATCACGCAGAGAAACTCCGAGCATAGCCCTCTCCATAGCTCGCTGAGCAACCTTGAGCTTCCTCATCCGGCCAGCAGTGAAGGACCACGTCTCAGTTCCGTATGTCATCACTGGCAACACGCACTGGTTGCACAATTTCGTTTTCAAGTTTTGAGGTATACCTGACTAGAAGATGTGCCGTTATTTCCCGAACGCTACCCAGTCGAGTCGAATCCCTCGATTGACCTCTCGGTCGAAGTTGGACTTACTTAGTCGGACTATTTGTCCCAGGTAAACATAAACGTCAACAACTTCGAGCTTAGAGCTACCAACAACTACCGACATAGGTGTGACATGGACATTAAACATGATCTTTGTTTTGTCCATGTTCATCTTAAGACCTATCCGTTGGGAAAAACTATTGAGGTCATTAAGCATAGTGCTTAGGTCCTCCAGCGATTCTGCCATAAGGACTATATCGTCGGCAAATCGAAGGTGAGTGATGTACTCGCCATTGATGTTAACACCGTATCCTTACCAGTCCAGAAGCTTGAAAACGTCTTCCAATGCAGCGGTGAAGAGTATCGGGGATATAACGTCACCCTGTCTTGCACCTCTCTGCAATTGGATAGGTTTCGTACTCTGGTTCTGTACTCGGATAGCCATCGTAGCCCTACTGTACAAGCACTTCAGCACTTCGATATACCGACAGTCAACTTGGCATCGCTGAATAGGGACTGCAGCACCGCCCGAATTTCGACGTAATTTTGATTGAAAGTCTTTGGGCTTTCTCATAGTCCACATACGCCAGAAATAGTGGTAAATTGTACTCCTCGGACTTCTGTACAATTTGCCGAAGGGTATGTATGTGGTATATGGTGCTAAAGCCTTTTTGGAAACCGGCTTGTTCGGGAGTAATGACTCTCGAAAACAGCATGTAGACGCGGCTCAAAAGGGAACTCGGTCTGTAGTTCTTCAAGAGAGCGTTGTCACCTTTCCGGAGTAGTGCCACCATGGAGGACGGAATTAAAGAGCTTCTGAAGGACATCAAGTATCGGTTTTCCACCCGCTTTCAGAAGCTCCACTGTAATTCCATCCAGCCTGGGATCTTGCCGTTTTTAAGATGCTGGAGAGCCATTCTAATCTCGCTCAGACTGACGTCCGAGATATCATCGGAATAGTGTCGGATAAGACTCGCTCTTAGATCGTTACTCACACTTACGTGTGGCTCCAACGATGATGTGTACAGCTGCCAATAGAACCTCTCAATCTCACTCAAAACCTCAGGTGTCCCGGAAACGACGCTGCCATACTCGGTCTTCAGCTTCGACAGTTGGCTCTTTCTGGCAGACAGATCTCTTGCAAAGACTTGGGAGCCCTGGTTCTGCTCGATCTTTTCTTTAATACGAGCAGAATTAAAGTTGCACAAGTCCCGCCGCATGCATTTGGAGATCTGTATGTTCAGTTGCCTGTACGCTGTCAAATCTACTGAAGACTGCAGCTATATACCCCGTCTAAAAGCCATTGAGATTAGAGTGTGATCGGAGACTTTTTGTTTCTTCTGCGGCGGGTCTTGCAAAACTTAGCTCAGACCGCATGGACAGTTTCCACGAGCTTGTCATTCATATCGTCCATTGTATTGCAATCTTCTAGGCACTGAAAACGGTTTCGTAGCTCGAGCTGAAAGGTTTCTGGACTTTGGATTAGAGCACGAGAAGGACGGAGCGTTGACTTCATTAGACGTGACTTCTCGAACTTAACGTTTAGGTTCAGTGTGCCTCTCACCATTCGGTGATCGCTGCCGGTTTTCACCCTCGCGATCACTGAGACATCACTGAATAGTTGTCGTCTGGTCGTCATAATAAAGTTAATCTCATTTTTTGTCGAACCGTCGTGGCTCGACCAGGTCCACTTCCTGTGGGGCCGCTTCTGGAAGAAAGAGTTCATCATAAAGAGTCCTTCTTTCTCCATGAAGTTCGCCAGCTGCTGGCCCTTTGGGTTCCGTTGCCCTATTCCGAATTTCCCTACTTTCAGCTCACCGTTCTCTCTTGTGCCTAGTTTTGCGTTGAAGTCTCCCATTAACACCGTATAGTGGGTTTTGGAGGAATGCATTGTTCTAGAGATATCCTCATACATTTCTTCCACCTCCTCATCGGCGTGTACCGAGGTTGATGCGTAAACCTGTATAACCTTCAGCGATTACCGTTCGGTGATTCTGAGTATAAGGTCCGCAACCCTCGTCGACACACTCCCAATCTTTACAACGTTGTTAACGAGAGACTTGTGGACGATAAATCCGACACCTCCTTGGGACAGATGGTCGCCCTCCTGGTGATAGAACAAATTGCCGGATTCGAGGATTACCGTGACCTCCCCCTCTCTTCAGACTTCGGATAATCCTATGACATTCCAGTGCAACTTGTCTATCTCTTCTTCTAGCTCCAGGACCTTCTCGTCAGTCCTCAGGGTGCGTGCGTTATAAGTTGCCATGTCGAGTCGTCGTAGGTGGCAACAGAACCTCCACCGGAGACTCTTAGCACCCCCTGCCTCGCTGTTACCATGGTCGCCACCTTAGCCAGGAATAGCGGGGCTGCCGGGGACTGGGGGCCATCTCTTCGTTACTTTCATGGGGGTATATTGCCATAGTTGCCACGCTTGGCGAGCGGGTTGGCAAGCGCAGTTTTTTTATTGTTGTTTTGCTGTTATCAGAAAGATGCTGCTGCCCATCCTCTGCCTCAGTTTCCGTCTGTCGCCTTTTACGACACCCACGGGAAGATATGGGGTTGTGAGTATTCTTACCCGCCACTACACGGGCTTATGAGTTATTACTTACAATAAATACTCCTAGGAACTAAGCTAGCCAAACAATTTAATTTTCGTGCCTTTTGTTCGGCGAACATAGCTGAAGACGATTTCAGTTTTACTAAATTCTTTACTTCTTTAGAGAATAGTGATAGCCTTTCCTGTCCCATTAGAAGTCCTTGGAGTTTTTGCTTACACACGTTGGGGGCCCCTGTAGCCCGGGGGCCCCGTATCATTGATACGGCTGATACGGCGGTAGCTACGCCCCTGCATACACCTCCATTACCACCTGACTGGTACCCTCTGGTCAACCCTACCTCCGGAAATCGGTAAGTTTTGTTGCTTGTCAGCCGTTTTAAAAATAATTGTCCATAGGCCATTGGGCCCGAACCTTCGGCTGCTCGTCGAGGAGGCTACTATGGGCCCTAGCCCAGTCGACTGTTGCCGGGGCAGCTGGCCGTAACATACTCTCATTTTTCTAAGTATTTACATATTTTATTAAAATAACCTAATCATAACTATTAAAATAAGGTTATTTGAAGATGCGAAGATCGCAGCCCAAGACCAAGGTCGGTCAATCCATAAGCTGATTCAATTTAGGAGCGGGCAATACAAATCTTATATACATACAATATCTATATATCGGTAAGATAAGCAATATCTATATATCTTGTAATTCTACTCGTCATTGTAAGGTGTACTCGTTTCAGAGTATCATAGATTTTAACCAATACTTAGATATTTCAATAATATATTTAGAAATATAAGCCGAACCCGAAAGTGTCGTTATAGTCCAGGAAATGAAACATTTTGGCTCGCATTTTTTTCGTCCACCATGGATTTACTTGAAATTTTCACAGAAGGTAGGGAATAGCTCAAGGATCATTGTCTATATCATACTGCTGTACGCTAGAGCCTTGGGGGTGGTGGCCACCCCATCTCGGGAGTGGAATTTTTTTATTACATTTTAACTATAGGAATCGACGGAACAAGTAATTTCTTTCTTTGAATGGATTCTTTGAACGCTGCCATATGAGATCCCTGTGACCTCAGCTACATGCCTGATGGTCACTCTTCGATCTGCCAACACAACATCTTCGACTTTTTTCACGTTGTCCTCAGTGAGGGACGTGGATGGGCGTCCTTCGCGATGTTCATCTTCAGTGGATGTTCTGCCCAGTTTAAACTCCTTGGCCCAGCGTGCAACTGTAGAATAAGGAGGAGCAGAGTCCCCCAATGTTTCCACTAAGTCACTGTGTATGCCTTTTGAAGACATTTTTTTAAACAGAGGTACTTGATGACAGTTCTAATTTCGTTTTTCTCCATGTTGATGTTATCTCTTTGACAGTTCGTATTCAAATGAATGTATCTCCCGGAAATCGTGATCTATTTATATGATTTTTTTAGGCTGACGTAGTGATTATATAAGCAAGCAAAAAATTTTTTTTTTGGATTTTTATGCGGTTACTTCAACCGATTCATCATGGATCACCCCTCGTACACCTCCATTACCACCTGACTGGTACCCTGTGGTCAACCCTACCTCCGGAAATCGGTAAATCGGCCCTTTTTACTGGAAATGAGGCATTCCAACTTAGTCCTCACGGGTGACAACGCATCTGCATTTTGATTCGCAAACGAGGATAGATGTAGATGTCTATGGGCCGCAGCAACCACTTACCATCAGTGGACTGTGTGCTCGTTTGTCACCCTTATCCTATATAAAAAAAAAAAAGTTTTGTTGCTTGTCAGCCGTTTTAAAAATAATTGTCCATAGGCCATTGGGCCCGAACCCTCGGCTGCTCGTCGAGGAGGCTACTATGGGCCCTAGCCCAGTTGACTGTTGCTGGTAGCAGAGCGTGGTTGATTGTTTCTACAATCACGCCCGGCCATAATACGTAATAAAAATATTTTTTTTTTTATGTTTGCTTCCTTTGTTAGCGGATAGGTGGGTAGAATTAGGAACCACGCCCGTTAGGCTGCGCAAGCGGAGTGTAGTTTAGGGTTACGCGTAAGGTGTTTCGGGTAGGTAGATTAATTATCGTTATCATATAATCGTATAATTATCGTTATCGTATAATTATAGTAAATTAATTGCTGAAGGGTCGGTCGCCAGAGCGAGGCATCTTTGCTGACCGACTGTAGTGTGTACTTGTATTTGTAGTGTAATTTGTACTTAATTTAATAAATAGTAATTTGTATTTGTGTAAATTGTATTGAATTTAATTTGATAGTAATTCGTATTTAGTAGTGATGCCATCGCACAAGACACCGGCGCTTCGCCTGCAGACGGAGCTACGCTGGGCCGCGAACGCCCATACCTTGATAGAGTGACCCGATTCGGTCCATAGTTTAGGGAAGCGGCTCGAGCAGGTCGATGCCCAAAGGGTCGTAGTGGAGGAGGCTTGCACAGAGCTTTTGGCCTCGGATGCGGAATAGGGAGTCCTCGCGGACTACGAGCAATTATTTTCGCTCACGGACGACTTGATCGTGGCGGGGGCCAAGTATGCTACTGAATCGCATGAAGCTCGGCTGAGTGGCCTGGTCGAGTCCCCTCGCAAGCAGCCTACTCAGCCGGAGCTGTTGGGACGACTCCCAACTCTGGACCTGCCAAGGTTCTCCGGGATCCGCTCCCACTGGATGACTTTTGTTGGCCTTTTTGATAGTCTAGTAGACGCTCTGAGGGACTTGACACTAAGCCAGAAGATGGTGTACCTCCTAGCTTCACTGGAGCGGGAGGACCTGGGCGTCGTCGGCCATTTGAGATTGTCGGACGACGCCTACCAGAATGCTCGGCACCTCCTCGCCGGAAGATACGCCAACATCCGGCGAATCGCGGACGAATACGGTAGGCAGCTTCTAAGCCTCCCGCTGCTTAGGGACCGGGCCAGACTACGCCCGGACATCGTGAATCCAGTCTTGGTGGCCTGTAATGCGTTGAGGCGGCTGGATTTACCGGTGGTCCTTCTTGTTGCTCCACATCGTGCTGTCCCGCCTGCCTCTCGACCTTCGGATACATTTTGAGGAGAGGTACGGCGGGGACGGCGCCTCCTATATTACGCCCTTCAGTGATTTGCTGCGGTTCTTGGAGGAGCAGTGCCGGCAAATTGAGAACGCAGCGGGCACCGTCGACGACTTACGGGTTGCCAACTGAGCCGTGCCCAGGGACAGGCGGAATCCGCCGGGCAAGTCGGCGCCAACCCCCCTATGACCGATCGGAGCTCCCGCGGGAGGGCGCCGCCCCCTACCATCTTACAGCGGCCTAGCGGCCAGGGAAGCGCCCCCTGCTCCTATTGTCGAGCATCTGATTACCGGGTAACGTCGTGCCCGAAGTTGTTGGGTAAGCCGGTTCCGGCGAGACGAACTATCGCCAAGGAGCGCCGCTGGTGCTACTCGTGCTTGGAAAGGCACCTCCAACGAGACTGCCCGCACCAGCGGCCCTGTCCGCACTGCCAGGGCAACCACCATGCCGTTTTGTGCCTGGGTGCGAGCGGCGTCTCCTTTCGGGGCTCTGCCAGGCCCTCGAACCCCACGGGCGGGGGCGCTCAGCCGCGCCCTCTGTCGGGCAACGCTCGGCGCTCGCTTGCCGGCCACCGTGCCCCTGGGTTGGAAAGGGGTCCCTCCCCCGACCAGTCGGCGCGTCGTTTCCCCAGGGGCGGGGGGGTCGTCGCCCCCCCTCAACGGAGAGAAGAACTTCACGGCCACTCAGCGGTCAGCTAGGCCCTTCTCACCCCCGTTAGCTGAGTGGCCGCGACTGGTTTACCACCGTCCCCCCTTTTTTGATCGGTACCGGTACTACGGGGTTCCTGCGACCTCGAATGTTTCTTAGTAGTAGTGGTTGTGAGTAAAAAGGTGAATTTAATATACTCTTTGAATACGTGTACATATGTTTTTGTAAATATATTTCATCATTATGTGTGCTTTGTTGAAAGAAAATTGAAATTGAGTAACACTATTTGTGACGAAGGAAAAAAAATCAATCCTCTCTTTGTTTTCACATTTTTGTTGGCGTTGTCGAAGATATTTATTTGGAAAGCAGAATAGGGCTGTCTCTTATGTTTATCGATTTACTTAATTCGTCTGTTTTGATCTATGCGCATCGGGAAATTATTTTTTTGCAATTTATTTTCAAGTTTTACAAAGTGGTTTTGAGTATTGATGCTTTGAGGCTTGGTTGAAGCATAAGCATAGAGCTGCATGTTTGGGAAAGCTAGCTAGTTATGATATTATCAGATTGAAATCAGTAAATGATTATATGGTAGATGGCTTGATTATGTCTACTTGCGTGAACAAAATCATACTAAGGCCTGTCTGTGCGTTTTCGTGTGCCTCGCCACTACGGCCGTTCACTTGGAACTTGTAAGTGCCCTCAGCACTGAAGCCTTTGTGGCCATGCTGGGCCGCTTCGTATCGCGTTGCGGTTTGCCGGACCTGGTCCGGTCTGATTGCGGAACGAATTGTGGGGGCACGGATAGATATTTGAAGGAGGTCGTCGGGTTTCTGTCCAGCAACAGGACTTGTTTGGGTGCTGCGAGGTTCGATCCTCCGGCTTGCCTGCACTGGGGCGGTATTTTTGAGGAGGTGGTTAAGGTTGCAAGATCTGATGGAGTGTCTAGGGTGGCCGAGGTTTGGTTGGAGACTCGGTCTCGCAACGCGCCGTCGCGACCCTATCCCGTTTGCCATTTTACTCGCGGACATAGGTCCTTATGTCCGGGACGAGGGTTTGTTTAGGTCAAATATGGGCATTGGAAATTTGCATCCAATAACGCGCGCTCGGCGCGTCATCCGATGGTATTGAGGTGGGGTAAACGGCGCCGGGGGGGTGGGCGGCGGCGGCCGTGTGCCGCTTCCCGTCTTTCGGCCGCGTGGGCTGACAACAGTGTCTTGAACGGCGCGGCCTGGTCGACTAGTATTGTTTGCGACCGTTAGTAAGTTGAGAGCGGCCGGTGTTGATTTAGACGGTCTAAAATTTTGAGTTAATTGTGCGCGTCGTTTTGAATTTACTATTGAATATTTGGGTCTCGTTAAGACCGCCTCGAATTGATTTGTCTGTTTTGAGCGTTACGTGACAAAAGGCCTAATTTGAGTTTCGAGTGATTAAATTAACGTCTATGCCATTAATTTGCATTGACGAGTTGTTTGTGTGACCTTTTAATATCGTACTGTTATATCCCTCTTTACAACGCAGTTAAACCTTAGTAAGCATTTATTTAATCCCACGGTACTTTTCCTATATATGACGTCAATCAGTAATTGCATTGTTCCTTTCCATATTAATTTTATTCAATTTTACAGTTAGTTAGATTCAGAGCCCCGGATAGATCGGACATAGATTCCGAAACGTATTAGAGTTCGGAAGTCAGGGTTAACAGTAATATTGTGTGTAAACTTTTTATAATAAACCCTTAGGTTTACTTAGTGGTTTTTTTAAAAAAAAATCAAACGGGATCGGCCTCCTAACAAATTGGTGTCAGAAGTGGGATGCCAAGCACAAGATCTTAGAAGACATTGGCATCCGAATCCGAGGTCCCCGAAATCATCAAGGTCGACATCAAGCCTTAGCCGTGCCTAAGCCTGCACCTACCACAATTTTGGACGACGATCAGCCTCCGCTCTGAAGCGTGAGCCCGCTCCACTCACACCTGGTCCTGAAGTCTCCCGTCTGGTCGACGATAAGTCTCCACCAGGAGCCCGCACCAGCTGAATCTAACTCACCAACAAATATTTCAAGAACATTCTACGCCTTCCGGTCCTGCTATTTCCCACAACGTGACGGAGTCACCGCGTCAGCGATCCCGCCTGCCAGCTGCCACGAGTGTAAAGTTTCAACGAGCTATTGTTACGACGCTTAAATGCTACGTATAGAAATTACTATCTTTCTGTAAGTCGTTTTGTTTTCTCTTTAAATTTAAAATCTACTTTTATTTTACACTGTTTTTTTTCTTCTATTACCAACTTTTACGTTGTTTTTATTGTAATTATTTTATATAAACTTAGATTTAAATTATAATTCTATGTCGCTTAAAGCAGAAAAAAGTAAAGACAATATGTCGGAAAAAATCACACTTTCCTTCTTGACGAAATTTATAAAACCTTATAATGGGGAGAAGGAATCGCTACCCGCTTTTCTCACAAACTGCGACAATGCAATGTCGTTAGCTACACCAGAACAACAGCCTATTCTATGCAAATTCATCATCTCACAACTTGAGGGAAAAGCACAAGTTGCATGTAGTTTAAAAACTTTTGAAACATGGAACCAAATAAAATTATTTCTCCGTTCTACTTTTGGGGAGAAAAAACATGCGACACATTTACTATCAGACTTGCAAAACTGTAAACAGTCATCCGAGGACGTCACTAAGTTTTCTTTAAAATTAGAACAAATTTTAATTTTAGTAATTTTAGTTCGATAAAACAGTGTAGTATATGTAATAAAGTAGACCATGTTGCTGCTCAATGTTTTAAAAATAAAAAACATTCCAATTATAATCATAATAAACAAATTTCTCATTTATCTAGTTTTAATTCTGGTAAATTAATGTGTAACTATTGCAAAAACATAGGGCACACTATTGATCAATGTAGAAAGCGACAATATAATATGCAACAACGTCAAAATTTTAATAAAAACTTTAATCATAACTCTAATACTAATTCTAATCACATAAATCGTAGCTCAAATAATAATTCTAATTTTGGAAGCCGTAACCCTATTCCTAATTCTAGTTCTAACTCTGTGCCTATGCACATGACATGTGATAACGACGATGCTGTCGATAACTCTAACTCTTTAAACTGAATAAGATTTCGGATGCGTGTCTGCCGAAATCGTACTATTGTAACGACACGAAAACAATTAATAATACTATTTCTACTAAATCTTATAAAAATCATTATGCTAAATCTAATTCTAATTCTAATTCATCTCGGCAATGCTTTAGTAAGCAACCGAGCTATTCTAGTTCATTTACATCTCAGTTACCCAAAGGGGAACTGAGTCGTTCTAAGTCTATTACATCTCAGTTGACCAAAAAGATACAACCGAGTCCTACTAAATCGTTTACTATATCTACACCTCAGCAACCCAAAGTGGTTAAGCCGAGTCTTAATGAATCTTATTCCAATTCTATTCCTATTTTTGAAACGAGCATAAATACATGCAAGGTTTCGTTACCATATACAAATCTATTTACCAAATATTCTCCTAAGTGTCTCAAACTTCTTATTGATACCGGCGCGAGTGTTTGTGTCATTAAACACTCATGTTTAAAAATGAAACATGAACTTCTTAAGGACAAAATAAGAATCAAAGGTATAAATGATACGGATACATATTGCGAAACGTTAGGCTCAATCTACTTACAATTTTTATTAAGTGATGAAACTTACGAGTATAAATTTTATGTTATTAACGATAATATAAATCTTAATTACGACGGCATTATTGGCACAGACTTTCTTAAATATTTTAATGCTAATATAGATTATAGTTCTAAGATAATGACTCTGTGCGGTTATCAAGTTCCCATTATATTTCATCAGCCGACGTACATCGTTCCGGCACGCTCAGAAGCCGTCATTGAATGCGCTATATCAAATTACTCGGTCGAGCTTTATCATAATAATGAAGGCTTAGTTCTAGATCATACCTTAAGCAAGGGTATTTACGTCGCGAATTGTATTGTATCAATAAAACCAAACAAAAAGGTTAACATCACCGTTTTAAACACTACTGACACAGACTTAGAAATTAAAGATTATTTCGTAGAATTGACACCGATTGACTATAATAATGTTAATTCCTGCGAAAATTCAATATCTAGTAAATATTTGTATTCTATTTCTACTTCTAAATCTAATCGAATAGATCGAGTATTAAGTCTTTTACGCTGCTCTCATCTCAACGATGAAGAAAAGAAAGCACTTTTAAATTGCTGTTCTGATTATACGGATATCTTTCACCTCGAAGGTGAACCCCTTTCTTTTACGAATGGCATCCAACATTCCATAGATACGGGTAACGCGGCCCCAGTTCACGTAAAATCATATCGCTTCCCCGAGTGTCACAAGGAAGAAGTCGATACACAAATTCGCAAAATGCTAAATCAGAACATAATTCGTCCCTCTGTCTCGCCTTGGAGCGCCCCTGTATGGGTAGTACCGAAAAAATTAGACGCTTCTGGCAAAAGGAAGTGGAGAATAGTCATTGACTATCGCCGTCTTAATGACATCACGGTTTCCGAAAGTTATCCCCTGCCTCTTATCACTGACATCCTAGACCAATTAGGCCATTCCAAGTATTTCACAACCCTTGATCTCGCGAGTGGGTTCCACCAGATAAAGATGGATCCTAAAGATGCCCCAAAAACGGGATTTACTATAAGTACCAATTCGAGCATGTCTGGTCACTACGAATTCACTAGAATGCCTTTTGGATTAAAGAACGCTCCTTCTACCTTCCAGAGGCTGATGAACACCGTCTTATCAGGTTTGCAAGGTCTACACTGCTACGTTTATCTAGATGATTGCATAATTTATAGTCATAATTTAAATGAACATATGGAAAAATTAAAACTAGTATTCGATAAACTCCGCGAATACAATCTAAAATTGCAACCAGACAAGTGCGAATTTTTAAGACGTGAAGTAACTTATCTTGGTCATATTATCACCGATAAGGGTGTCTCTCCTAACCCAGACAAAGTAAAAGCAGTGTCACAATTTCCAATTCCTAAGAGTCCTAAAGAAATTAAATCTTTCCTAGGCCTAATAGGCTACTATCGCCGATTCATTGATAATTTCTCTAAGTTGACAAAACCACTTACTTCTCTATTAAAAAAGGACGCTACTTTCCATTGGTCTCAAGAACAACAAATTGCTTTCGATGTTTTAAAAGAAAAATTAATCACTGCTCCGCTGCTCCAATATCCAGACTTTTCTCGACCATTCATAGTAACTACGGATGCAAGTAATTACGCCGTAGGTGCAATCCTATCCCAAGGTCCTGTAGGCAAGGATAAGCCGATAGCTTATGCATCACGTACTTTAAACCGTCCCGAAGGCAATTATTCAACTACCGAAAAGGAACTTCTAGCTATTCTATTCGCAGTCAAAACGTTTCGTCCATACCTCTACGGTAATAAATTCAAAATAGTTACCGATCATAGACCATTGGTATGGCTATTCAATGTCAAAGACCCAGGTAGTAGACTCATTCGTTGGCGCTTAAAACTCGAAGAATATGATTACGAAATTGTTTATAAACAAGGCCGTCTTAATTCTAACGCCGATGCGTTATCTCGCTGCCCCGTCAATGTTATAGATATTAACACTTTAAATAATTCTAGTTATGAAAAATATTTTAAAGACCAATTTACTAATAAAACTCTTATTTCAAATACAATAATCTTAGAATGTACTCAAGGATTACACCTATCTAAACTAAAAACTATTGCATGTCCCGTCTCTTTAGATTTCGACTCATCTATACCTCACTGTGAAGAAATATTAGCACAATTAGACAAGCCTGATGACTTATTAAGTTCCGAACGCGAGCCATTTACAATTCAATGCGTAAAAGATAAGAATAAATCTTACTATTTTATGTACACTAAAGTGCATCATTATGAAGAAACTAAATTTAAGGATATTTATAATTTAATGATAAAACTCAGAGATAAAATTTTAATCGAGAATCCTGATATTACAGATCTCGCCTTATCAGACTTTTCAGATCCATTTTCTAAACTAGCTTATATTAAAGTATATAAATGATTGCCTATGTTTTTCACAACACTAACATTAAAATACATATATACAAAAATCAGTTAATTTATCCTACTCCCGTTGAAATACCTAAAATTTTAAAAGAGAACCACGATTCGCCTATTGCGGGTCACCCAGGTTCAAGTCGTATGTATAGACGAATTAAAGCCGCCTATTATTGGAAGGGTATGCGCTCTGACATTGTAGATTATGTAAAGAAATGCCAATTATGCCAAATTAATAAACCATTGAGAATGTCCAATAAGGCCCCAATGGAAATAACTTCTACTTCTACTAGACCGTTTGAACGATTAGCTCTCGACATCGTTGGTCCTTTACCTGACGCAGGTTTTCAAAAATTCAAATTCATCCTTACATTACAAGATGATTTAACTAAATTTTCAAGTGCCTATCCCCTGGTCACAGCTACCAGTGAAGAAATAGCCAGAAATCTTGTACATTTTATGTCTCTTTTCGGTTTCCCCAAAACGATCTTAACGGATTTAGGTACTTGTTTTACGTCAGATTTATTTAAAGAATTAACTCAAATCTTAAAGGTCAAAGCCTTATTTACTACTCCTTATCACCCACAAACAAATGGAGCTCTAGAACGCTCACACGCTACTTTAAAAGAATACTTAAAATCTTTTGTCAATGAAAACCAAAACGACTGGCATTGTTACTTATTTACCGCAATATTAGCATATAATACTACTCCTCATTGCACTACTAATTTCACCCCTCATGAATTATTATATGGTTATAAACCTAATATTCCTAATTCTCTATATGAAACAAAGAATAATACCACTTATAACGAATATATTCGGGCTTTACAATATCGAATGCGCTTTAGTAGAGAAAAAGCCATTCAAAATATAATCAATAGTAAGGAGAAATCCAAACAATATTACGATACAAGTTCACGCGAAATTTCTTATAAAATTGGTGACTTAGTTTATATAAAACACCATCACCGACTCCGTAAGGCTCTATCACCTATATGGAAAGGTCCATATAAAATTATGAAAATACATAATAAGCACAACGTTACTTTACAAGTAGGTCGTAAACATGTTAAGTATCATATAAACGAGATTAAGCCTGCTATTAATACTCCTTAAATTTAAATTATTTTATATATTTTTCAGAGCTTTATGCTATGGAAGCCAAAGCCACGCCGAGTCGAGGATCATACCTATATCACATAGTCCTGGAATTTATTTTGAACCTATTACGCATATTAACTTTTATAACGATTATTGGAAGGTTATAACACATATAGACCTTATATCTTTAGCTCCTTATCTCAATAAAATTGAAAATTTATTATATGATACATTAAACCTTTGTTCCAAAATAAATACTGACGAATTTTCCCAATGTAAAGACTTTTCAAATCCTATAGAGATTTTAATAAAATATAATTACGTCAAATTGCAATCTCTAGCACATATAATTAATAATAATCAATCCCCAAATAGAGTTAAAAGATCTCTAGAATTTGGAGGCGAAATCCTTAAATTTTTCTTCGGTACTCTAGACGCAGATGATGCGCGAAAATATGATGCTGCGATAGAATTATGTCAGAAAAGTGAAACAGAACTATTTAATTTATTCAGAGACAATATTCACATAATTAAATCCACCATAAATAATTTCAACGCCACTGTTTATAAGTTAAACCAAAATGAATTAAGAATAAACTCGCAACTTACTAAAATGAATGAAATTCTTTCGCAAATCACAAAAACCGATAATTTACTTGTTAATATTTCAAGGATAAATAATTTATTGAACATAATTGAAAGCTCCTTACTTGCTATTTCTAACTTGCTAGACACAACTATAAATGCTATCCTATTTTCCAAAGTAAATGTTTTGCATCCTAGCGTGATTAGCCCTTTAAGTCTTTATAATGAACTAACCAAGCATATTAATCAAATAAATAAACGTTTAGATTTTCCAGTGCAATTGAACATACATAATATTCATACTTTAATTGACGTTTCGAAACTTAGTTCATATTATTATAACAATAAGGTTGTTTTCAACTTGCAGATTCCACTAATAACACCTGATAAATTCATCGTTTATAAAAATATACCATTACCAACTCCTCACGACGAGTCACATATTCAAACGTTTGCACTTATTCAACCTTCTAATTCTTATATTGCTTTAAGTGACGATAGAATACATTATGCTATGTTTAATAGCCTAGATGATTGCAAATTTATCAATAATAATTATTCTATTTGTGAACTATTTACTATAATGTCTAGTATAAATAATCCTAACTGTGAATCGAAATTATTAACAGAAGTAACTCTTTCCTTACCTTCTGAATGTAACGCCAAGTTATTATTTGGCCAAATCAATATTTGGCATAAATTAAAAAATAATAGATGGATATATGTACAATCTAATGTAAATAAAGTAACTATCAAATGCAACGATGACATTACCGATCATTCTATTATTGGTACAGGTATTGTCAAATTAACCGAAAATTGTATCGGTTATTCCAAAACTATTCAATTATTGCCAACAAGTACTTATCAATTTTCGATTAAGTCAACTATAGATATAAGCTTTGATATAACAAAAGATGATTGTTGCAAAAAGGATATATTTAATAAAAGTTTACCATATTTAACGCCAATCTCTCTAAGCAAAGTTAACTTGGATTCCTTAAAATATGCAAATCATCAGCTAGATAGTTTAGAATTTGAATTAAATAATCTTCAAAAGGAATCACATTTTATAAAATACGGTTCATACTATTCCACATTTACTTATATTTTAATTGTATTACTATTTTTGTACTTAGCTTACAAATTATTTAAATGTTCCAGAAATCGACACAATAATAGTGGACACTGTATACAAATATTTAATCAATGTAATAATAAAAAGTCATCGAAACATAATTCTAAAATTACAAATTCAATTGAGATGACTGATATGTCAACATCCGAAGAAGATAATAACTCACCCAAATCTTTACCAAATTGTATTAATTGTGAACCTTATAGAACTGTACACAAACTTCACTCTTCCTCCGGAAGAAATCTTAATTTCTAATTTTATTTAATTTTAGTTTTCAAAATGTTTGTATTAACACAAATAATTAATTTTATTATCATATAATTTCAAATTCTACTTTGTCATTTATACTTTGTAATTACTACATTTTAATATTTTTAATTCAATCTAATTGTAATTGAAACTACGATTTTGTTTATAAAAAAAAAATTCTAACTTTACGATTTCACCTTTCATTGTTCAGTTCAATTTCATTGTTCTATTTTATATTGATTATTTGTCAAATGTTACTCTGTTTCTTTTATATAAATTAGTTATAAATTATACTATTTTATGTTATGTAAAATCAAATAGTTCGATAGTTTTTATATTATTATAAGATAAATTTGATATATTTTACTATAACTTTTAATTTTCTATTCCTATATTTTGTAATGCCTTCCGACCTCTAATTATTTTTCTATTTCGAAACTTCGCTTTATCTTAATTTAGAAAAAGCTCAGTCAAAAAGGGGGAGCTGTTATATCCCTCTTTACAACGCAGTTAAACCTTAGTAAGCATTTATTTAATCCCACGGTACTTTTCCTATATATGACGTCAATCAGTAATTGCATTGTTCCTTTCCATATTAATTTTATTCAATTTTACAGTTAGTTAGATTCAGAGCCCCGGGTAGATCGGACATAGATTCCGAAACGTATTAGAGTTCGGAAGTCAGGGTTAACAGTAATATTGTGTGTAAACTTTTTATAATAAACCCTTAGGTTTACTTAGTGGTTTTTTTTAAAAAAATCAAACGGGATCGGCCTCCTAACAGTACGAAGGAATTTTGCCTTGTCGGGAGAACGCTAGAATTTGTGACTCGAGAGGAGATCGCGTGTGCTCGATTATAATTTGTTGCTAAGTGAACATGGGCAAATGAACTTGGACCGACCCTTGTTTAGTTGTGCCGTGTGTCACTTGTTTGATTTTGATTAACGTGGACTTAGTTAAATTTGAAGTTAATTAAATGTACAATAAAGCTGATAAACTAATGTAGTGAAATAATAGCAGATGTTTTCAATTGGTGAACGCCCACTGGAGGGATCGCACATTTTGAGAAAAGCAGCGCCTGTGGATCTGCTATCCGACTACATTGGGGATGTCAGGTTACATCCATACACACTACTACACACTACTTACATACACCTCCATTACCACCTGACTGGTACCCTCTGGTCAACCCTACCTCCGGAAATCGGTAAATCGGCCCTTTTTACTGGAAATGAGGCATTCCAACTTAGTCCTCACGGGTGACAACGCATCTGAATTTTGATTCGCAAACGAGGATAGATGTAGATGTCTATGGGCCGCAGCAACCACTTACCATCAGGTGGACTGTGTGCTCATTTGTCACCCTTATCCTATATAAAAAAAAAGTTTTGTTGCTTGTCAGCCGTTTTAAAAATAATTGTCCATAGGCCATTGGGCCCGAACCCTCGGCTGCTCGTCGAGGAGGCTACTATGGGCCCTAGCCCAGTTGACTGTTGCTGGTAGCAGAGCGTGGTTGATTGTTTCTACAATCACGCCCGGCCATAATACGTAATAAAAATATTTTTTTTTTATGTTTGCTTCCTTTGTTAGCGGATAGGTGGGTAGAATTAGGAACCACGCCCGTTAGGCTGCGCAAGCGGAGTGTAGTTTAGGGTTACGCGTAAGGTGTTTCGGGTAGGTAGATTAATTATCGTTATCATATAATCGTATAATTATCGTTATCGTATAATTATAGTAAATTAATTGCTGAAGGGTCGGTCGCCAGAGCGAGGCATCTTTGCTGACCGACTGTAGTGTGTACTTGTATTTGTAGTGTAATTTGTACTTAATTTAATAAATAGTAATTTGTATTTGTGTAAATTGTATTGAATTTAATTTGATAGTAATTCGTATTTAGTAGTGATGCCATCGCACAAGACACCGGCGCTTCGCCTGCAGACGGAGCTACGCTGGGCCGCGAACGCCCATACCTTGATAGAGTGACCCGATTCGGTCCATAGTTTAGGGAAGCAGCTCGAGCAGGTCGATGCCCAAAGGGTCGTAGTGGAGGAGGCTTGCACAGAGCTTTTGGCCTCGGATGCGGAATAGGGAGTCCTCGCGGACTACGAGCAATTATTTTCGCTCACGGACGACTTGATCGTGGCGGGGGCCAAGTATGCTACTGAATCGCATGAAGCTCGGCTGAGTGGCCTGGTCGAGTCCCCTCGCAAGCAGCCTACTCAGCCGGAGCTGTTGGGACGACTCCCAACTCTGGACCTGCCAAGGTTCTCCGGGGTCCGCTCCCACTGGATGACTTTTGTTGGCCTTTTTGATAGTCTAGTAGACGCTCTGAGGGACTTGACACTAAGCCAGAAGATGGTGTACCTCCTAGCTTCACTGGAGCGAGAGGACCTGGGCGTCGTCGGCCATTTGAGATTGTCGGACGACGCCTACCAGAATGCTCGGCACCTCCTCGCCGGAAGATACGCCAACATCCGGCGAATCGCGGACGAATACGGTAGGCAGCTTCTAAGCCTCCCGCTGCTTAGGGACCGGGCCAGACTACGCCCGGACATCGTGAATCCAGTCTTGGTGGCCTGTAATGCGTTGAGGCGGCTGGATTTACCGGTGGTCCTTCTTGTTGCTCCACATCGTGCTGTCCCGCCTGCCTCTCGACCTTCGGATACATTTTGAGGAGAGGTACGGCGGGGACGGCGCCTCCTATATTACGCCCTTCAGTGATTTGCTGCGGTTCTTGGAGGAGCAGTGCCGGCAAATTGAGAACGCAGCGGGCACCGTCGACGACTTACGGGTTGCCAACTGAGCCGTGCCCAGGGACAGGCGGAATCCGCCGGGCAAGTCGGCGCCAACCCCCCTATGACCGATCGGAGCTCCCGCGGGAGGGCGCCGCCCCCTACCATCTTACAGCGGCCTAGCGGCCAGGGAAGCGCCCCCTGCTCCTATTGTCGATCATCTGATTACCGGGTAACGTCGTGCCCGAAGTTGTTGGGTAAGCCGGTTCCGGCGAGACGAACTATCGCCAAGGAGCGCCGCTGGTGCTACTCGTGCTTGGAAAGGCACCTCCAACGAGACTGCCCGCACCAGCGGCCCTGTCCGCACTGCCAGGGCAACCACCATGCCGTTTTGTGCCTGGGTGCGAGCGGCGTCTCCTTTCGGGGCTCTGCCAGGCCCTCGAACCCCACGGGCGGGGGCGCTCAGCCGCGCCCTCTGTCGGGCAACGCTCGGCGCTCGCTTGCCGGCCACCGTGCCCCTGGGTTGGAAAGGGGTCCCTCCCCCGACCAGTCGGCGCGTCGTTTCCCCAGGGGCGGGGGGGTCGTCGCCCCCCCTCAACGGAGAGAAGAACTTCACGGCCACTCAGCGGTCAGCTAGGCCCTTCTCACCCCCGTTAGCTGAGTGGCCGCGACGGGGTACCACCGTCCCCCCTTTTTTGATCGGTACCGGTACTACGGGGTTCCTGCGACCTCGAATGTTTCTTAGTAGTAGTGGTTGTGAGTAAAAAGGTGAATTTAATATACTCTTTGAATACGTGTACATATGTTTTTGTAAATATATTTCATCATTATGTGTGCTTTGTTGAAAGAAAATTGAAATTGAGTAACACTATTTGTGACGAAGGAAAAAAATCAATCCTCTCTTTGTTTTCACATTTTTGTTGGCGTTGTCGAAGATATTTATTTGGAAAGCAGAATAGGGCTGTCTCTTATGTTTATCGATTTACTTAATTCGTCTGTTTTGATCTATGCGCATCGGGAAATTAATTTTTTGCAATTTATTTTCAAGTTTTACAAAGTGGTTTTGAGTATTGATGCTTTGAGGCTTGGTTGAAGCATAAGCATAGAGCTGCATGTTTGGGAAAGCTAGCTAGTTATGATATTATCAGATTGAAATCAGTAAATGATTATATGGTAGATGGCTTGATTATGTCTACTTGCGTGAACAAAATCATACTAAGGCCTGTCTGTGCGTTTTCGTGTGCCTCGCCACTACGGCCGTTCACTTGGAACTTGTAAGTGCCCTCAGCACTGAAGCCTTTGTGGCCATGCTGGACCGCTTCGTATCGCGTTGCGGTTTGCCGGACCTGGTCCGGTCTGATTGCGGAACGAATTGTGGGGGCACGGATAGATATTTGAAGGAGGTCGTCGGGTTTCTGTCCAGCAACAGGACTTGTTTGGGTGCTGCGAGGTTCGACCCTCCGGCTTGCCTGCACTGGGGCGGTATTTTTGAGGAGGTGGTTAAGGTTGCAAGATCTGATGGAGTGTCTAGGGTGGCCGAGGTTTGGTTGGAGACTCGGTCTCGCAACGCGCCGTCGCGACCCTATCCCGTTTGCCATTTTACTCGCGGACATAGGTCCTTATGTCCGGGACGAGGGTTTGTTTAGGTCAAATATGGGCATTGGAAATTTGCATCCAATAACGCGCGCTCGGCGCGTCATCCGATGGTATTGAGGTGGGGTAAACGGCGCCGGGGGGGTGGGCGGCGGCGGCGGTGTGCCGCTTCCCGTCTTTCGGCCGCGTGGGCTGGCAACAGTGTCTTGAACGGCGCGGCCTGGTCGACTAGTATTGTTTTGCGACCGTTAGTAAGTTGAGCGCGGCCGGTGTTGATTTAGACGGTCTAAAATTTTGAGTTAATTGTGCGCGTCGTTTTGAATTTACTATTGAATATTTGGGTCTCGTTAAGACCGCCTCGAATTGATTTGTCTGTTTTGAGCGTTACGTGACAAAAGGCCTAATTTGAGTTTCGAGTGATTAAATTAACGTCTATGCCATTAATTTGCATTGACGAGTTGTTTGTGTGACCTTTTAATATCGTACGAAGGAATTTTGCCTTGTCGGGAGAACGCTAGAATTTGTTACTCGAGAGGAGATCGCGTGTGCTCGATTATAATTTGTTGCTAAGTGAACATGGGCAAATGAACTTGGACCGACCCTTGTTTAGTTGTGCCGTGTGTCACTTGTTTGATTTTGATTAACGTGGACTTAGTTAAATTTGAAGTTAATTAAATGTACAATAAAGCTGATAAACTAATGTAGTGAAATAATAGCAGAAGTTTTCAATTGGTGAACGCCCACTGGAGGGATCGCACATTTTGAGAAAAGCAGCGCCTGTGGATCTGCTATCCGACTACATTGGGGATGTCAGGTTACATCCATACACACTACTACACACTACTTACATACACCTCCATTACCACCTGACTGGTACCCTCTGGTCAACCCTACCTCCGGAAATCGGTAAGTTTTGTTGCTTGTCAGCCGTTTTAAAAATAATTGTCCATAGGCCATTGGGCCCGAACCTTCGGCTTCTCGTCGAGGAGGCTACTATGGGCCCTAGCCCAGTCGACTGTTGCCGGGGCAGCTGGCCGTAACATACTCTCATTTTTCTAAGTATTTACATATTTTATTAAAATAACCTAATCATAACTATTAAAATAAGGTTATTTGAAGATGCGAAGATCGCAGCCCAAGACCAAGGTCGGTCAATCCATAAGCTGATTCAATTTAGGAGTGGGCAGTACAAATCTTATACATACATATAATCACGCCTCTTTCCCGTAGGGGTAGGCAGAGACCACTTCTTTCCACTTGCTACGATCCTTACATACTTGTTTCGCTTCGTCCACTTTCATTATTCCCTTCATACATGCTCTACGGTTTAGGGTACTCTTGATCTGGCCTTTTTTCAAGACGTCAAATCGGGGGATTTGGTCTAGAAATGTCCGCCTAGGTCTACCCCTTCCAACACTTTCATTCACACTCGCCTTATACACTTTTTTCGTCAATCGTTCTTCATTCATTCTCTCCACATGGCCAAACCATCTCAGCATACCTTTCTCAATTTTTGTCACTACATCTTCTTTCAGACGACAACGTTTCCTTATCTCACTATTTCTTATCCTGTCATTCAGTTTAACTCCTATCATACTTCTTAATGCTCTCATCTCAACTGCATTTATTCTGCTTTCATGTTTCTTCTGCCATACCCAACTTTCACTTCCGTACATGAGTGTCGGAACCAACACCCCCTCATGCACAGCCAAACGAGCCTTGTTAGACACCTTCCGACTGCTCATAAAGGAGTGCAAAGCTCCATTCACCATGCTTCCTGCATTCACTCTTCTTTCGATATCACTCTCACACTTTCCATCTCTTGTAAACTTTGAACCCAGATACACAAACTCTTTCACCTGTTCAATTTGTTTATCTTCAATCACTATATTGCAGTCTGTCACTGCCTCATCTTTTTCAAACACCATCACTTTCGTCTTCCTTACATTCATCTTCATTCCCTTTCTAACAAAAGCTCCACTCATATCAGTTACCATCTCCTGCAACTCCTCGTCCGAAGACGCAAGTAATACTTGGTCATCAGCATAGAGAGAACATTTGACGAGTAACTCATTCATTCTCAACCCTCTTTCATTCTCTTTTAAATCTGTCAAACAATTGTCCATGAACAGATTAAACAGCCACGGTGACGCTACACATCCCTGTCTAACACCTTTTTCGATATTAAACCATTCAGTGTATGCCCCGTTTATCCTTACACAAGCACTAGAATCCCTATAAAGAGATTGCAATGCTCGTATGAGGATACTGCTCACACCGTTCATGGACAGTGCTGACCACAATTCATTCCTCACCACTCTATCATAGGCCTTTTCTAGATCTACGAACGCGCAGTAAGCTTTCTTGTTTTTAGCCAAACACTTTTCGGCTATGCACCGCAAGGAAAAGACCTGATCCGTACATCCCATTCCCTTTCTAAATCCCGCTTGTGCATCCCATACTTTCTCGTCTGTTTCATTCATAACCCTTTCAATCAACACTTTCGCATACAATTTACCGACGACGCTGAGAAGGCCACCACAAATTTTTTTCAATTTCGTGTTTCACCCTTTTCTTAAAAATATCTCCCAAAATACTAAAGATACGAAAAAACGATATAGTACTAAATTGTAGCTTTTTAATGACAAAAATTACCCTCCGTGCAGATTTTGTGTACAGTGAATATTCGGCGAGATATAGCCGTTTAACACCTGCATTTACGGTCGAACATCACCTTATTCAAACGCTTTAAACTCTCCCCATATAAAAATTAAGGAATCTTAAGTAATTTAATGCACATAGTCTTATACCTCTTGAAAAGCCCTACAAAATCGTTTCTGAAAAAATTCAATCACCTAAAATGAAGGAGCTATGCTTAAAAAACCGATCAATTTTTTTTTCAAAAAATTCGAATTTCCCGCTTAGTAATATACATAACCGGTATATTCGGCCGTTATACGTTATATGTTCCACTTTTTCGATTCTTATTGGAAGACAGAGAAGAAGAAACATTTGCTCACGAGTATGCGTGTGTGAGTGAATATTTCGTTGATTTCTCATTTTCTCACCAGTGTATTCTAAAGTCCGAAGACAGTAGCACGTGCTCTGACAATTTCAATGTTTTCAAGGGTAGGTTGAAAGATTATGAAATTGTATCCTAAAGCATGAAACAATCATTATTTAACTATTTTTACCCATATTTAGGTTTTTAATGTTATTTTATAATTTTTGACAATGAGGGGTAGTTTTCACCCCTAAAAACAAAAAGCGTACAACGGCACAATATAGAAAATGAACTAGAGGGTGAAATAAGCCTAAACCCAAATTTTTGTACAAATCGGTGCTGGACGAAAAATTTGCGAGGTTTTACCATTTTTTTACCTTCATTTCCTGGACTATAATGGATACTGACATCCTTACGGAGTTACAGAATCATATAGATATCAACCAATACATAGATATTGGAATAAACCGTTACACAGATATACATAAATACGATTTGATGTAAGGTAAGAGCAGTGTTACCCATGCCTAGTTAAATTCGACTTTTGGTAATTTTGGCCGAGGTAAGAGAGGGGAGATCTCTCGCCGGTAAGGTGATTAGCCTGGGGAGCGGCCATCGCTTCGTGGCGAGTGTGGGAGTTCAGAGCTATTCTGTTTTCATATTCCGAAGTACTTTGGAAATTTGATAGCGTGATTTAAGATTCGGTGCGTTTCGCTTCTAATAAGAGGTCTGCGCTTAGAGTATTTATAAGCAATTTAGAGCGCGCGTTTCGCTTATTGGCCACTATGCCAAGCGTAAACACATTTTCTATTGCTACTGATACATAAATGAAGCGGTTGAATAGTGATGCGCCATGATTGACGGTTGTGTTAATTTATAATTTAAGTTAATAATTGTTATTTAGTAAAGTAATAGGTAAGTATTTAGTAAATACTAAGTAAATGTATGGTAAGTTTGCAGGTCAATAAAAAAAGGAATGAATTTATAAAACGATGTTTATTAAAAATAAACACAAAACTGTAATTAATTTACTGCCCCTTAAAAAGGTTCAATTTATGTCTTTTGGTTAGCTTTATCACAGTATTGCGAACAACATATTTTATCCTAATATCCATATATTATATTTTTTTTTTATGACAGCATGCAACAAATGAACCAAATGGTTGCTGCATGGCGATTGAGGTTTTCTATTAGACATTGATCCATTTGGGTTAGAAATACAAAGGATTCTACTTCTAATACCATGATTATATTATAATTGTCACGAAAGAAATCATGTTATTAAAAAAATATTCGGCACAACACTAGCTCTAGTTCAAGGAAAACCCGAAGCGTGAGGCGCGTGGCTAGTGCTGATCACCCCGGCCGAGCGCCCTTTGATCCCATAAGTAATTTTGATAAAATCAGTGTATTCCTATCGCAATATTACATACCGATGAAAAGAAATATTATCATTGTTCTTAGTTTCCTTGTTTCCTTCCGTGAATCGTCACTAATAACCAGGGCCCGATCTAGGGGGGGGGGGGGGGGTGGCAAGCCGGGCATTTGTCCAACCTAGCCATTATCCATCCACCACCCAACTTGGCAGTATTTTACTTAACTGAATTATTTTAGTTCGAGAGAAAGAAAGAAGAAGTGGGGATTCGCAAAAAGTATCCATACTTGAGTAGTATCGATACTTTCATTTCAATACTAAGTATATTTGGACACGATGCTTTTATTCCAATATTTTTTAAAGTATCAATACTTTTATAAGTACTCGATACTTTTAACAAAATTTGAGTCATATCATTAGATTTGGGTCGTAGGAATAGGGGATTACCCTTGAATAGCTTATGTTTAGAGCGTGTGTTGCCAGTTTATCGTAATTGGTACCTATTTAGTATATTTATTTTATCAATTAAGTTAAAAAAATGATTTAATACAGTTTAATCCTGATTTACTTTTTTACTGTTGCTTTAACAATTTAATACGTCGAAATTTAAATTTTGTTAGTTTGAAACCATTATTAAGTGTCTCAGAGGTGATAAATTCTGAACTCCAAGTTCCGAAATTTCTCGGATAATATTTGTTAATATAAGATTTTGCAGAACAAAAAGTGCGAAGAAAATTACAATAATTACGAAGCAGGATTTTATATTCTCCGAAAAACTGTTTAATTAACACAATTTCATTATTTTAAAAAATGACTGATTTGTTTTGTAGTAACAATTGTTTTTTTTTATCAGTATTAAATTTTAAAACAAATCTTTTGCTGTGTTTTTTTTTTATACATACCGTATGAACCTTAACTTAAATACATATGAACCGATTGACCATAATAAACAATTAAACAGCTTAGTCCTAATCTTTTTACCTTCTGAAACGATTTTCATGAAAAATATTTATTGTTCTTTTAGTTAAAGGGTCATCATACATATACAAGATTAGCCCGAAATAGGGAAAAATAGCACAAGCGAAAAGAGCTCCCGCTTCCTCTACATCCATATACCTAGGTAATCTATGACCTATGCATACAAGCTAGGGATGATCGATGTTGTAGAAACATCGATGATGACATCGATGTTGACATCGACAGCTCAACCTCGATGTTCGATGTTTATCCTGCTCAAAACATCGATGTTGGCCATCATCGATGTTTTTTGCACATGTATTTAATAGGTTATAATTAGATTAATAAAAAAATTGTCATGTTGTTTATGGTTCATAATTAATGAAATAAAAGAAATTAATAAACAATGTAGTATAAGTAATCAGTAATTAAAAAAAAATTGGAAAAAGTTCACAAATATCTAATTCACTTGTTATATTGTCGAATATTTTCGTAGATTGATTGAAGAAATAGTAGTTTTGACAAAGAAGTACCTTTCAATCTGTTTCTTTGTTGATAAAGAGTTGAGCCAGCTATTGAAAATAATTTAAAAATAACATTTTGTACAACTGTCTTAAGGATAACTCAAAAACTATTGGTCAGACTTATATGGGTCTAATTTATATGGGACCACATGTGAAGCAATTCGAAGGCCCTATTCGATATTCTGGGGGGGGGGGGGGGGCGAAATTCCGCTCAAGACGAAACCTGCTCGGGGCAAGCGGAGCAAGAAAACAAAGGCAACCCCTGCCACGCTTACCGTGGATTTCTGCAATATCAGGGGACTTCATTCAAACCTTAACGCCGTCCACTACCATCTGGAGATAGCTAAGCCGGCCTTGCTCTTTCTAACCGAGACACAGGTGTCCTCTACGGCTGATACTTCGTATCTCTCCTACCCGGGGTACAAATTAGAACACTCGTTTGTGCCCCGGGCTGGAGTTTGTGTGTATGTCAGAGAGGACATCTGTTTTCGACGCCTCGGCAGTCTTGAAGGTACGGACCTCTCCATCCTATGGCTGCGCGTAGACAGCGACGACCATCCCCGCGTCTACGGGTGCCTCTATAGGTCCCATAGCGGTAATGCCGACACAGACCGACTCATAGACCACGTCCAAATGGCTGCAGACTCCGTGCTACAACAGGTCCCATCCGCAGAGATCGTGATACTCGGTGATTTCAACGCCCACCACGCTGATTGGCTTGGTTCTCGTTTAACCGATCATGCGGGTAGATCTGTCTATGACTTTGCTTTGGCATATGGTCTAACACAACTGGTTACTTCGCCTACGCGGATCCCAGATGTGGAAGACCATGTACCTTCCCTGTTGGACCTTCTGCTGACCTCTCATCCGGACGGATATCAGGTCTCCGTCGATGCCCCTCTGGGCTCTTCGTACCATTGTCTGATCCGGAGTACGGTGCCACTCACGCTCCAATCGCAGTTGCGATCTACGGCTTGCCGCCGTGTTTGGCACTATAGGTCAGCTGATTGGGACGGGATGCGGTCTTTTTTTGCATCCTACCCTTGGGGGCGGGTTTGCTTCTCGCCGGAAGATCCCAGCATTGTTGCCGATTCTGTTGCTAATGTGGTACTTCAGGGTATGGAACTTTTTATTCCATCCTCTGTGGTGCCCATCGGAGGCAGATCCAAGCCATGGTTTGGTCGCTCCTGTAAAATAGCATCACGCTATAAGCAGGAGTGCTACCAGGCCTGGGCTGACGCATCAACGTCTCGGGATGTAAACACCAGCGCACTTAAAAAGAAGTATAATTCCGCCTTCAGGTCCTTCAAAAGCGTCATTGCCAAGGCAAGGTCTGAGCACATCGGCAGAATTGGCGAGAAGCTAGTTCGCCTTCCTTCGGGAACCCGTGCATTCTGGTCTCTCGCCAAGGCTGTCCAAGGGAACTTCTGTCAGCCATCTCTTCCATCTCTGCACAGAGAGGACGATTCACTGGCCCATGCCGCAAAGGAGAAAGCCGATCTGTGAACTCTCTTTTTGCGTCCAACTCGACTCTAGATGACGGGGGGAACACACCGCCGACCATCCCGCGATGTGAGTGCTCCATGCCGGATGTGCGATTTACACAGCGTTCGGTCGGCAAAGCACTCTTCTCCCTGGACGTCAGCAAGTCGAGTGGGCCCGATGGAGTCCCTCCCATTATGCTGAAGACGTGTGCTCCGGAGTTGGCACCGGTTTTAACGCGTCTTTTCCGGTACTCCTACTCCCAAGGCGTAGTCCCGAACTCATGGAAGACAGCTTTGGTGCACCCGATCCCTAAAAAAGGCGACCGCTCAGACCCGTCCAACTACAGGCCTATCGCCATCACCTCCTTGTTCTCCAAAATAATGGAAGCCGTTATAAACTGCCAGCTCATGAGGTACCTTGAGGATCACCAGCTGATTAGTGATCGCCAGTACGGTTTTCGTCGGGGTCGATCAGCTGGTGATCTTCTGGTCTACCTGACACATAGATGGGCGGAGGCAGTAGAGTCCAAGGGGGAGACATTAGCCGTTAGTTTGGACGTAGCGAAGGCCTTTGATCGGTTCTGGCACAAAGCGCTTCTTTCGAAGCTTCCTGCGTATGGGCTTCCTGAGAAATTGTGCAAATGGATCACCAGTTTCCTTGCTGATCGGAGCATCAAGGTTGTAGTAGACGGTGCATGCTCTGATCTCAAGCCTATCAACGCTGGTGTTCCACAAGGCTGCGTGCTATCACCAACGCTGTTTCTCCTGCATATCAATGATATGTTGCTAACTGGTAGCATTCATTGCTATGCAGACGAAAGCACTGGTGATGCCTTATATACCGGCCGTGCCAATATTTCTCGGGAAAACGTCACCGAGTACCGGGACAAACTTGTGTCTGAAGTCGAGTCTTTGCTTAACAAAGTCTCGGATTGGGGCCGACTAAGTCTAGTTCAGTTCAATCCCCAGAAGACACAAGTTTGCGCGTTTATCGCTAAAAAGAACCCCTTTGTCGTATCTCCTCAGTTTCAAGGCACTCCCCTTGCTGCCTCAGCCAGTATCGGAATCCTTGGCGTCGACATATCGAATAGTGTGCAGTTTCGTGGTCACTTGGAAGAGAAGGCCAAATTGGTCTCTAAAAAGCTTGGCGTGCTCAGCAGAGCGAGACAGTATTTCATGCCGGCACATCGCTTGCAACTTTACAAAGCGCAAGTTCGGCCCCACATGGAATACTGTTCTCATCTCTGGGCCGGGGCACCCCAGTGCCAGCTCCTTCCACTTGACCGCATCCAGCGCAGAGCGGTTCGAATCGTCGACGACCGAGTTCTTTCTGATCGGCTCGATACACTGGCACTGCGTAGAGATGTTGCATCTCTTTGCGTATTTTATCGCATTTATCACGGGGAGTGCTCTGAGGAATTGTTCGGACTAATTCCAGCCGCTCAATTTCACCATCGCACATCGTGACAAAACTCGCGTTACCATCCATACCATCTGGATGATTGGCGGTCCACCACTGTGCGATTTAGAAGAAGTTTTCTCCCTCGCACGACTTCCTTGTGGAATCAATCACCGCCAGCGAATTTTCCGGACCGATACGACTTAGGAACCTTCAAGAAAAGAGCTTACACCTTTCTTAAAGGTCGGCAACGCATCTGCAATTCCCCTGGTGTTGCGGTTGTTCATGGGCGGCGGTAGTCACTTACCATCAGGTGAGCCGCATGCTCGTTTGCCCCCTATTCCATAAAAAAAGAAGTACCAAATTTCAAAAAAAAAGAATCATCGAAATCGGTTCACCCAGAAAAAAGTTATGAGGTAACACACATTAAAAAAAGAACATACAGTGGAATTGAGTACCTCCTCCTTTTTGAAGTCGGTGGATAACCGCTCAGATGGCGCTGATGTAGCGATTGTGGTCAAATATCCCACGGCAAGTTTTCTTTTTAATTTTAGATAGGTAGAACCGATAACATTGTTCTAAACGTGCATTGGATCGTGGTTAAGATCAACCATCGGATTTGTTTTAAAACAACTGATAAAGAAACAGATCACCAACGACGACACCAATAACAAACGAAATCAGTGACAACTGCGACATGACAGTTGATACTTGACAGTTAAAATTTGGTAACCCCATAATGATATATTTTTAGGTTATCGATGCGTTCAAGCATTCTGACTTATTTAAAATTTTAAATATTTTAGAGGAGATGCAATATTTAGTTGATATTGATTTCGCGGATTCGCAAGTACCCAATAATCGATTATGAGTTTAATGACATCGATGTTTCAATGTTTGACATGTGGCAACATCGATGTTAAAACATCGATGTTTTCATTCTTGACATCTCGATCTCAATGGATGTTCGATGATCATCGACCATCCCTAATACAAGCTCGTCGGTTAAAGGTAGGTACTCTTAATTTGGCCCATTTTCAATATATCGCCAATTTGGTCGATAAGCTTTCGCCTAGGGCGTCCCTTCTCGACTCTGCCGGTCACCTCTGCAACATAAATTTGCTTTGCTCCTCTTTCCTCATTCATTCTTTCTACATGACCAAACCAACGAAGCATTCCTTTCTTAATCCTGGTCACAACATCATCTTGCAAACCACACTCTTATCAAACAATTTCTCACTCTGTCATTCAGAATCATCACTAACATACTCTTTAATGACCGCATTTTTACAGCATTTATCAGTTCTGTTTTCTTCTGTTTTTAGTGTAAAATTTTTTTATAATACTTTTTTAATATTGCTAATATTTCAATGTTATGTAAATTTAATTAAATTGTATATTAGATGATGAACATATGGATACAAAAAGTAGTAAAATTCAAAAGTCATCGTCGTATATATATCCTAAGGATTGCTACAAAGCACGGTCCTGCGCCACCTGCATCCATCGACTTCCTACCTAAGATGTTTTTAAACTATAGATACGTCATTCTCGCTCCAAAATGGCAATACGAAAGTCAGGTAATTGCCCGACTCGCATTCAGTCGGGCATGCTCTCGCGGCGCGGCTATATCTTCTCTACAGCGCGTAAATCTTCTAGTCATTCGTGGTAAAAATGCTTTCCTGTGTTTTTAGGTGGAGCAAAAATTACACGGCAACTGTTAGAGACAAGAAAAACGTCTCATTAATATTTTGAATATAGATGTTTTGTTCATAATTGGTTTTATTATTTCAAATCAAATCAAATCAAATCTGTTTATTTTGTGAACATAGGTTAGTTTACAGATCTCGATGTACATAATAAATATAAGGTAAGTTCTCTATGTCCCGCCAGTAGGCATACAAAATATAAAATTAATAAATGCATCATTCAAAATCATCAAAAAAAAATTATATAATATATATAAATATTTCAACACTAACCGCTAGTGTAAACTTTGAAGCTAGCTAATGTGTTCATTTCCATATCGGAATGTCACGCGCTCGCACCAATGAGCGCTCAGCAGCAATCAATACGCAACTAATGATGTATATTCATCTTTTTCTAACGATAGGTATGCCGTATCATTTGTCTCTTTTTGTTAGCGCAACTTGTCATAATAAATAACTGTACGTAGAAATAGTATTACCTGCGCCACTTTAAAATACAATAATGTTAGTGTGTAACCTTTCTTTTTTAATACGTCTTTGCTTCCTACATGTTTTACCAAGTCATCACTCAATCTAGTGGGCGATCGCCCTACGCTTCGCCTATCAGTCTGCCACTCGAGATCCTTTTTTTCGTTGGACTATGTCGGTCACTGTATTTCTACTGCAGATATCCTCATTTCTAAGTTTATCACGCAGAAAAACCCCGAGTATAACCCTCTCCATAGCTAGCTGAGCGACCTTGAGCGTCCTGACAAGGTCAGCAGTGAAGAACCACTATTTCATATCTATAAGTCATCACTGGCAACACGCACTGGTTGTGCACCAGTTTCCTTCAAGTTTTGAGGTATACCGGACGAGAAGATGCGTCGTAATTTCCCGAACGTTGCCTAGTCGAGTTGAACCCATCGGTTGACCTCTCGGTCGAAGTTGGAAATTGGTACAATAAATTCCTTTTGTTACGTAGGCATCCACTAAGAAAGGATTTTGAAAAATTCAATACCTAAGAGAGTGAGTTATGGTGTTCCAGAATTTAGGAAACTTTTTTATGGGGCAATTAATGCATATTTGAAATAAGAAAAATTATCAAATAATTTTTTGGAACTTCAAAATAAGTACTTTAAGATTAAAATAAATTTTTTCTTCATTTTCTGAAAATCTTACCTTAAAGTATTAGGAAGAGTGTACAATTAAGCATGATTTTTTTAATTGCATGATGTGGAGAAATTCATAAAAAGGTAATTATGATAATTATAAATAATACATATTTTAGAACTTTACAAAAAGGACAATGTCCAAAATCGCCCTGTGTAATTAAAGCATCGGACATGCACGATAATTAATTTTCTATTTTATTATGTTAGTTGCAAATACTTTTATAACACGGACTAGCTGCATGCAAAAATGAACATTAAAAAGTATTCTACTCGACTAATAACATAACGCCGCCATCTTCAGCAAACATCATGTGGTGTCGAAAAATGATTAGGGATGTCCAATCGATTGCAATCGATTTTTGAATTTAATGAAATACATTTTGAATTTATTTCAAATAAAGTTTCAAAAAGAAGCTACAATAAAAATATAAAATTACCATTTCTTTATATTCTTTTATATTATTCCCCAAAAGTATAATTTAAAAAACCTACTATACCTAATGACTCATTCATTAGGTATAGTAGGTTTTTTACTCGGTCATACTCGATTTTGAATAGGTAGTTAGAATAATGCTGATGAAAAATATTCGTAAATATAATTATTCAGGATCTTCTAACGACCATTTAGTAAAGGATTGTATTTTACGTCTTACTAAACGATAACTTTTGAGTTTACAACAATTAATAATAATAAAAACACTTATTGTTACTGCTTTAATTATAAATGTGTTCTTTAAAAAGAGCAATATTGTAGACTAGATACAGGCTTATTATTAATATTGTTACAAGTGTGGAAGAAGTAGAGACGTACGTGTTATTATAAGTAAAATACGATATTGTCATACTTGTTATGGTATTCATATTATCGTATGACAAAAGATGATGTATGATACGATGTGTGTTTGTAACGTATGGCTATAATAAATCTTAGGAAATAATCATAAATCGTATCGTATTTGACACTCCTATTTTTGATGTCTCTTATGAAAAAAATACGATCTTTTAATCGATTCGAACCGAACATACTAGAATCGAATCTCGATTAAATTAAGCATTAACAGATCTATTTTTTATCAATCGCGACATTTTCAAACATGCCTAATATGAACAAAGAACATTATTGACGATAATTTACCGTAAATACAAATAATTGTATAGAAACATCATTAAATTAATAAACATATCATCACGCTTGTATTTCTTAGAAGGAGTAGGTAGATGTGTATAGTAATGTTATGTTATACGTCCCATGTAATAGAGGGTGCGCGTATTGCCAAACACCGGAGCCAAATCCAGACTCCGTGCTACTGTGCTACTACTAGGAACATCAAGTTATAAATACCCAATACTAAATTGTCGGACCCTGGGATTGAACCCAGAACAAAACAGTTTTTCTGTCTATCACAAGGAACAGATGTTCCAACTATGCAAAAGTATTTCTTGAATCATTTGAAATATTCTTTAATAAGTCAAATTCGAGAGGTTTCTGATCGATTCATTGAATCGATGGAGTGTTCTAAGTCGATATTAAGACATCAGATAAGGATTCTTCAGATCTATGTCGATCTGGAGAATCGATTATTTTATTATAAACTATCGATTAAACGATTTCAAATTGACATGCCTACTTTATACTGTCATATTTCACTCTGTCAAAATTACATTGGTTGGCGTCGTTTGCTCTTTGTAATTATTGTTGTGGTGTTTTGGTGACTTTCGGGACTATATATTGAACATTACGACTTGGTTATTTTAACGGACTCTGATTGCTTTCAAGAACGACTTACCTTGCTGTGATTTTTGGAACTGTGTACTACTCAAACGATAACCTAGAATTCATAAACGGATTTACGCACACGCAATGGAAAGTGTATTTTGTGTAAATTGCGGCCCAGCTGGTGGCTCAATGTTGTTAAAAGATGAACAGAGGAGCAACCGTGCAATATTGATGTACTTAATTGTATCGTTGTACGCAGAACCATCGGTTCCTGCGCCCACATTATGACCATCATTTGGTACTTGAGCTTTACGAGACATCAAAATAATATTGACATCCCTGCACAGTATTAAGACAATATTCTAATTTCCAATTAAGAAGATGAACAATATACATGAAATTAATCTGTGTTTTATTTCTAATTCAAACATAATAAATTAATGTAGTTGTAAAAACAACATATACTACCAATTAGGTGCTAATTCGGTAAGGCTGGTTTTATAGTCACGCGTTTGAACAGCGCCGTCCAGACGCACATGCTTGCAAATGCACTAGATAGTAGTCAATAATATTCACGCTGTTCGACGGCATGTCTAGCGGCGTGACTGGAATCAGCCTAAATCCTATACATTTTGGTACTAGGTATATCACCGTACCGTATATGCTAATGACAACATCTAAATGCTAACAGCCATTATATACATACATTTTTATTTTTACATTAATAAACAAACATTATCTCTCATTTCGAAACCAATGCTAAAAAAGCAGGTTGGTTAACTAGATTCTATGCATTTATACGTTGCACTTACATACACTTAGGCTTTAGAACAAAAACTGCATACCTAATTGTCTAGATAGGTACTAAAAATAGCTAAATGTTTTAAGACATCGTTTTTCAGTTTGTTAAAAATCACTCGGAGCTATGAAAAACCGTAATATTCGTGGTTCAATTATAACCTCAAAATCTGATACTTTTTTTGAAATATATCTTTTATGCAGCTAGTCCACTATAAAAATAAGATCAAATATGATTTTACTAATGATCGACAATAAAACACATAATTTTCCGATGCTCTTGGTTTCAGGGCGAACAATGTATAGGAGCAGAGCAATGTCCTTTGCCCCTTGGGCGTAACACTATTTATCATTGTGTATAAGTTAGTATTATTGCAATTTGCAAATAGATGGCGTTAGCGCCGCGTTTGAATTAAAAGAAGGTTTTGTTCTACTTTTTTAAATGTGTTAAACTAATATTTTAGGTATTTTAGTATTTCAGTATTTAGATATTGTGTTTAAACGCTGAATAATTTTAATTTATTTTTTGGAGTTTATTGGAGTTTACTCCTTAAGAATCGATTTTCATATATAAGCCCGGGGTATTAAAATTCATGGGGAGTAAAATCAAACGTTACGTCATGCGTTACGTTATGTATTCATGTCTCCATGACTACGTAATGTCGTGCGCAACTTATCTTGAGCAACCCTTAGCACAGAGTACTCTCGGCTGTACCACAGAACACAATTACTCTCTACCAAGAGAAGAACGCCAACTTCATACTAAAAAACGGAAACACGTGTTTACGAGTGTACACGAAAAGCGCTACGGTGGACGCCCATATAAAACTTTTTTAGCGGGAATTTCAAACCTTTGTATTCTGTAACTTTAAACTTTTTATTTAAGGCTTATTCGAGTAATTTAGGCTCAAGCCTCACAAACCTATGGGGTAAATTCCCATATTTTTGAGAGGTTGCACCAAAATTACCCGAATATACTTTAGATTAGTATATGGGATAAAATAAAACTATAAATAAGTATAGTTATGTAATTTTATTTTATATTAGATTGTTTTATAAACGACACATTATTATTGATGTTTTTTATTGTTTTTGTACATAATATTTCCACGCTGGTTACTGATGTATAACACATGTTATTGTCAGAGAGTTATTCTTCACAGAACATTAACGTAAATTTAAATCAGCAAAATTCTCATGATAAAAACTTAACTCAGCCCAAATACATGATCTGAAACAGATAAAATTCGAGTTAATATAGTAATAATCCCTACAAATAACGATCAATACATTTAAAATGCTTAAAGACTTACCACAATATTGTTAAAAGTTTTTCTTCTACTATTGTAGGAAACATGCAGAAATGATGATTTTGTGCTTTTTGTTTGCACAACGCTTAATTTACTTTCGATTCTGATCACACATCGTGGATACATTTTTTTAATAATAAATTTATAGTCAATATCTCTTAGAGTCAACATCTCACAAAAAATATTTACAGACACAATCGCGAAGAAACGACTACAAACGAAAATGAAGTATTCTGAACCGATAATAACTGAATTGCAGCAAAAAGCAATAACAAATATTAAAATCTAAACCTATTAAATAAATTTTAACCAATTTCAGAAAATATTTGCAATATGAAAGACATTGACAAATAAATGTCATTTTTTTCTTCTCTTAATTCATGGCTTCTCTTGACAGAATTCTGCTAATATGAAATAATTTAATTTAAATGAATTAAATTGTGCAAATCTCACAGTAATATATATGTAATTATACTTTAAAGAGCAAACCAAAAAAAGTTTAAAACATAATTAACATTTTTAGTTTCTTTCGATATAATATGAATTTGTGTATCTAATTTTTAAAGTGGCAATCTAAAACAACATGAAGGAAAGAAACAGCGATATTTTTTCTCGCTTTATTTTAACAAGCCCAACACGAACATTGACAAAATCATGATTGTGTGCAGATTTTTCAGCTTTCATACAAAGTTGCCTCACCCTGGGCTGTACTAACTACCTAACAGGGGCGTAGCTACCGCCGTATCAGCCGTATCAATGATACGGGGCCCCCGGGCTACAGGGGCCCCGAACGCGTATAAGCAAAAATTCCAAGGACTTTTATGGGACAGGAAAGGCTATCACTATTGTCTTTATAAGCAAATAATTTAGTAAAACTGAAATCGTCTTCAGCTATTAATTCCACCGAATCGTCTTCGGCTATGTTTGCCGAACAAAAGGCAAGAAAATTGTAATATATTTGATATGAATTGTTTGGATAGCTTCCCGAGAGCGAGATTAGAATGGCTCTCCAGCATCTTAAAAACGGCAAGACCCAAGCCAGGATGGAATTACAGCGGAGCTTCTGAAAGCGGGTGGAAAACGGGTACTTGAAGTCCTTCAGAAGCTCTTTAATTCCGTCCTCCATGGTGGCATTACACCAAAGGCGTGGAGCAGAAGTGCGGTGGTCTTGTTCTTCAAGAAAGGTGACAACGCTCTCTTGAAGAACTACAGACTGATTTCCCTTCTGAGTCGCGTCTACGTGCTATTTTTGAGAGTCATTATGAATCGTCTCGCGCGCAGACTTGACGACTTCCGGCCTTCCGAACAAGCCGGTTCCCGAAAAGGCTTTAGCACCATAAACCACATACATACCCTTCGGCATATTGTACAGAAGTCCGAGGAGTACAATTTGCCACTATGTCTGGTGTATGTGGACTATGAGAAAGCCTTTGATTCCGTCGAAATTTGGGCGGTGCTTCAGTCCCTTCAGCGGTGCCAAGTTGACTCTCGGTATATCGAAGTGCTGAAGTGCTTGTATAGTAGAGCTACGATGGATATCCGAGTACAGAACCAGAGTACGAAACCTATCCAATTGCAGAGAGGTGTAAGACAGGGTGACGTTATATCCCCGAAACTCTTCACCGTTGCATTGGAAGACGTTTTCAAGTTTCTGGACTGGAAAAGATACGGTATTAACATTAATGGCGAGTACATCATTCACCTTCGATTTGCCGACGATATAGTCCTTATAGCAGAATCGCTGGAGGATCTAAGCACTATGCTCAATGACCTCAATAGTGTTTCCCAACAGATAGGTCTTAAGATGAACATGGACAAAACAAAGATGTTTAATGTCCATGTCACACTTATGCCAGTAGTTGTTGGGAGCACTAAGCTCGAAGTTATTGACAAGTATATTTACCTGGGACAAATAGTCCGATTAGGTAAGTCCAACTGCGACCGAGATGTCAATCGACGGATTCAACTCGGTTGGGCAGCGTTCGGGAAATTACGGAACATCTCGTCAGGTATACCTCAAAACTTGAAAACGAGACTGTACAACCAGTGCGTGTTGCCAGTGATTACATATGGAACTGAGACGTGGTCCTTCACTGCTGGCCGGATGAGGAAGCTCAAGGTCGCTCAGAAAGCTATGGAGAGAGCTATGCTCGGAGATTCTCTGCGTGATAAACTTAGAAATGAGGATATCCGCAGTAGAACCAGAGTGACTGACATAGCCCAACGGATTAGTAAGCTGAAGTGGCAATGGGCCGGCCATATATCTCGAAGAACCGACAACCGATAGGGAAAAAAGGTTCTCGAGTGGCGCCCTCGTACCTGCGGACGAATTGTAGGGCATCTCCACACTAGATGGAGTGACGACCTGGTAAGATATGCAGGAAGTCGATGTATGCAGGTGGCTCAGGACCGTGCTTTATGGCATTCCTTGGGGGAGGCCTATGTTTAGCAGTGGACTTGTAAAGAGCTGTAATGATGATGATGATGATGATGTTTGGCTAGTTTATAGTTCCTAGGAGTATTAATTGTAAGTAACCAAAGACTATCGCTATACCTCTGATAATTATATTAGTTATTGTAAAAAACATCACCTTCTTCCTCTTGCTAAGCGCCGTGAGATTGCTGATCTCACTTTTCTGTTAAAAATAGCTTGTAGTGCTATTGACACTCCTGAACTTTTATCTCAACTACATCTTAGCTGTCCTGCCAAACCTCTTAGACACAACAAACTTTTAAGTCTCCAGTTTGCATCTACAAATTACAGACAAAATACATTTATTTGGCGAGCGAGCAATAATTTTAACAAGCTAGCTAAAGAGTTTGGCTTCAATTTGTTTAACACGTCACGCGTCAGCCAAGCGCATACTTAATAATGCATTTTTTAGCTCTAAGTGAGACATTGATGCTTTTGTTACAAAACTTACGATTTACTTCTTTTATGTTTGTGTTTTTTTTTTCTTTTATATGTATAATATATGTTATATCAGATAAGCCCTCACTTGGCATAAGTATGTTAGTATTGGATACTTTTGAGTGTTGAATCGTGTTTATTACTGTTGTTAATTCACCTATTAGTGAGGGCCTTTAATTGGTTTACTGTAATATTATCTAACCTAATTATGATAGCTGTTGGTCTTCCAAATAAAATAAAATAAAATAAATAAGTAATAATTTAAAATCAATATATAATAATTTCAATTCAATGCAAGCGTTTTTGTTCCTTTTATGAAATCTTTACTCTTCATTGGGGCCCCTCAACAAATTTTGATACGGGGCCCATCTAAGGCACGCTACGCCACTGCTACCTAACTACTTTATATAAATGTCACAAATGTCAACGAACTGTCAACTTGTGGAGTTTTGATATTAAATTTCACGTAATGTAATCGTTCTTAAGGAGTAAACTCCAATCGTGCGTCGGAGCTGACACAGACACTTTTTTTCTTATTGTTTCCCATATACCCATCAATAATGTCCATGAATTTCGGTCATGGGGACTTGTCTCAACGGAAACTAGCAACTTATGCAGGACATTGAGATATTATGTAGGTACGAACCTTTCGGTAAACATTTATAATGTTCTCTAATAGAGTACCTACTTAAATTTTGCCTTCCTTTAATAAAGCAGGACATGATTATGGATATTATTTCCTATTCCCTCACTCTCATAGTCGATGGGACGGCAATCAGACTCAAATATAGAGAAATCGAACGCAGAACCAACGGCTTTTATGTGTTTTCTGTGGCGCAGGGATGAAACACCGCTACAATCCTGATTCCGAGCTGCTACTGAGAATTTCTTAATAGAAAACCCAACTGATTTTGGGCTCGATCATACCTAGCACTTAAAGGTCAAAAAGCTTTTCTCGGTTGATTTTAGTTTTATTTTTAAGAAAGATGAGATATAATAGAAGTTTTTTAAAGGTTAATCTCTAGAAATACCAGTAAAATTGAAAAAATATTTTTGTATACTATAGCCAAATTCATGAGAAATAGTATAGGATATCTAACATTAGGATACACCTCTCAGCTAGCCTCAAATATACAGGGTTATTTTGCAATAACTGGCCAAATTTGCAGAGAAGATTCGAAATCAATGGGGAAAAAAAATGGGGAAAAAATCTCAATAACTCTGTCCTTTTTATCTTTTAAATTCAAAATGCGTGGTAACTGCAATACACGCATACATTCGTAAAGGTCGATCGATGAGGAAAAACGTTGTTGCCCATATTCGTTTACTCGTATTTTCAAAAACTGCAATAACGGTATTTCATTATTTATATATTTGAACTTAAGTTTAAAATTTGGCAACTCTTTAAAAAATAACCTTGTAGATTTTTGAGCAAGTCAGAAGTAAAAGGGCTCCCGAAATGATTTATTCGCTTGCGCTGGCGTAATGGTTAGTGATACGTAAATACAATAAACATAACATAACATAAACACTCACGCCTGTCACCCAGAGGGGTAGGCAGAGACTACGGACTTCCATTTGGCACGATCCTGACAGACCTCTCTCGCTTCTTCCACATCCATATACCTACGCATACACGCTCATCGGTTAAAGGTACTCTTGATTTGGCCCATTTTCAATATATCGCCAATTTGGTCGATAAACTTTCGCCTAGGGCGACCCTTCCCGACTCTGCCGTTCACATCTGCAACATAAATTTTCTTTGTCACTCTTTCCTCATTCATTCTTTCTACATGACCAAACCACCGAAGCATTCCTTTCTTAATCCTGGTCACAACATCATCTTGCAAACCACACTCTTCTCTTATTAAACAATTTCTCACTCTGTCATTCAGATTCATCCCTAACATACTCCTTAATGACCGCATTTCTACAGCATTTATTCTACTCTCGTGCTTCTTCTGCCACACCCAACTTTCACAACCATACATTAAAGTAGGCACTAACACAGCATTGTGAATTGCCATACGTGCCTTTTTGGACACATTCTGACTTTTCACAATAGAGTGTAGAGCCCCATTCACTATATTTCCTGCATTCACTCGTCGTTCTATATCCTTATCATAACTACCATCCCTGCTAAACACACATCCCAAATACACAAACTCATCTACTTGCTCTACCAACTCCCCTTCTATTCTTATTTCACATATCGTTTTACTTTCTTCTCTTTCAAAAACCATAACTTTCGTCTTACTTGCGTTCACTTTCATTCCCTTTTCTTTTAATGTCCTGTTCATTAATGTAACCATCATTTGCAACTCGGCTGCCGACGACGCAAGTATGACTTGATCATCGGCGTACAAAAGGCATTTGACGGTTAACTCACCCATTTTTAACCCGCATTCTTCTACTTTCAAATTTTCCAAACAACTGTCCATAAATAGGTTGAACAGCCACGGAGAAGCCACACAGCCCTGTCTGACACCTTTATGGATGCCAAACCAGTCCGAGTAGGCCCCGTTGATCCTGACACAGGCACTAGAGTCCCTATATAGTGACTTCAATGCCTGTATCAAGCCAGCGCTCAACCCAAATGAGTTCAGTGTTTGCCATAACACATCCCTATCCACTCTGTCATAAGCCTTCTCCAAGTCTATTAACGCACAAAAAACTTTTTGGTTTTTGGCCAAAAACTTCTCCGCGATCATGCGCATGGAAAAGACCTGATCCGTACATCCCATTCCCTTTCTAAATCCCGCTTGCACATCCCAAATTTTTCCATCAGTTTCTTTCATAACTCTTTCAATTAGTACCTTAGCATACAGTTTCCCCACAACGCTAAGAAGGCTGATACCACGGTAGTTTTCACAGTCCTGCTGTGATCCTTTTCCTTTATATATTGGTACTATCACGGCTTTGCACCAGTCTCCCGGTACCCGCTTAAGTTCCCAACATAAATTAAACAAGGTGTACAGCAGGTCTGCTACCACTCCTTCTCCAGCCCTTAGCATTTCGAGAGATACTCTATCATAACCGGCTGCCTTACCTGCTTTCATACTTTTCATTGCTTTCATTATTTCATCTATACTTATATCTCTATCTATTTCCTCTTCTTCCGGAATTTCTATTTCATTTAATTCAAACGTCTCATCACTCATAAACACGCTTTCAAAGTATTCCTTCCATCTCCTTAAACTCAAAACTTCGTTATTCAGAATACGGCCATTCTGGTCTCGTATAGCATTCATTCTAGGCTGTTTTGAATGTCCCCTGGTAGTTCTTACGAGTTTCCAAAACATTTTAATGTTTGCCTGGAAGTTATCCGATATTCTTCTATCATTCTTATCCGTTCTTTCTTGCTTTTTCCTTTCAACTACTTCTTTTACTCTCTTATTTAGGTGTCTAAAGACTGCCTTTTTCTTTTCAATATCACCATTCATACTGCTAGAATTACTAGCCTTGGTTGCTAGTAAATCTAGCCATGCTTTCTTCTTTGCTTCAACTTCCATCCGTACCTCATCATCCCACCATAACGTGTTATTTTTCCTTTCATTCTTTCTCTTACTTACACCACATACTTCGGTAGCTGCATCCACTAAACCTTTCTTGACATTATACCACACAGTCTCCAAGTCTAAATCATTCATACACAATTCAGCCACACCACTTATATTTTCTCTCAATCTACATTTGAACTTCTCTTTCACACCTTCATCTTGTAACCTCTCTGTTCTTATACGCTGTAACGCAGTGGTAGACATAGATGTCCAATGCCTCCAACGTCTGAAAAGACCATTAATTCGGCATAAGACCAGGTAATGATCCGTCCCTACGTTAGAGCCCCGGTAAACCCTTGTATCTACCACCGTGCTCCTCATTCTTTCGTCAACAATTATGAAATCTATCATACTTCTATCATCACCTCTTTCCCATGTATACGTGTGAATCTTCTTATGACGAAAGAAAGTGTTCGTCACAAAAAGACTCTTTTCCACGCATACGGCGAGAAGGCTTTCACCATTCTCATTTATACTTTCATCACCAAACGTTCCCAATATCCTTTCATAACCAAGCCTCCTCACCCCAACCCTTCCATTAAAATCGCCTAATATCACAATATTTTCATTAACCTTGCATTTCATTAGCACCATCCTTACCAACTCCCAAAACTGCTCTCGGATATAAGTGGGCTTAGACATGTCTGGGGCGTAGACCCCTAAAACAAACAACTTCTTTAAGCCCACTTTCATTCGTATCCATAGCAGTCTCGGGCTTACACATTCATACTCTTTCACACAATGACCCATTCTTTCTGAAAGGATGATACCGACTCCCTGGCATGCCCGCTCGGTCTCGTCTACACCAGACCAGTACGCGGAATACATGCCATGTGTAGTGACATCCTTTCCCTTCCGTTTCGTCTCATTTACACATAACACGTCTATTCCTCTATCATGCATCATATCGCATACTTCATCCATCTTATCATTCATTCCTCCACATACATTCAATGTAGCCAGACGGGCTTCCGCAATCCACTTTTCGCCCCTCCGGGGGACAGAACGTGACGGGTGGCGAACCTCGTCGCCGGTTTTCCTCCCGGAGATTCTTCGCACCCCTGCCCCATTAAAGGGGCGCCGGGAACTCGGGGCCATTTCTTTAATTCTATGCCTCATGGTGCGAAAGTAGGGTGTGGTATTTTTTACGCCGCTACCACACGGCGAGGAGCCGAGTCAGTTCTTTCGGCTTTGTCGCTTGTTTAGCACCACCCGGGGGACACGTGTAAATACAATGTTCTACAAAAATATAGATCTTTACTACATCTAAATAAAAATTTGGGATACCATAATATGACTATTTCTTATACATAAGTCACAGTAATGTATTTTGTGACAACAAATAAATGACAATTAAAAAGTGATTTATGAGCGTTATTATCAGGCATGGCATATTAATCCTTACGAACAAAAGTAAATTAATCATCAAGACAATTTTATGTAGATAAACTTTCATTTAAAGCAAGTTATTTGGACGTATAGTTTAAGAGCTAAGCTATAGAAAACGCCAGCCACCCGATGAGAACTGAGAGAAAGCAGCAGTGGACGCTTCTATTAGTTAAAACATTCTAGATAGCAATGTATGGAAAAATTTACAAAATTAATTGAATATTTTTATGTAAAACTAGCTGTGCCCTGTGGTTTCACCCGCGTATATCACAGATCAATTATTTTAGCTACAAAATTGGCAAAATTAATGGAGTACTTTTATCTATCGGCATAAGTACGATATAGAGCATAGTTTAATTTTATCCACTGCGTGCCCCAGAAAATGTGCCGAAGCGCGGTTTTTTTTCAGTTTTAAAGAAACTAGTCTTTTCTTTAGTCTTTTTACTTTAGTCATAAAACTTTGAGAATGTGAAGTACATTATTCTGTTTATTACTGTTACGCAAGAGGACAAGTTGAATATCTGATCTTACCTACTCTACAAGCTACGAGTATAACATTTTCATTAAATAAAACTCGTAATCTTTATTAATTTTCTTTCATCTTAGAGTACTGTTCATCTTGCTGGTCGATTACATTCTTTGGCATCTTGTAAATTGGTGCTTCGACGGTTAAATAAAACGGCAAACCTATTAAGTATGACATTGATGCTATAACTAAACAGTTTATAAACTGAAACAGAACAGAATGGTTGTTAGATTGTGTTGCCGATACAGGTTTCTAGTATGACATATCTGAATCAATAATAGTAGTAGTAAAACTATCAACGAAGACTATCCATCTGCGCAGGATGAATTATATTGCACAAGTGTGTGCGCAAACACAGATGCACTTTCTATTCCCTCACTCTCATAGTCCAATGGAACGGTACTCCAACACGACTACAAGAGAGATCAGACGCAAGACTCGCGATCCGAGGTTCACGACTCGCAGTTGTAACGCAACCAATTTTCTAACTGCGGGTTGCTACTGATAATTTCTTGACAGAAAAACACAATAAATAATTTATAGAGCATCGCGGGATTTGAATCCAGGACAACTTGATAAGAATTCACGTTTACAAGCACTAGACCATAGGGGCTGTACAGGTTACATAAGACTAGCGGCCCAGATTTGGGTAGATTACTACTATTGCAATATTCTATAATGTTATTATTAATAAGATGACCGATTTGCATTTGCACACATTCAAATCGCATGTAAAAATCATTATTATGAAGAAAGGCAACATAATATCACAGTATTGCCTTCAGCCACGCTGCGTGACTGTTCACATTATCCAACATCCATCCAAGCATCCATTAAAGTTAAAAGTTAAATTTGCAGACTATACGTCCCACTTGCTGGGCACATACCTCCTTTCATTTCTGAGAGGGTTTTAGGGCAAGGAAATGTCCGTCGCGTTACCCCAGTGCATATTGGCAAACTTCACGTGTCATCGAAATATTGTTTTCCTGTGTAACATCTTTCCTCTTGCTTTCTCGCGATCTGTGGGAGTGCTTTCGTGAAAAGGGACGGAAGTGTGTAATAGGAAGCCGGAGAAGCGTGCGCTACCTATTGACCACTGAGCGCGCGCGGTGGTAGTAAATTGTACTGTTACTAGAGCCCGATGACTTCGTCAATCCTACTTAGCGGTACCTGTCTCTGACGCCAGGCTATATATATATATAGGTATTTATATTCAAGTGTGAGCCACGATGATTACGCATTTGGATTGTATATAGGATATGAACTAATTTCTAAGTGTAAAATATATTAATAAATGTATTTATTGTTTATAATGAGTGCAGATTATTTATAAAAAATACAAGTGAGTCATAATGAATAATTATTTGAATAAATATTTCAGTACTTAGCTTTTATAAATTTTGGGGATAATATCTGTTGCTGCTCAAAAGATATTTTTAATTATGATTGAAAAAAAAATAGCTTTTTTCAGGATATAATGTCGTTTATTGCCAAGGTGAGATGTCAGATGTTAGGTACACATTATATGTGACTACTGTACGGCTCGCTAGTTTTTTTATTGCTCAGACATGTGTCTCCTGACGTAGTTTTCCTTCGCCGCCGAGCAGGTGGTAAATCAGCACTTAAAAATTGCAATTAAAAATTTCATTAGTGCCGGTGGGTATCGAACCCAGGTTATCAAAGTATCTAAGCCTCCCCATGGCTAGACACATAGAAATATTAAATAGAGGAGAAGTGGCAAGGGGGCGTGTCTGTGTCCGCACGATATGATCAAAATGCTCAGGTTCTATTCAAACGGCCGTCTTTGCGTATTAGTATACTTTCAACCGTAATCGTGAAACAATATCAGAATGCCGTGTTATTCAGTGGTTTCTTGTAAAAACCGAAGCCAAAACAAAATCTTTGTAGATCATGGAATCACTTACCATATGTAAGAACAAGTATTTTACTATCTTTATCTTTAAAATCATGAAAAACAACAAATCGTAAAATATTTTTTGCCCTTAATGCGTTATTTTTGTTTTCAAATATCACTGCAACGGTACTATCTTGTAGTAAATACATTGCTCCTTAACTACTACTTATGTATATCGCTAAGCGACTGAACAAGCAATGTAAATATGACAAAACGATACTTTATTTATGGCGATGCATCGTGTAGTACGGCCACTGTATCTTGCGATGAGTTAGTGTTGTGCTTGCGCAGATTACGGCTTACGGTTAACGTCGATTAACAATTTCCTAACAACAATGTCGATTGGCGAATTGCTATAATAGTTTATTCTCCTACTTTTTCAATACGCTATGACAATCTAAGCCAACATAACCGGATTTTTTTATTGTATTTGTTAGGTAGGTTAGGTACTTAATAATTTACAATTTTATCAACAGTGGTAGAGCCACGCGGCAGCTTTTGCTGTCGCACGGATGGGCCGGCTCGAACCGGGGTGGTACAACGATCTCACAGAAAACCAGCGTGAAGTAGAGGTTTACCTCTGCGTTTCGCTTGGTGAGTGCAGGTGTCCGGAGGCCCTTTTTACTGGAAATGAGGCATTCCATCTTAATCCTCACGGGTGACAACGCATCTACATTTTGATTTGTAATAGAGGATAGATGTAGATGTCTATGGGCCGCAGCAACCACTGACCATCAGGTGGACTGTGTGCTCGTTTGTCACCCTTATCTTATAAAAAAAATCTCCTAGTTTGTATACCTCTATCGCCTATTACGACACTTAGGGGCCGAAATGGAGTAGTGGATATTCTTATACCACCACTACGCGATTATGGTCACATAGTGACTAATTTTTAAGTAAATAGGGACCTCTGCGTGTCAACAATATGAAGAATGGATCCTTTTGTATTGCATATAAGTAAAAACTTTTTTTAAAGGAGCAGTGCTAGCTCAGAGAATAAGTACTCGGGGTAAAGTTAACAGTGCGCTAGCAACCCGGTTTCGATCCCGTGCGTATCACGTGCTAAATAGTGAAGAGAAACATTGTGAGGAATATACGAACTAATACACAACCCTCTTAGAGATTAAAGGAGGCCTTCTTTAATATCTAAGAGCTGTGCGTTCAACAGTGAGATTGCATGTAACTTTACTTTTGCCCTGCTGCTTTGAAATAAATAATATAGATAGTGCCGGGAAAGACAATATCAGAAATCCATTTTGAAGTTGTTGAATCTTACAATTTAATGTTCCTTACCACAAAAAAGATGTCCTAGTTGCGTTTTGGTTCCAAGTATTACAAAAACAAAGTTCATATGAACTAAGTAAATTGCATATTTAAGTCTGCTAGGAATCACCCAGCCGCGCCACTCCAATATGATGCACAGAGTGTCTAAAACAAGTAAATTTCCCATTATTAGAAAATTAACAGCTCTTATTAATATTTATAAAAATTAAAGTGTAATTTTGAGTATGTCAGCCAAATATCATCCCTGTGTAATTATAAATTTTATTTTCTCAATTAAATCCTATGTATATACACTTGTACGTCAGACGTGATATTATTCATTCGAAAATTCTCTCAGTTTTCTCTCATCAACCACGTTAAATTCTTATTTCGGCTATAACTCCGCCTCCTTCGGAGGTTCTTACACAGTCTTTACCATGAAGCAAATACAAAGAGGAGACGTTGTAATTAAATTTCACTATGTAACAACGCGTGACAATTTGCGGGGTGAGGGGAAGCAAAGCCCCGCCCACTTTACACTATCTACATCTACGGATAAATAGTAAAACTACTCGAATCTATCCATATCGATGTTGCAATGTAGCTTAACTACCTTGACGGTAGATGGCGGAATGTCCACAGAATGTTATAAACTAAAAAATAATATTTTGGCGACTAAAATTTCTTTATGTCTGAATGCAAAACAAATTGCAGCACCTTCGTATGATTATTTTATCATTACTGAGCTCTACGTACCTTTATATTTTTAGTTCACAGGACACAAAGTGTCGCTATCTAGTTTGGAATATATTTAATTATATTTGAAAGCCGACGCAGAGATTTTGCTAGAACATTTTTAATAAATTTGGTGTAAAATTACTTACAAATGAAATGTGATGCCATCCATAGCATCGGAGCGTCTATCTCATGAAGCAAATACATTCAGACAAAGAAATTTTAATCGCTAAAATAATATTTTTATAGTTTTCATAATAATTTTGGGAACAGGCCGCCATCTATCGTCAAGTAAACCTCATAAAAATAACAAGACAGGGCCGCAATTAGAGTTCATTTATTTTACCCAGTAATCCAACATTCAATATTAAAATGAAGGAAATTGTACTTGGCTGATTTTTACGAAATGTTTAAGTTATATTTAAGTGACATTCTATATGCAAAGAATCACTTAAATACAATTTAAATATGTTTATCATTCCGTGAAAGTCAACCTTCAAAAAATATTTATTTTATCCATAAAATTAAGTCTCTTTGAAACTAAATATCCTATGTTCAATATTAAGTAGGATATTTAATTTGGAACTAAATATCCTATTTATCTCACTAATATTATATAGGCGAAATTTTGTGTGTTCTTTCTGTCTCCATGAGCTTATTCCACACTAAGTATGTACTGTGTACCTATGTGTAATTTTTTCACGCAGAAACGGCTGGACTATTATTTATGTGTGGGTTATACTACTTAATATCTCTGAGGGAGAACAAATAATAGACAAATTATTATAATCAATATAATTTTATTTACAAATTAATTAAAATATAAATATTTTATTCCAAATTAGGCATACGAATGCACTTTTTGAATGCCAATCTAAGAACATTAAATTGTATTTAAGTGATTCTTTGCATATAGAATGTCACTTAAATATAATTTAAACATTTCGTAAAAATCAGTCAATCAATCAAGTACAATTTCCTTCATTTTAATATTGAAAGTTGGATTACTGAATAAAATAATTGAATTCTAATTACGGCACTGTCTTTTTATTATCTTTATGAGGTTTACTTGAGGATATAATACGGCCTGTTCACATAATGATTATAAACTATAAAAATTATATTTTGCGATTAAAATTTCTTTATGTCTGAATGTAAAAAAAATTTCAGCATCTTCGTATGATTATTTTACCAATACTGAGCTCTACAGACCTTTATATTTTAGTTCACATGACACAAAGTGTCGCCATCTAGTGTCGAATATATTTAATTATATTTGAAAGCCGAGGCAAAGAGATTTTTCTAGAACTATTTAATAAATTAGGTGTAAAATTATTGTGATGCCATCCATAACATCAGAGCGTCTATCTGAGAAGTTTTTACACAATAAAACACAACACTTCATCCTTTTCTTCTTAATACTACGAAAATACACCGATTTGCGATTTTTTCAACACATAAGCGCACAGGACGAATGCTGACAGTATACTAACTAAAGCCACGCCCACTATGATGACGTCAGGACCTACTTAGAATCACAGTGCACAGTTGCTTATGCCGTCTCCCCTTTGTATTAGCTTCATGGTCTTTACTTACCACTAACCATTATCTAAACCTAAAATCGCATAAAATATAAATAGTTTGGAAAATCCAAAAGTGCACGCCTCATGAACGTTTCATTTAATTTTGATGAAAAAAATAAATTGTATTCTTGACTTTTGAAATATATTCTCTATTATTTTAACAGGTAGGGTCACCTACAGGGAAAAAATCCATACTAATCTACACTACTATTATAAAGAGGAAAGATTTGTTTGTTTGTTTGAATTGAATAGGCTCCGAAAATACTGGACCGATTTGAAAAATTCTTTCACCATTAGAATCCTACATTATCCCTGATGAACATAGGCTATATAATATTTTCAAAAAAGTTAGGGATCCTTATGAAAACTTCGTTAATGTAACTCAAGGTGTGAAAAAAATACCAAAAAGAATCCTTATATCGCGTTCGCTGCGGAAACTATTGATAACAAAGCAAAGTGATGTACTACAGTTTTATAGAGGATATCAATATCTACAAAAAAGTCTGCGATAGCATAAGTTTAACTATTACAGTTATGTCACAATAACTACCTTTTCATGTTAAAATGTGAAATAGTAACGCCGGTACAAACTAGGCCACATTATTCGTATCAGTAATTTTAGTAACATATTTCACTTTTTAAATCTTTGTTAATTCAGCAACCGTCCGTCGTGATGTTACTCTCGAAGTTCGCATGTCGCAAGGTGCAGACGCGTGATATACGCGGGTGAAACCGCGGGGCACAGCTAGTATAATATTATAAATGTGAAAGTGTGTTTGTTTGTTTGTTTGTCCTTCTTTCACGTCGCAACAGAGCGTCGGCATGGCATGATTTTTTGTATGGGGATAGTTCGGTGGCTGTAGAGTGACATAGGTTACTTTTTTCCGCGGAAAAACATCCCATTCCCGTGGGAAAATAGAATATGTTGCAAAAGTTTGTCCTTCTTTCACGTCGCAACAGAGCGTCGGCATGGCATGAATTTTGGTATGGGGATAGTTCGGTGGCTGTAGAGTGACATAGGTTACTTTTTTACACGGAAAAACATCTCATTCCCGTTCCCGTGGGAAGTATTCTATTTTCCCACGGGAATGAGATGTTTTTCCGCGGAAAAAAGTAGCCTATGTCACTCTACAGCCTCATTCCCGTGAGAAAATAGAATATGTTGCAAAAGTTTGTCCTTCTTTCACGTCGCAACAGAGCGTCGGCATAGCATCAATTTTGGTATGGGGATAGTTCGGTGGCTGTAGAGTGACATAGGCTACTTTTTTCAGCGGAAAAACATATCATTCCCGTGGGAAAATCGAATATGTTGCAAAATTAAATTCAGCTAGGTGGCGCCACCGTGATTCTACAAGACGGACGACGGTACAATGGACGAACACAGAAGGTCAGAATATCTGGATTATTATGTCTTTTTACCAAAATTAAGATAAAAATGTATGGATCTGTATTTTTCCACGCAGGACCGGGAAGAGAGCGATAAAAAACATAAAATTCACCAGCTGACGTTTTTGTGCATTGTAATTCACAGAATAGGCGATAACCTCGCAGACGATATTACGTAATCCGTTGATGCTCTGCCTACCTCGCAAGGGTTACAGGCGTGATTATAAGTATGGATCAGAAATACTATCACCACCTGTCACGCTTTCACACTTAATTATTACTTAACTGTGGTAGAAACAGTTCTTAGTAAGCCTTATTAACCCTTTCAGCGCCAGAATATTTTGGTATGTTTATGCTGTATGCCGTCATACATATAAGCAGCTACGAGATAAATCGTACTTGGCATAGTAGAACATAAATCCATTCGACTATGCCGACTACGAGTATATTCGTATACGGCTATACTCGTAGTCGGCAAAGAAAATGGTATTCTTTCGTAATTTGGCGGGAAAACAGGAAGTAACACGACAGGTTGCTTCGTGTTCGGGAGCTAGACACAAACTAACAGTGCAACTAGTTTCGGCCGGTTAGGGGGCGTGGCTTCTGACCGAGTGGTGGCGTGTGCGTGACATTATTCAGTTTAGCTACGTAATGCAAAGGATGCGCTGTCGTAACAAGTAATTATCTGCATAAAAATGGCTAAGCGATTAAGTGAACAAGAAATATTTGATTTAGCGAATTGTGATAGTAGTGACGAGAGTGGTGATGACTTCTCTTCGACAGATGAAGACGAATTGTATGTGCAACCTGATACAAGCGCTGATAGTTCGTTTTCGGAGCGCGAACATGCTGAGTCTCGTTCAAACGCACAAGCTACACAACAAGCTATTACATTGCGATCCAATACTATTCAATCTTCTTCTTCATTAGATAGTAGAGGTGCTCCAGATACGTCTAACTCAGAACTTCAGCCAAGTTCAGAAGAAAATGTCCCTTTGGTAGGAGAAAACGAGAGTAATGAATGGATAGATATACCCTGGGAAATTTCAGACTTCCCGTTTTTGGGTCCTGAACCAGGTCCGAAGTTAGCTACTAATAAGAGCACAGCTCCTTCTATGTATGCTGATTTGTTCTTCAACGACGAATTCTTGGAAAATTTAGTTACGGAAACTAATCGTTACGCCACCCAAGTGCTTTTAACGCGTCGTTTGCGACGTTCGTCAAGATTGAAAGAATGGAGAGAAACGAATAAAGCTGAGATGAAGGTATTTATTGCTATCGTTTTACATATGGGTATCTTGCAATTACCTCAAAAACCACTGTACTGGAGTAAGCATAAGTTATATGACATTCCGCTTTTTAGAAGTTTGATGAGTCGTAATAGATTCCAGATACTATTCAGATTTTTCCATTTTTCACACAACGAAGAAGTTGATGAAAGTGACCGTATTTACAAAATAAGATTTTTGATAGACCATTTCAACAAATTGATGCAAGATATTTATGCCCCGAATAAAGATTTATGCATAGATGAATCTGTAATGTCGTGGAAAGGAAGACTTTTTTTCGAGTTTACATAAAAAATAAAAAACATAGATACGGCATCAAGATATATAAACTATGTGAAAGTAACGGCGTAATTTTGAAGATAAAACTTTACACAGGCAAATCAGAATGTCAGGAAGGTGGACAAACTATAAAAATTGTAACAGATTTATTAGATGATTACTTGAGTAAAGGTTATAAGGTATATACAGATAACTACTATAACTCCGTTGACCTGACAAGAAAAATGAGTGCAAATAAAACTTACTTATGCGGAACTTTGCAATCAACCCGTAAGGGTAATCCCAAAGTTGTGACATCGGCATAGCTGAAGAAAGGTGAGATGATTTGGAGAAGAAAGGGGGAAGTAGCTGTTTGCAAATGGAAAGACAAACGCGATGTTCTAACCATTTCAAATATGCACAATCCTGAAATGATAACTATCAGAAATCGCAGGAATCAACTTAAACTAAAACCTAATATTGTTGTTGATTACAATAACGGAATGGGAGGAGTAGACCACTCTGACCAAATGATTTCCTATTATGAGAGCATGAAAAAAACCAAATACTGGTACAAAAAGTTTGCTATTCACATTTTTCAAATGTTTATACATAATGCTGCAAAAATACATAATGGTCAATCTGGATTGAACAGATCGGAGAGAATACCTCTACTGAATTTTACTGAAAATGTTATTATCCACTTGTTAGACCAAAAGTATTTCGACTATTCTGAAAGACCAGGGCAGTCCAAAGAGGTCAATCTAAGTGGTCAAGTATTGCTTCAACATTATTTGGAATATATACCACCTACAGAAAAGAAAAGCAAGCCAACTAAACCTTGTGTTGTTTGTACCAAAAATAAGACTCGCAAAGAAACAAGGTATTTTTGCCCATTGTGTTTAAAAACTCCAGCTTTATGTGTAGTTGATTGTTTCAAAGCTTATCACAACTAAATATTATATTTCTACTGTTGAAAAGACGGAATTATGTCTTCTTTTGTTTGTTTATACTACTACTCAGTACCTTATGTTTGTCATATCATAACTTTTTTCCATTAAAAGTTTGAAGTTTAAAATAACCATGCGTTTTCTTTACTAATGCCAAACGTTCAAAATCCGACCTTACCTGTAGTGCCAACAAATATTTTTTGTTTTAGAAGGACCTACAAAATCTACGAATATATTCGTAGTCGGCACCATGGTGAAATCCCGCACTACGAGTTATCTCGTAGCTGGCACGCAAAGGGTTAATAAGCCTTAGTAATATTTATTGAACGGAAATGAATGCAGTTGTTATATGTGGTTATGAATGAATCGGTATTACAATAAGAAAAATGGCCCAAAATTTTAAGAAAAATATTTTTTGAGAGTTCTTATTAACTAACGTATACATAGTTTAAATTGATTCCGCTAGATATCGTTACTAGTTTTTTAAAACGCGGTAACGAAATGTTTCCTGACATGTACTTAACTCCAGCCGTTAAGCCGTGCGTCAATTTTTAGTGCATACTGTACCTATACGCTTAAATTGTTTCTATTTCGTAATCGTAGCTTATTCGACTACCGCTTTCGATTTCGGTTGTTTGTTATTTACTTTGTGATTTGGTTAAGGTTGAATGCATTTATATTGGCTTTCATTTTCGGATTTGTGTATTTTCTTGGATCGGTTTTGTTGATTTGGTTGGTATTCCTTTATACATATTTAGACTCTGGCTTTGATTTTGGATTTTGTTTATTTAGAATCGTGAATTGATTTTCGTTGTTTTGGGTTGTTTAACAATATTTCAAAGGAATATTATATATATATATATATATATATATATATATATATATATATATATATATATATATAAATAGATAGTGTATACGGTACCTATACACTTACTTCTTTTTTCGTTGGTTATATTTATATTGACTACTGCTTTCGATTTCGGTTTTCTGCGATTTGTTTTGTGATTTGGTTTAAGTTGATTCGATTTTTTTTGGCTATCGTTTTCGGATTCGTGTTGTGTCTTGAATTGGTTTTGTTGTTTTGATTTTATTTAAAAGGAATATTTATTCATTTAGATATTTTGGATTTGCTTTAAAAAAAAATATTTTAAAAAGGAAATTTAATTCCTTTTAGGTATTTTAACGTTTTTTTTATAAATAGGTTTTTTGTTACTTCATAATGCCTCGCAAACGTAAGTCCAGCCTTTCAATAGTATCATCTCAAAGACAAGCGAAAAGATTAGCTCGATCGCTAGAATCTTTAGAAGATGCTGAACTGAGAAGGCAAGAACAAGCAGAGCGTCAGGCTGCTTTTAGAGCATCTGAGACACCTTCTCAACGTCAGCAAAGGCGTCTTGAACAGACAGAGCGTCAGACTGCTTTAAGAGCTTCCGAAACACCTTCTCAAAGTCCGGAAAGGCGTCTTGAACAGGCAGAGCGTCAAGCTACTTTAAAAGCTTCTGAAACACCTTCTCAAAGTCAACGAAGGCGTCTTGAACAGGCAGAGCGTCAAGCTACTTTAAGAGCTACTAAAATACCTGCTTAAACGTCGTGTACGTGAACGTAAACGTCATACGTGAACGTCAGGCCGCCTTAAGAGCCGCGGCTACACCTGATGAAACTCAACACAGACTCATTGAACAAGCTGAACGTCAATCTACTATAAGGGCATCTGAAACACCAGAACAGACACAGGCGCGAAGAGATGCAAATGCACAGCTCCAAGCTGAACGTCGACAAAATTTTCAAAGAAACAATTGGTCGGTTTTTAATGACGCAGCATTCAATTATGATCCATTGATTGATTATAAAAATCACAAGTTAGTTGTTATCGGACTGATGGACAAGGCGTGTCGATTTTGCAGCGCTTTAAAATGGAAAAATGAGACCGCAGGCATGTGCTGTTCCAATGGCAAAGTGTCTCTTCCGTTACTTGGGGAACCAGAAGAACCTTTGAAAACTCTCTTTTTATATGATGCTAATGAGTCACAGCGATTTTTATACAGGATCCGGAAATATAACTCATGCTTTCAAATGACGTCCTTCGGAGTTGACCGGGAAATAATAATGCCGGGATTTTCGCCTACATTTACGGTGCAAGGGCAAATTTATAATAGAATAGGTTCACTTTTTCCAGCTGAAAACGAACAGCATAAATTTTTACAAGTATATTTTATGGGTGACGAAGAAATTGAGGTAGACCGTCGCTGCCAATTTATCCAGGGCGTTGAGAGAGACACAGTGTTCAAAATTCAAAGATTCTTGCATGAACGTAACATTTTAGTCAAAACATTTAAAACTGCTTTAGAAAACCTACCTGAAGAGGATTATGAAGTCGTCATTCACGCAGATCGGACCCCTCGAGGAGAGCATGAAAAGCGCTACAATGCACCTTTGATAAACGAAATAGCAGCCGTAATTAGTGGTGATCAATTTTCTTCACGAGACATTGTCTTGCGAGCACGTAATGATACGTTGCAACGGGTAGCCGATACACACAAGTTTTATGACGCTATGCAATACCCATTGATTTATTGCAAAGGACAAGAGGGTTATCATTTTCAAATTCCACTCATTAACCCGGTCACAAAGGAGCCTACTCCGAACAAAAAAGTATCATGTATGGATTTTTATGCGTATCATATGATGTTGCGAGAAAATGATTTTAACCTCTTAGCCCGGTGTAGACAATTATTTCATCAATTTTTGGTAGACATGTATGTGAAGGTAGAAAGTGAACGTCTCCGTTATATATCTTTAAATCAAAAAAGCTGCGCGTTGAGAATTATATACATTTACAAGATGCAGTTTCTAGCGACGCCAATGTAAACCCCAGAGATTTAGGTAAAATGGTAATTCAGCCCTCATCATTCGTTAACAGTCCCCGCTACCTACATGAGTACACACAAGACGCATTCGCCTATGTACGAACTTACGGAAGATCTGATCTTTATGTTACTTTTACTTGCAATCCCACATGGAAAGAAATAACCGAGGAGCTAATGCCGGGCCAAAAAAATACTGACAGACACGATTTAGTTGCTAGAGTATTTAGATTAAAAGTACAAAAATTAATGTATGTAATTAACAAAGGGAAAATTTTCGGAGAGGTGCAGTGCTTCATGTATTCAATTGAATGGCAAAAAAGATGATTACCGCATGCCCACATTTTAATATGGCTTAAAGAGAAGTTGCGGCCCAGCCAAATAGACGACATAATGAGCGCCGAGATTCCGGATCCTGAGCAAGATAAAGAATTGTATGATACCATCGTCCGAAATATGATTAACTATCCATGTGGAGCACGAAATTCAACATCGCCATGTATGAAAGAAGGAAAATGTACAAAAAAATTCCCTAAACAGCTATTAAAAGAAACAGTGCACAATGACATTGGCTACCCTTTATACAGACGCAGAGCTCCCGAAGATGGTGGCAGGAAAGTTACAATCAAATCTCGCTCTGGAGCGTTCGAAACCTTAGATAACAGCTGGATTGTCCCGTATTCGCCCATTCTATGTAAAATGTTTAATGCCCACATTAATGTAGAAGCATTTAGCTCTGTCCGCGCAATCAAGTATGTCTGTAAGTACATAAATAAAGGAAGCGACCAAGCAATATTTAATCTCAGGAGTGAAGGTGAGGCAAATCCCGTTAATGAAGTACAGACCTTTCAAGCAGGGCGTTATGTCAGCAGTAACGAGGCAGCGTGGCGTCTCCTTGGCTTCCCTTTACACGAAAGGCACCCAACAGTTACTCACCTTGCTGTGCACTTAGAAAATGGAGAGCTTGTATATTTCACCGAAAGAAATTTCCAAGAAAGAACTGCATCACCGCCAAAAACTACGCTAACAGCCTTCTTTCAACTTTCTCAAACCGACCCCTTTGCAAAAACGTTGTTATATTCTGAAGTCCCCCGCTATTATACTTGGAACACATCTAGGAAGGAGTAAAAACGCCGTATTCAAGGCGCGCCTGTTGCAAATTGGCCCGGTGTAAAGTCATCAGATGCCCTTGGTCGTGTGTATACCGTCCATGTAACAAATTTTGAATGTTTCTGTTTACGATTGCTGCTGCACCATGTTCAGGGTCCTACAGGATATAAAGACCTTAAAACTATCAACGGTCAGGAATGCGCAACTTATAGAGAAGCATGTGAAGCTCTGCATCTTTTAGAAAACGATAATCACTGGGATGAAACCATGGAGGAAGCTGTGCAGTGCCAGTCACCAGCCAAAATTAAGGATCTATATGCAACTCTCATATCATCTTGCGGGCTATCTAATGCACATGAATTGTGGGACAAATATAAAGAGTACATGGCGGAAGATATTTTGCGAAGGTTACAGCAGACACACGCGAACATGACATACAATGAACACATTTATAATGAAGCACTTGGAAAAATTGAAGATAAAGTAACGGCAATGGTAGGCAAAAAATTAAGCGACTTTGGAATGATAAGCCCTCAGCGAACAACCGAAAATGAACTAAATGATGAAATTATACGTGAAACAAACTACGATATACCAGCTTTGCAGCCGCAAGTAGCCGAATTTGTACCCCACTTGCTACCCGAACAAAAACGAGTTTTTGACAAAGTATTAGGACAAATTGAATTTGGAAATGGTGCACTTTTCTTTTTAGATGCCCCTGGAGGAACTGGGAAGACATTTTTGTTAAATTTATTATTAGCGCAAGTACGGAAAGATAAAAACATTGCTGTGGCCGTAGCTTCCTCCGGTGTAGCCGCCACGCTGCTAAGCGGGGGCCGCACTGCACATTGTTTTAAAACTCCCTCTTAAATCTAGCCCAGGAAGAATCGCCAATCTGCAACTTTAGCAAAAATAGTGCACGAGGTATAATGCTACGACAATGCAAACTTTTAGTGTGGGACGAAAGTACAATGTCGCATAAAAAATCTGTAGAAGCACTAAATCGAACGCTCCAGGATGTGCGCAACAATACCGATGTAATGGGAGGAATGGTGGTTTTACTGGCTGGTGACTTTCGCCAAACTTTACCTGTCATTCAAAAGGGCACACCTGCAGATGAAATTAAAGCATGCCTCAAGTCGTCTATTTTATGGAACAAGGTGACAAAATTCAGTTTAACTACGAATATGAGAGTGCATTTGTATAATGATATCAATGCTGGAAACTATGCTGACACACTATTAAAAATTGTCGATAGGCGGTTGGAAACGGATGCTGAGGGCTGCGTTAAATTGACGAGAGATTTTTGTAATTTAGTACAGAGTCATTCCGAATTTATTGCGAGCGTTTATTCAGATTTAACGAACAACATGCATGAAGACAAATGGTTATGTGAAAGGGCGATTCTCGCACCAAAAAATGAGAGCGTTAACAAAATAAATTCAGATATATTAAGCGAAGTAGCAGGAGAAATAACAGAGTATTTGTCAGTAGACACAGTTATGGACACAGAACAGAGCACTTCATATCCCGTAGAGTTTCAAATTCTCTAGAGTGGTCAGGTGTGCCCTCACATAAGCTTCAATTAAAATTAGGCGTCCCAGTCATGCTAATGCGAAATTTAGATGCTCCTCGGTTATGTAACGGGACAAGGCTGCGTGTGACACATCTTGGACGGAACATAATCGGTGCTACAATTTTGACAGGCGTAGGAAAAGGTGAAAATTTTATTATACCACGGATCCCTATAATTCCCACAGATCTTCCTTTTCAATTGAAAAGGTTGCAGTTCCCTATTAAGCTCAGTTTTGCAATGACAATTAATAAAGCGCAAGGGCAAACGTTACAGGTACAGGTTACAGGGGTCAACTTAGAAAAACCGCGCTTCTCTCATGGTCAGCTGTATGTAGCATGTTCGCGTGTGTCAAATGCCCAGAATCTCCACATTCTTTCCCCGAATGGAAAAACATATAACTTTGTGTACAGTAGCGTCTTAAAATAGTGTTCAGTTAGTTTTTAGGGTTCCGTACCTCGAAAGGAAAAAACAGAACCCTTATAGGATCACTTTGTTGTCCGTCTGTCTGTCTGTCTGTCAAGACCCTTTTTCTCAGGAACGCGTAGAGGTATCAAGCTGAAATTCGTATAAAATACTCAAGTCTACTGTCCCTTGAATCTGTGAAAAAATCAAACTTCTAAGCCGTCGCAATCAAAAGATACAGCCGTTTATGCCGCAAATTTTCGACATTGGCAAGGAAATCAGGGAATCAAAACCTACAGGGTACTTCCCGTGAACTCATAATCTTAAAACTTGGTACGAAGCAACGTATTGTAGCACAGATAAAGAAAAAATTGCGAAAAGCATAAATTTTTAGTTACATCATATAATAAAAATATTTTTAATAATTTTAAACTACGGATTTGTGCGGAACCCTCGGAGCGCGAGTCCGACTCGCACTTGGCCGGTTTTTTTTTCCAAAATTCCCACAATCAATTAATCAGAATTCCCACAGATCTTCATTTTCAATTCAAAATTTCCTATTTAGCTGTTTCTTTTCAATTCTAAATGCTGCACCTCTGACGGACCTATTAAGCTCAGTTTCCTTTCAACTCAAAAGGCTGCATCTCTGACGGATCTTTTATTTGGCTCATTTTCCTTTCAATTCAGAAAACTGCATCTCTGACGAATCAATTTAGCTCAGTTTCTTTTCAAAAGTCTGCATCCCTGACGGATAATTATGCTCCGTTTCCTTTAATTAAAAAAATATCCCATTTCCATTTGGAATAAACAGGCTATTTTCATGCTTTCCTATACGCTGCGTTTCAAAACATTTAAATAGGCTGACGAATCAATTTTGATAACTTTCCTTTTAATGGCTACATCTCTGACAAATCTATAAAACTCAGTTTTCTTTCAATTCAAAAAGCAATGGATAGTTCATTTCCCAGTGACCATGCGGGCGAAGCCGCGGGTAACAGCTAGTTAATAATGTTTATCATCATCATCATTACAGACTTTCATAAGTCCACTGCTGAACATAAGTCTCCCCCAAGGAATGCCACAAAGCACGGTCCTGAGCCACCTGCATTCATCGACTTCCTGCATGTCTTACCAGGTCGTCACTCCATCTCGTGGGGTGTCGCCCTACACTTCGCCTACCGGTACGAGGCTGCCACTCAAGAACCTTTCTTCCCCATCGGTTGTCCGTTCTTCGAGCTATATGGCCGGCCCACTGCCACTTCTGCTTACTAATCCGTTGGGCTATGTCGGTCACTCTGGTTCTACTGCGGACATCCTGATTTCTAAGTTTATCACGCAGAGAAACCCCGAGCATAGGCCTCTCTATAGCTCGCTGAGTGACCTTGAGCTTCCTCATACGGCCAGCAGTGAAGGACCACGTCCCAGATCCGTAAGTCATCACTGGCAACACGCACTGATTGTACAATTTCGTTTTAAGGTTTTGAGGTATGTCTGACGAGAAGAAGTATGTCTGTCGTAGCTTCCCGAACGCTGCCCAGCCGAGTTGAATCCGTCGATTGACCTCTCGGTCGAAGTTGGACTTACCTAGTCGGACTATTTGTCCCAGGTAAACATACTCGTCAACAACTTGGAGCTTAGTGCTCCCAACAACTACCGGCATAGGTGTGACATGGACATTAAACATGATTTTTGTTTTGTCCATGTTCATCTTAAGACTGTTGGGAGACACTATTGAGGTCATTGAGCATAGTGCTTAGGTCCTCCAGCGATTCTGCCATAAGGACTATATCGTCGGCAAATCGAAGGTGAGTGATATACTCGCCATTGATGTTAATACCGTATCCTTTCCAGTCCAGAAGCTTGAAAACGTCTTTCAATGCAGCGGTGAAGAGTTTCGGGGATATAACGTCACCCTGTCTTACACCACGCTGCAATTGGATAGGTTTCGTACTCTGGTTCTGTACTCGGATAGCCACCATAGCCCTACTGTACAAGCACTTCAGCACTTCGATATACCGACAGTCAACTTGGCACCGCTGAAGGGACTGCAGCACCGCCCAAATTTCAACGGAATCAAAGGCTTTCTCATAGTCCACATACGCCAGGCATAGTGGCAAATTGTACTCCTCGGACTTCTGTACAACTTGCCGGAGGGTATGTATGTGGTATATGGTGCTAAAGCTCTTTCAGAAACCGCTTGTTCGGGAGGCTGGAAGTCGTCAAGTCTGCGTGCGAGACGATTCGTAATGACTCTCGGAAACAGCACGTAGACGCGGCTCAGAAGGGAAATCGGTCTGTAGTTCTTCAAGAGAGCATTGTCACCTTTCTTGAAGAACAAGACCACCGCACTTCTGCTCCACGCATCCGGTGTAATGCCACCTTGGAAGACGGAATTATAGAGCCTCTGAAGGACTTCCAGTACCGGTTTTCCATCCGCTTTTAGAAGCTCCGTTGTAATTCTATACTCGCCTGGGGCCTTGCCGTTTTTAAGATTAGAAAAAGTATTACCGCAAGATATTGTAAAATACTTCAAAACCATTGATGTAAAGAAAACCGCAGATTTGTGGGGGATTTCCGTTACAGTTATTGCGTCCATAATAGATTTAATTGCACCTCATCTTGCTATTATTTTTAATACTTGTATCGGTTCTCGTGTGTTTCCTGATTTAATGAAGTATAGTAAAGTAATACCTTTATTTAAATCTGGTAGTACATTGGACCCCGCTAATTTTAGACCTATTTCTGTAAAATTTTTGAAAAAATAATTTTGGATCAATTGTTAATTTTTTTTAATACAAATAAATTACTTCATAAAAACCAATTTGGTTTTACAAGGGGTCGCTCGACGTCGGACGCCGGTGTTGAGCTTATGAAATATATTTTTAATGCCTGGGAGAATTCACAAGATGCCTTAGGTATTTTCTGTGATATTTCCAATGCTTTCAATTGTGTTCATCATGAGACATTAATCAGGAAACTACAACATTACGGTGTAAAAAATTTGGCGCTTAGACCTATTACTTCATATTTAAGTAACAGAACTCAAAAAGTCGTGATCAATGGTAAAGGTTCCTCCGGATCGGTAGTGTCAATGGGCGTTCCTCAGGGCTCGATTCTTCGCCCATTCCTGTTTTTAATCTATATTAATGACTTACCTTATCTTGTAGGGGACCATCACGATATAGTATTATTTGCTGACGATACCTCTTTAATTTTCAAACTCAAACGGCAGTTAATTAATTATGAAGATGTAAATAATGCTCTATCGAAATTAGTACATTGGTTTAACGCCAACAATATGCTCTTAAACGGCAATAAGACAAAGTGTATTAAATTTACAATACCTAATGTAAAACATTCGAATACCAATGTGCTGTTAAATGGGGAGGAGTTTAGTCTTGTGGATACCACTGTTTTTCTCGGTATTACTATTGACGCGAAACTTCAATGGGGCACCCATATATCTAAATTAGCAAGCAGACTTAGTTCTGCAGCATATGCTGTAAGAAAGATTAGAAGTCTCACAGATGTTGAGACAGCTAGATTAGTGTATTTTAGTTACTTTCATAGCGTAATATCTTATGGAATTTTGCTATAGGGTAATGCGACTGATATTGAAGCTATATTTGTTTTGCAAAAGAGAGCCGTTCGGGCGATTTATAATCTAAATTGTAAAGAGTCCCTCAGACAAAAATTTAAAGAAATAAACATATTAACTTTGGCATCGCAATATATTTATGAAAATGTAATGTATGTACATAAAAACATAAATAGCTTTAATAAGAATAAGGATGTGCATACTTTAAACACTAGGAACAAACATAAGTTTGTAATACCCGTTACTAGACTCCACAGAATCAGTAATTCATTTATGGGGCATTGTATACGCTTTTACAACAAAATCCCAGAACATATTCAAAGTTTGTCAATAAACAAGTTTAAAAGTTTTATTAAAGAGAAACTGTACAAAAAGGGTTATTATAATATCAAGGAATACATGAATGAAAATAACCCCTGGGAATAAGGTAATCGCCACCATGCTGGTTCTATGAAAAATCATTTAAAATTGTTTAATCGAAATTATTGTTATAGTACGCGTCACGTAAAAAGAACGCTGGCGGTCAAGCTGCGCATAGGCGATTTATCGGTCTACTTGGTGGTATGAGGTAGGGCGCGGGGCGGGTGAGCCACGCGCCGCATGTTTACCGATGCGCTATTGGTTCATCAGTTGAGCTTTGCTTCCCGCGTAGTATCCACGTTACGTTCCTTTTAAAAATACCATCGCGCACAAAAGTTTTAAATTACGAAATGGTTTTACATAGAGAAGTGAGAAAAATTATTTATGACGTATACTGTTTTATGAAGAGTGAAGCTGATAATAATGTAGTTAATAATTTAAAACAATGTATGAAACGGACCGCAGAGGCAACAAAATGTTCCGAGTCGACAGTGAGACGAATAGTAAAGGGTTCAAAAGATTCGGAAAATCTTACTGTTTTCCGAACTCCCGGCAAAAATAAAAGAAAAAAAACAAAACCAATAACAGACATTGACAGCTTTGACCAGGGTGTTATAAAAAGAATGATCCATAATTTTCACGTTACTGAAAAAGAATTGCCTACCATAGGCAAGTTGCAAAGGAAGTTACAGGATGACATACATTTCCAAGGATCTGCAGCAAGTCTCAGGCGAGTATTGAAAAACTTGGGTTTTAAATGGAAAAAAACGGAAACCAATAGAAAAATCTTAATTGAGCAGTCACAAATTCGATTTCAAAGAATTGAATATCTGAGAAAGATTAAAAAATATAGAGAGGAAGTAAGACCTATCATTTACACTGACGAATCATACGTCGATAGTTCCCATGCGTCTCACCATGCTTGGACAGACGGTTCCACCAAGGGCATTAAAAAACCTGTATCTAAAGGTAGCCGCTTAGCCATAGTGCATGCGGGTGGCGATGCAGGTTTTGTGCCGAATGCTTTACTGACGTTTAAAGCCGGTACAAAAAGCGGCGACTACCATGACAATATGAATTCTGAAAATTACGAGCGGTGGCTCCGTACTCAACTGATACCAAATTTACCGCCTAATTCAGTCGTGGTAGTCGATAATGCATCGTACCACAATAAACAACTCGATGCTGCACCAACGTCCAATTCAAAGAAAGCAGACATGCAAACCTGGTTTCGTGAAAAAGGTATTGAATTTGAAGAGACCATGCTTAAGCCGGAGTTGTACAACTTAATAAAAAAATATTTAATATCGATGCTATTTTGAACGAAGCAGGACATTCTGTACTTCGTTTGCCCCCATATCACCCGGACCTGAATCCTATTGAAATGGCCTGGTCCCAAATAAAAAGTTATGTTGCCTGTAAAAATGTAACTTGGAACCTGACACGTATAACTGAGTTGATTCATGAAAAAGTAAATTTAATGGGAGCAACAGAATGGGGGAAGCTATGCACGAAGGTAAAAGAAATAGAGGCTGATTACTGTAAAAGCGATCATGTGGTGGACATGATGACAGAAACATTTGCTATCCACATAGGGGATCATGATTCCGACTCAGATGAGGATGGAAGCTCGAGTGACGACAGCGACGACGATGAAATGGCCACTTCTAGCACCAACACCGCGTCCTCATCTGGTTTTCACGTCACGCATGATGACTTAATGGAAGGAGTTTCAACATTACTTTAATTTTATTTCGATTAAACATTCTATAATACATAATTCAAACATGTTTTTAATTCATTTTATTGATATTTTATCTAATATATTTTTCAATGTTATAACTAATAAGAATAACAAATATATAGGTACGAAGCCACGACCCGCGAGCGAAAGCCTAGTTAAAAAATAAATTAATAGGCACATAACTTTCGTGCGAGACTGTACCCATGCGCAAACACACTCCCACCACTTTCTTCCAGCGTTCTTTTTACGTGACGCGTGCTATAAGTGATGTTTGAAAAAAAAATCCCGCTGGGTTTCTTGCTGGTTCTTCCCAGGACAGAGGTATTTTGCGAACCAGTGGTAAATAAAATAATGATTTTCAATAAGTATTATGTAATAATCAATATTGAATAAAAATTATTCTATTCTATGACTGGATTTTTATGTTATAGAAATACTTCTGGCTTTGCAATCTGTAAAAAATAACCCCTGGGAATATCGCCACCATGCTGGTTCTATAAAAACTCATTTAAAATTGTATAAACAAAATTGTTAAGTGAAATTATGTTTAAAAAAAAGTCCCGCTGGGTTTCTTGCTGGTTCTTCCCAGGACAGAGGTATTTTCCGAACCAGTGGTAAATAAAAAAATGACTTTCAATAAGAATTATGTAATAATCAATGTTACGGCCTGCAACTACCTATCCCAGGAGTAGGATCTTCCGCGGCCCATTAACGGAAGAACCTACAAGCAGGTACAGGTCGGGCGTCCTAAAGCCAAGGGTTAAAAGTTTCTAATTACAATAAACGATCGGGGGGGGGGGGGGGGGCATTGTATTCTATTGAACAGAGCTTACTTACCTCTATCCAAGGCGACTGGTCCCTCAGGATTCGGTCAGGTCGCGTGTGGATGTATAGTGCTAGGAAAGTAAGGGTCAGTGATGTGTATCTGGGTGTGGCTGGTAGTGTTATTGACCTTATTAGACCGTTACCATCTGCAGCAGTTCGGACCTCAGCACCTCTCCACCTCACGTCACTTTCTTCTTTAGTCACGATGAAGGCCCAGTAACTCTGTCGTACAATTAACTACCCTACAGAAGCCACTAACTCTCGTTTGTTATAACGCCTGACTCGCGAAATGAACACAGAACGTACGGATCAAAGGTCACAGTTATTTCTAGAATATCAAATACCGCACTAGTAACTAATACAGCCGAATCCACTTATACAGATTCTGAATTAGACACTAAGTCCCGGGTGAAGCTAACAAAACAGGAATGCGCGTTACGTATGGTAAACCGTATATTTCCTAGATGCGCGTGTCGTATTCCGCTTCCGACTTCCCGACAAAAGAAAGCGTGCTATCTCTCGCCGCGATGAATCTGGACTCTCAATCCCTCCAGCGCGCTTCCGACACCCACCGCCCAAACACGCTCGGACGAACTTCACCCCGCATCTCGCCGAGCCGAGTGCCACCTAACGTCAATGCTTGACATTAGCGCTTTTGCGCGAACAAACCCCCGTCCCGGACATAAGGCTTTAAGTCCGCGAGCAAACCGGTCAGCGGGACAGGGTCGCGACGGCAAGTTGCAAGACCGAATCTACAACCAAACTAGGCCACCTTACGCACCCCATCAGATCTTGCCACCCTAACCAACGCCTCAAAATTACAGCCCCAACGGGGGCTAGCCGGAGGGTTGAACTGGATGCCCTTCCTGGACATCGCAGCACATAAATAAGTCCTACTCCTAGACAGAAGTCTGACGACCTCCTTCAAACACCTATCTGCGCTCCTATGATTAGTTCCGCAATTCGACCGGATAAGGTCTGCAAACAGCGACGCGACACGAAGCGGCCCAGAGGGACCTCCTAAGCTTCAGTGCAGAGAGCACCCCCAAATGCCCCATGAACGTCGTCTGTGGAGAGCCGAACGAAACGCACAGATAGTCCCTAGTATGAATTTTCAAACAAGTAGGCATAACCAAGCCATACACCATATAATCATTTACCAAACGGTGCGACAGCTGATTTCCATCTGATAATATACAAACCAGATAGCCCTTTAGGCAGGTAGTCCTATGCTCATATTTCAACTAATTTTTCAGAAGCATCAATGTGCAACTACAGAATTAATTAAGACAAAGTAATCACTGATGCACATAGGTTAACTTGACAAAGTAAACAAAACAATAAACGTAAGAGACAGCCCTATTTCTCATTTCAAATAAATATCTTAGACAGTGCCAACAAAATCTAAAAAAGAATTGACTCTTATTCCCTTCGGCACAAACAGGGTTATCTAATTTCAACCTTCCTTATCACAAAGCAAAATGATTAAACACTATCACAAATAATATACATAATTTTCAAAATAGCGTGTCATTCAAATTTCAATTACAAAGCATACTCACAAGCATTAAAAAAGGGCACACAATTTAATCTCAATTTTCCGTGCAACAACAAACGCAGTGATCAAATGTATTTACAAAACATATGCAGCAGCGTTTAAAGGAGTATTTTAAATTCAATTCTTTTAATCACAACCGCTACAATATGAATTTCGCGGAAAACCCAAAAGCATTTTTAATTTTAATTTAAAGAATTTTTAACTAAGTGCTCGACCAAACCAAATCTAATACTCCTTGAGAGCGTGATTCAACGCTCCAGGGGGCCCTAATTTTCCCACCACCAAGTGGAGGCCACACCGCGTGAACCCGAGACTAATAGAGTGCAACCGCTAACAGTCGCCACTCGGGTTGTACGCCTTCACTGAGGCCGTCGGCAACAGAACAGCTTGACAAGTGGCCTGTTGACAGCTTAAGGCTCAGTAGAGGCGGCCGTGGTAGGAGTTAAGGCGGCAGCTAGCTAGGGCCGCCTCCATCAAATGGGGTACAGTGGTACACCAGTCGCGGCCACTCAGCTAACGGGAGTGAGAAGGGTCCAGCGGACTGATGAGTGGCCGTGAAGTTCCTCTCCGCACGCTGACGGGGGGTGATAACACCCCCGCCCCTGGGGGAATTACCCCCCGACTGGTCGGGGGAGGGACCCCTTTCAACCCTAGAGGCCTGTTGGCTAGCCGGCGGGCGCCGAGCGTCGCCCGTCAGAGGGCGTGGCGGAGCGCCCCCACCCGTGGGGGTCGAAGGCCTGGCAGCGCCCCGAGAGGAGACGCCGTTCGCACCCAGGCACAGTACGGTATGGTGATTGCCCTGGCAATGCAGAAAGGGCCGCCAATGCGGACAGTCTCGCTGGAGGTGCCCTTCCACACATGAGCAGCACCAGCGGCACTCCTTGGCGATAGTTCGCCTCGTGGGAATCGGCTTACCTAATAATTTTGGACAAGACGTTACCCGGTGATCAAATGCTCGACAATAGGAGCAGGGGGGGGGGGTGTTGACGACGACTTGCCCGGCGGATTCCACCTCTCACTGGGCACGGCTCGTAAGTCGTCAACGGTGCCCGCCGCGTTCTCAGTCTGCCGGCACTGCTCCTCCAAAAACCGCAGCAGGTCATAGAAGGGCGGAATATAGGAGGACTCGTCCCCGCCGTACCTCTCCTCAAAAAGTATTCTAAGGTCGAGAGGTAGGCGGGACAGCACGATGGGGAGCAACAAAAAGGCCCAGTCGCCCACTGGTAAATCCAGCCGCCTCAACGTATTACAGGCCCCCAAGACTGGATCCAACAGGTCCGGACGTAGTCTGGCTCGGCCACTAAGCAGCGGGAGGCTTAGAAGCTGCTTAACATGTTCGTCTGCAATTCGCCGGACGTAGGCGTATCTTCTGGCTAGGAGGTCCCGAGCAGTCTGGTCTACGTCGTCCGACAAGCTCAAATGGCTGACAACGCCCAGGGCCTCCCCCTCCAGTGAGGCCAGGAGGTACGCCATCTTCTGGCTCGGGGTCAAGTCACTCCGGGCGTCCACTAGGCCGTCGAAAAGACCAACGAAGGTCAGCCATTCGGAAAGGACCCCGGAGAACCTTGGCAAGTCCAGAGTTGGGAGTCGTCCCAACAGCTCCGGCTGAGGCTGCTTCCGAAAGGACTCGGGCAGGCCACTCGTCCGAGCTTCACGCGCCTCCTCGGCATACCTGCCTTCAGCCTCGATCAACTCGTCCGTGAGCGAAAAGAACTGCTCGTAGTCTGCGAAGCAGGAGTCCAGGACTCCCTTTTCCACATCCGAATCCTCGAGCTCAGCGTAAGCCTCCTCCACTGCAGCCGACCTGCTCGAACCGCTTCATCAAGTTATGGACCCTATCCGATCGACCTATAAAAGCATGGGCGCTGGTGGCCCAGCGTAACTCAGTCCGCAGGCAACGGATTAGCATCTTGGGCGAGGACATCACTACTAAATATTATAATAAATTACGACTATTAAATATTAAATTTATTTATTTATTACTATTTTATTATTTATTAAATATTAAATTACGACGCGGCTCGAGCACAATTACAAAAATAACAAATACAAAAAAAATTAACAGCTAACAAATGCAGTTCCTATCAAATCGAGTTGAATAGAAATTACACAAATAAGAACCGCTACTTATCAAATCAAATGCAAGTTAGTACAAAAGAAAAGACAAATCAAATTAACAATAACAAATACTAGTGCGATCAAATCAAGTTAAATCCAAATTACGTAAATACAAATTACTACTCTTCAGTTCAAATACAAATTACAATACGAAAGATACATAAAAGAAGATACACATCAACAAAAAATGCCTTGCTCGGAAATCGACCCTTCGATAAGTAATCCACTACAACTATCCGACAACGATAATTAACAGATTACGCAAAAATAACCATCTACCTACATGACGCAAACTCCCGCTTGCGCGCTTAACGGGCGCGGCTTTTCAAATTTACCCGCTAACAACAAAACAAGCCAACAAAGAAAGGAATTTTATTATTACGTATACAGGGTATTTTTGGAACGCTCCCGAAAACTAAGACAGGCGACAGCACCAAGTATACCTTTGATCACGGGTCACAAATAAATTTGATCCTGATGAAAAAAAAATCATATTTTTACAACGTTTTATTAGTTTTATTCACGCGCCATCATGTTAGTACAGCGAAATGAAACGATAATTTCATAAAAAAAATCATGAAAATACTGAAACATAAAACCAGCAGTGAAAACTGAATTGATATCACCTGACTAATGGAGGTTAATGTACGCGCGAACGGTGAAAAAAGAACGCTGGCCTTGAACTTGGCCACTGAGCGATTTATCACATATTGGTACGAAGGGGGCGCGACGGGGGAACAATCCGCCAGTATAACTGTGCCTGCATGCTATTGGTTCCCGCGCTTTGTTCGCTCCAAAAATACAGTCGCATACACAGCTTACTTTGCGACTCGCGCGATGTTTTAAAAAGGAAGGAAAGAAAAATTATTTATATCTATTGTTTTATGACTAAACTAGTGAACGAAAAGGTAAATATGATAGGAGAAGGTGAATGGGGAAAATTGTGCAGTAAATTTAAGTGTTGAGGAAGAATACCGAAAAAATTACCATGTGATCGACCTGAGGACGGAAGCTCAAGCGAAGATGAAAGTGATGATGAAGTAGCATCCAGTAACACCAACACACCATCAACATCTGGCTTCCATGTAACCCAAGAGGACATAATGGACGGCGTGTCACACTTAGCTTAAGTTTTCTTCTTACAAACTTAAAAATATTTAAAAATAACAAATAATGCTCAAGTAAACATTATCCATTTTTAATTCCAACCTCTTCCAAAGTTCTAAGTAGCTAGTAAAACGCCTAGTATGATTCTACAATAAAACAATTAAATACTATAATATTATAAAACAATAGCCCAATACCATGTAGTACTTTAGAACGCGACTGTACCCACACTCCCTTCGCTACCGACCTATATCTAGCTCGGTCAATGTTACGGTCATAAAAAAAAGGGCGCATCTGACAATTTTTGAATAAATGAGTTAAATATACCATTCGTCTCATGATAAGAAGGCGCATCTACTATTTTTTTTAATATTCACAAATATCAATATTTTAGAAATTATCGTAAGAATTTTAGACGTAACTGTTGATCACAGATGACATTTTTTTAGTAGAAAAGACTTATACAAATTCAACATAAAAGAAAAGACTTATTTAACCAGTTGCTACGTCATCTTTAACAATATTTGCATCGATTACTTAAATTTCAATTATTCTTGTCTTATTATTCTATATCTTATTATTAAGAGCTGGTGTTTTACATGTGGTCCTATATAAATTTGTTCGAGGTCAGACCAATAGTTTTTGAGTTATCCTTAATTATTTATATTAAAGTCGGTTGTACAAAATTTTTTATTTTTAATTATTATCGTAGTAAGTCTCGTATGATATCCCCTTTAAAATCATTACTCAAGAGTTGAGGGTTGTTATTTTTTGTGTCTCACTACCAATGGTTCTCTAATATTTACTAAGAAAAAAGTAATAAATTACTATTAGCGTCCTTTCAAATTCAAATGACCTTTCCAAAATATGTAAAAATGTTAAATGAATGGCAGTTTTTTTTTATTTATTAGGTTGGAAAGACGCAAATAGTTATATGCGTCTTTCCTTCGATGTTTTTTTGTTGCTAGATGTATTTTTTAAGCTAAGATGAAAAGGAAAATTCTTTTTATTTAAATAAATAAACAAATTATCAAAAAAATAAGTTCGTTCTTAAAATCTTCATGTCTCTACGTATATATTTCAATTTTCATATAGAAACCTTTTAATATACTATAGACACAGGGTCTGAAAGAAAAATTCATCAATTTATTTTTTATTTCCATTTTACGTTTTTGTTAGTTGCGCCCTTCTTTATTATGACGCATGAGAATGTAACCCGGCCGGCTCGTATCGCCTCACGCTGTGACGCAGTAGGTTTCCGTTTTGTCGTGTTAATTAATTGAAGTTTTTGAAACAGTTCCGTGTTGATTTTGTACACGCGTGCACGAGCGTTTTGTTTATTAAATTGTTATAACGTGTTGGTATTATTCTTATTACGTTTTTTGTTTTAATAATGCTTAACGCGTACGTTTATAGTGATTGTGAATACGACAACATGTTATGTATCCGAACCTAGGTACACGAAGTATCGCTAAATAAATTGTTAAGACGTCGGGATGGAACAAGTGTGTCATACTGTGCAGTGCACAAAGTGTTGAAGCGTAACCGAATGCTTGGCCACCTCGCTCACCAGATCTGACCCCGTTAGACTTTCTTCTTTCTGCGGGGTATGTGAAAGAAAGGGTTTTTAATCGTGAGTGTGATAGTGCTGACGAAACTACAAAAGGATCGTGGATGTTTTCGACAAACTACGTACGGACTGTGTCGAAGACCACACGATGATGCCCCGCCTCCATGAGTCTGCCTTGAAATGAATGAAGCACAATTTGAGCCGCATCTCATAAGACCACGGAGGATTTAGAGCGGTAAGCTGTTTCATAACAATTTTTTTTTAAATAACTTAGTACTGAATAAATCTGAATACATACATAACTGAATACATGAGAATAATAAACATACCTACACGATGAATAAAAACGCATGACTCTAACCTTGGTTACATTTCATTTAAATGTTTTTTCATTAGCGGGAAATCGAACCAGTTATTTGGGTTATTTAACCTGTAAATTCGGATTAAAATGGCTACGTGGAGACAAGTACAGTGGCAAAATAGTAGGTTAAGTAGATAAGTTAGGTATTTAGACAAGTGTTGTAAATTATTAGGTATTGTGGTATGGCCCGCTAGTTGCGGACCGCGCGAATTTGCGTTCGCGCGTTCATTGACCTTTAATCAGCTGATATGAATTGAGTTATTCCACTGCTGGTTTTATGTTTCAGTATTTTCATGATTTTTTTTATGAAATTATCGTTTCATTTAGCTGTACTAACATGATGGCGCGTGAATAAAATTTATAAAACGTTGTAAAAAGATGTTTTTTTTTCATCAGGATCGGATTTATTTGTGACCCATGATCAAAGGTATACTTGGTGCTATCGCCTGTCTTAGTTTTCGGTAGCGTTCCAAAAATACCCTGTATAATAAAAATATATTTTTACGTATTACGGACGGGCGTGATTGTAGACACAAAATTAAACCAATCAACCCAACGCTCCCTGCCATCAAAATTGTTTAATTTTTATCAAACACTATGGTCGGGATCGACCGGGAATCGATCCCGGAACCACGCTCTGCTACCAAATGTTACGGCCTGCAACTACCTATCCCAGGAGTAGGATCTTCCGCGGCCCATTAACGGAAGAACCTACAAGCAGGTACAGGTCAGGCGTTCTAACGCCAAGGGTTAAAGTTTCTAATTACAATAAACGATCGGGGGGGGGGGGGGGGGGGGGGGTGGAGCGTTGTATTCTGTTGAACAGAGCTTACTTACCTCTATCCAAGGCGACTGGTCCCTCAGGATTCGGTCAGGTCGCGTGTGGATGTATAGTGCTAGGAAAGTAACGGTCAGTGATGTGTATCTGGGTGTGGCTGGTAGTGTTATTGACCTTATTAGACCGTTACCATCTGCAGCAGTTCGGACCTCAGCACCTCTCCACCTCACGTCACTTTCTTCTTTAGTCACGATGAAAGTCCAGTAACTCTGTCGTACGATTAACTACCCTACAGAAGCCACTAACTCTCGTTTGTTATAACGCCTGACTCGCGAAATGAACACAGAACGTACGGATCAAAGGTCACAGTTATCTCTAGAATATCAAATACCGCACTAGTAACTAATACAGTCGAATCCACTTATACAGATTCTGAATTAGACACTAAGTCCCGGGTGAAGCTAACAACATAGGAATGCGCGTTACGTATGGTAAACCGTATATTTCCTAGATGCGCGTGTCGTATTCCGCTTCCGACTTCCCGACAAAAGAACGCGTGCTATCTCTCGCCGCGATGAATCTGGACTCTCAATCCCTCCAGCGCGCTTCCGACACCCACCGCCCAAACACGCTCAGACGAACTTCACCCCGCATCTCGCCGAGCCGAGTGTCACCTAACGTCGATGCTTGACATTAGCGCTTTTGCGCGAACAATCAATATTAAATAAAAAATTATTCTATTCTATTCTAATGCTAATGCTGGAGAGCCATTCTAATCTCGCTCAGGTGCCCCGGAAACGATGCTGCCACACTCGGTCTTCAGCTTTGACAGTTAGCTCTTTCTGGCAGACAGATCTCTGGCAAAGACTTTGGAGCCTTGGTTCCGCTCGATCGCTTCTTCAATACGAGCTGTATTGAAGTTGCGTAAGTACCGCCGCATGCATTTGGAGATGTCTGTTCAGTTGCCTATATGCTGTTAAATCTTTTGAAGAATGAAGCTTCATCTCCCGTCTAACAGTCATGAGATTATGAGTGTGATCGAAGAGTTTTTGTGTTCTTCTGCGGCGGGTCTTGCAGAACTTAGCTCCGACCGCATGGACAGTTTCCACGAGCTTGTCATTCATATCTTCCACTTCATTGCAGTCTTCTAGGCACTGAAAACTGTATCGTAACTCGAGCTGAAAGGTTTCAGGTCCTTGGAACAGAGCACGAGGGAGAGGGAGCGTTGACTACATTAGACGAGACCTGTCCAACTTAATGTTTAGGTTCAGTGTGCCTCTAACCATTCGGTGATCGATTCACCGAATCGATCACCGAATCATATCACTATAGGCACCGAATAACACATCGGTAGCCTATAAGTTGCCCTGAGTTAATAACTACCGACATACAAAATTTCAGGAAAATCGGTCCAGTAGTTTTTTTGCCTGAATCTTGAATATACGTCTGTATATTCAAATATGTCTGTCTAGACAGACAGAAAAAAAATTCTAAAAACCACTTATTTGACTTCAGTACCCTTTATTTAATCCCCTGGACTTTTTTTTTCAAGAATATATTAGAATTACAGACGGATATTATGTACGTTTAGTGATACGATAATATTGTACAATTGTTTGTTATCCCGAATGAAGAGAAAAAAAAAGCATTAAATACTGTTCAGAAGATCATTATCTCAAAAGTGTTTAGTTTATAAATTATATATTGTTTGCTGTAACAATATTACCCATGGTCACAAAACGCTAATATGAAACGGATATTTATACAAAATAACTATTAATAGGGGTCAATGTTGTTCATGCTCTGTGCATATCATCTATATGCAAAAACATCAATATCCTAATTGGTTTCAACAGGCTGACCATACAATAAAAGCAATTCTAGAAAAACAATACAGGTACCAATACGAGCTAAATAAAAAGACTGGACTTAAAAGGCAGAAATGGATGAGCTGACAGAGATGATACAATTGCAATTTTTGATTTGCGAAGAATTTTGAATATACCAAAATTTTGTTTATCCTATGATGTTCGAAACTGAGCACTGAAAGAGAGGGCAAACTCATGCATCTGTAAAAAAAAAAGAAACATCTAAACAAATCTAAAACACAATTTTGAATTTTTTTACCAGTGAAAAATATCATTTGATTTGTGCTCAGATGATGGTGCAATCTGATGTGATCTGGTGGGAGGTAAAACGCGATAGAGAAAAATTAAACAGGAGAGGGTAAGCAGCATCTTCCTGATAACAAGTGATAATAATAAAAGAACTGTAGTTTGCAGTCGCAGAATATTAATACATGGTTAGGGAAAACTAAGGCAGATTTGGATTTAGTAATTAAGAAGTATTTGGGTAGAAATTATAGTTTATATAACATTTGTACAAAATTTTCTAAAACATTTACCAAAGAAATATTAGACATAAAGCATACTTATAATTTAATTTTTTTAGATAGAAACATGTACGTTACACAGAGCGAGGTGTCTTTTCGGTTTAAGAAAGTGAAATCATGTGACATAGAAAAAGTAATTGATAAATTGCACCATAAGACAGCACCAGGTTTGGACGGGATTAGGATGAAAGATTTAAAGTTAGTAAAGAAAAAAATAAGTCCAATACTGGCCCATTTTGTTAGTATTTTTTTTTATAAAATAAGGGTAACAAACGACCACACAGTCCACCTGATAGTAAGTGGTTGCTGTGACCCATAGACATCTACATTTATCCTCAATAAAGAATCAAAATGCAGATGCGTCGTTACCCGTGAGGACTAAGATGGAATGCCTCTTTTCCAGTAAAATGGGTCTCCGGTTCTCTATACTCACCATACGATACACAGCAGTATCAAGCTGCCATATTACGCTGGTATTATGTCAGAGCGTGGTCCTTCCCCGGTCGAGCCGACCCGTTCGTGCTACAACTATTGTTCACGCCCAAACGCTGGTTTCGGGATTTGACGCCGGAAGGCGCTCGGCTCGGTGCCATACAGGTTGTGACGTTCGAGCGAGCAGAGTGGCTTTGGTAGAGGGAAAGTTAGTTGCTTGAACGCATTGCGGTCGATTGCACGTCATGAAGTCGCTCGGGATAACCTCCATTTTTTAGGGTCGGTTTTGTTAGAAAATGGTGCAACGACGAGGAATTGTAGTCTAGAATTAGACGCCGGGTTGACAAATTGTTAGGAAGTTAACATTGATTGCGATCAACGTCTGAATTTGTGTGTGGTGCGTGCCTAATTTACCGCGAATTTGGTTATTCTAATTTGATAGCGTATATAAGTGCATTTGACAATATTAATTTGCTCGTGCGGCATTTGATATAGTTCGGATACATTTTCGATTGTCGGTTGAACGCTGAAATTTGTGACACTATAGAGAAAGTCGTGTTAGGTTCTAGAAATAATTGTTGCCACGCGAAACGGAAGTGACCTTTGATCCGAACATTCGGTATTCGTGTTGTGTGTTACGCTTTATAATAAACGGGAGTTAGTTGCGTCTGGAAGTTAGATAATTGTACGATAAACTTAATAGACTGACATCGTGAAGAAGAAAGAAAGTGACTGTGGGTGACGCCGCTGGAGATTACCACAATTTGGAGCGGTGCCGAAGTCCGGGCTGCTGCCGACTTCAACGGTCCAGTCAGGTCTATCACAACCCACACCACAAAAACACCACTACACGCAACACATACACACCTCCGGCCTGACCGAGCCCTGAGACAGTCGTCGCCTCAGATACAGGTAAGTACTCTCTATTCGACTAGCCTTCCCCTTAAAGTGTAATAGGGTAGAACATTTCCACCAGGTCATTCAGCCCCGTCCTTAGTTGTTCGTCGAGTCTACAGCTATGGGCCCCTGTGTGATCGACCTTTTTCGGGACAGCTAGGGGCGTGTACAACTATACTACTAATATAGCTGCAGCATGGCTCTACCACGTACATGTATGTGCTTGTCAAAAGGTGTTTGTCCTGATGTATTAAAGAAATTAATTGTTCGTCCCATATTTAAACACGGAAGTCATTTAGATTTCAGTAATTACCGGCCAATTGCCATTTTATCATCTGTCAATAAGATTGTTGCAAAGGTGGTTGTTGGCCAAATAACCGACTTTTTGGAACAGCATAGTATATTATCAGAGGCACAACAAGGATTTAGGAAAAATCGTAGAACAACTTCCGCACTTACACTATTTTCAGATACAGTTAATGAATATTTAAATGATGGAAAACAGGTGATGGTTTTGTTTATTGATTATAAAAAAGCCTTTGACACTTTGGACCATAATATATTATTGCAAGCAATGGAGTAGTGTGGAATCAGGGGCCCTATGAATAACTTTTTTCGTAGCTATCTATCTAATAGGACGCTTCGTACTGTAGTGGACGGTGTTGTGGGAGAGGAGGCCAGTGTTAACTTGGGTGTACCGACTGGTTCTGTTTATGGTCTTGTGGGTTATATTATGCATGTAAGTAATGTATATAATGTAATAAAAATTGTCAAGTGTATATGTATGCGGATGACATATGCTTGCTATTTACCTCTAAAGAAACAAAAGAATTGCAAAATAATATACGAAGTGACTTTGAGAATATAACAAAGTGGGCCCATGATAATGGCATAATTCTTAATTTTAATAAAACAAAATGCATGCATATACACTCTCCACATAATGCTGCAGCGAAAAACACCACATTAAATGAGATGGCTTTTGTGAGTTTCTTGCTGGTTCTTCCCAAGACAGAGGGTTTGTTTTTCGAACCAGTGGTAAAGTAAAAAATAACTTTCAATAAGAATTACACATGTAATGTATATTGAATAAAAAAATATTCTATTCTATTCTATTTACAGTTTGGCGAAGTTATAAAATAATGTAATGTTTTTGTAAATTTTAATAAATAAAAAAGAAGGTTCGTTACGGTCATGTATATCGTAGAGTTCCATGGCAGGGAACTAATAGATGGATAGTGAATTATGACCATTTTTGTAAGGACACGGTTTTTTTTTTATAGGAGAGGGGGCAAACGAGCATGCGGCTCACCTGATGGTAAGTGACTACCGCCGCCCATGAACAACTGCAACACCAGGGGAATCGCAGATGCGTTGCCGGTCTTTTAAAAAGGAGTAGGCTCTTTTCTTGAAGGTCCCTAAGTCGTATCGGTCCGGAAAAATCGCTGGTGGTAATCGATTCCACAAGGAAGTTGTGCGAGGAAGAAAACTTCTTCTAAATGGCACAGTGGTGAACCGCCAATTATCCAGATGGTATGGATGGTATCGCGAGTTATGTCGCGATGTGCGATGGTGAAATTGGGCGGCTGGAATTAGTCCGAACAATTCCTCAGAGCACTCCACGTGATAGAAGCGATAAAATACGCAAAGAGATGCAACATCTCTACGCAGTGCCAATGAGTCAAGCCGATCGGAAAGAACTCGGTCGTCGACGATTCGAACCGCTCTGCGCTGGATACGGTCAAGTGGAAGGAGTTGGCACTGGGGAGCCCCTGCCCAGAGATGGGAACAGTATTCCATGTGAGGCCGAACCTGCGCCTTGTAAAGTTGCAAGCGGTGTGCCGGCATGAAATACTGTCCCGCTCTACTGAGCACGCAAAGCTTTTTAGAGACCAATTTGACCTTCTCTTCCAAGTGACCACGAAACTGCATGTCACTCGATATGTTGACACCAAGGATCCCCATACTGGCCGAGGCAACAAGGGGAGTGCCCTGAAACTGAGGAGATACGACAAAGGGGTTCTTTTTAGCGGTAAACGAGCAAACTTGTGTCTTCTGGGGATTGAACTGGACTAGATTTAGTCGACCCCAGTCTGAGACTTTGTTCAACAAAGTCTCGACTTCAGACACAAGTTTGTTCCGATACTCGGCGACGTTTTCCCGAGAAATATTGGCACGGCCGGTGTATAAAGCATCACCAGTGCTGTCGTCCGCATAGCAATGAATGTTACTGGTTTGCAACATATCATGATATGCAGAAGAAACAGCGTTGGTGATAGCACGCAGCCTTGTGGAACACCAGCGTTAATGTACTTGTAATCGGAGCATGCACCGTCTACTACGATCTTGATGCTCCGATCTGCAAGAAAACTGGTGATCCAATTGCACAATTTCTCGGGAAGCCCATAGGAAGGGAGTTTCGAAAGAAGCGCTTTGTGCCAAACCCGATCGAAGGCCTTCGCTATGTCCAAACTAACGGCCAACGCCTCCCCTTTGGACTCTACTACCTCCGCCCATCTATGAGTTAGGTAACCTAAAAGATCACCAGCTGAGCGACCTCGACGGAAACCGTACTGGCGGTCACTAATCAGCTGGTGATCCTCAAGGTACCGCATGAGCTGGCTGTTAATATTGGTTTAAATTACTTTGGAGAACAAGGAGGTGATAGCAATAGGCCTGAAGTTGGATGGATCTGAGCGGTCGCCTTTTTAGGGATCGGGTGCACCAAAGCTGTCTTCCATGAGTTCGGGACTACGCCAATAGAGTAGGAGTACCGGAAAAGACGCGTTAAAACCGGTGCCAACTCCGGAGCACACGTCTTCAGCACAATAGGTGGGACTCCATTAGGCCCACTCGACTTGTTGACGTCCAGGGAGAGGAGTGCTTTACTATGCGTGTTGGCGAACTTCACATGTCTTCGAAAATATTTTTTATTTCGTATTTCTCAGTGTGAAGGAAAGTATCGTGAGGAAACCTGCATTTCCTCACGATACTTTCCTTCACCGCCGAGCACGTGACAAGACACAAGAGGCTAATTCCGTGAACTTGTAACGTACTTACGGTAACAATAAGTACTTTTATCTTTAAGTATTTAGGCACTTTTGATATTTATTTTTGAGTTTTTACTCAAGTATGGCCTCTCAAAAAGCCAAAACATATTGCATAACATACGGGTGCTTAAATAACAATAGGAATGTCGACTTTTCATTGTTTACTGTTCCTAAGGATACCGAGAAGTAAAATATTATTATTTATAGGTAGATGTAGATAATTAGGTACCTAGTTACTGACGTCATAGTTACAGATTTATTATTTGATTAGCAGGCCGACCACATGTTCGACAAAATTGAAACAGACAAGTGACGGCTCTGTGGCGCAGTGGCTTAGCTATGAGTTGCAGTGCTAAGGGCCTCGGGTTCGAATCCCGTACGGAACAAGTATTTGTATGCCTACGTATACCCACCTCGCGGGGGCAGACGCATTATGTCGGACTCGCACCGACTAAAACCCTATGGTGTTCCACCTTCGCCGAATATTGGCAGGGCCATGGGAACGCTTTCACACACATCCGCGGCCCCACCGGCGCCGACCGCCCCAGCGACCCCACCACAGCTTAGCAGTTTTCGATTTTTTTCTCATACAATGGCAATAACAATGACCTTAAAAATTTCTGATGTAACACACATAAAACAATAAAGCCGAATTGAATATCTCCTCTTTTTTTAAGTCGGTTAAAAATGGTAAGTAGGTAAATTATCTGAAGTTTCAAAGACGTTCACGTTGTTATAATATTAATTTTTGCATAGTATAACCTGAACAACAATGTTCTTATTATCAGCAAATTACTAATATATTGCATAACACCTCGGTATATTCTTCTACCAACTAATTGGGATTCAATTTGTTTTCTCACAACTACTAAGGGCCCCTAAGGATAAATGTACACTCCACATGGCCCATCACGCAACGTCGAGTGATATATAACTATATTATGTAAAATATTAAATATATATACTAAAACCATAAACACACCCGCAAATAGTATTTGCTGTACTTAAGAGTTATTTCATAAAAAAAAAGTTTTGGGCCACCAGCAGAAAACTCCAATTTTAGCTTTGGCAATGAACGTGTTAAAGGCTGCAACGGTGACGATAAAGGACGAAGCGAAAGAAAAAAACATAAACTATCATTTATATAAAAAAAAAACATGAAGGTGTAGTCTGTTTCCACTAACTTCCCATTCGGTATTTATTTGAGGGTTCCATTTATTTGGTTCTTGAATCTGGGGGCACGGCAGTGCCCCCGCCGAGTCGAGCAAAAAAGCGGCACGGCCGTACCATCCTTTTCCCGAAGCAGTTCAGGCCATTTCCGAAACTATAACTTCGTTATGGATAAAACTAGAAGCCTGAATTTTTACTAACCAAGTAGGCATTCTATAAACTCAGTATATTCCAAATTTCATTAAATTTGAACCAGTAGTTTAAGAATAACTAGTCAAAGTTTCTTAATTTTGTCACTCACTGACTGACCGATCATCAAAACTCTAAGGCACTTCTAGCAGGCATAGAAACTTCAAATTTGGAATACAATTATTGTTTAATATATAAATCAAGGAAAAATTAAAATATTTTACAATTTCGGTCCAGTTTTCGAGATACACCAACTGCATAAATAACTTTGTAATCGCATATAAACATATAGTATTACAAAGTTACATTTGCAGTGAATGAATCAGTGTACCTATATATGTGTAATAGAATAATAGGTGTAGATAGCTACCTATATAGATATAACTATCTACAAAAAGAAATGAGATGCCATCAAAAACATAACTTGTAAAAAAGCCAAGTCTCGCAACTCAGTTCTTCTACTGTAAAAAGTTGTGATATCCATGTAATACCAAGTCGGTTAATTTGTTCAGTCCATAGATTGATACATAGATTGACTTGGCAATCGCACTAAACAATCTAATTTAATATAATATGTATTACTTGTGAGATATATTGTGTTTTCATGCGATTGCCGAGTCAATCTATGTATCAATTTATTTATTTATCAATCTATGGACTGAACAAATTAACCGACTTGGTATTACATGGATCTCACAACTTTTTACGGTAGAAGAACTGAGTTGCGAGACTTGGCTTTTTTACAAGTTATATTTTTGATGGCATTAGCTTTTTCAGAACAAACGCAGTTCCAATTAGCACATAAGGCACGTAAAGGTTTTTATACTCGTTCTATAATTATATAAGAAATTCACAAAAAATATATTTTATCTGGTAAACTTTTGTATTTATATAAAACACGTTTACATAATATTGTACATATTTTACCAGATAGTTCACGAAAAAGGTTTTTCACCAGTGTGTATTTTCATATGGCCTTGCAAACGAATTTTTGTAAAACATTTATATTCACAGATATTACACGAAAAAGGTTTCTCAGCGGTGTGTATTTTCATATGGGTTTGCAAACTACTTTTTATACTAAATCTAAAATTACAGATATTACACGTAAACGCTTTTTCACCGGTGTGTCTTTTCATATGTTTTTGCAATTGTATCTTTGTAATACATCTATAATCACAGATATTACACGAAAACGGTTTTTCACCGGTGTGTTTTTTCATATGTGTTTGCAATTGAATCTTTCTAATACAGCTATATTCACAGATATTACAAGAAAAAGGTTTTTCACCGGTGTGTCTTTTCATATGTGTTTGCAATTGAATCTTTCTAATACAGCTATATTCACAGATATTACAAGAAAAAGGTTTTTCACCGGTGTGTCTTTTCATATGTGTTTTCAAACTACTCTTTGCAATATATCTATATTCACAGAAATTACACGAAAAAGGTTTCTCACCGGTGTGTGTTTTCATATGTATTTGCAAATGTGTGTTTGTAATACATCTATGATCACAGATATTACACGAAAAGGGTTTTTCTCCAGTATGTATTTTCACATGTGTTTTCAAAGTACTCTTTGCAATACATCTAAATTCACAGAAATTACACGAAAAAGGTTTTTCACCAGTGTGTGTTTTCATATGTATTTGCAAATATGTCTTTGTAATACATCTCTGATCACAGATATTACACGAAAAGGGTTTTTCTCCAGTATGTTTTTTCATATGTGTTTGCAAACGACTTTTTGTAATACATCTATGTTTACAAATATTACACGAAAAAGGTTTTTCTCCGGTATGTATTTTCATATGTGTTTGCAAGGCAATTTTTCTAATACATTTATATTCACAATTATTACAACAGTACATTTGTTTAGCAGCGTGCGCTTTAAGATGTGCCAAAATGCGACGTTGTTGAGATGTTTTGAATTCGCATATATCACAATAAAATATTTCTGTTTGTTGTGGTACTGGAGTTTGTTCTACTTGTGTCCGCACTGCAGTGGTGTCCGAGTTGTTTTGCGTCTTATGACTGTTTGAAATGTGTTTGGCGAGAATGTTCTTTGTTGAAATTTTTTTAATACAACCATCATATTCAAAAATGTATTTAGTTGATGTCCCAGATGTTTTTCTATTAAGTATATTTACACCCTTTTGTTTCAAAATTTTCATTTTCATTGTCTTTGCAGGATGCTTTCCTTTTTTATTAATTGGTTGATTATCTTTTTTCATTTTAGGGTTTGATTCAATAGGAGGACCTTCAAAGTAGAGATTTTCTTCACGAACATCGTTTATGTTACAATCAGTAGAATTTGATTTAATCGTCTCCTCAGAAGTTTCTGAAAAATTATTTGTCGAAGTCAAACTTTTTACTTATTGTAAGTCATTGCATCTTTATTGCAAGACATCTTAAACGGTTTACAATGGGCGGAGTTTATGCCTTATGGCATTCTCTATCAGTTAACCCAGGGAGATATAGAGAAATTGTAATATTTTATAATATTTTACATAATTATACTTGTTGGCGACGCGTCTATCAAAACATTTCAATTTATTAGTTAACCGATTACGAATAGCTTCTAAAACAGCTTGTCGAGCAATAATAATCTTATAAGAAAACGCTTAGTTGAATCTTAAAGAAATGTCGAATTAATAATTTGAAAGTCTTGGGTTCGATTCCCAGGTCGGAATAGTTCGTCATTTTCTTAGTAATATTTTCTTAATAAATTCATAAAGGGAATTTTTAAGATATAAATTATGTTTCCGGGTTTAGTTCCCCGGTTGAGATTACCTTTCAAATAGTAGGGAAAATTTAAAGAAATATTAAAATAAAGTTAGAGACCAGGATTTGTTCCCCGGTCGAAATGATCACTTTGTGTATAAGTGGAATTAATGTAAATTAATTACATAAGCATTGTCTTATATAAGTTTGATACGTTTTGTATGAAAATAAAATGTTTATTATCAATGTTTAGCTTATAAAATGTTTCCTTTGTTTTGGTCTGATAACACGGTGACTGATAACAGCTTTGATGTCTGATAAGAGATTCTTATTGGAAGTCACCTTACCGTATCGTCGTATAAAAATTAGTTACTCATCTTGTGGTGATAGACCGCCGAGAAACGGGCTAAAATTGCCACCTATTTTACCGACAACAGAGAGTGGGGTAAAAGTTAGTTGTTCATTTAGTTGCAGATGACAACAGCACGCTAATTAGTAAAATCAAAGTTTGAATAAGTGGAAATTGAAATGTTTGTAAATTTCAGCAATTTATGTAAAAATTGACTTGTAAAATGATTCAGATTGACTGTATGAGCGAAATAAGCGAATTCTGAGTAATTTCCATTTAAAACTCCTATGAAATAGTAAAATATTGATAGTTTTGTATAAGAAATTTAAGTGTTTTAAATAGTAAAATATATAGGAAAAATGTAAATTAAACTATTGCATTAGTTAAGATATTTGTATTTTCAAATAAAGAACATTGTTCCAACCTTATGTTAGATATTTAAGAATTCTAACTTGGTGCATATGTTGTAAAATAGGCATATTTTGATGAATAAATAAAAGGTTTTTTGTGATATAAAAATGTAATGTATATCGTAGTATGGATATTTTTTTGTGTTATCTTTATAAATAAAATGTGTAAATGTATGTCTTATACAAATAAAGATATTGGGCAAACCGTGAGGGAGTGATAGTACAAATTTAATGTAATTGAGTTGTAAATCGCACAGAGGGCGCGGCTCTCTTTCGAGTATAGCTTTTTTGATACCCCGTTAGACTGATTTTCATGTAAATCGTTACCCACCTGTTGCACCCACCTCCTACCTCCCCTCACCACCAGTAGTGTTTGTGAATTTTGTACGCATTCGCCGGCTGACGAACTCCGCCAATCGTTGAGGATTTACTCCGAGAGGCCGAGACGTCGCTGGCCACTCCTGGAAAAGAAGAGGATAGCTGAGGACAGTGAAGGCTGACACCACTGCCAAGCCCTGCTTCGCAGTACTCAGCATCAGCGCTGAGTAATTCTTCTTGTGTAAGAAGAATACTTCAGTGTGCCGTACTTGTGTGAGGAAACGCCCAATCCACCAGAGCCTCACACACCCCTCCCTGCTCGCGGGCACCTCGCTGGGCCTCCCCCAGGGGTCTCACCCGGTGTGGTTGCACGCGCTGAGGGGAGTAAGGTGTGTGACAGCTCAAGGGCTGTGCACAACTACACCCAAGCCAAGATGTCGGATAAGGAAGAACCCCCCCCACCACCACCAAGAAGACCACCGAACAGGCGACCGGGAGTATTGGACAGGCCTCTAATGGAGCGGAACCTCTTCGCTCCAGAGAAATCCCGAATCATACCCCCGCTAAGCCAAATACCGAGGCGTATTGGCAGTCCACCGCTCACCAGCTCAGCGCCCGCCGCTAGCGGGACAGAGCGTGCAACCAACCCAGAAATGGCAATAACAGCTCGCCAGACTGCAAAAAGAAGGACACCCCCAGAAATGGGAATAGATGACACCCAGGATGAGAAGAGACATAAACAAGGCTCCCGCACTCCATTATCCGACTCATCATCAACCGAGTCTACCCCACCCTCACCAACACCAGAAAGGGAAATAGTCAACACCAGATTCAGCCAACCACCAGAATCTCCACCTCCAGTACGATCCCCGTCTGGCACAACAGACAAGGAACAAAAAAGGACACAGGACAGCGATGACCCCACTCAAGAAATGGATACTGAACCCATACCAGGACCGTCTACAGCGCCGGATTCGTACGCGCGCATAGCGGCCACACCGAGGTCAACGCAACCGACACCACCTACAATAAGACCAACACCACCTACAGAAGAGCCAACAATGGCGAAATATCCACCAATAATAGTGGAGTGCTTCCCAAACTGGACGAAGCACTTCAAAATCCTACAAGAAATTCTTGGGCACGCCCCAAATGCTTGTCCGTTTGGAAAAGGAGTTCGCTTCCGACCACAGTCAGAGCAAGAGTATAGAAGTATTCAAAAATACTTAATAGAAAAAAGCAAGGAGGACTCCACCTTAGTGTGGTTCTGCTACGCACCGCGGGAAGAGCAACCCACAAAGGTAGGGTTGAGAGGACTCCCGGCAGACACCGACCCCACTGAAATACAAGAAGCACTCATACAATTAGGCTTCCCTGTCACATACGTGAGGGCCATCCCACCCAAAAGGGAAAGGCCGGGATGCCTATTCCATATAAAGATGGACCACCTTTCTCCAGAGGAGCTCAACCGACTGTACGGAATAAATGAACTTCTGTACATGCCGGGAATCACCATTGAGGGCTGGCAGGGCAGAACCGGCCCTGCACAATGCCATAGATGCCAAGGTTTTGGACACGCGTCAGCAAATTGCCACCGCCCATTTAAATGTGTTCGCTGCGCGGGAAATCACCCCACATCGGAGTGCCAAACACCGCGCGATGCACAACCTAAGTGCGCAAACTGCACTAAGGCTCACACGGCTAGCGACCGACGGTGCCCGGTTATGCAAAGAATAGCCAGAAAAAGGGGCATTAACCTGCAACCACCCATGCCTCCACTACAAACAAGAGCACCCCAACCGGCAAGATCATCACAACAACAACCACCGCAGCAAGAGCGACAACAATCGCAACAACATCAACAAATGTCACAACAACAATACCAAGTGACGCCGCAACCACAGCAAGAGTACACCAGCACACCTGCACCGGCTCCGGCACCAACAACGTCCGTCGCCACAGGAGCAACACTAGTCCCTCCTGCAAACGGCCCGACGGAAAGAAACACACCCCTCAAAAAGAAAAAGAAAAAGAAGAAGAAGAAGACGGCAACTCAGGCACAAACAGCAAGAGAGCCGACCTCGCTTCCGCCTCTCACTTCCACCACTCAGCAGCAATCAAGGCAAATACTGCACCAACAACATCAACCCCGAGACCAACGTCAGAAAAGGACAGAAACAGCCACCACTACCACAACGCAAAATAACCACATACCAACCACAATTGAAGAAGCTCTCACAGAAGTGGTGGGAGTAGTTATAAGAATATTAGGAGATGTCCTCAAAGCGATGACCACAGGCTCAAACCCACTAACGGCGATCTTAGGCGCCCTAGCCCAACTATCAGCCATTAACAGAGGGCCAACAAGTTAGGATGATATATTGGAACCCCGGCGGCATCACTGGAAAGGTCGCCGAACTCCGAACGCTGGTCCAGCGGTACAACATCCAGATTGTACTGCTGGGAGAAACAAAGCTGCGCCCCTCCGCCCAACTGAAACTTCCTAACTTCTTCGTGTATCGACATGACGAGATGTCCCCCGAAGGTGTCGCATACAGAGGTACTGCGGCACTAGTCAGAAGAGACATCATACACGAAGAAGTGGAAACAGAAGCAAACTTCACATCCACGAGGACCAAAGGGATCAGGATGAAGGTGGGAACTAAAGAAATCAGGATTTTCGCTGCCTACAGACCTCCCGGCACCTCGTTCACCCCCCAGGATATAAGGAACATTTTCAATGCAAAAACACCTGCTATTATCGCTGGAGACCTCAATGCAAAACATCCTGCTTGGGGCTCCGCGATAATCACCCCTCCTGGGAGGAAGCTATACGAAGACGCTGAAGATTGGGGGTACGAGGTCCTAGGCCCAGAGGAACCCACTCACATCCCCGCCAATCCCGAACACCAGCCCGATGTCCTCGACATAGTGCTGTGCCATCAAATGCCGTACCCAATACGGCTAGAGGTGCTGTATGATCTGGACACACAGCACCTCCCCGTATTGTTCACCATCGACACAAGTGCAGACGCCGTAGTGCCCAGAGCCTTAAGGATGAAGACAAATTGGATCCAATTCCAAAAAGCACTGGAGGAACTCAAACTCGACGCCAACATCAACTCAAAAGAAAACGTAGAGACAGCGGCTCTACATCTAAACAAGACCATCCAAGACAAACTACAACTTTCTTCACACCCTGTCTCTACGGGGCGCCGAAGAGAGGAACTCCCACACAAAATACAAGTCCAATTATCTGAGAAGAGGAAACTGCGCAAGCTCTGGGCACGAACACGATGCCCACTCATCAAGAAGAAGCTGAATGCACTTACGGAAGAGCTGTCGGAAGCGGTGAGAGCGTTCAGGGGGGAAGCATGGGAGAGAAGAGTTGATGAAGCATCAGAATCACCCGCCTCCCTACACCTCCTGAACCGACAGCTCTCGAAAACACCAGCACCTGTCTGCCCACTAGTGGACAACACGGGCAAACGCATCTACGATGCCCACAGGAGGGCAGAGATGATGGCACAGCACTTAGAAACGCAATTTACACCAAATAGCGTAGCGGAGGGGTACACTGAATATGCAGAAGGCATATTAGACCGTGTACAGAAATACCTATCGAACCCGGCACTGCCCTTACGGGGCGACTACTTCATCTCGCCTGCGGAAGTGGGGCGCGCTATTACGCGTCTCCCCTCCCGTAAAGCGCCGGGATTCGACGGAATCACCACCATGGCAATTAAGCAGCTGCCCAGAAGAGGGATTGTGGAGCTCTCCAGACTTTTCAACGGCATTTTAAGAACTGGCCACTTCCCGAGTATCTGGAAAAGAGGAAAAATCATCGTGCTACCAAAGCCGGGGAAGGACAGGAGGCACCCGGCTAGCTACCGCCCTATAACGCTATTACCGCACATAGCAAAATTATTTGAAAAACTCATCCTGAAAAGACTCCTGCCACACATTGCTCTACGAGAAGAACAATTCGGCTTCCGTAGAGTGCACTCTACGACCTCACAACTGGCCCGCGTGCTGAACTACCTCGCGGTCGAATACAATCGCGACCGCATCACTGTGGGGGTCCTCCTAGACATGGAGAAGGCCTTCGACAGAGTGTGGCACGCAGGGCTAGTCTTCAAGCTAATAGAGCAAACCACCCTACCGACGATGCTTGTGCGGTTAATAGCGTCGTACTTGGAGGGGCGGAGCTTCTTCGTTAGCCTAGAAGAGGCAACTTCGGTAGCACGACCGATAGCAGCAGGAGTACCACAAGGCAGCTGCTTATCACCACATTTGTACGCGGTCTACACCAACGATATCCCCACTCTCCAAGACCAGCTGGAAGAGGGGGAAGAAGACGTCGTCCTTGCATTATACGCTGACGACAGCGCATACTTCACGTCATCTCGTCGGGTAGAATTAGCTGCAAAGAAGTTGCAGCGTCTACTAGACCTGCTACCTGAGTGGCTGGACAAATGGAGGATGGCGGTCAACGTCGGGAAAACCACCGCCTTCATGACCAGGCTGACAAGAACTCCACCAACCTTGCAACTCCGTGGGCAGGACGTAGGTTGGAAGAGAACCATCACCTACCTCGGATGCCATATAGATCGTTCGCTGCGCATGACCCCGCAAGTCAACTACGTCGTAAGACAGGCTAGAGCCGCGCAAGCGAAACTATACCCAGTTATGGCATCCAAATTACCACTGAACACCAAGATAGGTATCTACAAAACCTACGTCAGCTCGCGGCTGACCTACGCAGCACCAGCCTGGTACGCGTTGACCTCAGCCACTCAGCGCAAGAAGATACAGGCCCAGCAGAATCTTGCACTACGGGCGATCGTGGGAGCCGGCCGATACGTCAGAAACGACGTCATAGCACGAGACCTCAAAATTGAAACAATTCAAGAATTTGTGGCCCGTACGTCCTTCTGGTGTCGCCGGAGCGGTACATATTGAAGAATTAAGGCGTTGGGACCGGGACGACCTCGGAAGACCCGTAATCCCCGCCTGAACCTATTTGAAGAAAAGGAAGAGGTCGACGCCCTTGTGTGTTACTCCGTTGCGGGGTTCGCATACGTTGTTCCCGAACCCAACGTAGGTGTCTTGGGGGGTTGTGAAGTCCGCTGCTGAACGAGCCGTGACAAAGAACCCTGACCATTTTTCCCTGTCCTTTTCAATTGGTCCTTCGAGCCGGATTTAAGGAACCAGCTGTGAGCTGCTGGATACCATTCAAGTGGAACTTCGGAGCCGAGTGAAGATCAGCGACCGAAGAAAGCCGGAGGTTTGAGCTGAAGCAACAGGACCAAAGGCGAGAAGACCAGGCCAACGCAGTAGGCCCATCAGGGCTTATGCAGGACCGGACCTGGAGTACTGGTAGCTACCGGAAGAAAGAAAACCGGGATTGCGGCTAGGAGCGTGTGCTCGTATGGGGCACGTATCTATATTTTGAAGGCGCTCATCGTAGTCAAGCAGGGCTTGACATTTTTTCCTGTCGGGCAAGCGTGCTCGGCATTTTCCACTGGACGGCCATAGTTGGCATTTCCTGTCGGACGACCACGTCCGGCATTTCCTGTTGGGTCATCGGGCTCGGCATTTCCTGTTGGGTCATCGGGCTCGGCATTTCCTCTACGGGGATTGTGTTTTCATTTCCTGTAGCGCTCAAAGGCGTTTGGTGTTTTTTGTTACCAGGCGGGAGCGCTCACTGCTGCCAGGCAAGGGTGCGAGAAAGAAGAGGACGCACTCACTGTTGCCAGGCAAGGGTGGAAGAAAGAAGAAGAAGCATCCACCGCTGCTGCTGCCAGGCGAGGGTGCTCGTGTGGGCACCTGACTGCATCGCGGCCGGAGGAGGGCGCCTGGACGAGGCGTCACCGGCAACTGGGCGGCGAGCACAGCATACATCCTGACCCCCTAACGGTGCCAAGGGTCGGGCTCTGGCATAACACCTTCGGGTGGAGCAGTTCTCTCGAGCGAGACTGCGCTTGCACTACTAGCTCGACTGTTTCGCCATACTCCTTGGCGAGACAGTTCCTAAACCTTTCCTCCATTCCATTCCTGCACGACTCCATCCCTGGACGGCTCACCACGGTAGGCCCCCGTCCAGGATTGATAGGGTTGATAGGGCTGTTAGGGTGGGAGTAGGGTTGTAGGGTTGGGAGATAAGGGGGGGGGGGGGGGGGGTAGTGGGGTTAGGTTGGGTTGTAGAAGGGTTGTAGGTAAGGGGTTGTAGAGACCGTAGGGACTGTAGGGATCGTAGGGACCGTAGGCCAACAATCACATTCCTGCAAGATGAAGAAGGCACAAGACCAGACCGAGAGGAGCGAGGGAACCAGGACAAGGACAGGGCTCTCAAGAAAGGCTAAAGAGGCGGAATCATCTGGAGCGACCACAGCTACTGCTTCGAGTGGGGCAACTCCTTCAAGTGGAGCCACCACCGATACGTCCACATGCACGTGGGACTCAGGGGCGTCCGTGGCGACGACAAGCAACAGGACGGACACCAGTGGTACGCAGACCAGCACCGCACAGAAATCCGTTATATCCAGGAGTGAAACGATAGTCGAAAAAGTAGGTCAAGGGACCGAAGAAGCGGCATCGTCGAGAACAGTAATCGGGCAAACTAGTGACAAAGGGTCACAGAGAGGTAGTAGGTCATCGCGATCGGCGAGGCTGAAAGCCGAATTAGAGGCGCGGATTAAATTCGAACGCTCAGAGCTCGAACGAGCACAGGCAGCTGCTGCCTTAGCCAAGTCTCAATTGGAGTTGGTACGTCTCAACCGAGAAGAGGAAGTCGACTCGAGTGAGGATGATGAAAAGCGGAATACTCAGGTGGAACCTTTCGTAAGGAGTTGGGTTCAACAGACCATAATGAGCGCGCCGGTTAGTGTAACGCAACCCGACATTACTGATAAGGAAGCGTGTAAGGGATCACGCCGCAAAGGGGCGGCGGTCGAACGCAACCTAGGAAATGCACAGAAGGCACACGCGTGTGAGGTGTCAGAATTGACCGAAGCGATTGTGAGTGCAATAAAGATAGCGGGTAAAGATAAGTCTTCCCAGCTTCATTTCCTCCAGGAATTACCGGTCTTCGATGGAGACCCGGGTGAATGGATAATTTTCAAAACGGTGTTTGAAGACACAAGATGCCAATTTTCAGGGGTGCAGAATGTCGCACGCATTAGGAGGGCATTAAAGGGCACCGCTAAGGAAGCGGTTAAGTCATTGTTGTTTACTTTGTGTGAACCTGAAGAAATAATGAACGCTCTCGAAAGAAGATTCGGTAGGGTTGAGATGCTCATTCTAGCCGAAATCGAGAATGTAAAGCGTATGCCAAGATTGGCAGAAGATTGCCGAAATATAGGATCTTTCGCAAGTCGCATTACGAACGTGGTTGCTGCAATACAAGCGCTGAACCAACCACAGTATTTATACTCACCGGAGTTAGTAAGCCGTATAGTGGAGAAGCTTGGAACTATGATTAAATTTAAATGGTTCGAATATCGAGCTCAGCATCCTTTGGAGCCAGAGTTACAGAAGATGGCCAAATTTTTGAATTCATTGAGTGAACAATTTGGAACGTCCTTAAGCAATGAAAATGTGCCAGATAAGCGGAAACGTCCTGAATTCAGGAAGCAAACCGTACACACTGCAAAGGGGTCTGTACGCTACCGTCTTAAGAGCGAGCGTTATGAACGCCGAAATAATAAAGGGCACAACCGACAAATGGTTATGATAACCCAGGATAAGCCTGTAAGTCGGGTAACACATAAGTGTGTTATATGCAACAAGGAACACTCTATAGTGAGTTGTTACAATTTTAAGGATATGAATAATCGCGAAAAATGGGAAGCGGTTAAAAAGGCGAAAATATGTTTCCAATGTTTGTCACCTAACCATAGGAGGTTAGAATGCAAGGCGAAAAAATGTGGTGTAGAGGGATGTAGAATGGCACATCATCGAATGCTACATCAATACCCCAATAAAAATACCTCGCCGCAAGGGGAAGAGGGGGGTAAAGAGGCTCAAATTACAACTGTTAGTACAGTAAATGCACTGGCATGTGCATATTTAAAAATTATACCGGTCGAGTTGTATGGACCTAAAGGAAAGGTCAAGACCACAGCTCTTCTGGATGAAGGATCGACCATGACACTCATAGAGGAGTGGATGGCTCAGAAGTTAGCGCCTCGCGGACGCAAAGAAGAATTACGTATTGAAGCCGTAGGAGGTAAGCGAATTAACGACAACAGTTCGTATCGCTTAAATGTTAAAATAAGAGGCAGTTTCTCGAAAGACTTAGAGCAGATAAGTGTACAAACAATTAAGTCACTTAACCTTTCTCCGCAGTCGGTAAGCCGAGAATTATTGCAACGGTGTACTCATTTGACACCGATTAAGGACGAGTTAATTTATGAGAGGTCCAGACCTACCATATTAATTGGCCAGGACTATTGGCATCTCATAGTTACTCGTGAATTAATTTTAGGAGGTAAGAACCTACCTGTAGCATTGCTCACCAAACTTGGAAGGGTTTTACATGGTCACATATCGGGTGGCATTAAACCAATCAAGATTGTTAACCACATTTCCACCAAGAAGGAGGAGGATATGGAGAAGTTAATCAAGGATTATTTTAGTTTGGAATCTTTGGGAGTGTCTGCGCGTAAGCCCGCAAAGAACTCAGAAGAACGAGCTTTGAATATTTTGAACAAAACGGTACGTCGTATACCTAATAATAGGTACGAGACTGCTTTGTTATGGCGCACGGATAATGAGTGCATGCCGTCAAATAGAGCACAGGTTGAATGTCGCCTGTTTAATATCGAAAGGAAGCTCGATAAAATAGCGAGTTGAAAAAAGAATATGAGAATCAAATTGAAAATAGACGTTTTCCTTCCACCTTCGATGAAAGTCATCGCTGGTTTCAAGGACCTGAATTCCTCAGGACAAGTCCTGATTTATGGCCCAAACAAGTGGACACCATAAATAGCTTAGAAGCGGGTGAAGAAAAATCGCCGAAAGGCGTAAATACGCTAAGTCTACCCGACTACGGACGATTTAGCAGCTTTAAGAAATTCCTTGGGGCAACTACACGCACCTTACAAGCGGTAGAAAAATTCAAGAGTTTAAGAAAGTCGGCATAAGAGAATTCATCATCACATTTTATCCCGTGGATTTCGTAAGAGGACTGGGTTTTTCCAGAAAAATGTGATGGCTTCCGACAGATGGCGGTATAACCACCTCGTTTACTTCAGATGTAGAATATCCAGACCGGCGCCAGGCGACATTGCCAGAGGTGCTCACGTCTGGTTCTGGGATCGTCAGTCCTGTGCCAAACGTGACGCTCAAGGCAAATCCTCCCTACATCGAAAGAGATGCTTACATGTTCAGCAGAAGTTTACGGGAAGATTAAGATAGAGGAATTATTTGCAGGCCATACAAAGAGGCCATCAAAACTAAGCCCGGTAGCTCGGGGGCTAGAAGTTTGCCGTAAAATTTCACAGTGCGCTAGCAACCCATGTCCGTTCTCTCCTGGCACCCATAAAATAGTTAATTTACATACACGCCGTTTCCGTACTATCGATCCTAACAACTTCGACGGAAACCGTATTGAAGGTCATTAATCAGCTTATGCTCTTTAAGGTACCGCGTGAGCTGGCAGTTAATAATGGATTCCATTATTTTGGAGAACAAGGAGGTGACGGCGATAGGCCTGTATTTGGATGGGTCCCAGCCTTTGTTAGGAATCGAATGCACTAAGGCTGTCTTCCATAAGCTTGGAACGACACCTAAGGAGTACGAGAACATGACATAAACATATAAACATAAAAGTAACAAGAACATAACACAACAACTGCATTATAACTTTGTAATCTATACTAATATAATAAAGTGGAAAGGTTTTTTCATGAGAAATGGTATAGGAATAGTATAGCATTAGGATACACCTCTCAGTTAACCTTAAACATTGATTTTTGCTAACCCGTCAAGCGCTACGCCATTTTATTTTTTACGCGCCAAACGTCTAAATAAATAGGCTACGATTCTCGAGAGGTACATTCATTTGAATACGAATCATCAAAGAGCTAACATCAAAATGGAGAAAAATTTAATGAGAGCTCTCTCTGTTTAAAAAATGTCTACCAAAGATATACACAGCGACTTGGTGAAACATTAGAGGGACTCTGCTCCTCCATATTCCACAGTTGCACGCTGGGCTAAGGGGTTTAGCGAGGCAGAATATCCACGGAAGATGAACGCCCATTCACATCCCTCATTGAAGATAATGTGAAAAGATTTGAAGATGTCGTATTGGCAGATCAAAGAGTGATCATCAGGCATATATGGCTGAGGTCACAGGGATCTCATATGGCAGTGTTCAAAGAATCCTTACAAAAGAATTGCATATGAAAAAGGCCTCTGCGCGTTAGGTACGAGTAAAAGAAAAAATTTGTCAACATTTCGAGGGTTAATCTCGAATACTCTCGACTACGCTGGCCGAATAAGAAGATTGCAGGAGGCTATTAAAGAAAAAGACGCGGCAAATTGCGAGCTGGAGTGCTGTTTCACCAAGACAACGCTCCGGCTCACAAAGCCGCAGTTGCGATGGCTGCCACTTAAGAAACGGGATTTGAACTGTTCGAACACCCGCCCTATTCGCCATATCTAGCTCCCAATGACTTCTATCTATTTCCTCGGCCCAAGGAACACCTTCGACGCAAGAAATTTGCAGACCATAGCGAAGTGATGAACGCTGTTGAGGCTTTTTGGAGGGTCAAGATAATTCTTTTTTTCGAAGAAAATTCTGGGATTAGTACAAGAATGGACTAAATGCATTGACTTGTTAATCACCGTGTTTAACATTCACTATCAATAATTACTTTTGGATCAACCCTCGTACGCACGTCTTAAAAATAAAACCAAAGCGAAAAGTTGACTGAAATCATAAAGGATGTAAAAAAACGGCAGAGGTGGCTTCGACCGCGTAGTAAGGCAAGACAAAAAGATTATTAGTAGAATCAGGCGTTACATTGCGAAAATCCATTATATTAAACACTAGCTGATAACCGCTCGCTTCGCTGCGCGCACGATGTTTTATTGCGGAACCTAGATGTGACTAAAGTAATTAAGTATTTAAAGAACAAAATTTTGTATGTATAGTACATCTCCAACTACTTGATGCAAGAGAAAGGAGATGAACTTGATTCCATACAAGCTTGGGCCCGGCGTAAGCAAACTTAAAATATGTCATGGTTTGAAGATTTAAACATTTGCTACTTATATCGTCCTATGAAAAATTACATTTTTGTGGGACCTGGGGTTTTGTTTTTATTTTGTTATATGATTTGTAAGTTATGTAGTAAAATCACTCGTTCTTGTGATAAGTTGTTTGAATAAATTGAAAAGAACAAAAGAATACAGTTTTGAAGTTATTATTAAATACAGTAAAATAAAACTCAACCTTTTTTAATTAACTATTTTCCGCAATTATCAATAAAACGTCATCTGAAATTTCTATTCCTCTCAAAACTTATTACAACATTATTTTCATTATGTGGGCACAACAAACTACTGTCCTGTAATCCGAGAGAAAATCCAAGGGTCAAGTTAAATAAATCCACGAAAGTAAAAACACGAAATATACCGCATGACAAGCTGAAACTTGAAGTTACCAAGTTAAGTCTCCTTCGGAATATACAATGGTCAATGACCATACAGCCTATTCAGTTGTTAATATTCAAAAATTTTTTAGTTTAATGACATAGCCTATTCAATCGTTTTCTTAATATATTACTTTATTCAATTCAATATTAATCACTACATATTCCCATCAATGTTTCAATATTAAGATTTTTTTTAATAAGGAATAAGGTCTTTTTATTCTAAAAATAGCCTTTATTATCTATTGCCATAGACAAAATACAGAAAGATATTTAAAAACATTTCGGTTTTGCTAAAGCAAAAGTATTAGCTTTTTATTTCAGTTTAAAATTATGTTTTTATCATTGTCACAAGCATTACAGAGATAAAAACCATTTATTTATGCTAATAATTTATCATTTTATTACCTACATATTTTTGTATGACAGTTAGAAACGATGTCAAGCACCCAATTTTATACATCTCCTTTATGGTGATTTTTTTTTTCGATACAGGTTTTTTAACATAAATTCATTTACCTATGTCATCGTCATCTTTTTTACTCTTTGAACCGAATGCAATAAGCGGCAAGTCGTCCTCCGAATCCGTATGTCTATCTTCAAAAGCTTCAATCTCCAAGTCTTCTTGTTTTTCAGCAGTCTCTAGAATGAAACACATTCTGACTCAATATATAAAATAATTACCGATATATTTTTCAAGCGACTAGATCATTATAGTTATTACACAGCTTATGGACCTGAGCCACTCATTTTCATTACCATACTGCATGTTTCATAAACTAAGTGTAATAAGCTGAGGTGGCAATGGGCCGAAGAACTGACAACTGATGGAGAAGAAAGATTCTCGAGTGGCAGCCTCGTACCGGTAGACGAAGTGTAAGGCGGCCCCCCACTAGATGGAGTGACGACCTGGTAAGACATGCAGGAAGTCAATGGATGCAGGTGGCAAAGGCCCGTAATTTGTGGCATTCCTAAAGAAATTGGCAAAGACAGGTTGCTTACCAGTTGTAAGTATATCATTAATTCCAATGAAATTAATCAATCTTAGTGACATACATACTGGCTGCATTTATACAGGGTCAAAATATTTTTAAAATATATTAATACATAGGCAAAAAATAATGTCGAAAGATGCTCATTATTTTACATTGACAATTATTTATTAATTTAAACAACTATCATGACAGGAATAACCTAATACGACAGTGTAGTTCTTTTCATGCAACAAAAATGTGGTCATTAACAGTAACAAATTGTAAACAATCTTACCCTAGTGAACTCACTCAAGGTGCAATAGAATAGCTCAATTTTTTCATTCTATTAAGAATGCGTAATGTTCGTGTTAAAGGTGCCTTGTCGAGTAAATTGATACCCGTCTGGAACACACGGCCTAATCCGCCCCAATATGTCAGTATAATATTATTTTGTGTCCATGGGCTACAGTAACCACTTGCCATTATGTAACTTGTAGTTTATTTTAATAATATCACAAAATGTGTATATCTTACCTATTTCATGATTCCCATTTTCTTCAAATTTGGAATTATCAATTTCAAAATTCTCTTCCTCAACTTTAACAGATTCAAGGCTAAACATTTCGTCCTTGCAATTATTTTCTACATCACACTCTACTGGCCTGATATCTATGTGACTAATTGGTGTGAATTGAATGTTATCTCTAGTCTCATGCGGTTTTGGTATTGACTGAAACCAAATTCCTTTGTTAAATAAGAAAAAAAAAGCCAGCATAGTATTGCCGTAGAAGAATCCATACTACCATACCATCCCGCAGATGTCGTAAAAAGGGACAGAGGGAAACTGAAACAGGAGATACGCAGCAGCATCTTCCTGACAACAACTCAGACTAATATAGAATAGAATAGAATAATTTTTTATTCAATATTGATTATTACATAATTGTTATTGAAAGTCATTTTTTATTTACCACTGGTTCGGAAAATACCTCTGTCCTGGGAAGAACCAGCAAGAAACCCAGCGGGATTTTTTTTCAAACATCACTTAACAATAATTTCGTTTATACAATTTTAAATGATTTTTCATAGAACCAACATGGTGGCGATGACCTTATTCCCAGGGGTTATTTTCATTATTCCTATATATTCCTTCAGTATTCCTTGATATTATAATAACCCTTTTTGTACAGTTTCTCTTTAATAAAACTTTTAAACTTGTTTATTGACAAACTTTGAATATGTTCTGGGATTTTGTTGTAATAAATGAATTACTGATTCTGTGGAGTCTAGTAACTGGTATTACAAGCTTATGTTTGTTCCTAGTGTTTAAAGTATGCACATCCTTATTCTTATTAAAGCTATTTATGTTTTTATGTGCATACATTACATTTTCATAAATATTTTGCGATGCCAAAGTTAATATGTTTATTTCTTTAAATTTTGTCTGACTCTTTACAATTTAGATTATAAATCGCCCGAACGGCTCTCTTTTGCAAAACAAATATAGCTTCAATATCAGTCGCATTACCCCATAGCAAAATTCCATAAGACATTACGCTATGAAAGTAACTAAAATACACTAATCTAGCTGTCTCAACATCTGTGAGACTTCTTTTCTTTAATCTTTCTTACAGCATATGCTGCAGAACTAAGTCTGCTTGCTGATTTAGATATATGGGGGCCCCATTGAAGTTTCGCGTCAATAGTAATACCGAGAAAAACAGTGGTATCCACAAGACTCAACTCCTCCCCATTTAACAGCACATTGGTATTCAAATGTTTTACATTAGGTATTGTAAATTTAATACACTTTGTCTTATTGCCGTTTAAGAGCATATTGTTGGCGTTAAAACAATGTACTAATTTCGATAGAGCATTATTTACATCGTCATAATTAATTAACTGCCGTTTGAGTTTGAAAATTAAAGAGGTATAGTCAGCAAATAATACTATATCGTGATTGTCCTACAAGATAAGGTAAGTCATTAATATAGATTAAAAACAGGAATGGGCGAAGAATCGAGCCCTGAGGAACGACCATTGATACTACCGATCCGGAGGAACCTTTACCATTGATCACGACTTTTTGAGTTCTGTTACTTAAATATGAAGTAATAGGTCTAAGCGCCAAATTTTTTACACTGTAATGTTGTAGTTTCCTGATTAATGTCTCATGATGAACACAATTGAAAGCCTTGGAAAGATCACAGACAATACCTAAGGCATCTTGTGAATTCTCACAGGCATTAAAAATATATTTCATAAGCTCAACACCGGCGTCCGACGTCGAGCGACCCCTTGTAAAACTACATTGGTTTTTATGAAGTAATTTATTTGTATTAAAAAAAATTAACAATAGATCCAAAATTATTTTTTTAAAAATTTTACTGAGAGTTGGTAGTACAGAAATAGATCTAAAATTAGCGGGGTCCAATGTACTACCAGATTTAAATAAAGGTATTACTTTACTATACTTAATTAAATCAGGAAACACACCAGAATCGATACAAGTATTCAAAATAATAGCAAGATGATGTGCAATTAAATATATTATGGACGCAATAACTGTAACGGAAATCCCCCGCAAATCTGCGGTTTTCTTTACATCAATGGTTTTGAAGTATTTTACAACATCTTGCAATAATACTTTCTCAAATCTAAATTCTTTTAAACAGGTATTAACATTCTGTTTGAGTAATGACTCGGCGACAGTTGGAGAAGTATTCAATGACTCTCTAATACAGTTTTTATTATTGCTATTTTGTGAAATTACACAGTTAAGTATTGTTGAATTGTATTCTAAGGTATTTAAATTATCTTTACTAGAGATTACCTCTATTGTCTTATTATCTAATTTAAATTACTTGGAACTAATTCCAAATCATTTGTGAAATTATTTTTCTGCTCAAAAAAAGCAGGTGTTAAGGTAGCCAATAATTTGGCTGGGTTAAAATATAAATAATAAGATAGCGTATTTGCTACCAGTCTCAAACTAAACTTTGATAGGTAATACCTATCTCTTGTCAAAAACTTCTTAGTTAAATTATTAATACCAAGTAAATGAAATTTATCATTATTATTCTTACAATTAAATGTCAAATTTAAGTTATTGTTACATGTCAAATTATGCATCATTAAATTTAAATTATATCTTAGTTTAGTTTCCTGTGGCCACCCCTATAAACTGAGGTTACCAACCTGCCAGGTGTGGCAAATTGGATAAAACCCCTCCCATATGAAGCAGTTTATGAGGGACTTTTATAGGTTTTAATGGATGGAAGGGATAATACCATGGTCCCTCCTGCAAGTAACTGCTCCAGAACTGCTTTTGACTCAACAGCCTGTTGTTGCAATGTTCTGCAACGAATGAGTCTTGCATGACAAGTGAAACAAACAATTATGGGTTCCTCATCCTCATCCATCTGAAAATATGTAACTTCGTCATAAATACGGAAAACTACTTAAATATACAAGTTTGTAATAAAATTTATTGGCTACCACAATTCTCTTCATCAACATCATTTTTTATAACATTGAAGTGTCAAATAAACTTACAATCCACCTGATGGTAAGTGGCTGCTGCAGCCCGCCCATAGGCACCTGCAAGGAACTTCAAGCAAGACTACAGATGCAATGTTACCTCTAAGGACTAAGATGTAATGCTTCACAGCTGGTTATTATACTGGATCTCAATGTCCTTCACACTGGGACACATACTCCTGCTGGTGGCAGATATAGGCAAGAGGATGATAACTACCCAGACAGACTCCCAGGCAGAAAAAATTCGTACCACCTAGTGAATCATCGTCACTGCAACAACACAGTCTTAAGCCACCTACATCCATCGACTTCCTGTGTTGCCAGATTGCCACTAACCAGTGGGAGACCACTCAATAATTTGCTTGCCAGTATGAGGCTTTCAAAATTCAATCTTACTAAACCTACTTTCAAATTTTAACTACTAGCATCACTATTAACATTACAAATACTTCTCTTATTTGCTCCAAGTAAACTGAAAATGCTTGTGCAATACAACAATAGACAAATGGCAGATTTGAACTTAATACTTTCTTTAGTTTGCAGTTTACACCCTTAACTATTAGGCCATTGTCACTTAGTTTCAAATGGAAGTTAATAACAATATACATCCCCTTGCAGTTTTAAGTTTTAATTTAATATAATTTGCAGTATGAAGTAACTAACAGGTGGGTTTGGTCATCTAACAGTTTGATTATTTTATCTCATAAGAATATATTATTCAGCAGCATTTTTCTCATAACAGGTCAGACTAATAAAAAAAATGCAGTTGATAACCAGCCTACCTAGCGTGGCAACTATGGCAAATAATAATACTAGAAATTATACTAAAAATGTATAAAACATATTTTCAACCTATTTTGTAATATACATTCCAATTTATATTGAGTTGCCGAAGAAGCTTCAACACAGATAATGAACATTTTCTAGAGCATTGAATACATACTATATGATGAAAGTCTAAAAGCACTTGAACTTTCAACTTTAAAAGATCACAGAGAATGAGGACACTCGATTGAAACATATAAAATAATATATAAACACTATGATCTACAAAATTTTGACAAACTATTATTCCAGTACTTAAACAACACAGAACTTAGGGACATCACTTCAAATTGATTAAAGGCATGTCACCTAATAACTCGTGTATTTTTGCTGAAGAGTGGTTGAAGTATGGAACAAGCTGCTAGCATTTGATATCAGCACAAACCATAAACCAATTTAATAACATATTGGATAAACAAATAAAATAGAACTACAGATATGAAACCAGGATACAGGCTTATGTGAATTGTTAAAACAACTGATATAAGCCTGTATCTGGCCTGTAAACGACAACCGAGCACACAGTCCACCTGATGGTAAGTGAATGCCCATACACATCTACAACTTATCTCCAATTAAGAATCAAAATGCATATGTGCTGGCACCTCTGAGGACCAAGACGGAACACCTTGCCTTAGTAAAAAGGATATCCAGTTCTCTACACTCACCATACAAATCAATCATACAAATATTATGCTAGTATTCTGAACGACTATGGTGCCACCCCAGGAGAATCGACCCACCTGTGATACAACAATAATATAGATGCAGCTTGGCAATAATAATGTTCTACCGACAGAATTTCGATCAAAATGGAAACCACTCATTGCACTTTATTCACTTCTTTGATTTCTGCCTGATAGGAATAAGAGAAATATGAGAGTGCGGGAATATCTGTGTATGTAAGCACATGTGCACTAAAATCTCCCACTTTAATAAATAATGCGACTAACATTGAAGCCATATTTGTTTTGCAAAAGAGAGCCGTACGGTCAATTTATACCTTAAATTGTAATGACTGCCTTAGAGAAAAATTTAAAGAAATAAACATATTAACTTTGACATCACAATATATTTATGATAATGTAATGTATGTACATAAAAAGCTTTGATAAGAATAAAGATGTTCATACTTTATGCACTAGGAACAAACATAAGCTTGAAATACCAGTTACTAGACTCCACAAAATTAGTAATTCATTTATGGGGCAATGTATTCTCTTTTACAGCAAAAACCCAGAAAATGTACAAAAATTGTCAATGAACAAGTTTAAATTGATCAAAAAGGGTTATTCTAATATCAAAGAATACATAAATGAAAATAACCCCTGGGAATAATGTGTACGCCACCATGTTGGTTTTATTATTACAGAGGTATTTTCTAAACCAGTGGTAAATAAAAAAAATGACTTTCAAAATTATTGTGTAATAATCTATACTGAATAAAAATTATTCTATTCTATTTTAAGAGTCTGACAGAATAGCTTTATATGGTTTTTTTTTATACAATGGGGTGGCAAACGAGCACATAGTCCACCTGATGGTAAATGGATGCTGTGGCTCATAGACATCTAGGTTTTCCTCGATTAAGAATTAAAATGCAGATGCGTTATCACCCTTGAGGACTAAGACGGAATGCATTGTTTCCAGTAAAGGTCTCCAATTCTCTACACTCACCATATGAAACACAGCAGCATTAAGCTGTTATTTATATTATATATTATACACTAGTATTCTGTGAGAGCATTGTCCTATCCCAGTAGAACTGACCCATTTGTGCTACAACCATAAGCATAATATAGTTGCAGTGTGGCTCTACCACATGAAAGACCAAACCAGGGTGGATGTTAATATCTTGACAGAAAATTGCAATAAAACTCAGTAATATGTACTAGAACATACACCGGGAGAAATCTATGTAGCAGTGCGGGTCGCGTGGAAGGAGGCACAAGGTATCTTTTTATGGTACAGACTCAGTAATTTCTATCTCTCTAACGCGTGTTGCAAACATTTAAGTCTCGGTGCCTCTTCTAAGACGTAGTAGGATTTCAGCCTAATTGTTGTTTTTCAGCCTGATTACCTAGCTGTCTATACATTTTTATCAGGCAAGTAATAGTGTATTTCTCCGGCGGTAGCAACAAATTACCGCAACTTCAATTTTCAATATTAAGAAATGTTAACAAACTTACAAAACTGTTCGTCAATGTTTTGTACAAATTTCGGAGACTAGTCTTCTTAAGTACAACCATGCGTACATTAACGCATAAGCAAATCCTACAAACTTCACTAAAGGCCACTCCTGTTTCCATTACATTAGCTTTATAATTTATAATTGAATTCATTTTTTCAGCAATAAACCCGAGTTACCCGAGTTTTCAAAAATATTACAAGTTACAACGCAGCAACGCACCATAGAACCATAGATAAATATACACAGTCAGGTCCACAGAACACAATTACTCTTTATCAAGAGAAGAACGCCAACTTCATACTAAAAAACGAAAACACGTGTTCATGTGTGTATACGAAAAGCGCTACGGTGGACGCCCATATAAAACTTTTTAAGCGGGAATTTCAAACCTTTGTATTCTGTAACTTTAAACTTTTTATTTAAGGCTTATTCGAGTAATTTTGGCTCAAGCCTCATAAACCTATGGGGTAAATTCCCATATATTTGAGAGGTTGCACCAAAATTACTCGAGTATAATTTAGATTAGTATGTGGGATAAAATAAAACTATAAATAAGTATAGTTATGTAATTTTATTTTCTGGAAGACATTGTTTTATAAACTACACATTATTATTGATGTTTTTTATTGCTTTTACACGTAATATTTCCACGCACGTTACTAATATATAACACATGTTATTGTCAGAGGTTATTCTTCACAGAACATTAACGTAAATTTAAATCAGCAAAGTTCTCATGATGAAAACTTTACTCAGCCCAAATACGTGATCTGAAACAGATACAATTCGAGTCATTATGGTTATAAACCCTACAAATAACGGCCAATAAATCGAAATGTTTATAGCCTTACCACAATATTGTCATAAGTTTTTCTTTTCCTATCATAGGAAACTTGCAGAAAGTGATCAGATGATTTTGTGCTTTTTATTTACACAACACTTAACTTACTTTTGATGATGATCACAAATCGTGCATAAAAATTTGAAATAATGAATTCATTTATAGTCCATATCTTATACAGAATTAACATCTCACAAAAAATCTTTTCTGTGCATTCACGACGATATTATGACTGTATATTTGCGTACATACGAAAATGAAGTCCATCTAACTGAATTTAAACAAAAATGAATGTCTAATAAATATTAAAAACTAAACCTATGAAATAAATTTTAATAAATTTCAGAAAATATTTTCAATATGAAAGACGTTGACAAACAAATGTCATTTTTTTCTTCTTCTATTAATTCATGGCTTCTTTTGATAAAATTCTGCTAATATTTAATAATTTTATTTAAATCAATTAATAGGTAAACTAATTGTGCGAATCTCAGAGTAATATGTATGTAATTATACTTTCAAAAGCAAACCAATAAAAGTTTAACACCGAATTAATATTTTTATTTTCTTTCCATATAATATGAATTTGTTTATCTAATTTTTAAAATGGCAATCTAAAACAAAATTAAAGAAAGAGACAGCGATTTTTTATCTCGCTTTATTTTAACAAGCCCAACACGCATATTGACAAAATCATGATAGTGTGCAGATTTTTCAGCTTTCATACAAAGTTGCCTCCAAAGATATTTTATAGTAACAAGATTGCGCACTCACGACTGACAAACGAGCTGAGCGAGATAGCGCTTTTTAGGAATGCGTCCTACTCTATTAGGGAGACTACACGATTTGTTGCTTCAAGGAAAAAAAGGAAAAGTGATGCTAAGGGATTATTCTATATTTATTTTATTGGGAACAATAAACAACGATTACAACAATACATATGTCCTTTATCAAGAAATATGTATAATCTACATCGTTATATCTTATTAATAGCTTAATATAAAAAACTTGTATTACCTACTCACTCTGTATTAAGAGAGGAAAATAAAAGACTGTAGATAGTAAAGTCAGTTTATTATCATAACTATATTAATTCTGTCTTATGTGTAATGCCGATAAGCAATGCTTTTGCAAACAATGCAAACAAAATTGTCTTGTGTATCTTTTGACACATGGTGGCTTTGTGTCCAATCAATTTTAACGTTTCGCTTTGTTGCAATTTTGTCTTCTTAGATGGTGGCTCTGATGATGTTCCAGGTATTGGAGGCATTTCTTGAGAGATTGTTATAGAACTCAGCACATGCACTTTCTTATTATCGGGTATTGTTTGAAAGAGTAATGGAGTACGAAATTAATTATTAGTTTATTTATTGTAGTTATGTACACAAACGGCAGCAGCAGAGTTCTTCTGCCGTGCAATTATATTATTTACGCACAACAGCAACAAGATGAAAACGTTGCTGAAACAACATGTTTCACTAAGAAACATATACTGAAAAATTAATTTTTTACTTTGCCTCTGTGCTGAGTCAATCAGCAGATTCTCAGCTCAGCTAAGAAAGGGCAAACAATAGGTTTTCGGTATATTTCCTTAAGAAATATATACTGAAAAACTATTTTTTTCGGCATCATAATTCATTCATATTGTTACTTATGCAATGAGGAACTTTGAGGGACACGTTCTTAAACAATCTCATAGACGGCATTGTAAATGCCTACAAATTAAAAATCAGTGTGTATTTTGGCTACACTGATTAGAATTCTGTCAATGGCAAATAATAAAATCTGTGTGATACTTTCAGAATATAAATATATGGCAACACGCTTTCTTGACTTAAAAGCTTATGACAGATTAGCTTGTGACAAATTATGATTTTATTAAACTGTTTAATAATAAACAACAAACAACAAATTAACAAATAATAATAAAAATAATTAACAACAGTTAATAACTATTCTCTAGTAACCAGTGTAGCCAAAACACAAAAAAAAAAACGCTTTTTTAGGGTGTATGTCAACATCTCATGTCAACATCAACATCAATATCTCAACATCAAACGTGGTAGAGCCATGCTGCAGCTATATTAGTAGTACAGTTGTAGCACGAATGGGTCAGCTCGACCGGGGAAGGACCACGCTCTCACAGAATACCAGCGTAAAATAGCAGTTTAATACTGCTGTGTTTCGTATGGTGAATGTAGGGAACCGGAGACCCTTTTTACTGGAAAAGAGGCATTTCAACTTGGTCCTCGTAGTCGTATTAGTACCTTAAATCACGGGAATGTGCAGCACCATTTTTCAAATTTTGTTAGAATGTGGTTCTCAAGGTTGCTTATTATACTAAATATATTAAAGGTAAACATACCACGGGAAAAATAGACGGAATATCATTTACTTTTAATAATTTTCTTGCTGCTGCAGGATGGGTGGTGAAGTCTTCGAATTTAAAATGCAGGGCACAAACTACTGAATGTTGTGTAATGTTTCCAGAGATAATGTTAAGCCATCTTTTTTTATTTCTTCGTCTTTTGGAAACCTGAAGCAGATTAGTATATTAAGAATTTATTTATCAACAATATATGCTGCTTACAGAGAATATCTGTTACGAATTATAGCCTAAACATTAATCGACACAAGGGAGGACACATGTTCAGGTCTCTTATTTGAGACTAAACATTAACGTTGTTGTATGCTTGTGACACCCGCGCCGAAGGTAAGAACAAACTAAGCCCACGTACGCAGAACTTACGGTTGCAGCGCATCAAATGCGGATTGAATGTTTAACGGATAGTAGGTATCGCTTTGAAAATATGTCATTATGTGTTGTATACGAAAGATAAATGTGCACACCAACACTCCCAAGTAACATCGCATTCTGTCAAACAAAACATTAACTCATAACATAAATCACTTTAGTAATATGGGAAACTAGAAGACTAAAATAAATATGGACACCCTACTTCAAGCATTACAAAATTATGTGAAAAGATACACCCCTTCCTTTGTATGATTCACTTTTGCATCCTTTCACGCAACAAGTGAGAACCATTTTTAATTATTTGGGCACGATAAAATATGAAACTTTAAAGTAAATACTGGGCAAACACAATTCACTACTCGATCGGGTCACACTTCACACAAAGTATATTGAAGATTGTAAGACACTTAGTGTTGCTCAGTTTTTGTTTATAAAAATTGCCAAAACTACGACTTTGAAACAAAGCAAGTAGTAAAACACGGTTGGAAATTACGCATAAATATAAATATTTTCTTATGAAGTCTTCTCTTTAATTTTATTTAATAATTATTTAGAATTATTACAAGAACAGAAATAAAAAATATCATTAATTTCTACTACGTGAAAAAATATTTCACTGTTGCAACTCGATAGACAAGGACGCATTCCTTAAAAGAGGCATCTCGCTCAGCTCGTTTTTCCTTTTATTCTAATATTATATGAAAGTGGACTTTACTTCAATAGCATAGAATACATTTTACGTTTGCCACTTCTTCAGAGTGCACAATCTTGTTCTATACGAAGTATATTATAATATCTTTGGTTGCCTCACCCTGGTCAGGTCATAACGTAGATAGAGGATTGAAGATACTAGGTCTATGGGTCATAAGTATTGTCACACAGTAAAAACTTTTCTTTTAGAATGCTGGCCACAAAAAAGTTTGTTGAATTTGAATTTCGAATTGTTCATGAAAATAAAACTGTATACTTTTTAGAATTTTACTAATTTTTAAATATAGAGTGGACGCTTAAAGAAGACCGTGTTGCAGTTATTGCATTGCATCGTTGCGGTTATGCGCCAATTCAAATTTTTGACATACTGAAAACTGACTGAAACTGACTTTGAATTTGAATATAACCAAAAGATTCGTTTATCGTACCATCAAACGATACAATGAAGACTCTAGTCTAGATGACAGGTCAAGAAATGGTCGCCCTCGGTCTGTTAGGACTCCAGCAGTGATAAAAGCTGTGAAGGCGCGAATTCAAAGAAATCCCAAACGTAAGCAGAAACTGTTGGCCCTTCAGATGGGGTTAAGCAGAACCACGGTGAAAAGGGTGTTAAATAAAGACTTAGGGCTTCGGGCATATCGAAGAAAAACAGAACATCGTTTAAATGCTCGTCTAATGGACCTGAGACTGAAGAGATGCCGCGCTTTGTTGAAGCGGTACGCGGGAAAAAATATCGGGAAATTCTTTTTTCGGATGAAAACATTTTTACCGTAGAAGAGAGCTACAACAAACAAAATGATAAGGTGTACGCACACAGTAGTGAAGAAGCGAGCAACCGTATTCCGCGTGTCCAACGAGGTCATTTTCCATCCTCGCTCATGGTATGGTTGGGATTTTCTTATTGGGGCTTAACAGAGGTACATTTTTGTGAGAAAGGTGTAAAAACGAATGCAGTTGTGTATCAAAATACAGTCCTGACGAACCTTCTGGAACCTGTTTCTCATACCATGTTCAATAACAGGCACTGGGTATTCCAACAAGATTCGGCGCCAGCCCATAGAGCGAAGAGCACACAAGACTGGCTGGCGGCGCGTGAAATCGACTTCATCCGGCACGAAGACTGGCCCTCCTCCAGTCCAGATTTGAATCCGTTAGATTACAAGATATGGCAACACTTGGAGGAAAAGGCGTGCTCAAAGCCTCATCCCAATTTGGAGTCACTCAAGACATCCTTGATTAAGGCAGCCGCCAATATTGACATGGCCCTCGTTCGTGCTGCGATAGATGACTGGCCGCGCAGATTGAAGGCCTGTATTCAAAATCACGGAGGTCATTTTGAATAAACTTTAGTGTCATAAGAATCTATGTTTTGTTAAGTTCATTTTGGTTTATAAATGGTTACATAATGAATAAACTTGTTTCAATTATTTTATATTATACATGTGACAGAATTTATGACCTGACTAGGTATATGTAGCATATCGAAATATCTATATATCGGCCTTATCCTTCCATCATGCAATTGATGACGATATATCCATATTTATCTAGCGATATATATCGATATATTTTCCCCTTGCCTATCCCTAGCACAAGCAGTGACAGGATTGACACCAAAGAGTATAGTAACTACAGAACACATATAACCCTAAAGGGAATAGTAGAGTTCGCGCAAGATAACTCTGCGCCATGAAGTTATAGATAAAGATGGAGACCACACTCCGAATACCTACTTGAAGCTCAATCTATGTATTACTATCTCGCTCTCTGTGGGCAGACCCTCTCTTTCTAAGTAGTTAACCTTTATTTTATTTTTCCCAGGATATCGCTATAAGTAGTTGCATTACATTAAGTGGTTTATTTATAAATATGTACATCTCTGTTTACTACTAAGACCTAGCTTATATATATATGTACAATTTTTTTGGGAAATTGGTTTTATGAAGGTTTTCATTTCCATGGGCAGAACTGGTATCTAAAATATGACCACGCATTTCCGTCACAACCTATATAATGCCGAGCCTATTTAGAAAACGTGGAAAATAAATATATCAGAAAATATTTTATTACTACCATTTCGATAATGTATTTTCTGGATATTGTATACAATACCTAAACGGTACCAACGAAATATAAAATTAAAATTTATTATAACACCCCGGGTGATCAATGAATTGGGCAAAATATACCTGATTTATTGTTCAGACAGACTAAATCTATTTCTGGACAATTATTTTAGAAAAATATCACGAGGACTAAAGGAGCGTAGCGGAGTTCCTGCCTTAGCCTTCTGACCTAACCCATCTGAGTCAGGCTGCTCTGACCTGAAATGTGTATTATACTATATTCCACACATCCTGTTCATTTACGAATTATCTAAAATTTCTAGGAATTCTATATAATAACGGATTTCATAGATTTCTAGTAACATATGTACTATAATAGGAACGATAATATATAAAAAACCTTAAAAAATAAATAAAATTACTTTCTATATTCAAATTATTTATTGAAATTTTACACATCATGTGGATAACTCTATGGCTTTTTGAAGTCCAAACAGATATCAGTAAAGCACCCTTGAATAAATATTTTCAATTTCTGACTGACCCGTATACTTTTTAATAGTTGCCATTAAAGAAGACTTATCCTGAATTTTTTTTAGTTTGCCGCGCCGATTTTTGCTTAAGAATCTTAGTTTTCGTCTCAAGTATTTCTTCTTTAGTACACTTTATTTTCACTTGCACGTCGTCGTATTCACTGCTGACCTAAAAAAACAAGAAAACTTTATAAAATCAGTATTTTTAGCATCGTACATAGTATTGCTCCGCTCATTAGGGTCGTAGTGTGATATTAGACAGCCTTCCTGAGGAATTGGTTTTAAAAATGCAAAAAAATATTTTCAAATCTGACTGGTATGGTTACAGAGATTAGAGAATTAAACAAAAAAAAAAGAAACATAACTCTTTTACGTCATAATGTTAGTACAAATTTATATCACTTAATAGGTAACACATAAATGAATCATCAAACAAGAAGCTTCATGCTTAGTGTCGTAGTGACACATGTCGTAGTGTGGTTTAGCACACTGCGAGCTGCGACTGGCACTAAAGAGTTTAAATATGTATGTGTTTTAAGCTACATAATACATTATGTAATGTAATATTAAAGTCATAATAAATACAAATAAAAGGTATGTATTTAGTAATAAAGGAAACGGAAACTTACAGGTAACTTGTTCAGATTGCATACATTTTCAAGAATTTTTCGACATTGTTTTTTACTAGTTTGGTCTTCAATATTACAGCCAGTACATTTCACTCCTGTTTCCTTAAGTGCAGAACTACTTTCATTAATTCTATAACTAGTGCTGGGTACAGCCAGAGCAGCTATTTGCACAATAGACTCTTCATGTCATGCACTTGTTGTCTGCAAATGATAACATATTTTACAAAATGTTGCTTTATATCATACATTTAAACTACTACATTTCTAAATACATAATATATTACGAAAAATAGATAATTAAATTATATTTTTAACAGTGGTAGAGCCAGGCGGCAGCTTTTGCTGTCGCACGGATGGGCCATCTCGAACCGGGGTGGTACCACGACCTCACAGAATACCAGCGTGAAGTAGAGGTTTACCTCTGCGTTTCGCTTGGTGAGTGCAGGTGGCCGGAGGCCCTTTTTACTGGAAATGAGGCATTCCATCTTAGTCCTCACGGGTGAAAACGCATCTGCATTTTGATCTGTAACAGAGGATAGATGTAGATGTCTATGAGCCGCAGCAACCACTTACCATCAGGTGGGCTGTGTGCTCGTTTTTCACCCTTATCCTATGAAAAAAAAATTTTACCTTGCCTGGTGATACTGTTTCTTGATTTCTTATAACAGTAGGAACTGATGTTGGTTTTAAGCGCCTTGTTGTTGCTGATTCTTGAAAATGCAAATTGCAAATCCTTGCACTTTCATAATACTTCATTTTCAATGGTACAATGGATAACAACAAATTTCTCCAAGTACTGTTTTAGGCAATCTAAAAAAAATATTCGTAATTATTGTAAACGTTATTAAAGTATCAGAATAATGAGAAACAAATACTAAGTAAAAATAAATTGTCTGCCAAAAGAATATATTGTGTTACTAATTTTTAATTTAATATTATGAAATCTATGAAATCCGTCATTATATAGAATACATAAGAATTGTACATAATTCCTAAATTTAATGCATTTCCGGTAACATAATAAGAAACATGTACATATAATTAGTTAAGGGCACACGGAAAGTCTCAGATACATCGTCAATATGGTCACACTACTTCAGTGCGATTTCTTTTAAACAAAAACAATAAAATTGTTCAAAGTCAATTAAATTCAATGTAAAACTATTTGATTTTGACAAAGTTATAATTTACTAATATGTTTAAAATACTGATAAAACGTTTCAGCAAAAAATTAAGTGAAAATACAAAGAAATATGTTTACAAGTATTCAATGCCAGAAGTCACTATTTAAACACTTACGTGTGAAATCTTATATCACTTCCTGGACACCAACTACTGCCGCAACCACGTACTACACTAGTTTGCACCATTTCTTGAATTATAACAATAATTATCTTTAAATATCTCAAACGACGCTGTGAACTGCTAAGTAAACAACCGCCATATTTGTCTAATTTATGTTGACATATAGAGCTAATGTTGCCACATTACCGAACCCTTAGGAAATGGGATTGTAATTCACTGATTCGTTAACCCAATAATGCATATGAGACCTTCAATTTTGGAATTTTTAATGTAACTAATCGTAGTTAAACTATTTATTTATTGGAACATTATTTTACAGAGCTTAACTTCTGATTTGGTTATTGTGGAAACTATTTCTAAGAATTTACCAGGTGATTTAAATAAAAACATAGCAATACTGTATTCCACACTAAAAAGAGAAGTCAGACCACAGAGGGTGAGATAAAGATACGTAGGTATTTGACTCAAGCTGTCAGCAATCAAATCTTTATCTATAACAAGGAGGTTATATTATATAGGGAGTGAGCGCTTGAAACATTGAAAACGTTCCTCATTTTTCTTAGAAAGAGAGGCACCGAGTTTTGTATTTTATCCCCTTCTAACATTGATAAGTGTTTACACAAGATAAAAACATTACCAACGTTTAGACAGTTATTGACTTAAAGTAATATTTTAGACGTATGCTAGAACGATAATCTTACATTTTTTATCGCTAATCATAGTTGGTATATTCCATATTGTATTTTAATTATATATTAAAATACAAAATGGAATATACCATACAATATGGAATTTACCATTTTAACAGTGGTAGAGCCACGCGGCAGCTTTTGCTGTCGCACGGATGGGCCGGCTCGAACCGGGGTAGTACCACGACCTTACAGAATACCAGCGTGAAGTAGAGGTTTACCGCTGCGTTTCGCTTGGTGAGTGCAGGTGGCCGGAGGCCCTTTTTACTGGAAATGAGGCATTCCATCTTAGTCCTCACGGGTGACAACGCATCTGCATTTTGATTCGCAAACGAGGATAGATGTAGATGTCTATGGGCCGCAGCAACCACTTACCATCAGGTGGACTGTGTGCTCGTTTGTTACCCTTATCCTATAAAAAAATAATTAAGCTTATTATTAAATAACACGAAGAAAACTACTAAAACACTTTAATGTATGAAATTTATGATTCCAAATGTCAAACAATTAAATTCTAATGTAATTTTAAATGGAGAGAAACTGAGTCTTGTAGATGCCACCATTTTTCTTGGAATCACATTAGATGCCAAGTTTCAATGCAGCCCCCATATATCAAAATTAGCAAGCATACTTAGCTCTGCAGCATATGCTGTGAAAAAGTTTAGAAGTCTTACCAGTGTTGAAACAGCTAGACTAGTTTATTTTAGCTATTTTCATAGTATAATATCGTATGGTATTTTGCTATTGGGACACGCAGCTGACACAAAAATTATATTTGTTTTACAGAAGAGAGCCATTAGAGCAATTTATGATTTAAAGACTAAAGAGTCGCTGCGATAAAAATTTACGGAAATTAATATATTTACTTTGGCCTCTCAATACATTTATGAAATAAAAGTAGTTTTACAAAAATAAGTGATATTCATTCTGTAAATACTAAGAACAAACACAAGCAAGTAGTACCAGTTACTCGACTCCGTCGAGTGAGTAATTCATTCTTGGCGAGATGTATATGCTTTTACCACAAAATTCCAGAAAATATACAAAATTTGACCTGCTCAAAGTTCAAAAACTTTAATAAACTAAGTTTGCATAAAAAGGGTTATTATAGTAGTAAAGAATTTATGGATGATAATAACCCCTGGGAATGAGGTGATCACTACCAAGCTATTTCTAATTTGTTGTGTTGTTAATTTATAGAACATACATGATTGTAAGCCGTTATTTAAAAAAAAGTTCCGCTGGGTTTCTTGCTGGTTCTTCGCAGCACAGAGGTTTTTTTCGAACCAGTGGTAATTAAACAAAAGAGTGACTTTCAATAAGTATTACTATTACTATTCAATAAGTATCTGCCTCTATGCAAGCTTGATATATATATAAAAGAAATGTATTTATAAATGCTATTAGAGTTTACAATAAACTGCCTTACACTTTTAAAGGCCTCCCTTTCGTAATTTTTAAAAGGAAACTCACAGAATGGCTGGCAACAAAATGTTTCTATAGGTTAGACGAATATATGAATTATAAAGAAATGTAAAATAATGGTGAAATGTAGAAAAACTTATTAATTTTATTTAATTATATTTTTTTGACATTTTTTTAGATACTATACATTTATATATAATCAATTAACTAATTAATTCCATTTTTGACATATATTTATTGTAATTTAAATACTTGACGCTAAAATATTTTTAAGTAACTACATAATTATTTTCTTAAATACTTTACCTTGTTAAATTCTAATAATAATATTTTTGTATATTGTAAATATTGCACGCCATTATCTTGGTAGAATGTAAGGTCAAGTTAATAAATAACAACATCATAATATTATGTACTACATTCTGGCAATAAATAAATTTGAATTTGAATTTATAATCTATATTGAATAAAAAAGTTTCTGTTTCTGTTACACGAATGTTCTTTCCCTAAAAACTAGGAGATGCATTTTACGCTATAGATGACAACACTATTTTAAAATTTGACATTGTCAAATGAATGAATATATTGTTTTTTTTAAATATAGAATAGGGTGACAAACGAGCACACAGTCCACCGGATGGCAAGTGGTTGCTGTGGCCCATAGACATCTACATCTATCCCCGTTTGCGAAATAAAATGTAGATGCGTAGTCACCCGTGAGGACAAAGATGGAATGCCTCTTTTCCAGTAAAAAGGGTCTCCGGTTCTCTACACTCACCATACGAAATACATCAGTGTTGAGCTGCTATTTTACGCTGGTATTCTGTGAGTGCGTGGTCCTTCCCCGGTCGAGCCGACCCATTTGTGCTACAGTTGTACTACTCATATAGCTACAGCATGGCTTTACCACGTAGAAAACGCCTTGTGCTAATCATTCGCTAAATTTATGTGAAGTGCACTGCACACTTAGGGAGCGTTAATTAAAGTTTAACTTTTTTCGGAACAGTAGAAAGAGTTTACAGGTTCTTTTCATCATTCACACGTCAATGGGAAACTTTTATAAAAAGTGTAGGCGTATCCGTCAAAAGACTCTCAGAGACAAAATGAATTGCTCATCATGACGTTGTTAAACCACTGCAGAAAAATAAAATAAAACTAGTATAAACACTCGAAGATATATATGATCTATGGAGTGTAGAGTAGAAGGAGGACCATCTCTGTATATGAAAAGTGTCCCTAAAAACGCGTCCAATAAGGGTGGCGCTGCAGTAGCATAGGATAAATTAATTAGAATAAGATGATGAAATAAACAAGGACCGACCAATCCGCTTGGTTTTGTACTACGTAAATATCATGTCATGAAATTTTTAAGTATTTGAATTCAGTTGACTTCACTCCGTCTACAACAGCTATATTCATATCGTAGTTTTTCAGACGCCAGCGCTATTGTGGTAGGTTTTGGAACCTCTATTTTCAGTATATAGTGGGACACTTTTTCAACTTTTGCACCTTATAAGATGGTTCTCCTTCTACTCTACACTCCATAATATGATCCCAGCACCAACAGAGAAAACGTCGATACAAAAGAAGCAGTATCTACACTCTTACCAGCTTTGTGTGAATTCAATTTTTTATTCTATCTTTCCTTTTGGTATAAAATCCTAATAGAAGTTAGTCAGACACAAAAGCAAATACTAAATAATATAATAATAATCTAGATTATCACTGGAAAAGTAGGAGATAAAAATCAAAGCCCGAAAATTTTTCTTCAAAGCCAACGTATTCAACTAGTGGAAAAAGCTATTCCCTACGTAACAAAAAATGTGAGAATGTGGAAATTTCGATTAAAGGAAGAAAGATTTCGAAAACGTTTACCAGGAGAAATGACCCGATATGCTGGACTAACATTGCCAGAGGAGCTGCAGAGAGCTATGTTAGAATGTCTTGAAAGAGTTTACGAGGAACTAGACTATCGCTACTGAGCAATGGATGATATTCTCGTGACATTTAGTGTTGTTCAGCCTTATACTCTGCTAACGTCACCAGATGATCTTCAAATAATTCAAAATCTGACAAAAATCTTCGATGATTTTTCTGCAGGATATATAATTTTGGAGACTTCATGACTTGAAAGCTACCAGCATTTCTTCCCAAGAAGCGGTTCAATGTAACTCATTGGAGCTTTTCTCGTAAAATTGGCCTATTCTGAATCTGTTCCGAATCTAACGCTGTGTCTAATTTTTTTTTACTATTAAGTTTCATGTGAAGAAAGCATATCAAAATTCAAGTTAATAAAATCTAACTTAAGGTCTACAATGAGCCAAGCGGGACTAACCAATCTTTTCATTTTATCTATCGAAAATGACAAGAAAGTAAACTTTGATAATATATTAGAATATTTTAGCAAAATAAAGTCCCGTTAGCATGTATAGCATTTTTTGTTTTATTTTGGGGGGTGCTTGATAGAAAACCGCCCTGGGTGTCAACCAACGCTACGCCGCCACTAGTTACCGTAAGGTTTGATACTGTAGCGAAGCAATAATTTAATCAAAATATTAAACGGAGTTTAATTATAAATTAAACTCCGTTTAATATTTTGTATACACTATACACTATATATATAATTTAATATACACTATTCAGCACTTTCTATATCGGAAAAAAATACGCATTTCATTTTCCGTGATACTGTATACACTAATAATATTCTCAAAATATTGTATCATGGACACTCTATTAGAAAGAAATGCAACACCTAACTCGGTGCCTTTCATTCATTTCAAGGTCACTGATTTAGGACCGTTTCTCTAGTATGAAGTGCGCACTCCCTATATTTTACAATCTCCTTGATCTATAACTTCATGCTCTGCGCGTGACTGATATTTTTTTTTTGGAGTATATGGCCTGGTATCTAGACCTTTAGGCCAAGTCTTGAGTATTTTTATTCGGTTTATTATAATTTCTTCATAGTTCACTGCTTCCCAACATGTTGATGCGTCACATTGTGCAGTCCTTGGGAGATTTTGACGGCAACTTGAGCCAGCAGGCAGCTGACAGTTGGCGATGGTATCTAAAGGCGCCTATGCAAACAAACAGCTATCATGAGAATCCATCACCATCAGAGCACTTGTTTCACAGTTTCCACTAATAGTTCACATGCGCAGACACTTAATACACAAAATCGCACCACTTTTATATATCAAAGTCCACTTCAAACCATTATTTAAACAATAATACAGGAGCAACAAACCGCCGCAGGTCAAGTTCCCGCCAAAACCCCCGCGCGCGACTGATGGCGTACTTAATGTTACCAGCTTAACTAAGATTTTTTTCGTTCATTTAATCTTATTACTAGAATTATATAATTATATGAAATTACATAGATGACTGATTTGATTACCAAAGCTCAGTTAAAAAAAAACTGTTATGTTCAGCTTAAACTTACAAAGATTTAATAAATATTAAACCCTTTATTTATTGTTTAAGATTCGCATAATAAACATATTTCTTGATTGTAACTTCCGTATGTTTGACACAAGTATCACAAATTTCTATGGTAAGATTTAAGTTAATTTAATTATTCCTTAAAAACATTTGAAAACCTTTAATTTATGCGAGCACCTTTTGTATTCGTAGCTCATAGTCTTTAAGCTAATACTCAACGTTGTTCTGCTATATTTAAAATCAATATCAGCTTTCAATTCCAACCAAAGTTTATTTATGGCAGGAATCTCTTTCTTCACAACGTTAAACGATTGATTTAAATGCCTTATAGCGCCACGAAAATCGTCTAAATCATAATTTTTTTCTCCGGTTCCTAGTTTTTCCCGGCGTCACAATTTTAGAAGATGAAGCTACTGCTACATTATGTACCCTTTTGAGTTATTTGGGTGATGTTGAGTTCAGAAACGCCTAAAACATAGTAAAAACAACGCATTATAAATACATGATATTAATGACACGAGGAAACTTAAGAACAAATCGAGAAAATTAGGGAGTTTTATTTGTTATGGCAGCCCTAAAAATTACCTGTGAAATATGAAACGTGGGCTCTAACTTTGGAAAACGGTACTGTAGGCCCGTTATTGTCTCGTTCTTCTTCACAAGCACGTTTGACCTTCAAGGTAATATCCCTGCCAGCAATTTTAATCACTTTCGGCATAATGATGACGATTATTTACTGCAAAAACGAATAAAAACACGACACCTAACAATTTGTTTTGACACCTGCCATAAAGAGTAAGATGGCGGCACACGATTAATTCCAATTTTGGCCGCGCGCAGAGTTATCTTGCGCGCACTATAATATAATCAGTGCTGCCATATGTCAGTTTAACAAATCTGTATTGTTAATGTAAAAAATCTGTATAATATCTGTAGAAAGAAATCAAAGACAATCTGTATGAATCTGTGCTGCTAGTGTGAAAAATCCGTACAAAATCTGTAGAAAGGAATCAAAGTAAAATATTTTGACCTATGTAAATTGAGGGAAGATGTGATAATAAAAAAAAAACGATTAAAATTATAGATATATTTATTTAGATTTATACAGGTGTCCCAGTAATGGTGGATAATCTGGTACGTACGTGTTCGGGCAGGGGGAGGTGGCATCGGTTCCCTAAAAGGATTCTATCCCGAACGGTTCGGGGTCTACGCCATGTTTTATAAAATTCTGAAAATTCGTACTTCTGCTCACATTTGTGGTCATCACGTCCGCAGTTTAATGGCTAGATCGGATTTTTTTCTTTTAATGTGTTCCCTAATAATGGTATTTCTAAATTACCCTTAAAAGTTTTCAACTACTATGGGTAGTATTTTACAGGACTGCACTAAACATAAGTTTAATTTTTTTACTTTATTTTACTGCTAAGTTTGAGCACCTGTGGTGAAAAAACAAACGTACAGAATCTTTGTGGCTAACCATTTAAAAAGTTTGCCTATATCATAAGGATTCTAAAACATTAGCATACTATGTACTTAATGTCATTACTTACTGAGCTATAGCCGTTAATATGTAAAAGTAGGCATTTCATTACAAAATTACAAAATTATTGGCAGATTGCATGTCTTTATTAGGTAAGTACATTTGTCGCCCTTGAAAATTTTACTTTACTACCTGCTCGCCTTGTTTGGACCAATTCTAAGCTGTGTGAGCGAGACAAACGGTGCTTAGGATTAATGTGAGTAAAAATGATCGACAAGTACTCCATTGTATGAATTCGTGTTTATCGTTTATCTATTATCGCCATCACCTCCTTGTTCTCTAAAATAATGAAGTCCATTATTAACAGCCAGCTCATACGGTACCTTGAGGTTCATCAGCTGATTAGTGACCGTCAGTACGGTTTCCGTCGCAGTCGCTCGACTGGTATTCTCATTCTGGGTTACCTAACTCATAAATGGCCGGAGACTGTAGAGTCCAAGGGGGAGGTGTTGGCCGTTAGTTTGAACATAGCGAAGGCCTTCGACCGGGTTTGGCACAAAGCACTTCTTACGAAGCTTCATTCCTATGGGCTTCCCGAGAAATTGTGCAATTGGATCACCAATTTTCTTCCAGATAGGAACATCAAAGTCGTATTAGACGGTGATTGCTCCGATTGCAAGCCCATTAACGCTAGTGTTCCGCAAGGCTGCGTGCTATCGCCAAAGCTGTTTCTTCTGCATATCAATGACATGTTGCAAACCGGTAAAATTCATTGCTATGTGGGTGACAGCACTGGTGATGCTTTATACACTGGCTGTGCCAATATTTCTCGGGAAGACGTCGCCGAGTACCGGGACAAACTTGTGTCTGAAGTAGTCTTTGCTGAACAAACTCTCGAATTTGGGCGAATATATCTAGTCCAGTGCAATCCCCAGAAAACACAAGTTGGCGCGTTTATCGCTAAACAAAAACCGCTTCGTCATATCTCCTCAGTTTAAATTAAAAACCGTTTTCTAAACAGTTTTTGACTGGATTAATAATAATTTAATATTACCAGTATGTTTAACTATCATACCTTTATATTTGATATAGTCGTTTTTAAATAGGATTAAAAACAATTAATTCTTAAAACGACTACACGGACATGGACTCTACTTTGGTGAGTGACGTATGTAAAGTAGAGCCGCTTCTCATGAAGATCCTTAAATAATTTATCGCATACCTCACACTTGAATGGTTTCAAGCCGGTGTTGATCTGAGATATTCAATTATATGTTAAATAGAATAAGGGTGACATACGAGCACACAGTCCACCTGATGGTAAGTGAATGCTGTGCAGCTGTGGCCCATGGACATCTATTAAGAGTCCTTATCCTCAATTAAGAAATGAAATGCTGATGCGTACCTATGAGGACCGAGAAGGAATGCCTCGTAACCAGTTAAAAGGGTCTCCAGTTCTCTACACTCATCATACGAAATACTATTTTCTCACGAAAGTTGCTATTTTATGCTGGTATTCTGTTAGAGCGTGGTCCTACCCCGGTCGAACCGATCCATTCTTGCTACAACCATAATATAGCTGCAGCGTGGCTCTACCACGTACAGACAGACACCACCACACTGCATCATAACGTGACATAGTTATGGTGCTATGTGGTGATGGTGTAAGACAATCCACTATAGTATGTACGGTCTTTACAAACCGCACATTTTTGCACTTAAGCATTTTTACCATATTGTATCATTTTTCATTCTCATCCATTCAGTACGCAATCATTCGCCGTCGCGCATTGTACTCACTATCAATAATATCAGAATAAATTACATAATCAGTTCAAGTCCTTATCATTTTTATCAACTTCTAAGATTGTACAGCACACCAGCTCGAACATCTTAATGGTCCTTCGAGCATTGATCTAGTGCCGGTAAGAGAAAAGCGGGACCACGCGGTTCGACAACGTGACTTCGTTTCGCCGTTTAGTGCTGCCCACGTATTACCGCCTACTTAGCAAAAACGCTACAAGTTATTTTTAAAAGCTATTGCGCAGTGAACAATTTTCTGCTACCGCATACATCATCACCAGCAGCAGTGATTGGTAAACATCACGCCATCACTCACGAAAAACATTTTTTGTCTTGTGTTTCTGTGTCTGAAGTGCAATAGCGAATCGGTCGAGTCGGCCTCCCACAAGCGGGTCTCACCGACGAGATTGAGAAGGCGCATATATTGCATTAGGATACCGGAGCACTTAGCAACAGCATCACCTCCGTGACTCGGAAGCATCCGTCACCGGATTATCAATCAAATCGTCCATTAATCAAATAAAAATGGAAGATTTACTATCAACTCAGCAACAACTTCTTCAAGCAATGGAGCAGTTATTCACCAACTTCAAGAAAGATGGAGCTGAAAGAAAAACCCCATCTTACATATCAAGGCGACTAGAGACTCTGGATCAGTACTGGAGAGAGTTCCAAGCCAATCATGTCAAGTTGTGTGAGTACGAGGACCAAGACTACACTTATTTCTTGGAAAATCACTTCGAAAAAGCAAAGTCATATTACACCGACTGTCGGAGAATTATTCAGCAACACCTATCTACTGATCAAGAAAAGAAGTCAGTTCTGAGACCTGCTACTCCTTTAGCCGGCGTGACTACAGATTGGCGTCCACCATCAACGGCTGCAACAGCGTCCCCATCAGGTCAGGCCAGCACCAGCCGAGTAGACAGAGGTAACCACAGCAAACTTGACGAGATGTACCGGAAACAAAAAAGCAATTTTAAAGCACTAGAACGAGCAATCAATGCCACTAATCTCGAGTTACTTACCGAAAAGTGGGAGCTCGAGGACAGCTTACGTGACTTACAACTTCGCTGGAATGCCGTGGACTCCTTACACTGGGAGATCGACAGCGAGCTTACCACAGAAGATGTGCAGTACGAAAAAACATACTACATGTTCGAAGACAGCTACAAAAAGATCAAAAAATCAATCAACAGCAAGATGTGGTCCGTATCTCATCAAAAGCATTCTACGCCAAAAATGGAAATCCCTACGTTCAGCGGCAACTATCAGCAGTGGTCATCTTTCAAAGATCTCTTCATGGAAATGATCCACAAGAATAAATTCATTTCAAATGTGCAAAAAATGCAACATTTAAAAAGCAAGGTCAAGGGAGAAGCCGAGAAACTAATACAACATCTAAATATTAGTTCAGAAAACTATGAAACATGCTGGGAAATTCTGAATCATCGGTATAACAACAAACGATTGATTTTTAGTTCTCACATGAACACGCTTTTTGGCTTGCCAACAATACAACACCAATCATCATTTGCCCTGAAAAAATTGCACGACACCACAAAAGAGTGTCTAAGTGCCGTAAAAAACTTAGGCGTGAATACATCAAGTTGGGATCCTTTGGTGGTACATTTGTTGATGCAGAAATTGGACACTGATACACACAATGACTACTTCGAATATCTTGAAGATCCGAGGGAATTGCCTACGCTATCAGGATTTCTAACTTTTTTGGAAATGCGATTCACAGCATTAGAATCGTCTCGACGCAAGCAAGAAGCGCCGCGGAGCAATCAGCAAGCTACCTATCAAGATTCCAAAAAAGCTCAATATTCCAAGGCATACCCGGGTGCATCAACTAAGGCATTTATCAATCATACAAATGTGAAGTCATTGAAATCGTTAGCAAGGAATAAATACACGTGTCCATTGTGCAATGAACAACATGGAATTTTCCACTGTAAATCGTTTCTAGGTCAGACACCAGAATTAAAACGAAAAACAGTGGCAAAATTGAATTTATGCGAAAACTGTCTTTTTGATCATAAAGGCAAGGACTGTTTTTCCGACAAAAGATGCGCGCATTGCAAATGCGGTCACAATACTTTATTGCACGAAGCATACGCATCAAATATCAACGCGAGCGAGCGAGACAGCAACAAAAGAGTTACACAGCAAAGAAACGTGACACATGTTTCACAAGAAAACGTCGCCGAAATCCTCCTGGCAACAGCCCAAATCAAGGTGCTATCAGCTGATGGAAGCTATCTGACGATGCGAGCGCTGATTGATCAAGGGTCACAAACATCACTTATAAGCGAAAATGCCGCTCAAAGACTTGGCCTTCCACGACAACGTTGCAAGGGTATTATTTTCGGGATTGGCACAAAGGAAAATAACTGCAAAGGTATCATCACTATAACAGCATCATCTATGAATTCAGAATACACATTCAATACTGACGTCATCATCATGAAAAGTTTGGTAAACAATCTACCGAACAGATCCTTTGACAAACCGTCATGGAAACGTCTTGAAGGCATACGGCTTGCTGATCCAGACTTCAATATCAGCCGTCCCATAGACATATTACTGGGTGCGAACATCTACTCGAACATCATCATGAGTGGAATCATCAGAAAAGATGAAAATCAACCGATTGTTCAGCAATCACGACTCGGTTGGATCATCTGCGGCAACCTGAAGTCTTATCAGTGTAATGTTGTTCTGCACGATTTACAAAATATTCAGAGGTTTTGGACAATCGAAGACATAGCAGACAACAAAATAACAATATCATCCGAGGATCAATACTGCTTGGAGCATTATAACAACACAACAACACGACGAGAAGACGGTCGATATGTTGTACGTCTGCCCATGAAACCAGGCTTCGAAGAAAAGCTGGGTGATTCAAAGCAGAAGGCCGTGGCACAACTTTATCAGCTGGAAAAGAAATTCGCCAAAAACGAAGACCTCGCAGCAATGTATAAAAACTTTATGCGCGAATACATTGAATTAGAACATATGCAGCAATGTACTCGTAACAGAAACACGATCCCGGCAACGAGTTGCTACCTGCCACATCATTGTGTACAGCGCGCCGAATCGCTTACAACTGCATTACGCGTCGTATTTAACGCGTCATCAAAGACGTCATCAGGCTACAGCCTAAACGACTTGATGTACAACGGACCCAATCTGCAAGCAGACTTACTATCATTGATCATAAGTTGGAGACAGTATAAGGTCGCCTTCACTGCAGACATCGAAAAAATGTTTCGAGCGATCCTCTGCAATAATAACGACAAACATCTACAAAAAATCATATGGCGTGAATCATCAAATCAGCCACTTCAAGAATACGAACTATTAACTGTGACGTACGGGACGAAAGCAGCGCCGTTCCTGGCAATGAACACACTAAAGCAATTAGCACGCGACGAAGGACAGCATTTCCCTGAAGCAGCTAAGGTGTTGAAGAGAGACTTTTTCATGGACGATGTCTTAAGCGGTCAGCACAGCATCCCAGCTGCTCTAAAATTAAAAACAGATCTGATCAACCTACTCAGATCAGGGGGGTTTAATCTACGAAGGTGGTGCTCAAACAGCAATGAGTTACTACAAGCAGCAGGATCAGACACAGATAGCAATCATCAAATTGGGTTTGATTTCAAGCAGAAAGAATCAACAAAGACCCTGGGACTGCGCTGGAACCCTCAGAAGGACGTCTTCACCTTTGAGCTCAAAATCAACACATCAACAGACAAACCAGCCTCAAAAAGGTCACTACTTTCAGACATCTCAAAGGTTTTCGACCCGGCCGGGTGGCTCTGTCCTGTAACAACAAGATTGAAACTCTTATTCCAATCAGTCTGGAAAGAAGATTTGAAGTGGGATGACCAACTTCCACTAAGCATTGAAGAAGAGTGGTCTAAGATCAAACATGACCTCGAAGGCATCAATCAAATCCAAGTACCAAGATGGCTTCAAAGTTATGAGAACGACGACATTGAGCTACACGGGTTCTGCGATTCCTCAGAACGTGCCTACGCTTGTGTTATCTACAGCAAAATCAAGAGCAAGAAACAAGGTGAACAAGCAGTAGTTCTGATAGCAGCAAAATCAAAACTAGTTCCGACATCAAAAATCATATCATTGCCGAAATTAGAACTGTGTGCCGCTCACTTATTATCAAGACTCATGCAGACAGTCAAACACAGTCTATCAGAGCAAAACATCAAGACCTTCGGCTGGTCAGACTCAACAGCTGTGCTCGGCTGGATCCAAGGCGACATCAATCGCTGGAAGCCATTCGTCGCCAACCGTGTACAACAAATCAAAGAAATCATACCTGCGGACTGTTGGCAGTATGTCAAGTCGACTGATAATCCAGCAGACTGCGCCAGCCGTGGGGTATCAACAGCAATCCTCAAAAATCATCCCTTGTGGTGGCAAGGCCCATCATGGCTGAAAACATATCAAAAAGAAACCACCACAAAAACATACACTACGAATCAAGAAGTGAAGAAAGCAATGCAAACCAACGTCACTATTCAACGTCACAGCTCTGACGTAATCGAAGCGTTGATAAACAAACATAGCTGTATGACGCGAGTGACGCGTATACTTACCTGGGTATTGCGGGCGGTGTCGAATTCCAAACCGAAGACGCCGTATCTAACTGCACCTGAAATCAAACAAGCAAAATACATTATTATAAAGCACATACAAGAAAAGTATTTTTATGAAGAAATACTTACCATCAAGAAGCAGGGGAAAGTGAAGCGTAACAACAAACTGCTGTCCCTTAATCCATTCTTGGATAAAAACGATCTTCTAAGAGTTGGTGGCAGGATCAATAATGCAAGCATCGATGAAAACATGAAGCATCCTCTCATCGTGCCACACAGCGGACACTTCACTGAGCTCATAATCGATCAGGCACACAAGGCCACCTTCCACGGTGGAGCCCGCCTGACTCTATCGCATCTGAGACAGCATTACTGGATTATTGGCGGCAACAGGGCTGTCAAAAAACGCATCCGTGAATGTGTTGTCTGCAGAAGACACAACCCAATCAAACAGACTCAAATCATGGGAGACCTACCGTCAGCAAGATGTAACCCAACCAGGCCATTTTACCACGTTGGTACCGATTACACCGGTTTCATCGACGTGAAAGCAAACAAAGGACGAGGCATAAAAACGACGAAAGGATACGTCGCAGTTTTTGTGTGTATGGTCACTAAGGCCGTACACCTGGAAATGGTATCAGACCTCTCCTCATCAGCATTCCTCGCAGCACTCCGACGAATGGCAGCGCGCCGTGGAGCACCGCGTCACCTGTACAGCGACAACGGGACCAACTTCGTCGGCGCCTACAAACACTTACAGCAGGAATTCATCAATCTTCGACAAGCCTTGGACGATGATTTCTTCGCAGCAATATCAGACATGGAGATCGAATGGCACTTCAACGCCCCCTCGTGGCCTAGTGCAGGAGGTCTATGGGAAGCGGCGGTGAAAAGCCTAAAATTCCACTTACGAAGAGTCATCGGAGCACAAAAGCTTACATTTGAGGAGCTATCAACATTGTTGTCACAGCTGGAAGCGTGCCTGAACTCAAGGCCACTGTGCGCCCTGAGCGAAGATCCCGAGGACATCAACTTCCTCACCCCGTCACATTTTCTGGCGAGTGGCCCCACCCTCACCATCATCGAAACCGAAAGGGACGAGCGCACACGTTGGCAACTGGTACAGAAAATCTTCTACGACATATGGAAGAGATGGCAGTCCGAGTTCCTGTGCCAATTATCAGCTAGAAGCAAGTGGCAACAGAAGCAAAGAAACATGGAAATTGGTGACGTTGTCGTCATACATGACGTCAACTTACCTCCCGGCAAGTGGGCGCTCGCTAGAGTTGTTGAACTTCACCCTGGAAAGGACGATCTGGTCCGAGTGGTGTCCCTGAAAACTAAAAACAACATTATCAAGAGGCCTATTACAAAAATATCACCACTTCTATCAGATGATTACGTTGGTAGCGAGCAAAATTCGGAATCAAGCAATAAGGAGTCTACAGCAAAAAGCACCAAAGCAAAAAGAACGCGAAGCAAAAAATCATGCAACTTCATAGCTTTAGCAATGTTGACTTTACTTACCATCATTTCACCCGTTCAGTGTGCCTTCAACCTACTTAGTCTAAGCAATAATCAGAGCATTTATTTGGACAAAATTTCCAACATGCACCTTGTCAGAGATCAGTGGAAACTCATTGTCTACTACGAAATGAATCCGTACTGGCAAGGCATTGAATTGTATCGCAAGTACTTCGATTATTTGGATAACATATGCTCCAAGATATCCAAACAAACAAAATGTGACGTAATGTTGTCACAACTACGTCATGAGGCCACTGAACTGGACTACTATCATCATATGTTGCTCGGTCAGCAATACACGCGCTCGAGACGCCGGCGCGGGCTTATCAACGGTGTCGGATACCTAGCGCACAGCTTGTTCGGTGTGTTAGACGAAGAGTTTGCTCAAAAATACGAGAGAGACATCAATATAATCAGGATGAATCAGAAACATCTTGCTCTTTTATGGAAAAATCAAACATCCGTGGTTGAAGCTGAATATAACCTTTTGAGTCGAATCGAAGAGTCTATTAACAAGCAGTACAAGATCTTCAATGCCCACATCATAGAGCTAGAAAAAGAAGCCAACATCATAACAAAGGAAATTCAGACCGAAAAAATCATCAATGAATTTATTCTCTCATCCATGATAGCAAACAACATTTTGGCCAATCTTAAAAACATTCAAGAAACGTTGGTGGAGACCATCACAGACATCCACTATGGGCAGTTTAATGTTTATTTATTAACGCCTGAACAACTGAATGAAGAGTTAAATATTATCTCTGGCCAATTATCAAAGGAATTAGCTCTGCCTATAAACAACATCCAAAACAACTTATCCAGACTCTATCATTTACTGGAAGTAAAAGCAAGGATGACAAGCCAATACTTTATTTTCGAGATCAAAATCCCGTTGGTAAGCAGGGATACCTACGAGATTTACAGGCTTATATCTATCCCGCAGCAAGTACAAAAACAGATGGTCCGCATCACTCCTATCGCAGATCATATCGCGATCAACATCCAAAAGGACTCGTACGTACCATTATCAGAAGAAGAAGTTCGAAGATGTACACAGTTCAACGCTGAGACTCACCTTTGCCCGCTACAGAAACCTATTTTCCATATGAATTCGGACGATATTCTCTGCATCAAAAATGAAGACACAGGTCAGTGTGAAATCAAAACTTCGCCCTGCAAGGATATATGGGTTGAACTTAACAAACTAAATACGTACCTGTACTTTTGCTGTAATCAAAGGATGATAAGAATAATATGCGAGCATCATGTTACAGCGCAACGACTTAGCAAGGCCGGTATTATCATTCTCGAGGACGGCTGTTTCATTAAAAGTGAAACATTGACAATATTTTCACACAGAAAGCAGGTCACTAATTATAATATCAAGCCCGACCTTGCAAAGATAGACATACCTCCAATCAATGATGTCATCAACCTATCTATTCCTCTCCAAAGGCTCGAGAAATTCGACGAGTCAGAAAATGAGGAGAATCGAAAACACTTGTCAAGTATTGGACACCAAATAGAGCAGCTGAAGACAAGCAACGCTGATACAGAGATGGTAAATCAGTTATCAAACCACGACCTACATCAATATGTGCTTATTTATCTTCTGCTGGGAGCAGCTATACTAGCATCAACATTAATCGCCTTGCGGAGTCTACGCCGCAGATGCGCCGCACGTATACAAGGTCCCTCTCAAAGCGAAAGATCAGCTGGCTTGAATGTACAGTTCACTGGCACGAACCGAAACACAGAGCAAGCAACATCGGTCGAGCCCCGCGGTATCGCAGTTACGTCATCGGGTGAACTGAGTGCACGCGCACTGGATAAGTCGACGTCGCCTACAGTTTGCAAACGTTTTTGTGATCTTAGTGCAGTGTAGTGAAGTGTGAAATTTATAAGTTTTTTAATTGAAATTTATAAGCTAATTTTTATAGTATAATCATCGTTATCAATTAGTATCAATTTGTAATCGCCTATCAATCATCATCTGTTCTCTCTCTCTCTCCCCGCAGCATGTACGGTCTTTACAAACCGCACATTTTTGCACTTAAGCATTTTTACCATATTGTATCATTTTTCATTCTCATCCATTCAGTACGCAATCATTCGCCGTCGCGCATTGTACTCACTATCAATAATATCAGAATAAATTACATAATCAGTTCAAGTCCTTATCATTTTTATCAACTTCTAAGATTGTACAGCACACCAGCTCGAACAAGTATGTGCCAAATCGATTGAGAAAAACGGACAATGACCTTTCGGTCGTTTAACCAGGGGTTACAAACCTTCAATATATAGGCACATTTTATATGTAGTACTTTCTTTATTTATAATGATTTTTTTATAATGATTGATATAATATATATTTATTAACTATTATTAAAAAGTTATGTGAAAGATCGCTGTAGAAGAAAAATCATCTATTGTTATAAAGTACTTTATTCATTTAACAACAAAAAACATTAATTTATAACACATATAAAGATTCGAGTGATAACGACACCGAATAAGTACGTACTTATGCAAAAGATAAAACTTTATTTTTAATATTATATAAGAACTTTATTTTTATTCGGTGCAATCATCACTCGTATCTTCACTTGATGAACTATCTGTAACATTAATTATAAAGCGATCTGCAGTTTGGTCAATTCTATCATCCATGCCACGCATTTTTTGTTCAACCTTAAGGACATGCTGAACACAGTTTTTCCATTTATCTGGCGTGATTTGAGTTAAACCATCTTTAAGTAAATTTTTAACATCTTTTAACTTGAAAGTTGTATTTTTTCGTGCAACGTACCCTTTCACATCTGCCCACACAAGTTCAATGGGGTTAAGCTCACAGTGATAAGGAGGTAACCTTACCACTGTGATGCTTTTTTCTTTTGCCATCTCGTCGGTGACGTAACTTCGATAGTTATCTTTAACTGCCTTTATTTTTTCCATTAAGTGGGTCTTTGTGTCCGAGGGCACGTATGCGATCTGTTTAGATTCTAGCCATTCCTGCATATTTTGTTTCCGCCAAGACATTGTTGGGGTTTTTTCTAAACGTCTGGAGTGGTAACTAGCGTTATCCATAACTATGACATCGCCGCTTTGCAGTTTTTCTATTACTTTTCTAAACCAGTCCTCGAAATGGAGAGCGTCCATACTCTCATGGTAGTCACCAGTAGATGATGATTCAAATACCCAATCACATCCCTCCAAAAAGCCATTTTCATTGCCAACGTGTACAACTATTAATCGCTTTCCTTTACCCGAAGGGGCTTTCGCGCCAGTAGAGTAGCCTTCTAACCGTGATTGACGAGAAGATTCAATTGTGGTGTCTTCCCATACCTTTCCCATAGTATGACCTGCGTTAATCCATGTTTCGTCAAGGTAAAAAATGTTACGTCCCTCGTTTCTTAATATTTGTATTTCTCCCAAATATCTGGTACGCCACAGAACTATCTCTGGGCGATCTATTAGACCACTTTTTCTGTTTCTCTTTATATATTTGAATTTTAAATGGCGCAACACACGTCGCAGGGAAGTTTTGCTCAAGTTTGGCAACTGGTCATCTTGATTTATACTGAGCAAAATTTTGTCTAAAGTCGGTAATTCTCCTGCAAGAAAGAACTGATGCACTTTCGCTCTTATAGCCGATTTATCAAAATCGTCCAACTTGTCAATTACAGACTTTTTTCTTTTATTAATTATTCCCTTTTCTGGTATTTTATGGGAATCTCTATACACGCTTAATACGCGATATATAGTGCTCTTGCTGACTCCTGAGATCTCCGAAACCTTTTCTACCATATTAACGTTTGAAGGATACACGTCTTCGGGCCAGGTGTTTTTGACATATTTGTATACATTAATGATAATCTCTTGTTCCCCGACCGACAAAGTGGTAGGTTTTCTCTTTTTTACTGGTGACGTTAAAGGTGCTCCAGAAGATGGGCCTGTAAATAAATGACAAAAATATACTACCATAGTACTACATCACATAAATACATATTGTTTTAGAAAATAAATACCACATGGTCACATAAAAAGAGCGCTTTAAGAAATAGAAAGGCTACGTCGTCGCATTTGTACCTATTTGTACGTACCTGCTACGTTTATTATGGGTCGGCGACGTCTCTTTCCACTTGATGTTGAAGGACCGGGTCCTTCACCAAATTCTCCTGAACTCATGTCGATTTAGTAACGACCGTCACAGTAAAACTAATATAACAGATTCAAAAAACAAAAACTTAACGATATAACAAATTTAACAGTAAAAACTCAACTAAAACAATGCAATGAATGCTATGAATTACCCGAGACGTACACACGCAAGCGCTATCCGAACACGAATGAAAACAAAATGGCGGACCGGCCCAAAAAAGGTGACGCATCTCTGGCTGCCATTGTCACGTTTCTTTTAGAACGAACTGACGTAACGCGCGTTTTGTTTATTTTAAAGGGATGAATTTGCAAAAGCTCAATATGGTGATTATATTGCTTCAAATATTTTTTTAATATGAAACTGTTATTAAATGAATTGCTGCGTTACTTACCATAAATTGAAATATAAAATATAACACATTTTTCGCGATGTACCGTAAGATTTTACTATGTTTATAGGAACCACAGACAATATTATTTAAGAAACAAAAAAACAAAACATATGTGCTGACCTAGAAGTGGGAATAATATCAATATTTAAATATTGTTATCACATCTAAATTGAGATTTTGTAAGTTACGCCTTTTGACACTCGGCTCATATCTGAGGTCATTGTCCGTTTTTCTCAATCGATATGGCACATACTATACCCCATATCGTCCCGTGGGTGTCGTAAGAGGCGACAGAGGGAAACAAACTACTAGATGGGCAGCCTCGTCTCCCTGATTATAAGTGAAAATAATAAAAAACGACGGTGGCCAACCCACCTACATGGTAACTATGGCAAATGTGACACAATCCACGGGTGGAAGTATATGTTCAAGAGAGTATTTTGAAAGGCTGTAACGGTAACGATAAACGTCGATGTGAAAAAAGAAAAACGTAAACTACCATTTAAATTTTAAAAAACATGAAGATCTAGTCTGTTTCTACTAACCTCCATTCGCAGATTCGGTATTTATTTTAAGGTTCCAATATTTATTGCTTTCTACCGACTTTAAAAAGTAGGAGGTACTCAATTGAATGTTATTTTTTTATGTTTATTACCTTATAACTTTTTTCTGTACGAACTGATTTCCATAAATCTTTTTTTATTTGAAAGCTTGTGCTTCACATGTGGCCCCGTATAAATTTGATCAAGGTATGACCAATAGTTTTTGAATTATTCTTAATAATTTATATTGAATTCGGTTGTACAAAATTTTAAATTAGGTATTGAATTAACTTCTTCAGAATAAATGCAGTTTCAATTTGCACATAAGGCGCGGAAATGTTTTTCTACTCGTTATATAATTACGTCACAAATTCACAAAAAATACATAGATTTTTATCTGTACACACATATTTATATAAAACACGCTTACACAATATTGTACATATTTTACCAGATAGCTCACGAAAAAGGTTTTGCTCCAGTGTGTGTTTTTAAATGTCTTTGCAAATTACCTTTTGTAATACATCTGTATTCACAGATATTACACGAAAAAGATTTTTCACCGGTATGTATTTTCATATGTTTTTGCAACTAACTTTTTGTAATGCATCTATATTCACAGATATTACAAGAAAAAGGTTTTTCACCGGTGTGTATTTTCATATGTCTTTCCAAATTACTTTTTGTGGTACATCTATACTCACAGATATGACACGACACAGGTTTTTCACCGGTATGTATTTTCATATGTTTTTGCAAGCTACTTTTTGTAATACATCTATATTCACAGATATTACACGAAAAAGGTTTTTCACCGGTATGTATTTTCATATGGGTTTCCAAATCACATTTTCTTATAAATCTATGTTCATAGATATGGGCGATTCTCCGTAAACTCTTAAATGGCTATCCGGAACGATTTTAAACAAAAATAATGAAGTATAGAAATATAACTATGTATCTTAATTAAAATTAAACGCTGATTTTTATAGTGCTATTGTTTTTATAACGATAACAACCTTCCTTTTTTTTAAAAAAAATATTGAAGCCCTAAAAACACAGTCCCCTGGCTGTCCCTTTTCACGGATTCCCACTTAGAGATAATATTATAAAAAAAACTATGTACAAAAAACTATCTAAAAATAGAATAATTAATTTATATTTATGTCATAAAACAAGATCTATCTTCTTATTTTTTAAATGTAATAATGTCATGTTAAAGTTGTCCTAAGTTTTCTTAAACAGTCCCCTGTCAAAAATTTTAAGCAAAAATAGAAAAATCTGTTGTGTCTACAAACTTTTATTTCCGTGAAATGAAATGCAACCAATGTGAAGTTAGTAACATAGCCGAAAACGGCGTCGGTCTGCCATTTTGTTTAGTGTCCGCGCGTCATTTGTGGTGTGAATACGCATGTTGGTTGTTGCGACATACAGTCCTCTGGTAAGTAATTTTAATAATGTTAATTAGTTTAAATATTTATATAAATAGCTTATTATGTCTTTGATTGTGTACACATTTGTCGGTAGCTTCGTATCGAATCATGTTTCAATAGTTTTGTAAATATTTGGAAACTAAAGCAAAATACACAGTCCCCTTCCTGGCAATATGACAGGGGACTGTTCCATGTGCGAGGAGACTGTATATCTCATAAAATTAGTCATTTTTAAAAGGTTTTGTTTACATAAATAAGTTCACTCGTTGAAGATTTATTCATATAAGAAAGAGGGGAGCCCAAAAGAATATGTTTCGCATTAATCTACTTCACTGAAAGCAAATTATGTTACAGGTTAATCGCACACGCACACAAGATGGCTCCCAAAAAGACAAAGTTATCGCGAGAGGAATTATTAGAAAAAAAAAGACAAGCAGAGAGACGAAGGTATCAGTGTAGAAAAAATGATCCTCTAAAGAGAGAAGAGATGAAAGAAAAGGAGAGATTAAAATATCAGAAAAAGAAAGAAAAAGGTTTGAGAAAATTAGTGAAAGACATGACACAACGTGGACACAGGGCTGCCTTAAAAACGTGGAAAGAACACTGCACTGTATACCGATCTAAACGAAAGAGATTGAACAGCGTTACTAGTACATTTATGCGTGAAAATACATCATTATCATATTCTGAAGTAGATACTCCCCTTCAAGACAGCTTACTCCAGTTCCATATCAGCTTCCTGTAGCTCCAGAAGTCCAGCAATACCCAGTATTAGTTCACTGCAAAGGAAAAGGCAAGCCAAAAGGAGAAGACAAAAATATAATAAAGAAAGAAATGAAAAGATCGCGGGTTTACAGAAAGAACTTGAGAAATACAAAAAAGATTGGGAAGAATTGAAAATAGGAAAAAAAGAAATGTTAAGGACACACCTAATACGAAGATATTAAAAAATGTTAGATAAGCCTGATACGAGAAAGGAAGTTGTCAAAAAAGCATTATTTTGCGATGTGCTTAGTGAACAGTTGAATAATAACTATTCAGCATTAAAACGTACGAAAGATAAACAAATATTTCAAAGAGTCGTATCTGGTAGTCTAGTTCAAAAGTATAGTCATTGGATACCTAAAGAAAACGCGAAATTTTATATAATAAACAAAAAAAATTAATCCCATTGGCTTGGATGTACCTGTAAGTCACCGGATTAAAATACCTAATAGTTACAAACGAGCAATTCAGAATTTCTTTGAAGATGATAGTAACAGTGGTATGGCAGTTAGTAAAAGGGAATTTATTACTAGGAAGAATGTGAGAAAACAAAAAAGATACCTTCTTGATACAGTTCTTAATCTATATAAAAAATTTGTGGCTGAGAATTTGAAAATAAGTTATCAGATATTCTGCCGACTGCGCCCGTTCTGGGTAGTCAAACCAAACGTTCAAAATCGCGACACATGTTTATGTATAACGCACAGCAACTTAGACCTGAAAGTTTGCGCTTTATATGAAGCCAAAATAAATCCTAAATAAAATAATCCTAACTTCATTCTAAAAAGGAAGAGAATATTTTATAAGTTCTCTACTCAAGTAGATGTTTTCGAGCGCTAATGTCAATTTTTCTAATCTTAAACTAAACTCATTGTGATTATGTATGTGCCTCATTAGTTTTAAGATAAAGCCTTAAGACTTTATTGCAGATCTTATTTCAAATTACTTTCATTATAATTGCTTATCATCATCATCATCATTACAGCCCTTCACAAGTCCACTGCTGAACAAAGAATGCCACAAAGCACGGTCCTGAGCCACCTGCATCCATCGACTTCCTGCATGTCTTACCAGGTCGTCACTCCATCTCATGGGGGGACGCCCTACACTTCGCCTACCGGTACGAGGCTGCCACTCTGAGTGGTAATTGCTTATACGAGTATAATATTATTGTTGAAAGAAAAGACTATTGTATTATAATTTTATTAATATTACTTTATAAAAGACTGCGTTCCAAATTTAATATTTGATGTTAGTAATTCATCGAAGTTGATCATCTCAAATACAAATTCTTTCTAGAACCATAGTTTTGACATGAAAGTTTTGATTTTGTTAGAGGAGGAATTTTGTTTGCTATGTTTTTGGTTAAGTTTTTTTCTTAAGAACCTTTTGAAATATAATTGCTTTGTGTTGATACGTAAATGTGGTTAAAATAATAAATTATTGATAATAATAATAATGTACCATGTGAGCCGTGGTAGCTCAGATGGTTAGCGCTCGCTGTAAGCTTTACAGTACTCGAGCAACCCGGGTTCGATCCCCGCCGTCACCAATGAAATTGTTAATTGCAATTTTAAGTGCTGATTTACCACGTGCTCGGCGGTGAAGGAAAACATCGTGAGGAAATCTGCATGTCTGAGAAATAAGAAAAAAAATATTTCGTAGACATGTGAAGTTGGCCAACACGCATTGGGTCAGCGCGGCGGACATTTCCTAGCCCTAAAACCCTCTCAGAAATGTGAGGAGGCCTGTGCCCAGCAGTGGGACGTAAATAGGCTGCAACTTTACTTTTACTTTACTAATAATATGACATACTTCTATATAAAACAGTCCCCTGTTCCACCTAACAATCCCCTGTCGCAATTTATCAAAAAATCTAAAATAACTTTAAAAATACATATGAATTCAATTGGCCCTCTTATATACGAAAAGCAACAGTTACTTTCCTAAGGAACATTATCATATTTTTTACGAAAATGCTAAAAATTATGCCTGGACAGAGTTTGTATGGCCCATTACGAGTTTACAGAGAATCGCCCATATTACACGAAAAAGATTTTTCTCCAGTATGTATTTTCATATGAGTTTGCAAATCACTTTTTCTAATACATTTATATTCACAATTATTACAACAGTACATTTGTTTAGCGACGTGCGCTTTAAGATGTGACAAAATGGAACGTTTTTTTTTATGATATAGGTGACAAACGAGCACACAGTCCACCTGATGGTAAGTGGTTGCTGCGGCCCATAGACATCTACATCTATCCTCTATTACAAATTAAAATGTAGATGCGTTGTCACCCGTGAGGACTAAGGCTGAGATCTATAGATCGTACTTTGACTTTGCTCAGACTTAGCTTACGACAAACTTAGCTGAGTATATGCTCAGCATAATCTTTGATTCTGAATTTATAGTTGTATCGGGCTAAGATTAAGCTAAGCTTATGCTAAGGCCCAGACAGTCCAAATATTAATGTATGCTTTATTCCACGCATTATGTTTTTGACTTTACTGTATAAAATTAAATATATATATATATATATTTAAAATCAAAATTACTGTATAAAATTAAAAAAATATATATTTAAAGTCGAAAAAAAGTCCAAATTATATTTCATAAATTATTTATTATTACATGAAATAGAAAACGGTCCTATGAGAATAGGAACGGATGATATGAGTGCAAAGTCAGAAAAAGAGAAAAAAATAAGATTTTAAGAAATTCGAAGTAAGATTGAAATTACGTAAATAGAAAATGTATTAAATGCTATTTAAAACTAGAAGACGGCCTAAAGCTACCTATTTATTGTTTTAATTAATTAGAGTAACATAAATACAACAATTTAAAATTAATACGGTGGTTTTGAATAATATCCTGAGTTTTACGTAAGTCGTCGATATCGTTGACTTAGACTTTGCTAAGCGCGCACTCAGCACGACTTCGAAGTGAACTCTATAAATACCGACATTGTCTTAGCTCGAAAGCAAAGTCTGAGCAAAGTCAAAGTACGGTCTATAGTATATAGTATATAGATCTCAGCCTAAGATGGAATGCCTCATTTCCAGTAAAAAGGGCCTCCGGCCACCTGCACTCACCAAGCGAAACGCAGAGGTAAAGCTCTACTTCACGCTGGTTTTCTGTGAGGTCGTGGTACCACCCCGGTTCGAGCCGGCCCATCCGTGCGACAGCAAAAGCTGCCGCGTGGCTCTACCACTGTTTTTGAGATGTTTTAAATTCGCAAATGTCATAATTAAATATTTCTGTTTGTTGTGGTACTGGAGTTTGTTCTACTTGTGTCCGAACTGCAGTGGTGTCTGAGTTCTTTTGCGTCTTATGACTGTATGAAATGTGTTTGGCGAGAATGTCTTTTGTTGAAATTTTTTTACTACAACCATCACATTCAGAAATGTATTTAGTTGATGTCCCAGACGTCTTTTTCTTAAGTATATTTACACTCTTTTGTTTTAAAATTTTCTTTTTCGTTATTTTTGCAGGATGCTTTTCTTTTTTATTAATTGGTTGATTATCTTTTTTCATTTTAGTGTTCGATTTAATAGTAGGGCCTTCGAAATCGAGGTTTACTTCACGAACATCGTTTATGTTGCAATCAGTAGAATTTGATTTAATCTACCTCTCAAAAGTTTCTGAAAAATTATTTGTCAAATTTAAACTTTATTTACTGTAAGTTATTGCATCTTTATTGCAAGACACCTTAAACGGCGGATATATATACAATATATATACAATGATATGAGGATAGATACAATGGGCGGAGTTTAAGCCTTATGGATTTCTCTATCGGTTAACCCATGCAAAAATAGAGAAATTATAGTATTTTACATAATAATACTAAATAATGTTGCTAGATATAAAGTATTTTAGCCAATTACTCCGAATAATGTCTCTCATATTTATTTTTGGAGGGAAAGAATGGTTCTTTTGTCCATGTTATAATTACATTAATCTATTTAATAATTGCTGTTTCGAATTCCACACAGAACTAGTGTTATACACACAGTACAGTCGAAGTTGGCGTGGAAGTGCAGCATAATAGAATTCATCATTACATTTTATTCCATGGGTTTCGTAAGAGGCGACTATGGGTTTGCCAGAAAAATCTGATGGCTTCCGACAGATGCCGGTATAACCACCTCGTTTACTTCAGATGTAAAATATCCAGACCGGCGCCAGGCAACATTGCCAGAGGTACTCACGTCTGGTTCTGCGATCGTCAATCCTATGCCAAGCGTGACGACTGAGGCTTATCTTCCTTACATCGGGAGAGATCCTTCCATGTTCAGCAGTGGAAGTTTACGGGAATATTAAGAGGTCCTTTCTCCACTGGCACCAATAAATTAGTTAATTTTGTAAGTAGGTGTGTATGTATGTATACATACATCCATACACGCCGTTTCCGTACTATCGATCCTAACAGCTTCGACGGAAACCGTATTGAAGGTCATTAATCAGCTTATGCTCTTTAAGGTACCACGTGAGCTGGCAGTTAATAATGGATTCCATTATTTTGGAGAACAAGGAGGTGACGGCGATAGGCCTGTATTTGGATGGGTCCCAGCCTTTATTAGGAATCACATGCACTAAGGCTGTTTTCCATAAGCTTGGAACGACACCTAAGGAGTACGAGAACATGACATAAACATAAAAGTAACAAGAACATAATTCAACAACTGCATTATAACTTTGTAATCTATACTAATATAATAAAGTGGAAGGGTTTTTTCATGAGGAATAGTATAGCATTAGGCTACACCTCTCAGTTAACCTTAAATATTGATTTTTTCTAACCCGTCAAGTCAAGTGCTAGGCCATTTTACTTTTTACGCGGCAAACGTCTAAATAAATAGGCTACGATTCTCAAGAGGACATTAATTTGAATACGAATCATAAAAGAGATAACATCAAAATGAAGAAAAATTTAATGAGAGTTCCCTCTGTTTAAAAAATTGTCTACCAAAGATATACACAGCGACTTGGTGAAACATTGAGGGATTCTGCTCTTCCATATTCCACAGTTGCACGCTGGGCCAAGGAGTTTAAGCTGGGCAGAACATCCACGGAAGATGAACATCGCGAAGGACGCCCATCCACATACCTCACTGAAGCTAACGTGAAAAGAGTCGAAGATGTCGTATTGGTAGATCGAAGAGTGACCATCAGGCATATAGCTGACGTCACAGGGATCTCATATGGCAGTGTTCAAAGAATCCTTGCGAACAAATTGCATATGGAAAGGATCTCTGCGCGTTGGGTACCGAGAATGTTAACCGACGAGCAAAAGAAAAAATTTATCGACATATTGAGGGTTAATCTCGAAAGGTTCTAAGCAGATCAGATTTTTTTTATTACGTTTCGTGACCATGGGCAAGACCCGGATCTACCATATCGATGTTGAAATCAAACAATAATCAATGGTTTGAAACCGAGCCTCCTCCAGACGCCAAAGAAATTCAAAGTGCCAAGTTCGGCGGGAAAGGTTATGGCGTCCGTTTTTGAAGGAATAATTATGGTGGAATATTTGGAAAAGGGAGCCATTATTTCGGGTTTATACTCTCCACTACGCAGACCAAATAAGAAAATTGTAGGAGGCTATTAAAGAAAACGACGCGGCAAATTGCGAGCGGAAGTGCTGTTTCACCAAGACAACGCTTCGGCTAAAAAAGCCGCAGTTGCGATGGCTGCCAAGAAACAGGATTTGAACTGTTCGAACACCCAACCTATTCGCCAGATCTAGCTCTCAGTGACTTCTATCTATTTCCTCTGCTCAAGGAACACCTTCGAGGCAAGAAATTTGCAGACGATAGCGAAGTTATGGACGCTGTTGAGGCTTTTTTGGAGGGTGCAGATAATTTTTTTTCTAAGAGAATTCTGGGATTAGAACAAAAATGGACTAAATGCATTGACTTGTTAGGAGACTATGTGGAAAAATAAATTAGTTTTTTTAACAATAATCACCGTGTTTAATATTCATTATCAATAATTACTTTTGGATCACCCCTCATACTCACATCCTAAAAATAACTGAAATCGCAAAGGATGTTAAAAAACGGCAACAAAAAGATTATTAGTAGAATCAGGCGTTACATTGCGAAAATCCATTATATTAAACACTAGCTGATAACCGCTCGCTTCGCTGGGCGCACGATATTTTATTGCGGAACCTAGATGTGACTAAAGTATTTAAAGAACAAAATTTTGTATGTATAGTACATCTCTAATTACTTGATGCAAGAGAAAGGAGATGAACTTGATTCCATACAAGCTTGGGCCCGGCGTAAGCAAACTTAAAATATGTCTTGGTTTGAAGATTTAAACATTTGCTACTTAAATCGTCCTATGAAAAATTACATTTTTGTGGGACCTGGGGTTTTGTTTTTATTTTGTTATATGATTTGTAAGTTATGTAGTAAAATCACTCGTTCTTGTGATAAGTTGTTTGAAAAAATTGAAAAGAACAAAAGAATACAGTTTTGTAGTTATTATTAAATACAGTAAAATAACACTTAACCTTTTTTAATTGTTTAACTATTTTCTGCAATTATCAATAAAATGGCATTAGAAAAAACAGCCAGAGGCTGCACATTGTCTGTTCTATTCCTCTAAAAACTTATTGCAACATTATTTTCATTATGTGGGCGCAACAAACTACCACAGAATACATGTACCCTGACGGGAAGAACGAAAAATTCATACAATAAAAATGCCAACAGCTTGCGACACTAGCGCGTCAGTTTTTGATTCATGAACTAACCGATGCGAATGTGTGCGTGTGTATATGTATAATGCTCATTGCCCACCCCTACATTTAATATTCTATTTTTAATCATATTATATTACTATTTCCATTCCAATTTTCTACGAATATAGAAATTACATTCTACATTAGTAAAAACTTGGAATGGAAATAGTAATAAATGAATAACATATTGGAAATTTTAAATATTTAATAACACAAACCTTGAGAGGAAGATTAAAGTTAACAATTAGCAAATTCGTCTGGTGAGTGCAGGTGGCCGGAGGCCCAATCCCCCCCCCCCCATCAACATGGTAGCGGAATCACACTTTAGACTACCCCAGGAGGGTACCAGTACCCCTGGAGAATCCCCCGCTGAGCATCCACGACCATGTTATTCCAATCCTGAGCGTGGGTGCTCAGGCTGCCCCGCGTATTCTGGGGGGGGGGGGGCAAAATTCCGCTCAAAAACATAACTGCTCGGGGCAAACTGAGCAACAGTACCAAGGTGACCCCTGCCACGCTATCCGTGAATTTCTGCAACATCAGGGGACATCATTCTAACCTAAACGCCGTCCACTACCATCTCGAGACGGCGAAGCCGGCCTTGCTCTTCCTGACCGAGACGCAGGTTTCCTCTCCGGCTGATATTTAGTATCTCTCCTGCCCGGGGTACAAATTGGAGCACTCCTTTGTGCCTCGGGCTGGAGTTTGCGTGTATGTCAGAGAGGACATCTGTTCTCGACGCCTTGGCAGTCTTGAAGGTTCGGACCTGTCCATCCTTTGGCTACGCGTAGACAGCGACGACCATCCGCGCGTCTACGGGTGCCTCTATAGGTCCCATAGCGGTAATGCTGAAACAGACCGACTCATCGACCACGTCCAAATGGCTGCAGATTCCTTGCTACAACAGGTGCCATCCGCAGAGATCGTGATCCTTGGCGATTTTAACGCCCACCATGCCGAATGGCTCGGTTCACGTTTAACCGATCATGCGGGGAGATCTGTTTATGACTTTGCCTTGTCATATGGTCTGACACAACTGGTTACTTCGCCTACGGGGTATTCCAGATGTGGAGGATCATACACCTTCCCTGTTGTACCTTCTGCTGACCTCTCATCCGGACGGATATCAGGTTTCCGTCGATGCCCCTCTCGGCTCTTCGGACCACTGTCTGATCCGGAGTATGGTGCCACTCACGCCCCCTTCGCGGTTGCGTTCTGCAGCATGCCGCCGTGTTTGGCATTACAGGTCGGCGGATTGGGACGGAATTCGGTCTTTCTTTGCATCCTACCCATGGGGGCGGGTTTGCTTCTCGCCGGATGATCCCAGCGCTGTTGCTGATTCTGTCACTGATGTGGTGCTACAGGCAATGGAACTATTTATTCCATCATCTGTGGTACCCATCGGAGGCAGATCTCAGCCTTGGTTTGGTCGCTCCTGTAAAACTGCATAACGCAGTAAGCAGGAGTGTTATCAAGCCTGGGCTGCGGCTTCGGCGACTCGGGATGTAAACACCAGCATACTTAAAAAGAAGTATAACTTCGCCTCCAGGTCCTTCAAAAGAGTTATTGCCAAGGCAAAGTCAGAGCACATAGGCAGAATTGGCGAGAAACTAGTTCGCCTTCCTTCGGGAACCCGTGCATTCTGGTCTCTCGCCAAGGCTGTCCAAGGGAATTTCTGTAAGCCATCACTACCATCTCTGTACAGGGAGGACGGCTCACTGGCCCATGACGCAAAAGACAAAGCCGACCTTTTAGGCTCCCTTTTTGCGTCCAACTCGAATCTTGATGACGGGGGGAAAACACCGCCGACCATCCCGCGGTGTGAGTGCTCCATGCCGGATGAGCTGTTCTCACAGCGCTCGGTTCGCAAAGCACTTCTCTCCCTGGACATCCAGAAGTCGAGTGGGCCCGATGGAGTTCCTCCCATTGTGCTGAAGACGTGTGCTCCGGAGTTGGCACCGGTCCTAACGCGTCTTTTCCGGTACTCCTACTCCCAAGGCGTAGTCCCGAATTCATGGAAGACAGCTTTTGTCCACCCGATCCCTAAAAAAGGCGACCGCTCAGACCCGTCCAACTATAGGCCTATCGCGATCACCTCCTTGTCCTCCAAAATAATGGAATCCATTATCAACTGCCAACTCATCCGGTACCTTGAGGATCACCAGCTGATTAGTGACCGCCAGTACGGTTTTCGTCGGGGTCGATCAACTGGTGATCTTCTGGTCTACCTGACCCATAGATGGGCGGAGGCAGTAGAGTCCAAGCGGAAGGCGTTGGCCGTTAGTCTGGACATTGCGAAGGCCTTCGATCGGGTTTGGCACAAAGCGCTTCTTTCGAAGCTCCCTTCCTATGGGCTTCCCGAGAAATTGTGCAATTGGATCACCAGGTTCCTTGCAGATCGGAGCATCAAGGTCGTTGTAGACGGTGCATGTTCTGACTACAAGCCTATTAACGCTGGTGTTCCAGAAGGCTGTGTGCTATCACCAACGCTGTTTCTTCTGCATATCAATGATTTGTTGCTAACTGGTAACATTCATTGCTATGCGGATGACAGCACTGGTGATGCTCTATACACCGGCCGTGCTAATATTTCTCGGGAAAACGTCTCCGAGTACCGGAACAAACTTGTGTCTGAAGTCGAGTCTTTGCTGGACAAAGTATCGAACTGGGGGCGACTAAATCTAGTCCAGTTTAATCCTCAGAAGACACAAGTTTGCGCGTTTACCGCTAAAAAGAACCCCTTTGTCGTATCTCCTCAGTTTCAAGGCACTCCCCTGGTTGCCTCAGCCAGTATCGGAATCCTCGGCGTCGACATATCGAGTGACGTGCAGTTTCGTGGTCACTTGGAAGAGAAGGCCAAATTGGCCTCTCAAAAGCTTGGCGTGCTCAGCAGAGCGGGACAGTATTTCATGCCGGCACACCGCCTGCAACTTTACAAGGCGCAGGTTCGGCCTCACATGGAATACTGTTCCAATCTCTGGGCAGGGGCTCCCCAGTGCCAGCTCCTTCCACTTGATCGCATCCAGCGCAGAGCGGCTCGAATCGTCGACGACCGAGTCCTTTCCGATCGGCTCGACTCATTGGCGCTGCGAAGAGATGTTGCATCTCTTTGCATTTTCTTTCGCATCTACCATGGGGAGTGCTCTGAGGAATTGTTCGGATTTATCCCAGCCGCCAAATTTCACGAACGCACATCGCGGCAGAACTCCCGATACCATCCACACCATCTGGATGATTGGCGGTCCACCACTGTGCGATTTAGAAGATGTTTTCTTCCTCGCACGACTTCCTTGTGGAATCGTTTACCATCAGCAATTTTTCCGGACCGATACGACTTAGGGACCTTCAAGAAAAGAGCGTACTCCTTTTTAAAAGGCCGGCAACGCATCTGCAATTCCCTCCCTGGTGTTGCAGTTGTTCATGGGCGGCGGTAGTCACTTACCATCAGGTGAGCCGCATGCTCGTTTGCCCCCTCTCCTATAAAAAAAATATAAATAGAAAATTGGAATGGAACACGGTTAATAGTTTTTCAGAAATAAAACAATTATTTTCATAGAGATTTAAATATATATTATTGACTAGTAATATTATACACATAGAAATAAACTTAGGCACTCAATTTTAGATGATTATAGACGCACGCATCTTAGAACACACCATTTTCAGTAATCCATTATTATTCGTTAAACATCTTCATTAAGTAAAACAACTCTAATAAATCACCATAAATTAAATATTCACTGGCTAGTAACACCACACTTAAGTTATTTTTCTACGAAATATACTAAATCGACATCAGTTTTGAATTTGGCTTAGAAAAGTTAAACAAAACTAACTCCATTTAATTTGAAACATTCCCGTTTAAAATAATATCTAATTGATGTAAAATGAACTTTGAAACTTGTTATTTTCTTAATTTTATGAATATGTAATAAATAATAATCTAGTTTACGTTTTTAATTCACAACAGCCATAGATACATTTATCATTTATAATTTCGGCTACAGAGCTTGTTGCACAGAGTAATCATTTCAATCGGACATAAAAATAATCGGAACGTATAATTTAATTTATACTTTCATGGATTAAGCAACTTTTATTTGTTATGTATATTACAAAATATATAGTTTATAATTTATAAGATAAGTAAAGATAAATTTTAATGGGCAGGCGACAAAGATATTAAAATGCAAAAATAACAGTTCCTAAACTGTAATTGAAATACAATGCGTAACATGGTTAAATATTGATTTCTCTGTCTTGCGTATAGCGCTGTCTCTGTTTCGCTTATTTTGCCCGATGTTTGCATCGGCTCCATAGAGACTTGACCCCTCATGCAAACTACTGTCCTGTGATCCGAGAGAAAATCCAAGGGTAAAGTTAAATAAATCCACGAAAGTAAAAACACGAAATCTATCCAAAAAAAAAAAAAAAAAACAAACAGCTACAATTCCAAATGCGCATGCTGCATGACAAGCTGAAACTCGAAGTTAACAAGTTAAGTCTCCTTCGGAATATGCAATGGTCAATGACCATACAGCCTATTCAATTGTTTTCTAAATATATTATTTTATTCAATGTTAATCACTACAGATTCACGTCAATGTTTCAATATTATGATTTTTTTTAATGAGGAAGGCTATTATATTTTAAAAATAGCCTTTTTTATTTTGTCTATTGCCATAGACAAAATAAAGAAAGATATTTAAAAACTTTTCGTTATTGCTAAAGCAAAAGCATTACCTTTGTAATTCAGTTTAAAAATAAATGTTTTTATCATTGCCCTAAGCATTACAGAGATAAAAACCATTTATTTTATGCTTATAAGTTATCATTTTATTACCTCCATATTTTTGTACGACTGTTAGAAACAATGTCAAGCACCCAATTTCATACATCTCCTTTGTGGTGATTTGTTTTTATTTTTTGATAAAGGTTTTTTTAACATAAATTCATTTACCTATGTCATCATCCGTGTAGTGGCGGTCAAGAATATCCACTACCCCATATCCTCCCGTGGGTATCGTAAAAGGCGACAAAGGGAAACAGGCGGGAGATGGGCAGCAGCATCTCCCTGATAATAGCCAAAAATACAATAAAAAAAAACTGCGGTTGCCAACCCGCTCGCCAAGCGTGGCAACTATGGCAAATATGAATGAATGTAACAAAAAGACGGCCCCCAGTCCCCGGCGGCCCCGCTATTCCTGGCTACGGTGGCGACCATGGTAACGGCGGGGCAGGGGGTGCTAAAAATAACCGGTGGAGGTTCGGTTGCCACCTACGACGACTCGACCTGGCAACATACAACGCACGCACCCTGAGGACTGACGAGAAGATTGTGGAGCTGGAAGAAGAGATAGACAAGTTACGCTGGCATATTATAGGATTATCCGAAGTCCGAAGAGAGGGGGAGGACACGGTAATCCTCGAATTCGGCAACTTGCTCTATTACCGGGAGGGCGACCATCTGTCCCAAGGAGGTGTCGGATTTATCGTCCACAAGTCTCTCGTTAACAACGTTGTAAAGATTGAGAGTGTGTCGACGAGGGTTGCGTACCTTATACTCAGAATCACCAAACGGTATACACTGAAGGTCATACAGGTTACTTGAAGTCCTTCAGAAGCTCTTTAATTCCGTCCTCCATGGTGGCATTACACCGGAGGCGTGGAGCAGAAGTGCGGTGGTCTTGTTCTTCAAGAAAGGTGACAACGCTCTCTTGAAGAACTACAGACCGATTTCCCTTCTGAGCCGCGTCTACGTGCTGTTTTCGAGAGCCATTACGAATTATCTCGCGCGCAGAATTGACGACTTCCAGCCTCCCGAACGAGCCGGTTTCCGAAAGGGCTTTAGCACCATAGACAACATACATACCCTACGGCAAATTGTACAGAAGTCCGAAGAGTACAATTTGCCACTGTGTCTGGCGTATGTGGACTATGAGAAAGCCTTTGATTCCGTCGAAATTTGGGCGGTGCTGCAGTCATTTCAGCGGTGCCAAGTTGACTGTCGGTATATCGAAGTGCTGAAGTGTTTGTACAGTAGAGCTACGATGGCTATCCGAGTACAGAACCAGAGTACGAAACCTATCCAACTGCAGAGAGGTGTAAGACAGGGTGATGTTATATCCCCGAAACTCTTCACCACTGCATTGGAAGACGTTTTCAAGCTTCTGGACTGGAAAGGATACGGTATTAACATCAATGGCGAGTACATCACTCACCTTCGATTTGCCGACGATATAGTCCTTATGGCAGAATCGCTGGAGGACCTAAGCACTATGCTCAATGACCTCAATAGTGTCTCGAAGTCAACGAATAGGTCTTAAGATGAACATGGACAAAACAAAGATTATGTTTAATGTCCATGTCACACCTATGCCGGTAGTTGTTGGGAGCACTAAGCTCGAAGTTGTTGACTAGTATGTTTACCTGGGACAAATAGTCCGACTAGGTAAGTCCAACTTCGACCGAGAGGTCAATCGACGGATTCAACTCGGCTGGGCAGCGTTCGGGAAGCTACAACACATCTTCTCGTCAGACATACCTCAAAACCTTAAAACGAAATTGTACAACCAGTGCGTGTTGCCAGTGATGACTTACGGACGTGAGACGTGGTCCTTCACTGCTGGCCGTATGAGGAAGCTCAAGGTCGCTCAGCGAGCTATGGAGAGGGCTATGTTCGGAGTTTATCTGCGTGATAAACTTGATAATGAGGTTATCCGCAGTAGAACCAGAGTAACCGACATAGCCCAACGGATTAGTAAGCTGAAGTGGCAGTGGGCCGGCCATATAGCTTGAAGAACCGACTACCGATGGGAAAGAAAGGTTCTCGAGTGGCAGCCTCGTACCGGTAGGCGAAGTGTAGGGCGTCCCCCCACGATTGTTGTACAATTTCGTTTTCAGGTTTTGAGGTATGTCTAAAGAGAAGATGTGTCGTAGTTTCTCGAACCAGAGAACCCAGCCGAGTTGAATCCGTCGATTGACCTCTCAGTCGAAGTTGGACTTACCTAGTCGCACTATTTGTCCCAGGTAAACATACTCGTCAACAACTTCGAGCTTAGTGCTCCCAACAACTACTGGCATAGGTGTGACATGGACGTTAAGCATGATTTTCGATTTGTCCATGTTCATCTTAAGACCTATCCGTTGGGAGACACTATTGAGGTCATTGAGCATGGTGCTTAGTTTCTCCAGCGATTCCGCCATAAGAACTAAATCGTCGGCAAATCGAAGGTGAGTGATGTACTCGCCATTGATGTTAATACCGTATCCTTTCCAGTCCAGAAGCTTGAAAACGTCTTCCAATGCAGCGGTGAAGAGTTTCGGGGATATAACGTCACCCTGTCTTATACCTTTCTGCAATTGGATAGGTTTCCTACTCTGGTTTTGTACTCGGATAGCCATCGTAGCCCTACTGTACAAGCACTTCAGCACTTCGATATACCGACAGTCAACTTGGCACCGCTGAAGGGACTGCAGCACCGCCCAAATTTCGACGGAATCAAAGGCTTTCTCATAGTCCACATACGCCAGACATAGTGGCAAATTGTACTTCTCGGACTTCTGTATAACTTGCCAAAGGGTATGTATGTGGTCTATGGTGCTAAAGCCCTTTCGGAAACCGGCTTGTTTGGGAGGCTGGAAGTCGTCTAGTCTGCGCGCGAGACGATTCGTAATGATTGTCGAAAACAGCACGTAGACGCGGCTCAGAAGGGAAATCGGTCTGTAGTTCTTCAAGAGAGCGTTGTCACCTTTCTTGAAGAACAATACCACCGCACTTCTAGTCCACGCCTCCGATGTAATACCGCTATGGATGACGGAATTAAAGAGCTTCTGAAGGACTTCAAGTACCGGTTTTCCACCCGCTTTCAGAAGCTCCGCTGTAATTCCATCCTCGCCTGGGGTCTCTCCGTTTTTAAGGTGCTGGAAAGCCATTCTAATCTAGCTCAGACTGACGTCCGGGATATCTTCGGAATAGTGTCGGATAAGACTTGCTCTTAGATCATTACTCACACTTGCATGTGGCTCCAACGATGACGTGTACAGCTGTCAATAGAACCTCTCAATCTCACTCAATATCTCAGGTGTCCCGGAAACGATGCTGCCACATTCGTTCTTCAGCTTTGACAGTTGGCTCTTTCTGGCAGACAGATCCCTGGCAAAGACTTTGGTGCCTTGGTTCTGCTCGATCGCTTCTTCAATACAAGCTGTATTGAAGTTGCTTAAGTCCCGCCGCATGCATTTAGAGATCTGTCTGTTCAGTTGCCTTTATCTGTTGAAGAATGAAGCTTCATCTCCCGTCTAATAGCCATGAGATTAAGAGTGTCATCGGAGTTTTTGTGTTCTTCTGCGGCGGGTCTTGCAGAACTTAGCTCCAACCGCATGGAGAGTTTCCACGAGCTTGTCATTCATATCGTCCACTTCATTGCAGTCTTCTAGGCACTGAAAACGGTTTTGTTACTCGAGCTGAAAGGTTTCGGGACTCTGGAGCAGAGCACGAGGGGGACGGAGCGTTGACTTCATTAGACGAGACCTCTCCAACTTAACGTTTAGGTTCAGTGTTCCTCTGACCATTTGGTGATTGCTACCAGTTTTCACCCTCGCGATCACGGAGACATCACTGAACAGTTATCGTCTGGTCGTCATAATGAAGTCAATCTCATTTTTTGTCGAACCGTCGGGGCTCGACCAGGTCCACTTCCTTTGGAGCCGCTTCTGGAATAAAGAGTTCATCATAAAGAGTCCCTCTTTCTTCATGAAGTCGGCCAGCTGCTGGTCCCTTGGGTTCCGTTGCCCTATTCCAAATTTCCCTACTTTCAGCTCACCGTTCTCTCTTGCGCCTAGTTTTGCATTGAAGTCTCCCATTAACACCGTAAATTTGTGTTTTGGAGGAATGCATGGCTCTAGAGATATCCTTATACATTTCCCCCACCTCCTCACCTGTATGACGTTCAGCGAATACCGTTTGGTGATTCTGAGTATAAGGTACGCAACCCTCGTCGACACACTCTCAATCTTTACAACGTTGTTAACGAGAGACTTGTGGACGATAAATCCGACACCTCCTTGGGACAGATGGTCGCCCGGTGATAGAGCAAGTTGCCGGATTCGAGGATTACCGTGTCCTCCCCCTCTCTTCGGACTTCGGATAATCCTATAATATGCCAGTGTAACTTGTCTATCTCTTCTTCCAGCTCCACAATCTTCTCGTCAGTCCTCAGGGTGCATGCGTTGTATGTTGCCAGGTCGAGTCGTCTTAGGTGGCAACCGAATCTCCACCGGAGATTCTTAGCACCTCCTGCCCCGCCGAAACGATTGTCACCACCGTAGCCGGGAATAGCGGGGCCAACGGGGACTGGGGGCCGTCTCTTTGTTACATTCCTAGGGGGGCCATTTTTTTTGCCATAGTTGCCACGCTTGGCGAGCGGGTTTGCAACCGCAGTTTTTTTATTGTATTTTTGCTGTTATCAGGAAGATGCTGCTGCCTATCTCCTGCCTGTTTCCCTTTGTCGCCTTTTACGACACCCACGGGAAGATATGGGGTAGTGGATATTCGTAACCGCCACTACACGGCAAGCCCCAATATGTCACTATAATATTATTTTGTTTCCATGGGCTACAGTAACCACTTGCCAGTAGGTAACTTTTAGCTCATTTTAATAATATCACAAAATGTGTATATCTTACCTGTTTCATGATTCCCATTTTCTTCAAAATTGTAATTCTCATTTTCGAAATTCTCTTCCTCAACTTTAACAGATTCAAGGCTAAACATTTCGTTCTTACAATCATTTTCTATATCGCACTCTATTGGCCTGATATCTATATGACTAATTGGTGTGAATTGAATCTTATCTCTAGCATCATGCGATTTTGGTATTGACTGAAACCAAATAAATATTTTAAATAAGAGATAAAGCCAGTGTAGTGGTGCTGTAGGAGAATCCATACTAATCATACCATCCCGCAGATGTCGTAAAAAGGGACAGAGGGAAACTGAAACAGGAGATGGACAGCAGCATCTTCCTGACAACAACTCCAAATATTAATAAAATCCAGACAAAAGCAGGGCTCCGAATAACATTAAATAAGAATGAAGATAGTTCATCCATCCCGAGCATCGAGTCTCAACAATTTTTCGTAACAGATTCACGAATGCTGTAAATTGACAAAGATGTTTGTTGATTTTTGTTTACTGAGTAATATTACATATCGATAATATTTCGTTTATATACAATAGAGTATAAAGAGCCGTGATAGCTCAGATGGTTAACGCTCGATGTAAGCTTCATAGTACGCGAGCAACCCGGTTTCGATCCCCGTAAGATGCAACAGAGGGAAACAGAAATAGGAGTTGGGTAACAGCATCTTCCTGATAACAACTCAGACCAATATAAACTGCGGTTGCCATCCTGCCGAGCGTGGCAAATTGGGCAAAACCCCTCCAATATGTAGCAATCTATGAGGGACTTTAATAAGGTTTAGTGGATGGAACGGATAATACCATGGACCCTCCTGCAAGCAACTGCTCCAGAACTGCTTTTGACTCAATAGCCTGTTGTTGTAATGTTCTGCAACGAATGAGTCTTGCATGACAGGTGAAACAAACAATTATGGGCTCCTCATCCTCATCCATCTGAAAATATGAAAGCTCATCATAAATATGGAAAACTACTTAAATGTACAAGTTTGTAATAAAATCAGTTGGCTACCACAATTCTCTACTTCCTAATCTTACTAGTAGAATACCACCTGATAGTAAGTGAGCCGATACACATCTACAATTAATCCCCAATTAAGAATCAAAATGCAGATATGCTGTCACCTATGAGGACCGCTACGGAACACCTCGCCTAAGTACAAAATATGTCCGGTTCTCTACACTCACTATACACATCAGAGCAGAATTAAGCTGCTATTTTACAATGGTATTCTGTTTATTCCATGGTACCACCCCAGTACAGCCGACCCACCTGTGACACATAAATATATAACAGCAGCATGACAATAATAATTTCCTATGGACAGAATTTCGATCACAATAGAGACTATTACAAGGCAGGATTATATTGCATGTGTGTGTAAGCAAGCACATGTGCACATTATTCCCTTCTCAGACTTGTGTCTTTAGGAATACAAGAAATATGAGTGAGGGAATTTTTGTCTCTGTAAGCACATGTACACTCTAATCTCTCACTTTAAGTCTGAGTGGAAGACCAAACCAAGGTTAATTTCTTGACATAATATATACTAGAACAGACACCGCGAAAAATTCTATGCAGCAGTGCAAGTCGTGTGGAAGGAACAGAAACAGCTAAGCCCGCTGGTTCTAACGAGTGTTGTAAACAACTAAGTCCTACTACACACTAGAAGACAAAGATGTTTTATAGGTCCAGATACCATGTACGCGCGCATAATACGCTTCCATTTCAAAGACGCCAATATTGGCGTATTCGTTCGATCGTTCCGCCATTACGCCAGCGACGTTCGCTGTGAAGATACGTCATGCACCGGTATTTTTAATTTCGAAAAATGACTGTTTGTGCTGTGAAATCATTTAAAAATTACTCTAGGAAAAAAGATAAGGATAAGAACATCACTTTTCATAAGTAACTATACAATTTTATGGTGTATTTCTTTGTAAAAGAATACGAAAGCTAAATGTCAATACAAGTAATAATATTGCGCAATAATATTCGAGTGTTGCCTAGTCTATGAAATGTTTTTACCATTTTTTAATGTCATGATCAACCGCAAAGGTTATATGTATAGGGGTTTTAAACAGTCTAATTTTACAGATTTTACCCAACCTATAGAGCTAAACCGTTTTAAGGGTTAGGGTTGAACTACATCTGGCAGCATGAAATTGCACTTTCCTGTGCTTCTATCCTTTTTGGTCATTCGGAACCATTATTTACTAGAGCGAGAAAGAGAGCGCGTGTGAATAGTTCCACCCTCCAAAAGCCGACTGTAAACCGGTTTTAAAAGTTTATCTATCATTCTTGACAATCCATACTAATATAATATTATAAATGTGAAAGTGTGATTTTTTTGTTTATTTGTTTTTGTCTTTTGTCCTTCACGTAGCAACGGAACGGAGCAATTTAAAAAAATCAAACATTTTGATATCTCTTGGCCGAAGCTTACGCTTAACCAAACTTCCTTTTTTTCGTCATTTTACTTAGGATTGAAAAATAATTTAATGTCTTCGTAAAATGCGGCAATATTTTGTGTTCTACATTACAAAAGAGTAGTACTCTGCATATATTTAGTAATAATAGATTATAAATATATGTTACATACATAAATATCTACTGTGTTTTTATTTATTTTAACTGTTACATTAATTATACGTTTTATTACATATCTTCAATATTTTAGTGCGATGTTTGTACCTACATAAAACACACATAAGCAACCATATCCCCATATACACACGCACACAAATGCACACGCCACGCACACACATTTTATACTCTTAGAATCAATAGGTACGTCAATATGAATGAAATATAAAATCTCCCACATTTTTTGGGTAATCGATTCGCACTGTTATTACCGAAGTCACGCACATTAATGCAGCCATGGTGCGTAAGATATGCGCGTCACGTGGTACTCACGCACACATGAATCAAAGACTGTCTTCACTATGAATGTTGCGGTGTGTTAGCAACACGGTATCTGGACCTATAAAACATCTTTGCTAGAAGACTAGTATGTAGTAGGATTTAAGGCTAATTGTAGATTTTAAAACTCTGGTTGCACTATATTTAAGTCTGCAGGTACGACTTTCCATTACCTTCCATCGAGTTTGGTGTTGATACGTATTTTTACAGAAAGGTTACTTTTTTATAAGCACACACACAAAGTTTCAATATGCGTAAACACGTACTTTTTGAGAAATAAATTAACAAAAATCACTTATTTTAACAATATTTTTTTTTAATTGGCTTTACGGCTCTGGGTTCTAGCCCTTTTGAGCATACTTTATTACGAATTTCCATTGCCATTGGTCGCATTGAGGGGGGGGGGGGGGGAAGAAGAGGTGTAGGAAGACTAATTCAGAGGGATTTCTGTATCTAATTTGAGACTGCAACGTCTCCGGCGCTGCGGGAAGAGCAGCCTCTACGCCTTTGCGTAATAAATCGTAGGCATCGGACGAGCCGGAGCGGCTGAGGCTGGTCGCCGAGGGCAACCAACAAGCCGAAGCTGCGGAGGCGAGGAGTTACAGCAGGCGGAGGCTACTCCCCCTAGGCGCCTCCGGTTCTATATAACCACTCTAGGGGTAGGACAGAGTCGTAACACGTGGAGTCGGGGTCAATAAATTTGGTTCTTTGACATAAGTAGAACCTAACCTTTTTTTTTTATTATCTGCCCTAATAGGTACTGTTAAAATAAAACAAATCAAATATAATCAATAATTTATTAATCAATTTTATACACATATTGTATCGCTTTAATTAATTCTTCAAAGACATCTTTATGTTCTATTTTTATTTTTCTTCGCCAAGAATATTCAATGAGCCACTCTGTGATGTTTCCTTTATAACCGTCGCTACTGAACATCACTTTTATATTTCGCCAGTGGCTTTCTATTCTTTGTGTGTGTGTGTCCCGTCTGGTGCCACAAATTTATTTATAGGATCGCTGTGGTTTACTTTCTTATGTATGCATCCATATTGAGGTAGGCAATCATAGGCTCTCCAAAAATCAATATGTCAATCAATCTCCAAAAATCAGTATGGGGTCAATAAATTTGGTTCTTTGACATAAGGGCTTAGCTTTCCATAGAAATCCCTCTGAATTAGTCCTCCTACACATCCTCTCCCCCCCCCTCCATTCGACAAATGTCTGGAAATTAAATAGGCTCAAAAGGGCTAGAACCCAGAGCCGTAATGCCAATTAAAAAAAAAATATTGAAATAAAAATTATTAATTTATTTCTCAAAAATTACGTGTTTCCGCATATTTAAATATTGTGTGTGTGCTTATAAAAATGTAACCCATTTTTTGTTATATAACGACAGCTTACAATTCGAATCGATTTAAAAATCTATCTTTTTCGGAAAGAATCAACATCCGTACTGACGACGACAATGACGTTACAAAATGGCGCCAGTTTTACGCTAGGAATGTAACATAAACATTGCAAAAATAATTAATTTACAAATAATGTTTTTTCTCAAAAAGTACGCGTTTCCGCATATTGAAACTTTGTGTGTGTGCTTATAAAAATGTAACCTTTCTGTAAAAATACGTATCAACACCAAACTCGATGGAAGGTAATGGAAAGCTAAGCCCAACAAATTACCGCAACTTCAATTTGCAATATTAAGAAATATTAACAAGTTTTGTAAACTGTTCGTGAACAAATTCTACAAACTTCACTGAAGGCCATTCCTGGGTATCTATAGCTTTAATAAAGTTGAATTCACTTTTTCATCAATAAACCGGAGTTTTCAAAAATATCAATATGCAATACGACAGGCAGTTACTATCACAGACTCCCTGGTATATAGCACAGAACACTATTACTCCTAATGGTATGGTATATAGTGCATACTGCATACCATTGCATACCATTAGGACACTAAACACTAATACCCTAAGGTATTATCTATGATCACAGACTTCCCATACCCATGAAGTTATAGATAAAGATGGAGACCACACTCCGAATACCTACTTGAAGCAAAAAATATGTATTACTATCTCGCTCTCTGTGGGCAGACCCTCCCTTTCTAAGTAGGTAACCTTTATTTTATTTTTCCCAGGATATCGCTATAAGTAGTTGAGTTACATTGTTTTATTTATAAATATCTATATCTCTGTTTACTACTAAGACCTAGCCTATATAGATTATATATTTTTGTACAATTTTTTTGGGAATTGACTAGTTTTATGAAGATAGGTTTTCATTTCCATGGGCAGAATCGGTATTAAAATATGACCACGCATTTCCGTCACAACCCATATAATGCCGAGCCTATTTAGAAAATGTGGAAAATAAATATATCAGAGAATATTTTATAACTACCATTTCGATAATGTATTTTCTGGTTATTGTATACAATTCCTAAACGGTACCAACGAAATATAAAATTAAAATTTATTATAACCCCGGGTGATCAATGAATTGGGCAAAATATACCTGATTTATTGTTCAGATAGACTAAATCTATTTCTGGACAATTATTTTAAAAAAATATCACGAGGACTAAAGCAGCGTAGCGGAGCTCCTGCCTTAGCCTTCTGACCTAACCCATCCGAGTCAGGTTGCTCTGCGCTGAAATGTGTATAATAATGATATGGGGTAATGGATATTCTCACACCGCCACTACATGGTTTGTTAAAAACCTTAAAAAAATAAATAAAAACACTTTCCATATTAAAATTATTTATTGAAATTTTTCACACCATGTTGATTACTCTGTGGCTTTTTGAAGTCCTTACAGATATGAGCAAAACGCCCTTGAATAATATTTTCAATTTCTGACTGACCCGTATACTTTTTAATAGTGTCCATTAAAAAAGACCTATCCTGAATTTTTTAGTTTGGCGCGCCACTTTTTGCTTAAGAATCTTAGTTTTCGTCTCAAGTATTTCTTCTTTAGTACACTTTATTTTCACTTGCACGCCCCTATCAATCTTCGCGGGATCGTCGTATTCACGGCTGACCTAAGAAAACAAGAAAACTTTATGAAATCAGTATTTTTAGCATCGTACATCGTATTGCTCCGTTCATAAGGGTCGTAGCGTGATGTTAGATAGCCTTCCTGAAAAATTGGTTTTAAAGATGCAAAAAAATATTTTCAAATCAGACTGGTATAGTTCCAGAGATTAGAGAACTCAAACAAAAAAAAAAAAGAAACAAATAACTCTTCTACATCATAATGTCAGTACAAATTTACATCACTTAATAGGTAACACATAATACACCGGAGCACGCCTTCATGAGCACGCATAAATGAAGCATCAAACAAGAAGCTTTATGCTTAGTGTCGTAGTGACGGTTACCACACTGCAATTGGCACTAAAGAGTTTAAATATGTATGTGTTTTAAGCTATATAATACATTATGTAATGTAATATTAAAGTCATAATAAATACAAACAAAAGGTATGTATTTAGTAATAAAGGAAAAGGAAACTTACAGGTAATTTGTTAAGATTGCATAAATTTTCAAGAATTTTTCGACATTGTTTTTTACTAGTTTGCTCTTCAATATTACAGCCAATACATTTTCACTTCTGTTTCCTTAAGTGCAGAACTACTTTCATAAATGCCAGAACAAGTGCTTGGTACAGCCAGAGCAGCTATTTGCACAATAGACTCTTCATGTAATGCACTTGTTGTCTGCAAATAATAACATATTTTACAAAATGTTGTTTTATAACATACCTTTAAACTACTACATTTCTAAATACATAATTATTATAAACGTAATTAAAGTATCAGAATAATGAGAAACAAAGACTAAATAAAATAAATTGTCTACCAAAAGAATATATTATGTTACTAATTTTTAATTTAATATTATGAAATCTATGAAATCCGTCATTATATAGAATATATAGGAAGTGTACATAATTCCTAAATTTCATGCATTTCCGGTAACATAATAAGAAACATGTACATAATATAATTAGTTAAGTTCACACGGAAAGTCTCAGATACATCGTCAATATGGTCACACTACTTCAGTACGATTTCTTTTAAACGAAAACAATAAAATTGTTCAAACTTAATTAAATTCAATGTAAAACTATTTGATTTTGCCAAAGTTATAATTTACTAATATGTTTAAAACACTGATAAAACGTTTTTGCAAAAAATTAAGTGAAAATACAAAAAAGTATGTTTACAAGTATTCAATGCCAGAAGTCACTATTTAAACACACGTATGAAATCTTATATCACCTCCTGGACACCAACTACTGCCGCAACCACGTACTACACAAGTTTGCACCATTTCTTGAATTATAACAATAATTAACTTTAAAAATCTCAAACGACGCTGTGAACAGCTAAGTAAACAACCGCCATATTTGTCTAATTTATGTTGACATATAGGGCTAATGTTGCCCCATTACCGAACCCTTAGGAAATGGGAGAGTAATTCATTGATTTGTTAACCCGATAATGCATACGAGACCTTCAATTTTGGAATTTTTAATGTAACTAGTCGTAGATCAACTATTTATTTATTGGTACATTATTTTACAGAGCTTAACTTCTGATTTAGTTAGTGTGGAAATTATTTCTAAGAATTTACCGGGAGATTTAAATATTACATAGCAATATTGTGTTCCACACTAAAAAGAGAAGTCAGACAACAGAGAGTGAGATAAAGATACGTAGGTATTTGAATTTAACTCAAGCTGTTGTTCCAAGTGTGGCCTCCATCTTTATCTATAACTTCATGCCCATACCATTGAGTTCAGGGTGACCATCTTATAAAATACAGATCCTGCCTTACTTTGGTTAAAAACCTGCCAAATCCTGCCAAAGCTTGTAGTGAAAAATGCCTAAATACTGCCAACTTTATGTACCATTGTATTAAACTAAGAAAAGTAAAAATACATATATAAATGCTATATTTCTTTAAATTTAAACATATCTTTCGTTGGTTTGAATGCAATGCCATGCTCACCAATGCCTTGTTTAACGTACAAAATAGATAGTAAATGTTTGTTCATAAATCTGTTTCGTGTTTTTGTCTTAATTATCAATCAATCAATCAATCAATCTTCATTTGCCAACCAAGTGTACATTAATGGTCTTATAATAATAAAAATTTGTCTCAAATGAGGGCATCCACGACTTTTTCTGCCACCAGGGCGGCGCCACCGTACAGTGAGGTAAAATATTTGACAGATTTCATAGCGGGGACGATAATTTCTTAGGAAAATGTAATCTTCAATGTTTCTTTCTGTATTATTAGTTATATTTTATATTAATTACATTAGAAATGAATAAACCAAACTATAAATATAAATAAAAGACAATTTTTTTAAAAAAGAGTTATAAAATGCAAAAAATTAAAAATTACTGAGGCATTGTGTTGTGTATTAATATAATACTCTAGATAATGATAAACTATTATTTAAAACGAATTTCTCAATTATCTGACATTGTGTAACAATAAACTTTACCTCAGTCACAACTAGCGACATCTGGTAAGTGGAAGATTATTAGCCCTCATTAGTAGCCTTATTTAGGCATTGCAAATATGAGAAAGGGAGATAAAATAAGTTATTAAATACAAACATTATAGAGTAAAACATTAAAGAATGAATTAATAATATAATAAATAATTTAACAATATTAAATTGTGCAAAATATTAACACCCGTATTCAAGAACGATACTATGCGTACGCACAGTAGGCTTTAACGCACAATGGACGAAATTTTGTTTCATAAACGTCACTTGAGTGTTAGACGACACTATGCGCTCATTATAACGAACGCACAGATAAAGTAGCTCGCTAGCTACTTTACGCTACGCATAGTGCGACAAATCAACGCAAATGTCCAATTTATTTGAGAGAATATTCTTTCGCATGTTGAATCCAATCATATTTTTTGATGTTTACTAGTAGCGGCATGCTCCATTAAAGCGGAAAGCCGGGGTGTCAATTTGCAGTTACACAGACTGGATCATCTTTGGCTTTGGAGATCCGTGATGAAAGTAAAAGATCTTGCTCCCACTTCGCTCTATACGGCCTTTAATATTTTCGTTTCATCACCGCCACTTATAATTACTATCGTCTATGAAATATTATTAACATCAATATCTTGTTAATAATATTTCGTGGATTATGAAATCCAAGGCGATACCGAACTAAAGTACATCCTTTTATGACTGATTGAAATATTAACCAACTCGTGTAAATTCGTTTTAAGATTATCAACTTTATACACAAAAAAATTTAAATATGTGATACAAACATAATACGAGAAATCGAGAAGTACAGGGAAATCCAACTAACATGCTAACCAAGTATCTAGGGTTGCCATTTTCGTCATTTTAAGCTGCCAATCAAAAATCTATTTTTAATACCCCAATACTGTCAAATACTGCCAGGTTTTACAAAACGTCAACCGATCATGCCAGAGGCTAAAATAAGAGGCCAATCCTGCCAAAATGGCAGGAACCTACCACATATTGTCACACTGATTGAGTTATATGTATAGTGCCACCAACTTAACTGTGAACTGACAGCTTGGCGCCTCTGCGCTGAAGTGTTGCCAGTTCGGGAATATTCCCATCTAAGGGTCTTATATTCCTACGTAGAGTCCACATACTAGGGTAATAAATTAGACACGGAATAAAAAGACTAGAACACAGATTTAACAGATATATGTCCAAGAACAAGAAGAAACAAAAATATAAAAATTGAACAAATTAAACTTTAATTAAATAATATGCCTTTATGTCTTTTTTACCGGGCGTTGTAATTTGCGTTCCTGTGGTTTATGCGGTTTCCGGTTCTTTAACTATTTTGGAAATGAATCCTTGACTAACATCTGAAAAAGAAATGAATTGCGTTAACCAATCCATTTATTGGAAGTACGAAAGGAAGGAACAAAACATAGCAATACTGACCTGTAGCAGCTGATACTCTTTTATAGACTTGATTGAAAGGCATTATTGGAGCATGCCCTCGAGCTTCTTGCTCACAAAAGTTTAATACTTTTAAAATAATTTTTCGGGCATCACTTTTAATGGTTTTCGGCATTTTTTATTTTTCTATAAACTCTCAAAACAATGACGTATCGAGTGACATTTGATTAAATGGCGGCTGTAGTTCACAATTTTGCCGCAGCTGTCAGTTCACAGATAAGTTGGTGGGACTATACTACGTACTAGAGAAGCTATTCCAAATAAAAAATGTGCGCTACTCTATGTCTTCGCGCATGCGCGGGAGATAGTAGAGTCACGCATGTGCAGTTGATATAAGCGCGTTGCGCCTGCGCGGTCAGTTTTTGTCATCATAGATTAGATATACGAAGGTAGAATGACCAGTATGTAATAATTGCTTATTTATATTGTATTGTTAATTATATCGAGTACAATTCTTTTATTGTTATATTTATTTTGCATATGTGCTAATTTAATATAATATTACATAATATTATGTCACAATTATATTTTAATTATATTTTAAAAGGTAAACATGTAAAATATAAAAATATACATTTATATTATATTATATTATTTATTTTTATGTTCGTAAGAATCACATTTTTCTGTAAATAAATATTTTCTCTTTGTATTTTCTTAAATTTCTCAGTATTTTTCTTTCTAGCTGCAGTTTGCGTAATTTATTTTTGAGTACAATTTTTGTCGGACTATCAAAAATTGAATTTAAACTGCTTACTGATTCAGACAACGGTTCTAATACTTCTTTTTCACCACATTTTGTTGGCTGAAAAAAAGACACCAGTTATCTGGGAAGCATGTAAAAATTCTAGCGTTACAGTACTAAAAACCCGCTATATGCTAGGGCGACTCGCGCGCCGAGGGTACCGCCTCTCTTAAGTCCCGTAAATATACTGAATTTACACATTACAAAAATTCATTCGTCATCTAATCACAAAATAAAACAAAAATCCCAACAATACTATATAATAATATAATTACGTTATCGCATGGCACTGCAGATTTCTTTAAGTATACTCTTCCTGTTGTAGTGAAGTATTGTTAAGTTGTTTTCTTTGAAATGTACGGAACATATGCGTGAATAATCTGACGGTAACCACGTTTCTTCGCTGTGATTCTTCTGAACAAATTTGATCCATGATTCTCTTTTTTTTTGATTCAGGAAACCTTTAAATCAAAATAATAATAAAAACTATGAATTTTAATGCAATAACATTGATTATATATTAATATTGACGGTCCATAATTACTCAACATTATACGTCAATAGTGTTAAGTCTGCGCATAAAAATGTTTTACTCTTTGACATTCCCGTATACGTTGCAGTCGATAAAATATAATTAAATTAGCGTGCGTGTTTTAAAGATAATAATATTTTGAACTTACCGGTGAAAAGTCACTCCTTGACTTTAACTTATATTTCCCGAGTTGTTTGAACAGTATCTCAATGCACACGAACGCATATTAATTTAAAAATAATTCTTCACTCAAACTTCCAGTTTATAAAATGTACTCTGTGGCGCGCACTCTAACGCGTGTTACAAACAATCTTGTTGAGGTGTCTCCTCTAGTACGTAGTACATATAACTCAATGCTACATACTAGCTATGAGCATTATAACGTATAGACAGTTATGGAAACGTCTATTTACTTTATAACGTATAGATAGTTATACATAACGCTCATAACTGTCTATTTCTTATAACGATCCGCAACGCACAGGTAGGCGTGTGTATCTCTTTACGGAAACGACTCACTGATCGAAATCACTGAAGTGTCACAAAAGATTGGTTCAGTAACAACGTTTCAAATGTATCATTTGGATCTGGAACAGTGAAACATTACTTTGATCATTTCGCGCGACGCGTCGCTTGCGAGGCGACTGAGCCACGAGCGGGAGAGACAGACTGAGACAATGATTAACTTAACTATTGACTCACGAGTAAGCGGGCGAAATAATTATAATCCACACAAGTCTGATAGAAATAACAAATAAGAAGTGTATCACTCAACTCGTACGGATTTTCGCTGACGTTATTCATGCACGTAAAAATTACCACTAAGGCGCTTATGTGTCAAATACTATACGGTCGTTTTTTGTATGTAATGTTTGCATTAACAAGTTTTTTTTTCCTAGTTTGGTAACTTCCAATGGATTCTGCCAGCGTCAAGTATTTCATAAGAGTCACACAGAGTATTTACTAGTTTCCGTTTCCGTAGATGCGCTTACTTAACTTTATGTTACGAACTTACTTATGTAGTTATTTTCGAATGAATTAACATTATAATATTTTTACAATATTATTGCTAATATAATAACATGGATATAGGTAAGTGGCAAAGGTACTATAGTTTAATGTTATTAATGGATATGAAATCTAATAAAGTTTGTACAAAAGGAGTGTAAACTAAATTTAACAAAGACTTAAGATTTACAGGACGAGGGATGTTATTAGGAAGAAAATCGTATAATGAAACGGAGAGGTTAAGGCAGTTAAAACATTTATGATCGATCGTACCTTCGTCTAATCCACACTCACAAATTGAGCTATCTTTAATCTTAAGTTTTGCCAAAAATACAGGTGAACAAGTGAGTCCCAATCTAATTCTACATATGACAGATGTGCTATGTTTGGAGCCCTTTCTAAATTTAAAAAAAACATTTTTAACCAGTTTGGAGGGGATGTCAGGTTGGAGTTCTGCATAATATTTACCGATAGACTTCTGAGTTTTTTTCCAAAGAGAGTTCCAATCTAACATCTGATGGATTTTCGCAAGAGAAATAAGGTCATGAGTATATGTTATATGATGCATGGGGGTACCAAAAGTAGATGCTTGCTTTGCTAAGGAATCGACAAATTCGTTGTCACGTATGCCACTATGACTTGGCAGCCAAGCAAGTTTCAGGTTAAGACCTTGACAAAAACACCTATACAGTGCATCTTTTATTTCAAAAATAATTGGGAATTTCGATTTACTTCGAAAAGGGTTAGATGAAATGCTTTGTAATGAACTATATGAGTCAGTAAAAACAATACATTTGTTAATTTTATGTGCTTCTATAAATAAAATTGCTTCTAAAATAGCAACCGCTTCACCAGCGAAAATTGAAGTAGCATTTGAATCTTTAAAATGAAAAATAATTTTATATTTCGGTATCCAGACAGCTGAACCTACAAAACTATTATCGGAGAGTTTGGAGGCATCAGTAAAAAGGGTCAACCACCCTTCCTATTTTTCGCGTAATATACTTAGAAATTTTTCTTGGGCTACAGGGGAATTTTTAGTCACACCAAAATCTAAAATAACTGGAGGATGATAACATAAAGCTTTAATTAGATGTACGAATAGAAGATTAATCACACTTTGAAATATGGGAAATTTGAAGGTAAGTATCTTTTGGTAGCTTTTAAGGATACAGGGAACGTCTTTATGAGTCTAGTAGTTGTTATTCTTCAAACCAAAGTTTAAAGAATGCAGTTTAGAAAGCAGTGGGTGTGAAGATAGCTGAAATATTCTATATATAAAGCGATCGGCAAGATACTGTCTACGTAGGTAAAGAGGAGGTTCGCTACATTCAACTTGTAGAGCATTTGATGGCGAAGATTTCATGACCCCCAAAATAATTCGTAAGCACTTGAATTGGATTTTATCTAAAAGGTTAAGGGCTTGTTTATAACAAGGTTCCAAGAGAAATGTACCGTAGTCAAAATGACTACGGATTAGAGCGTTATATAAGAGTTTTAAACAATATGGATGAGATCCCCACCAAAAACCTGTCAGTGAACTAAGGATATTTACATTCTTTTCGCATTTTTGGGCAAAGAACGTTAAATGAGGAATACCTGTCATCTTAGAATCCAGAAAAACACCTAGGAATTTAACATTATCACTTGTCGGAATTATTTGATTTTGTACTGAGATTGAAATATTGGGACAAAATCTTTTTCTAGAGAATATTACTACTCTACTCTTTGTAGGTGATAAGGATAGACCGTTATCAGTAAGCCAATTATTTAAGTAGAACAATGCAGAGTTAAGACGATAACTCACGTCTGTAAAGTTCTTAGAAGAGTAATAAAGAGTTAGATTGTCAGCATATTGTAAGACTTTACAGAAGGAGTTAACAGAATGTTCGAGATTATGGGTGTATATGTTAAATAAAATAGGACTTAAAACAGAACCTTGTGGGAGGCCTCGCCATATCTGTCTAGGAGGGAGCAGTTTTCCTTCCGAATTATTGTTAATAGTTGAATACAGTATAGTTCTACAGTACCATCTTTTCTTCAAGCAGTCCCCTAGCATAGTTTACCTCAACATGAGTCAGTCAATTAGTCAATACAGTCCACATCGATACCTTATAGCTTAGCTTTAAAGAAGGTGTGTCGAACATGGTGGGATAGTAGACGCTTCAGTACGCCGAAGTAAATAGTGCCTTGGAAGAAGATTATCGTCATAACTGATTCCGCGGCAAGTTTGGAAGCTAAATCACTTGAAGCCAATTTTAAGAAGTTCGAGTTTTTGCTCTCTTTAGTCATTTGGTACGACGTTTCATTCCACGTTAATCTTGTCAGCACATGCATGCAAGCAGAGCGCATAGATTTATCAGATTCTACAAAACTAATGCACAAAAAATAATATACCTAGAGACGAAAGATTAACAAAGGCTCTCATTGCAGCTAAAGATACAGCTCAAAAAGCTGAAATAAGCTCAGAGTTTGAAAGAATCCGCGAACCAAAAAAGAAAAAAATGTTCTTATAGCCCAGGAGGAATCGGCGCATGAGTACCAAAAGTTGTCCTGCTGATGATATAAATGCATGTTGCCATGGGGCAACTCGGTGCCATATTGTTTAAACCGATTTTTTTTCAATTCCAAGGAATTGTTATTTTTAAACTGGTCAATTTTTTTATTCTTTGATGAAATACAAATAAAAAAAGTACTGTGACCTTTTACGATAAACTTAACATTTCTGGAGTTATGAATTTTTAAAGGTTTGAAAAATCTCCAATTTAAATATATTTGACTCTATAAATATATAAAGAAAAAAAAAATATAAGTATATTCCGGATCCAGAAATGTTATTCAGAACAAATGTTTTCTATCCTATGTTAGACACCGCCATAAAAAAGAGAGACATGCTTTACACGACTTTTTATAATTAATGAGACTTGGCGTTTATAGAATAGAATAGAATAGAGAGCTTCCTCTATGATTTGAATAAGATCGATGAATGTTTTAAGAAAGTATGCTCAAAGTTGGAGGAAAAATGAACGCATGATCTTAATCGCGATATTTCGGGATTGGACCTTCAAGAACAATTATGTATTTGAAAAAGTTTTTACATATCGATAAAGGTCACCCGAAAGCAGTCGTTCAGTTCTTAGTATTAAATAATTGGCAAGATACGTTACCTAATATTAGGTCTTTACCTATAAAATTGCCGTTTTTTATGAAATAAGTTAACGTAAGTATTTTTCTATATTTTTTATTTTTATTAATCAAAGTTATCACCCATGTAATCGATTCATCTTTGCTAATGCAGTAGCAGTTTATTGATGCCCTTCTTGAAAAAATCTGCTGGACGGGGGAGGCAACAAATTCTTCAAAGGTATTTTGTACTTCCTCTAGGGTATTGAATTTTATTCCCGCCAAAAAGTTATTTAAATTCTGGATAAAGTAGAAGTCTGTAGGCGCAAGGTCTGGTGAGTACGGCGGATGACGGGAGCTTCCAACCTAGCTCTTGTAACTTCGAGACCATCTGTTGTGCAGTATGCAGTCGCGCGTTGCCGTACAGGAGCAGTGGGGACGAGCGATTGACCAAAGCTGGTTGGAGACGTATGAAATTATCCATCATTATATTCAGTTATTCACAGTACACATCTGCAGTAATGCTCATCCTGCTTGCAGTGCCTGATTTGGAGTTCTGACAGCCCTAGGCTAACTAAGAATATGGCCTGTTCTGTCTGTGCCTGCCCAGCTAGAATATATTTACGAGATTTTTATATTTTACTAGCTTTCCATCCCGTGGTTTCACCCACATTAAATAAATTTTTCCTGATAGTAAGTGTCGATCATCGCCCATAAATAACTGCAACACCAGGGAAATTGCAGGTGCGTTGCTGATCTTTTTAAAAGGAGTACGCTCGTTGCTTGAAGGTCTCGAAAGTCGTATCGGTCCGGAAAACATCGCCAGTGGTCTACCACTGTGCACGACGCAAACAACATGATACGAACGAAAGACATGCTTATTGTAACCGACGCTAGTTGAACAACCTAGGGGCAGTGGGCAGAGCCATGACGGCGTTACAATCGTCAGGCCACGCCTCCGGCTCGACATCTAGCGAGGGTTGTGCGGAAGAACAGGCGCAGCCTTATTCGGGATATTTAAAATATAACTTTGTGTAAACAACTGTAACCTTATATTGAATAGTGAAAAGAATAATGTTGTGTTTAATGTTTAGTTGTAACTATGCAATAACTCTCCCAATAAAGGCACCGAATGAACAGGAAGAGTTAGCATAGATTTATAATGTAAAATATAATTGTTAGATATATTAAATACTTACCCTTTTTATATAGTAAATATATTAAGCCATTAGGCACATAAGATAACATAATAATATGGTCAAAGAGCATGTTATTATGAAGAAGCAAATGAAGCCACGCGCACCGCGCCACGACGTTTTATATTTATAGTGCTGAGGCGGGGGGAAGGATCCTCCGTCTAAAGCAGCTAAAAATTATAGTTTAACACTATAAATAAGTAAAAAGATTGTTATGTACACATTAGTAAAACAAGTAGTTGTAAGAATATTATATATTTAATTATGTTTGTTAGTTTGTAAGATTATTTAAGAAATAAAGATAGGCGCGGGGGTGATGCAAGGGTCCGCTGGCCAGCAGCGGACAAATTATATAAAAGACAGGCCGGCTGCTAGGGTCGGCAGTCGCGTTCCAGCCACCGAAAAGGTACCAGCAAGAAAAGAAAAAGTACAAGTTCCTCCTCACCGCCGCTTGCCTCCAGTTTAAGCAAGACCAGCGCGTTTTATTCCATTTTTCGCACGGCGTTACGGCGATCCGTAACATTAATGGTCCTTCGAGAATCCGGATTACTGGAAGAAAAGGACAATACCGGTCTTGGTATTGCCGGAAGAAAGAAGCAAACCGCAAGAACGAAAAAATATTATTATGAAGAAAAATGGTGATTACGCGTAGTAACAACGGAGAATCATCGAAGCGTCGCAAGGATGAACAAACAACCCAGGGGGCCACAGAAGAGGCCTCCGGGGGCGACTCAGCCGCTAGTGGTTCAACAAACACCACTAGCGAAACCACAACGGTCTGCGATACGACCGCTACCTCTGCGACCGATAAAACGACCGCAACGGAAGAAACCCAGCAAGAGGGTGATCAAAAATCGCAGTGCACATTGAAGGTCGGCGAGACTAGGTCACGCCGCTCCGTAGCCTCACGCAAGAGACTCCTCGCGGAGTTAGAGGCGAAAGAGCGGTTAGCCGAACTCAAGCTCGAGCAGGCTCAGTTGCAAGCAAGAACGGAGTTACAAGAAATACACGTGCAGCGACTACAAGCAAAAGTCGGATCAACCGATGACGAAGATGAAGAAATAGAAGACGATTTGGCATTAGTGCGCATTAGTACATGGTTGCAAGAAAAACCTACATCGCAACCCGCGCCGCATCCCGCGCCGCAGCCCGCGCCGCAACCCACGTCACACTTCGCATCGCAACCCGCTCCGCAGCCTGCGCCGCAACCCACGTCGTACTTCGCGCCGCAACCAGCACTGCAGATCGCCGCACCACCCGTACTTCTACAATGTGCGCCCCAACACGCTCCGCAATATACCGCGCCGCCGTAAGAACACTATGGACAGGCACAGCAACAAATCGACGTCGCTACCTTAGCCGCTGCTCTATCATAAGCAGTACGAAGCACAAGGGAGCCGCCGAAATATGTACAAGAGCTGCCCTCATTCAATGGTAGCAGCAAAGAATGGCTTAGCTTCAATACAATGTACGAAGAATCTTCAAAGTACTTCACAATGAACGAAAACATAGCGAGAATACGCCGAAGTTTAAAAGGGACAGCAAAATAAGCCGCAGGTTGCCTACTTATAAGCCAACCAGATCCCAGAATTATAATGGAAGCTTTGGAAAGGAGATTCGGACGACCAGAAGCGTTAATTCACTTGGAAATAGAGAAGCTGAAGCTGCTGAACGGACAATCCCAGGGAGCTATGCATATTCGCAAATCGCATAGCAAACGTAGTGGGCACCGTGGAAGCACTCAAGAAAGCACACTATCTGCATAGTCCAGAAATGACGCGAGTTATCAAGACAAACTCACGCCCATATTGAATAGCTAATGGTACGACTATGCAGCCAGAAAGAAAGAAGATACCCCAGAGCTTAAGAAGATATCAATGTTCTTAAACGAAGAAGCGGATAAATGCAGCGCATATGCCTTGCCGGAGTTCATCGCAGAGGACAGCGAAACGAGAGAGCGAAGACCGAGAAAAATAGAACGTGCCTTCGCCACAAGCAAGAAACAATATGAAGAACCCTGCCCTCAATGCAAACAAGAACACAAACTGCCCGATTGCAAGTCATACGCCGCTCTGTCCACAAATGACAGATGGGAAGTAGCAAAGAAGTACAATATCTGCTACCGCTGTCTGCGAGGCAACCATCGTCGATTGCTGTGCAAAGCTCCACCGTGCGGAAAAGGCGGATGCATGATGAAACACCATAAATTGTTGCATCACGACAGAACAGCAGTAATTGAAAAAGAACCCGCTATGGAAACCGCAACATCGGCAAAGGAGGTCAACACAGCAACTCAACCGTAAAAACAGCGCCGTGCTTACCTAAAGATTGCGCCCGTAACAATATGGGGGCCGCTAAGCTGCGTCGAAACATACGCATTATTGGATGAAGGAAGCACGGTCACCTTAGTCGATGCCTCTATCGCCGACGTCATCGGCGCCAACAGCCCAGCCCACACAATGTGGATACAAGGGGTCGGCTCGGAGGTGAAACATGAGAAGAGCAAGATCGTCAGCTTTAAAATAAGAGGAACGTACGCGCAAGAAGAACACAACATAGAAGCAACGCGTACGGTAGAGCGGTTGGACTTCGCGCCAGAATCCGTGAATGAAAATCACTTGGAGAATTGCCCACATCTGTTTGATACCAAAGAGGATATCACCTACGAACGCGCCTCACCGAAAGTACTAATCGGGCAAGATAACTGGCACCTCATAGTGTCTAGAAAACTGCGCGCCGGCCGTCGAGATCAACCAGTCGCCTCATACACCAACCTGGGCTGGGTTCTGCATGGCTGTCATAGCGCATTGACGTCGACGGTCACCTTCTGCGGCAGACTACATCAGAGGGAAGATGCACCGCCGATAGAAGAAGAAATAAAAAATTATTTCAAGTTAGAATCGCTGTGCATCGAGCCAAGAAGACCGAAAGAAGATCCCGAGCAGCGAGCTATGCAAATATTAAAGGAAACCAGCCAGAGGTCGGCGGACGGCAGATTCGAGACAGGGTTGTTGTGGAAACAAAAGGATTTCCAAATACCAAATAATTACAAAGAAGCGGAAAGGCGCCTGCACACCTTAGAGAAGAGGCTCGACCGAGACAGCAATCTCAAGCTACAGTACGAAGAACGCATAGAGAACCTCTTCAACTCGGGTTACGCAGAGCGCGCGCCAATGTCACCGCCACAAGGAAGGACATGGTATCTGCCACACTTCCCAGTCATCAACCCTGCGAAACCAAACAAGCCGCCGAGATTGGTACACGACGCCGCAGCGAAGACAGCCGGAATATGTCTCAACGATATGCTTCACTCGGGGCCCGACTTATTACAATCACTGCCCGGAGTGATCATGAGGTTCCGACAGCACCCGTATGCAGTGAGCGCCGACATAAATGTTCATGCAGATTAAAGTGCGCAAAGAAGATAGAGACGTTTTACGTTTCTTGTGAAGAGGCAAGCGGCGGGAGGACCAACCGGAGGAATATAGGATGACGTCAATCATCTTTGGAGCGACATCATCACCATGCACAGCATTATACATCAAAAATAAAAATGCTGAAGAACATGCAGAGGCGTACCCAGAAGCTGCGGTCGCCATAAAAAGAAATCACTATATGGACGACTACTTGCAGAGCTTCCACTCTGTCACGGAAGCTCAGCAAACAGTAAAAGCAGTCGATCACGTCCACAAACAAGCGGGATTCGTACTCAGCGGGTGGACATCGAACGAAGAAAAAACAATAGAAAAAATAACGACAGAGCATAGACAACACGACGCGACCGTGTGCCTGGGCGGAAAAGAAACTGAGAAGACGATCGGCCTGCTCTGGCATGTACAAAGCGATCATATTGGATTTAATACTAACAATATGAAGATGCCTGCCGACGTAAAGGAAAAACAACGCTTGCCAACTAAACGAGAAGCGTTGAGCGTCATAATGGCATTATTTGACCCGCTGGGGTTAATATCACCGGTGACCACCCCAGCGAAGAGAATATTTCAAGACACATGGCGTTACAAGGCGGACTGGGACGACCCTCTGCCGACAGAATTAAAAGAAAAATGGGAAGGCTGGATTGCTTCACTTAACGCCATAGAACAACTAAGAATACCGCGATGCTACGATTACAACCCGGTGTCGACGCGCCAACTACACACATTCGTCGACGCAAGCGAGGAGGTCTACGCAGCAGCAGTGTATTGGAGAACGGAGCGAGCAGACGGCAGCGTTAACGTATCATTGCCCGCCGCCAAGAGCCGCGTAACACCACTGAAACCAGTCTCCATACCACGACTCGAGTAACGAGCGGCACTGCTGGGAGCTCGTCTTGCGCAGACCGTGGTCGATGAACACGATGGCGATATAGCGGGCAAGACATACTGGTGCGATTCTCGTACTGCACTGGTGTGGATAAGATCGGAGCCTCGCGCGTACAAAGCTTTCGTCGCTCATAGAATAGAAGATACGACAAAAAAGAACGAATGGCGTTGGCTACCGTCTAAAGAAAACGTGGCAGACGACGCGACCCGAACCACGCCAGAAAGGTTCGACGAGTCGCACCGGTGGTTCCGAGGGCCCCCGTTTCTGCAACGTCCACCGGCAGAATGGCCGCAGGAAGAGAAAACGACACAATACGACACCGGGGAAGAACCAGAAATATGTAGCATCTCTGTTAAAAGTGAAGACTCGCCAACAACACATCTGCCACAAATAAAAAGATTTTCTAAATGGATTCGCCTCATAAGGGCGACAGCGAGAGTCATCGACATGTGCAAACCAAACAAGCACGTGGTGAAGGCTGGGTGTAAACGCAACAGAGCAAGACAAGATAGCGACCCTGGCTGGCAGAGAACAAACAGACGCAACACCCCCGCCAAGGAGAAAAAGGCAACTCCTACTGCCTCATCGCTTGTAGGAATACCGGCCGCTTATCATGTGAGAGCCGAACAACTGTGGGTGCAAGCCAGTCAGCGGGAAAGCTTCACGAAGGAGCTCAAGAGGATCAACAGCGGAAGTGTTCCGGGAGGCGACGACAAATTAGGCCACCTGAGCACATACATCAATGAAGAGGGGACCCTACGCCTCAGAGGTCGAATAAAAGCGGCATCAGAAGTGGAGGAGGACACGTACGACCCTCCCATACTAGACGGGAAGCACACTCGACTGTACATAGCACACGTACACGAGAGGTTGCATCACGGAGGCGTAGAAACAGTTGGGAACGAATTAAGACAGAGATTGTACGTAAGAAAAATACGTCCAGTAGTGGAAACTGTCGTCAAAGGATGCCTACCGTGCCGTCTAAGAAAAGCCAAGCCTGCATCACCGTCTACAGGAAACCTGCCGTCCGCACGCCTCGCTCATCACGCACGTCCGTTCACATACACCGGACTGGACTACTTCGGGCCAATAGAGGTCACAGTGGGATGACATCATGTAAAGCGCTATGGCGCGTTATTTACCTGCATGACGTCACGAGCAATACACATAGAAGTAGCCCACTCGTTGAGCGCCGACTCAGCCGTGTCGGCGCTTAGGCGTTTTATGAGCAGAAGAGGATGCCCAAAAGAAATATGGAGTGACAACACTACGTGCTTCAAGGCAGCAGACAAGGAGCTGGCCGAAGCAGCACTCGCAGCCCTCGAGCACGAAACCACATGTCGACACATTGTGTGGAAGTACATACCACCATCAGCACCGTTCATGGGCGGCGCATGGGAGCGAATGGTTCGCTCCGTGAAAGAAGCCCTACGCGTCACCCTCAACGAACGCTATCCCAGTGACGATACATTGGGGACCCTGCTCGCCGAGGTCGGAAACACTGTCAACTCAAGACCTCTCACACACGTCTCAGTCGACCCAGGAGACCCAGAAGCCATCACGCCGAATCACATCATCATCGGTCCCAACTCGCACGTACCTGCGCCGGGACACTTCAGTGAGAGCGATGTGACGGCCCGGCAGCAGTGGAAACCAGCTCAAGCACTAGCCGACGTGCTTTGGAGAAGATGGGTGAAAGGATACCTGCCCCTACTCCAACACCGGAGGGAGCCCAACAGCATAGGAGTATCGCCGAAGATTGGAGACCCAGTCATCATTTGTGACTCCAATCTACCACGCAACATCTGGCCCAGAGGGAAAATAAGTAATGTATATCCTGGCGTTGACGGAGAGGTACGAGTAGTGGACGTAACCACTGGCAGTGGGCATGTACTTAGAAAACCAACGAAGAAGATCGTCGTGCTACCAGAGGGATCGCAGCATGGCGACGGCGGGAGAATGTGCACGACGCAAACAACATGATACGAACGAAAGACATGCTTATTGTAACCGACGCTAGTTGAACAACCTAGGGGCAGTGGGCGGAGCCATGACGGCGTTACAATCGTCAGGTCACGCCTCCGGTACGACAACTAGCGAGGGTTGTGCGGAAGAACAGGCGCAGCCTCATTCGGGATATTTAAAATATAATTTTGTGTAAACAACTGTAACCTTATATTGAATAATGAAAAGAATAATCTTGTGCTTAATGTTTAGTTGTAACTATGCAATAACTCTCCCAATAAAGGCACCGAATGAACAGGGAGAGTTAGCATAGATTTATAATGTAAAATATAATTGTTAGATATATTAAATACTTACCCTTTTTATATAGTAAATATATTAAGCCATTAGGCACATAAGATAACATAATAATATGGTCAAAGAGCATGTTATTATGAAGAAGCAAATGAAGCCACGCGCACCGCGCCACGACGTTTTATATTTATAGTGCTGAGGCGGGGGGAAGGATCCTCCGTCTAAAGCAGCTAAAAATTATAGTTTAACACTATAAATAAGTAAAAAGATTGTTATGTACACATTAGTAAAACAAGTAGTTGTAAGAATATTATATATTTAATTATGTTTGTTAGTTTGTAAGATTATTTAAGAAATAAAGATAGGCGCGGGGGTGAGGCAAGGGTCCGCTGGCCAGCAGCGGCCAAATTATATAAAAGACGGGCCGGCCGCTAGGGTCGGACTGCGCCCTCTTTTCCCAAAAGAGGGTCGCTTTAGATACGGCATAAGAAGCTTTCAACAGCTGGTTGCCAGTCCCCAAAGGCAGTTTTTAGGGGGTATCACTTAGGTTCCCCTTGTAGGCAGTGAGTCCCCCATAACCACGATAGACCGGCTATCGTGGTATGCGTAATGCATTTTCTGCCTCCCTCTGTGGTAGCCCATTTCCAAATTGCTTCGGGCGCAAAAAAAAAAAAGAAAAAAAAACTAGGGTCGGCAGTCGCTCTCCAGCCACCGAAAAGGCACCAGCAAGAAAAGAAAAAGTACAAGTTCCTCCTCACCGCCGCTTACCTCCAGTTTAAGCAAAACCAGCGCGTTTTATTCCATTTTTCGCACGGCGTTACGGCGATCCGTAATAACCACTATCACTAATCATCTATGATCCCACAAAGTCTTGCGAGGAAGAAAACTTCTAGTAATTTGCACAGTTATGGTATACCGTCAAGCATTAAGATGGTGTGGTTGGTACGTGGAATTTAGCAGCTGATATAAATCTAAACAATTTTTCTAAGTACTTCCCGTAGAATATGCAATAGAAAATGGAATGATATGCAACATTTCTTCGCAGCGCCAGTGAATTGAGCCGATCAGAAAGAACTTGGTGGTCAACGATTCGAGCCACTCTTTGCTGGATGCGGTCAAAAGGAAGTAGCTGGCACTGGGTTGCCCCGGTACAGAAATGAAAACAGTACTCCCTGTAAGACTAAACTTGCGCCTTGTAAAGTTGCAAACGGTTGCCGGCAGAATATACTGTCCCGCTCTGCTGAGCGCCAAGCTTTTCAGAGGCCTATTTAGCCTTCCCTACCAAGTGAACGCTAACTGTACGTTATTCGATATGTCGATGCCGATGATTCCGATGCCGGCTGAGATTGAGAAATTGAGGAGATACGACGAAGGGGTTCATTTTAGTGGTAACTTAGCAAAGCTGTGGCTTCTGAAGCTTAAACTGGACTAGAGTCGTCTCCAATCCGAGATTTTGTTTATAAAGACTGGATTTCAGCCACAAGTTTGTTCCGATACTAGATGACGTGTCCCGAAAAATATTAGCACGGCCGGTGTAAAATTCATCACCAGTGTTATAACAAGTAACAGCAACATATAATTGATATGCAGAAACAGTGTAAAGTCAGGTAAAATAGAAGATAAGAACTAGAACCAGCTGATTATCGATCGCATTGGCGGCTAGCAGTTTATAATGGATTCAATTACTTTGGAGAAGAAGGAGGCGATGGCGATAAGCCTGTAGTTGGACGTATCTAATCGGTCGACTTTTTAGGGATTGGGTGCACTAAATCTGGCTTCCATTCGTTCAGTATTATCCTAATCTAAGGAGTAGGAGTACCGGAAAAGACGCGTTATAACCGTTGCTTACTCCAGAGCACTCCTCTTCAGAACAATAGGAAGGACTCCATCAGGTTCACTTGACTTGTTGACGTCCAGGGAGAGGAATGCTTTTCACATTGAAAGCTGTGTAAACTGCACATCCAGCATGGAACAATCATACCGCGGGATGTTAGGCGGTGTGTATCCCCAATCATCGAGAGTCGAGTTGGACTCAAAAAGAGAACTTAAAATATCAATTGTCTCCTTTACGGCACGGGCCAGTGAGTCGTTCTTCCTGTGCAGAGATGGAACACATGGCTGACAGAAGTTGTCATGGACAGTCTTGGCAAAACACCTTAATAAAATTAGAGGTCGAGAAGAGAGCTTAAATATAAACTGTTCATCTTTGTATCATCATTTCAGTCTTATTTTTAAAATCTGCTTATTTGTTTTATATCAAAAATGAAGAATGAGCAACAAGTAAAATACTTATATCATTTATTGATTATATTATATGAAATTTTATTCTGAACATAAGTGTGTGCTTGCAAAGGCAAGCTCCAGCCTGGTTAGCCTATGGGTAAATCTGCCTGTTTGGTAAGAAGCTGTGATGAATCACACCGGCGCTAGACCAACAAACAGTGACCATAACTTTTCTAGGTGTAGGTTTTCGCTTAGGGCTTATTATTTAGGTGCTGAATCAGGATCCAAGCAACTTGCTGAGTACTTACGATTGTCAAACAGAATCTATTTTTCGTCGCATATAACAAGGCGGTTCAAAATTTGTTTATTATTAACCCATTCAGTGTTTTAAGGACATACATGTGTCCTAATTGGTATTGTTATACTATTGTTTTAATTTTTCCGACATTCAATGGGTTAATTATATAATTCTTAGGAGCGAGTAACTTAACCTGAAGAGTTTGTTTTTAATAAGCACTGTTACTAAAGTTGATTATGCTTATTGATCTCATTAATGAATGTTGACTTAATTTTGTTTTATTGTCTATTGTTGTTATTCTTTATTATAGGATAAGGGTGACAAACGAGCACACAGTCCACCCGATGGTAAGTGGTTGCTGCGGCCCATTGACATCTACATCTATCCTCTATTACAAATCAAAATTTAGATGCGTTGTCACCCGTGAGGACTAAGATAGAATGCCTCATTTCCAGCAAAAAGGGCCTCCGGCCACCTGCACTCACCAAGCGAAACGCAGAGGTAAACCTCTATTTCACGCTGGTTTTCTGTGAGGTCGTGGTACCACCCCGGTTCGAGCCGGCCCATCCGTGCGACAGCAAAAGCTGCCGGGTGGCTCTACCACTGTTAAAAATTGTTATGATTTATTTAAATAAATGTATCTTAATTCCTTTTTAATTTTGTTTTTTTCATTCTACATCAACGGTACCTATAGATACCGTAAGGAGTGCAGTGCCTAAAATACCACGAGCATGGCTGTTTTCAATTAACAAATTAGACATAGACTTAAGATTTTGTCGAGATCTTCCCAGTTGCATCCTTGCATGTACACATATAACTGGTATATATTAGGGGCAAGTAAGGGGGGCGCCATAATTGGATCTCGCTCCATCCTAAAACTTGCCTCAGGCCGGCACTGGTATTATATAGTGTTTTAACGATGAATAATTTTAATTTATTTCTTTGAGTTTACGAGGGCGGCACTGAAAATTTCGGGAATCAAGGAAGTGACACAACATTACTATTTAAAAATGTATTTATTGCTTTTCGAAGTATTCTTCGCGAAATTTGACACATTTTTCCATACGATGGAACCAATCATTGAAGCAAGCATTCCATTCGGAAGATGGGGTCTCCAAAATGGCCGTTTTGTAGGCGTCCACAGTTTCTTCAGGTGATGAAAATCTCTGTACATGCAATTTATTATTTATTTTAAGGAAAGTATAGAAATCATTAGGGCTTAGGTCGGGGCTGTACGGCGGATGGTCTAATAATTCTATATTTTCTTGCTTTAAAAACTTTTTTGTTCTGTGTGCGGTGTGAGAACTCGCATTGTTGTGATGGAGGATGATGCGGCGGTTGCAGTTCTCTTTACGGAATTCAGAAACGACTTGCGGCAAACAAATGCTAGCATACCATTCTGCATTAACCGTTCTTTGTCCCTCAAGAGGATTAGTCGTAACATGGCCAGTTTTGGAGATAAACGTGGCCACCATTTTTTTTGCAACACTCCGTGAACGAACAAATTTTGTTGGCTTTAACTCATGTTCAAACACCCAAACTCGTGACTGGTTTTTTTTTCGGGTTCGTACGCGTATATCCAGGATTCGTCACCTGATACGATGTTGTATACAGCATTTGAGGATCCTGCGTGGAATCTTTCGAGAGTTCTGACGCACCATGTAACGCGAGCCGCTTTTTGCTCTTCACAGAGCGAATGCGGTATCCATCGGGAAAACAACTTTTTTACACCTAATTGTTCATGCAAGATTATCTGTATTTGACTCATGCCAATGTCTAAAGTTGCCTGAATTTCGCGGTATGTCACATGTCGATCTTCCTCAATCAGCTTACGCACATCATCAACGTTTTCTTGGGTGACTGCAGTTTTTGGACGACCTTGACGGGTATCATCACTGAGCTTGACACGTCCACGTTGAAATTCAGCAAACCAGCGATAAATTGTGGTTTTGGATGGGGCTTCATCACCAAATGCAGAAATCATCCGGTCAACACACTGTTTTTGTGTTAAACCACTTCGAAAGTCATAATAAATCATCGCTCTTGTATTTTCTCGAGTCAATTCCATTTTTTCAACGACTAAACAAGTTTGGAAAAACCTTGTGACAAGACCGAGAATCTTTTTTTAAATAAATAAATGTTATTCAATTTTTAAAACCAAGGAGTTTTCAATTAAAAAGATTTTAATATGACAGGAACAGTGGAAATATTCCATTCCCGATACTTTTAGTGCAGCCTATGTACTCCTTAAGAATCGATTTTCATATATAAGCCCGGGGTATTAAAATTCATGGGGAGTAAAATCAAACGTCATGCGTTACGTTATGTATTCATGTCTCCATGACTATGTAATGTCGTGCGTAACCAAGGTGGTTATAATATAATGTGTAACTTATCTTGCGCTGCCCCAAGCACAGAGTACTCTCGGCTGAACATACTACTACTTTATACAAATACGAAACAAATGTCAACCAACTGTCAACTTGTGGAGTTTTGATATTAAATTTCATGTAATATAATCGTTCGTAAGGAGTAAACTCCAATCGTGCGTCGGAGCTGACACAGACACTTTTTTCTTACTGTTTCCAATATACCCATGAGACTAGCAATTTATGCAGGACATTGAGATATTATGTAGGAATGAACCTTTCGGTAAAAATTAATAATGTTCTCTAATAGAATACCTACTTAAATATCACCTTCCTTTTAATAAAGCAGGACATGATTATGGATATTTTTCCCTATTCCCTGATTCTCATAGTCGAGGGGGCTGTAATCCGACACAAATATAGAGAAATCGAACTCAGAACCAACGGATTTTACGTGTTTTCTCAGGCACAGGGATGAAAAACCTCTACAATCCCGATTCCGGGCTGCTACTGAGAATTTCTTAATAGAAAACTCAACTGATTTAGGGCTCAATCACACCTACCACTTAAAGGTCAAAAGGCTTTTCTCGGTTAATTTTAGTTTTATTTTTCATTTGTTTGCAGGATGAAATGTAATAGAAGTTGTTTTTTTTTTTGTTTAAACACGCTAATCTCTGGAATTACCAGTCAGATTTGTTAAAATATTTTTGTATATTATAGCCAAATTCATGAGAAATAGCATTAGGCTACACCTCTTAGCTAGCATTAAATAAACAGGATTATTTTGCAATAACCGGCCAAATTTTTATGTGGCAGAGCCATGCTGCAGCTATGTTATGGTTGTAGCACGAATGGGTCGGCACGACCGGGGAAGGACCACGCTCTCACAGAATACCAGCGTAAAATAGCAGCTTAACGCTGCTTGCTGTGTTTCGTATGGTAAGTGTAGAGAACGGTAGAACCTTTTTGCTGGAAACGAGGCATTCCATCTTAGTCCTCACGGGTGACAACGCACCTGCATTTTGATTCGTAATCGAAGATAGATGTAGATGTCTATGGGCCACAGCAACCACTTTCCATCAGGTGGACTGTGTGCTCGTTAGTCACCCTTATCCTATAAAAAAATTGCAGAGGGGGTTCAGAATAAGTAATATTTAATTATTTAATAATCTCAATAATTCTGTCCTTTTTATCTTTTAAACTCAAAATGCATGGTAATACATTATTTTAACTGATTTTACTGCACTATACCTAAATTCGTAAAGGTCGATCGGGGGGCTTAAACTCTACTCTCTTTAACTTACTCGTATTTTCAAAAACTTCAGTAATGGTATATCATTATTTATATATTCGAACTTAAGATTAAAATTTGGCTACTCTTTAAATATAACCCTGTAGATTTTTGTCAAACAAGTCAAAAGTAGCTAGCAAGTCAGAAGCGCTCCCGAAATTATTTATTCGCTTGCGCTGGTGTAATGATTAGTGATACGCAAATACAATGTTCGACATATATATAGATCTTTATTCCATCTAAAATAATCCCAGATACCATATGACTATTTTTTATAGATAAGCCACAGTAAGGTATTTTGTGACAAAAAATTAATGAAAATTAAAAAGTCATTTATGAGGTGTTATTATTAGGCATGGCATATTAATCCTTACGAACGAAAGTAACTTCATCATTAAACAATTTTATGTAGATAAACTTTGCTCTTTAAAGCAGGTTATTTGGACGCATAGTTATTGAAAAATTTTAATAATTCCACACTCGGCTCAGCACGCGAATGACGCATAAACGCCAGCCGCCCGATGAGAACTGAGAGAAACCAGCAGTGTACGCTTCCATTAGTTCAAACATTCTATATTGCAATGTATGGAAAAATTAACAAAATTAATGGAATACTTTTATTTAAAACTAGCTGTGCCCTGCGGTTTCAACCGCGTATATCATAGTTCAATAATTTTATGTACAAAATTGACAAAATTAATGGAGTACTTTTATCTATCGACATATGTACGTTGTAGAGCATAGTTAAATTTTATACACTGCGTGCCCCAGAAAATGTGCTGAAGCGCGGTTTTTTTCAGTTTTAAAGAAACTTTAGTCTTTTCTTTAGTCTTTTTAGCTTTTTACTTCACTTATTACTTTAGTCATACATATCTCGGCGGTAACGTTGGAAATTTTAATAAAACTAAACTTTCAGTATGTGAAGTGCGTTATGCTGTTTTATTGCTGTTACGCAAGAGGACAAGTTGAATATCTGCTTATATATAATATTTTCAACAATAGCTCCTTAATATGTTTCTATCAAATATTAAATTAATAAATGAAACTCGTAATATTTATTAATCTTTATTAATTTTCTTTAATCTTAGAGTACTGTTCATCTTGCTGGTCGATTACATTCTTTGCCATCTTGTAAATTGGTGCTTCGACGGTTAAATAAAACGGCAAACCTATTAAGTATGACATCGATGCTATAACTAAATAGTTCATAAACTGAAACAGAACAGAATTATTTGTTAGATTGTGTTGCCGATACAGGTTTCTAGTGTGACATATCTGAATCAATAATAGTAGTAGTAAAACTATCAACGAAGACTATCTATCTGCACAGGACGAATTGCACGAGTGTGTGCGCAAACACAGATGCACTTTCTAATCCCTCACTCTCATAGTCCGATGGGACGGTAATCGGATACGACCACAAGAGAGATCAGACGCAAGACTCGCGATCCGAGGCTCGCGGCTCGCGGTTGTATCACAACCAACTTTCTCACTGCGTGTTGCTACTGATATTTTCTTGACAGACAAACACAATAAATTATTTATTGAGCGCCGCGGGGTTCAAATCCAGGACAACTTGATAAGAATTCCCGTTTACAAGCACTAGACCATAGGGACTGTCCAGGTTACATAAGACTAGCGGCCCATATTTGGGTAGATTACTACTATTGCAATATTCTATAATATCATTATTAATAAAATGACCGATATGCATTTGCATACATTCAAAGCGCGTGTAAAAATCATTCATAAGAAGAAAAGTAACGTAATATCACAATATTGCCTTCAGCCACGCTGCATGACTGTTCACATTATCATTCATCAATCCAAGCATCCATTAAAGTTAAAAGTTAAAGTTGCAGTCTAAATACGTCCCACTTGATGGGCACATACCTCCTTTCAGTTCTGAGAGGGTTTTAGGGCAAGGAAATGTCCGCCATGTTGGCAAACTTCACATGTCTTCGAAATATTTTTTTCATGTGTAACATTTTTCCTCTCGCTTTCTCTCAATCTCTGGGAGTGCTTTCGTGAAAAGGGACGGAAGTGTGTAATAGGAAGCCGGAGAAGCGTGCGCTACCTATTGACCAATGAGCGCGCGCGGTGGTAGTAAATTGTACTGTTATATGAACTAATTTATAAGTATAAAATATATTAATAAACGTATTTATTGTTTATAATTAGTGCAGATTATTGATAAAAAATACAAGTGAGTCATAATGAATAATTATTGGAATAAATATTTCAGTACTTAGCTTTTATAAGTTTTGGGGTTGATATCTGTCACTGCTCAATAGCTATTTTTAATTTTGATTGAAAAAAAAAATGCTTTTTTAGGATATAATGTGGTTTATGACCAAGGTGAGATGTCAGATGCTAGGTACACATCATATGCGACTACTGTAAATCTCGCTCGTGTTTTTCATTACTCAGACATGTGTCTCCTGACGTAATTTTCCTTCACCGCCGAGCAGGTGGTAAATCAGCACTTAAAATTGCAATTAAAAATTTCATTAGTGCCGGCGGGAATCGAACCCAAGTTATCAAAGTATCTAAGCCTCCCCATAGATAGACTGAAAAGGGGATACTTGCCATAGCTGCCACGTATGGCAGGCGGGTTGGCGACCGCAGTTTTTATTTACTAATTGTTATTGGAGAGACTCCGCCGCCCATCTCCTAGTTTGTTTACCTCTATCGCCTATAACGACACTTACAGAGCCGAAATGGGGTAGTGGGTATTCTAATACCACCACTACGTGGTTTAATTTTTAAGTAAATAGGGACTTCTGCATGTCAACAAGACGAGGAATGCATTCGTTTGTATTATTGCATATAAGTTAAAACTTATTTTTTCTACTGACTACAAAAAGGAGCCGGTACTCAATTCGACTGTATCTTTTTTAATTTTTTTTTATGTAAATAATAAATAACTTCTTACTGGGTAAATCGATTTCGATGATTCTTTTTTTATTTGAAAGTTGGTGCTTCTCACGTGGTCCCATCTGACCAATGGTTTTTGAGTTATTCTTAATCATTTATGTTGAAGTCGGTTGTATAAAATTTTAAATTTTAAATTATTTTTAAATGAGCAGTGGTAGCTCAGAGAATAAGTACTCGGGGTAAATTTAACGGTACGCAAGCAACCCGGTTTCGATCCCTGCCGGCAACAATGAAGTGCGATTCTAGTTGCTGATGTAGCATTTGCTATATAGTGAAGAGAAACATTGTGAGGAATATACGAACTAATACACAACCCTCTTAGAAATTAAAGGACGCCTTTTTTAATATCTAAGAGGGCTGTGCGTTAGTGCGTTCAACAGTGAGATTAGCTGTAACTTTACTTTTGCCCTGCTGCTTTGAAATAAATAATATAGATAATGTAGATACAGACGATATCAGAAATCCATTTTCAAGTTGTTGAATCTTACAATTTAATGTTCCTTACCACAAAAAAGATGGATGTATGTACTAGTTGCGTTTTGATTCCAAGTATTACAAAAACAATGTTCATATGGACTAAGTAAATCACATATGTAAGTCTGCTGGGAATCACCCAGCCGCGCCACTCCAATATGCTGCACAGAGTGTCTAAAACAAGTAAATTTCCTATTATTAGAGAACTAACAGCTCTTATTAATATTTATAAAAAACTTAAAGTCTTATCTTAGTCTAGCTTAAGTCCCTCAGCAAATGAAACATTGAATAAAACTACTTTTACGGATTTTATCGCGTTTAATTAACTTATTTTTATATTCCCGACGTTTCGGTTGCTTCCCAGCAACCGTGGTCACGGGGTACTGCTTTCTCAGCGAGCTATAGAGAGAACTGTGCTCAAACTTTCCCTTTTATTTTTACCGACAAAGCCCAACGGATTAGTAAGCTGAAGAAGTGATTGGCCGACCATATAGCTAAAAGGTGCGACAACCGATAGGGACAGGTTCTAGAGTGGCAGCCACGTTTCCGCAAATGAAGTGTAGTGCGCCCGATACTTAATAGAGTGGCGCCCATGTTAAGATATTTAGAAAATCGAAGGATGTAAGAGGCGTGTTTTGTAGCGTTTCTTGGTTTAAACCTTGTGAACGGCTTGTGAAAAGCTGTGAAGATGGTTGAGAATAAAACATTTTAATTAAATTTTTATACCAATACTATTTGTATACTTGAAAACAAATAAAATGATATAATTACACTAACTATTTAGCTTGAAGACGAGGCAAATTATTATGCTCGCACAAATAGCGCCTGCGAGAACTCTCTGCGTGGCTGCATACAGCAATTTGAATGCAAGAGGTACTTCATATCCTTCAATATAAAATATATTTCCCAACAAGAATACGTATATTGAAGCAGGTAACATCCACCAAATGAGTAAGGAAATAATCTGCAAAATAAATTGTTTACTTAGGAGTAGGTACATTATGTAAATAGATGAGTAAATATTACTGGCACGTCACTTATTGGAAGTAATTGGAAGTAAATCAAAATCAAAAAAAAAATCTTTATTTCACAACACAATGGTTTATAATTGTAAACAGAGTTTGGGACCAACCTATTAAGTAATAATAATACTTGTGCCAGGTGGCCCCACTCTTTCTTACTATACTACATATATTTAAATGTGCTTGTGAAGACAATTTGGCAAAATATTTATAAAAATAATTACTTTTCTTCTCATCATTATTTCGGAGTTAAAAGGCAAATGTTTGTGTGTTTGTAAAACTATTGATACGATATATATCAGTCTTATTGATAGAAGCTCACTCAACTTGTAAAGTTCTTCAGTAGGAAAACTAAATGGTTTAAAATACATAACTTTGAGTAGGCAGCGCTAACTCCTTTCGATTTCTAATAATTTTGTTTTACCTGCACCTCCCCAAACTGAGATACAATACCCTATTATTGTCTGTGCCAATGCAGTATATATTTGGTTTAAAAGTTTAAAAGTAGTTTTTTAAAGGTGACATGTCTTTGTTCCCTAAATATCCAAATTAATTTCCGTCTCCTCTTACTCGCGTATTCAACTTGAGAGTGCTAGTTCAAATGTTGATCCAGAACAACCCCCAAATACTTTATAGATGCAACCTTATCGAGAACTGTATATTTACAGTTAGAACTATTAGAAATGCCACAATAATGTATTTTAAACTATTGTTATTATTTGGTTGCGTTCTATTATTAATCGTAGAGCATACGTATTTAGTTTTTGTAATATTTAAGGAAAGAACTCAGGAGCCATTTTGAAACTTTTATTAGGCCAGATTCAGCATTTCTAAATACCGAATTCCAATTCTTTCCCGTAAAAACTATGGTGTCATCAGAATAGGAGAATATTCGACCGTCGAATAAATTTAGGTTAGTTAATGTATTTATATAAATAAGGAACAATGTAGGACCTAGTACACTTTCCTGAGGAATACTAAAGGTAAGCGATGATTCCTCACTAATATAGTCACCTATCTTTACTTGTTGTTTATGTTCCTTTAGATAGTCCTTGAATAAATTCAGCGGGATGCCCCTTATACCAATTGCTCCCAATTAACGCACGAGGATCGAAAAAGAAATAGTGTCAAAGGCTTTCTTAAGATTTAAAAATATAGCCAAACATTTACGGCCTTGATCTAGTTGTTCAGTTATATGTGATGTTAGCGCTACAACTGCATCTTCTGTCGACTTACTACGCCTAAACCTGAACTGATATTATCCCAGCCAGGTGCACTATTTGACTTGAGATCTGACAGGATATTTTCAATTTCCAGTGGATCAGTTTCTAATAAGGCAAATGATGATAAATGGGATGCAAGCTTATTAACCTTATTTATGCCACCAAGCAGCAGTGTGTGCACTGCTGTGGTCTGAAGGGTTAAGAGACCCAGTATAATTACAGGCTTAGGCATTCCATCTTGGTGTTCAAAAGTGATTCCGCACCTGTAGCCTTATTTGCTTATTGTTGGTTGCAGGTATCCACAGGTCGCAGTAGCTACTTGTTATTTGGTGGATTGACAGTTAGCTTGTCAATTCAGAATGATAAAAAAGAAAACGTAGTAACAGATGGATGATAAATATAATAGATTTTCACAAAGTAATGCTTGATTCTAATTTAGGTGTTCTGCGCGCACACACATGTATACTTACTAATGTTGTACCTATCTACTTAGTTACTAAGATTTTGAGTTAATAGCTAGTTGCTCACCAACTGTATTGCGCGTTCCTCTATAAATAAATATTTCATAAAAGTTATAAAATTTTTCATTATGGTCATCAGATAGGACCCTTATGGAGTCAGCTCCTAAACTAATAAATAGAATAAAAACTATCGTGATATGATAGCTTACCTTACTGCTTCCAATATGTTTTCGATTTTCTTGCATATGATATATCAAGTAACCGGTTATCATACCAACAACGTGCCCAACTAAATTATTATGCCCAAGAATATGCATCATAAAAAAAGTATCGTTATCGTTTTCCCTGAATAACCTATAACAGAAAAAAACAAATATTTTGCATTAATTGGTGCAAAGTCACTGTACCAAGTATGGCCCTTACTTTCGTTACATAAACACATTAAAACAGTTCAAGTTTATTCTAAACAGTTTATGGAAGAAATTTGAGAAAACTATAGGGTTTTAAAACTTTTAGATTATACGAAATAGATTATGGAGACACTAAAAATTTTATTTTCACATATTTTTGAAAGAAGGCAAGTCGAGGTGGCGCAAAATAGCTGCTGAATCCACCAGTCGACTCGAATTGCTCGACAGGGCTTCGATCCCGATCTTGTCATATACAAAATATTATTAATAATAATAATAATTGATATTTATGTATGTTTATATATTTCGTTTATAATTATATATTTAAACAGCCCAATCAGATGAGAAAACTTTATAGATAACCCCAATAATAATAATAATGCCCTCCAGACCGAATTTCGGTCACGGCAGCCAGTCTCAACGGAGACTAGCCATCGGCGCAGGACAAGATTATAGTGCACAAGTGTATGCGCAAGCACAGGAGCACTCTCTGTTCCCTCACTCTCATAGCCCGATGGGACGGTAAACCGACACGACCGGAGAGAGATCAGGTGCAGGACCAACGGCTTTACGTGCTTTCCGAGGCACGGGGCTGAAACACCGCCAACTTCCTGACTCCGGGCAGCTACTGAGAATTTCTTCATGGAAAAACTCAATAACTGATTTTTTGGCCCGACTCGGGATTCGAACCCAGGACCTCAAGATTTGCAGTCGCACTACTACAACCACTAGACCAATGAGGCAGTCAAAATAAATATTACAAAATATTAAAAAAATAACAAACATACTCAGGGTTAAAAATTACAAGTGGATCCAAATCTTGCATTAAGACGTGGAGTGCCGGCAACGCGACACCCAGTAGCAGCATGAACCCCAACAATATTCTTCTACCGCAATGCCTCGTGGCTAAATGCACGGCCAACCCTAAGATGAATAATTGCATTTCCGCCGCTATGTGCCTGAATAGAATAATTAAAAGATATTGTAAACATCCACAACAATAACGTAAATTGAAAAGTAGTATGGAGCGATGTCATTCCAGTTCAACGCTAAGCTATTTGTGACTTCACTTGTATAGGCATTATATTATTTAGACAAGAGTACATAGAAAGTTTCTAGAATAGAATTGTGACGCGATAGAAAATTATAAGTGTGTTCAGTAAATCGACTTAGTTTTATGTTTTTCGGATATATATCTCAGTATGTGACGGACGTTAAGTATGACATGGTCACTTAAGCCTCTGCTTGCGGCAGCTTAGTGTGACAAGTCGTCGACTACCATTTAATATGATCGAGGAGAATGATGACTGCCACATTCTCCATATTTGTTAATAAGCTGCTTGTGGGGGCTAGTCTGCTGCTTCACTATGCACTGGCTTAGGATTTGACTTTCAAAAATTTCTTTGTAAAAGCCAATTTTGAATAAAAAAATTTGACTTCGACTTTGACTGATTACCTCCTAATTATTAAGGTTATTTTTGACTTCAGAAAAAGCCTGAAGTGTAGGATTAACGTAAAAGATCTTTGATTACTCCGGAGTACACGTCCTTAGCACAATTGGGTAGATTCCGTAAGGCCCACTCGACTTGTGGATGTCCAAGGAGAGGAGGGATTTGCGTACTGAGCACTGTGTGAACCGCACATCTAGCATGGAACTCTTGCAATGGGAATTAAAGTCTATATCGACTCCTGGTTTTAATTCAAAGGATAATTGAATTTGTTACTGATAAGAGAAATTTTATCTATCAGAAAAATACTAAGGCTTTTCTTAAAAACTGTCGTAACTTGTTCCAATCTAATCTTAATCTCTTACCAGGTCGTCACTCCATCAAGTGGAAACCCGCTAGAAATACACTTTTACCGGTACGAGGCCGTCACTAGATAGCCTTTCTTCTCTATCGGTTGGTTCTTCGAGGTATCTTGTCGGTTCTTCGAGCGCTAAATGACCGGCCTATTGCCACTTAAGCTTATCCGATTTTTATCAACCCTTTAAAAACGTTTTTGGAATTTTTAACAACTTTAAAAACTAATCCGAGTTTGATCCACAACAATTAATTTCAAAACAAAATTATTATATTTATAAATTTAATAATTATGAGCGAAAGTAGCCTATGGGAGCTGACTGTAAAATCAGAAAGTCATAGGTTCGAAGTCATGAACCGCTCCAAACACAAGCATGTTAAGCTTACTTTTGGAATGTTTAGCGGGAGTACTAGTATTGTCAATAGCGTTATTAATATTTTTGCTAATAAAATATAAAATAAAGAAAACATACCATGTGTGCATGAGGCAACTACTATTTTTCATGTTTGTATAGTTATTAATAAATAGTAAATGGTGCCACCAGCGCTTGCGGCAATCTTCCGCCATTCCAATTCCATACAGTTTCCACAGCGGCCCAGATCCGAGATGCTTGAACCAGGTAGTTGTAAAAAATAGGACAGTTGCATATGCTGGAACTAGCCTAAAACACAATATAGCCATTACGAACATAATATCAAATATTTATAAAGCAATAGAAGCGTAGGGCGGTCTTCCACTACATGGAATGACGGTCTGCTAAAAGATGCAGAAAGTCGATGGATACAAGTGGCTTAAGGCCATCCTTTATGGCTTTCCCTTCGGGAGGCCTATGTTCAACAGTGGACTTGTGATGAGCCGTGACGATTATGATGGTGATTTGTAAAGCGAACGAAACCTCAGGATTTCATATCAATGTTCAAAAAATCCTTCCGGACGAATTGCATATGAAAAAGATCTCTGTGCATTGGGTACCAAGAATGTTAACCGACGAGCAAAAGAAAAAACGAGTCGATAATTCGAGGGTGAATCTGGAAAGTTTCCAAGCAGATAAGAAAAAATTGTGTCATGTTTCCAGACCATGGTTGAGACCTGGATCCACCATTTTGATCCTGAAATCAAACAACAATCAAAGTTTTGGAAACGAGCCTTCTCACCGACGCCGAAGAAATTCAAAGTGTCAAGTTCGGCGGTAAGGGAATGGCACCCGTTTTATGGGACGCTGACAAGAAAATTATGGTGTTATATTTGGAAAAGGGAGCCACTATTTCGGTCAAATAAGAAGTTTGCGGGAGGCTTTTAAGGAAATAAGATGCGGCAAACTGCGAGCTGGAGTGCTGTTTCACCAAGACAACGCTCCGGCTCACAAAGCCGCAGTTGCGATGGCTGCTATTCATGAAACGTGATTTGAACTGCTCGAATACCCACCCTATTAGCCTGATCTAGCTCCCAGTGACTTCTAACTATTTCCTCAGCTCAAGGAACATCTTCGAGGCAAGAAATTTGCAGACGATGTGATAAACGCTGTTGTGTCTTTTTTTGAGGGTCAAGATAAGGATATTTTTCTAGGGGGTATATCTAGGGGATAATTCTGGGTTTAGAAAAAAAGATGGAATAAATGCATTGACTTCTTAGGTGACTATGTAGAAAAAGAAATTATTTTTTAACTATAATCATTATGTTTAATATTCATTATGATTACTTTTGGATCACTTATTAAAGAAGACGTAAAAAAAGAATTACCACAAGCTGAGGATAGTGTGAATAACATTCAATCTTATATTAACGACACTCAAGTTCGTAAAAATTAAATACCTATGTTTTTGTTAAGTTAAACTAGTGTACTCTACCTTCTACAGTTACAATACCACTTACAATCTGGATAAATAGTAGCCAAGCACTGACTTTTAATAAGTATAAAATAGTTTCTTTTTTAAATATTTTATAGCGGTAAAAATTGTTATTTACTTACCTACATAATCTCAAAAAAATTATTTTGGAAAAAACATTCCAAGTAATCTCGTTTTTTCCACTACGCAATTGCAAATTGTAAGACAACAGGAATCCGGACATCGTAAAAACTATTTCTATCATTACCATACCATTGTACAATACATGATAGAAAGTTTTTTCGTAACTCTGCAATTTGAATAATATCTCTATTAAATATTCGGATACTACGCAATCGTTTTCATCCTGAAAAATCTTACCATTTCGATTTCATGAGGATTATCTGTAAAAGCCGTTAATGTATATACACTGTGCATTAATAAAGTTAAATGTGTGGTTATAGTCCTGAAATGAAAGAAAAAAAATTATTAAACCAATATTATATGTATATATTCTATGATTGAAACTTGTACAGCTGTTTGTATAGAGTTAAGATTACCAAAATATACATTTACCACTTTGGAAGTGTCTCTCGCGCAAACTATTCAGTTTAGAAAAAAATGATAATAAAAACCTCAATATCATTTTTTAAGACCTATCCATAGACACGTATGGTTTTGATGAAAAAAAAAATTAGAGTTTCAGTTCTAAGTATGGGAACCCCTAAAATTTATTGTTTTGCATGCCATAAGCGCTAAGCACGTCGGTGTGTTCTAGTAGGGCCTAAAAATTAAGATTCCAACGTTTTGTCGCATGAAATCGTATCTAGCAATCATATTGTACATATAAGTGATACAAAAATCACATTGCCAGAAAGATAAATGATTGTTGAACTTATTAATATATTTTTAAAATCGATTAATTGCTATTAAATAATATATTAAATAAAAAAGGGGTTTTAGTGGCTTATGGTGTGGATTTATCAAGGCCGCAAGGCTTGTAAACACGATAACTTTTGAAAATATCAATTATTCAACTCAATATATTTTTAAAACTCTTCATCTATCATATGGGAAGCCATTGAATGTAAATGACAGTTTTATTTTGTTTAATTTAGTTATAATAAATTTTTTCGGCTGCGAAATGGCGAAATTTTGTGTGTATTCGGCAGCCTTGTATGAATAAATTATAATGCCTACTCTACACTACTCGCGAAGTAGATTGAAGTTGGACGAGGCGAATAGTGTAGAGAGGTACTTCGATTCACTTCGTCCAACCTCGCTTCGCCTCGGGCGACTTCCGATCGCTGTCAGTTTTTTGCGCTAGAGTTAAAGGACTTCGCGAAGTACCCCGAAGTTACACGAAGCGTCTCTCTACACTACTCCGCTTACACCGTTATGAATATTTTTTTATATATAAATATGTAGCTTTCTTCATAATTATTTATTTAGTTAACGCATTGACGTCGTACTGTGCACACAATTAGGTACCTATAGCAGCTGCCTCTTGAACGTCAATCATGTTAAGAGTGCGGGAGACTCAAGATGACTGAGCTGTTCACGAAGTAGCACGAGTGTGTGGTCACGTTCTTCGGACTGCGATCGACTTCGTAGAGCCCTTCGTCGAAGTTAACTTCGCGAGTAGTGTAGAGGAAGCATTACTAAATAGAGACTGGGTTACTTAATTATGCGTCAGTAGTTCGTAGTTGTTTGCAGCGGCTCGAAAAAGATATTTCTTAAACACTTGATTATAATAATAATGACAGATTTGTTTATTACAATATTTTAAAAGCACAGAATAAATAATAGTAGTACGTACTAAAAGTAAGTAGTATCAATTTTTTCGTCATGCGTGTCATTTTCATGGTTTTCGAGGGTGTTGAAGGCGATAGTGCTGTCGAAATGTAAATCCAAGATGGCGGCTGCAATAGGTATCAATTTTTTTCATCTTGGGTATCATTTTCATGGTGTTTGAGGGTGTTGAAGCCGATAATGCTGTCGGAATGTAAATCCAAGATGGCGGCTGCAATAGGTATCAATTTTTTCATCATGGGTGTCCTTTTCATGGTTTTCGCGGGTGCTGAAGCTGATAGTGCTGTCAAAATGTAAATCCAAGGTGGCGGCTGCAATAGGTATCAATTTTTTCATCATGGGTGTTATTTTCATAGTTTTCGAGGGTGTTGAAGCCGATAGTGCTGTCGAAATGTAAATCCAAGGTGGCGGCTGAATTAGGAATCAATTTTTTCATCATGGGTGTAATTTTCATGGTTTTCGAGAGTTGAAGCCGATAGTGCGGTCGAAATGTAAATCCAAGGTGGCGGCTGCAATAGGTATCAATTTTTTCATCATGGGTGTCATTTTCATGGTTTTCGTGGGTGCTGAAGCCGATAGTGTTATACAAATGTAAATCCAAGGTGGCGGGTGCAATAGGTATCAATTTTTTTATCATGGGTGTCATTGTCATAGGTTTCAAGGGTGTTGAAGCCGATAGTGCTGTCAAAATATAAATCCAAGATGGCGGCTGAATTAGGAATCAAGTTTTTCATCATGGGTGTCATTTTCATGGTTTTCGAGAGAGTTGAAGCCGATAGTGCTGTCGAAATAAATCCAAGGTGGCGGCTACAATAGGTATAATTTTTTTTCATCTTGGGTGTGATTTTCATGGTTTTTGAGGGTGTTGAAGTCGATAGTGCTGTCGAAATGTAAATCCAAGATGTCGGCTGCAATAGGTGTCAATTTTTTCATCATGGATGTCATTTTCATGGTTTTCGAGGGTGCTGAAGCCGATAGTGCTGTCGATTTTATTTCTCACTCATGATCAAAGGTATAGTTAGTATTATCGTCTGTCTTCGTTTTCGGGATCCTTTCACAAGACGGCTCCGTGGCGCAGTGGCTTAACAATCAGTTGTTGCGCTGGGGGCCGCGGGTTCGAATCCCGCACGGTACAAGTATTTGTATAGCCTACAAATAATTGTTCTGGGTCAGGATGTTAGTCCTTGTGCAATTTATGTTTGTAAACTGCCTCCACGACACAGGGGAAAATCCTAGTGTGGGGGGAGGGGGGGGGGGGTAACGTTTTTGTATAAAAAAAACAAACACCTGGTATATATTGTTCTATATAAATTAATATTTACCACACTGAACATGTGGGTTGACGAGGGCAGAACCAATACCTACCATATTGGTAATACCACTTTACGTCACCAATATTTTGAATTTAAGAGCGCGTACCATCACAAATTGCCAATCGTAGATCGCATTTTTACAAAGCTAAATCATGTACAAAGTAACAAAAATGCTAATATGGAATTTACTTCGTTATTGCGAGGGACGTAATTGGTTAAAAATATAATAGAATAAAATTTTCTCGATAGAAAAAAATCAAAAATATACTTTTTATTTTCATCGTGAACCTATTTATTTTGGGCTGCATATTATCAAGCAAAAAATGTAATAAATACATCACTTATATAATAATTAGTGCTGTAATTAGGGATTTTTAAAAATTAATTAAATTTTTCGAGTTATTGAATAAAATGCATTTAGCGTTCACTATATGTTTATTCTACGACTAGTGCGTGTTGCCAGTGATGACTTACGGATCTGAGATGTGGTCCTTCACTGCTGGCCGTATGAGGAAGCTCAAGGTCGCTCAGCGAGCTATGGAGAGGGCTACGCTCGGGGTTTCTCTGCGTGATAAACTTAGAAATGAGGATATCCGCAGTAGAACCAGAGTAACCGACATAGCCCATCGGATTAGTAAGCTGAAGTGGCAGTGGGCCGGCCATATAGCTCGAAGAACCGACAACCGATGGGGAAGAAAGGTTCTCGAGTGGCAGCCTTGTACCAGTAGGCGAAGTGTAGGGTCCCACTAGATGGAGTGACGACCTGGTAAGACATGCAGGAAGTCGATGGATGCAAGTGGCTCAGGACCGTGCTTTGTAGCATTTCTTGGGGGTGGCCTATGTTCAGCAGTGGACTTATGAAAGGCTGTAAGATGATAATGATGATGATATGTTTATTCCGTGCAATAAATTCTCATTCGTCTCACGTCACGCGAGGTTTCAAGTATGTTTTGTTTCACGCATCAGTCGCCATCGATACTTTGAGATGTGAGGATTGTTTCTGTGCACCGCGGCCATGCCAAAAATAGATCGTGTTGACGTTGTACATAAATAAGTCGATAGGAATATGGCGAATAACAAAGCGCAATAAAGAAATTGTCGTATAAATGTATTTTTCTTAGAGTACACTGGCCTAAAAATATCGATCCTTACTACTTCGAAAGTAGTATATTCCTTTCTAGTAAGAAAGGAATTATATAATTAGTAGTAACTAAACTCAAACGCTGTAGTCATCAGCGCGTAATAAATGCGAAATCATATTATGTCTGCTGTTGATCGCTAAATAGCTAATGTTATTCGCAATTACGAGTATTTATACATATTTCGGATGGAAATAAATAAGCAAGGGCGAACAATAAAACAATGCATTTATAGTAAACGAACTGACAAATAAATAAATTAATAGAAAATAATAATTATACAATTAAATTAAGTATAAAAGTATAAGTAAAGAAACAAACAATTAATTTAGGCCCAACCAGGGATCGAACCCAGAACCTAGTGATAAGCAATCGCATTTACGACTAATAGACTAATAGACTAAATAGTCTAATGAAATTAGCATATTAGTTATCTTTTTATTTGCCTGTTTTTTCATTATTATGTTTTCAAAATTGTTAATGAATGTATTTTTATAACATTCATACGAATTACTAACAACAAAACCTATACAACTACTTTATCCTAAAACTAAATATACTAAATAATAAGCAGCTATATTAGTAGTATAGTTGTAGCACGATTGGGTCGGCTTGACCAGGGAAGGACCACGCTCTCACAGAACACCAGCGTAAAGTTACTACTTTACGCTGCTAACCTAAAACGCGCTAGCCCTAACGTATGTAATTGTACTTAACCTAAGGTTGTGAGAAAAACGGTATTAGATAAAAATAAGAGGTAACTTTGTGATTTTTTCTATCGAGATTATTTTATTCTATTATGATAATGTAGTTAGTCCCGCGTAATTACGATATCCATATTATTAATGATTTATTAATTTGAATTCAATTAAGCTATGTAAAAATAGGATCTAAGATTTGATTCGAAATCTAAAAAATTGATTCACATAAACTCGAGGTCTAGAAGATCAATTTCCCGAAAGTCGACTCTTCCTTTTCTCTCATTTTCTTTGTTAAAAGAAAAAAGAAAATACACCTTTAAAAATGATTATATGATAACTTAAAAATCCGATCTTTTTTCGATTTCTTTAGTAAAAAATTATGTACTTTTATTTATTATTTTAGAACAAAATAATCATAATTGCCAATATTTTATTTCTTTTAGGCATCAAAGTCAGTGCGTTCAATTAATTTCAAATATTTATGTAAGTAATTGTATTTTTAATGAAATAGAAAAAAATCTAATCTCGATATTTAGGTGTCTGAGATCGATTCACAGGATGGATCCATTATTAAAGATCGATTAAATTTATCGATTATCACACCTGACGCGTGTATATTTGCACACGCGCAACGGTGTGCATGAACATCATTGAGTCATAAGTACTACTTATTTGTTGTTTGTTGTACCTTGTTGATCGGAACATTAAGGTCGTAGTAGACGGTGCAAGTTCTGATTTCAAGCCTATCAACGCTGGTGTTCCACAAGGCTGCGTGCTATCACCAACGCTGTTTCTCCTGCTTTCAATGATATGTTGCAAATTGCTAATATTCATTGCTATGCGGACGACAGCACCAGAGATGAGAACAACCCACCAGCTCCCATGGCCCCACCGACCCTCAGGTCATACGGGCCGAATCTCGGGAGATGCGCGCGGTACTTGCACGTGGCTCTTTCCCGCGCACACTTTCTTGACTCCCTACAAATATTTAATCTATTCCTTGTCCCAGTTTAACGTCATTCTCCCCCTTCTGGGGCTGACGACACATTGACGCCTACGTCGTCGGGCCTTCCTACCAGCCTTCCATCCTGCCTTGTCCTGCGATCGTGCCACCTATGCGCAAACTCGCGCAACAGTCCGTAGTTTACCACATCGCAGACGAGATCCGAGTAGTAAACTGGTCCCTGAACCGAACGAACAAGTCCATCCATCATTTTCACTCTTAGGTCATCATACAGAGGACATTCCCATAGAACATGGTGAACATCCTCCTCTGACATGCCGCACTCACACATACTAATTTCACACAGTTTCATGTCGCTCAGTCTCTTCCGAAAGCATCCATGTCCGGTGAGAATCTGAGAGGTTTGGTAGTCCGGTGAGACCCAGGTATACCTGAGTCTCAACGCCACGTCCGGGAAAAATCGATGTAGCTCACGTTCTTTTGTATCACACGTCCATCTATCCTGCCAGGCGCCGATCACCTCAGTCCAGATATTATGACTCCGTCTGCTCAACTCCTCTTGGGCGCGGTCAAACGTGCTATACCCATCCTACCAGCACGGATGACCTCTAGGTCAGCAGGGAGAATGCCAGCCAGCACCGGTAAGGCTGCCGTGCTAGTGGATCGGTACGCCTTGGTTAGCAATACAAGAGCGGATCGCTGCGATCTCAGTAGTACGCTACGAACTGTGTACATGTTTGCACGCTCGTACCAGCACTCTGCCGCATACGTAAGCGTGGACACAAACACTCCTCTATAAATTAATTTCAAACTCGGATATCGTACACCCCATGATGATGTAGATACGCGAGACATCTTGCCGAATCCCTTGGTCGCTCTTTCAGAGATATCGGATGCATGTTGCACAAACGATAGTCCCGAGTCTAAAACCACGCCTAATACCTTAACGTTAGTCACAGTCTTAATAGATTCCCCACCAAGTATAATAACGGGGGGGCGCTGAAGTTTCCCTCTAACAGTCATGGTGGTCGACTTTGAGGAGGAAATCTCCAGTCGATTCCTTAGCCCCCACTCCCGTACAAGGTCCAGAGTGACTCTGGCCCTGGATTCGATACCCGCTCTCGTTCCCGATTCAATCAAGATTGTAACATCATCGGCATAGGCAGTCATGGCTACTCCCTCGGGCAGAGGGAGTCGGAGCAAGTCATTCATCAGCACATTCTACAGTGTTAGGCCCAGCACGGAGCCTTGAGGACATCCCATGGTCGACGTCTTCCACTCTACCCGGTCTCCGATGTAGAGGCCCACACGCCTGGAGGTGAAGTAGTCCACCAACATTCTATAAATGTTGGGTGGACATCCACCCCTTTTGGCCTTGACCATCATCATCGGCCACCAGGCATTGTCGAAGGCGCCGGAAATATCTAAGAATATTGCTTGCACGTAGCATGCCTGAGAATACCTTGCCGTGCTGAGCAGTACACGCAGCGCTGTTACTGTAGACCGCCCCGGAGAAAATCCATGCTGGTACTCGGATATCCCGCGGCTAATCGCGGGAGCACATCTTAAGATTACTCGTTCCAATAATTTTCCCAAAATAGGGAGGAGCGTTATTGGACGGTATGCCTTAGCGTCGGTGAGCGGCTTGTCATTACCCTTGGGAATGACAATCAGTCTTCCGTCCTTCCATACATTGGGGAAAACCCCCTCTTCCACACACTTTGCATACACCGAGTGAAATTCCCTCGGTGCCGCAATCCACACATTCCTCACGATTCTCGCACTCACTCCATCGAGTCCCGGAGCCGTGTTGGGCAAGGCCTTGACTATACCACCCAGGTCCCCAACTTTAAGTGGAGGTGCAGCTCCACCCGACGGCATGAAAGCCGCCAGCAGACGAACCTGCCGGTGGTAAGGCGAGTCGCAGTCAGTGCTGTCATCCGGACAGAGCGCAGACATTAATTTATGCATCGCTGCTTCCAGACCGTCCGGGTGTCCACCCGCAAAGGCGATCCCATTGATCACATTTGCAGGCGGACGTACCCTCCCGCTGGCCAGCCTGTATGCAAGGCCCCATGGGTCCTCATTGCCAGAGTTGGCAATCTTCCTGTGCTGCGACTGCTGCGCCTCCACCATCATGGCTAACTCTTCAGACCTACCTCCCAGACGCCTTTTACTCTGCCAAGCACGCCTAAGTTTGCATTGCAACTTCCGAGTTTTATCCAGTTCAAACGTCCACCATTCATACCCCCCCGACCCCCTGGGGCGACGCTCTCCTAGGCCTTCCTCCGCTGAGCGGATTAGGACCTCTGAGAACTCCTCCGCCAGGAGAGCCGCGGGTTTTTCTACGTGCAGCCATCCCATTCGTAATTTGTCAATCGCCCGGAACCTTTCCCAATCCACCCCTCGGTCCCGAAAACGGGGAGGATCCCTAACGGGTGCTGCGCGCGTCGTCGGCCTGCTGGTAGTGGCCGTATAAGTTATAAAATTATGATCGCTGGCGCAGACCCCCTCGTGCACTCGCCACTCGGCAAGGTAGACGTCCCCAGTGGAGAGGGTCAGGTCTACGTTGGACTCACCTCTAGGCCCAGAGAAGGTGTATGGCTGGTCAGGCATATTTGCCAACGTTAGACCATGTGTGACAATAAATGCCTCCATTTGCTGCCTTCGATGTTGTACATTTTGTCCTCTTCCCACGTAGTGTCGGCGATCACAATACCAGAGTGGCGAGTGCGCATTGGCGTCGAGGCCCATGATCACCCTTCTGCCCTTAAGGCAACTCAGGGCGACCTCTAAATGGTGCAGGTGGTCATCGATGGTGTCGCTAAATTTAAAGTACGCTGACACCACATAGAGGTCCCATCGGTCAACATGGCACACCACACAAAATTCGTTGCTGAGGTGGCTCAGCACTGCTACCCCAATTGCTGGGTCAGCAAGATAGATGCCCGCCCACGGGTGACAGCCCACCTGAACGATCCCCGCAGCCTGGGAGTACTGTTCTTGTACAAGAACAATGTCCAGGTGCAGTTCACGCGCCAGGATGGGCAGCTCAGCCGCGGCGAGCTCCCCTCGACCCAGGTTGATTTGTCCTAATCGTAGTGCCTTGTCTTCCTGATTTACTATGGGGCTGCCCTTATTGGCAGTACTGAGTGGTGGCCACGGAGCGTTGCTCTGCATACAACCTTGCTGGGCAGTTCCTCGCCATGGTCACGTGCGAGCCAGAGTCAATTCTACCAAATCGCTTGCACGTAGCGCACTTCTCCACCGTGGACTTGCAGGCACCACGTTCATGTGGTTCACGATCGGCAATACTTCGCAGGATGCCCATACTGTTGACACCTCTGGCAGCACGTGACGTCCACGTAATCACACGGTTCAACCACGTCCCAGCCGACGTATAACCGATTGTATCCGATCAAGATATCTCTCAAGGCAGCCGAACATTGAAGGATCACGGTTGTCCTTCTGCTACCTTTCCAGGACTTTTTGAAAGCAACCCTGCAGTTTTCTTTCATTTTTGCTTCGGTCCATCCACAAGCAGCAAGGTTCTGCTCGTGGAGGCCGCTGATTACATCCTCATTCTTGGGGTCCTCCTCAAAACCCCTAAGAGCCACCAGAGGTAAACGTTGTCTGGGCTCCGTCACCCTCAATGTTGGAGGGGCAGTAGTCTTCAGTTTCTCTGCTGCTTCCTGGGACGTGGTTTGGACCACGACACCCGCATTTCCCACCTTCCTCAGCCTGTCAATCTGAAGCCCGCTGGTCTTGGGGTTAACTGCCTTCTTGAGCTCCATCTTCGTATCTTCTGCAGTTTTCAATGGGCCTTCCGTCTCAGCCGGGTAGAAGGCGACAACTGGGCCTTTACTTGCTGGCATCAACATTTGGTCGGCCCCCTTCGGCAGCCTCAGCGCCGCCGAGTAGGAATGTTGTGGTGCCGGGTCCATCGCGTGGCAAGGAACTGCACTGGCCTCGAACTGCGCCAGTCTTCCTTCCGCAGCAATCTTCCCCTGTTCTGCTCTAAGTGCTGCCAACTCCAGTTCAGATATATGGACCTCCATTGTCGCAACCATTGCAATTAGATCATGCCCATATGTAGCCACCCTGTTGACCTCAGCCTTGTTAAGTTTCGACCCTGGTCCGGTGATGATACCCATGATTCCCTTGACTGCATCACGAACATGGTCAATCACCTCCAGCTTGGATGTGTTCGAAGCTTTGAATATTCCTCTTATTCCCCGGGAGCTCTCCCTTTGGCAGTCCTCATCTACAGCCTCTGCAGCAGGCTCCTCCACATCCCTGGACGGCAGTCCTGCCACCGGGGCCACACTCTGGCGAGGCTCAGTACGCTTGCCCACCTTTGGTCGCTGGGAAGATGACTGTACCTTTCCTGGTGACGTCAGAGGCCGCTTTTCAGGTGCTACTGGTGGTGGGGGGGGGGGGGGGCAACGCGACCGGCCGACCGAACGGAGCCGGCGGAGTCCTGGACAAAGATTTGCGAGGAGTAAACAACTCCTCATCATCCGCCATTTTTATTTTATTAACTGTATCGTCTCAGATTATATACAAGAAGTCAAGTCACTATCACACATAAAAATAGAAAAGGAACGCAAATTGTCAACGTCAAACTCTATGACAGATGACAGCTGCCAACGTCAGTTTCAGTGTCAATGTCACGTTCAATGACGGCTGTCAGTGTCAACACAGCCGAGTGCCAACACTCCCTACCCTCAATAATAAAATAATGTTCAATGTTTTCTTATAACTGAACTACAAACTATATATAGTAAAAGTATTCACAAGTAATTAATCGTTAGTAGTAAATTAGAAATAAAACATAACACAAAGATACTTAGCTAAAATAATAACGCGGTCCGCGTGGTTCTAACCAACAACACGTCCTTATTCATACAGAAAGTATTTAAAAATACACCAACACAACACAGTTTTGTTTTGTCCGACACAAAAAGTTATACAGGGTATTTTTGGAACGCTCCCGAAAACTAAGACAGGCGACAGCACCAAGTATTTGATCCTTTTTTTCCTTTGATCATGGGTCACAAATAAATTTGATCCTGATGAAAAAAAAATCATATTTTTACAACGTTTTATTAGTTTTATTCACGCGCCATCATGTTAGTACAGCTAAATGAAACGATAATTTCATAAAAAAAATCATGAAAATACTGAAACAAAACCAGCAGTGAAAACTGAATTGATATCACCTGACTAATGGAGGTTAATGTACGCGCGAACGGTGAAAAAAGAACGCTGGCCTTGAACTTGGCCACTGAGCGATTTATCACATATTGGTACGAAGGGGGCGCGACGGGGGAACAATCCGCCAGTATAACTGTGCCTGCATGCTATTGGTTCCCGCGCTTTGTTCGCTCCAAAAATACAGTCGCATACACAGCTTACTTTGCGACTCGGGCGATGTTTTAAAAATGAAGGAAAGAAAAATTATTTATATCTATTGTTTTATGACTAAACTAGTGAACGAAAAGGTAAATATGATAGGAGAAGGTGAATGGGGAAAATTGTGCAGTAAATTTAAAAGTGTTGAGGAAGAATACCGAAAAAATTGCCATGTGATCGACCTGAGGACGGAAGCTCAAGCGAAGATGAAAGTGATGATGAAGTAGCATCCAGTAACACCAACACACCATCAACATCTGGCTTCCATGTAACCCAAGACGACATAATGGACGGCGTGTCACACTTAGCTTAAGTTTTCTTCTTACAAACTTAAAAATATTTTACGATAGAAATAACAAATAATGCTCAAGTAAACGTTATCCATTTTTAATTCCAACCTCTTCCAAAGTTCTAAGTAGCTAGTAAAACGTCTAGTATGATTCTACAATAAAACAATTGAATACTATAATATTATAAAACAATAGCCCAATACCATGTAGTACTTTAGAACGCGACTGTACCCACACTCCCTTCGCTACCGACCTATATCTAGCTCGGTCAATGTTACGGTCATAAGAAAAAAGGGCGCATCTGACAATTTTTGAATAAATGAGTTAAATATACCATTCGTCTCATGATAAGAAGGCGCATCTACTATTTTTTTTAATATTCACAAATATCAATATTTTAGAAATTATCGTAAGAATTTTAGACGTAACTGTTGATCACAGATGACATTTTTTTAGTAGAAAAGACTAATACAAATTCAACATAAAAGAAAAGACTTATTTAACCAGTTGCTACGTCATCTTTAACAATATTTGCATCGATTACTTAAATTTCAATTATTCTTGTCTTATTATTCTATATCTTATTATTAAGAGCTGGTGTTTCACATGTGGTCCCATATAAATTTGATCGAGGTTAGACCAATAGTTTTTGAGTTATCCTTAATTATTTATATTAAAGTCGGTTGTACAAAATTTTTAATTTTTAATTATTATCGTAGTAAGTCTCGTATGATATCCCCTTTAAAATCATTACTCAAGAGTTGAGGGTTGTTATTTTTTGTGTCTCACTACCAATGGTTCTCTAATATTAACTAAGAAAAAAGTAATAAATTACTATTAGCGTCCTTTCAAATTCAAATGACCTTTCCAAAATATGTAAAAATGTTAAATGAATGGCAGTTTTTTTTATTTATTAGGTTGGAAAGACGCAAATAGTTATATGCGTCTTTCCTTCGATGTTTTTGTGTTGCTAGATGTATTTTTTAAGCTAAGATGAAAAGGAAAATCCTTTTTATTTAAATAAATAAACAAATTATCAAAAAAATAAGTTCGTCCTTAAAATCTTCATGTCTCTACGTATATATTTCAATTTTCATATAGAAACCTTTTAATATACTATAGACACAGGGTCTGAAAGAAAAATTCATCAATTTAATTTTTATTTCCATTTTACGTTTTTGTTAGTTGCGTCCTTCTTTATTATGACGCATGAGAATGTAACCCGGCCGGCTCGTATCGCCTCACGCTGTGACGCAGTAGGTTTCCGTTTTGTCGTGTTAATTAATTGAAGTTTTTGAAACAGTTCCGTGTTGATTTTGTACACGCGTGCACGAGCGTTTTGTTTATTAAATTGTTATAACGTGTTGGTATTATTCTTGTTACGTTTTTTGTTTTAATAATGCTTAACGCGTACGTTTATAGTGATTGTGAATACGACAACATGTTATGTATCCGAACCTAGGTACACGAAGTATCGCTAAATAAATTGTTAAGACGTCGGGATGGAACAAGTGTGTCATACTGTGCAGTGCACAAAGTGTTGAAGCGTAACCGAATGCTTGGCCACCTCGCTCACCAGATCTGACCCCGTTAGACTTCCTTCTTTCTGTGGGGTATGTGAAAGAAAGGGTTTTTAATCGTGAGTGTGATAGTGCTGACGAAACTACAAAAGGATCGTGGATGTTTTCGACAAACTACGTACGGACTGTGTCGAAGACCACACGATGATGCCCCGCCTCCATGAGTCTGCCTTGAAATGAATGAAGCACTATTTGAGCCGCATCTCATAAGACCACGGAGGATTTAGAGCGGTAAGCTGTTTCATAACATTTTTTTTTAAATAACTTAGTACTGAATAAATCTGAATACATACATAACTGAATACATGAGAATAATAAACATACCTACACGATGAATCAAAACGCATGACTCTAACCTTGGTTACATTTCATTTAAATGTTTTTTCATTAGCGGGAAATCGAACCAGTTATTTGGGTTATTTAACCTGTAAATTCGGATTAAAATGGCTACGTGGAGACAAGTACAGTGGCAAATTAGTAGGTTAAGTAGATAAGTTAGGTATTTAGACAAGTGTTGTAAATTATTAGGTATTGTGGTATGGCCCGCTAGTTGCGGACCGCGCGAATTTGCGTTCGCGCGTACATTGACCTTTAATCAGCTGATATGAATTGAGTTATTCCACTGCTGGTTTTATGTTTCAGTATTTTCATGATTTTTTTTATGAAATTATCGTTTCATTTAGCTGTACTAACATGATGGCGCGTGAATAAAATTTATAAAACGTTGTAAAAAGATGTTTTTTTTTCATCAGGATCGGATTTATTTGTGACCCATGATCAAAGGTATACTTGGTGCTATCGCCTGTCTTAGTTTTCGGGAGCGTTCCAAAAATACCCTGTATAGTTATTATTAAACAAAAAATTTGCACAAAAAGTATTAAGAAAACACAAAATTACTAGAAAATACTACACGAGGTTACGCGAGAGCGCATAAATACGTCCGCTCAGTACGAGTACCGCCGACGACAGAGATGAGAGATCAGTGTTGCCAACTGCTAGCTTTACCCAGTAGCTAGACATTTTTCAAAATGTTGCTAGATTGCCAGCTTTTTTTACCCCAAAAAGTTGCTAGAAGTAGCTAAATGTTACAGATTACAATAAAATGTCAATTTCTGACAATCATTTTTAATTTCCAACAAGAGAGTTAAAAATGTCTTGTGTACAGTCACGAGCAATAATATGTAAACCACATAGGAATACATTATATTATATTTATTGTCGACTTTTGTGGCACAAATAGTTTTAGTTTCGGAACGCTTAACTTTCTATGTTGTTTACATATTGCTCGTGACTGTACGTTATTGAATAAAAAAAATAAGTTTAAAATTAATCAATCAAAGAAGAAGATGTCTATATTTGGGGTTCAGTGTCGTCTATCGTCGTTAATTCCGAATATTTTTCAGCGGTTTGATACAGTACATCTTTAGACGAAACACGGTTATAAAAGCATTTACCACTTTTCCTGAGGGAGTCACTAATGCAGAGGATTGAGTTCAGAGTTATGAAACTTAACCAACCTTTAAATTTGTCTATATTTTCCCACTTCGGTCTATATTTCTGTGCCTACACTTTTTTCGAAGATAAATCCATTTTCAAATAAAATTAGTTTATATGGATAAAACAAGACAAGGTGGAATACGAGTAGCGTGTACTATGTTGGTTAGTGGTAGGTTGCTGAGTAATCTGTCGTAAAGCAACAGGAAACGGGGAATTCCCGGCCAACACCGACCTAAGCTTACCATAGCATCTATGACCATAGATTCGCGTTTAGTTTTTATTTTTCATTTCGAGACTCTGTACCGTACTCTACGAATCTCGATAGCCTAAAGCCGCGTCTCCACCAAAGTTTTGTTGTCAACACAACAAAACATGTTTCCATTTTCGGCGGCAACATCAAAGGAATACGCCTGTTGCCGACATTTGTTCCCTCGGTAGAGACGCTTGTTGACAGAAACATTTGTTGGCAAATGTTGTGTTGACAACAAAACTTTGGTGGAGACGCGCCATCACGCCTCATGATGAAATGAAAAATTGCTAGAAAAAGTAGCTAAAAAGTTTAGCTACAAATTTCGTTAAATTGTAGCTGTCGGTCACCAAAAAATAGCTATATCTAGCTATAAAGTTGCTAAGTTGGCATCACTGTGAGAGATGAGAACAGTATTCCGTGTGAGGCCGGATTTGCGCTTTGTAAAGTTGCAAGCGATGTGCCGTCATGAAATACTGTCTCGCTCTGCTGAGCACGCCAAGCTTTTTAGAGACCAATTTGGCCTTCCCTTCCAAGTGACCACGAAACTGCACACTATTAGATTTGTCGACGCCAAGGATTCCGATGCTAGCTGAGGCAGCAAGGGGAGTGCCTTGATAGCACTGAGTCTTGTGGAACATCAGCGTTGATATGCTTGAAATCAGAGCATGCACCGTCTACTACGACCATGATGATTCGATCAGCAAGGAAACTGGTGATCCATTTGCACAATTTCTCTGGAAGCCCGTAGGAAGGAAGCTTCGAAAGAAGCGCTTTGTGCCAGACACGATCGAAGGCCTTCGCTATGTCCAAACTAACTGCCAATGCCTCCCCCTTGGACTCTACTGCCTCCGCCCATCTATGAGTCAGATAGACTAGAAAATCACCAGCTGATCGACCCCGACGAAAACCGTACTGGCGGTCACTAATCAGCTGGTGATCATCAAGGTACCTCATGAGCTGGCAGTTTAAAATGGATTCCATTATTTTGGAGAACAAGGAGGTGATGGCGATATGCCTGTAGTTGGACGGGTCTGAGCGGTCACCTTTTTTAAGAATCGGGTGGACCAAAGCTGTCTTCCATGAATTCGGGACTACGCCTTGGGAGTAGGAGTACCGGAAAAGACGCGTTAGGACCGGTGCCAACTCCGGAGCACACGTCTTCAGCACAATGGGAGGGACTCCATCGGGCCCACTCGACTTGCTGACGTCCAGGAAGAAAAGTGCTTTGCGAACCGAGCGCTGTGTAAACAGCACATCCGGCATGGAGCACTCACATCGCGGGATGGTCGGCGGTGTGTTCCAACCGTCTTCTAGAATCGAGTTGGACGCAAAGAAAGAGCTCAACAGATCGGCTTTCTCCTTAGCGGCATGGGCCAGTGAGTCGTCCTCTCTGTGCAGGTATGGAAGAAATGGCTGACAGAAGTTCCCTTGGATAGCCTTGGCGAGAGACCAGAATGCACGGGTTCCCGAAGGAAGGCGAACTAGCTTCTCGCTAATTCTGCCGATGTGCTCAGACCTTGCCTTGGCAATTATGCTTTTGAAGGACCTGGAGGCGGAATTATACTTATTTTTAAGTGCGCTGGTGTTTATATCCCGAAACATTGATGCGTCAGCCCAGGCCCGGTAGCACTCCTGCTTATAGCGTGATGCTATTTTATAGGAGCGACCAAACCATGGCTGGGATCTGCCTCCGATGGGCACCACAGAGGATGGAATAAAAAGTTCCATACCCTGAAGTACCACATCAGCAACAGAATTGGCAAAAACGCTGGGATGTTCCGGCGAGAAGCAAACCCGCTCCCAAGGTTAGGATGCAAAAAAAGACCGCATCCCGTCCCAATCGGCTGACCTATAGTGCCAAACACGGCGGCTAGCTGCAGGTTGCAACTTCGATTGGAGCGTGAGTGGACCGTACTCCAGATCAGACAATGGTCCGAAGAGCCCAGAGGGGCATCGACGGAGACCTGATATCCATCTGGATGAGAGGTCAGCAGAAGGTCCGACAGGGAAGGTACATGGTCGTCCACATCTGGGATCCACGTAGGCAAAGTAACCAGTTGGGTTAGACCATATGCTAAAGCAAAGTCATAGACAGATCTACCCGCATGGTCGGTTAAACGAGAACCAAGCTATTCAGCGTGGTGGGGGTTAAAATCACCGAGTATCACGATCTCTGCGGATGGGACCTGTTGTACCACGGAGTCTGCAGCCATTTGGACGTGGTCCATGAGTCGGTCTGTGTCGGCATTACCGCTATGGGACCTATAGAGGCACCTATAGATGCGTGGATGGTCGTCGCTGTCTACGCGCAGCCATAGGATGGACAGGTTCGTACCTTCAAGACTGCTGAGGCGTCGAAAATAGATGTCCTCTCTGACGTTCACGCAAACTCCAGCCCGGGGCACAAAGAAGTGTTCCAATTTGTACCCCGGGTAAGAGAGATATGAAGTATCATCCGGAGAGGACACCTGAGTCTCGGCTAAAAAGAGCAAGGCCGGTTTCGCCGTCTCTAGGTGGTAATGGACAGCGTTAAGGGTGGAATGAAGTCCCTGATGTTGCAAAAATTCACGGATAGCGTGACAGGGGTCGCCTGGTTGTATTGCTCCGCTTGCCTCGAGCAGCATTAGTCGCGAGCGGAATTTTGTCCCCCCCCCCCCCAGAATACGCGGGGCAGCCTGAGCACCCACGCTCAGGAGTGAAGTAGTTTGGTCGTGGATGCTCAGCGAGGGATTCTCCAGGGGTGCTGGGACCCTCCTGGGGTAGTCTTTTATTTAATTCCGCTACCATGTTTATGGGGGGGGGGGGGGGTAATTGGGCCTCCGGCCACCTGCACTCACCAAGCGCAACGCAGAGGTAAACTTTTATTTCACGCTGGTATTCTGTGAGGTCGTAGTACCACCCCGGTTCAAGCCGGCTCATCCGTGCGACAGTAAAAGCTGCTGCTTGGCTCTACCACTGTTAAAATATATATATATATGATAGAGACTGACAAAAGAGTGACTTATCAGCAGATTTGGACAAGCTGAAGCATCGGTATGAGTTAAGTGCACAAAATCCTCCATGAACATTTAGGGATCAGGAAGCATTGTGCTCGGTGGATACCTCATAATTTGACAGAGACCCAAAAACTCCGTCGTGTTGATTAGTGTAGTGAAATGGTTCAAAGATTTCACGGAGGTGACTCAAATGCTGTGTTTGAGATATTTACGGGTAACGAAAGCTGGATTTATTGTTATGATCCTGAAACTAAGAGACAGTCTGCTGTCTAGGTGTTTCCTTCCGAGGAGTTACAACTAAAGTGAAGAGAGGTCGAAGCGTGGGAAAAAAAAATGGTGACCTCGTTATTCGGAAGGACAGGCCATTACGCAACAATGGTTTTAGAGTGTCTAAAACAGTTACTGCAGAGTGGTACAATTACAATTGTTTGCCACATGTCTTGGAAAAAGTTCGGGAGAAACGACCTCGTAGTAGAATCCTCCTTCACCACGACACTGCCTCGTCGCACACCGCTAAGCAAACAATCGACTACTTGGCAACGTCAGACGTGGAATTACTGGGTCACCCGCCTTGCGATTTTTATTTATTTATGAAAATAAAATAAAAACTTCGAGGAAAACTTTTTATGGACGCCGAGGAAGCAGTGGCTGCGTTTCAAAATGCCGTAGAAGAGATTCCTAAGGGCGAGTTGGCAAACTGCCTCAGTGGTTCCATCGGATACAGCGAAGCATTGATGTAAATGTACACTATTTTGAAAAGATATAATAAAACTATTAACTTGATAGTTTGTTCAGTTTTTGGTTTTCTAAGAACTTTCAGTGTCACTCTCGTACATGTTATGGTGCATTGTATACTTATTAATCGCGAGGTCAAAGATTTGATCGAAACATGATTAATTATTGCCGTATTTTTTTACAGAATATCATTGCTTATTAATATATTATCAAAACTATTAAATAATTTTATGAATGATTACAATGAAAATAATAATAAAATTTTAACAGTGGTAGAGCCAGGCGGCAGCTTTTGCTGTCGCACGGATGGGCCGGCTCGAACCGGGGTGATACCACGACCTCACAGAAAACCAGCGTGAAGTAGAGGTTTACCTCTGCGTTTCGCTTGGTGAGTGCAGGTGGCCGGAGGCCCTTTTTACTGGAAATGAGGCATTCCATCTTAGTCCTCACGGGTGACAGCGCATCTACATTTTGATTTGTAATAGAGGATAGATGTAGATGTCTATAGGCCGCAGTAACCACTTACCATCAGGTGGACTGTGTGCTCGTTTGTCACCCTATCCTATAAAAAAAAATGTATGTTTTATATGTACATGACTGGTTTCTCGCAAACGGGCCCTACGTGAGGTGTGATTTAGGTGAGATTTGGTACTTAGATAATATACTAAAAGATAAACTTTACGTACAAATTTACGTGCAAAAACATTTATCTATTCAGAAAATTATTAATTTATTTATCCGAGTAAAGTTTGATCACCCAGGAACTAGCATAACTAGCACACATCATACAGCTTGCAAAGATTATTAGAAGAATAAATAATGAAATAGTATGTTTTGCCGTTGCGATCATGCTGTGCTTGACCGCACATTGACCCCGAGCAAGTTGTGGTTGTAGTTCCGCCATCCGCCGTGCTACAGCGCCAGGGTCTCCATGAGGGAAGCGAGGGTGAAATCGCAAAATTTTCTGGCTCAATAGGTACCCATTTTTTTAGCCCCGAGCGTCTAGTGATGTAACACCTGAGGAGGACGGTGACTCGAAAATGGTCTCGAGCACCGTGATAGCATTGAGAAGGTGCTGAGGTTAGTAAGGACTGCCCCTGGGACGTGCTTTAATAGAGCAAATCGTGAGAAGAGCCCCGGTTGCGTTCCGAATGGAGATTCCGGGACCCCTCATATATACTGATGGAGACCACCGTGGGGTTTGGCCGGTGGGAGTCCGGCATTACCTTTCCGTTGCCTCCGCAACAGAAGGTATCCATGAGGATTTCCCCACGATAAAAAAGGTACCCATTTTTAAGTTAGTAAGGTTAGCGCTTATTTTCTGCCGACTTCCAAAAAGGAGACGGTACTCAATTCGAGTGTATGTTTTTTTTTTTTTTTGCTTTTTTTTTATGTGTGTTACCTCATAACTTTGTACTGGGCGAACCGATTTCGATGATTCTTTTTTTATATGAAAGCTGATAGTTCTCGTGTGGTCCCATATGAATTTCATCAAGGTCAGACCAATGGTTATTGAGTTATTCTTAAATAACCTGTCTTGAAGTCGCTTATATTGAAGTCGGCTGTACAAAATTTTTAATTTTAAATTATGTGTTTAAAAATTGACAGTATTTTTAAGTATACGATTAATACACATTTGACTTAAACGATTAGGGTTATTTACTCTACTTGCATTCCACATTAAAAAAGATTTAATCTTACCTTATTCCATGCAAACCTTTTAGTCTTTCTATTTTTGGATTTTCGGGTTCGTATGATGTCAACGTTTTCCAATTTTGCCTTAATGAAAAACTGGACAAAACTTTGTGACCTGTGAAGTAGTTTTAAATATATTTGCAAATAAATGTGCAGTAACAATTCATTCATCAACTTGGTTTGTTGTTGGATGTTATTGTGTTGAATTTAGTTTTTCATTCAAAATAAAAATGTAGTTTCTATTTACTAATTTATAATTCAAACCAAACTAATTGTGATTTAATTAAAAGAATACACGTCTACAGTTGTTACCCAATGTTACTTTCTTTGTACTTCTAAAACTATTGATATGATAACGTCTATTGATGTACCTTGTCATTATACCATTGACTATCTTGGCAATCCCACATTGATCTGGTTTCATGTAGGACGCGAAAGTAATATCGATGTTCATAATGTTAGTCTTCATAATGTCTATATATCTATCACTGGTACAATCCATACTACCTAACTGTTTTATTTAATTTTATTCGGCTTTTGAAAACAACATTTTTATAGGTGGAACGAGCTCAAAAGGCCTATACGCGTTATCTAGTTTTTTATAGATTTGCTACCCAAGCTCTGTATTCCATGGCAGACTTATATACGAACAGAAAATTATACATTTTTGAATATTGTTATAAAAACACAAGCCCCTAGAATACCTACAACCCTCACTTGATGCAAAAGAGAAGATACCAAAATGTGACCATAGCTAAAATTACTAAACCCCAGTTTTCCAAAGTCAATTTTCGTATCTTTTATCGTTTCTTCTACAACCTAAAGAAACTGTAAAGTAAAATTAATGATTTCTTATATTTACGCGAACTCTACGTACAATTAATAAAACTAGTTTTTACGGATACTATCGCGTTTAATTAATTTATTTTCATATTTGCGAAGTTATTTGTCACGAGGTCACGAGGGGCCTAAGGTGTTCAATTTCTAAATGTTATATTAAAACCTTCAGCTTGAAATTATTAGTTGTTGGTCCGATTTACGAAGAAAGAATTTATCTTCTACAAGTAAGCGTTATCAGTGATTGTTACATAGTTCCTATTTACGAATCATTATGGGTTATTATTGTATGTTTATAGTTTTTGTTTAATATTGTTACGAGCTTGGGATTACGAGCTTGGGGTGCGCTGATGGTAACTAGTGTTGCCATGTACAAGACATTAATAGTGGCGCGCAACAATATTATCTGATTGAAGACAACTGAACTAAACTAGTTTGACAGGTACTTTACCGTAAATAAATTAACTGAGTTACGTTATAGTGCTCCTTCTTTTACTAACTAATACATTAGTTCTAGAAAATCTGGTATTAATAAAATATTTTATTTATTTAGAGTCAAAGTCTATAAATAACTTACCCAGTCCATTTAAATTTCGTCTCGATTTCTTAACATAAATATCATAACAGTTTCCAGCTACATTTAAAATTAATATGAAAATTATGATGCTCATAAAAATTTTATCACTAAGATCTATTTCTTTTTTTTCACCGTATGTGTCACAATAGTATACAAAAGATAGTTTTGCTTTCAACTCGTAGTCCTCCCACAACGATTTATTAAAGCAATTTTCAAGGGTCTCTGTTAGGTCCACTTGCTTTCTAATAGCTTTGTCTTTAAAAAACTTTTTACAAGTTTTAGTTACACAGATGCCTCTTTCTACGTGCGAATGATTATAATGCTTTATTTGGTACTCTGAATAATCCTAAAAATGTAAATTAATTTTATTTCCATTGTATTTTTCCAGCAAGTCGGCAATTGTCATAGATTATTAAAATATTCATAATGAAAAAAAAAAGAAAAGCGAGTGACGATAACTGGAAACTTGTTTCTTCTGGCATTGCTTTTTTATCTAAGTTCTTAAGTGTGATAATTCATAAGAATTTTAATTCTTAATCAAGAATAGATGTAGATGTCTATAGGCCACAGCCCCTTCTTACCATCAGGTGGCCTGTGTGCTCATTTGTCACCTTATTCTATAAAATGCAATTTTGAGTGACTTCAAAACATGTAAAGCTGTTAATACTCACTTTGATAAGTGTAATAAGCTCACTTGGTTGGTCAGAATGCAAGTCGAATCGTGCTAAGCAATATACACCTTCAGGATCACATATACACGATTGATAATCGTCTAACGCAAACAACGCAGGCATACGATAGTATTCTGAATCTGCAAAAAAATTGTTTAATACAAAACATGTTAAATAGATGGAAAAGTAAAAATACAATGGAAAAATAAAATCACACCACCACTGCATTACAAGACGTTTTTGAGTTTACTGGATTAGAAAGGTAAGGTTAAGTTTATATGGGGAAGGCCTATGTTTGGCAGTTGACTAGTGACGGTTCAGGGACGTCACTGATTGATTCTCGTGATACGCGTTTTAACGTTACCTCGTTTAGACTCTCGCCTCGCGGTTCGCCTCATACCTCGCCTCGCAGCTCGCGTGTTGTTGCGAGGTAACGAGTGCCTGTTTACACTCTCGTAATGCGGTCAGATTGCGTTGAGCCAGCAACGAAGAATGACGTCGAAATAATAGCGGCATTAACTCTTGCCTTAATAAGTATTTATCGATGTTTGATCATTTTAAAAAGAAGGAAATTAATAAAAATACGTCGTTGAGGAAGAATATGACGGATGATATCTATTCATCGAAACAGAACCTTTTCAGTTTCATAATTTTATATAAATTGCTAGTACCTATTGTGCAAAATTAAATAATATTATTTTATTAAAATTGTAATTTTAAAACAAAAGCAATTCGAATGTTATTATGGAAGGGCGCCGTAAACAAACTGAAACGAGACGCGAGTGTAAACACCACGCTCGCGTCCCTCGCGAGGCCCTTTGCCTCGTGCCCAAAAAACCGCCTCCGACGCGAGCGCCGCGAGGGGCGAGGCGAGATGCGAGGCGAGCCACGAGCTAGCGTTTACACTCGCGCCTCGTGGCTCGCCTCGCGACTCGCCTCGTCACTCGCGCGAGAGTGTAAATGGGGCAAAGATCACTTTAGTTGCAGTCAAAGCAGTTGCAAGGCAAAACTTATCCCGTTTTTATTGTATTTGCTATAACTGGAATGACGGATACGGGTCTGAACACAGTCATGTCCGGTCTTTTCCGTTTACCCTTGAAGACAAGTGATTACCTCATTTCAGAGGTTAATATAATCATGTACTCTTTATTATTATAATAATCCGTACTGAACAATTTTTGCTTCGTAAATATTTTAAACTTCTTGATAGAGTAGTACTGCATATATTTTGGGACTTTGTTGTAAAAGCGTTTACACAGCCCCATGAAGGAGTTACTGACACTGGAGTCGAGTAACTTAACGAATAGCTTGTGTTTCTTTCCATTAGTTACAGAATGTACATCATTATTTTGAATAAACTATTTTGTTCTTATATACATACATTATACGGTGCATAAACGCACAACATATAAACACTGTACGTGTACGTTATGAAGGAAAAAAATGAAGGAAGTACGCGGTGAAGGTCCGAAAGGGGCTTGAAATGATTTGTGTATACACACAGCAGGTGTGTCCATTTTCCTTTTCAGAACTTGTCGCACTCACTGTGTCTAGTTGTAAAGCATTTTCCGAAATAGCAGTAGATACATTAAGAAATAACCTTCAATGTAGTTCATTAGTTTAATTAAAATATTCTCGCGTAACTACTTGATTATACTAAATTAATAATTATGTGTAGTCATCATCATCATCATTACAGCCCATCATAAGTTCACTCCTGAATATAGGCATCCCCCGAGGAATACAACAAAGCACGGTCCTGAGCCACCCGCATCGAACGAATTCCTGCATGTCTTACCAGTTCGTCACTCCATCTAGTGGGGAGACGCCTTACACTTCAGCTGCCAGTATGAGACTGCCACTCGAGAACCTTTTTTCCCCACCGGTTGTTGGTACTTAGAGCTACAGGGCTGGCCCATTGCCACGTCAGCTTACTAATCCGTTGGGCTATGTCGGATTATGTGTAGTATTTATTTATTTAACAATTTATGTACACACAAAATAATGTTACAATGAAGAAAAAAAAAGATATTTTGTACAAAGGCACTACTTATTTTGAAATTTCTTCCAGCACGCCTGATACTGGACAAATTAAAAAAGAAGCTGACCTAGCTGGTTTAGTAAAGATAATAAAAACATATATCCATGTAAACATACATATAACTAAATACCACTATAAATACACACACACACACACACACACACACACACACACACACACACACACACACACATATATATATATATATATATTACATATATAAATATAATAATATATTATATATATAATCATTGGGACGACAAAGAAAGATAGTGCTCTTTGACTCGCCTTTTAAACACGGACACTGTAGTTTTAGTACGTAAATGATGATAAACGTGATATTTATTTGCATATATTTGTAATTAATTTTATTCAAAGGTATTTAACGTAGCCCACCTGATGGTAAGTGGATACTGTGGCCCGTAGACCTATTCCCCGGTCGAGCCGACCTGTTCGTACTACAACCACAATATAGCTGCAGCATGACTCTACCACGTATATACTTTATTATAATGTAAAAAAACTACATACTTTACTATTATCGTTACAAGAAACTCACCGTTTAAATGATATATTACTCCCCCGCACTTATTAATTAAAAAAACTAGAATACATAGCATCACAATCATTTTACCCTAGTCATTAGATTTCAAAATTCACAAAAATAAATTCGGTTTATTTTTCTATGGACGCGGTTATATGATGAACTCTTAAAAATAAATGAAAGGATTTTAATTTTGTTTTATACTTAAGCTTTAAGAAGCCTGAATGACCTTGTTTATATTACTATTATTACTTAGAAAAGTGCAAGGATTAATAGACTGCAGAGGTGAAAAGTATATAAGTGATATACTGCCTATTATGCTTGCGCATCACTGAGAGTTATGTCGTGCTTAAGTATCTTCAAATACATTAGTAGGCATCACGAGCTATCAAGGGTTTAAGTTTTAAGTAAGTAAGAGTTTATGTCATATTTTTTCAATCGAATTTATTCGTTTCGTATTAGTAGCTCTGGGTCTAAGCGCTCGCTGTAAATTTCATTCTTCTCGAGACAAAATTTATTCTTATATACATATTCCCATCACACGTAATACATTTTTATGATTGGTTAGAATAGAATAGAATGATTTTTTAATTCAATATTGATTATTACATAATACCTATTGAAAGTCATTTTTTATTTACCACTGGTTACTGGTTAAATACCTCTGTCCTGGGAAGAACCAGCAAGAAACCCCGCGGGATTTTTGTAAACATATTTCACTTACTTGCACTACTCACAATAATTTTGTTTATACAATTTGTAAATGAATTTTCATAGAACCCGCATGGTGGTGATTACCTTATTCCCAGGGGTTATTTTCATTCATGTATTCCTTGATATTAAAATAACCCTTTTTGTACAGTTTTTCTTTAATAAAACTTTTAAACTTGTTTATTGACAAACTTTGAACTTGTTCTGGGATTTTGTTGTAAAAGCGTATACATTGCCCTATAAATGAATAACTGATTCTGTGGAGTCTAGTAACTGGCATTACAAGCTTATTTTTGTTCCTAGTGTTTAAGGTATGAACATCCTTATTCTAATTAAAGCTATTTATGTTTTTATGTACATACATTTTTTTTTTTTGCAAAATTATATTGTGATGCCAAAGTTAATATTTTTATTTCCTTAAATTTTTCTCTGAGGGACTCTTTACAATTTAGATTATAAATCGCCCGTACGGCTCTCTTTTGCAAAACAAATATAGCTTCAATATCAGTCGCAGCAGCAAATAATACTATATGGTGATTGTTCCCTACAAGATAAGGTAAGTCATTAATATAGATTAAGAACAAGAATGGACCAAGAATCGAGCCCTGAGTAACGCCCATTGATACTACCGATCCAGATGAACCTTTACCATTGATCACGACTTTTTGAGATATGAAGTAATAAGTCTAAGCGCCATATTTTTTACACCGTAATGTTGTAGTTTCCTGATTAATGTCTCATGATGAACACAGTCAAACAGCACAGCAGTTAATACAAGTTGATATATGTCTGTTAAAATAATACAATTAACAATAATATAAGAAAATAAAAAATGCATTTTTCAAACAAAATATATAGCGTAAAAAATTGACAAGAAATAAATCAGCCTTGATAATATATAGGTTACTGACCTGAAGTGACTTACAAAACGTCGCACGCGCCAGAAAAATAATAATTTCGACACCCGGTCCCAGGGCTCGGAAACCGGTTCAAATTCCTAACCGGTTTCGGTCATTGACCCCAAAACCGGTTTTTGCGGAATACTGGTTTTTCAAAAATTTAGGTTTAGGTATTAAGAATTAACCGGTTAAAACCAAGTTTTATAATGTCCCCCCTATTCCTTACCCCGCTTGCACCCAACTTTGTACGGCTGCCCTTTGTTTAATTCACGAGCTTTTTAGACACATGAACGATATTGCATTCATTGCATCAACGCGACGCCTTGTAACGTACTCCCTCATATTTTTCATCTTTCAGCAACGATCATATTATAAGTAACAGATGTAAGTTCTGTTTCAATTAATTATGCGTTATCTTCACTTTAAAATTAAGTTTCGATATAAAGTTTAATTTAACGTTATATAATTAAATTGACTTTAATTATATTTAGCGTTTTCTATTAAAATTACGCTTTGCATTTTTAATTCAATGTCATTAGTTTTAGTAATAAATAAAATAAAAATAAAAAATCCTTTTATTTCTTGCAAAAGTAACAAAATAAATAAACTAAGCTTCCGATAAAGATAAATATTTAATCTGCAAGACCCCTTCCGCAGGTGAAGGCCTCCTCCAAAGAGTCCCAATTCTCTCTATCTTGGGCTTTTTGCATCCGGCTTGGGCCGGCCGTTTTGCTTATATCATCCACCCATCTCGTTAGCGGTCTCCCTCTGTAGCGTTTTCCGCTTGGACCTCTCCACCGCGTCACCCTTATGGTCCACCGCTCGTCTGACAGTCTCGCTACATGCCCTGCCCACTTCCATTTCAGGTTTTTGGCATAGCTTAGAGCATCAGTAGCTTTAGATATGCTTCTTATTTTAGGGTGTTTTATTTTTTGGACTTTCCTAATTTTTAGCATACTTCGTACTAGGCTCCGTTGACACGTGGTAATTTTTTTCTTTATTTTTTCTGTGAATTTCCAAGTCTGACAAGCATAAGTTAGGCACGGTAAAGTTTTAGTAATATATCGCATTAATAATGAACTTTCTTAACAGAACACGATATTTTTAAAAGTTTATGAAATTATATGTTATAGTATTTGTTCTTTTTAGGACTAAAGTGAGGCAGATTACCAGTTTTTTTAAATTCAGAAGGTCATGATTAGGACCAACCTCTATCTCCGTCTTTGCAAAAATTAATAATGACCACTTCTGAGGTGTAAAGTTTAACTAGAAGTCATGTCTAAACACGATAAAAAATTGTTTGTTATGTTCAGAGAATTCTAACAAAAGAAATTACCATTGTTCACATCTCATTAATGAGGAATTGGAGCAAAACTTATCATGCTGTAAACGTAAAACTAAAAAATATTAGCTTTTCTAAATAGAGTTCAAAGTAACCACATAGATGAAGTAAAATTTACTGATATTGAAATTAATAAAGAAAAATAATTTGAATCTAACAAATCATTATGATTAAATTCGGCTATACTTTGCTGTCGACTGTAACCAAATAGATACACTAAAAAAAATCTGTGTTTTATTTAAAGTAATTTTTAATAACTCCCAATTAACTAGATCATCAGTATAAATCACACTGATATCTACAATCTTGTATTGAAATATGAAAGAGAATTATTAAAAGTGCGGCCAAGTTTTCTGACGCCTCAAGATCAAAATAATATAGTAATTACTTTTGAATTTTTTACAAACTTTCATACTTTACGAATATGAAAGTATTCAAATAAATAAAATTTAAGTGGTCTGTTCGTAACGTCAAAATAACAGATTTTTACTAAATACACATTATGAAAGTGTATAAAAAATTAAAATTTTGTCTGTCTGTATGTCTGTTTATTCCGGCTGATCTCCGAAATGGCTGGACCGATTTTGACGGGCCTTTCACTGGTCCGATTGTCGACTGTCCCGTTGGTCTAGTGGTTACTAGCGCGACTGTGCACCATGATTTGGTCCTGGGTTTGAATCCCGGGTCGTGCCAAGTACCGTTATTGGATTAATTTGGGTATAATTAGTGTTCTAGAAACCACCTTGACTATCTTATTACAGCCCTTAATCAAGAACTTAGTTTTTTGGGTTTCCTCGTCGTACGTTTTCTTATAGAAAAGGGGGCAAACGAGCATGCGGGTCACCTGATGGTAAGTGACTACTGCCGCCCATGAACAACCGCAACACCAGGTGCAGGTGCGTTGCTGGCCTTTTAGAAAGGGGTAATCTCTTTTCTTGAATGTCCCAAATATCGGTCCGGAAAAATCGACGGTGGTAAACAATTCCACAGAGAAGTTGTATGAGGAAGAAAACTCCTAGTAAAACGCACAGTGGTGGCCCGTCGAGCATCCAGATGGTGAGGATGGTATCGTGAATTTTGACGCGATGTGCGTTCATGAAATATGGCGGCTGAGATTAAACTGAACCTTAGAGCACTCACCGAGGTAGATGCGATAGAAAATGCAAAGGGATGCAACATCCCTACGCAGTGCCAGTCAATCGAGCCGATCAGAAATAATTCGGACGTCGACGACTCGGACCGCTCTGCACTGGATGCGGTCAAGTGGATGGGGCTGACACTGGCGTGCCCCGGCCCAGAGATGAGAGGCCGAATTTGCGCTTTGTAAAGTTGCAAGCGATGTGCCGACATGATATACTGCCCCACTCTGTTGAGCACGTCGAGCTTTTTAGATGCCAATTTGGCCTTGCCTTCCAAGTGACCACAAAACTGCACACTATTCGATATGTCGACGACGACGATTCAGATGCTAGCTGAGGTTGCAAAGGGAGTGCCTTGAAACGGAGGAGATACGACAAAGCGGTTCTTTTTAGCGTTATACGTGCAAACTTGTATCTTCTGGGGATTGAACTGGACTAGATTTAGCCGCCCTCAATCCGAGGCTTTGTTCAGCAAAGATTCGACTTCAGACATAAGTTTGTTCCGGTACTCAGAGACGTTTTCCCGAGAAATATTGGCAGGACCAGTGTATATTGCATCACCAGTGCTGTTGTTGTTACCAGTTTGAAAGATATCATTGATATGCAGTAGAAACAGCGTTGGTGATAGCACGCAGCCTTGTGGAACACCAGCGTTAATAGGCTTGTAATCAGAGCATGCACCATCTACTACGACCTTGATGCTCCGATCAGCAAGGAAACTGGTGATGCAATTGCACAATTTCTCGGGAGGCCTGCAGGAAGGGAGTTTTGAAAGAAGCGTTTTGTGCCAGATCCGATCGAAGGCCTTCGTTATGACCAAACTATCGGCCAATGCCTACCTCTTGGACTCTACTACCTTCGCCCATCTATAAGTTAGATAAACCAGAAGATCACCAGCTAATCAAGCCCGACGAAACCTGTTTATAATGTATTCCATTATTTTGGAGAACAAGGAGGTGATGGCGATAGGCCTGTAGTTTGACGGGTCTGAGCGGTCGCCGTTTTTAGGGATCGGGTGAACCAAAGCTGTCTTTCATGAATTTGGGATAACGCCTTAGGAGTATAAGTACCGGAAAAGATGCGTTGAAACCGGTGCCAACTTCGAAGCACACGTCTACAGCACAATGGGAGGGACTCCATCAGGCCCACTCGACTTGTTGGCGACCAGGGAGAGGAGTGCTTTGCGAACCGAGCGCTGTGTAAACCGCACATCTGGAATGGAGCACTCAAACCACGGGATGGTTGGCGGTGTGTTCCCCTGTCATCGAGAGTCAAGTTGGACGCAAAAAGAGAGCTCAACAGATCGGCTTTCTCCTTTGCGGCATTGACTCAGTGAGTACCCTCTCTATGCAAAGATGGCTGACAGAAGTTCCCTTGGACAGCCTTGGAAAGAGACTAGAATGCACGGTTTACTGAAGGAAGGTGAACTAGCCCCACACCAACTCCGCTGATGTGCTCTGACCTTGCCTTGGCAATGAATTTTGAAAAACCTGGAGGCGGAATTATACTTCTTTTGATGAGCGCTGGTGTTTACATCCCGAAACATCAACGTCTCGGGATGTAAAGATGTCGTCAGCCCAGGCTTGGTAGCACTCTTGCTTATAGTGTGATGCTATTTTACATGAGCGAGCAAACCATGGCTGGAACCTGCCTCCGATGGGCACCACTGAAGATGGAATAAACGTTCCATATCCTGAAGTATCACATCAGCGACAGAATCAGCAACATTGCTGGGATTGTCCAGCGAGAAGAAAATCCGGGGAAAATCTCAAGGATAGCATGCAAAAAAATACCGCATCCTTTCCCAATCTGCCGACCTATAGTGCCAAACACGGCGGCAGCCTGCAGAGTGCAACCACGGCGATAGTGTGAGTGACACTACCCTCCGGACAAGACAATAGCCCTAGCAGCCATGAGGGGTGTCGATGGAAACCTGATATCCGTTCGGATGAGAGGTCAGCAGAAGTTCCAACAGGGAAGGTGCATGTTCCTCCACATCTGGAATCCGCGTAGGCAAAGTAACCAGCTGTGTAAGACCATATGTCAAGGCAAAGTAACATAACATAAACAAATTTTCCTTCCCACCTAAACTTACCAAGCGAAACGCAGAAGTAAACTTCTACTTCACGCTGGTATTCCGTGAGGCCGTGGTACAACCCTGGTTCGAGTTGGCACCTCCATGCGACAGCAAAAGCTGCCGCGTAATACTACCACTGTTAAAACGTAAACATGGAATAAATTCTATTTACTTTTTTTCTGCTCATCTATACAAATAAATAAAATTGAAGTATTTGTTTGTAATATCGAAATAACAGCTATTTACTATATGTATATTTAAGTATATACGGTACTTATAACAAAAACATGATTTTAAAATTTTTTGTCTGTCTGTCTGTTTGTTTTATTTGTTGCTAATCTCCGAAACGTCTAGACCGATTTTAACCTGACTTTCACTGACAGATAGCTGATGTTATAAGAAGTAACTTAGGCTACTTTTATTTTAGAAAAGGAATTAGGATTCCGCGCAAAAAATAAAAACCCATGAAATCCAATCATAATAAATTACGCGCGGGCGAAGTCGCAGGGAACAGCTAGTCATAAATAAACAACCGATATATAAGAATAAATTATTTTCTTTGTTATGAGACAAGTCCAGTTTTAACGAATAAACCAAACACAATAACTGCCTTTTTTTCTTCAAAACTTCTCTAATACTTTCACGTTTTTCGTAAACGCCAAACTCCCACTAGACACCCTGATCGCGACTGAAAAACGTATCGCTTAAAGACAGATAATTGATGATAAGTATGCCCGCATGCGGTGATGCTGCACCTCACAAAGTGAATCTACCTGTCCTATTCATAACTGCCTTTACGTTTTATGGAATTAACCGGTTAATTTGGGTGTCAAAACCACTAAGTAACCGGTAACCGTTATCGTTTAGGTTTATTAAAAATCGGTTAATTTTTTAACCGGTAATTGAAGGATCGATAAATTTGCCGGTAATTAATCGAAATTAACCGCTCTTTTTAAACCGGTTCCGAGCCCTGTCCGGTCCCATTTCTTGTCACTTCGCGCATAGAGAATTATGCCTTAACTTCATTATTTTAAGTAAATTTTTCGCTTGAATTTGTTTTCACGCAGCGCGCGGTCCCATTGTTTTTAATTTCGCGCATAAAATTATGCCTTAAATTGTTAGCCGTAAGTACAGTTTTTGTTTGATTTTTTCTTTATTTGAGTAGTTCGGATTGACAACGTTTAAAATACCAGGTTTCAAGGAATTCATCAGGTGATATCTGTATGCATTTACATGATAATATTTAATATTAAAATGAAAAAAATGCTACCGCGACTAATGTATTAATTGTTATATTTTTTTTTCATTGTGTATGTTTAAAGAAATTTATGTAGCATTCGTCTTTTCATTTTATGTGATAACTTTTTCGTCACTCTGTATATACAGTGTATTTTTGGAACGCTCCCGAAAACTAAGACAGGCGACAGCACCAAGTATACCTTTGATCATGGGTCACAAATAAATTTGATCCTGATGAAAAAAAAATCATATTTTTTACAACGTTTTATTAGCTTTATTCACGCGCCATCATGTTAGTACAGCTAAATGAAACGATAATTTCATAAAAAAATCATGAAAATACTGAAACATAAAACCAGCAGTGAAAACTGAATTGATATCACCTGACTAATGGAGGTTAATGTACGCGCGAACGGTGAAAAAAGAACGCTGGCCTTGAACTTGGGCACTGAGCGATATATCACATATTGGTACGAAGGGGGCGCGACGGGGGAACAATCCGCCAGTATTACTGTGCCTGCATGCTATTGGTTCCCGCGCTTTGTTCGCTCCAAAAATACAGTCGCATACACAGCTTACTTTGCGACTCGCGACGATGTTTTAAAAAGGAAGGAAAGAAAAATTATTTATATCTATTGTTTTATGACTAAACTAGTGAACGAAAAGGTAAATATGATAGGAGAAGGTGAATGGGGAAAATTGTGCAGTAAATATAAAAGTGTTGAGGAAGAATACCGAAAAAATTACCATGTGATAGACCTGATGACGGAAGCTCAAGCGAAGATGAAAGTGATGATGAAGTAGCACCCACCCAGCACCTCGCGCACCAGATCTGACACCGTTAGACTTCTTTCTGTGGGGTATGTGAAAGAAAGGGTTTTTAATCGTGAGTGTGATAGTGCTGACGAAACTACAAAAGGATCGTGGATGTTTTCGACAAACTACGTACGGAATGTGTTGAAGACCACACGATGATGCCCCGCCTCCATGAGGAGACGCAACACTGAGCCCAAATCTGCCTTGAAATGAATGGAGCACAATTTGAGCCGCATCTCATAAGACCACGGAGGATTAAGAGCGGTAAGCTGTTTCATAACTATTTTTTTAAATAACTTAGTACTGAACTAATCTGAATACATACATAACTGAATACATGAGAATAATAAACATACCTACACGATGAATAAAAACGCATGACTCTAACCTTGGTTACATTTCATTTATGTATTTTTTCATTAGCGGGAAATCGAACCAGTTATTTGAGTTATTTAACCTGTAAATTCGGATTAAAATGGCTACGTGGAGACAAGTACAGTGGCAAAATAGTAGGTTAAGTAGATAAGTTAGGTATTTAGACAAGTGTTGTAAATTATTAGGTATTGTGGTATGGCCCGCTAGTTGCGGACCGCGCGAATTTGCGTTCGCGCGTACATTGACCTTTAATCAGCTGATATGAACTCAGTTATTCCACTGCTGGTTTTAGGTTTCAGTATTTTCATGATTTTTTTTTATGAAATTATCGTTTCATTTAGCTGTACTAACATGATGGCGCGTGAATAAAGCTAATAAAACGTTGTAAAAAGATGTTTTTTTTTTCATCAGGATCGAATTTATTTGTGACCCATGATCAAAGGTATACTTGGTGCTGTCGCCTATTTTAGTTTTCGGGAGCGTTCCAAAAATACCCTGTATAGATATAGGCCTTCCCAAGGAATGCCACAAAGCATGGCCAGTATCACCTACTTAATAAAAATATGCAACAATAAAATTACATAGGTATTAAAAACTATCGAAATCTAAGTAACGAGAGCATGTTGGTCGTTCCACACCTAATTTGTATAAAAATGCATTTTTAAATTTCACTAACCAACGTCACTACGAAATTTCTTCGTCTTTGGGCACTTTAAAAATTAATTTATTTGAAAACAATACTTCCAGTTACCAATGTACAGACATTAACAAATTTAAGTATTTCTATTCATAAAAATATTTATAAGTGAGTATAAACTCTTAAGAAATTAAAAGATATTTGAACGAAGTCACTCCATTACCGACGCGCGGTCCGCGATTGCCTATGTCTGAAAACGGGCTGCGACAGAGCTCGCGGGGGATTACAGGGCGAAAAGATATTCAATTTTGGGGAAACATTATAATTTCTCGAGGAAAACGGGGACTAAAAATAAAACTCTTACTTAAAAATATTAATATTTTTAAGACCTTTTTTACTACTATTTTATAACTATTTAAAGAGCTTGTGCCGTTTTGGTGCAAATTTGCAAAATATGACAAAGATAGGTACTCTTTGCGGACTTCTTCTACCAGCCTATATTTTTTCTTTGCGGATTGAATGAACAGTTATTGTGATTTTATTACTTATAATAACCAAGAATTTAGGCATTTCACCTGCTCTTAGGGCCTTAACTTTGGATTTGAAATTAGTTTTTTACAACTTCGAACTATGACTGATGAATAAAATGTTACAAAACCTACTCACAGCATTACCACATAAATAAAACTGAAGCGTAAATGACCTCACAAACTACCTTTTTTTATAAAATCATTATACTGCTTCACACTCCCTCAAGGAATCCCTAATAACTTCAATGTCCTATATAGCACATAGCGTAGAGACAACTGAAAAGACTGATGATACAACAGAAATGCATGCATGATTGATGAAGCGGTTGAGAGAACACAATGCTCCAAAGTCTTCGCCAGAGGTCAGTCTGCCGAAAAGAGCCGCTTGTCTTAGTTGAAGGCCTACTCTAGCAACGTCATTACCGGGATACGAGAGATTTCGAGTGACGTTCTATGACGAGAGATTCTATGGATAGTTGTACATATTTTCCTTGAAGCACACGCAAGTGTGAGTATCCAAGAGCAAGTCTCATCCTTCACAATACCAATGATATCCAGAACATTAGTCTGAGCTAGATTAGAGTTTCTCTACAGCACCATAAAATCGGCAAGGCTCCGGGCAAGGATAGAATTACGTCGGAGCTTCTTAAAAGTCAGCGGAAAACCGGTACTTGGACCCTTTAGAAGCTGTTCAATTCCATCTTACATGGTGGTGTTACTCCGGGGGCGTGAAGCAAAAGTGCGGTTGTCTTATTCTACAAGAAAGTCAAACAATTCGACTACGACGACAACACCAATAGGCGTAGTTTTCCTCGAACTTATCATACAAGCACAGAGAAAACTTGCCCGTTGTATAAAAGCAATCATATTTTACTCGTATTTTAAGTCTTTTCAAGACATGTCACCGGAAACCAAAATGAGGTCGATTTCGCAACTGCATATTTGTCGCAATTGCCTGTACTCACATAACGACAATAAATGCAACTCCGACAAAAGATGCCGCGTGTGCAAAGATGCACACCTCACAACATTGCAAGATATTTACCGCAAGGTTGAAATCGCGGTCTCAAATAACGTGATACCTAACAACAAGCGACATACGTCACAACAAACGGCAAATCACGTGTCTGGAAATTATAACGAAGTCCTACTTGCGACCGTTCAACTAAAGGTGTTGGCAGCTGATGGATCGTCTTTTCAATTGCGATGCCTTCTCGACCAAGGGTCACTGATAAGTCTAGATTCTGCTAAATGGCTGGGACTGGAAAGAAATTTATAACTCCTTGGAATGAGCTAACAAGCTAATTCTGATTTGTTTTGTGTTGTTAATTGTGTAACAGTTGTAAAAAAACTTTTTTCTTCTCAATAATAAAGTACCGCTTATACAAGAAGTACACAAGTGTTATGAACATCAATATTACAGCCCACATAAAAATTAGAGTTCTTTTAAAAGCGTATAAGAGTGTTGAATAGAGGTTTTATCCTTATAAGAGTGGTTTATGAGTTATTAAACAGCGCAAGTTGTATAAAGTCTTTATTATGAGATCTAAGTAAGCTTAGCGTTCTTAATCAAAATATGAAAACTCTAGTATACAATGTTAAGTATTTTGTAACACTTGAATCTGATTTTACAATTTAAGGTAGAAGGTGTTTTGCATGATGTTACTTGCTTATACAACTCTAAATGTTATTTTAGTATCACTCAAATCTTATTTTTGAACGATGGTATATGCAAACTCCCTTCTAAAAGGTATTTTTATAGCTTAATTGTACATTGTAAATATAGTTTTATGAATTCTGCGTATGAAGATGATATAAAACTAAAAAAATAAATAACGACAATAGTAAAATTTAAATCTGTATAAGTGATACAATATTGCCATTTTGCATGCGTTGGGTGTTTATACGAGGGTAACACTGAAAGTTCCTAGAAAATCAAAAACTGAACAAACTAGCAAATTATTAGTTTTATTATATCTTTTAAAAATAGTGTCCATTTACATCAATACTTCGCTGTAACCAATGGAACTACTGAGAAAAGCACTTTGCCCACACGTCCTTAGGGGCTCTTCGACGGCATTTTGAAACGCAGCCAAAAGCCTCGGCGTCTATAAAACGATTTCTTTGAAGTTTTTATTTTATTTTCGGAAATAAATAAACTTGCAAGGTGCGAAGTCAGGGCTATAGGTCGGTAGACTCAGTAATTCCACGTCTGACTTCGCCAGGTAGTCGATTGTTTGCTTGACGGTGTGCGACGAGGCGTTGTCCTGGTGAAAGATGTACTACTGCGATGTCGTTTTTGATGAACTTTTTCCTAGAGAAATGGCAAGCAATTGTTAGTGTACCACTCTGCAGGAAAGGTTTTTCGTTCCTCTAAAACAATTGTTGTGCAATGACCTGTCCTTCCGAAGAACGAGGCTATCACCTTTTTTCCCACGTTTAGACCTCTCTTCACTTTAGTTGGAATTTCTCGGAAGGAAACAACCAGACAGCAGACTGTCTCTTAGTTTCAAGATAATAACAATAAATCCAGCTTTCATACCCGTAAGTATGTCGAACACAGAATTTGTGTTACCTCCGTTAAATCTTTGAACAGTTTCACGAAACCAATTAACACGACGAAGTTTTTGGGCCTCTGTCAAATTATGAGGTATCCACCGGGCACAAAGTTAAACGTTCATGGAGTATTTTGGGCACTTGACTCATACCGATGCCTAAGCTTGTCCGAATCTGCTGATAAGTCACTCTTTTGTCAGTCTCTATGATACGCTGCACAATACTGATGTTATCTTCAGTCGTCGCCGTAGAAGGCCGTCCCTCACGCAGATGATCGGTGAGATTAATGCAACCCCGTTTAAACTCATTAAATCAGTTGTAAACAGTAGCATGTGATGGAGCTTCCTAGTGAAATGCCAATTGTAATCTATCATAACTTTCTTGTTGACTTAAATGACATCGAAAGTCATAAAAACTTATTGTAAGAAAATTTTCTCGCGTTAAATACATGCTGACGTGACACAGACAATTTTCAAATTGCCGCCAAATCCTAAACAAATGACAATTTAACACGTTCATCGCGGAAGCCCAGCTATGCATCTAGTTAATATGACGCAATGAGATCTAAAAGTTCTCGTTGTGATCCACAAGGAATGACGCAACGAGATCCAATAAGTCGCGTACGACTTTTCATTTTACTTTAAACCTCAATATTTCTATGAAATTTGAATAACCTTCATTTTTTTTGTATGTGCAGGTAAGGGATGAACAGACCTTTCAGTAAGTTATCACCGCCTCAAGTTATCTAAAAAGAAATACCGGAAAATTTTCAAAATAAAAAAACGAGAACTTTTGGATCTCGTTCCGCACTAGATAGCAAAAAAATGCGAGTACTCTTAGATCTCGTTTCGCCGATATTGTACAGTATCGATGAAAAAATAGTGATGGGAAACAATAAGAAAAACAACATTATCGATACTGAATCATTTATTATAATAAAACAGTAGGTAAGGCTTAAGAAACTGACTAACTGCTTAGAACAAAAAATGTCAATGTTTTTCATTAAAACACGGAAGACACATAGTTTTTTCACACTTCACACAGAAACCTTTAACATGTTTTGTCTTCTTATCCGCTTCTTTGCTAGTCATTGTTCTTCGTGCCTTTTCGTAGCAACTCACACAACGTCTCTTCTTGGTATTCACTATATATTTGTGTTCAATGGTAACTTCCGGATTATCTTTTTCCAGGTAAAAAGGAACTCCTGTGAATTTCGTTATGATGCTTTCAATAAGTTTTTTCTTTGCTATCTTATTTTTTTAATTATTGTTATATACCACCCATGCATTTACTACAGCTGTTCCAAAAAGTAGTTCCATCATCAATTTACGAAACCGATTCTTTCCCCGCTTCAAGGTGCTGTAATATGATGACATTTGGTCACTGTAATCAATTCCCTTTTTGCCATCATTATAAAAAAAATATGCATTCTGGCTTCCTTATATGTTCTTCCCTCCCTCGCCTAGATCTTGTTTTAGTTAAAAGTTTTGCATCATGATTTTTGCATGAAGTAATCATTAAGACTGCTCTTTTGTCCACCCACTTTATAACTTTTACACCGCTTCTTCTCATCTTTCCAATTACTTCGCCTTTTTTATCTTTTTTGCCACAACAGACTTTGGTAAGCCCCTTCTGTTTGCTCTGAGAGTACCACGCAAAAAAGTTTTTCTCTTTAATAGTTCTTCAGCAAGTTCTACGCTGTTGTAAAAGTTGTCTGTTATAACACTCCTACCGTTTTTGTCTAAATTTTGTATTAATTTCAAAACGGTCTTCATTCCGTGATCCTTTTCCCGTCCATCCTGTCCTTTTCCTGTATATACTATCATATTACAAGTATATCCATCGAGAGTATATAGTTTGTAAAGCTTCACTCAATATTTATGTGATTTATTTTTATATATTGCCGGAATTGTAGTCTTCCGCGCCATGGCACCATGGTCTCCTCAATCACTAGGATTTTACCTGGGACAATAACTTTCTTGATATTTTATTTTTAAATTAGAACACTCCTTTGTGCCCCGGGCTGGAGTGTGCGTATACGTCAGAGAGGACATCTGTTTTCGACGTCTCGGCAGTGTTGAAGGTACGGACCTGTCCATCCTATGGCTGCGCGTAGACAGCGACGACCATCCCCGCGTCTACGGGTGCCTCTATAGGTCCCATAGCGGTAATGCCGACACAGACCGACTCATCGACCACGTCCAAATGGCTGCAGACTCCGTGCTACAACAGGTCCCATCCGCAGAGATCGTGATACTCGGTGATTTTAACGCCCACCACGCTGAATGGCTTTGTTCTGGTTTAACCGATCATGCGGGTAGATCTGTCTATGACTTAGCTTTGGCATATGGTAACTAACTAACTAAAACTAACTAACACAACTGGTTACTTCGCCTACGCGGATCCCAGATGTGGAAGACCATGTACCTTCTCTGTTGGACCTTCTGCTGACCTCTCATCCGGACGGATATCAGGTCTCCGTCGATGCCCCACTGGGCTCTTCGGACCATTGTCTGATCCGGAGTACGGTGCCACTCACGCTCCCATCGCAGTTGCGATCTGCAGCTTGCCGCCGTGTTTGGCACTATAGGTCGGCCGATTGGGACGGGATGCGGTCTTTTTTTGCATCCTACCCTTGGGGGCGGGTTTGCTTCTCGCCGGTGGATCCCAGCGTTGTTGCCGATTCTGTTGCTGATGTGGTACTTCAGGGTATGGAACTTTTTATTCCATCCTCTGTGGTGCCCATCGGAGGCAGATCCCAGCCATGGTTTGGTCGCTCCTGTAAACTAGCATCACGCTATAAGCAGGAGTGCTACCAGGCCTGGGCTGACGCATCAACATCCCGGGATGTAAATACCAGCGCTCTTAAAAAGAAGTACAATTCCGCCTCCAGGTCCTTCAAAAGTGTCATTGCCAAGGCAAAGTCAGAGCACATCGGCAGAATTGGCGAGAAACTAGTTCGCCTCCCTTCGGGAACACGTGCATTCTGGTCTCTCGCCAAGGCTGTCCAAGGGAACTTCTGTCAGCCATCTCTGCCATCTCTGCACAGGGTGGACGACTCACTGGCCCATGACGCAAAGGAGAAAGCCGATCTGCTAGGCTCTCTTTTTGCTTCCAACTCGACTCTAGATGACGGGGAGAACACACCGCCGACCATCCCGCGGTGTGAGTGCTCCATGCGGGAAGTGCTGTTTACACAGCGCTTGGTGCGTAAAGCACTCCTCTCCCTGGACGTCAACAAGTCGAGTGGGCCTGATGGAGTCCCACCTATTGTGCTGAAGACGTGTGCTCCGGAGTTGGCACCGGTTTTAACGCGTCTTTTTCGGTACTCCTACTCCCTAGGCGTAGTCCCGGACTCATGGAAGACAGCTTTGGTGCACCCGATCCCTAAAAAAGGCGACCGCTCAGATCCGTCGAACTACAGGCCTATCGCCATAACCTCCTTGTTCTCCAAAGTAATGAAAACGATCATTAACAGCCAGCTCATACGGTACCTTGAGGATCACCAGCTGATTAGTGACCGCCAGTACGGTTTCCGTCGAGGTCGCTCAGCTGGTGATCTTCTGGTCTACCTGACCCATAGATGGGCGGAGGCAGTGGAGTCCAAGGGGGAGGCGTTGGCCGTTAGTTTGGACATAGCGAAGGCTTTCGATCGGGTTTGGCATAAAGCGCTTCTTTCGAAGCTGCCTTCCTATGGGCTTCCCGAGAAATTGTGCAATTGAATCACCAGCTTTCTTGCAGATCGGAGCATCAAGGTAGACGTAGACGGTGCATGCTCCGATTACAAGCCCATTAACGCTGGTGTTCCACAAGGCTGCGTGCTATCACCAACGCTGTTTCTTCTGCATATCAATGATATGTTGCAAACTAGTAACATTCATTGCTATGCAGACGACAGCACTGGTGATGCTGTATACACCGGCCGTACCAATATTTCTCGGGAAAACGTCGCCGAGTACCGGAACAAACTTGTGTCTGAAGTCGAGACTTTGTTGAACAAAGTCTCAGACTGGGGGCGACTAAATCTAGTCCAGTTCAATCCCCAGAAGACACAAGTTTGCGCATTTACCGCTAAAAAGATTCCCTTTGTCGTATCTCCTCAGTTTGAAGGCACTCCCCTAGTTGCCTCAGCCAGTATCGGAATCCTCGGTGTCGACATATCGAGTGACGTGCAGTTTCGTGGTCACTTGGAAGAGAAGGCCAAATTGGCCTCTAAAAAGCTTGGCGTGCTCAGCAGAGCGGGACAGTATTTCATGCGGGCACACCGCTTGCAACTTTACAAGGCGCAGGTTCGGCCTCACATGGAATACTGTTCCCATCTCTGGGCAGGGGCCCCCCAGTGCCAGCTCCTTCCACTTGACCGCATCCAGCGCAGAGCGGTTCGAATCGTCGACGACCGAGTTCTTTCCGATCAGCTTGACTCACTGGCACTGCGTAGAGAGGTTGCATCTCTTTGCGTATTTTATCGCATCTACCACGGGGAGTGCTCTGAGGAATTGTTCGGACTAATTCCAGCCGCTCAATCTCACCATCGCACATCGAGACAGAACTTGCGATACCATCCATATCATCTAGATGATTGGCGGTCCACCACTGTGCGATTCAGAAAAAGTTTTCTCCCTCGCACAACTTCCTTGTGGAATCGATTACCACCAGCGATTTTTCCGGACCGATACGACTTAGGGACCTTCAAGAAAAGAGCCTACTCCTTTTTAAAAGGCCGGCAACGCATCTGCGATTCCCCTGGTGTTGCAGTTGTTCATGGGCAGCGGTAGTCACTTACCATCAGGTGAGCCGCATGCTCGTTTGCCCCCTCTCCTATAAAAAAAAAAACCTAGTTTTTATAAGTTTTAAAATTTTAATAAACATACCTTGTTATTTCGCTGTAATGTTATTTATTGATTGGCGGCGCTACTGGAGATTCGTTGCGCTCTTATGAAAATCTTGAAACGTTGTTGCTATGAAAGCTTTTCTCGGGTTTTGCAAATTACTGAATTTTGGTTTTGGCATTGCTCTTAGCACTTCGATTCCCTTTCGAAAATGGCAAATATTTAACAAAATAGCTACTCCATTTGGGAAAATCACAAAACCATCAAACCTGTAACTTTTTTGTTTCAGATTTATCACCTACACGTCATGCAGAAAGATGCCTGATTTTCTAGATATCGATCGTTTTTTGCAAAGAACCGATTTTGAAAGTTTAAACCAAAAAAAGTGGCCTTGGTTAATAACCCACTTCATACTTGCAAAAAGTTGTTCTAATTGTAGCTACAGATCAGATATTAGCTATCCACGCCATTTTAAGATTCAAGCATCGAATATACAAATTATACTAGAATTTAATTTTTTCTGGTGTCAAGGGTGTTTCAAATTTGCTATTTACGACCATTATCCCAGCGACGAGTGCCAATTTTGCAATTATGGTGAGTAACTATATAAGGAAAACGGACAAAGCGTCCCATTCTAGGGAGAAGCTACAAGCAGCAGTAAGAGCTGTAAAAAATGGCGAGCTGAGTGGTTACAAGGCTTCTCAGGAGTTTAAGATTCCGAGAATGACCATAATGGACCACGTTAACAATAAGAGGACCAAATCAAATTCACTAGGAAGAAACAGCATTACCATTACAAGTAGAAAAGGAATTAGCTCTCGGTCTTCACCTGATGGAAAAGCATGGCTTTGGATTGACAAAAACAGAAATGCTGGAAATGGTGGCCGATTTTGTGATAAAGAACAAAATATCAACGCCATTTAAAAACGGAGAACCTGGTAATACAGGAGAAACTGGCAAATACACTGCATTCAAAAAACGACATCATTTATAGGTTAAAAAACCTCAAGCAGTTGAATATGCGCGAAAGAAAGCAGTAAATCCATTTATTGTATACGAGTACTTCAATTTACTTGAGAAAACATTAAAAGATTTGAATCTTTTGGATAAACCATCTGCAATTTGGAATTTAGATGAGACAAATTTCTCAAAAGACCGAAAAGAAGAAGAAGAGTAGATAGGGACCATTAAACTAAACTTTTACTACGGGACCGATTCGGCTTTATAAGGTTATTACCAAACAACCTGTATGTGCATAAATGATTATATCATTAGATGAAGCTAATTTTATAAAGCTCATTGCTGCCATTTGTTATTCAATAAGTACTTACGAGTATTTTTTTATGTGTTTAATAGCAGTTAAAATGCAAATTTAATTATTATATGCTTAGATTAAACAAATGTTATAAAATTCATTATTGCTATTTGTTACTGAATACTTATTTTTTTAATAGCATTTAAAATGCAAATTTAATGATTATATCCATAGATTAAACCAATGTTCTAAAGTACATTGTTGCTATTGTTACCGACACTTATTTAAAAGAAGCATAAATTAAATGCATTATTGTATGCTGTGATTTTGCATTTGTTATGCTAGAAATAATGGTTTATTTTTATTTGAGAAAATAAACAAAATACGTACGAGTAAAGAAAAATTACACAATTTTTTAAAAGAAGATAAATACTACTTAGGATCTCCAAGTATTTATAAGGATATTCCCATGTCTTTTTTTGCTCTGTCAAATTAAAGAGGCAGAACAAACTTTAATTTAGATTTAGAAATTTACCTGTCATAATCGACTTGATTATCAAACTAATTAATTACTCAAATGCAAACTTATTAGACTGATTCTTTTCTTATATTTTTTAGCTAATGTCTTCTCTAATACGGGTTCGGATCTTTTGGCATACCTGTCCAATTATTATTTTAACCTCAAGATGGCGGTGCCCATTGTATAAATACTTTTACAAAAAAAATACAAAGGTAAAAAAAAGAAAAAAACGAAAGGAATTTGACAGGTATGCTAAATATGATTGAAATATTTCTGACATGTTCAATTAGAAATAAAGATTTATGTTTTTACTTGATATTTTATTTAAAAGAAAATTCGCTACAATTTTATTTAAAATGTTTGCAACCACTGTCACCAAAGATATTGATATATGACACCAAAGACTTGCCTTAAAATTAAATAAAATTAAATAACTTTGAAAGTTAAACCATATGGACAAAAACATTAAGCACACATTTCAACGCCAGTTTTGCATCACTGCTAGAAATTGTTTTCATACATATTGCGTCACAAGTTATGGTTATATTGCTACTAGACGGACTTACCTCAACTCCGTCTTAAGTCCGTCTACACGCCGAGTTTTAAAAAATAACATATAATTCAAAAGATTATTGCAATTAATATAATTTTTAGAACAATATAAGTAAATTAATATATTACCTATAATTTCCGACGACACAAATCACTTTAGAAAGCGTATCTCGTTCAATAAGTTTAGTTAAAGTATAGAAAAGTATGCCGGTCTTCCAGACATTGACCTTATATATATATATATATATATATATATATATATATATATATATATATATATATATATACTATCAATTTATTGTATGGAAATTTATAAGCTTGTTAATCATCAGAAAAATATCGTTACACATCAAAACAAGAACGTGAACGTTTTGTGTTTGATTTGCTAATTTTCTATTACCGCATCATTTCCGTAAACATATAATTATATTCTCATTAAACGCGAATGCTATAATTTCATAGCTATTATTTAAATAAAATCAGTCAAGTAATAAGATTTAATAAGAATTATATATTTTTAATTACATGATTTCAATTAAGTATCATTTTTTTAATATTCGTACAAGTCCGACAGTCTGTAATTTATCATAATAATATGTTTAATAATATGTAAATACCATCGGAGAACGCATTAACTTCTTTTAAATTAAAAAAAAGCTGTTTATGATATTTTATCTGTATTAAATACAACTTAATATAATTGTTTATAAGTGTTTAATTTAATTCATTACAGCCCTTCACAAGAACACAGCTGAACATAGGCTTCCCCAAGGAATGCCACAAAGCACGGTCCTGAGCCACCTGCATCCATTGACTTCCTGCATGTCTTACCTGGTTGGCATTCCATATAGTAGGGGGATGCGCTACACTTCACCTGCCGGTACCAGGTTGCCATTCGAGAATCTTTCTTCCCTATCACTTGCCGGTTCTTCCAGCTATATGGCCATATAGCTCGAAGTTTAATTTAATTATTTATATCTAACTGAATTATCTTGCTGTATCTACGTGTTCTGGTGTAGTGGCAGGCAAGAATACCCACTACTCCATATCTTCCCGTGGGTGTCGTAAGAGGTGACAGTGGGAAACTGAGGCAGAAGATGGGCAGCATCTTTCTGATACCAGCAAAATAACAATAAAAAAACTACGGTTGCCAACCCGATCGCCAAGCGCGGCAACTATGGGAATGTACCCTCCCATGATGAAAGTTACGAAAAGACGGCCCTCAGTCCCCTGAGGCCCCGCTATTCCTAGCTACGGTGGCGACCATAGTAACGGTGGGGCAGGGGATGCTAAGAATCTCCGGTGGTGGTTTGGTTGCTACCTACGACGACGCGATCTGGCAACTTAAAACGCACGCACCCTGAAGACTGACGAGAAGATCCTGGATCTGGAAGAATAGATAGACAAGTTGCGCTGGAATATTATAGGATTACTTGAGGTCCGAAGAGAGGGGAAGGACACGGTAATACTCAAATCCGGCAACTTGTTCTATCACCGGGAGGGCGATTATCTGTCATAATGTGTATAATGAACAAAGATGGATGTAATTTAGACAAAGAAAGCACTAGCCTTCTTTTTTTGCGCCCAGATGCAATGGAAAGGGCTACCCTCCGGAAAGCGAGGAAGGGAGGTGATGAATGCTCTAAGCATATATCATGACAGCCGGCTGTCCTGGTTATGTGGGACTCACTGCGACTAACCTAACCTAAGTCCCTACCCACTAAACACCACCTGTGAGACTGGCATTGGCTTATGTAGCCTTTCTGCCGAATTGGAAGCAATTTATATAACAGATTTATGTAACAGATTTATATAAGAAAATTAAAGTCGAAACAAAGTGAAAAACACATTTAAAATTATTAAATAAATTATTGTATTCGTTAATTTATTCATGTTTTTAATAAAGAATGCTATTTTAACCTTGTGTTAGATATTTAAGATTTTTAACTTTAAAAATGTTCTCTAAAGTAGGTAATTTTGTTGAATAATTTAATGTTTTTATGTGATAATGATGTAATGTATGTCGTAATAATAAGACTTTGTGTGTGATTATTATAAATAAAATTGTGTAACGATATGTTATATAGAAATAAAGATATGGGTTGGTTGTACTTTAAAAGGGTGCAATGGTGAAATTCAATGTTAAGATATGTCGAAATGGTGCGCGGTCCCATTTCGCGTATAGCTCGCACCTAGGATAGTAAACTGGTAATTTGGCAATTCGTTAAGGATCTCCTAGGTGTGTGTTGTTTGTGGATTAGTAGTGGTCCCAAGCAACCGCCGGTACGACATACTCCGGTAATCGTTGAGTCGCATACTCCGAGAGGCGTCGAGGTCACTGGTCCTTAAGCAGATTCTTGGCACTCAAGCGCTTCCGTGCCCTTGCCCTTGGGGAAGTGCTATGTAGGCACTCACGCACGCGACTGACAGCGTGCGTGAGTGCCTACATAGCACTTTCCCCCACCCTTTCGAGGTGAAAGGTGTAGGCAGTGCCCCTAAGCGTTGCAGTCAATCGTCATTCTCCCTCCCTCACCTCTCTCGTCGTTCGTCTGTCGTCAGCAGTTAGGTAGATACAAGACATCTAACAGTGGTAGAGCCACGCGGTAGCTTTTGCTGTCGCACGGATGGGCCGGCTCGAACCGGGGTGGTCCCACGACCTCACAGAATACCAGCGTGAAGTAGAGGTTTACCTCTGCGTTTCGCTTGGTGAGTGCAGGTGGCCGGAGGTCCTTTTTACTGGAAATGAGGCATTCCAACTTAGTCCTCACGGGTGACAACGCATCTGCATTTTGATTCGCAAACGAGGATAGATGTAGATGTCTATGGGCCGCAGCAACCACTTACCATCAGGTGGACTGTGTGCTCGTTTGTCACCCTTATCCTATAAAAAAAAAGACACGAAATTAGATTACCTGAACAGTATAACAATAGTAAGTAACCAACATGAATGGTTAGGGGAAAGGGGAGCCCCCCCCCCCCCCCGCGTTAGGAAACCCCCGAACCGACCGGGCGTACTAGAACGTCTGCTATTGGTTAGGGACCTATTTATTTATTTTTTTATTTATTTAATCTTTCATGCACAAAGTTGTATATATGGCGGACTTAATGCCATAGGGCATTCTCTCCCAGTCAACTATTAGGCTAAACAGAGATATAAAAACAATAGGCGGTGCAGTAGTAATCAAAATAGAAAGCGCTAAAAATTTTTGTATACACATAATATAAATATATGTAGAAAGGGTAATTGTGCAAAGGAATAATAATAGTCAAGGATAAACTAGTAACGGAATACGACAAGCGCACCGTTCCACGTCAGAGCTAAGACTGTCTTAACGGCGGACGCTCCATCCGTTTTATACAAGCAAAACGGGCGCCACCGCAGGTGCAATGGCTCAGGTGTGCGGTGCATGTGTTGTTTACAAGAAATTTGCCTAGCTACACTGACGCCGCCGCACGTGCAATGGTGCACGTGCCGTCACGGCCATGCCGACATGCGTGAGTCCTCGCACACGCCCCATCACAATTTTAGTTATCTGTAGACAGAAAAACATCATTCGATTATCCTGACAAAACAGCGTCTGGTCCGGTCCATATTGATCGTTCAGACTCTGGCGACAATCAGTTTTGTTCCACCAGTAAGCCCTACAAAACTTTAATCATCTTTATGCTAGATCGGAATGATTAGTCTGTAGCTTTTTCTATTTTCTCTTTTTTCTCAAGTACTGTTTTCGCTAGTCCGGAATCACTATTCCCTATAGCCATATCATTAGACCGGCACAAAGCCCTGCAATGATAGTAAGAACTATTCTTTTTTCTTAATCTTTTTTTTTTCAAGTACTATTTCTGCTAGTCCGGAATCACTATTCCCTGTAGCTATATCATTGGACCGGCAATCGCCCTGCAATGATAGTAAGAACCACTTTTTTCCCTTGCTCTATTTCTTTTCAAATATCGCAAACATGTCCCTGTCACCATCACACAGTATTGTAACGTCAGACCAGGCCCTCAGCGACACCATCTTCCTTTCCTGCACTAGAAGAATTACTCCGCTAGAGTGATGCAACCTCTGTATTTTCTAGGCGCGCAGACACGGCCACTTCTGACTGTCGTACGTCTTCGTTCGGTTAACAGTAAACAGCAACGGTCCTATCAGTTATCACCACCTGCTAACAGATATTAACACTTGTTAAATATTACAATGCTCGATCATCCTAGACTTCATTTAGCTCATGGACGCGCTTATACGGCCAACTCCAGATAAACGCGCTCTAGCGTGCGGTTCCGCTGCGTTCGCACCACACTCGTGCTAGCGAGCCGTCGCGTTGTACTGGCGTCAGTGAATCATTGCCCTGCTTTGCAAGATTAAAAATTAAAAGAAATTGAGATAAATGTATTGTGAACCATAGAATTTAGAGCTTTTAAAGTTCACCTCACATTCTCTTAAGAAACTTCAACTTTATGACATGGCACTCACAAACCGTTGCAAGCATTGCAAAAACAGCAGCTATGTGGGGAGACAGATACCATCACATATTTGAAAGGGAAGGAGGCAACTGCGCTAAATCTACGAAAGCTTATCAAGCCTCAGATGTCCATTTACAGCATCAAAGAACCATGTGTTCGGCAACCGCTTGAATCGCCTTGCCGTAAGATCCACCGATAAGTTACAGACTGAAGCGATCTAGGCTCAATCTAACTAGGGCTCGGCCGCACCTGACTATGTCCGATTAGCCGTCACAACATCTTCCTTATTGATCATTGTTGAAGAGACTTTTACGAATCCCTCGACATCAAACCCCAATCTTGTCGACCACACAATATTCGGAGCTAACTGCAACACTAATCAACATATTAGAACACAAGTCACTTATTATTTTTAATTCATAGCATGTTAAAGTTAATCCTTTATTTTGGTACATCCCTTAAAGGTTTAGAACTTCAAAAAAAACGCGAAACATGATTATCATTTGCTATATGCAAATGATAATCATGTTTCGCGTGAACTAGTAAATTACAACAAAACTTGAACAAGTTTTGTTTTCATTGAATGCAAATTATAACTCTTCGAGAAAGCCTCCAACACTTCTTTCGACATTTTTGTTAACATATTTAGGTAAGTCAAGAAACAATGAAAATACTTGCGGGTACTTTTAATACACATCGAACAAAAGTATTTATCTTTTGGCTTAAGTAATTTCACTTTATCTTTTCTCTACACTTTAATGATACGACAATATCGTAAGTAGGACAGCAAATTTCATTACGGTATTCAACATAAAAATAGATTCATCAATGCGGAATACATTATAGTCTTTGACAAATGCAATAATCCTAAGAATCGAAGAAATCGAAGATTATATGTGGGCAATAATGGGAACTTTATCCCACTTCTGATGTACGATGTTCATTAGAATAAAGAGAACTTAAATAGAAAGCTTTATTCTCATTTCTTATGAACGACGTTATTATGATGTATAGAGTCACATGAAAAGGCTTTTAGAATAGAATAGAATCACTTTTATTTAATATAGTAACTACTACCGCCGGTTCAGATAAAACCTTTGTCCTGGGAAGAACCAACAAGAAACATAGCGGGACTATTCTTTTAAATAAGGTTAATTTACAATATTATTATTTAATACAAACTATGATTAGTACAGAGACCAATTTTGTAGTTAGGAATAATAATTAGTTTGTTTACACGAATTAATTATCCAACGAGTCAAGGACAAACTAGTAACGGAATACGACAAGCGCACCGTTCCCCGTCAGAGCCAAGACTGTCTTAATGGCGGACGCTCCATCCGTTTTATACAAGCAAAACGGGCGCCACCACAGGTGCAATGGCTCAGGTGTGCAGTGCACGTGTTGTTTACAAGAATTCTGTCTAGCTACACCGACGCCGCCACACGTGCAATGGTGCAAGTGCCGTCATATACATATACACATACTAATACATAGACATATATACTTAAATACACACAATATATACATATGTAAATACATACATATACATATACATGCATACACTACATATATACACTATGCATATAAACATTATCTATGACTGAATAAATATGAAATATACTCGTACATATGTGTATGAAAATAAGAGCTGTGTTAGTTCAAACTTGCAACAATTTTTTCACATGCTTACGGACTTCATTTTTAAAAACAAACTTGTTGGAAGCTTTTTTAATGTCAAGAGGGATGTCATTCCAGAGTCTGATGGCCGTGAGGGCGAAAGATTGAGATAAATAACCAGTACGGTGTAAAGGAGTAAGTAACTTAAGATTAGCCGAAGAACGGAGAGAACGATTACGAGAATCTCCCAGGTATTGAAATTTGGATTTCAGATACTCGGGAGCACATGGATCGTTCAGAATTGTGAAAAGAGTGCAGGGTAATCTGACATATCTGCGCTGAGGAATAGGAAATAAATAATAATATAGGAATAATAGAATAGATGATGTTGAGAGAGGTCTGAGCAACACACATCGACATAATCAATAATCGGTAGGGTAAGTGACTGGACAAGTAAAATCTTAGTATTGGTGGGAAGAAAATTTTTCTCTCCTGTATATGTTTGTTCCATGTTAAGCAATCATCAACGTACAGAACAAGGTTCTTTACATGGAGAGAGAATGGTATAACATTATTTTTAAACATAATTGACCTATCCAACTCTGAGAGATCCAAAATAGCGCCTTTTAGCGAGATTCCCATGAGGAAACCTGCGTCGCCACGTAAAGAGCCCGCACCGAGCGCCGCACTCACGCCCATCATACCTGAGCATACGAGTGAGCGGGACCTGTCGCCTAAGCCACAGCGGACAAAGAAATCGGCACGTAAGGCATACGCCACCTGAGACCGACTCATCGCTCTTCGAGAAGAGGCAATGCGTCGGATCACCGATCTCATCAGTAACATCTTCGTCATCCTCATCCGAGTCCAATGATCAAGTAACACCAGCAGCGATAGGATTTAGGGCTCACTAATCGCCACCTAAATCGCCGTACCTACCGAAGCCAACTCCCTCCATCTCGCCCGACCGTCAGAGCAACGTGACACGGTCGAGTTAGAGCCAGGGGCGGAGAAGTCATACGGATGGGACTCCACAACTTATGCAATCATAGCAACCGCTGGAGACTCGTCATCTTCGGCGCCCACTAACAACCCGTCTGGCCTACCACAAGACGATGGTCAAAGGCCGTCCACCAGCTACGCCCAACTGGCAACGCGATGCCAGCAGTACCAAGGCCCAAGGTGGCTGACGCGCCGCATCCTCAACAGGAGGAAGAAAAAGCGCGCTACCCGCCTATTGTAGTAGAATGGCTCCTGAACTGGACGAGACACTTTGAAATTCTAAATGGAAAGTTAGGGCACCCGCCCAATGCCCGTCCGTTCGGGAAAGGGGTAAGATTCACACCACAGAGCCCGGAAGAATTCCGGATTACACAGAGATACCTGATCGACATCTCGGAAAAGGTACCATCATTGTCCTGGTAGTGCTACACCCTGGTTGAGGAGAAGTCCACTAAGGCGGGCATCCGGGGGTTGCCTCGGTTCTGTGTTGGTGGCATGGATACCAACCAGATAGAAGAGGCTATCAGGGCTGAAGAATTCCCTATTAAATATGTGAGAGCAATCCCTCCTCGTAGAGGTAGACCTAGGTTCCTGAGGAGGATTGCAAGGAAGCAGGGGATCACTCTGCCGGGACTAAACGCAAAACGTCCGGCCTAGGGATCCAGAATGATCACCCCGCCGGGTCGTGAACTTTATGACCATGCAGAATTAAACAGCTGTGATGATTTAGTTCCCGAAGAGCCTGCTCACGTTCCAGCTGACCAAAGGAAAAGTCCGGATGTATTGGACATCGTGCTCACTAGGAACGTCAACTGCCCGATAATGGCAGAGGTGCTGTATGACCTGAGCTCACAGCACCTATCGATTCTGATTACCCTTGGCCTCAAGGCGGTGACTACGCTGCCCAGAGATTTTAACACCAAGATCAACTGGAGGCTCTACCGGCAACACCTGCAGAAGATACCTCCAGAATATACTGAAATCAACTCAGCGGATGAGGTAGAGGCGCTGCAACCAGAATAACCACGACCATCCAAGTAGCGCTCAACGCGGCCTCTACGATCGTCCCTCTATTCAATCGTAGAGACGAGCTGCTACGAGAGTTACGTGCGCAACTCAACCAAAAACGAGCGCTGAGGAAGCTCAGGGTATGCACTTGCTGCTCAAAACTAAACACAAAACTTAACAAGTTGACGGATAAGCTGTCGGTTGCAATCTAGGCCCACAGAGGAAAGGCCTGGGAGTGACGCATATGGAAAACTGAAAAACAGCAGGCGTCGCTCTACAAATTGAACCAGCAGCTAACTAAAACCAGTCCCCCCGTCTGCCCGCTGACTAACAATTCGGGTGGGCGTTGTTACGAGGCCAAAAGTAGAGGGAATATCCTAACCGAGCACTTCGAGGAGCAATTTATGCCGAACCCAGCAAGTGCGGAGTACATAAAGCTTTATACCCAGAAGGAGAGCCGCGTACGGGAGTTCCTGTCGTCGCCCGCGCCACCGCTTGCACGAGAGTGGTTCATCTCCCCCGCTGAACTACGGAGGACAGTAACCCGCCTGCAACCGAGGAAGGCGCCGGGGCACGACCGGGTCACCAACGCTGCACTTCGACAACTGCCCAACAGAACTATTGTAGAACTAGGACGACTCTACAATGGTATACTGCGGACTTCATGCTTCCCGAAGGACTGGAAAACCAGCAAGGTCATGGTTCTGCCGTAACCCGGGAAGGACAGGCGTAGAGCAGCTAGTTATATACCGATTACGCTGCTACCGCACATAGGCAAACAATTTGAAAGAATTATACTCAGAAGAATCCGCTCGTGCATACAACTTCGGGCGGAACAACACGGTTTTAGGAGGGGGGCACTCTACAGCAAGTGTTGCGCCACCTGGCGGCCGAACACAATCGGATTCGCACGTCGTTGGGCGTTTTCCTCGATATCGATAAAGCGTTCGACAGGGTGTGGCACTATGCATTATTCTATAAGATGGAACAACAAACGAGTGTCCCTCCAGCTATGCTGCGGCTAATGGCGTCATTTATAGCCGACCGGAGCTTCTACGTCTGTGTCGAATTGAATAGAATAGAATAATTTTTTATTCAATATTGATTATTACATAATTCTTATTGAAAGTAATTTTTTATTTACCACTGGTTCGGAAAATACCTCTTCCTGGGAAGAACCAGCAAGAAACCCAGCGGGACTTTTTTTTTCAAACATATTTCACTTAGCAATAATTTCATTTATACAATTTTTAAATGATTTTTAATAGAACCAGCATGGTGGCGATCACCTTATTCCCAGGGGTTATTTTCATTCATGTATTCCTTGATATTATAATAACCCTTTTTGTACAGTTTTTCTTTAATAAAACTTTTAAACTTGTTTATTGATAAACTTTAAATATGTTCTGGGATTTTGTTGTAAAAGCGTATACATTGCCCCATAAATGAATTACTGATTCTGTGGAGTCTAGTAACTGGTGTTACTAGACTCCAAAGAACGATTCGGTAACGACATTTTATTAATAATTGAAGAAAATAATTAATAATTAAAAATGTTACATAAGGTTTATAATACTTTATTTAATAATAACTACAATACTGCATTATTTTGTGTACTTTTAATTTTTTTTAAACAGCTTATCACAGGAACGAGTGTTTTTAATAATAAAACATAAAAACATAAAACCCCAGGTCCTACAAAAATATGATTTTTAGACGTAGGTAGAAAATATTTAAAACTTCAAAATAAAATATATTTGAACTTTGTTTACGTCGGGCTCAAGTTTACATGGAACCAAGTTCATCTGGTACAGTGGTAGAGCCACGCGGCAGCTTTTGCTGTCGCACGGATGGGCCGGCTCGAACCGGGGTGGTACCACGACCTCACAGAATACCAGCGTGAAGTAGAGGTTTACCTCTGCGTTTCGCTTGGTGAGTGCAGGTGGCCGGAGTTCCTTTTTACTGGAAATGAGGCATTCCATCTTAGTCCTCACGGGTGACAACGCATCTGCATTTTGATTCACAAACGAGGATAGATGTAGATGTCTATGGGCCGGAGCAACCACTTACCATCAGGTGGACTGTGTGCTCGTTTGTCACCCTTATCCTATAAAAAAAAATCCTTTATAAATCATACATTAGACCGAAGATAACCTACGCTGCTCCAGCCTGGTACGCACTCCTGAGCGAACAGCAGAGGCAGCGGCTGCAGGCCCAGCAGAACCTATCACTACGGACTATTGTCGGTGCAGGTCGCTACGTTCGGAATGATGTCATCGCGGCCAAGTTCAAGATGGAGACCATCAAGAAGTTTGTGGTTCGATTGCCGTGCGGTATGTTCAACCGCGCCGACAATGGCCCACAACACCTCCTCAACAAAATGACACCTTTACATGCCCGGCTCCCGGAGGGGCGACCTCTACTAAGAGAACTCCTCTCTATAGAGATTAGAGAGTCGCGTAACAACCCTCAATGTCGCGGATAGACCAACTATGACTTTTTATTGATACCAATTTGCGGCGACCGTGGAACCGAACCCCGGACCGCTGCGTTACCTACAATGCCATGACGGCTCCCACGACCGGTACATAGTAATGTACCGCGAGGAGATTCCGTGCAATGGGGTAAGCCCCGAGGCCCGAGACCTGCTGTGTCCTAAATAGCATACACGCAGAGGACAAGGATAAGCAATTCGTTCGGGACCAGCTACCAGTTTATAGTTTAAATCAAGAAAGGATAAAACCAATGTTGCACTCTTATGGGGAAAGAGCAATGGCAGAAAAATAGTTGACAAAAATTATCGCGTCTAGAAATAATTTATATATATAAAATGAGTTTTATTATTTTTCTATGATTTTTGAAATAAAAATGTATTTAAATTATGGAGTGTAGAGTAGAAGGAGGACCATCTCCTTATATGAAAAGTGTCCCTAAAAACGCGTCCAATAAGGGTGGCGCTGCAGTAGCATAGGATAAATTTAAAAAAAAGGCGCCAAATTTTTTTTTTTTATAGGATAAGGGTGAAAAACGAGCACACAGTCCACTTGATGGTAAGTGGTTGCTGCGGCCCATAGACATCTACATCTATCCTCTGTTACAGATCAAAATGCAGATGCGTTTTCACCCGTGAGGACTAGGATGGAATGCCTCATTTCCAGTAAAAAGGGCCTCCGGCTACCTGCACTCACCAAGCGAAACGCAGAGGTAAACTTCTACTTCACGCTGGTATTCTGTGAGGTCGTGGTACCACCCCGGTTCGAGCCGGCCCATCCATGCGACAGCAAAAGCTGCCGCCTGGCTCTATCACTGTCTAAAAATTAGAATAAGATGGAGAAATAAACAAGAACCGACTAATCCGCTTGGTTTTGTACTACGTAAATAGTTGAGGTTTTGTATACTGGCATTTTACTAACTACTCTAGTCATAAAATTTTTCAAATATTTGAATTCAGCTGACTTCACTCCGTCTACAACAGCTATGTTCATATCGTAGTTTTTCAGACGCCAGCGCTGTTGTGGTAGGTTTTGGAACCTCTATTTTCAGTATATAGTGGGACACTTTTTCAACTTTCGCACCTTATAAGATGGTTCTCCTTCCACTCTACACTCCATAATGTAAATTAAAGCCACAGAAAAAAACAAACATTTTTGGAGATATCAAATGACTTAAATCATTTTACTCTATTCAAGTATTACCATTTAGTATATTCATACTATTTTCGTATACACTTTGTAAGACCACCAACACAACACACAAAATGTTTTTATATTAAGATATTATTAGTAATAACTATACTATCAGTAATAATAAAAATAAAAGTGTTATAGTTGAGAATAAGTCTCTTACAAAGAATTTCCTAAAATAATACATTATCTCAATCATAGTACTATGTAACAATTCCATTTAATGTTATGCCAACACTAGCTAAAACAAAATGTCACTGTTTTTTTTTACTGGCTTTACGGCTCTGGGTTCTAGCCCTTCTGAGAATGTCACTATGAAACAAAGGCCCTGGAGCCATGCCAGAAATATACATTTATAGTATGCAAATATATAATAGAGATACAATATTATAAAAACTCTCAATTATGTATTATGTATTAAGCTAACAAGAAAAACCCCCACAGGAAGCATGATTTTTCCAAGTGACATAGGACATAACCTAAAAAGGTTCAAATCTAAATATCTTTTTTTGACGCCTTCTCAGGACAAAATTCTTTGACAGAGTTATTAAGAGACTGACGCTTAACATTTTAAGATATTTTTGATATATTAGACGCTACCATTTCTTCTCAACTAATTTTATGTATGAAAGTCTGCCATTGTTCTTTAGAAGATAACTTACTGTTTTATTTCCTAAAGCATCTTCCAACTATAAGAAGATACAGTCCACTGATTTAGGATGGCGAGACCGGAGCCACTCCAGAGGGACCCGTCCGTTACCCGTTAGTCGTCTAACCTTTCTTTTCAGAAAGGGCTACACACGTTTTCGTGTGACACTCCTTCACGGGGGTCACATTCACCCCATTGCTCCTGAATCCAACGTTGTGTGATATATGTTTCGGGGTAGAACGTCAATGAATGACTAACCTCCGTTTGTTGGACCCTTTCACTTAGAAATGAGGTTATCCGCAGTAGAACCAGAGTAACCGACATAGCCCAACTAATTTAGCTAGTAAGTAACCAACATGATGGGTAAGGGGAAAGGGAAGCCAACTCCACCCCCGCGCGTCAGGAAACCACCAGACCGACCGGGCGTACTAGAACGTCCACTACCGGCTAGGGACTTATCCAATCCTGAGAGATCCATAATATAATATAATATACAAAAACAAAGAAAAAGAATTTGGCAACGAGTTCGACCTGGCTGCATTGATAGACAATTGTTCTTGTGTAAGTCCTAATTCGCATATAGTTTTATTCGCTAACTCGAGACCAATTGTAGTAAAATACCCGTTTACCTCATCGAGAGACTCTGTCGTTGATGTTTTAGTGTTGAGAAGCTCTTGTCGTCCTGAGTAATATCCTCATGCTCCCAGTATTTAGTCATCTCGTTGATATCGACGAAGGTGACGTAACAGTTGAAAGTTTTCAACTTGCCACAGAGTATCCATCCTAAGTGCGTTTGTTGTGCAATAGGGAATTGTTTTTCTTCTTTCAAGACTCCATCCAGTATGATGTCGGAGTACACGTCGGACCCGAGCAGCAGGTTCACGGGTCGCAACATGTTGAACTCTGGATCGGCCAGTTTTAAGTTTTCTAAGTGAGGCCAGTTATCCGCTTTGAATGTTGAGTTGGGTAAATTATTTATAAGTTGTCTCATGATCAGTGTTTGCATCTCGAACGAGTAATTAGAGTGGATAGACTTGCAGGTAAGTTGTAGGCTTCCTTTACAGTCCCCCGATGCAGTTCCAACCCCAGAAACCGTAGCGGTAAGTCGTTTTCTGGGTAGTTTAAGCAGTTGGGCGGCGCTCTCCGTTATCAGGTTCACTTGCGAGCCTTGATCGAGGAGGACTCGAAGTGTGACCTAGTTGCCGTTGGCAGTTAGTACGTGCACCTGTACGGTAGTAAGTAGGATCTCGATGTTGTCGTTAGTTAAGTGGTTGCAGTTAAGTTGAGTTGAAGTTGATGGGCGAGAAATGTTGTTGTTCCTCAGCCCGTTTGCAGTTTCAACAGCTGTAGGCGCATTTTTTTTGTATAGTTGTGCAACAGAGTGTGGTGTCTCTTATTGCACTCTTTGCAAGTTTTAGTTGATGTGCACTTAGCATTGCCGTGGCTATACAGGCAGTTTTCGCATACATGTAATTCCGCAACTGTATTATTGCGTTGTATAGCATTCATGTCGATGAATTCGGGGCATTGCATCAACACGTGACCTCCTTTGCAGTTAAGACATTGCCCAATAGTTGAAGTAGTAAAATAAGTTTTATTGTAAGGTTTTTTAGTTTCTTAGAAATGTTTTTTAGTGGAAAAGTTCTTGTATTTACTTGTGTTTTGTTAGCCTTGTTTTTGTACGTTAGGCATTTCTTTCTTTAAAATTTTCATGGTTTCGTATGTCATAAACTTGCTCTGAAGAAAGAAGAGAAAGTCGTTTAAGTTGGTTATATCTTTGTGATCTTGTTGTTCTCTCATGTAGTCCGCGTACGTTGAAGTATCTAAGTTTTGCGACCGTGCCCCCGCTGTCACTGCTTCACGTACCTGGTCGATGACCTCCAGCTTGGATGCAGTGAAAGCTTTAAAGCTCCCCTTCACACCCTGGGGTTCCTCCCTTGGGCAGTCCTCCTCTTCCAATTCTGCAGCTGACTCCTCGGCATCCCTGGTTGGTAAACCTGCCACCGGGGTCACACTCTGGCAAAGCTCAGTGCGCTTTCCAACCCTTGCTCGCTGGGAAGATGGCTGCACCTTTTTCGGTGAAAATGGTTGCACCTCTTCCGGGCAATATAGCTGTACCTCTTCCAATGACAGCAGAGGGCGCTTCTTTGGCACTGCTAGTGGTGGGGGTGGCACCGCGACCAGCCGACCATGTAGGCCTGGCGGGGTCATGATCAATGATCTACGAGGAGTAAACAACTCCTCGTCATCCCACATTATTATATCACAGAAGTACACAGATAATATTCAAACAGTGAATCACAATATCAATTCGAAGTCAAACATAAAAACGGAACACAAACCGAAAACGTCAATGATAATATCAACGTCAATTACGCTACGTTCAATGACGGCTGTCAGTGTCAAAACAACAATAAATTAATGTTCAATGTCTTCTTTTAATTAAACTACAAACTTTATATAATACTAATACGTGCACTCAGTACGAATACCGAAGGTACTGTCACAGGCCAGTAAAGTGCGTCCGCTGTGCCGGGGAACCATTGCAAGCCAATGCAATTGGGGTAGAACGGAGGAAACCACATGCGATAACTGCGCCAAGAACCATACTGCAAAAGATCAGCGCAGCCCAGTTCGGAGGAAGATTGCAAGGAAGCAGGGGATGGGCAACCATCAGAGGGAAGAGGGCAACCAGCCCCTCCCCCCACCCGCAATACCAATGGAAACGGTGGAACCCGTAACAACAAGGGCAACCACCGGGGCGACTCTACAGCTCCCCGCTAACAATACCATGGAGCGTCAGCCCTCCAAGAAGAGGAAGCGGGGGAGAAAGAAGAAGAAGGTGCAGCCGCCTCCTCAGGCAGCTACCTCTCCCCAACCCCAGTGGTAACGATAGCCTCACAGGCGCAAGTTACTAGGAAGGAAACTAGAGTAACCATAGATGGTAGAGCGCCAGAAAGGGCTCTATCAGAAAATAGAGCCTGCTCATATATATACTCATAGAGCGCGCTCTAACATAAGGAAAAAAACCAAAGCCCAGCCGAGACCAGTACCAACCATAACAACCAGACACCCAACAGCCAACCAGTACACCATGAACGCAATCTAGAGACGCCTTGGCATCGCCCTTGAGGTCGGCAATCAGCTTCTGGCTGACATCGGATCTGGAGCTGACCCAATAACCGCAGTGATGAGAGCGATTGCACAACTACTGGATCGGCACTACGGAGGCGAGTAACCCGAACCTTCGCCTGCTCTACTGGAACCCGTCCGGAACTCCGCACTGCAACAGGGTATACACAATATGAAAAAGAAAATATGCAGCAACACCATCTTCCTGATAACAAAAATAATAATGTTTGGAATGTCTTTGGTGATGCGTTCAGCAAAAAAGTGGTATAATTTGCCGGCGTCTGTCTTTCCGGCCGAATACAATCCGGGCGTCTATAGGGCAAAAGTGAATAGGTTTTTGTTATGCTAAGGCAGTGTGATTTACCATCTAAGGCTTCATCACCACTTATTAACATCACTACATTGTAATAAATTAAAAAAAACATAACACGGCATCTATAGTGCTTTAAAAGTAAACTATAATTTTATAACCATAATGCTATATTATTATTTTTTATTAAATTTTTTCGTCCTCTAGGTTGATAGGAGACAAATAATTTTTTGTATGCAGCTTTATTTTGTTGATTCAAAAATAATTTTTTATTTTTTATGTTTAAGCTTCTCGAATATTCTGGTTATTTCTACATTATTCTAAGCATGATTACCAATATATTATTAAATAATAATATTATCATACTATTTGTTAGCGCATGGTATTCACAATCAAACATGGGGTCACCTCAAAGCTTTTAAATAGTACAATTTTTTATGACCTTACCCAAATAAAGTTTAAAATATAGTTGTAATCTTGGTAAAATAATTTGAAACTACACCGATTTGGTATTTAAAACAGCGCCATCTATCATCAAATGAAAAAAGTAGTATATATTGCCTTCAGTTACTAATAAATGAAATAATATAAATAACTTGCATATATATGAATAAATGATTAGATTTTTAAAATTATTAAAAAACTCTAACGTTTAGTTTTTTAGTATTTTGTTATTTTACATTAAAAGTGTAATAATTTCAATAGATAATAGTGACATCTATCAAAAATATGAAAATAGATAAAGTATTTATTGCAATTACTAATATATAACTAAAGTGATTAAAACTGCTCTGTCTACAATTGTTGCATAATTTTCGTTATCATGATAGTTTTATTCAAGAGATTTTTATATATGTCGTGGCCAGATCGTAGAATTGATCATATATGATAAAGTAGTCTAGCATTTCGTGAAATGGTGTCGTCATTTCATAATATTTGACACTATTTGTCTATTTGATGATATAGCATGACCAAATCAATGAATAGAAATCGTTTGAAGATATTAATAATTAAACATAACGTTGCTATTTCATAATATGATCATATTATGACGATATCATTAAATCGTTTTTCACCGTTAGCGGCGCTGATAGCATATTTTTTAACAGAAACAGAACTTTTAAGAGAACATTGACATCACTTTATCCCTTGATATAATAAATAAATGTTCGCTTCAATTGCTGATATTACTAGATGGTATGGTTTTGGCTTTCATTATTTCATCTAATATTAGCGCCATCTACTTACTTCTAAATAAACTAAAATGGCAAGTCATTGATAAAATTAAATAATACAATGCTACTGAATATACGATGTAAATAATTGAATCAGTAACATTACATTCATCCCGCGTTGGAATCAGCGCAGCGAACACTTTTTTGGCCAAAATTTCTGCGGCCTGTGCCGATTAGTAACATGTATGTAAGCTGCTATTTTTTTAGTTTTCATAGGGCAATATATGCAGTTTTTATTTCATTCGCGTTTTCGGGTATGTTACTTTTTGTTTTCACTCTACCGTAAATATTATGGCTTGCAAAGATGAGTAGAACTCATTATCGTCAGCCTATCAAAAGTCCACTGAAATGAACATAGGCCTCCCCATAAATTGTCAAGTAGCTGGATTTTTGCTATAGTTGCCACGCTTGGTAGGTGGGTTGGCAACCGCAGCTATTATTATTTTGATCTGTTGTCAAGAAGATGATGCAGCCCATTCCATCTCCAGTTTGTTTTCTTATGTCACCTCTTACGACGGGACGATATGAGGTGGTGGATTTTCTTTCACCGCCACAACAGGGCGAACATTTTTCTACTCCCGTTCATGAGTGTAGAGATCCTCACGTTCACTGTGAATAATTTTTATAAGAAATAAAACTAATTTGAAGGATTCTATCGCCTTTAATTTTAACTTTTTAAATTCCCGATGTTTTGGGCACTTTACAGCATCCATGGTCACGGGTGGAGCGAGAGAACTGAGGTGTTTGACAACCTGATGTCGTAGTTAAAATAGAAAAGAATAAATGCAGTAGTAGTTTGAATTGACATACTTGACTTCCCGGAGCTTCGAGGCTTCACATCAACGATATGTTCTTTTACTCGGAACTTTCATCCAAGATGTGTAAAAAAAAAACCCGTAACATTAGTTTTAAATCCATGTGTAGTATTCATTATTATAGAACTGTATTTAAAAATTTTCAAGTCTACTCGAAGTAAAAATTTATATTACTTTGTTAAAACTAAATTAACTTTAACTATGAATAAATGTAAATAAACCAAGCAAGCTAATAGCATAGCAAAGTGGCGAAGCAATCAGCTTTGTAGCGGTTTCTAACGGAAAAAAATTTCAAAATAGGTGGTTCAGATGCCTGGGTGATCAGTAGTCGATTGCTGAAAACAGAATTTGAAAATTCGAAACCGTTCTCGAGATAATCGTGGGACAGACGGACAGTCGGACGGACAGACGGACAGACGAACAGACGAACAAACGGACAGACATCGTGAAATCAATAAGTGACTTCGCAAGCTTCGCCACTTAATAATAATAAGACATTTTGATTTCAAGACTATTTGCCTTTCTTATGGATACATCGGAATCGGAAGACACGCCCGATATAAAAAATAATCTAAGAAAAAATAGTGGGTGTTATTAGACATATATATTCACGTGTTTCTGTAGCATGTTAGCAATCATCTAGGTCTAATAGCATTTTAGAATGAAAAAAATGTTTGACATACATAGAGACAAGACACCGAGGTGACTCTAAAAGTGATCGAATTTTTCTAAATTTGGCACGGAACAACTTTTTAATGATGTTCCTAAATTAAAGCGCACGCGAGCGAAGCCGCGGGTAAAAAGCTAGTAATATAATATATACTATATGTAATATATACTAAACATACAATACTAATATACATGATACATAAACATACATAATTTTAAACAATACATAATACATACATTTTAAGCATACTTACATACAAACATATTATACAAAAACAACTTAAGTAATTTATAATACACTTATAGAGAAACATTTAAATAAGAAGGTCAATTGCTGAAAGAAGAAAGGTTTCCTGATATGAGGAGGTAATTTATTCCATAGCCTTATGGCCTCAGCGGCGAACGATTGAGATATAATTCCCTCGGAGGATCTCAGGTTACGATCGTGGAAAGAACCCAAATACTGAAACTTGCATTTCAGGTATTGGGAAGTGCATGGATCATATAGGATTGAAAATAGCGTGCGAAGAATTCTGATGCATCTACGCTTATGGATAGGGAGCCATTTAAGCTTAGAACGATATAAGGATACACGCATATATGATCGTATTTACGAAGGCCAAAACTAAAAAGGATGCAATTATTTAACAAACGATCCAATTTGCACAGAAGTACTTGACTCACATCAGGGTAACACACATCAGCATAATTAATGACCGGTAAAATAAGTGTTCGCACCAACATAGCCTTAGTCTCGGTTGGAAGGAAATTCTTGAAACGATAAAGGCCACGCAGGGTGATTGTCACTCTCCGGCTTATTTCAGCTACTTGAGATTGCCAACTTAAATTAGCATCAATCATTAACCCAAGGTTTTAATGGGAGACTTCAACGCAAAACTAGGCACAAGAGAGAACGGTGAGCTGAAAGTAGGGAAATTCGGAATAGGGCAACGGAACCCGAGGGGCCAGCAGCTGGTCGACTTCTTGGAGAAAGAGGGACTCTTTATGATGAACTCTTTCTTCTAGAAGTGGCCTTACAGGAAATGGACCTGATCGAGCCCCGACGGTTCGACAAACAATGAGATTGACTTCATTATGACGACCAGACGACAACAGTTCAGTGATGTGAAGTTTTGCAAGATCCGCCGCAGAAGAACACAAAAGCTCTCCGATCACACTCTTAATCTCATGGCTGTTAGACGGGATATGAAGCTGCAGTCTTCAGTAGATTTGACAGCATACGGGCAACTGAACAGGCAGATCTCCAAATGCATGCAGCGGGACTTATGCAACTTTAATTCTGCTCGTATTAAAGAAGCGATCGAGCGGAACCAGAGCTTCAAAGTCTTTGCTAGAGATCTGTCTGCCAGAAAGAGCCAACTGTCGAAGCTGAAGACCGAGTGTGGCAGCGTCCTTTCCGGGACACCTGAGATTTTGAGTGAGATTGAGAGGTTCTATGGGCAGCTGTACACATCATCGTTGGAGCCACACGTAAGTGTGAGTAACGATACAAGAGTGAGTCTTATCCGACACTATTTCGATGATATCCCGGATGCCAGTCTGAGCGAGATTAGAATGGCTCTCCAGCACCTTACAAACGGCAAGGCCCCAGGCGAGGATGGAATTACAGCGGAGCTTCTGAAAGCGAGTGGAAAACCGGTACTTGAAGTCCTTCGGAAGCTCTTTAATTCCATCCTCCATGGTGGCACTACACCGGAGGCGTGGAGCAGAAGCGTGGTGGTCTTATTCTTCAAGATAGGTGACAACGCTCTCTTGAAGAACTACAGACCGATTTCCTTCCTGAGCCGCGTCTACGTGCTGTTTTCGAGAGTCATTACGAATCGTCTCGCGCGCAGACTTGACGACTTCCAGCCTCCCGAACATGCCGGTTTCCGAAAAGGCTTTAGCACCATAGGCCACATACATACCCTTCGGCAAATTGTATAGAAGTCCGAGGAGTAAAATTTGCCAAAATGTCTAGCGTATGTGGACTATGAGAAAGCCTTTGATTCCGTCGAAATTTGGGCGTTGCTGTAGTCCCTTTAGCGATGCCAAGTTGACTGACGATCGAAGTGCTGTAGTGCTTGTACAGTAGGGCTAGGATGGCTATCTGAGTACAGAACCAGAGTACGAAACCTATCCAGTTGCAGAGAGGTGTAAGACAGGGTGACGTGATATCCCCGAAACTCTTCACCGCTGCATTGGAAGACGTTTTCAAGCTTCTGGACTGGAAAGAATACGGTATTAACATCAATGGCGTGTATATCACTCACCTTTGATTTGCCGACGATATAGTCCTTATGGCAGAATCGCTGGAGGACCTAAGCACTATGCTCAATGATCTCAATAGTGTTTACTAACGGATAGGTCTTAAGATGAACATGGACAAAACAAAGATCATGTTTAATGTCCATGTCACACCTATGCCGGTAGATTTTGGGGACACTAAGCTCGAAGTTGTTGACGAGTATGTTTACCTAGGACAAATAGTCCGATTAGGTAAGTCCAACTTCAACCGAGAGGTCAATCGACGGATTCAACTCGGTTGGGCAGCGTTCGGGAAATTACGGCACATCTTCTCGTCAGGTATACCTCAAAACTTAAAAACGTGACTGTACAACCAGTGTGTGTTGCCAGTGATGACCTATGGTACTGAGACGTGGTCCTTCACTGCTGGCCGGATGAGGAAGCTCAAGGTCGCTCAGCGAGCTATGGAGGGGGCTATGCTCGGAGTTTCTCTGCGTGATAAACTTAGAAATGAGGATATCCGAAGTAGAACCAGAGTGACCGACATAGCCCAACGGATTAGTAAGCTGAAGTGGTAATGGGCCGGCCATATAGCTCGAAGAACCGACAACCGTTGGAGAAAAAACGTTCTCGAGTGGCGGCCTCGTACAGGCGGACGAAGTGTAGGGCGTCCTCCCACTAGATGGAGTGACGACCTGGTAAGATATGCAGGAAGTCGATGGATGCAGGTGGCTCAGGACCGTGCTTTGTGGCATTCTTTGGGGGAGGCCTATGTTCAGCAGTGGACTTGTGAAGGGCTGTAATGATGATGACGCCTACTGACTCATCTGACAACCTCTTAGAATATGTTCAATGTTTAAGTGAATTTGCATCTATAGTTGAGAGTTGGAATATTGAAACCATATATATTTATTGGAAATTATAGCGCTCATCCCGAGGATTGTTTGGCAATGAACTTCTAGAATTCTGTAGTGAACAAACTGGACATGTGTGGATATTCAAATGTTAGGTATAAATTCCAATACATACAATTTTGTTAGTGAAGCGCACTGCAGCCGTAGACATAGTACATTATGATGTTTACTGGTCTGATCACTACCCGCTAGAAAATCAGTGCAACATAAAATCAGTTTTTCAGACTATTGAGCTGCCGTGCGCTAAAATAAATAAGGTTCTTTGGGGGAGAAGAGACCTAAGCCAAATACAAATGTGTACTAAATATTAAATAAATAATAAATAAATAATTATTATTTATTTATTCAGGGTACTGGTGGTGCTCCCGTGCTGCTGTAGTGCATCTGCGATGTTTACGCACGCGCACACGGACAGCTTCCACGCCGTTCTGCGGTGCCGCATCGCCTCGCTGATGCCTCGTACGCGTGGAGCGCCAACACCATCCTGAACGTGTTCAGTGACAAGCCTGACTGCCCCCTTCTGCGGCACAAGGTACAAATGCATGTGCCCTGTGCTCCAGAGAGTGGCAGATACATGAATTAAATTGTAGATTAATATTATTCAAGTAAATAATATTAAGTAGTCTTTATGTTAAACAATCGAATTAAGTTATATTGAATTGAATTAAATTGAATAAGATTAAATTAAATGAAATTAAAAAGTTCAGATTGAATATGAAATTAAATTAGATGAGATTTAATTTATTATAATGTAATTGTTTTTTTCTTATGTCATTTGTATGGACTCAGTCTGAAATAAATTGATTTTATTTTATTTTTGTTTTATTTTATAAACCCAATTATACCTGATTACTTAATTATCAATAATAATAATAAGCCACTTACAAGTCTAACCCCACGTCTGAGCTGAACACCTACGCTTACGTGAGTGGCGGACACCCGCAACGAAGATACTTTGCGGGTGACGAACGGGGCTCTAGCGTACCCATCAATATGGAGTTGAGAAATAGAAGTATTCGAAAGGGACCGCTTCCCGAGGGTGATCAGCGGGGCAGGCCTGGAGCCGATGCTGGGCGTTTCAGCATGCGAACCACCGGTGGCGAGGGTTTACCTGGATGACCCTCTGCCGGGTCTCCCGAACAATGCGAGTGCAGCGCATCATCAGTACTAATATCGTCTGATGAATACAAGTGCGATAGTAGAGCTGTCTCCCCGGCCTCGGATGTTTCACGGGCGGCAAGGGCCACTCAGCCTGTGACCACCAAAGCTGGCAAACCTAGAGTACGCATGAAATGGGATGAAGTAATAAATACTTTCATTATGCGTACTTACTTTTACATTACCAAATTAGAAACCAATCGTACTATGTACGTTAAGAAATTATTTGACCAATTTAAATTAAAATATCCTCATTTAAATATCAACAATAAGAAATAAATTGTTATCTGATGAACAAATTAAAAGTATAAAACAACAAGTTGCTATAATAATTGAAAACGGGGAAGCTGGGAATAATATTTCGGGCTCACATTCAAATACAAGAGACTCCGATCATTTGACAGCGGGTAATTCAAATCTCGACCTTTTTAGCCTTCATCAGACATCTCCACCCCCTTCTTTATTCAAAACTCAATCAACTACCTGCACGGCTCAAACTAGCATTTTTAGCGTTTCACACTCCGCTGAAATAAACCTCCCAGATGATAGTACAGTACAGAAGTTAACCGACGAACTTCAAACTAATCTAGCATTGTATATTGGTACTAACCCCAGCATAAGACCAAAAATACCGCGATTAAAAGAAAATAAAAGGCTATATAGTTTACTAAACATTTTCAATAGTCATATATTACCGAAATTCTATAGTATTGATTCCGAGTTACTACATATTCATACCCTCATATATTGCTCAGCTTTAGTTATCTTAAAACGATTAGGATACAAAATTTCAAACGGCCCCTTAAAAATACGAAATTCATTTAACAATAAACCGGCTTGGTAAATCAGATTAGAAACAGATATATCTATATTGCGTGCTAATGTGGCCAGATTAACACAATTCATTAACAATAATAGACATCCTAGATTAGTAAAGAAAATTGATTTAATATTTGATAAATATAAGGTTCATTATAAAAAATAATATTAGACCAGATGAATTTTTAGACACTCTAAAACAAAAACTTGCACTTAAAAGCCAAAGGCTAGCTAGATACAAAAAAGCCCTACAAAGAAAAGAAGACAATACTCTATTTCAGACTAATGTAAAAGGATTTTATAGATCACTCAAACATAATGTAAGTAATGTATCAAATGAGCCCAAAGAAGTTCCAACTGAAGAAGAACTCAAAAACTACTGGACTGACATATGGAAGAAAAATAAAGTACACAATGAACAGGCAAGGTGGGTCAAAGAAGAAGAGAACAAAGCAGAAACCATTGAATCGACGAAATTCACAGAAGTTACAAAATTAGAGGTAGAACATATTACCAAAAAAATGAAAAACTGAAAAGCTGCTGGAAACGAATGCCCCGCCTCCATGAGGAGACGCAACACCGAGCCCAAATCTGCCGTGAAATGAATGGAGCACAATTTGAGCCGCATCTCATAAGACCACGGAGGATTTAGAGCGGTAAGCTGTTTCATAACTAATTTTTTAAATAACTTAGTACTGAACTAATCTGAATACATACATAACTGAATACATGAGAATAATAAACATACCTACACGATGAATAAAAACGCATGACTCTAACCTTGGTTACATTTCATTTAAGTATTTTTTCATTAGCGAGAAATCGAACCAGTTATTTGGGTTATTTAACCTGTAAATTCAGATTAAAATGGCTACGTGAAGACAAGTACAGTGGCAAAATAATAGGTTAAGTAGATAAGTTAGGTATTTAAACAAGTGTTGTAAATTATTAGGTATTGTGGTATGGCCCGCTAGCTGCGGACCGCGCGAATTTGCGTTCGCGCGTACATTGACCTTTAATCAGCTGATATGAATTCAGTTATTCCACTGCTGGTTTTATGTTTCAGTATTTTCATGATTTTTTCATGCTGTACTAACATGATGGCGCGTGAATAAAGCTAATAAAACGTTGTAAAAAGATGATTTTTTTTCATCAGTATCGAATTTATTTGTGACCCATGATCAAAGGTATACGTGGTGCTGTCGCCTGTCTTAGTTTTCGGGAGCGTTCCAAAAATGCAAATTTTATGTGGATTGATTACCTCTGCCTGGAATGGAGAACACAAAAGGGTCAAAATATTACTCCCATACACTATTAAAATCGTAGCAAAGATCATGTACATTACATTAGTTTGTATTTCACTTCAATACATGCAGTATATTCGAAGTTATAACGACGATAGTTTAAGCCTTAAGTTTCAACAGTGGTAGAGTCACGCGGCAGCTTTTGCAGTCGCACGGATGGGCCGGCTCGAACCGGGGTGGTACCACGACCTCACAGAATACCAGCGTGAAGTAGAGGTTTACCTCTGCGTTTCGCTTGGTGAGTGCAGGTGGCCGGAGGCCCTTTTTACTGGAAATGAGGCATTCCATCTTAGTCCTCACGGGTGACAACGCATCTGCATTTTGATTCGCAAACGAGCATAGATGTAGATGTCTATGGGCCGCAGCAACCACTTACCATCAGGTGGACTGTGTGCTCGTTTGTCACCCTCATCCTATAAAAAAAGCCCTTTTTTAAATTTCAGAAATTACGCGCGCTCATACTATGACGTCGTACTCCCGCAGACCGCGACCGCGACCAAAACACGACCCTCGGTCCGGTGCGGTTTGACCAAATTACACGGGTCTAGTTTCATTTTCTTTCGATCGTCTTTGTATTTCTGTTACTTATAGAGTTTGTGCTTGTATTTCAAAGAAATAATATTATCCTCTAAATCCGATTACACTAAAGTGAAACGTGTACTGTACGCGTCGTACGCGACGTACGCGCCGAACGCAAATATTTTGTATTACCAATAACTTTTATCGTTTTTTCCAACCACTGGTGTGAAACGGTATAGTGAAATTGATCGTTTAAAATCACTATGGAAAGAAATATAGTAATAGCCTGCTTATTTGCAGAGGAGAAAAAAAATAAAATTCTAAGAAAAAGAAGATTTTGGATTCATAATATTAATTTAAAAAGGCAATTTAATGGTGATTATGGATATGAAAGATTTTTTAGATATTTGCATTTAACATACAAGAAATTTCAAGAATTGCTTATACAAGGTATCTAGATGAAAATTTAAATATATACGTAGAGACATGAAGATTTTAAGGACGAAATTATTTTTTTTATAATTGGTTTATTTATTTAAATAAAACGAATTTTCCTTTTCATCTTAGCTTAAAATAAATAAATAATCTGCCATTTATTTAAAATTTTTACATATTTTGGAAAGGTCATTTCTTAGTAAATATTAGAGAAGCATTGGTAGTGAGACACAAAAAATAACAACCCGCAACTCTTGAGTAATGATTTTAAAGGGGATATCATACAAGACTTACTACGATAATAATTAAAAATTAAAAATTTTGTACAACCGACTTTAATATAAATAATTAAGGATAACTAAAAAACTATTGGTCTGACCTCGATCAAATTTATATGGGACCATATGTGAAACACCAGCTCTTAATAATAAGATATGAGCTCTTAATAATAAGATATAGAATAATAAGACAAGAATAATTGAAATTTAAGTAATCGATGCAAATATTGTTAAAGATGACGTAGCAACTGGTTAAATAAGTATTTTCTTTTATGTTGAATTTGTATGTCTTTTCTACTAAAAAAATGTCATCTGTGATCAACAGTTACGTCTAAAATTCTTACGATAATTTCTAAAATATTGATATTTGTGAATATTAAAAAAAATTAGTAGATGCGCCTTCTTATCATGAGTCTTAACTTAACTTATCTTCACGCACAATCCCTGACGGGGTAGCCAGAGAGAACAGATCGCCAAGTGTCACGATCCTTATATACCTCTTTCGCTTCTTTCAGATTCATTATCTTCTTCATACATGCACGTCTAGGTATCCGAGTACTCTTGACCCTCCCCTCTTCGAGCAGTTTGCTCACATGGTCTTCGAAAGTTAGTCTCGGTCTACCTCGACACCTTTTAATATTAAATTTCGCGCTATATATTTTCTTCACCTTTCGGTCTTCACTCATTCGCTCAACGTGCCCAAACCATCGAAGCACGCCCTTATCAATTTTTGTGATAGGATTATCTTTCAAACCTGCTATATTGCGAATCTCTTCGTTTCGCTTTCGGTCGGCCATGGTAACGCCGCACATTTTACGAAGAGATCGCATCTCCACTGCATTCAACTTGCTTTTATGCTTCTTCTGGCATACCCAGGTTTCGCTGCCATATAACAAAGTCGGTACTAACACTGCGTTATGTATTGCAAGGCGTGCACTCTTCACTACGCCTTGCCTTTTGACTAACGCAGTCAGGGTACCATTGACTTTGTTCCCGGCAGTGACACGCCTGTCCACATCTAAATCACATCTTCCATCCCGGCTAAAAGCACTCCCCAAGTATACAATTTCATTTACCTGTTCTAGACATTCCTGATTTACCCATATTTCACACTTCGTTTTCTCTTCGTCCCTTTCAAATACCAGAACCTTAGTTTTATTAGCATTCAAACGGAGACCTTTAATTTCACATTCCTCTTTCATACACGTGAATAATGCCTGCAGTTCTGCCTCTGGTGGTGCAATAAGCACTGCATCATCAGCATACAGCAGATAATTTACTTTTATGTCACCCAATTTCACACCCGAACAGCTATCTTTCAGCTTCTGTAAACAGCTGTCGAGACACAGTATGAACAGCCAGGAAGACATGACACAACCCTGTTTTACGCCCGTTTGGATGCTAAACATGGGTGACATGTCATGCCCTACCCGCACACAGGCTTTACAGTCACAGTAAAGTGACTGCACAGCCCTTAGCAATCGACCATCCACACCGTACCCCGGCTACAGTTCCCACATTTTCTTCCTTACAACCTTATCAATTTTTTTTTAAATTTATTCTTAGAAAGAGTGTTACATTATTTATATTTTAAATTTTTCCAAACTGTAAGCCAGTTTGTCGGCAACGCAACAGTTAATCGTTTCACACTCTTTAATAACAATATTAAATACTTATAAATACTTAAATTAACACATACATAATTAAAGAAACATTCACTACTAAGGACACAACGACAGGTAATATTTCCTCAAGATTGTTTTGAGCTGCGACTTAGTTACGCTTTCGTCATAAATACCCGCCACCTCATTACACAAGGTCGGAGTTATCCATTGCCTTGTACGTCGTCCAAAGTAATTTTCAACCCTAGGTATGAGATATTTCCTTCTTTGCGTAACTTGGCGCTTCGGCATTATATATGTCTTAGGTTTCTTAAATGTTACCATACCATGCTGTTCTAATATGATGATGGATTTTACTTTCTTGTCTATAGGAAGAATTTTGCAAATTTTAAATAACGTTTCATAATTTTTATGAATAGCATTTTTGGTTTTAGGATCAACTAATATCTTTAAGAATCTTATCTGTATAGACTTTATTTTGTTAAGATAAGTTGGGAAAGTAAGTCCATATGCACTTAAACCATATCCGATCGTTGCGTCTGCCAGGGCATAATACAGCATATACGAGTACATGATTCCTCGGTTCACAACATATTTTATATGATTCAGTTTACCTAAAACTGCCCTAAGCCTGCTACACACTAATTCAACATGCAAGTCCCATGAGAAACGATTATCTATAACCAACCCTAAATATTTATAGTTCGTTGCACATTGTAGCTTTTCGCAGCGGCAGAGAGAGCCAAAGCGATCAGTATGCAGGCAATCGTAAGTGTGACCCATAAGAGCTATATCTACAGTTTTTATAGATCGGTTATATGGTGATGATATTACCATAAATTTGGTTTTATTCAAGTTTATAATAATACCATTGTCGTGGGACCACTTTATTAAATTATTTAAATCCTGCTGTACTTTTAACTGTATCTGGCTACTGTTTTTTCCACTATACACGAGGCAGGTATCGTCAGCATACATGTATATTCTACAATTCTTAATAACATTTACCATACTGTTGACGTGCATTATATATCAGATCGGGCCAAACACAGAGCCATTCGGTACACCAAATTTCACTTTTCCTATCCTACTATCCACTCCGTTTACACGAACAACAATATTTCTATTTTCTAAATAGTTTTTGAACCAAGTTTTTACTAGACCTCTTATTCCACATTCATCCATGGCCTGCAACAAGCACTCATGGTCCAAGGTATCGAACGCCTTTTTAAAGTCTATAAATAGAGCTACTACGATATTTTTATTATTTAAAGAGTTATTTACATCATCTGAAAATGCTGTCAAGGCCGTCGTTGTACTTTTATTTAATCTAAACCCAAATTGAAATTCTGTTAAAATTTTTTTTTTTTTCAAGAAACATACCGATTTGTTTTATTAATATTTTTTCAAATATTTTATTTATGATACTTAATATTGCTATTGGTCTGTAGTTAGTGTAGTCTCTATGTGATCCATGTTTGTAAATTGGTCAGATAATTGCAGTTTTCAAATCATCAGGATAAATACCTTCGCAAATACAATTATTTATTAATGAAGCTAAAATAGGACTGATATACTCTTTTACTAATTTCAAGTCCCGTACCCGTATGCCGTCAATACCTGGAGACTTGTTGCAGTCCATGGATTCAATAACTTTACATACATCCTTCCCCTCGACTTTACTAAAAAAAAACTTACATTACAATCTTTAACATAACTAGTTCTATCAAAGAAATATTTATGACACGAATGGTTTAATTTTAAGTGTTCAATTTCTTGTGTAAAAGTTAAACAAAAGTTATTACAGATATGTTCCATCGTTACCTTATCTCTTAAAAAGTATTTTTCTATGACATGATCTGGAGTTGACATTGACCTACACAACCAATTATTTAGGCAGCTCCACACCTTACGCATGTCTCCATTACAATCCCTAATATTTTCCCGCTTTTGTTAATTTTTAGCAACATTAATCATCCGACAAACTTTATTCCGATACGTAGTGTATTCTAAGCGCAGAGTTAAAGATTTCGGGTTAGATTTCCATTTTTTAAATAATTTATCTTTATGTTCCATCATTAGAACTAGTTTACTACTCGCCCAGGTATGTGTTCCACGGGACGTATTACATATTACTTTTCTAGAGGTTGCGTAAATGTTGCTAAAAATTTCACAGAGTTTATAATATTGCTCAGTAGGATTAATGATTTTAGCCAGATCACTCCAGTCCACAGTACGTAGTTTGCATTTTATAGCATTATTGTCTAATACTTCACGGGGGAATGAGACTTTGTCTCGTCTCCCTCCCGCCATCGTTAGTCCCGTTAGATAGTGATCGGACACACTGCACAATAATACATACGCAAACAGCCTGTTCGGGCTAGCACTTCGCACAAAGACATGGTCGATGCAAGACGTTACTCGCCGCTCCGCAACCACCACCTCACGTGTTACATCACGGATTCCACACTGTAGGCCTAATTCACTAAGGGTATTTAAGTAAAAACTTGACGTGTTATCTATTGCATCCTCCAAAATATTGATGTTACCGTCTCCCATGAAGACAATCTCATTACGAGATGATATCGCGCGTATTATGGATTCTATTTCATTGATAAAATAGTTTTTATTAGAACTTGGCGGTCTATATGTAACTAATACGTATATTTCGCGGTCTTCAATTTTCAACTGTCCTTTTATAATTTCACTATAAAATGTTTGGGTATTGTTTTGTAGGATCTCAAAGTGCATGCTACTTTTCACATATATAATAATTCCACCTCCTCGTTTTTCTTCTCTAGTGTAAGAGTAACAGTTATAACCTTTCATCTCAAATTGATATACCTCATCCTTTTTGATATTTATCTCCGTGAGACAAATTACATCTAGGTTTGTCAAGCAATTACTTATAAGAAAAGTAAGTTCGTTGAAGTTTTTTCTTAACGAGCGAATATTTATATGTATGAAATTAATTGAATTATGGTTATTTATTAAGTAGCTTTGCCATAGTTGTAAGTTTTCAAATTTTTCATATTCAATATCTTGAAAGTCCATTAATCTAGTATAAACGTGTAATAATTAATAGACTTACTCAGTATTTTTACTTTCTAGGTTCTTAGTAATTGTATTTATGTCACTCTCACATCCCACACTTTCAACTTTTTTCTCATGCTCATTTTTTCGCAATAATATTTTACCATTCTGTATCCATATATACTTAAAATTATCCTTAAGCTGCACTTTAGTAGACCAAAATAGTTGTCGCGTTTGGCGGGTTAATCGTTCATTAAAGTATATAAGTAGATTACTATTATTATTATATATCGTATGATTAGTCATCGCCGCCGCCTTCCCGTTTTTAATCCACATAAAACGTGCTTCCCTTGATGGTAATGATACAATTATAGGTTTTGGTTTATTGTCTATGTATTGTCCCTTTATTCTCCAAGTTTTAGAAATATCCTCATTTCTTAATTTCAGTTTCTTCGCAACATCCTTCACCAGTTCTGCAACGTTTTCTCCGTCTTTCATTTCCACATTAATCAGTTCAATGTCTAAATCAAACTCTTTTTGTTCCAATAACCTTAAACGTTCATCCAGAGACTTACTATATTTATCCAGGTATGCACTTTTTTGTTTTAAGTCCCTTAACAGATTTTCTTGTTTTTTTGAACAATCCATATATTCTTGTTGATTTTGACCTATTTTCGTGTACTTATTTTCTATATCTTCCATAGCTTTTTCAGTCTCTAGATTTTTTATTTTTATTTCCACTATTTCACTTTTGATTTCACTAACGTGAAATCAATGCTTTCTCAAGAAAATTGGTGACAAAAAAAAATGCTTTCTCAAGATCCACAAAAGCACAGAAAATCTTCTGGTTAGCAGCCAGAAGCTTCTCCGTGATCATGCGTAGAGAAAACATTTGATCCGTGCATCCTCTTCCAGGTCTAAATCCGCATTGTGCCTCCCATAGAAATCTTTCCGATTTCTCTTGCATCCTACGTGTCAAAACCTTCGAGTAAACTTTACTTGCTAAACTGGTCAAGCTGATCGCCCGATAGCACCCGCAGTCAAAATGTGAACCTTTACCTTTATATAAAGGCACAATGACTGCGGATCGCCAATCATCCGGGACATCCCCCGTCGGCCAGCACAAATTGCACAGCAGATAAAAGCTGTCCCAGACGCGAGGCCCACCATACTTGACCATTTCAGCAGTAACTCTGTCTAGTCCCGCAGCCTTACCACATTTCAAACTTCGAATCGCACGTTCAATCTCATTCATACTGATGACCTCAGTGTCATCGAGGTCCGGGTCTGGCGTACCAGTCACGGCGTCATCCCCGGATCCCCCACTAAGATCATCACACGCATACATTTCTCTATAAAATTCGCTCCATCACTGCATGACGTCCGATTTTTCTGTGAGGACGTCATTAGTTCCCGAAAGCACTTTGTTCATTCTTAAGGCCGTCGCACCACTTCGGGTCCTTCCAACCTCTTTCCAGAAGAGTTTGGAGTTCTCCTTAAAGTTGTGCGACAACCTTTCGTCCACTTCCATTCTACACCTTTCACGCATTTCCTCAATCAATGCTTTCGTGTGAACTTTCTGCAGCTTATATCTTTCTTTCATCTTCTCTCTCATATCTTTATCATTACTAGAGGCCAAGTAGTCTAACCATGCTTTCTTCTTCTTCTCTACAGCTTCTTTCACTTCATCATTCCACCATGCATCTCTTCTTTTACTACTGCCTCTTTTTATTGTTCCACACACTTCTTTCGCTGCACTTACCATTCCATCCCTAAGGTTCTGTCCACACATTCATTTCTGCCATCGATGGTGTCAAGCTTTTCGGCTACCCTCGCATGATATTTGTCCCTAGTATCCGCTTCCTGAAGCTTCCAGCTTCGGATGCGACAGACCGACTGTGGTTCTGTTACTGCTGTCCGGTAGCGCCAACCCGCGAACAGACCTCTAAATCTAGTAATCACTAGATAGTGATCCGTTCCCAGGTCAGCACCCCTGAACACTCGCGTATCCATCACCTGTTTTCGCAGTCGGTCATCCACCAGAAACAAATCGATCATACTTCTCTCATTCTTTCTTTCTCTAGTATACATATGGATTTTCTTGTCATTAAACATAGTGTTTGTCACAAAAAGACCCTTTTCCTTGCATACCGCCAGTATAAGCTTGCCAGCATCATTAACCCTTTTATCGCCAAACTTTCCAAGCACCGACTCGTAACCTGGTCGAGCGGTACCAACCCATCCATTCAAATCACTACACACAACAATTCTTTCGTTTCCCCTAGCCAAATCTAGAACTTCTCTAGTCGAATGGTATATTTAACTCATTTATTCAAAAATTGTTAGATGCGCCCTTTTTTCTTATGACGGCAGCATTGTTTCGTACCGAGCTAGATACAGGTCGACAGCGGAGGGAGTGTGGGTACAGTCGCGTTCTAAAGTACTACATGGTATTGGGCTATTGTTTTATAATATTACAGTAATTAACTGTTTTATTGTAGAATCATAATAGGCGTTTTACTAGCTACTTAGAACTTTGGAAGAGGTGGGAATTAAAAATGGATAATGCTTACTTGAGCATTATTTGTTATTTCTATCGTAAAATACGAGTATAAAGTAGTTTGTAACAAGAAAACTTAGCTAAGGGTGACACGCCGTCCATTATGACGTCTTGGGTTACATGGAAGCCAGATGTTGATGGTGTGTTACCCTTTATATATATATATAGACAGGGTATTTTTGGAACGCTCCCGAAAACTAAGACAGGCGACAGCACCAAGTATACCTTTGATCATGGGTCACAAATAAATTCGATCCTGATGAAAAAAAAATCATCTTATTACAACGTTTTGTTAGCTTTATTCACGCGCCATCATGTTAGTACAGCTAAATGAAACGATAATTTCATAAAAAAATCATGAAAATACTGAAACATAAAACCAGCAGTGGAATGACTGAATTGATATCACCTGACTAAAGGTCAATGTACGTACGTGCGAACGCAAATTCGCGCGGCCCGCAACTAGCGGGCCATACCACAATATCTAATAATTTACAACACTTGTCTAAATACCTAACTTATCTACTTAACCTACTATTTTGCCACTGTGCTTGTCTCCACGTAGCTTTTTTTTTCGTGGGGAAATCCTCATGGATACCTTCTGCTGCGGGGGCAACAAAAGGTTATGCCGGACTCCTACCGTCTAAAACCCCACGGTGGTCACCATCAGCGTATAAGAGGGGTCCCGGGATCTCCGTTCGGAACGCAACCGGGCCCCTCCATCGCTTTGCTACACTAATAGCACGTCCCAGGGGCAGCACTTTCTGCCCCCAGCACCCTCCCAGTGCTTCCACGATGTCACGTGACCACTTCCGAGCCATCGTCCTCCTCGGGGGTTACATAACTAGGCGCTCGAGGCCCCCGCCCCGAGCGTCTGCAACCCCGGAGGCCCCGTTTCTGGTAAGGGAATACCGTTTTCAAGAGGAGGGCCGTGACGAACGCCTTGGTTACATCGTCTCCGCGCGGGATCCGCCCTCTCCCGATCCCGCTCAGAAGCCTCCTTCAGAATCATAACAGATTCACAGAAGGTGGCTACGGCCCTCCACGCCGAATCCCCGCTCAGCATCGCCGACACAACTGCTGGCAGGGAGAGGTCCCGTCCGATGCGATTTACCAGGATTGTCCGTTCCCGTTCCCACGCTGGGCATACTGCGAGTGTGTGGGTAGCGGAGTCCTGGTCCCGTCCACCACAGTGAAAGCAGTTCGCCGTTGCCTCACGTCCAATCCTACACAGATAATCACCGAAGCACCCGTGCCCGGTAATCATCTGAGGAAGTCTGTAGGTGAGTCTTCCTGCTCGTCGCTGCATCCAGGCTTCGAAAACCGGCAGGATCGCTTCAATGACGCGTCTGCGTTCATAGCGCTCCTCGAGTCGAGAGCGCCATGACTCTAGAGAGTATTGTCGCTCCTGCCGTTTAATTGACTATTATTTAACCAGTTGCTACGTCATCTTTAACAATATTTGCATCGATTACTTAAATTTCGATTCTTCTTGTCTTATTATTCTATATTTTATTATTAAGAGCTGGTGTTTCACATGTGGTCCTATATAAATTTGATCGAGGTCAGACCAATAGTTTTTTAGTTATCCTTAATTATTTATATTAAAGTCGGTTGTACAAAATTTTTAATTTTTAATTATTATCGTAGTAAGTCTTGTATGATATCCCCTTTAAAATCATTACTCAAGAGTTGCGGGTTGTTATTTTTTGTGTCTCACTACCAATGCTTTTCTAATATTTACTAAAAAAAGTAGTAAATTACTATTAGCGTCCTTTCAACTTCAAATGACCTTTCCAAAATATGTAAAAATGTTAAATGAATGGCAGTTTTTTTTTATTTATTAGGTTGGAAAGACGCAAATAGTTATATGCGGCTTTCCTTCGATGTTTTTGTGTTGCCAGGTGTATTTTTTAAGCTAAGATGAAAAGGAAAATTCGTTTTATTTAAATAAATAAAATATTATCAAAAAAATAAGTACGTCCTTAAAATCTTCATGTCTCTAAGTATACACTTCAATTTTCATATAGATACCTTTTAATATGTTTTAGATACAGGGTCTGAAAGAAAAATTCATTTATTTATTTTTTATTTCCATTTTACGTTTTTGTTAGTTGCGTCCTTCTTTATTAGGACGGCAGAATTAAACCCGGCCGGCTCGTGTCGCCTCACGCTGTGACGCAATAGGTTTCAATTTTGTCGGGGTTCGTTATTAATCGTAGTTTTTGAAACAGTTTCGTGTTGATTTTGTACACGCGTGCGCGAGCAACAGCTCAATCGTTTTATTTATTAAATTGTTATTACTTGTGATTACGTGTTGGTATTATTCTTGTTATTACGTTTTTGTTTTAATAATGCTTAACGCGTACGTTTATAGTGATTGTAAGTACGACAACATGTTACGTATCCGAACCTAGGTACACGAAGTATCGCTAAATAAATTGTTAAGACGTCGGGATGGAACAAGTGTGTCATACTGTGCAGTGCACAAAGTGTTGAAGCGTAATCGAATGCGCCCATACAAATTGCACAAAGTGTAAGCTTTAGTTCCGGCAATCACGACCACCGACGAGTTTTCTGCCGTTGGTTATTATACCAGCAAAAACGTGTACCTGGTTCCATTGAGCGCATTATCTGGACGGATGAGTCGACATTTACCAGAAACGGCCTGTGGAACCGAAGAAATACACACGTGTATTCAGAGGCTAACCCGCACGTTGTTCGACAAACCGGGCACCAAACCCGATGGTCGGTTAACGTAGGGCAAGTATAAATGAACAGTTGGTTGACATTTTAGACGACCTATCGTTGGCTGAATATCGCCGCACATGGTTCCAGCATTATGGTGCCCCTCCACATGTCGTGAGGTTCGTCCGTGAGCGCCTCAATGAGATATTTGATGATCGCTGGATCGGCAGACTAGGACCACACGCTTGGCCACCTCGCTCACCAGATCTGACCCCGTTAGACTTCTTTCTGTGGGGTATGTGAAAGAAAGGGTTTTTAATCGTGAGTGTGATAGTGCTGATGAAACTACAAAAGGATCGTGGATGTTTTCGACAAACTACGTACGGACTGTGTCGAAGACCACACGATAATGCCCCGCCTGCACCCAAATCTACCTTGAAATGAATGGAGCACAATTTGAGCCGCATCTCATAAGACCACGGAGGATTTAGGGCGGTAATCTGTTTCATAACTATTTTTTTTAAATAACTTAGTCCTGGATTAATCTGAATAGGTACATAACTAAATACATGAGAATAATAAACATACCTACACGATGAATAAAAACGCATGACTCCAACCTTGGTTACATTTCAATTAAGTATTTTTTCATTAGCAGGGAATCGAACCAGTTATTTGGGTTATTTAACCTGTAAATTCGGATTAAAGTGGCTACGTGGAGACAAGCACAGTGGCAAAATAGTAGGTTAAGTAGATAAGTTAGGTATTTAGACAAGTGTTGTAAATTATTAGGTATTGTGGTATGGCCCGCTAGTTGCGGGCCGCGTGAATTTGCGTTCGCACGTACGTACATTGACCTTTAGTCAGGTGATATCAATTCAGTCATTCCACTGCTGGTTTTATGTTTCAGTATTTTCATGATTTTTTTATGAAATTATCGTTTCATTTAGCTGTACTAACATGATGGCGCGTGAATAAAGCTAATAAAACGTTGTAAAAATATGATTTTTTTCATCAGGATCGATTTTATTTGTGACCCATGATCAAAGGTATACTTGGTGCTGTCGCCTGTCTTAGTTTTCGGGAGCGTTCCAAAAAGACCCTGTATATATATATACTTACTTACTTACTTATCGTCACGCACAATCCCTGACGGGGTAGCCAGAGAGAACAGATCGCCAAGTGTCACGATCCTTACATACCTCTTTCGCTTCTTTCAGATTCATCATCTTCTTCATACATGCACGTCTAGGTATCCGAGTACTCTTGACCCTCCCCTCTTCGAGCAATTTGCTCACATGGTCTTCGAAAGTTAGTCTCGGTCTACCTCGACACCTTTTAATATTAACTTTCGCGCTATATATTTTCTTCACAATTCGGTCTTCACTCATTCGCTCAACGTGCCCAAACCATCGAAGCACGCCCTTATCAATTTTTGTGATAAGGTCATCTTTCAAACCTGCCATTTTGCGAATCTCTTCGTTTCGCTTTCGGTCAGCCATGGTGACGCCGCACATTTTACGAAGAGATCGCATCTCCACTGCATTCAACTTGCTTTTATGCTTCTTCTGGCATACCCAGGTTTCGCTGCCATATAACAAAGTCGGTACCAACACTGCGTTATGTATTGCAAGGCGTGCACTCTTCACTACGCCTTGCCTTTTGACTAACGCAGTCAGGGCACCATTGACTTTGTTCCCGGCAGCGACACGCCTGTCCACATCTAAATCACATCTTCCATCCCGGCTAAAAGCACTCCCCAAGTATACAATTTCATTTACCTGTTCTAGACATTCCTGATTTACCCATATTTCACACTTCGTTCTCTCTTCGTCCCTTTCAAATACCAGAACCTTAGTTTTATTAGCATTCAAGCGGAGACCTTTAATTTCACATTCCTCTTTCATACACGTGACTAATGCCTGCAGTTCTGCCTCTAATGGTGCAATAAGCACTGCATCATCAGCATACAGGAGACAATTTACTTTAATGTCACCCAATTTCACACCCAAACAGCTATCTTTCAGTTTCTGTAAACAGCTGTCGAGATACAGTATGAACAGCCAGGAAGACATGACACAACCCTGTTTTACGCCCGTTTGGACGCTAAACATGGGTGACAGGTCATGCCCTACCCGCACACAGGCTTTACAGTCACAGTAAAGTGACTGCACAGCCCTTAGCAATCGACCATCCACACCATACCCCGGCAACAGTTCCCACATTTTCTTCCTTACAACCTTATCAAATGCTTTCTCAAGATCCACAAAAGCACAGAAAATCCTCTGGTTAGCAGCCAGAAGCTTTTCCGTGATCATGCGGAGAGAAAACATTTGATCCGTGCATCCTCTTCCAGATCTAAATCCGCATTGTGCCTCCCATAGAAATCTTTCCGATTTCTCTTGCATCCTACGTGTCAAAACCTTCGAATAAACTTTACTTGCTAAACTGGTCAAGCTGATCGCCCGATAGCACCCGCAGTCAAAATGTGAACCTTTACCTTTATATAAAGGCACAATGACTGCGGATCGCCAATCATCCGGGACATCCCCCGTCCGCCAGCACAAATTGCACAGCAGATGAAAGCTGTCCCAGACGCGAGGCCCACCATACTTGACCATTTCAGCAGTAACTCTGTCTAGTCCCGCAGCCTTACCACATTTCAAACTTCGAATCGCATGTTCAATCTCTTTCATACTGATGACCTCAGTGTCATCGAGGTCCGGGTCTGGCGTACCAGTCTCGACGTCATCCCCGGATCCCTCACTAAGATCATCACACGCATACATTTCTCTATAAAATTCGCTCCATCGCTGCATGACGTCCGATTTTTCTGAGAGGACGTCATTAGTTCTCGAAAGCACTTTGTTCATTCTTAAGGCCGTCGCACCACTTCGGGTCCTTCCAACCTCTTTCCAGAAGAGTTTGGAGTTCTCCTTAAAGTTGTGCGACAACCTTTCGTCCGCTTCCATTCTACACCTTTCACGCACTTCCTCAATCAATGCTTTCGTGTGAACTTTCTGCAGCTTATATCTTTCTTTCATCTTCTCTCTCATATCCTTATCATTACTAGAGGCCAAGTAGTCTAACCATGCTTTCTTCTTCTTCTTTACAGCTTCTTTCACTTCATCATTCCACCATGCATCTCTTCTTTTACTACTGCCTCTTTTAATCGTTCCACACACTTCTTCCGCTGCACTTACCATTCCATCCCTAAGGTTCTGCCATGTTCTTTCAACACATTCTCTTCTGCCATCGATGTTGTCAAGCTTTTCGGCTACCCTCGCATGATATTTGTCCCTAGTATCCGCTTCCTGAAGCTTCCAGCTTCGGATGCGACAGACCGACTGTGGTTCTGTTACTGCCGTCCGGTAGCGCCAACCCGCGAACAGACCCCTAAATCTAGTAATCACTAGATAGTGATCTGTTCCCAGGTCAGCACCCCTGAACACTCGCGTATCCATCACCTGTTTTCGCAGTCGGTCATCCACCAGGAACAAATCGATCATACTTCTCTCATTCTTACTTTCTCTAGTATACATATGGATCTTCTTGTGATTAAACATAGTGTTTGTCACAAGAAGACCCTTTTCCTTGCATACCGCCAGTATAAGCTTGCCAGCATCATTAACCCTTTTATCGCCAAACTTTCCAAGCACCGACTCGTACCCTGGTCGAGCGGTACCAACCCATCCATTCAAATCACCACATACAACAATTCTTTCGTTTCCCCTAGCCAAATCTAGAACTTCTCTTACATTTTCCCAAAACTCCTCCAGCTCAGCCCTGGACGACGAAGCTACCGGCGCATAAACAGCCAAAGGGAATAACTTCGTCAGTCCCAATTTAAAGCGAACCCAGAGAAGTCTTGAGTTCACAACCTTATATTCAGTCATAACATCGACCAACCGAGACGACAGCAGCACCCCCACTCCCTGGCGGGCGCTCTCGCTCTCCGGGACTCCGGACCATAGAGCTAACGCCCCGCCAGGGAGCTCTTCAGTACCACTGCCCTTCCGTTTGGTCTCCGACATACACACGACATCTAATTCTCTTTCTTTCATTATTTCGATCAACTCATTCGTCTTATCTCTCATGCCTCCTCTAACATTCCACGTGCCAACTCTGCACTCTGTCCTCCACCTTCCGCCGTGTCGGGCTGTGCGTGACGGGTGGCGGTCCCCATCGCCGCTTTGCGCACTGCATTCCACACCAACGGGGACGAGCTGGTGTGCGTCGCCTTGGGGGGACGCCCTAACCCTCGTTGACATGGGTGCGCAGCTAAGTAGTATTGCAGCCCTGAAAAGGGCTGGCAGGGGTCGCGACGAGCACGCTTCTACAGTGACCAGTGAGGGATATATATATATATATATATATATATATATATATATATATATATATATATCCTTAAATTATTCTAGAAAAAAATCTGAAAAAATTAACCTATAGATTAGCCGCCTTTACACATACGCTCTTTAACGCATGAATCCCCTTTCGCGCGGTGTTCATTAGTCAAACTGAAAATAATGGTAAAGGCATAAATGTCTAATATTCCTAAAATTATATTTTAAATTTTGTTTCTGTAGGTCCTAAAATAGTGACAAGTTGCCTAACAGCCTAAACGGTATTTCGAGGATCTTTAGCCTTAGTAGCTGTACTATGAACATTATGGACTCTATCATGTAGCCATTGGTTTTTAATGAGTTATATAATAGAATATTTTTATTATTTACGATGTAAAGCAGTTTTTTCAACATAACATATAATTACCTTCAGAGATACGCATAAAAGATGTAAAACCCTGTCTTGGGAACAGTGTCAGATAACTTTTATTAACATTTAACATGATCTTCTAACTGCACGAAATTTTTTTCTTTTGCATGCCTTACGCGCGAAGCGCGCAGGTATGTTCTGCTAAGGCCTAAAAATTTTATCGCATGGAATCGCATCTAGCAATTATATTATACATATAAATGATATAAAAAGCACATTGTCAGAAAGATAAATGTTTGTTGATATTATTAATATTTTTTTAAATCGATTAATTGATATTTTTACATAAAAAGGGGTTAAAGTGGCTTATGGTGTGAATTTATAATGTCCGCATGGCGGCATAAACACGATAACTTTTGATAATATCAATTGTTCAACTCAATCTATTTTTAAAGCTCTTCATCTATCATGTGGGAAGCCATTGGATGTAAATGGCAGTTTAATTTTGTTTTGTTTAGTTATAATTAATATTTTTCGGCTCTAAAATTACGAAATTTTTGTTGGTTTTAGTAGTCTTGTATTAATTTATTTTACTAAATAGGCTGAGCCAAAGCCACAGAATACTTTATGTACTCCGGCCTCAAATGTCGTCGCGAGTGGTTGTTTGTTACAGCAGCTCGTGCTGAAAAATATCGATCGCCGTAGAAATACAAAATATTCCAAAAACCTATACATACTTGACCAAGGTAAGATTTTTATTACAATATTTTGTTTCGCTAAAAGCACGCAGGATTTATATATAAATAAATATACTTATACGTCTTGGATTTTATTGACCTTTAGTTGTGTCGATATCTCCTACTGGAACTCATCGACGAGGAAAAGTAGATATGCCGAGTTTGGCCTCGTTTTGTTAGTTATGATAAGACCTTACCTGCTTACCTCCAAGCTTGATAGCGTGAATTGAAAGTGTACTTTGATGACTGCTACTGGAACTTCTTGACGAGGAGAACTAGATGTACCGAGTTTGTTATTTATTGCGTTATTTTACTAAATACACTTTGTCTTCCTCACTTTGGGCTATAGATAAAGTATAGTAAAAATGGTTAATATATATTTTAACTGTTGAAATAGACCATTACAAAAATTAACAAATTTGTTAAATAAATAAAATTAACCAAATTGAATAAAATTATCATATTCCATTCAATTCAAAACAATCCACGACGTTACTGATTTATATTAGCCGTAATGCCATCTAGCATCTTCCTTACGTACCACCGTGAGAGTCGATCAATTTTCGTTCGATAAAATGACTTTATCAATTGAATGGAGTAGATGGCGGTTTAGAAAGCTATTTTATTCGAAAGATAACATACGTCAATACATGTATTCTTTTAATTTATTACATTAAAATTTAGGCGTGTCACGTGTCTAAAACATGAGGATTATAACAAATATTTGCTATAAAATCAAACTTATATCCAATATTTTATGCTCAAATTGTGGTTAAAAATTATCATATTAAATAAATTGTTTGCCGTTAAATCTTTTGAAGTGTTATTTTTATTAAACTGTACGAAATGATATTTTAACACATAGATGTAATAATTGTCTGAATTCATTAGTGGCTGATGTTAATTTTATGTACTTTGTTGTTAAATTATAATAATTATCATCATTAATAATAAGGTTATAAGTGAAAATTCGTGTGCGCTTAGGGCATGCACAATTGGATTTACCAATAGTTTTTTTCACATATTGATAACAAATTAATTATGTACAATGCACAATATAAACACACATGTCACGCAACGCATGCAAAATGGCGATATTCTATCATCTATACAAGAATTAAATTTTATTATTTTTTATTATATATATTTATTTTTTTGGTTTTATATCATCTTCATAGACAATATTCATAAAACTATGTTTTATGAATTTAGAACTGAGTACAATTACGCTATAAAAATACGATATATACGATAATAAGATTTGAGTGATACTATAATAACATTTAGGCACGTATTAATAAACGTTACTCAACGATGAACTCAAGTGCGTAATCATTTGATACATATATCATTACGATATCAGCATCTCAAGATCGTTGCTAATTAATAAACACATAAAAACAGTATCTCAAGACGGTGTACTAAGGAATACTGTTCTGTGACTTGAGGGCTTGATCTCGTGAACGATTACGTCAAATAGACCAAAGTTTAAAATATCATTCATCACGTTTCGTGTTTCCTATATGATGAGATTTATTGAATATTTTTATTTTGATAAAACCTAAATAAATATATCTGTATCGCGTTATTATGTTGTTTTCTACTTTCGAAAACCTGAAATAATTAAAACTATTACGAATTTCTAAATACTAACTAAATGTTTACTACTTAATTCAATTTGTACAAATAACGTAACGCATTAAAGCGACGACAGCGCCAGTGTAAAATATTAAACTAACTGATATATGTTACACAATTAACAACACAAAACAAATTAGAAATAGCTTAGTAGCTCATTCCAAGGGGTTATAAATTTCTTAATACTATAATAAACCTATTTATACAATCTTTGTTTAATAAAGTTTTTGAGCTTTAAGAAGGTCAAATTTTGTAAGTATATTTTCGGTGATTTTGTTATAAAAGCGTATACGAAGTGTCATCAAAAAGTAAGGTGACTTTTTATTTTTATAAAAAATATTTATTTATTCATCAATATTTATTTTGTCCCCTTCAAAGTAACCCCCCCTCAGATACAATATACTGGTGCCAACGCTTTTTCTAATCCTCAAAGCTCTTTTGATAAGCACTTTTTGGTATAGCCTTCAGCTCATCCAGCGATGCGGTTTTTATGTCCTCAATGGTTGCAAATGCCGTCCTTTCATGGATTTCTTGAGTTTCGGGAACAGAAAAAATTTACAGGGGGCTAAATCCGGTAAATACGGTGGCTGTGGCATGATTATGGTATTGTTCTTGGCCAAAAAACAGCTCTTCAGCGATGCTCATGCGACGTTTCTTTTGGTCAAATTTTAGCAATTTGGGAACAAACTTCGCTGACACACGTCTCATGAACAAAACGTCCGTTAAAATTGTTTGGCACGAACCAAATGAAATGCCGATATCATCAGCGACTTCTCTTATGATAATTCAACGATTCCTCGACACTGTTTTCTTCACTTCTTCAACGTTCTCATCAGTTGATGACGTACTGGGGCGTCCAGAGCGAGGTTAGTCATTGAAGTCTTCTCGGCCTTCTTGGAATAGTTTATACCACTTGTAAACATTTTTTTTTACTTAAAGTAGACTCACTGTATGCCACTGTCAATTTTTCAAGAATTGTCAAGTTTTTGAACTCTTGATTCCATTTTATACACAAAATTTAATGCAAACTCTTTGATCCATGTTTTTCGACAGTAGAAAATCGCCGAGCACGCAAAACAGTAATTCTAACCTTAATGCCTCTCACAAACAAACAAAAAATGCTATACACTTGAAACTTTTCACAGATAATCAATATAAGTGTACCAACATAAAAAAAAAACGGCCAAGTGCTAGTCGGACTCGAGCACCGAGGGTTCCGAACAAATCTGTAGGTATATAAGTTTAAAATTATTAAAAATATTTTTATTGTATGATGTAACTAAAAATTTAAGCTTTTCGTAATGTTTCCTTTATCTGTACTATAAAACGTTGCTTCGTACCAAATTTCAAGATTCTGAGTTCACGGGTAGTACCCTGTACCCGGCTTTGATTCCCTTGCGAATATCCAAAATTTGCGCCATAAACGGCTGTATCTTTTGATTGCGTTGGCTTAAAAGTTTGATTTATTCATAGCTCCAAGGGACAGTAGACTTGAGTATTTTATATGAATTTCAGGTTGATACTTTAACGCGTTCCTGAGAAAAATGGTCTTGGCAAACAGACGGACAGACGGACAACAAAGTGATCTTATAAGGTTTCCGTTTTTTCCCTTTGAGGTACGGAACCCTAAAAAGAAATCGAAAATCAAACGGACGAAGGCTCCGAAATTTGAAAAGTCGCCTTACTTTTTGATCACATCTCGTACATTGCCCCAAGAATGAGTTCCTGACTCGATGGAGTCAATTAACTGCCACTAATTTGTACCTAGTACATTATATTTTGAAATCTATTTATATAAAGAGTAACGTACATAATTAAGTCTGCTCCGGCAGCTTTAGTTCCTAATTAATAGAATCAGGCGTTACTTTGCAGAAATCCATTATATTAAAGTTTTTAAAAAGTTGCAGCATGACAAAAAACATAAACTTATACGTGGTAGAGCCATGCTGCAGCTATATTAGTAGTAAGTAGTAACACAAATCGGTCGGCTCGACCGGGGAAGGACCGCACTCTCACAGAATACCAGCGTCAAATAGCAGCTTAACTTTGCAGTGTTTCGTATAGTGAATTTACAGAACCAGAGACTCTTTTTACTGGAAACGAGGCATTCCATATTAGTTCTCACGGGTGGCAACGCATCTGCATTTTGATTCTCAAACGAGGATAAATGTAGATGTCTATGGGCCACAGTAACCACTTACCATCAGGTGGACTGTGTGCTCGTTTGTCACCCTATACTATAAAAAAGGTTACCTCGCGTACATCCGCTCGATAAAATAAAATGCTGTGTCTTACCTAGTTTGAAGAGCACCTCCCGGCCTCCCTCAATTGCGTGCTTTTGGAAATTGCTTTTTTTCTTACGGGGACTATCCCCGAGACGGCATAAACACAAAAATGTTATTAACATGGTCGTCTAATCCATTCATAAGAATCCATAATTTCAAAACTCACCCATCAATATTTTTTTTTGTTTTATGCCATTAGGCATCTATTTTACGTACCACCTTGAGAGTCAATCAATTTTTGTTCGATAACATAACTTTAACTATAGAATGTTACTACATTCTATTGATGATGGCGCTATTACTCAAATAGGACTTAGGATAGGATTTTGAACAGTGGTAGAGCCACGCGGCAGCTTTTGCTGTCGCACGGATGGGCCGGCTCGAACCGGGGTGGTACCACGACCTCACAGAATACCAGCGTGAAGTAGAGGTTTACCTCTGCGTTTCGCTTGGTGAGTGCAGGTGGCCGGAGGCCCTTTTTACTGGAAATGAGGCATTCCATCTTAGTCCTCACGGGTGACAACGCATCTACATTTTGATTTATTTAGAGGATAGATGTAGATGTCTATGGGCCGCAGCAACCACTTACCATCAGGTGGACTGTGTGCTCGTTTGTCACCCTTATCCTATAAAAAAAAATAGGATCACTCTATCTCAAAATTAATTATAAATTAACTAATAGCAATAGACAGAACAATTACGGATTCTACTGGAGCATTTAAGGAGCAATTAATTGTCATACAGTTTAATTTTATAAAGTACATATTTTATGTCTTATAGCAAAATTAAATTTTCGATACCTAAATGATTTAAAAAATATTTATAAATTAATTAATAGCAATAGAGGTAAAGCAATTTCGGTTTCTGCTGGAGCATTTATGGAGCAATTAATTGACATACAGTTTAATTTTAAAAAGTAAATATTTCATATTTTATAGCAAAATTAAATTTTCGATACTTAAATTTTTTTAAATTAATTTTAAATTAACTAATAATAATAGAGGTGGAGCAATTTCGGATTCTGCTGGAGCATCTATGGAGCAATTAATTGACATACAGTTTAATTTTAAAAAGTAAATATTTCATATTTTATAGCAAAATTAAATTTTCGATGCTTAAATTTTTTTTAATTAATTTTAAATTAACTAATAATAATAGAGGTGGAGCAATTTCGGATTCTGCTGGAGCATTTATGGAGCAATTAATTGGTATACAGTTTAGTTAAAAAAAAATAATGTTCAACGCTAACTTCCATCTGGTATTAATAACTACATTTTACAACCGGTGTGACAACTATAAACGGACGCCTTAGATATGTCGCAAAACGCCCATAGAATAATTATTTGTTATATTTACACGTATACTACACATTGAATAAAACTATATTTACGGATTTCTTCTTTTGCAGTAATTTATTTTACTAGATGTAGGTTTTTAGTACAGAAATAGGCCTGAAGTTAGCGGGGTCTGATGTACTACCAGATTTAAATAAATGTATGACTATACTATGTCAAATCAGAAGACACACCAGATTTGATGCTTGTTATAAAAGCAATGGTTAGATATAGTGCAACTATATCTATTATGGACGCATCATTTTTAACTAATCCCCATAAATCTGTAGTTTCCAAAAGTATTAAAATATTTAATGATATCTTTGGCAATACTAGCAATTTAAAAGTTTTTGAACAAGCCTTTAAATATTCTTAAAAAAGGAATATCTGTGATATATTTGTCAAAGGCATTGAAATGGCAAAGAATTTGGTGCAAAATTCTTGATCAGATTTAGATAAATTATTCTTATGATTCAGTGGAACAATCGAGTTGCGTAATTTATCTTGGCCTTGACCTTTGAACATAATTTTACTCAAGAAGTCGTTTTAATTATATTATAGGCAGTTTTAATTTTATTGATTAAATGTAAAGCCATATATTTTTTACATTTTCTCTAAATGTATAACTATGATTATATGTGTTGTTTTACTAGGAAGAGTCACGGTGCAGCTATATTATTATTATAGCACATATCGGTCGACCCGACCGGAACACGCTCACACAGAATACCAGCGTGAAATAGCAGATTAATGCTGCTGTGTTTCATATGGTGAGTATAGAGAAACAAGGCATTCCATCTATGTCCTTAGACGTGACAACGTATCTACTTGATTCTGAAACGAGCATAGATGTAGATGTCTTTGGGCCACAGTATTCACTTACAGGTGGCTCGGGACCGTGCTTTGTGGCATTCCTTGGAAGAGGCCTATGTTCAGCTTCAGACTTGTGAAGGGCTGTAATGATGATGATGATTCACTTACCATCAGGTTGACTGTATACTGTGTAACCCTTATTTTACAAAAAAAAATCTTTCATTATAAAGCTCATATTTTTTAACTTTATGGATGCCTACTGTCGCCTATTCATTAAATGATTTGAGACTGTTTAATGAGAACGTTTTAGAAGTAAGTGTTGTATTAAATTCACAACGTATGATTTTAAACAAAACTCTATATAAATAACCAGTATTATTTTATAAAGAAATAATAGAAAATCATTTTTCTATATTACTCATAAACCTCTTCAAACTATATTTATGTTTTGGAACGAACAAAATTTCTTGCTTACCAAAATGTCGGGAAATAAAAATAAGTGAAATGAAACGCGATCAGACGGATATATTATACATACATATATAACATAAACACTAACTTCTGTCATCCAGAGGGGTAAGCAGAGACTACGGACTTCCATTTGGCACGACCCTGGCACACCTTTCACGCTTCCTCCACACCCAAATACCTGCGCATACATGCTTGTCGGTTAAGCTCTGCTAAATACACATCCCAAATACATAAACCCATCTACTTGCTCGACCAACTCCCCTTCCATTCTTATTGTTTATACTGTTTTACTTTCATATTGTTTTACTTTCTTCTCTATCAAAAACCATAACTTTCGTCTTACTTGCGTTCACTTTCATTACCCTTTCTTTCAATGACCTGTTCATTAATGTAACTATCATTTACAACTCGGCCGCCCATGACGCCAATATGACTTGATCATACATACGAGGGTGGATTGAAAAGTACTCGGCCTAACACAGATCCATTCAATTCTAAAAATCAAATCTACCCACATTATTTAGTTCAGTTCAGACTAGTTCATTGTGTGAAGTTCGAAACGTGTGCGATAATTAGTTGTGATTTTATAAATTTATTAACAAAGTAATCGGACATAATTTCCGCGAATGGAGCAAATCGAGCAGCGTGCCGTCATTAAGTACCTACATAAGAAGGGGCTATCATCAAAAGCCATCCATGATGACATGGTCAGTACATTAGGCAATTGTGCTCTGTCATATTCATCCGTCAAAAAATGGATAGCAGAATTTAAGCGTGGTAGAGAGAGTGTGAAAGATGAACCCCGCTCTGGAAGGCCTTCGACGTCAACTACTGACGAAAATATTAAAAAAGTACTTGATTTAATAATGGGAGACCGCAGATTAAAAATTAGAGAGATAGCCGAGATTATAGGCATCTCTTATGAACGAACTCAAAACATCATTGTCAACGAGTTGGGTTTCCACAAGGTGTCTGCGAGGTGGGTTCCGCGACTGCTTTCAGTTGAACAAAAAAGGACGCGATTGACTATTTCACGCGACTGTTTGGAGTTATTTGAAGCCGATGCAGATGATTTTTTGAATCGTTTTGTTACTATAGACGAAACATGGGTTCATTACTGTACACCGGAAACAAAACAACAATCAAAACAGTGGAGAAGACCTGGTTCACCACCCCCTAAAAAGGCTAAGTCGATTTTGTCGGAAAATAAGGTGATGGCTTCAGTATTCTGGGACTCGAAAGGTGTGATTATGATTGATTATCTTGAAAGGGGTCAGACTATAAACTCTGATTACTACTGCATCTTACTACGTCGTTTACGAGAGGAAATAAAAGAAAAACGTCGAGGAATGCTCAGAAGAAAAGTCCTGTTTCATCAAGATAACGCCCGTGTTCACACGTCAGTACAGTCAATGACTGAAATTCACAACTGTGGCTTTGAACTGTGGCAAAAGTGTATTGAACTTGATGGTGATTATGTAGAAAAATAAAAATATAACTTATTTAGTATGTGTTTATTTTCTTCGTTAGGCCGAGTACTTTTCAATCCACCCTCGTACATACATAATGTATGTACATATAATCACGCCTCTTTCCCGTAGGGGTAGGCAGAGATCACTTCTTTCCACTTGCTACGATCCTTATATACTTGTTTCGCTTCGTCCACTTTCATTATTCCCTTCATACATGCTCTACGGTTTAGGGTACTATTGACCTGGCCTTTTTTCAAGACGTCCCTGATTTGGTCTAGAAATGTCCGCCTAGGTCTACCCCTTCCAACACTTTCATTCACACTCGCCTTATACCTTGATCATCGGCATACAAAAAGCATTTGACGGTTAACTAACCCATTCTTAACCCACATTCTTCAACTAAAATTTTCCAAACAACTGTCCAATAGGTTGAATAGCCACGGGGAAGCCACATAGCCCTGTCTGACACCTTTATGGATGTTAAACCAGTCCGAATAGGCCCCGTTGATCCCGACACAAGCACTAGATTTCCTATAAAGAGACTTTAATGCCTGTATATGAACCCAACGCTCAACCTAAATGAGCTCAGTGTTTGCCATAACACATTTCTGTTCACTCTGTCATAATCCTTTCCCAAGTCCACGAACGCACAAAAAACTTTTTGGTTTTTGGCTAAAAACTTCTCCGCGATCACGCGCATGGCAAATACTTTATCCATACACCCCATTCCCTTTTTAAATCCCGCTTGCACGTCCCAAATTTTATCATGTATAAAATTACGTAACAAATGTTGTAGTTTTTATTATATAAATATGTATAACGTAACTTATAATGTATATACGTAATTAATTAAAAACTTGCTTTTATTCATCGTGTGCCATAAATATTTATAAGCTACATTGAAATCAAGTTAAAAGAAATATCCCTATGTAACGTTAAAAACGTTAATTAGGTGAATAAATAAAAAGCGGCCAAGTGCGAGTCTGACTCGCCCATGAAGGGTTCCGTAGCAGCAAGTAACATAATTTACGATTTATGACGTATTAAAAAAAAAAACTGCTTACTAGATCTCGTTCAAACCAATTTTCGGTGGAAGTTTACATGGTAATGTACATTATATATTTTTTTTTACTTCATTCTCTTATTTTAGAAGTTATATGGGGGGGGGGGGGGGCGACACACATTTTAAAGAAAAAAATTATTAAATCAATATTATATGTATATATTCTATGATTGAAACGTGTACAGCTGTTTGTATAGAGTTCAGATTACCAAAATATACATTTACCACTTTGGAAGTGTATCTCGCGCAAACTATTCAGTTTAGAAAAAAATGATATAAGAAACCTCAATATCATTTTTGAAGACCTATCCATAGATGCCCAACACGTATGAGTTTGATGAAAAAATTTACTTGAGTTTTAGTTCTAAGTATGGGGAACCCTCAAAAATTTTTTTTTCTATTTTTGTGTGAAAACCTTAATGCGGTTCACAGAATACATCTAATTACCAAGTTTCAACAGCATAGTTTTTTTTTTATACTTATTATAAGCCAGTGCTTGACCACAATCCCACCTGGTGGTAAGTGGTGATGCTGCCTTAGATGGTAAATCGCACTGTCTTATCGTAACAAAAGCCTATTCACTCTTGCCTTGAAGACGCCTAGATTGTATTCGGACGGAAAGATAGACGCCGGCAAATTATTACACTCCTTTGCTGTACGCATTACAAAAGACGAAGCAAACCGTTTGGTTCTAATGCGTGGAATATCGACAACAAAGGGATGAAGACCCGCCGACCGTCTGGTTGTCCGATGGTGGAAAGGAGAAGGAGGAATTAAGGCGTGTAATTCCTGCGCACACTCACCGAAATGCATCCTATAGAATACCGAGAGACTGGCTACTCTGCGCCTGTGCTCAAGGCTGACAAGATTGGTTTCAACAAAATCAAGGTCACCAATGAGCCTCCTAGCACGTCTCTCCACTGAGTCCAATGCTGCCAGGTGGCATTTTGCAGCACCAGCCCATATGTGACAGCAGTACTCCATGCACGACCGGACTTGGGCTTTATATAAGGTAAGAAGCTGCCCCGGCGTGAAGTACCGCCGCACCCTTGCAAGGACACCAAGTTTCCTTGCGGCTGCTTTAGCTCTGGACTCAATGAACCGCCCAAAGTTTAGGTTCGGAGAAAATTCAATCCCTAACAACTGAAGGCAGTCAGTGTACTCCAAGGATACATTCCGGAAAGTAGGAGCCAAGGTGAGCGGGCTCCTTTTAGCGGTAAAAAGACACGCTTGTATTTTGGAGGCGTTAAATCTCACGAGATTGGCATCGCCCCATTCGGAGACTGCCTGTAGTGTGATACTCACACGCTCAACCATAGCCTCTCTTTCTGACTGGATTTGATCCCGGCTGGCCCGGGCGCTTGGTTGGTATCTCTCCACAACTGTGCTGTCGTCTCCATACCCATAGACACCGGGAATGAGCAGATCATTTATATGCAGCAGGAAGAGAGTTGCGGAGAGAACGGACCCCTGAGGAACACCGGCGATAGTCGCCACAGTATTGGATGAGCAGCCATCAACGACGACCCGGAGAGACCGTTCACTCAGAAAGTCCTTCACCCAGACAATTAGGCCAGGGGATAAGCCGTACCAAAGCGTAAGCGTTCCAAGCGTTTTAAGCGTGCCAAACCCTGTCAAAAGCCTTCGAAACATCGAGGGAAACAGCAAGTGCTTCACCACTGTTCTTGAGGGCTTCGCCCCATATGTGAGTGGCATACGCTAGAAGGTCCCCAGTTGATCGATTTCGGCGAAACCCGTACTGGCGATCACTGAGGAGATCATTTTGCTCTAGGTATGCCATAAGGTGGGCGTTCAATATACGCTCCATAATCTTGCAGAGTATGGAGGTAATTGAAATTGGCCGATAGTTGGCAGGGTCGGTACGGCTACCTTTTTTAGGCACAGGCTGCACATTGGCCAGCTTCCAAGATTTAGGCACTATTCCAGTCCTGAATGAGAGGCGGAACAAGCGTGTCAACACAGGAGACAACTCAGGTGCACAGACCTTTAGAACTATAGCTGGTATACCATCAGGTCCACTAGCTTTATTCACGTCTATACTTCGCAAGGTTTTAAAAACCTCCTTGTTGGTGATACGGACCTCAGTCATAGAGGTATCGCAGTGAGGTAATTGTGATGGTACGCTGTTGCTACTGTCCAGACGCGAATTGCAAGCAAAAAGAGAAGCAAATAAGTCCGCTTTCTCCTTAGGCGCCTGCGCTAGTGAGCCATCTGGTTTTACGAGCGGAGGCAGTGTAGACCGACAAAAGTTTGTCTCGACCGCTTTGGCGAGAGACCAAAAAGCTCTACTGCCAGATGGTTTGACAGAGAGCTTTGTGCCAATGCGTTTAATGCGGTCGAAACTGGCTTGGCGTAATGCCTTTTTGCACGACTTGGCGGCTTGGTTAAAGGCTCTCTTCTTAAGGCTAACATCCGGAGCTTTACGGTCTCGAGCATCGACCCAGGATAAGTACGCCATATGCTTGTGCTTTTCAGCACGAGCGCGCTCGGCGTTAAGCCAAGGGCGAGCTTTACCACCAATGGGCACGTCAGCAAAGGGGATGAAATACTCCATCGCTTGACGTATCACATTGGTTATGGCATCAGCGCAGCTCGATGGGTCTCTAGAGGAGAAGCAGACCTGCCGCCAAGGATAAGATGCAAAGAAATGCCGCATCTCATCCCAATCTGCTGACTTCTTTCGCCACATTCGTCGCATCCCGTGGAAATCGTAGTTAGGTGGGGAATATAACGATACAGATTTCACCAGACAGTGGTCCGAAGTTCCCAAGGGTGAGGTAACCTGAACATCGTACCTGTCTGGATCGGTCGTCAGCAGAAGGTCGAGGCAATTGGCTGTGTGCCCATCCACATCAGGTACCCTAGTCGCTTGTTGCACCAGCTGGGAGAGCCCCAGCGACAAGGCAAAATTCCACGCCTCTCTCCCAGCGTGGTCGGTCTTCTGGTATGGGAACAGCCAGTCCTGATGACAGGCATTAAAGTCCCCCAGAAAAACCAACTGTGCATTAGGGTACCGATTTAGAGCCACACCAGAGGCTTCACTGAGGTGTTCAAACAGCCTAGCTGTCTCCTGGTCGCCGCTGTGCGATCGATAGACACAAGAATAAATAATTTTATCCATTCCAGTGTCTATCAATACCCAGATCGTAGAGAAAGTGGGGTCTTCAAGGTGACGGAGACGCTTACAGCAGATGTCGTTGCGGACGTAAACACAGACTCCGGCGCGCTGATGGAAATTATGCTCCAATGTGTACCCAGGGTAGCCAAGGTACGCCGCATCTAGAGGACATCTGATCTGCGTCTCAGTCAAGAAGAGTAAGTGCGGCTTGTCAGTCTCAAGGTGGTAATGGACTGCATTGAGATTACAGTGCAGGCCTCGGATGTTTGTGAGGTGCACTTTAATGGAGAGGGAGTGCAACCGCTGTACAAACTTACTCTTCTTTTTCCTTTTTTTCATATATGGTGGGAGTGAATAGGTTGAGAGAATGGCAGTTGGACGAGGCGTCACACATATAACCTAGGGACGCAAACAGAGTCATAGCATCGATGGAACCTAGCATGGAGATCGCGGGGACGCCCGAAACCCCCTGTAAATCGCCACCAGGCCCTCTCCTCCGGTCGCCAACTGGCATGGTGGAGCCATCCCAGGATTTTTCGTAAGATGGCGGGGCAGCCTTTCATGAGTGGCTGGCTCATTAATTGGGCCCCCAACTATCTACGGTCGGCCAGTGGTGCAACCGTGCTTCGGATCCCGCTAACCTCCATAACCAGTCACCTGACACTAAGAACGGCCGCGTCGCAACCGGTCCGTATGCGTAACGCAACTGTCCAGACCCATTCTCCCTAAGATATGGGTTTCACCTAACATCATACCGGAACACGATTTGCATCATTTGGCGGTATGTCTTTGCCAGGTGGGTGGTAACTAACCCTCGGCCGGGCCTCTCCCTAGTAGAGGACCAACCTACCACCAGTATGTAGTACTGCTCGTTTGGCACTACCCAGGGGATACGTGTAGGGAATCAGGGTTCAAGTAATTCCTACGGACGCGAGCAGCTTCATCCCCCAATAGTTCTTATAGTTTCGGAGAAAAGTGGCTGTGACATACGGACGGACGAACAGACAGACAGACATGACGAATCTATAAGGGTTCCGTTTTTTGCCATTTGGCTACGAAACTCTAAAAAAGAATAGTATTTTTTATTTATATATTACTTCTTCATTAGTACGAAAAGGCAACTTCTGTATATGATATTTTATTTTGTTTATTCCTTTTAAATAAAATGCCAACATGATAATGTACACATATTTTTGATACGCTTTTCAAAGGTTATGTGTAGTACATACTAAATTATCATGTTAAAGTATAATGAAAACTAGCGCAAATAAAAGTGAACAACAAAAGTAGAAAACAAAAGTACATATTATATTGGACATCTGTATCTATATGGAGGTTTTGCTATAGTCGCCACACTAGGCAAGCAGATTGGATCGCAGGACGACTAACACATACGAGGCTGCTACCCGTCAAAAGTATATTTCAACAAGTTTCGTTCATAAAGGTACAATTCCGTAGCCGACCGCACGCAGCAGCGGCGGGCGACGTGTGGTCGCGTCACTTCTGGTTTCTATGTAGTTCTATGAAATACCTTCCGTAGCTAGCGACACGTCGTTTTCCGGAGCGGCGGACGACATGTCGTCCGACCGCAGATCAGTAGTGCCGAGCGACACGTTGAATTTTTCTCAAAAAAATGAGTTTCACCGATTCCATGGAAGAGAAACTGATAAACCAGGTGGCCCAATATCCCGCACTGTACGATGCATCTCTCAATAATTATTTAAACAGTGTGACAAAAGAAGGTCGGGCCAAAAATCAGTTATTGAGTTTTTCCATCAAGAAATTCTCAGTAGCTGCCCGGAGTCAAAATCGTGAAGCGTTCCACATTTTTCACCCCCGTGCCTGGGAAAGCACGTAAAGCCGTTGGTCTTGCGCTTGATCTCTCTCCGGTCGTGTCGGTTTACCGTTCCATCGGGCTATGAGAGTGAGGAAATAGAGAGTGCACCTGTGCTTGCGCATACACTTGGCCACTATAATACTGTCCTGCGCCGATGCCTAATCTCTGTTGAGACTGGCCGCCGTGGCCGAAATTCGGTCTGGAGGACACACATTACCCACAGAATTTTCGCAACAGATTGGAACACGTGCTGCCGCCGCCTGCAGTCGGGTTCGGAATCATGACCGCAGCGACGTGTCGTCGCAACACGATGCGACGTCGACACGTCGCGGCGACACGTCGTCTGCTGTTGCTGTCTGCGGTCGGCTACGGAATGGTACCTTAACTCTTTCAATTAGTACTTAGTATACAGTGTTCCCACAATGCTAAGAACACTGATAGGCCACGGTAGTATTTACAGTCCTGCTGTGACCCTTTTCCTTTATATATTGGGACTATCATGGACCGTTATGTAGGGAACTTAAGCAAGTACTCACATCAGTTCCCAACATAAATTAAACAAGGCGGAGAGCAGGCCTGCCACCACTCCCTCTCCAACCATTAGTACTTCGAGAGATACTTTATCATTTCCGGCTGTCTGACTTACTTTCATGCTTGTCATTGCTTTCATTATTTCATCTATACTTATCTCTCTATCTCTTTCCTCTTCTTTCGGAAATTCTATTTCATTTATATCGTCTCCTCACTCATATACACGCTTTCAAAGTATTCCTTCCATCTCCTTAAACTCGAAATTTCGTCATTCAGAATACAGCCATTCTGGTCTCGTATAGCATTCATTATAGGCTGTTTTAAATGTCCCCTGGATGTTCTTAGGAGTTTCCAGAACACTTTATTATTTGACTGGAAGTTATATTAGTTATATAAGCGATATTCTTCTATCATTCTTGTGCGTTTTTTCTTGCTTTTTCCTTCCAATTACTTCTTTTACTCTCTTATTTAGACGTCTAAAGACTGACATTTTTCTTTCATCATCATCATTAATACCGCTAGAATTACTAGCCTTGGTTGATAGTATATCAAACCATCCTCTCTTCTTTGCTTCAACTTCCATCCGTAGCTTATCTTCCCGCCATAACGTATTATTTTTCCTTTCATTCTGTAGGTGGAGGTTAGTGAATTGTGACCCTCTACATATACTCGTATTGACGTGTAGGATGTCGATGTAGGTTGTATCTATGTCACGGGATGTGGTAATTAAAACTGTCCGATGCCGTAGAGAGCGTTTATTGTACTAAAAATACTTATAAATAAAATGTAATTGGAATGAAAATGTCGCGCGCGCAGGCACGCTATCAGCATATTTCCTAAACTAGTGAAATACCATGTACTTGCCGGTACATGTTGCCTATTTTATAAACAAGAAGAAAGTTTATGGCGATGAACCCTATTGAGTTTACGGGTAGCCGTTGCGATCACCGCATCCACACTATCGATGTCCGAGACCCGGTACTCCGATTAATGTCCTTGGGTTGGCTGCTCGACATTATTAGTCTGGCTTGTCGTGGAGATTCACACTGCAGCCTTGTTTTTTCTTTTCAGCCGAAATGTCCCCCATGCAATGAAGACTGCAATAATAACTCCGACTATGGTGTACAACACATTGTTGTGTGTGTGTATTCTTTGAAGCTACACGTATTGCAGGGTGTAGTGCAACTTGTATTGATAATATTTTTACAGGTGTTGTACCAATCAACAAATCAATAATTCAAAAACTTAGTTCAGATCACTGTGGACAACTGGTTTCATTACCTTATATGCACAAAAAACAGGTAATTGAGAAAAGTGTGTTTGTTCCTATTAATACAAAACGCCTGGAGAGATTTAGAAGTAATATGATAAAAAATCTTCCATCACTTTCTTATAAGAACAATGCAGACTATTTATATGGACAATTATTATTTACCCTTATGCAATGAATTTAAAAAAACATTTACTTCTAAAACATTCTCCAGAAACAGTCGCAAGGCATTTAATGAGTGGGCGACAGTAGGAATTCATAAAAGCAGACGAAGGTTATATGACCTTTACCATGAAAGATCATATAATCTTTCCGATGCTTTTAAAAAATATGTTAAAAATTATTCTAAAATATTTAAAAGAGTTTGCTCCACAGCCAAATCGTTACATATTAGCAACAAAATTAAGACGGCTAAGAATAAAATTAAAATGACGTGGAGTTATTAATTATAATGAAACCGGTAAAGAGAAACCTCGTAACTCAAACTATCAATTAAAAATTAACAATGAATTGACTAAATCAAATCAACAAGTCGCAGCGGTGTTTGAGAAATATTTCACTGGTATTCCTATCTTGACAACCGAGTCATTGAATACTTCTCCAACTGTCGCCGAGTCATTACTCAAACAGAATGTTAACACCTGTTTAAAAGAATTTAGATTTGAAAAAATATTATCGCAAGATGTTGTAAAATACTTCAAAACCATTGATGTAAAGAAGACCGCAAATTTTTGGGGGATTTCCGTTACAGTTATTGCGTCCACAATAGATTTAATTGCACCTCATCTTGCTATTATTTTTAATACTTGTATCGATTCTGGTGTGTTTCCTGATTTAATGAAGTATAGTAAAGTAATACCTTTATTTAAATCTGGTAGTACATTGGACCCCGCTAATTTTAGACCTATTTCTGTACTACCAACTCTCAGTCAAATTTTTGAAAAAATAATTTTGGATCAATTGTTAACTTTTTTAATACAAATAAATTACTTTATAAAAACCAATTTGGTTTTACAAGGGGTCGCTCAACGTCGGACGCCGGTGTTGAGCTTATGAAATATATTTTTAATGCCTGGGAGAATTCACAAGATGCCTTAGGTATTTTCTGTGATCTTTCCAAGGCTTTCGATTGTGTTCATCATGAGACATTAATCAGGAAACTACAACATTACGGTGTAAAAAATTTAGCGCTTAGACTTATTACTTCATATTTAGGTAACAGAATTCAAAAAGTAGTGATTAATGGTAAAGGTTCCTCCGGATCGGTAGTATCAATGGGCGTTCCTCAGGGCTCGATTCTTGGCCCATTCCTGTTTTTAATCTATATTAATGACTTACCTTATCTTGTAGGGGACAATCACGATATAGTATTATTTGCTGACGATACCTCTTTGATTTTCAAACTCAAACGACAGTTAATTAGTTATGACGATGTAAATAATGCTCTATCGAAATTGGTACATTGGTTTAACGCCAACAATATGCTCTTAAACGGCAATAAGACAAAGTGTATTAAATTTACAATACCTAATGTAAAACATTCGAATACCAATGTGCTGTTAAATGGGGAGGAGTTGAGTCTTGTGGATACCACTGTTTTTCTTGGTATTACTATTGACGCGAAACTTCAATGGGGCCCCCATATATCTAAATTAGCAAGCAGACTTAGTTCTGCAGCATATGCTGTAAGAAAGATTAGAAGTCTCACAGATGTTGAGACAGCTAGATTAGTGTATTTTAGTTACTTTCATAGCGTAATGTCTTATGGAATTTTGCTATGGGGTAATGCGACTGATATTGAAGCTATATTTGTTTGCAAAAGAGAGCCGTACGGGCGATTTATAACCTAAATTGTAAAGACTCCCTCAGAGAAAAATTTAAAGAAATAAACATATTAACTTTTGCATCGCAATATATTTACGAGAATGTAATGTATGTGCATAAAAACATAAATAGCTTTAATAAGAATAAGGATGTGCATACTTTAAATACTAGGAACAAACATAGGCTTGTGATGCCAGTTGCTAGACTCCACAGAGTCAGTAATTCATTTATGGGGCAATGTATACGCTTTTACAACAATACAATAAACAAGTTTAAAAGTTTTATTAAAGAAAAACTGTACAAGAAGGGTTATTATAATATCAAGGAATACATGAATGAAAATAACCCCTGGGAATAGGGTGATCGCCACCATGCTGGTTCTATGAAAATATCATTTAAAAATTGTATAAACAAAACTATTGTTAAGTGAAATTATGTTTAAAAAAAAAGTCCCGCTGGGTTTCTTGCTGGTTCTTCCCAGGACTGAGTTATTTTCCGAACCAGTGGTAAATAAAAAATGACTTTCAATAAGTATTATGTAATAACCAATATTGAATAAAAAATTATTCTATTCTATTCTATTCTGTCATGAGTAAGTGATTGTACACTCGGCGTTTGTTGCTGTTCCTTGACCTTATCAATGTTGTTTTTCAGTTCTTGTAAGGCGTCCTTATGATCTTCAGGAACAAATGTATGATTGAAATCAGTCATTATGTGGTTCACGCTTAATTCGCGCATGTACATGCTGCATGCATGCTCTTGCTGCGCCCACGAACTTGGTGTCGTTGTCGCTGTACATGTGACGAGGCTTTCCTCGGCGGGCACACATTAGTTTTAAGGAGTTCAGAAAAACCACTGTGCTGAGATTGGAGACAAGTTCGAAGTGAAGAGCCTTTGTGCACAGACACACGAATACCGCTACGTAGGCCTTGTCGTGAAGCGACAATTAAAAAAAAAAAGAGAACCTAACCTAACAACAACGAAACAACAAAAATAGAACAAAAAAATTATATATTTAAAATTTTAAAAAGATATTTACAATTTTATATAAAAAAAATGAAGGATGATGATGGTGATGGGTGACGTGAATTACAATTAAATAGAAAATAAAGATAGATGAATACTGAAGCGGAGCCTGAAGATCAAAGTGGCACACCGCGCTTGGCGGTGGTGGCACGCAGCGCCTGGTCTAGGCACACGCAGCGCCTGGAGTAGGCACACGCAGCGCTTGGAGTAGGCACACGCAGCGCCCAGAGTAGGCACACGCTGCGCCTGGAGTAGGCACACGCAGCGCTTGGAGTAGGCACACGCAGCGCCCAGAGTAGGCACACGCTGCGCCTGGAGTAGGCACACGCTGCGCCTGGAGTAGGCACACGCAGCGCTTGGAGTAGGCACACGCAGCGCCCAGAGTAGGCACACGCTGCGCCTGGAGTAGGAACACGCAGCGCTTGGAGTAGGCACACGCAGCGCCCAGAGTAGGCACACGCAGCGCTTGGAGTAGGCACACGCAGCGCCCAGAGTAGGCACACGCTGCGCCTGGAGTAGGCACACGCAGCGCTTGGAGTAGGCACACGCAGCGCTTGGAGTAGGCACACGCAGCGCCCAGAGTAGGCACACGCTGCGCTTGGAGTAGGCACACGCAGCGCTTGGAGTAGGCACACGCAGCGCCCAGAGTAGGCACACGCTGCGCCTGGAGTAGGCATACGCAGCGCTTGGAGTAAGCACACGCAGCGCCCAGAGTAGGCACACGCTGCGCCTGGAGTAGGCACACGCAGCGCTTGGAGTAGGCACACGCAGCGCCCAGAGTAGGCACACGCTGCGCTTGGAGTGAGCACACGCAGCGCCCAGAGTAGGCACACGCTGCGCCTTGATTAGGCGCTCTCAGCGCCTGGAGTAAACGCTCGCAGCGCCTGGAGCAAGCACGCACAGCGACTAAAGATAGCGCGAACACTAGTAGGTGAAGGCGTAGACGACGACTTCAGGTGAAGGCAAAGGCTTGCAGGATCGCGGAGCAGTGCGGCCCCGAGATAAGGCCTTTAATAGATGCTTCCCGTTTGTAAAATGAAGCGAGACTCCATTTATTGGCCGATTGTTCGGCTTTTATACCTTTTTAGAGAGAACGGGAAATTATTTAAATTAAAAGCAAATTTTTGTAAATGGCCAAGAGGAAAAGAGTATTTTTGTGGAAGTATTGATGTAAAAACATCAGACGGGTAACGAATTTGAATAAAAATTGCCATGACAACCAGATAAAGAACGATGTCAAAACATGTCAATTTTTGATTTCAGGCTCGTAATAGAGAAACGGCAAGATTTAAGTAAAAAATGAGATATTATTGATATAGGAAAAAAGGTAGCGCAACAGCGCACACGAAACCCGAAATTGCAGAGTTACGGAGAACTAAATAAAAGATCGAAAAAGGTAGACTCCATTGACACCGATTTAAAAAGCGTGAAAATACGAAGTAAAAATGATTATACAAACATTATATATGACATTGTAAACAAGAAAAATAAATTTAAAATAGTGTAAAATTATATGTAAGTAGCATAACACTACATTTTCCCCCCGACCCTGGAAAATTTTTGACTCAGCAAAAATTTTGATATGTACATTCTAAAATAAACCATAAAAACACAGCTTTGCAGAAACAGACATCAACAGGCAAAATCAGATATATTATCTCTTACATTCATCACCTGCATTCAGGTAAGGGTGGAGTTCACATTCAATGACTACCACTCTAAAAGTGTGTTTTCGAAAGGACATTCAGGCTTATTTAAGGAGTTGTCATCCGCTCCTACGTGGAAAAAAAATTATTAAGTGAGTAGTCAGCCGCTCCCAAGTGAAGATTAAGATAAAGTACTTAATCTTATGCAAGCTTAGTCGAAGAGACCGAAGACCATATCTTCATCGTCAGACTCAGATTCTTCCTTCTTGGTCTCTTTCTCTTCCTTCTTCTCCTCAGCTGCCGGCGCTGCAGCAGCGGCGACCGCGGCCACGGGCGCTGCTCCACCGACGGGCATGGACGACAACTTCTCACGACCCTGCGCGATCAGCTCTTCAACACTCTTGCCATTGAGTTCCGAGATGACCTTCTTCAGTTTCTCGGAGTCTGCCTCAATACCCACAGAGCTGAGGATCTTCTCTACGTCAGCAGCGCCTGGCTTGCAGGATCCCGGGGCAGTGCGGCCCCGGGATAAGGCCTTTAGGAGATGCTTCGAGTTTGAAAGCTGAAGCGAGACTCCCTTTAGTGGCCGATTGTTCGGCTTTTATACCTTTTTAGAGAGAACGGGAAATTATTTAAATTAAAACCAAATTTTTGTAAATGGCCAAGAGGAAAAGATTATTTATGTGGAAGTATTGAAGTAAAAACATCAGACCGGTAACGAATTTGAATAAAAATTGCCATGACAACCAGATAAACAACGATGTCAAAACATGTCAATTTTTGGTTTCAGGCTCGTAATTGAGAAACGGCAAGATTTAAGTAAAAAATGAGATATTATTGATATAGGAAAAAAGGTAGCGCAACAGCGCGCACGAAACCCGAAATTGCAGAGTTACGGAGAACTAAATAAAAGATCGAAAAAGGTAGACTCCATTGACACCAATTTAAAAAGTGCTGGTAGCGTGAAAATACGAAGTGAAAATGATTTGTTATTGTGTTCTTATGGTCTAAAAACGTTACAGGATCCTATGGAAATAAAGGTGATGCAAAATATGAATGCAGAAAATAAAAAACAGAATGGAAAAATAGATGTAAAATGATATGTAAGTAGCATAACACTACATTTTCCCCCCGACCCTGGAAAATTTTTGACTCAACAAAAATTTTGACATGTACATTCTAAAATAAACCATAAAAACACAGCTTTGCAGAAACAGACATCAACAGGCAAAATCAGATATACTATCTCTTACATTCATCATCTGCATTCAGGTAAGGGTGGAGTTCACATTCAATGACTACCACTCTAAAAGTGTGTTTTCGAAAGGACATTCAGGCTTATTTAAGGAGTTGTCATCCGCTCCTGCGTGGAAAAAAAAATATTAAGTGAGTAGTCAGCCGCTCCCAAGTGAAGATTAAGATAAAGAACTTAATCTTATGCAAGCTTAGTCGAAGAGACCAAAGCCCATATCTTCATCGTCAGACTCAGATTCTTCCTTCTTGGTCTCTTTCTCTTCCTTCTTCTCCTCAGCTACCGGCGCTGCAGCAGCGACGACCGCGGCCACGGGCGCTGCTCCATCGACGGGCATGGACGACAACTTCTCACGACCCTGCGCGATCAGCTCTTCAATACTCTTGCCATTGAGTTCCGAGATGACCTTCTTCAGTTTCTCGGAGTCTGCCTCAATATCCACAGAGCTGATGATCTTCTCAACGTCAGCAGCGCCTGGCTTGCAGGATCGGGATCCTGCCCCGGGGGGCAGTGCGGCCCCGGGATAAGGCCTTTAGGAGATGCTTCCAGTTTGAAAACTGAAGCGAGACTCCATTTATTGGCCGATGATTCGGCTTTTATACCTTTTTAGAGAGAACGGGAAATTATTTAAATTAAAAGCAAATTTTTGTAAATGGCCAAGAGGAAAAGAGTATTTTTATGGAAGTATGGATGTAAAAACATCAGACCGGTAACGAATTTGAATAAAAATTGCCATGACAACCAGATAAACAACGATGTCAAAACATGTCAAATTTTGGTTTCAGGCTCGTAATAGAGAAACGGCAAGATTTAAGTAAAAAATGAGATATTATTGATATAGGAAAAAAGGTAGCGCAACAACGCGCACGAAACCCGAAATTGCAGAGTTACGGAGAACTAAATAAAAGATCGAAAAGGGTAGACTCCATTGACACCGATTTAAAAGCGTGAAAATACGAAGTAAAAATGATTATACAAACATTATATATGACATTGTAAACAAGAAAAATAAATTTAAAATAGTCTAAAATGATATGTAAGTAGCATAACACTACAGCCTTCATTGACTTTATTCCTCTGCCCTTGTTAGCATTTACCTCCATATGCCCAGTGAAATCTACACCGGTGTGTGTGAAGGGCCGGAATGGTGTGACGCATGAAGGACATAAATCGGCGATGAATTGATTGTTGTTGATAGTTTTCAAGCGATGACACGTGATGCACCGTATAAGTTGTTTTTTCACTGCTCTCAATGCGCTGACAATCCAATATCGGTTTTGTAGATATAATAGGGTTAGTCTGGCTAGACCATTTTTTTATATGATAAGGGTGACAAACGAGCACACAGTCCACCTGATGGTAAGTGGTTGCTGCGGCCCATAGACATCTACATCAATCTTCTATTACAAATCAAAATGTAGATGCGTTGTCACCCGTGAGGACTAAGATGGAATGCCTCATTTCCAGTAAAAACGGCCTCCGGCCACCTGCACTCACCAAGCGAAACGCAGAGGTAAACCTCTACTTCACGCTGGTTTTCTGTGAGGTCGTGGTACCACCCCGGTTCGAGCCCGCCCATCCGTGCGACAGCAAAAGCTACCGCGTGGTTCTACCACTGTTAAAAACCATGCAGGTTCTCTTGTGCGCTTGGTCGATCAGTAACTCTGCTAACTTGTCGTTGTGAGGTAAGATAATTGGATGTTTCTGTTCTAGACTTAAGTTGGCATTTTTCAGTTGCCCTCCTACACGTAAGATTTTGTGCTCGTCCAGGAAGGGGCTTAAGTTTAAAATACTGCTTGTTATTCGCACTTTATGATGTTTATTGAGTTGTACAATGTCGTCGGCGAAATGATTAGTTTGTATAGCCTTGATAATTGCATTATGTGTGTCATGCAGGTCACTCGTTGCTAAGTACGATAACCGCATGGCATTGTTCACATCACGTGCTTTGTTTACGAACCAAAGTATCCAACTTAGGATTTGAGTTACGCGCGCCATACAGATGTGTTTGTTTAAAAGTTCTTCGATTAATCGCATCGACTTTTGTTACACGCAAACTTATTTGACCTTTTTCTCTTCAACAGTTGTGTAGGATGTTTCTTGAAGTGGTAGATCGTTGTCTTTTAGCCAAATAGGTACCCACCGTAAATGATGATTCGCCAGTTGTAGCGGAGCTAGCCCTCTGCTGGCACAATCTGCTGTGTTATGTTCAGACTTGACGTGCTTCCAGCATCCTGATGGCATGATGCCAGTAGGATCACGTCGTGTTATGCGATTAGCCACAAATGTAGTCCAACTTGAAGTAAAATTTAAAGCAATCCGGGGTGGTTACTACCCCATTTACGAAGATAGAACCCGCCGCCATTTAACATGTCAAACAATTGATTTTGAGCGTCTTGTACTTCTAAGATATCGTTTCTGCCACCGGGTAGATCATCCACAGACAGCTGATGAGTAAAGATCTCAGCCACGAGTGGATAGCGGTGTCCATCGTCCATTACGAGCTGTATTATGGTGTGCATTGCCAAAAATGGTGCAGCTTTGGTGTCATATGTTACAGTGCACAGTTGGTATTCTTTGATGAGATCTGTATCAGAGTTACGCCATACAATTTTTTGCAAGTGTTGATCTTCATCGTGTACTGTACTTGACGCTAAAACTTTCAAATGTCTGCAGTGTAGACGTATTGAAAGGCTCGTCGTCGCAAATCATAAATTGTAGGTCTTGTTGGAGATTAGGCCCGCACTTAATGAGATCGTTCAAGCTTTGTCCTGTATTTGTCTTGGCAGTGGCGTAGAAGGCTACGTGCAGTTTGTAGTTGTTGAGTCCAGCTTTTGCACGCCGTGATGAGGGAATAAGTAGTTTGATTCATGCTATTCAGTGCATGGCTTCATGTTGCCGAATTGTAAATATTTATATAAAATAATATATTTAGGTATAAGAAGTGTCCGTCAAGCTGCCCCAATGCGTTGTTGTTGGCGAAATTCACGTGTCTTCGATACAAGCCCAATGCTCCACTACGTCCAATAGTGAGCCAAATGGATTCATCAACTTACAGAATGGCTCAACACTTAGCGAAAATACTCAACCGCTCAAGGGCACACATAAAGGATTCCTATCAGTTTGTCAGCGAGATTAAAGACCTACATCTGGCAGACAATGAAACTATGGTCAGTTTTGATGTGCAGGAGGAAAACCACATGCCCGTAGAATTTGCAGTATTACTCAGACACTGTCTTACATCTACCTACCTATTGTGGAAGGAAGAGTTCTACAAGCAAGTAGATGGCGTGGTGATGGGCTCACCTGTACCTACCATTGTCACCGAAATATTCATGGAAGACTTTGAGGAGAAAGCCCTGCTAAACCCAAAATTCTGCAAGCGGTACTACGTACACTTTCACAATTTTACCTTTAGATAAAGTAACTGCATTTTTAGACCATCTTAACTCCATAAATTCTAAAATTCAGTTCACAATGGAGTTAGAGGCAAACAATTATTTTTCTCATCACCATCCTTCACAGTTAGCTACCGTGAGTAAATCTTTGTTTCAGAGAGCACGAGGGATATGTGACAGTAAACACATGGCCGCCGAGCTCCAACACGTCAAGCAAGTTTTGCACGACAATAAGCTTCGGGTCCCGTGCCTACGTCACAGTGAACGAGTGAAGCTGGCCACAGTCGAGCGAGTGGCTGCTGTACTGCCATATATCAGAGGTGTCACTGACAAGATTGGCTACATCTTGAAGCGTGCTTCCATTAAAACATACTTCAAGCCACCGAAGAAGATTAGTCAGTTTTTACCATCAGTCGAGTGTAATGTCCCTCTGCAAGATGCAGGAGTGTACAAGCTTGATTGTGAATGTGGTCTCTCTTATATAGGATAAACCAAAAGATCCATAAAACCCACGTTAAAGAAAATATAGCTGATGTGAAAAATCGACACTCCGGGAAGTCTGCAGTCTGTGAACACGTACAGGATCGCCCCCATATTAGATTTGATAGACCACAAATCCTCGCTAAAGAACACCGATTCCTTCCAAGGATGATTCGCGAGACTATTGAAATCAAAAACATCCTAATTTCAATAGAGAAGAAGGCTGGGTGCTACCATCTGCTTGGGATAAAATAAAATTATACGCGATAAAATCCGTAAAATTAGTTTTATTTAAAAGACCTCTGCACTTTTGCTCCACGCCTCCGGAGTAACACCACCATGGAAGGTGGAATTGAACAGCTTCTAAAGGATCCAAGTACCGGTTCTCCACTGGCTTTTAAGAAGCACCGCTATAATTCTGTCCTTCCCTGGGGCCTTTTCGATTTTAAGGTGCTGAAGAGCAATTCTAATCTAGCTCAGACTATTGTTAGGGATATCATTGGTATTGTGACGGAATTGCGGCGGGAGACTTTTTCTTAGATCGTTACTCGTACTTGCTGAAACGAAAATGTGTACGAAATATCCACGAAATACCTGGTATCTCGGTAATGACGTTGCTAGAGTAGGTCTTCAACTTAGACAAGCGGGTCTTTACGGCAAAATGGCCTCTGGCGTAGACTTTGGAGCCTTGTATTTTCTCAACCGCTTCATCAATCATGCATGAATTTGAATATCTATCTTTGCAATTGTCTCTACGCTATTATACCTATTGTGTTCCATTTAACAGCCATGAGACTAAAAGTGTGATCGGAAATTTTAAAGATTCTTCTGCGACGGGTATGGCAAAATTTAGCTCCAGTCGCAACTAGACAGTTTCCACGCGCTTGTCATTTATATCGTCCATTATATTGCAATATTCTAGGCACTGAAAATTATTTTGTAATTTGGGGTGAATGGTTTCGGTGCCTAGATGAGGTGGAAGAAGCGGTAACTTTATTAAACGTAACCTTAACACTTAACGTTATACGATGGCCTCTCGCCATACGATGATAGCTTGCGGTTTTGCTGTTTTCACCCTCGCAATCACTGAGGAGCTATCCAAGAATAGTTGTCATTTGGTCGTCATAATGAGGTCAGCCATTAAGAGAATTCATCGTAAGGAGTCCCTTTTCCTCCATGAAGTCAGCCAGCTATTGACCCTTGGGGTTCCGTTGCCCCACATAAAATATTCCGATCAGCTCACCGTCCTGTCGAGTACCTAGATTCTCGGAGGAATGCATGGCTCTAGAGATATCCTTATACATTCTCTTCACCTCCTCATTATTATGTGCCAAGATTGGTGCGTACACCTGAATGACCTTGAACAAATACTATTTTGTTTCGTACCGTTATTGTCATAGTTGGCAGGCAAACCGTGACATCGATGGTTGACAACTATGGTTAGGCAACTGCAGTTTTATTATTATTACGTTGTTATCAATGGCATTTTGCTGCTAATCTTACTTAACTGGCAAACGGTGGTGTAAATTCTTACGCCCCCACCACGAGTGTTAGTCAAGTATGTTTACCTGGGCTGGGGCAAATTATTCCGGTCAACTGTCGGATCCAATTCTGCTAGCGGGCGTTTTCTCGTCACGTATTTGTCAAAACTTAAAAACAAGTGCGTGTAATGAGTATGTGTTAGTGATAATCCATGAATCTGAGACGTGGTCCTTCACTGCTGGCTGTATGAGGAAGCATAAGGTGGCTCAGTGAACTATCTTAGTAGAAGATATCCGAAGTGGAACTAGATTAACCGTCACAGCCCAACGAGTCATTAAGCTGCAATGGACCTTGTGGAGGAAGTGCCCCAATTACATTCTGTGACAGTCGGACTTACAGGAAATCGAGGTTAATAGCGATTTCTTGAGGAAGTGTGAAACAGTATAATGATTTTATAAAAAAGGTGGTTTGTAATGTCGTTTACACTTCAGTTTCATATTTATGTGATAAAACTGTGAGTAGTATTTGTAACTCTTTATTAATCAGCCAGTCGTAGTTCAAAGTTGTTAATAACTAATTACAAATTCAATATAAAGTATAAAAACAAGTTCAAAATACTCGCTCGGTTTATTTATATTTAAGAGAGTTCAACATACAAGCGTTTCTATAGATAATAAATCGATTTTTTTAGTGAATTTTGAAATCTAATGACTAGGCTAAAATGATTGTGGTGCTATGTATTCTAGTTTTTTTAATTAATAAGTGCGCGGGAGTAATATATCATTTAAACGGTAAGTTTCTTGTAACGATAATAGTAAAGTAGGTAGTTTTTTTTTACATTATACTCGTAATAAGGTATATACGTGGTAGAACCATGCTGCATTTATATTATGGATGTAGCACGAATAGGTCGGCTCGACCGGGGAAGCACCACGCTCTCACAAAATACGAGTACTAGCGTAAAAGGCAGCTCAATGCTGGTTGCGTTTGTATGGTGAGTGTAGAGTACCGGAGAACCTTTTTGCTGGACGTTTCCATGCATTCTATCTTAGTCCTCAGTGGTGACAATGCATCTGCATTTAGATTCTTAATCGAGGAGCGTAGGTCATTTGTGTTCTTAGTTTCGTGGGTCATACGTATTCTTAGGTCTGTAGCGAGATTAGAAATTCCAAATGGTTTCCGTTTCTAAATAAATATTCGTAAATATCTAATTAAGAAGTACTAAAGTTTCTCAGTAAACATATATATTGTATAGTTGATGTAGCATACCCTGTCATACCGCCAAAATAGATCTAATTGTACGCACGGTTATATTTAAAACTAAATTCACTATTTGAAGTTATAAAAAAATCATAAGAGTTATATATAAGAATTTTTAAGAGAAATTTATAAGAGGTTACGAAACTTTATTGGCATTTAAGAAACGTGTAAGAGATAAAATTTCTTTACATCTTGTTTATTGATATATTTTATTGTATTATGTTAGTATTAGTTTATATATATATATATATATATATATATAGCTGGCCAGGCAGACGTTGTTCTGCCCTCTTCGATGACAAAAATATTCAGGGTCACTTGTCGGGATAAAAACTATCCTATCTCTCATGTTGTTCCAAACTGCACACAGTGTGTTTTTCTTTATTCTAACTATTATAGTTAAGTAGCTATGTAGGGTTTTGTTACAACATGCGAGCGCGGTAGCTGCCGAATCAGGGCCGCGCGTATCTGGACGTACAAGGGTACAACAATCGCGTGGGCTGGACATTTGAGAGGTTAGGAGTTCATCGCGGACAAACAATGTAATTTTTATGTAATTGTAATGTAATTCTCGTATGTATTATTATTAGTTATTATGTGGTATCTATAAAGTTTTCTCATCTGGTTGGGCAATATAAAATATATAATTGTAAATAAACATGGTAACAAACGTACATAAATATCAATAAAATAAAATAAATACATAAAAAATACATAAATATATAAAAACCCAACCAGATGGAAGCCCTTGGCAGGGGAGACCAAACGGCCGAGGGTTAGGGGAAAAGGGAAAGAAACCGGCGGACGATGCGGGCGGTATCAAGGAGCACCGCCTTCTGCATTTGAGCTTGGATCGGTCCGTCACGGAGTACCAGTCGCCTCAGATGACCCGAGAGGCTGACTGGAATTAACCCATTCGCAGAGACGACTACAGGTATAATTTCGGCCGACAATCCATCCCTCATGTCGGTCACCTCGTGAGCCAGGTCCAGATATTTCGTCAGCTTATCTGTTTCGGCTTTCACGAGGTTCTCGTCACAAGGGATGGTAATGTCGACCAAAAATATCCTTGACTGTGCCCGGTCCATCAGCACAATATCAGGCTTATTAGCAAGAATAGTCCTGTCTGTGATGATGGCCTGGTCCCAGTAGAGCCTGGTGCGGTCATTTTCGAGTACGGCTTCCGGCAATTACTTATAATACGGCAGTTTACGATCCACGAGACCGTATTTCAGAGCGAGCTCCTGGTGTAGAACCCTGGCTACTAAGTTGTGCATGTGCAAATACTCAGAGTTAGAAAGCGCCGAACAACCGGAGATGACATGCCTAACTGACTCACCGGGATGGCGACAAGCTCGACAGACGTCGACGGTGCCATCCTTTAGGATGTATATCCGACAATTGTTGGTCTTAATAACCTGATCCTGTATTGTACAGACAAAACCCTCAGTTTCCCCAAAGAGGTCACCGAAACGTAGCCAGTGGAGGGAGGCGACTGCATCTACGAAAGGCTCACGTAGAGCCTTGTAGAACCTCCCGTGGAGCTCCTTCTCCTTCCATACGGTCTCCCGGTCGTAAATGCTCTGTACTGCCGGGTCTTGCCATTGCTCGCTGGCTAAGGATAGAGGGGTAAATCCTTTATCACAAGAAATAACGTCCCTATAGTATGGATCATCCGCTCTCGTCAGAAAGTAATTACGGAGGCTGCACACTTCGCGATTATGCATGGTAAGCGCGCTTAAAAAGCCGCGCCCACCATGCTTTCGCGGCAAGTACAGCCTCATTACTGACAATCTCAGATGATGCATCCTGTGGGACGTCATTATAGTGCGGACCTTTCTGTCCAGAGTGTTCAGTTCGGTCTGAGCCCACCTGAGCATGCCAAAGGTATACATGAGAACAGGCACGATCCAACCGTTATATGCGTGCGTCTTATTCACACCGGACAAAAAGCTGTTAAGCACTTTGGTCAAGCGTGCATAAAATACATCGCAAACTGACTGCTTCATACCCGCCTCATCTACACCGATGTTAAGTGACATACCCAGGTATCGGTATGTTTCAGCCTCGGAAAGGGACCTTATGTTGATGGGCATAGATAAGTCTATGCCCTCAGAGTTAGCAAACCTTCCTCTTTCAACATGAAGGACCGCACACTTATCCGTCCCCAGCTCCATTCTAATAGAATTGCTAAAATCACAAGTGATGTTTAGCAATTCCATAAGATGAGAGCGATTGGAGGCAAATAACTTGAGATCATCCATATAGAAACGGTGGGTCACTTTTGTACCTTCTTTCCGAAGCTGAAATCCCCTCCCGGAACCCTCCAGTAAAGTACTGAGAGGGTTCAGAGAGAGGCAGAACCAGATTGGACTCAAACAATCGCCCTGGAAGATACCCCTTCTTATCCTTATGTGACTCTCCGCAGCCGTCATCCGCTCGCCTAGATGACAAAGGATCGTACTCCACTGCCCCATACACTGCACGAGGAAGTCTCGAACTGTACAGTTAACCTTAGACAGCTCGAGGACCCTCTTAAGCCATGTATGAGGCACCGAGTCGAATGCCTTTTTATAGTCTATCCAGGCGGCGGAGAGGTTCCGACGGTTGCGTTTAACCACCTTGCCAATGACCGCGTCAATGAAGAGTGGTTCCTTGGTTCTATGACCACCGCTTCGACATCCATTCTGAGCCCGCGACATCCTGATTTGAGTTCAGGTGACGAGTGATTCTCACGCTCAAGATGGATGTCAGTGTCTTGTATATGGTAGGTAGACACGTTATGGGGCGGTATTTGCTCGGGTCTGTGGGATCCCGGTCTTTAGGAACCAAATGAGTGATTCCAGTAGTGAAGAGTCTTTGGAGCGTCTTTTGGTCGAGAGCCTCTTGAAACTGTAGGGCGAGCACAGCGTGACACACCACGAACCCCTTCAGCCAGTAGTGATGCAGTCCGTCGAGTCCTGGTATTTTCCAGTTCGGGGCTCTACGGACCGCCTTAGCTACGTCATCTGGCGTTATGATGACGGGGTCCGTGGGCATAACATTCGCACACTGACTCGCCACAACTTCAGTCCAAGGGCCCTCGCTGTGGTTTACGGGCTCTGACCACAGGCCGCGTCAGAATGCGATAGTGTTGGCCTAATTCGGTGCTGGGCCCGTTCCACATACCATTGGTCGCTCCAATGATTCATAGAGCCTCTTCTGATCACTCTGGAAGAGACGATTCTGGTTGAATCGTGTCGACCTCTCGGTATATCGCGGAATCCGCTTCCCCCAAGCAGCGATTCTCTGCTTCAGGTCGTCTATGCGCTCTGTCAGTTTTTGCGTTATATCCGGCTGGGACAAACTGATGTTTGTCCCAGCAAACGCCACCCTAAAGGTGCGCACAATTCTCGGCCTATTATTGCCCGACCTGAAGCTTATCAGTCTGCCGATAAGGGCCCTTGCCTTTGTGATACGTTACGTTAGTTATTTATTATTATTATTTATTTAATATAATTTTACGTAACATTTTGTACATTATTTGTTCATTAGTAGTAGTAATGTACGCACTTAATTTGCTATTTTAATATATTTTCCTTTATGGATCTACTGGCAGACATTTCAGCAAATTATGGAATAATTAGAATCTTTGTACGAACTCACGTTATGAATGTTTGTGTTTGTATGTAGCTTGTTGCGTGTACATAAATAAATTTAAAAAAATCAAACTTAAAATGACTGTAAGTACTGAAAACTTACCATATTTCCATTACGACCTTATCTTTTTTTCAACTTTACCCCAACACTATGATTTTCTCCTGTATCATGGAGGCAGTTTGCATACATCAATTTCACAAAGACAAACATCAATGAAACTTACCTAGTGGGACGATTTGTCCTAGGTATTTTTTTATAGGATAGGATAAAAATGAACACACAGTCCACCTGATGGTAAGTGTTTGCTGTGACCCATAGACATCAATAAAGAATCAAAATGCAGATGCGATGTCACCTGTGAGGACTAAGATGGAATGCTTCTATTCCAGTAAAAAGGGTTTCGGGTTCTCTACACTCACCATCCGAAACACAGCAGTGTTAAGCTGCTATTTTACGCTGGTAATCTGTGAGAGCGTGGTTGTGGTTTTGTGGTCTGAAAATAAATAAATTTTTATTTTAAATTTTCATTTAATTTGATATCAGATTCGGAGTACTATCGTATGCCTGCGTTGTTTGCGTTAGACGATTATCAACCTTGTATGAGTGACCCTGAAGGTGTATATTGCCTAGCACGATTCGACTTGCACTCTGATCAACCAAGTGAGCTTATTACACTTATTAAGGTGAGTATTAACAGTTTTAAACATTTTTAAGCTGGTCACTGACTCAAAATCGCATTTTGTAGAATAAGGTGACAAATGAATAGACAGTCCACCGGATGGTAAGAAAAAGCTGTGGCCTATAGACATCTACATATATCCTTGATTAAGAATTAAAATTCTTATGAATTGTCACACTTAAGGGCTTAGATAAAAAACAATGCCAGAAAAATCAAGTTTCCGGTTATCGCCACCCGCTTTTCTTTTTCTTTTTCATTGTGAATATTTTAAAAAACTATGACAATTGCTGACTTGCTGGAAACATACAATGGAATATTTGAAATAATATTCATTTATATTTTTAGGAATATTCAGAGTACCAAATAAAGCATTATAATCATTCGCACGTAGAAAGAGGCATCTGTGTAACTAAAACTTGTAAAAAGTTTCTTAAAGAGAAAGTCATTAGAAAGGAAGTGGACCTAACAGAGGTCCTTGAGAAATGCTTTAATAAATCCTTGTGGGAGGACTACGAGTTGAATGCAAAACTATCTTTTGTATACTATTGTGACACATACGGTGAAGAAGAAGAACTCGATCTTAGTGATAAAAATTTTATGAGCATCATAATTTTCATATTAATTTTAAATATAGCTGGAAATTGTTATGATATTTATGTTAAGAAAACCGGACAAAATTTAAATGGGCTGGGTAAGTTATTTATGGACTTTGACTCTAATTAAATAATATGTTTTATTAATACCAGATTTTCTAAAACTAATGTTAGTAATTAATAATAAATTAGTTAATAAAAAAGGAGCACTATAACGTTATTCAGTCAATTTATTTACGGTAAAGTACCTGTCAAACTAGTTTAGTTTAGTTGTCTTCAATCAGATAATATTAAACAAAAACTATAAACATACAATTATCACCCATAATGATTCACAAATAGGAACTATGTAACAATCACTGATAACGCTTACTTGTAGAAGATAAGTTCTTTCTTCGTTAATCGGACCAACAATTAATAATTTCAAGCTGAAGGTTTGAACATAACATTTAGGAATTGAACACCTTAGGCCCCTCGTGACCTCGTGACAAATAACTTCGCAAATATGAAAATAAATTAACTAAACGCGATAGTATTCGTAAAAACTAGTTTTATTAAATGTATGTGGTTTTCGCGTAAATATACGAAATCATTAATCTTACTTTACAGTTTCTTTAGGTTGTAGGAGAAACGATAAAAGATACGAATATTGACTTTAAAATAAACTGAGGTTTAGTACTTTTAGCTATGGTCACATTTTGGTATCTTCTCTTTTGCATCAGATGAGGGTTCTAGGTATTCTAGGGGCTTGTGTTTTTACAACAATATTTAAAAATGTATAATTTTCTGTTCATATATAAGTCTGCCATAGTATACAGAGCTCGGAGAGCAAATCTATAAAAAACTAGATAACGTGTATAGGCCTTTTGAGCTCGTTCCACCTATAAAAATGTTGTTTTCAAAACCCGAATAAAATTGAATAAAACAGTTAGGTAGTATGGATTGGACCAGTGATAGATATATAGACATTGTGAAGACTAACATTATGAACATCGACAGTACTTTCGCGTCCTACATGAAACCAGATCAATGTGGGATTGCCAAGATAGTCACTGATATAATGTCAAGGTACATCAATAGACGTTATCATATCAATAGTTTTAGAAGGACAAAGAAAGTAACATTGCGTAACAACTGTAGACGTGTATTATTGTACGTTATTATATTATACGTGTATATTGAAACTACATTTTTATTTTGAATGAACAATTAGCATCAACACAGTAACATCCAACAAGAACAAACCAAATTGATGAATGAAGTATTACTGCACATTCATATGCAAATATATATATTTAAACCTACTTCACAGGTCACAAAGTTTTGTCCAGTTTCTCATTAAGACAAAACTGGAAAACGTTGACATCATACGAACCCGAAAATCCAAAAATAGAAAGACTGAAAGGTTTGCATGGAATGAGGTAAGATTAAATATTTTTTTAATGTGGGGTGCAATTAGAGTAAATAACCCTAATCGTTTAACCCTTCCTACCGCGGGCATGAATTCATGCAGATATACCGCGCTGCAATTTTCGTCTTAATAAATATAAAAAGACAGTACATTTTAAATTAGAAACTATTTCATTCGATTCTGAACGAGCTAAAGAGTATTCTCAAGTATTAAACTCACTCGATTTCATAGACAAAATAAAAAATAATAGGCATTCACTTTCGCGTTGTTAGTGCTGTTAGTTGTGTAATTGTTTTCTTTTTGTGTTTGTAATTTTTGTTGGATTTTCTTTCAAAAACTGGTAAAAAATGTTGATGATCTTTACTAGATAATGTTTTTGAATGATTTAAGTTACAACAACAGTAATTTTTTGTGTTTCAATTGATAAAAAAGGAAAACAAAAACACCTCTACGCGAATAATTTATAACGGTCAAGATTTCAAATACCTCTCTACCTTCTGGGATATTTAGCCTTTCTATTTATAGTTTATTGCATGTATGTATATTCATAAAGACATTTTTTTCTAAATGTTATATCTAGATGATTGTATAAGAAAAATTAAGGAACGCGCTATGATATTTTCACAAAAAAGTTTTGAAAATGAGGTTACAAAGCGCGCACAAACTGTCTACAAAAAAAAATATAAAATTTTTGCGAGTGAAAAAGTAGAATTATTATAAGGGTTACATGCATAATTTTGGTTTATTTTAGAAAGACTATATTGTATTGATTGTGAAGACACAAAAATTAAATAAATAGGCTTTTTCATACATGAAACCAAATTTATTGTCAGTAAATACACTTTTTTAAAATCCGTTAGAAACAAAGAGCTGTACAAAACTAAATAAACATCCAAATGTTATTGTTATGATGTATATGGCCATCCAATTATTCGGTAGATTCTTCGTCATCCATATCTGTATCAATTAAAAAGTCTTGAATATTATTAGCATAGTTCAACCTGTTGTACTCTTCAAGATACACCGCTGGTATGACTCTGTTGGGTTGGTACATATTTCTTTTAGATACTGGCAGCAACGATTTGTAACATGGTTTCAGTTGGACGGCGTCGTTTTTTTTTTATTTCAATTTGTTCAGTTTCCGCATCAGGATTCATAGAAAATTTTACATAAGCCATATTTGTAGTGGATTTTTAAATGTTGCCGTTCTTAGTTTGCCTATTTTGCCGGCCAAATTTCCCTCGAAGTATTTATCTGCAATTATGTCCCATTTATAAAAGTTAGTATATTTAATAACCTCTACTTCACAGGGTTTAGATGACTTCCTAGCCAAGGTGAAAACTCTTCTCCACTGTGAAGGTGCCCAAATTATAACGCCTCTTAAGCTTTTTTCAATGATGGAATGACCCGAATCTACGGGCATATATGTATGCCCAGAAAGCAAGTAGTTTATTTTTGTATCGATAAAAGATTGTTACAATTTGGGAGAGTTACATTTAAGCAAGCTAAAACTGTTTCACTTTTATTTTATCCTGGGCACGAATCACAGTAAAGTAACAAATATTTTATTGTACCCCTTTGATCCACGTCGTTGACGTACTTCTGTAAAATTGAAGATACTTCATTGGCTCCTCTTTTCCCGTCAATTTCAGACCATGTAACATGTACCAAACATGTAACAAAACCCATTTCTTGTGCCCGATTCATAAAATGTTAAATTGTACACTGCTAATTTGCGGCTGTAATAAAGCATAATATTTTCGCCGTGAGGTGTTTCAAGACTTTTTGTAGGACAAAGGTTGTACAGAAAATAGTATCATCCTTTTAATGAATATCTTGATGTGCTTTGAAGCTCTCAATTGTTTCTTCTTTGTCCTTCAAATGTTTCCGTTTTTATTCTTCGTTAATGTTTTTGTCCTTCTCAAATTATGTACATTTCAAACACTTGTCTTTTCGGGGGAAATGATTTTCTATGTTAAACTGAGTAGTGAAAACTTTTCCTAACACCTTTTCTTCTACGTACTGTAAGCCAATTTTCTCTTGATTCTCTTTGTAAATTCGATATAAGTTTGTTATATTTCCGAATTCCTGGGGCAAATACGTTCTTTTACTGTTTTTCCTGCGGTAGTGTGAGGGTAATGCTGGTAATTGCTGTATATATTTTCGTAAATTTTCGATAACTATGTCTGGGGTTTTGTTACTGGCACCATGTTTGCTCTTATATCTTTACTCGCAGAACCATGAAGAGAGTTTGTATTATATAACGTTTTTGCTTAATATCTAGTGTGCGAACCAAAAATTGTTCACACACTCGTCGTTGGCCTTCCCCTTCGTTAATAAAGTCATGAAAAGTGTTTGTACGGTTACTTTTATCCGATGATCGATGTCTTTTTATAGCAACCTTTTTTGAGTGGCTTCGCAGCAAATATTTACGTCTCTTGCTATCTAGACCCCAAAAATGTACAAACAATGTGTTTCGTAGCATTTTTTTGTACAATTATTTGAGGAACACGGATTAGGTTTCATGGCTTTAGCTGGCACATTTTTACCTTTCTTAGTTGTATACACTCGACCAGTTTTTCTTTTCCTTTTCATTTCTTTTCTAATATTCTTCCGTTTCTTTTTTTCTGCCACAGTACTTTCGCTGCCATCTGCCTTAGAAATTTTATCCATCCGTCTATCGTGCGTTAATTTAGAAGCTGAATGGGAAAGTTTTTCTTCTGGTTGGTTGTCTTAATTTTGTTCTTAGTGACTTCAGATCCTGATGATTCTGAACCACTTTCTTCCCAGGATGAAGAGCTCCATACAAAATCTTCATTATCTGACAAAACATGTTTTTGCCACTTTTGCTGTTTTAAATGTTTATTTTTTTAAATATTCATCAGGTTTAATTTTTTTATGCATATGAGTGTCATTTTTTTACGACTAGAATCCCTACTGTTACCTATTATTTTGCCTTGTTGCTCGAAGCTCAATTCCACAGGGCAGCGTGTTAGGTTGTGTGCTATTTCTGATATACATTAACAACTTGCCAAAAGTACTAAATAAAGAACAAACGTTGCCCGTCTTATTCGCTGATGATATATCAATATTGATTGCTTATGAAAAAACCAAAAATCCAACACAAATACTTCGAGAAACTCTAGACACGGTAAATCGCTGGCTCAACGACCATAATTTAGAAATTAACTATAACAAAACAAAAACCATCTAATTTAGAACATACAAAAATACCCCCGTAAACATCGACACAACATACAACACCACACAACTAGAAACCTTAAATACATTCAAATTACTTGGTATAACTATAGACACGCACAACTGGAAACCACACATCGAACATATTAGAAATAAACTATCTCGATTCACATACGCTCTATTCCAACTTACGAGTAAATGCAGCACAAACGAAATAACCGTACTGTCAGCATACTACGCATATGCATACTCCTGGTTAAGATACGGAATTATGTTGTGGGGAAATAGTGTACACTTTCAGGATCTATTTATACTGCAAAAGAAATGTATTAGAATCATCGGCCAAATTGAAAATCTTGACAGTTGCAAACCCTATGTCATTAAAAATAACATCCTCACACTACCATCATTATACATATTTGACATTTGCATATTTGTATTCAAGAACATAAATCACTTCACAAAAGTAAAAGACAATCACAATTTAAACACCCGCCACAGAGACAGACTATACCTACCACCATCAAGAATTAAAATGCTAAACCAGAGTAAATACTACATGGCTATAAAATATACAATAAATTACCTATCCACATAAAAACTGAAAATAGATTACAATTTTCATTAATAAACTAAAAACATTCTTAACAGAAAAATGTTTATACTCAGTCAAAGAATACATTGAAACAAAACACGAATAACAAATTACAATCTTTTACACAAATAACAGAACTAATATGCCTAAACATTAAGTCAACAGAAATACATAAAAAAAGGAAAAAGCGGTTTTGATACACAAAAATTATTATTATAGACCAGAATCAGTATAATAATAAATATTGTGTTGATATAAAATGTCATAAATGCATTTATATTTTGCACGATTTAATACTTGCACGATTTAATACTGTTAAATTATTAGACTATATTATTAATTCATTAATGTAATTACTCTATAACGTTTGTAATTGCAAATTTGCATTGCCTGAAATAGGCTACTAAGTTGAGACAAATAGCTATTATTATAAGACCATTTATGTACACTTGGTTGACAAATAAAGATTGATTGATTGAAAAATACAAATTTTAGTAGTTAAGTTTATTAAGAATCATCATTAGAAAACTATCCTGGCTATTTGTAACACGAGTTAAATTATAGTTACTAAGCACTAGCTAATTAAGTTACATCACAGAATAAATTGGTTATATTCAATTGTGACGAGTGTAGTCATTCACATTTAATTGTCTTTGATACCCTAAAAATAGCGTGGCAGAGCTATGCTTCAGCTTATAAGCACTATATTATGGTTGTAAATATAAATTAATCAGTTTTTTTTATTGATAAATGTGGGTGTCTATGGGCCACAGTGTCCACTTAAGGCGGCTACTGACATGCCTGCCGCAGGGGCAATCTCCCTAGATTGCCCCTAACTATACCCTTATAGGAGTGGGGATGACCCTTAATTGCCTCCTTAATTGTGATGTGTGTAGGCAAGCAGGGGCAATTTTTAAGTCGGCCCTGCGGCAGGGCGGCAGGAGCGCAAGACCTTCCTTGCTTCCTAGATCGGCCCTGCTGCTGTCGCGTGTGTAGCGCAATTGGGGCAATTTCAATCAGTTCGTTGCGACTTTCGCGCGGAGCACACGTATGAGTACAAGTCAGAACCGCAGAAAGAACGTTATTTGAACGTTGTTACTTACAAGTAACATTACTGGTATTTGTTACCTAACTTATCATAAGTGCTAGTATGGGAAAGAAAATATTCCAATAGTATTAAAATTACTGGAATATAAACAAAATGTCATTAACTAAATAATTAAACAAAAATACAAATTATAGTAATTATTTTTATTAAAAATCATCATTAGAACACTATCCTGGCTATTTGTAACACGAGTTAAATTATAGTTACTAAGCACAACATAACATAACATAAACACTCACGCCTGTCACCCAGAGGGGTAGGCAGAGACTATGGACTTCCATTTGGCACGATCCTGACACACCTCTCTCGCTTCCTCCATATCCATATACCTACGCATACACGCTCGTCGGTTAAAGGTACTCTTAATTTGGCCCGTTTTTAATATATCGCCAATTTGGTCGATAAACTTTCGCCTAGGGCGACCCTTCCCGACTCTGCCATTCACCTCTGCAACATAAATTTGCTTTGTCACCCATTCCTCATTCATTCTTTCTACATGACCAAACCACCGAAGCATTTCTTTCTTAATCCTAGTCACAACATCATCTTGCAAACCACACTCTTCTCTTATTAAACAATTTCTCATTCTGTCATTCAGATTCAGAATGATGAATCTGAATGACTAAGCACAAGTTAGTTAAAAATAAAAAAATATCTAATATATAAATATCAAAAATATCACAAAAATACCTCGGTCTTATAATTGACTCAAAGTTTAACTGGAGCTACCACATTGAACATGTGTGTAATAAGTTGCGTCAGTTTCTAGCCAATATAAAAATCTTAAAAAATCGCATACCATTCAAAATAAGACTGATGCTTTACAGCTCTATGGCTGAATCCTATATTCAATATGGCTCGTCAAGCTATGATCGGACGTACAAATAACATTTAAAACAGATCTATGATCTTCAACTTAGAATTCTTAAAAATATGCGTATCCTAATTGATGATGGTGAAAATGAGATTTTTAAACATTGTAAAATCTTACCAGTTTATGACCAAATTAAATTCATGTTATTAAAGCAATATTTCTTTTGCGATTATATAATACATAGAACAAGCTGTGCGTACGCGCGCTATGACACAAAACCGGCTCCGGTACATCACTGCTAATAATGTGTACGGGCAGCGGACGGCCGCTTATCAGGTACCGCATTTAATAAATAACTTACCTTTCGATTTACGCGAATAAATTTCACAAAAAACATTAAAGCTTTTTCATATCTAAATTATAATTACCTACTATATCTCCTTACTTAACAACAACATACCTACCTGCCTAGTTCTTACTTTTACCTTGCTACTACTGGCTTTAACTAAGTTGTTAACTTACCTTCTTAGTCTTTATATTCTTACTATACCTACTACCTACTCACTTACCTAACTACTTACTTAGACTATATCTTGCACATAATATGCTGACTTAAATTTAATTATTTAGCATCAAGTCAAACCTCCGTGGTTTTTAGATGTTAATTAGACCTATATATGTATTATTTTCTTTTGATCTGATAAATAAATTTAAAAAAAGTTAAGTTATATCACAAAATAAATTGGTTATATTAAATTATGACGAGTGAAGTTAGTCATATTTCATTGTCTTTGATAGCCTAAAAATAGCGTGGCAGAGCTATGCTGCAGCTTATAAGCACTAAATTATGGTTGTAATTATTAATTAATTAGTTGTTTTATTGATAAATGTGGGTGTCTATGGGCCACAGTGTCCACTTACTATCAGGTGGCCTGTGCTCATTTGTCACCCTTATTCTATATAAAAAGAGCCAAGGCTATATATACCGATTTATTGATATTTCGATAAAACTGGCACCTTTCTCAACACGTGCGTCCAGCGAGACGTACACTTTCATACTGAACGGCAGGCATGTGTGTAGACCGCCTGACGCAGGTCCTCACCGAACACGGTGTGTTCGGGAGGTTCCTGCACCGAATCGGTCGGGAGGAAACGCCCGGGTGCTCCCACTGCGAGGATCGACCGGAGGACACGGTGGAGCACACCGTGGAGGTATACCCTGCTTGGGCGGAGCACCGCCGTGTCCTCGTAGCGGCGATAGGCGGCGGCGACCTCTCGCGTCCGGCCCTGGTCGAAGCCATGGTCCGGGGCGAGACGGAATGGGATGCCGTCACCACCTTCTGCGAAGCAGTGATGCTAGCGAAGGAGGTGGCGGAGCGGGAGAAGGAGAGAGTAGCAGCTTTCCTTCCCGGCTGCCGCGGGAGACGCCCCGGGCGTCGGGGGCTACGTCGTGGCCCCCGGCCACCGCAGGCGCGGGCCTGTGGATGGCGAGCAATGGGTAGCTCGCCGTCCGTCCGTCTAACGACGACAGGCCATGTCGACGGCACGTTTTGTTCCACGCACGCCTCAAAGAGCTGTCAGCAGCGTGAAGGGGCCCGCAAGGGCCGACGCCTGCCGGGGCTGCGGGCTGTTCGAAAGAGATACCGCGGCTCCGGAACGTAAGGGCACTGAAGGAACACGGATGGTTTTTAGTCAGTAAAAGTCTGACACTCCCTTCCGCTCCACCCAGAGCGAAAGGCGTCATTAGATGATTTTCCATCCGCAAAAAAAGGCATGTGTGTAGAGACAGTTCAGATATTGCCCCAATCGCTGTACACCCTAGATTGCCCCTGCGGCAGGCATGTCAGTAGCCGCCTTTAACCGCCTGCGTGGGCGCGTTCATTTTTATACTATGAAGTCGATACTTACTCAGCAATAATAATATTTTTGTAATTAATAATTTTACTTATGAGATGGTAGTATATACTTGGACAGAAAGGATGAAAAACTTTTGTGACTTTTGCAGAAAATTTACTGCAAATCAATGTTGCTGATAACCTGCAAACTGCTCTATAACAGTCAGGCTAAATTATTGAAACGCCATTCACTCGATAAAAATAATAAAGCATTTTTTTTAACCGCCATGCACGCCACGCATATTTACGTAAATCAAAATTACTTAAACCAAGTTATTATTAAATTCCAAGAAGATTAACTACTATTAATACAACATTTTCCTAACAACAGAAAGTAAAATTTACTTTGATTGAAATTTGTATATTTTTACAGTAAGTAAACATGATGTAAATAACACTCGTATAAAAGATACAGAAAAAAGTGTCGTTTCCGTAATCTAGAAAAAAATAATCCCACCTTTATACGGGTTACTGAAATGCCACTAAAGTGCTTCGATTGCAATGATACCTAAATAGATCGATGCAGAAAAAATCACTGATTCCGAATTTGTATGTAATTCAATATGCCCAATTTGGCGGTTAAGTAATTTTGCCTTTCCAGTGACGATATAATATTGGTTTAATCTATTTTTTTCTTTCATTTCAGGACTATAATCACACATTTAACTTTATTAATGCACAGTGTATATACATTAACGGCTTTTACAGATAATCCTCATGAAATCGAAATGGTAAGATTTTTCAGGATGAAAACGATTGCGTAGTATCCGAATATTTAATAGAGATATTATTCAAATTGCAGAGTTACGAAAAAACTTTCTATCATGTATTGTACAATGGTATGGTAATGATAGAAATAGTTTTTACGATGTCCGGATTCCTGTTGTCTACAAATTTGCAATTGCGTAGTGGAAAAAACGAGATTACTTGGAATGTTTTCCCCAAAATAATTTTTTTGAGGTTATGTAGGTAAGTAAATAACAATTTCTACCGCTATAAAATATTTAAAAACGAAACATTTTTATACCTATTAAAAGTCAGTGCTTGGCTACTATTTATCCAGATTGTAAGTGGTATTGTAACTGTAGAAGGTAGAGTACACTAGTTTAACTTAACAAAAACATAGGTATTTAATTTTTACGAACTTGAGTGACGTTAAGACAAGAGTAAATGTTATTCACACTATCGTCAGCTTGTGGTAATTCTTCTTTTAGGTTTTTTAAGAGGTGATCCAAAAGTAATGATAATGAATATTAAACACGGCGATTATAGTTATAAAAATATTTATTTTTCTACATAGTCTCCTAGCAAGTCAATGCATTTATTCGTCTTTTTTTCTAAACCCAGAATTCTCTTAGAAAAAAATCTTTATCTTGACACTCAAAAAACCCACAACAGCGTTTATCACATCGTCTGCGAATTTCTCGCCTCGAAGATGTTCCTTGAGCCGAGGAAATAGAAGTCACTGGGAGCTAGATCAAGTTAATAGGGCGGGTGTTCGAGCAGTTCAAATCACGTTTCTTGAACGGCAGCCATCGCAAGTACGGCTTTGTGAACCGAAGCGTTGTCTTGGTGAAACAGCACTCCAGCTCGCAGTTAGTCACGTCTTTTTTGTTTAATAACCTCCCGTAATCTTATTATTTGGCCTGCCAAATATTCCACCATAATTTTCCCGTCAGTGTCCCATAAAACGGACGCCATAACCTTACCGCCGAACTTGACACTTTGAATTTTTTCGGCGTCGGTGAGAAGGCTCGTTTCCAAAATATTGATTGTTGTTTGATTTTAGGATCAAAATGGTGGATCCAGGTCTCGACCATGGTCACGAAACGTGACACAAATTTTTCCTCATGTGCTTGGAACCTATCGAGATTCACCCTCGAATTGTCGACTCGTTTTTTTCTGTGGCTAGTCGGTTAACATTCTTGGTACCCAATGCACAGAGACTTTTTCATATGCAATTCATCCGGAAGGATTCTTTGAACACTGCCATATGAAATCCATGTGACCTCAGCTATATGCCTGAGGTCTCGTTCGCTTTATAAATCACCATCATAATCGTCACGGCTCATCACAAGTCCACTGTTGAACATAGGCCTCCCGAAGGGAAAGCCATAAAGGATGGTCCTAAGCCTCTTGTATACATCGACTTTCTGCATCTCTTAGCAGACCGTCATTCCATGTAGTGGAAGACCGCCCTACGCTTCTATTGCTTTATAAATATTTGATATTATGTTCGTAATTGCTATATTGTGTTTTAGGCTAGTTCCAGCGTATGCAACTGTCCTATTTTTTACATCTACCTGGTTCAAGTATATCGGATCTGGGCCGCTATGGAAACTGTATGGGATAGGAATGGCGGAAGATTGCCGCAAGCGCTGGTGGCACCATTTATTATTTATTAATAACTATACAAACATGAAAAACAGTAGTTGCCTCATGCAGACATGGTATGTTTCCTTTATTTTATACTTTATTTAAAAGAAATATTAATAACGATATTGACACTACTAGTATTCCCGCTAAACATTCCAAGTAAGCTTAACATGCTTAATTGAAGCGTATAGGCATAGACATAGACATAGGCTATTTTCATTCATAATTATTAAACGACAATGTCCAGAATTGCCCTGTGTAATAAAAGCATCGGTCATACACGAAAATTAGTTTTCTATTGCATGCCTTAAGCGAAAGCGCAAGATATGTTCTACTATCGCCTAAAAATTAAGATTCCAACATTTTATCGAATAAAATCGTATTTAGCAATCATATTATACATATAAATTATATAAAAAGCACATTGTTAGAAAGATAAATGATTGTTGACCTTATTAATATTTTTTTAAATCGATTAATTGCTATTATTAAATAAAAAAAGGGGTGTTAGTGGCTTATGGTGTGGATTTATCATGCCCCCAAGGTACCAGCCTTGCCAACACGATTACTTTTGAAAATATCAATTATTTAACTCAATCTATTTTTTAATCTCTTCATCTATCATGTGGGAAGCCACTGAATGTAAATGGCAGTGTAATTTTGTTTTGTTTAGCTATAATTAATTTTTTTCGGCTCCAAAATGGCGAAATTTTTGTTGATTTGGTAGCCTTGTATGTAAATTATTTCTGTAAATGGGAAGCTACATCCACAGAGTAGTTTACTCACTCACTCAGTCTCAGTTCGCCGTCAGTCCAGTCCAGTCGCCATCGTGAGTGGACATTGTTTCGGTTGTTTACAGCGGCTCAAAAAGATCGCTGTATAAATACAATATTCGAATAACCAAATCATGAAGCAAATACAAAGAGGAGACGTTCTAATTAAATTTCACTGTGTAACAGCTCGAGACAATTTGCGGTGTGAGGGGATGCAAAGACCCGCCTACTTTACCCTATCTACATCTACCGATACATACTAAAACTACTCGAATCGTTCCAAATCGATGTTGCAATGTAGTTTAGTTAGTAGTATGTAGTTTTCGTATGATTATTTTACCAATACTAAGCTCTACGTACCTTTATATGTTTAGTTCACATGACACAAAGTGTCGCCATCTAGTGTCGAATATATTTAATTATATTTGAAAGCCGACGCAAAGAGATTTTTCTAGAACTATTTTAATAAATTAGGTTTAAAATTACTTACAAATGAAATATGATGCCATCCAAAGCATCAGAGCGTCTATCTGAATAGTTTTTACACGATAAAACACAACACTTCATCCTTTTCTTCTTAATACTACGAAAATACACCGATTTGTGATTTTCAACAGCGTGCAACAACGTGCTGACAGTATACTAACCAAAGCCACGCCCACTATGATGACGTCAGGACCTACTTAGAATCACAGTGCACAGTTGCTTATACCGTCTCCAATTTGCTTCATGAACCAAATTTCTTAAATACTTGTTAAGTAATATTAACAGATTTTTTTTACAATATTTTAAAAGCATAGAATAAATAATAGTAGTACGTACTAAAAGTAAGTAGTACCAATTTTTTCGTCATGCGTGTCATTTTTATGGTTTTCGAGGGTGTTGAAGGCGATAGTGCTGTCGAAATGTAAATCCAAGGTGGCAGCTGCAATAGGTATAAATTTTATCATCATGGGTGTCATTTTTATGGTTTTCGAGGTGTTGAAGCCGATAGTGCTGTCGAAATGTTAAATCAAGATGGCGGCTGAAGTAGGTACCAATTTTTTCATCATGGGTGTCATTTTCATGGTTTTCGAGGGTGTTGAAGCCGATAGTGCTGTCGTAATGTAAATCCAAGATGGCGGCTGCAATAGATATCAATTTTTCCATCATGGGTGTCATTATCATGGTTTGCGAGGGTGTTGAAGCCGATAGTGCTGTTGAAATGTAAATCAAATATGGCAGCTGCAATAGATATCAATTTTTTCATCATGGGTGCCATTTTCATGGTTTTCGCGGGTGTTAAAGCCAATAGTGCTGTCGAAATATAAATCCAAGATGGCGGCTGTAGTAGGTACCAATTTTTACATCATGGGTGTCATTTTCATAGTTTTCGAGGGTGTTGAAGCCGATAGTGCTGTCGAAATGTAAATCCAAGATGGCGGCTGCAATAGATATCAATTTTTTCATCTTGGGTGTAATTTTCATGGTTTTCGAGGGTGTTGAAGCCGATAGTGTTGTCGAAATGTAAATTCAAAATGGCAGCTGCAATAGATATCAATTTTTTCATCATAGGTGTCATTTTCATAGTTTTAGAGGGTGTTGAAGCCGATAGTGCTGTCGAAATGTAAATCAAATATGGCGGCTGCAATAGATATCAATTTTTTCATCATGAGTGTCATTTTCATGGTTTTCGCGGGTGTTGAAGCCGATAGTGCTGTCGAAATGTAAATCTAAGATGGCAGCTGTAGTAGGTACCTATTTTTACATCATGGGTGTCATTTTCATAGTTTTCTAGGGTATTGAAGCTGATAGTGCTGTCGAAATGTAAATCCATGATGGCGGCTGCAATAAATATCAGTTTTTTCATTTGGGTGTCATTTTCATGGTTTTCGATGGTGTTGAAGCCGATAGTGCTGTCGAAATGTAAATCAAATATGGCGGCTGCAATAGATATAAATTTTTTCATCATGAGTGTCATTTTCATGGTTTTCGCGGGTGTTGAAGCCGATAGTGCTGTCGAAATGTAAATCCAAGATGACGGCTGTAGTAGGTACCAATTTTTACATCATGGGTGTCATTTTCATAGTTTTCTAGGGTGTTGAAGCCGATAGTGCTGTCGAAATCTAAATCCATGATGGCGGCTGCAATAGATATCAGTTTTTTCATCTTGGGTGTCATTTTCATGGCTTTCGATGGTGTTGAAGCCGATAGTGCTGTCGAAATGTAAATTCAAAATGGCGGCTGCAATAGATATCAATTTTTTCATTATAGGTGTCATTTTCATAGTTTTAGAGGGTGTTGAAGCCGATAGTGCTGTCGAAATGTAAATCAAATATGGCGGCTGCAATAGATATCAATTTTTTCATCATGAGTGTCATTTTCATGGTTTTCGAGGGTGTTGAAGCCGATAGTGCTGTCGAAATGCAAATCCCAGATGGCGGCTGCAATAGATATCAATTTTTTCATCTTGGGTGTAATTTTCATGGTTTTCGAGGGTGTTGAAGCCGATAGTGCTGTCGAAATGTAAATTCAAAATGGCGGCTGCAATAGATATCAATTTTTTCATCATAGGTGTCATTTTCATAGTTTTAGAGGGTGTTGAAGCCGAAAGTGCTGTCGAAATGTAAATCAAATATGGCGGCTACAATAGATATCAGTTTTTTCATCTTGGGTGTCATTTTCATGGTTTTCGATGGTGTTGAAGCCGATAGTGCTGTCGAAATGTTAAATCAAGATGGCGGCTGAAGTAGGTACCAATTTTTTCATCATGGGTGTTATTTTCATAGTTTTCTATGGTGTTGAAGCCGATAGTGCTGTCGAAATGTAAATCCATGATGGCGGCTGCAATAGATATCAGTTTTTTCATCTTGGGTGTCATTTTCATGGTTTTCGCAGGTGTTGAAGTCGATAGTGCTGTCGAAATGTAAATCCAAGATGGCGGCTGCAATAGATATCAATTTTTTCATCATGGGTGTCATTTCCATTATTTTCGAGGGTGTTAAAGCCGATAGTGCTGTCGAAATGTAAATCCAAGGTAGCGGCCGCAATAGGTATAAATTTTTTCATCATGGGAGTCATTTTTATGGTTTTAGAGGGTGTTGAAGCCGATAGTGCTGTCGAAATGTAAATCCAAGATGGCGGCTGCAATAGATATCAATTTTTTCATCATGGGTGTCATTTTCATTGTTTTCGAGGGTGTTAAAGCCGATAGTGCTGTCGAAATGTAAATCGAAGATGGCGGCTGCAATAGATATCAATTTTTTCATCATGAGTGTCATTTTCATGGTTTTCGAGGGTGTTGAAGCCGATAGTGCTGTCGAAATGTAAATCCCAGATGGCGGCTGCAATAGATATCAATTTTTTCATCTTGGGTGTAATTTTCATGGTTTTCGCGGGTGTTGAAGCCGATAGTGCTGTCGAAATGTAAATCCAAGATGACGGCTGTAGTAGGTACCAATTTTTACATCATGGGTGTCATTTTCATAGTTTTCTAGGGTGTTAAAGCCGATAGTGCTGTCGAAATCTAAATCAATGATGGCGGCTGCAATAGATATCAGTTTTTTCATCTTGGGTGTCATTTTCATGGCTTTCGATGGTGTTGAAGCCGATAGTGCTGTCGAAATGTAAATTCAAAATGGCGGCTGCAATAGATATCAATTTTTTCATTATAGGTGTCATTTTCATAGTTTTAGAGGGTGTTGAAGCCGATAGTGCTGTCGAAATGTAAATCAAATATGGCGGCTGCAACAGATATCAATTTTTTCATCATGAGTGTCATTTTCATGGTTTTCGAGGGTGTTGAAGCCGATAGTACTGTCGAAATGTAAATCCCAGATGGCGGCTGCAATAGATATCAATTTTTTCATCTTGGGTGTAATTTTCATGGTTTTCGAGGGTGTTGAAGCCGATAGTGCTGTCGAAAAGTAAATTCAAAATGGCGGCTGCAATAGATATCAATTTTTTCATCATAGGTGTCATTTTCATAGTTTTAGAGGGTGTTGAAGCCGAAAGTGCTGTCGAAATGTAAATCAAATATGGCGGCTGCAATAGATATCAGTTTTTTCATCTTGGGTGTCATTTTCATGGTTTTCGATGGTGTTGAAGCCGATAGTGCTGTCGAAATGTTAAATCAAGATGGCGGCTGAAGTAGGTACCAATTTTTTATCATGGGTGTTATTTTCATAGTTTTCTATGGTGTTGAAGCCGATAGTGCTGTGGAAATGTAAATCCATGATGGCGGCTGCAATAGATATCAGTTTTTTCATCTTGGGTGTCATTTTCATGGTTTTTGCGGGTGTTGAAGTCGATAGTGCTGTCGAAATGTAAATCCAAGATGGCGGCTGCAATAGATATCAATTTTTTCATCATGGGTGTCATTTTCATTATTTTCGAGGATGTTAAAGCCGATAGTGCTGTCGAAATGTAAATCCAAGATGGCGGCTGCATTAGATATCAATTTTTTCATCTTAGGTGCCATTTTTATGGTTTTCGAGGGTGTTGAAGCCGATACTGCTGTCGAAATGTAAATCCAAGATGGCGGCTGCAATATATATAAATTTTTTCATCATGGGTGTCATTTTCATGGTTTTCGCGGGTGTTGAAGCCGATAGTGCTGTCGAAATGTAAATCAAATATGGCGGCTGCAATAGATATCAATTTTTTCATCATGAGTGTCATTTTCATGGTTTTCGAGGGTGTTGAACCCGATAGTGCTGTCGAAATGTAAATCCCAGATGGCGGCTGCAATAGATATCAATTTTTTCATCTTGGGTGTAATTTTCATGGTTTTCGAGGGTGTTGAAGCCGATAGTGCTGTCGAAATGTAAATTCAAAATGGCGGCTGCAATAGATATCAATTTTTTCATCATAGGTGTCATTTTCATAGTTTTAGAGGGTGTTGAAGCCGATAGTGCTGTCGAAATGTAAATCAAATATGGCGGCTGCAATAGATATCAATTTTTTCATCATGAGTGTCATTTTCATAGTTTTCGCGGGTGTTGAAGCCGATAGTGCTGTCGAAATGTAAATCTAAGATGGCGGCTGTAGTAGGTACCAATAGTTACATCATGGGTGTCATTTTCATAGTTTTCTAGGGTGTTGAAGCCGATAGTGCTGTCGAAATGTAAATCCATGATGGCGGCTGCAATAGATATCAGTTTTTTCATCTTGGGTGTCATTTTCATGGTTTTCGATGATGTTGAAGCTGATAGTGCTGTCGAAATGTAAATCAAATATGGCGGCTGCAATAGATATAAATTTTTTCATCATGAGTGTCATTTTCATGGTTTTCGCGGGTGTTGAAGCCGATAGTGCTGTCGAAATGTAAATCCAAGATGGCGGCTGTAGTAGGTACCAATTTTTACATCTTGGGTGTCATTTTCATAGTTTTCTAGGGTGTTGAAGCCGATAGTGCTGTCGAAATGTAAATCAAATATGGCGGCTGCAATAGATATAAATTTTTTCATCATGAATGTCATTTTCATGGTTTTCGCGGGTGTTGAAGCCGATAGTGCTGTCGAAATTTAAATCAAATATGGCGGCTGCAATAGATATAATTTTTCTTTATCATGAGTGTCATTTTCATGGTTTTCGCGGGTGTTGAAGCCGATAGTGCTGTCGAAATGTAAATCCAAGATGGCGGCTGTAGTAGGTACCAATTTTTACATCATGGGTGTCATTTTCATTGTTTTCTAGGGTGTTGAAACCGATAGTGCTGTCGAAATGTAAATCCATGATGGCGGCTGCAATAGATATCAGTTTTTTCATCTTGGGTGTCATTTTCATGTTCTTTCGATGGTGTTGAAGCCGATAGTGCTGTCGAAATATAAATCAAATATGGCGGCTGCAATAGCTATAAATTTTTTCATCATGAGTGTCATTTTCATGGTTTTCGCGGGTGTTGAAGCCGATAGTGCTGTCGAAATGTAAATCCAAGATGGCGGCTGTAGTAGGTACCAATTTTTACATCATGGGTGTCATTTTCATAGTTTTCTAGGGTGTTGAAGCCGATAGTGCTGTCGAAATGTAAATCCATGATGGAAGCTGCCATAGATATCAATTTTTTCATCTTGGGCGTCATTGTCATGGTTTTCGATGGTGTTGAAGCCAATGGTGCTGTCAAAATGTAAATCAAAGACTGCGGCTGCAATACGTATAAATTTTTTCATCATTGGTGTCATTTTAAAGGTTTTCGCGGGTGTTGAAGTCGATAGTGCTGTCGAAATGTAAATCCAAGATGGCGGCTGCAATAGATATCAATTTTTTCATCATGGGTGTCATTTTCATTATTTTCGAGGGTGTTAAAGCCGATAGTGCTGTCGAAATGTAAATCCAAGATGGCGGCTGCATTAGATATCATTTTTTTCATCTTAGGTGCCATTTTTATGGTTTTCCAGGGTGTTGAAGCCGATACTGCTGTCGAAATGTAAATCCTAGATGGCGGCTGCAATATATATAAATTTTTTCATCATGGGTGTCATTTTCATGGTTTTCAAGAGAGTTGAAGCCGATAGGGTAGTCGAAATTTAAATCCAAGATGGCGACTGCAATAGATATCAATTTTTTTATCATGGGTGTAATTTTCATGGTATTCGAGGGTGCTGAAGCCGATAGTGCTGTCGAAATGTAAATCCATGATGGCGGCTGCAATAGATATAAATTTTTTCATCATGGGTGTCATTTTCATGGTTTTCGAGGGTGCTGAAGCCGATAGTGCTGTCGAAATGTAAATCCATGATTGCGGCTGCGATAGGTATAATTTTTTTTAATCATGGGTGTCATTATAATGGTTTTCGAGGGTGTTGAAGATGATAGTGCTGTCGAAATGTAAATCCAAGATGGCGGCTGCAAAAGGTATCAATTTTTTCATCTTGGGTGTCATTTTCATGGTTTTCGAGGGTGTTGAAGTCGATAGTGCTGTCGAAATGTAAATCCAAGATGACGGCTGCAATGTATATAAATTTTTTCATCATGGGTGTCATTTTCATGGTTTTCGAGGGTGCTGAAGCCGGTAGTGCTGTCGAAATGTAGATCCAGGATGGCGGCTAAATTAGGTACCAATTTTTTCATCATAGGTGTCATTTTCATGGTTTTCAAGGGTGTTGAAGCCGATAGTGCTGTCGAAATATAAATCCTTGATAGCGGCTGCAATAGATATCAATTTTTTCATCTTGGGTGCCATTTTTATGGTTTTCGAGGGTGTTGAAGCCGATACTGCTGTCGAAATGTAAATCCAAGATGGCGGCTGCAATAGATATCAATTGTTTCATCATGGGTGTCAATTTCATGGTTTTCGAGAGAGTTGAAGCCGATAGTGCTGTCGAAATGTAAATCCAAGATGGCGGCTGCAATAGATATCAATTTTATCATCATGGGTGTCATTTTCATGGTTTTCGAGGGTGTTAAAGTCAATAGTGCTGTCGAACTGTAAATCCAAGATGGCGGCTGCAATATATATAAATTTTTTCATCATGGGTGTCATTTCCATGGTTTTCGAGGGTGTTGAAGATGATAGTGCTGTCGAAATGTAAATCCAAGATGGCGGCTGCAATAGGTACCAATTTTTTCATCATGGGTGTCATTTTCATGGTTTTTAAGGGTGTTGAAGCCGATAGTGCTGTCGAAATGTAAATCCAAGATGGCGGCTGCAATAGATATCAATTTTTTCATCATGGGTGTCATTTTCATTGTTTTCGAGGGTGTTAAAGCCGATAGTGCTGTCGAAATGTAAATCGAAGATGGCGGCTGCAATAGATATCAATTTTTTCATCTTGGGAGCCATTGTAATGGTTTTCGAGGGTACTGAAGCCGATAGTGCTGTCGAAATGTAAATCAAATATGGCGGCTGCAATAGGTATAAATTTTTTCATCATGTGTGTCATTTTTATGGTTTTCGAGGGTGTTGAAGCAGATAGTGCTGTCAAAATGGTAAACCACGATGGTGGCTGAAGTAGGTACCAATTTTTTCATCATGGGTGTCATTTTCATGGTTTTCGAGGGTGTTGAAGCCGATAGTGCTGTCGAAATGTAAATCCAGGTTTGCGACTGAATTAGGTAGGGTGAATGGGGGGAAGATCGAATGGTTTTTTGATGAGATGAGCAGTGTTGTGTTTGATGTCTTGTAAAACAGTACATATTAATTTTAGCTAAAATTATATCTATAGTGAATAAAGTACAAAGAACATATTTTTATGTGATATCGATAAATCCCTGTTATATTTATTCGAAAGCAAAAATAAATTAATTACAATGTTTTTATCGAAAAAAACAAACAGTTGGAAAGATGAAAGGGTGGTGGGGAAAGAGCGAAGTAGTTTCTAAAATCGTTGGAATTAATTTCAGACGATATTGACGGTCAGTAGGCTACAATTTTAATTGTCCTGTCACTTGTGACAATTGTCACACACCACACACAGAACTCTCTATAATATCAAAATACCTTCAAATGACACAGATAACACAACTTATTTGTTTTTTATATTTCAATCTTGACCCGCCGGGGAAAAATTGAACTAGAGGTTCTCAAACTTGTCACTTTACTTGGATAAGATTATACAGAAAATGAAAGATATCAATCATATATTTTTTTTATTTTTAATGCCAAAATAATTTTAAACACAATTACGTACATGTACCTTTTACCATTTTCGTTAACAAAATATGTAGCACAAAACGTAAAAAATTAAATATTTCAAAATTAAACAGCTAACCAATTAATAAGATCTTTAAAAAAAACCACAGCTAAAAACATAGAAAAACACCAAAAAAAATTATATCTAAACATTAATAAAAAAAATTGGTAGTACAATTCACTGTAACACATAAATGACCAGGGTCGACCGGTGCGATTCTACCCTCTCACAGAAAATCAGCGTGAAGTGATTAGCTTCTTAGTGGCTGCCATGTTTCGTCTGGTGAGTGAGAGTTCCGGATGCCCGTTCCTTTTCCCCTTTTCTTAAGGCCACCCAAATGATGACGTTTGCTAGATAAACCGATGTGACGTTGCATTGTTCTAGGAGCTGTGATGTTGCATTTACTTACGAGTATCTAGTGGTCTTTCCCCTTTCTTTAAGTTCCTACTCCCATTCCTACGAATCCTGTTCCCATACTTTATGAGAAGGTAACGCACAAATAACACTCCTGTCGTTTCTTGTGTCTATGGGCAGCGGTGAAATCACTTAGCCATCAGGTGACCCGCTTGCTCTTTTTGCCTCTCTTATAATATACAAATATTAAAATAAATACCTTTAGCTAATATTAGCTGAAATTGTGCCGCTGACAATTTATATAATGGCTGCAACAATACAAAACATTTTTTCAGGTACAGTTTGAGAACATGAGACCATTTGTATGACTTTTAAACGGGGCAAGATGGAAACTTTTATATGTTTATCTTACCCCGTCAAATTTTGGCGGGTGAAGACGGATTTTTTTTTATATAGAATAGGGGGCAAACGAGCATGCGGCTCACCTGATGGTAAATGACTACCGCCGCCCATGAACAACCGCAACACCAGGGGAATTACAGATGCGTTGCCGACCTTTTAGAAAGGTGTAAGCTCTTTTCTTGAAGGTTCCTAAGTCGTATCGGTCCGGAAAATTCGCTGGTGGTAATTGATTCCACAAGGAAGTCGTGCGAGGGAGAAAACTTCTTCTAAATCACACAGTCATGGACCGCCAATCATCCAGATGGTATGGATGGTAACGCGAGTTTTGGCGCGATGTGCGATGGTGAAATTGAGCGGCTGGAATTAGTCCGAACAATTCCTCAGAGCACTCCCCGTGATAAATGCGATAAAATACGCAAAGAGATGCAACATCTCTACGCAGTGCCAGTGTATCGAGCCGATCAGAAATAACTCGGTCGTCGACGATTCGAACCGCTCTGCGCTGGATGCGGTCAAGTGGAAGGAGCTGGCACTGGGGTGCCCCGGCCCAGAGATGAGAACAGTATTCCATGTGGGGCCGAACTTGCGCTTTGTAAAGTTGCAAGCGATGTGCCGGCATGAAATACTGTCTCGCTCTGCTGAGCACGCCAAGCTTTTTAGAGGCCAATTTGGCCTTCCCTTCCAAGTGACCACGAAACTGCACACTATTCGATATATCGACGCCAAGGATTCCGATACTGGCTGAGGCAGTAAGGGGAGTGCCTTGAAACTGAGGAGATACGACAAAGGGGTTCTTTTTAGCGGTAAACGCGCAAACTTGTGTCTTCTGGGGATTGAACTGGGCTAGATTTAGTCGCCCCCAATCCGAGACTTTGTTAAGCAAAGACTCGACTTCAGACACAAGTTTGTCCCGGTACTCGGCGACGTTTTCCCGAGAAATATTGGCACGGCCGGTATATAAGGCATCACCAGTGCTGTCGTCCGCATAGCAATGAATGCTGCCAGTTAGCAACATATCATTGATATGCAGGAGAAACAGCGTTGGTGATAGCACGCAGCCTTGTGGAACACCAGCGTTGATAGGCTTGAAATCAGAGCATTCACCGTCTACTACGACCTTGATGCTCCGATCAGCAAGGAAACTGGTGATCCATTTGCACAATTTCTCGGGAAGCCCATAGGAAGGAAGCTTCGAAAGAAGCGCTTTGTGCCAGACCCGATCAAAGGCCTTCGCTACGTCCAAACTAACGGCTAATGCCTCCCCCTTGGACTGTACTGCCTCCGCCCATCTATGAGTTAAGTAGACTAGAAGATCACCAGCTGATCGACCCCGACGAAAACCGTACTGGCGGTCACTAATCAGCTGGTGATCCTCAAGGTACCTCATGAGCTGGCAGTTTACAATAAATCCTAAAACCCAAAAAGTAGCGATATTTAGACATAGCAACATAACTACCAATTAAAATAATAAGTATGTATACAAATAAAAAAACTCGTACCTACCTCGTAAATCAAGTTACACGACATGGGGTAAGATTAAAACACCCGACTTGCTCGCATAAAATTCACAGCGTAGATATTCCCTTATAACACACAACCGATCCCTCAACACGACAAGTGCCGACTTAGGTGTGGTACGTAACAAAATGGCGGTCTTATGAATGTTGCCTGCATTGGATAAATTACACAAAATCTGTCTTTACTGATGCCTTTTTGTCTTACCCCGTTTTTCATCTTCCCCCCACTCACACTACCAATTTTTGTAATTTGTGTAATTTTCATGGTTTTCGAGGGTGTTGAAGCCAATAGTGCTGTCGCAATGTATTTAAACTACTTTAAAATGTCCGTATAATCATGTTATACGTAATTCTTTAATGCGCTTAAGGCATGCCCAATTGGATTTACCAATTTTTTTATTATATTAGTTGCAAATACTTTTATAACACGGACTAGCTGCATACAAAAATGTACATTAAAAAGTATTCTACTTGACTAATAACATTAATCGCCGCCATCTTGGCCAAACATCATGTGTGGTGTCGAAAAATGATTAGGGATGCCGAATCGATTGTAATCGATTTTTTAATTTTTAATGAACTTTTGTATATTTTTTAATCTGAATTACATTTTGAATTTATGTCGAATAAAGTTATATTTAAAAAAAAGGAGCTACAATAAAAATGTTAAATTACCATTTCTTTATATTCTTTTATATTATTCACTAAAAGTATAATTTAAAAAACCGGTTAAACCTCATTCAATAGGGTCATACTCGATTTTGAATAGTAATATATTCGTAAAGATAATTATTCAGGATTTTCTAATGATCATTTAGAAAGGAGTGTATTTTACGTCTTACTAAACAATAACTTACGAGTTTACGACAATTAATATAAAAAAAAAACACTTATCGTTACTGCATTAATTATAAATGTGTTCTTTACAAAGAGCAATATTGAATAAATATAATTATTTTGTTGTTTATCAAATTAATTTATATATTATTATTAATATATAATATTAGTTGTGGACCAAACTCGGATTTGTTTTTACTTATTAAAAGTTCTAAAAACGTTTTTAAAGATTTCATAAAAATCGCATAAGCTTAAGTGGCAATAGGCCGGTCATTTAGCGCTGGAAGAACCGACAACCAATAGAGAAGAAAGGTTATTGACTGACGGCCTCGTACCGGTAAAAGTGTACTTACTAGCGGCTTTGCACTTGATGGAATGACGACCTGGTAAGAGATTAAGATTAGATTGGAACAAGTTACGACAGTATTTAAGAAAAGCCTTAGTATTTTTCTGATAGACAAAATTTCTCTTATTAGTAAGAAATTAAATTATCCTTTGAGTTAAAACCAGGAGTCGATACAGACTTTAATCCCCATTGTAAGAGCTTCATGCCGGATGTGCGGTTCACACAGTGCTCAGTACGCAAATCCCTTCTCTCCTTGGACATCCACAAGTCGAGTAGGCCTTTCGGAATCTACCCAATTGTGCTAAGGACGTGTACTCCGGAGTGAGCAACGGTCTATTCCGGTAATCCTACACTTCAGGCGTTGTTCTGAAGTCTTCAAAAATAACCTTAAAAATTAGGAGGTAATCAGTCAAAGTCGAAATCAAAATTTTTTATTCAAAATTGGCTTTTACAAAGATATTTTTGAAAGTCAAATCCTAAGCCAGTGCATAGTGAAGCAGCAGACTAGCCTCCACAGGCAGCCTATTCACAAATATGGAGAATGTGGCAGTCATCATTCTCCTCGATCATATTAAATGGAAGTCAACAACTGGTCACGCGAAGCTGCTGCAAGCAGAGACTTAAGTGACCATGTCATACTAACGTCCGTCATAATATACTGAGATATATCTCCGAAAAACAAAACTAAGTCGATTTACTGAACACACTTATAATATAGAATTCTATTCTAGAAACTTTCTATGTACTCGTAGCTAAATAATATAATGCCTATACAAGTGAAGTCACAAATAGCTTAGCGTTGAACTGGAATGACATCGCTCCATACTACTTGTCAACTTACGTTATTGTTGTGGATGTTTACAATATCTTTTAAATAAATAATTTTAAATAATAATAAATCTTATTCAGGCACATAGCGGCGGAAATGCAATTATTCATCTTAGGGTTGGCCGTGCATTTAACCACGAGGCATTGCGGTAGAAGAATATTATTAGCATTCATGCTGCTACTGGGTGTCGTGTTGCCAGCACTCCATGTCTTACTGCAAGATTTGGATCCACTTGTAATTTTAAACCCTGAGTATGTTTGTTATTTTTTGTTTTTTTTTTATATTTTGTAAATGACGAGATCGGGATCCAAGCCCTGTCGAACAATTCGAGTCGACTGGTAGATTCAGCTATTTTGCACCACCTCGACTTGCCTGCTTTCAAAATATAATATCACGTAAAAAATATTTTTTACGTGGTAGAGCGTGGTAGCTATATTAGTAGTATGCATGAATAGGTTGGTTCGACCGGGGAAGGACCACGCACAGAATACCAGTGTAAAATGGCAGCTTGACACTGCTGTGTTTCGTATGGTGTGTGCAGAGAACCGGAGACCCATTTTACTGGAAAAGAGGCATTCCATCTTAGTCCTCACGGGTGACGACGCATCTGTATTTTGATTCTTTATCGAGATGTAAAAATGTAGATGTCTATGGGTCACAGCAACAATAAAATTTTTACTATCTCCATAATCTATTTCGTATAATCGAAAAGTTTTAAAAACCTATAGTTTTCTCAACTTTCTTCGAAAAACTGCTTAGAATAAACTTGAACTGTTTTAAAAAAACCTGAAAGCATATCAAGCTTATGACATTGTTATTGTGGCTGATTTTCATCAAAGCTACAATTGTGAAGCAACACTATACAATGAAAAAAGCTGAAATATAATCAAAATAAATCCCCCGAAAGAATAGAATAGAATAGAATATTTTTTATCCAATATAGATCACATGTGTAATTCTTATTGAAAGTCATTTTTAGGGTTCCGTACCTCAAAAGGAAAAAACGGAACCCTTATAGGATCACTTTGTTGTCCGTCTGTCTGTCTGTCTGCCAAGACCCTTTTTCTCAGGAACGCGTGGAGATATCAAGCTGAAATTCATATCAAATACTCAAATCTACAGTCCCTCAGAGCTGTGGAAAAATCAAACTTATAAGCCAACGCAATCAAAAGATACAGTCGTTTATGCCGCAAATTTTTGACATTCGCAAGGGAATTAAAACCTACAGGGTACTTCCCGTGAACTCAGATTCTTGAAATTTGGTACGAAGCAACGTTTTATAGCACGGATAAAGGAAAAATTGCGAAAAGCATAAATTTTTAGTTACATCATATAATAAAAATATTTTTAATAATTTTAAACTTATATACCTACAGATTTGTTCGGAACCCTCGGTGCGCGAGTCCGACTCGCACTTTGCCGGTTCTTTTTACTTTACCACTGGTTCGAAAAAAACCTCTGTCCTGGGAAGAACCAGCAAGAAACCCAGGGGTACTTTTTTTTAAAAGCAAATTTTACATTAATGGTTGTACAAACTATATTAGTACAAAATTTATTTTAGAAACAGCTTGGAAGCGACCACCTCATTCCCAGGGGTTATTATCAACCATGTGTTCATTTAATCTTTAATGCCCTTTCTATACAGTTTCAACTTAACAAAACATTTAAACTTGGTAATAGAGAGAGCCTGTACACTTTCCAGGACCTTGTTGTAATAGCGTATATTTTTACCTTAAAGGGATTTTACCGAAAAGGATTTTTTACCTTGCATGGCGATCGTTTGGTAGGCAATCGCACCGCTCCCGCAACCGAACCGAACGCAATACTCGTTGCCGGTCTAGGTTTGGCGTTTTTCACGTTTGGCTAAAGCGACATGGCCACACCGCCATCTAACGAAAGCCACGAGATCTTTCTAGAGTATCCCATAATCGCCTCTAGCGGTTATAAAGAAACCCCGCAATACGGTGGAAAGTTCGGCTAATTCGTTATCTTGCATCAGTCATGGTTTGTGGAAGGGTGTCCAACTACGGACTTGGAAATCTCATTCTTGTAAAGAAGTAGTAAGAACTTCAGTAAAAGTTTATCAAGAGACTGTCTGAGGAGCGTGCAGTAAAGCCTCGCAGTGATACTTTTTTCAAAAACGTACTGTAGACTTACCAGCAAGACTGCTCCATGTCAATTTTAATGTGTTTATGTAACGAAAGTAAGGGCCACACTTGGTACAGTGACTTTGCACCAATTAATGCAAAATATTTGGTTTTTTTCTGTTATAGGTTATTCAGGGAAAACCATAACGATACTTTTTTTATGATGCATATTCTTGGGCATAATAATTTAGTTGGGCACGTTGTTGGTATGATAACCGGTTACTTGATATATCATATGCAAGAAAATGGAAAACATATTGGAAGCAGTAAGGTAAGCTATCGTATCACGACAGTTTTCACTCTATTATTTAGTTTAGGAGCTGACTCCATAAAGATCCTAACGGGTGACCATAATGAAAGATTGAATAACTTTTATGAAATATTTATTAGGAACGCAGAATACAGTTAGTGGGAAACTAGCTACTGACTGAAAATCTTAGTAACTAAGTAGATAGGTACAACATTAGTAAGTATACGTGTGTGTGTGCGCAGCACATCTACATTAGAATCAAGCATTACTTTGTGAAAAATCTATTATATTTATCATCCATCTATTACTACGTTTTCTTTTTTATCATTCTGAATTGGCAAGCTAACTGTCGATCCACCAAATAACAAGTAGCTACTGCGACCTGTGGCCTGTGGATACCTGCAACCAACAATAAGCAAATAAGGCTACAGGTGCGGAATCACTTTTGAACACCAAGATGGAATGCCTCAGCCTGTCATTATACTGGATCTCTTAACCCTTCAGACCTCTGAAGTGCTCTGCTGCTTGGTGGCACAAATAGGTGAGAGGACTCACCCGGATATAATTGGAGGCTCCGCAGCATTCCATCGTAGTCTTAAGAGGTGACAACATACATATCTGTAGCACTATTGTTTGAAGTTGGCGCAGGTTTCCCTGGACGACAGTAGCCACGTACCATCAGGTGGGCTGTAAGTTTGTTTGCTACTTCACTATTATAAAAAACAAGCTCCGTAGTATGGACCGTCGGTCGCTCTCCGGGCTGAGCACCTCGTCCAGTAGGAGATTCGCTTTTTCCATCTACACCCAAAATAACAAATTACATTCATGTAGTTGATTATTGATTTTTATGTTTTATATTGCACGTCTCATAACGCAAGCGTTATTAGGTAGTGCTTACTCTCGCGCGTCAAGGTCAAGAAATTTTGTTATCTTAAAATGCCTCTATCATAAGCATATTGCACTTATACGATAATGTGAGTAGCCGTATATTAAGAAAACACTCTAATTAATCCATCTTATATTTTCTAAAAAATCATTTTATATTGCTACTTTGAAGAAAAAATGGTTTGAAAAAAAATTTACGTTTACGTCGGGATGTTGGTTTTGTTTATTATATGTAGGTACATACTATGTATCACGATATCTCCCGAAAAAATTGACGTATCGAGACCGGGTTTTTTATCAGCTGCAGAATTACATCAACTGATTCCTTATTTCATATCAATAGTACGCGTAGTTTGTTAATAAAATGATATTCAACTTTATAAGTTTTATTTAAGGCACTTTCATATTTTTTAGCCGTTGATAGACAAAGGACAAAGGTACCATACAGCCTATGTATATCGATTTATAATTTGCGTTATTGATTTATTTTGGTACCTAAACATTATTAATTTTTCCCCTGTAGGTGATACTACCTGTTAAAATAATAGAGCGCTAAATTTAAAACATGTAAATAATATATTTTAAAAGTCAAGCATACAATATATTTTTTTCATCAAAATTAAATGAAACGCTCATGAGGCGTGTACTTTTGGATTTTCCAAACTATTTATACATTTTATGCGATTTTAGGTTTAGATAATGGTTGGTTGATTTGGTTGTATATGAATATTTATCTGTTGTTGATGCGGGAAGTAAAGACTGTGTAAGAACCTCCGAAGGAGGCCATTTTGACCCCCTAGGAGTGTAATGAGAACTTTTTGCCCCTATTCAATCATGACCCTCATGACATCCTCTACATGATAGGCTATTCAAACTGACTATGCCTAAAGTTCGAATCACCCCCCAACTCATTTCTAGTCTACTTCCAATTACTTCCAATAAGTGACGTCCCAGTAATATTTACCCACTCATCTATTTACACATTGTACCCACTCATAAGTAAACAATTTATTTTGCAGATGTTTTCCTTACTTATTTGGTGGATGTTGCCTGCTGCAATATATGTATTCTTGTTGGGAAATATATTTTATATTGAAGGATATGAAGTACCTCTTGCATTCAAATTGCTGTATGCAGCCACGCAGAGAGTTCTCGCAGGCGCTATTTGTGCGAGCATAATAATTTGCCTCGTCTTCAAGTTAAACAGTTAGTGTAATTATATCATTTTATTTATTTTCAAATAAATAACTTCACAGCTTTTCACAAGCAGTTAACAAGGTTAAAACCAAGAAACGCTACAAAACACGCCTCTTGCATCGTTCGACTTCCTAAATGTCTTACATGGCCGCCACTCCGTCAAGGAAGGGACCACACTACACTTCATTTGCAGAATCGTGGCTGCCACTCGATAACCTTTCTTCCCTATCGATTGTCGCACCTTTTCGCTATATGGTCGGCCAATCGCTTCTTCAGATTACTAATCCGTTGAGATTTGTCGGTAAAAATAAAAGGGAAACTTTGAGCACAGTTCTCTCTATAGCTCGCTGAGGAACTTAAGCTAGACTAAGATAAGACTTTAAGTTATGTTTATTTTGTTACCAGTGAAGTTTTTTGAGACGTGGTTGATGAGAGAAAACTGAGAGAATTTTTGAAGGAATAATATCATGTCTGAGAATGACAGCGTGTTGTTGTTTACCGTTACACGTACAAGTGTTACATAGGATTTAATTGAGAAAATAAAATTTAAATTTGCACAGGGATGCCAGTATTTTACTGACATACTCAAAATTGTGCTTTCATTTTTATAAATATTAATAAGAGCTGTTAGTTCTCTAATAATAGGAAATTTACTTGTTTTAGACACTCTGTGCAGCATATTGGAGTGGCGCGGCTGGGTGATTCCCAGCAGACTTACATATGTGATTTACTTAGTCCATATGAACATTGTTTTTGTAATACTTGGAATCAAAACGCAACTAGTACATACATCCATCTTTTTTGTGGTAAGGAACATTAAATTGTAAGATCAACAACTTGAAAATGGATATCTGATATTGTCTTTCCCTACACTCTATATTATTTATTTCAAAGCAGCAGGGCAAAAGTAATACACAGCCATCTTAGATATTAAAGGAGGCCATCTTAGATATTAAAGGAGGAGTGGTAGAGCCACGTGGCAGCTTTTGCTGTCGCACGGATGGGCCGGCTCGAACCGGGGTGGTACCACGACCTCACAGAATACCAGCGTGAAGTAGAGGTTTAGAGGTTATAGTGCTGGTTTACCACCTGCTCGGCGGTGAAGGAAAACTACGTGAGGAAACCTATGTCTAAGCAATAAAAAAAAACGAGCCAGCCTTACAGTAGTCGCATATGATGTGTACCTAACATCTGACATCTCACCTTGGTAATAAAGAACATTAACACTATATCCTGAAAAAAGCCTTTTTTTTCAATCAAAATTAAAAATATCTATTGAGCAGCGACAGAAATTAACCTCAAAATTATTATTTCTCACTTGTATTTTTTATCAATAATAATCTGCACTTTCTTCAGACACTCATTATAAACAATAAATACATTTATTAATATAGTTTACACATATAAATTAGTTTATATACTCGTAACAGTACAATCTACTACCACCGCGCGCGCTCATTGGTCAATAGGTAGCGCACGCTTCTCCAGTTTCCTATTACACACTTCCGTCCCTTTTCACGAAAGCACTCCCACAGATTGCGAGAAAGCGAGAGGAAAGATGTTACACATGAAAAAAATATTTCGAAGACATGTGAAGTTTGCCAACATGCACTGGGGCAGCGCGGCGGACATTTCCTTGCCCTAAAACCCTCTCAGAAATGAAAGGAGGTATGTGCCCAGCAAGTGGGACGTATTTAGGCTGCAACTTTAACTTTTAACTTTAATGGATGCTTGGATTGATGATGGATAATGTGAACAGTCACGCAGCGTGGCTGAAGGCAATATTGTGATATTACGTTACCTTTCTTCTTTGAATGTATGCAAATGCAAATCGGTCATCTTATTAATAATAATATTATAGAATCTACCCATATATGGGCCGCTAGTCTTATGTAACCTGGACAGTCCCTATGGTCTAGTGCTTCTAAACGTGAATTCTGTGAATCAAGTTGTCCTGGATTCGAACCCCGCGACGCTCCATAAATAATTTATTGAGTTTGTCTGTCAAGAAATAATCAGTAGCAACCCGCAGTGAGAAAGTTGGTTGCGATACAACCGCGAGCCGCGAGCCTCGGATCGCGAGTCTTGCGTCTGATCTCCCTTGTGTTCGTATCGGATTACCGTCCTATCGAACTATGAGAGTGAGGGATTAGAAAGTGCATCTGTGTTTGCGCACACACTCGTGCAATATAATTCGTCCTGCGCAGATGGATAGGCTTCGTTGATAATTTTACAACTACTATTATTGATTCAGTTATGTCACACTAGAAATCTGTATCGGCAACACAATCTAACAAATAATTCTGTTCTGTTTCAGTTTATGAACTATTTAGTTATTGCATCGATGTCATACTTAATAGGTTTGCCGTTTTATTTAACCGTCGAAGCACCAATTTACAAGATGGTAAAGAATGTAATCGACCAGCAAGATGAACAGTACTCTAAGATGAAAGAAAATTAATAAAGATTAATAAAGATTGCGAGTTTCATTTAATATTTGAAAGAAACACATTAAGGAATAGCTCCTTTGAAAATATTATAGAGTAAGAGCGGATATTCAACTTGTCCTCTTGCGTAACAGCAATAAAACAGCATAACTCACTTCACATTCTCAAAGTTTAGTTTTATTTAGATTTCCAACGTTACCGCCGAGATATGTATGACTAAAGTAAAAAGACTAAAGAAAAGACTAAAGGTTCTTTAAAACTGAAAAAAACGGGCTTCGGCACTATTTCTGGAGCACGCAGTGGGTAAAATTTTATTATGCTCTATAACGTACTTATGCCGACAGATAAAAGTACTCCATTAATTTTGCCAATTTTGTAGCTAAAATAATTGAACAATGATATACGCGGGTGAAACCGCAGGGCACAGCTAGTTTTAAATAAAAGTATTCCATTAATTTTGTTAATTTTTCCATACATTACTATATAGAATGTTTGAACTAATAGAAGCGTACACTGCTGGTTTCTCTCAGTTCTCATCGGGCGGTTGGCCTTTATGCGTGGTTCGCGCGCCAAGCCGAGTGTTGAATTGTTTTAATTTTTCAATAGCTCTTAAACTATGCGTCCAAATAACCTGCTTTAGGGAGTAAAGTTTATCTACATAAAATTTTCTTGATGGTGAAGTTACTTTCGTTCGTACGGATTAATATGCCATGCCTAATAATAACGCTCATAATTCACTTTTTAATTTCCATTATTTTTTGTCACATAATACCTTATTGTGGCTTATGTATAAGAAATAGTCATATGGTACTCCAAACTTTTATTTAGATCGAGTAAAGATTTATATTTTGTAGAACATTGTATTTACGTATCACTAACCATTACGCCAGTGCAAGCGAATAAATCATTTCGGGAGCGCTTTTACCTCTGACTTACTTAACAAAAGAACATTTTCGCTAGGACAGGGCGTTCGCCATATCTGACCTGCCTCCGCAGCATAGCACAGGTCGACTTTATTTTTTTAAATTATGTTACATAAGTGCCTGAAACTATACACGGAAGCAAGGAAAGCAGGCTATGCAACGCTAGAATAATTTCTCATACCAATACCACAGTTATATTTAAAGTTAAATTTGAAACATTTCCTATTGCTGTTTTAAGATTATTATCAATATCTTTTAAAATATCTGAACATTTTCAGACTGGACTCGAGCGGAGTAAGTATGTAAATCTAGCTTTGTACCTAAATATTGTTTTGTGATCCCACTTCTCATGTAGAAAGGTGTTATAAGTATAGCCAAAATAGAAAGTTTTAATCCCACTTCTGATATAGGATAATATTAGAATGTGAACGAATGAATGAATGAATGTGTCACAAGAAAAAGGCTTTAGAATGGAATAGAATCACTTTTAATCAATATAGTACTACTAGCACCAGTTCGGATAACACCTTTGTCCTGAGAAGAACCAGCAAGAAACCCACCTTTCTTTTAAATAAGATTAATTTACAATAAATCCTTTACAAGAAATACACAGATAACATTGATAAGAACAGAGCTAGTTAACTATAAAATAAATTGTACAGAGACTAATTTCATAGTTGAGAATAATAATTAATTCGTTTGCACGAATTAATTATCCAATGCGTCAGGGATGAGCTAGCCACGGAATACGACAAGTGCACCGTACCACGTCAGAGCCAAGTCTGCCCTAACGGCGGTCGCTCCGACTGTTTTATACCAGCAAAACAAGTAGCTAGCCACACTGGCGCCACTGCAGGTGCGATGGTGCAGGTGTACGGTGTACGTGTTGTTTACAAGAATTGCTGATCACGTGCGATGGCGCAGGCGCCGCCATATACAATTTATGAACGTGGTTTTAAAACTGATCAAATTTTATTTATAAAACAGGTTTAATACTAACGAAAAAACGGGGCACCTAAAAAACTATAGCGAATCTGCATTGAGTCTTTATTCCAGGAGAAATATTATTGAAATTTTGAATTAAAGTATCTCTTTTAGAACTAGATAAATTATTGGAAATAAATAGTACACATTTATTGCTATTTGGTACAAGACCAATATTTTCAAAATTTTGAAAATATGAGTAAGATCACTGAGGAAGTCATCTTCTGTACCTCACAATGTACCTTCGTCCAGGTTTTGAAGGTTTTGAATTGAAATAATGGGTTGAATTTCCAAACTGAAAATAGCTGGATCTAGTAGCTCACTCTGCTGAACACCGACAGTAGAATCAATAATATGGTTTTCGTAAGACAAGTTAGTATTTTGACTATAACATTGCCAAACTTCTTTCAGCAGGGTTATCCTATCGATAGAGTTAAAATCATTAGGTCAATCCTCACAAGAACTTCTGCATCAGAGTTTGTTAAAAATTTAATGCCGCGCCGCCTCACAGTCACTAATTTTGAAGTTAATCATAGAAATGTGGAACCAGCGGCAATAGGACGGATACCGTTATCCCTTTTTTTTTGAAGGCATATAATATTTTCCCATATAAGTAAGGAGTGAAATTGAGATTAACAATACCAGAAAGCATCTGCTGGCGTCACCAGGAGACGCGCTTACAAGATCTTTAAGATGTTGAGGCGTAATTTCATCAATGGCGCCAGCAGAGCCGTTTGAATATGACGGAATTGCTTCCAAGTATGTTTTTCAGAAATTTTTAAAGGTTGCGTAGAAGTATTGGGAGGCAGCGGTGAATTCTGAAGAGGATTGACCGAAGGATACTTCTGAAGAAGGTCAAGACATCACGGGGAGCCAGGATGTCGTCAGAGAATAAAATACGGGATGCATTTTTTAAGTCTCCATCCATTACCTACTTTTTTAAATCAAATTTAGGACGAGGTCGATATAAATGAGTATTAATAGGATAATCTAAATTTTGAAGAGATGTATCTGAAAATGAAAATGGGATTACGCGAAAGTAAATAATTTTTGTCAACTCTTTTCATTACTAGTGAAACAGTTTTGAATAGTGCGTGAGAATGCTTTACCAAAACTGCATGCGGAAACGTTTGGGAACCATTTCAACCACTGGTGCATTACGATGATAATTGTAAAGTTCCGAAAAAAGTGATAAATATGTGGCACTCTTAACGTACATTTTTAATTGTAATTACTATAAAGTATTAAAACAAACAAAGGATTATGGAACAGTTAGTCCGCCGTACTGCTCCTGATATTAGAATGTCAAACACTTAACCCCCCCCCCCCCCATTCCCCCCATGACCATGGGTTTACTGAAACATCCGAAATGTCAGAGAATAAAATTTAGTTAACATTACATCATTAACTCGCACAAACTCAACTAGAAGGCGCTGTACGTAGGTAAATCGCGCCAACAAGATATACTCCGATTTGCTATATAGGGTCCGAAGCCTGCTTTAGTTTATATAGCTTCACCATCAACTAGGGATTCCTAGACCGCAAAATAACTGCTTCCACCTGGTGGGACAGTAAATTTGAACGTTAAGGAACAACGCGTCTACAGAGGTGGTAACCTGGTAAACCTTTTGCTTCCCTCGTGGAACTTAAGGATGTAAGCTGTCTGTAGGAGCGAAGTACATTTAATATTATTGTAATATTGTGTCGTACAATAAAATCGAGTTTTCGATTTTCGTATCTCCGTGTATTATTACTCGCCGTCCGGACTGTCCTCCCGCCTCATTACATTGACGCCCAACTGGCAGGCCAGACTAACAACGACAGCTCTCAAGAGGACTCCCTGACACGGCGTTTGATGAGTGAGGAGAGCGATATCGATCTTGTGGACGATTATCATCTAGAGCGACACAGCTACACGACAAAATTTGGAAAGAAGACCCATATCACTAGGATGACGGATAAGAAAGCCATTACACTAACGGATGAGCAATTTGAACGACTGCTTTCCCGTCTGTCATCGCCCTCAACGTCGCGCAGCTCATTCGTCACATGCAGCTATACCTACAATGGTCACAACTCACAAGTCCAAAAAGGTTGTAGAGGCCTTCGTGATCACAGTGAATATTTTCAGGCGGAAGGAAGGTATTGATGACAAAACAGCCTTAGAAGAACTCCCTCTATCGCTCAAGGAGGAAGCAGGGATATGGTGTCAGGAAGTAAGCAAGCAAATTACTACCTGGTTAAGTTTCAAAGCACGTCTGCTCGAAAATTTTGAGAGGGATCAATTTTGCTAAAATGCTTTATTCCGTTTAGCCTAACCAATAAATCCTCAATACGGGGAAGGGGATAACGGTTAACTTCTAAAATTTTATTAAGTGTTAATTTATAATCAGCACAGATTCTAATGTTGAGTCTTTTTTGAGAACCGGTACAATAGGCGTTACCTACATTACAGTTAAATGTTAAAAAGTGTGAGAGCGGATGTTCAACTTGGTCACGTGCTTACGCAATTAATCATTATCAGTAATAAGATAGCGTAACACACTATAAATTCAGTATAGAGCAATTACAGTTCCAACATACCGTAATATATCCCCGTCACAATTACACACGGGTGCAACGTGAGGGACGTAATTACATGATAACACCAAAGTATGCAAACCAACAACAACACTACCCATCTAAGAGTAACACAGAGCAGCCTCTTAGAAACACCATCCTCCTGTATGCCTACGCATACCCCCCTCGCGGGGACAAAGAAGGGTTAAGTCGGACTCGCACCGATTAAAACCCCATGGTGTTCCACCTTCACCGAATCACATCCGCGGCCCCACCGGCGCCGGCCGCCCCTAGCGACCCGACCACAGCTTCGCAGTTTTCGAATTTTTCTCGTATAATGGCAATTACAATGACCTTAAAAATTTCTGATGTAACACATAAAAAAATACAGTCTAATTGAGTATCTCCTTTTTCTAAAAGTCGGTTAAAATGGTAAGTAGGTAAATTATCTGAGTTTCAAAGACGTTCACGTTATTATAATCTTAATTTTTCTCGATGTTGCATATTTTACCTCCTCACATTGAACAATAATGTTCTTATTATCAGCAAATTACTAATATATTGCATAACACCTCGGTGTATTATTCTACTAACTAATATCAAAGGATTCAATTTGTTTTCTCACAACTATTAATTCTACAATAGAAGCGGCCTTAACAAAGGTGCGTAACGGTCTAAGTGATATAGACTATTGCACGCGGACGTAAGGTGCGTTTTGATTTATTACGCGCGCCGCAATAATCGGTAGGCTACTTTAACGAGGGACGCATCGGAGGCGTGCAATATTATAAACATTAGCAACGTAACTCGCAAGCTTGCTATCAGAGAGTGATTCTTCTGTTCTTATTCTATTATTTATTCTGTACCAGAACGATTACAGCTTACAGTATCGTGAAGTCTTGCAGTGGTGTGCTTGGGTTTGGATTAAATATTGCTAATTATAAGATCCCAAGCAGATGGCAGCACCCATCCATCTTCTTTTAATTTGGATATATTATATTTTAACGGGTTTTAGTAGGTTCTACCCTTAGAGTAATTACACATAGTGATAGTGACATTCAAAATTCCGTTCAAAGTTGAAGCAACAACACAATGAATGTGTGCATAAGCGGCCTGTAATTACGTTTGCCCACACGCACACAAGCAAATGAGTAATGTTTGCAAGTTAATGACATTTTCCCCAAAAAGTGGGGAAAATGTAATAGTAGACATCGTCATAGAATTAATATTTAGGTTGCGTTTATAACTATTTATTAACTATTTGCAAAGAGAAAATGTAACATTATTTATTTTTGTTAAATTATGTAATATTTAAATTATTTATATGCGTAATATCTTGTGTTATATTCACAAATCTATTACGTAATTATATTATTCTGTTAGAAATGATATATTTATATAAATATCTGTTATTTATCTTCCATAAAATCTTATATTATTTGTAAATATTAATTGTTATATAATACTCAATTCTATGATATATAGAGAAGTGGAAGAAACGGAGGAGGCAAATGCCTACGTCTATTTCTTCCAGTTTTTCCAATCCAATTCCACTTACAACTAACAAGTGAATAGTTGTCAGATAATCATTTTAGCTGTCTGATATTTTTTCATTAGTTATTCTTTACTAACTGTGGCTGTAGCCCGCGGCTTCACCCGCATATTAAAGCATACACTGATCTTGACTCGTGCCATTGTAAGAATCTATGTGATATATTTAATTTAAATCGCTTTCAACGTAAAGGTTACAACATACAACTTTCACAGAATAGATATAATATAATAAATATTAGAAGGAATCACGAGACTTAAGAGTAAGGTCAGTTTCAAGTGATTATTATAATTACTTTATTGGATATTATGTTTTGCATTAAAACAAAATAAGACTCGGAAGGAGTATAACATGAACTATTCAAACATAACATGAAATTAAAAATGTTTATTAAATAATATAAAATTAAATATACCCAAGTACTTAAAAAATATCTCTTAATTACCCTGAAACTGCAACTGTTTTCTAAACAACTGCCGCTTTGTTGACCCTATCGTCGAAATGTTATCTTTTTTAGATTCATAAAAGAATCGAACTAAAAATGTTAAATATATGTAAATTAGAATAAAAAAAAACAATCATAGGCTATGTTATTTATCCTAAAACACATACTATAAAAAGGTAAAAACAACTGCACATTATCAAAAGAAAATAAAATCAACACATTTTTTTTCGTGGCAAATGGAAACGCTAATAATATTTGGCAAATAAAAATACCTATTTATATGTAAATGAGACTATTGGCAGTATGTATGTATTTTTTTCAATGTGCATTTTTATAATTATAATAATAAGAAAAAATAGGGTAATATATTTTACTATGTCTAGCAACATTTTCATTATATTGGCGTCTGTCAAATTTATTATTTATTATTATGTTTTGATGAATGTTTTTTTTACAAAAATATAAGATCCTAGGCAGTACTTAACCGTGAAATAAGATTTTTAAATTTTTTTCGTAATTATGTGATGATTTGTGACACCCTTTCACAGTACAGTAAGTAATTTTTTTGATTTGTGCGAGCTGTTTACACGACTACGTGGACTCGAGTACTAACAAAGACTACAATCTTATATAGGGAAAGTACTAACGCGTCAAAAGTCGTACTTAGCCTTTAAAGGCTAACTTGAAATGGCTTCACTTTGCGTGCGCCTACTGCGGTTCTAAGCCTAATACTTCTATGGTTCTAGCGTGCAAGTTAGTACAAAGGTAATTTCACAAGTATCTTTAATATTACTTCTGCACGGTACAGTAATCTTAATTAAAACAATCATTACAGATTATGCACAAAGTTTCTTAGGTAAACGACGCACACGTTCACTCTTTCTTAGCGTGGCGGAAACGGAAACTGGCGGCGAACAAGTGGTTTAGTCGCGAGGCGAATCGGCGCCTCCCATTGGCTGGATACTACGATCCACGCATGCACGGTGGGTGCCGGTGTTTCCGGTGTTGCCGCGTTACATACTCCCCCTCCAAATCACAGGAACGTCCCGTTTGTCAGTTGGCCACTGAATCAAGCGGCGACGTATTTGGATAGCGCGGCCGTCCACGATGACGGCGTGGTTGAACCGGAGCTGAGGTCAACCCTATGCGTTCTTTGAAAGGAGTTAAAGCGGAACTATGGAATTTCCCTACCACCTCGGAGGTATCCACGTGAGAAACTTCGTAGGAAGTTGGACTTACAACCTTAGAAATACGATATGGTCCATCCCTTCTGGGCATAAACTTCCTAGTACGACGCTTCGAGGCATCACTCAATAAGTGTGTGGTGACCAAGACTAGGTCTCCTACCCTGTACCCAGGAGTATATCGGCGGCCCCTATCAGCATAACTTTTCTGATGATCCTGCTGATGCTCTGCTCTTTCCCTAATTCTATCGAAAGAAGAAATAAAAGATTCAGGTAAGGCGTGATCTGTGGAAGGAAGTTATCTTTACTTAATATGGATCTAGGATCACGTTGAGCATCGAATGGCGTTCGTAGCTCACGAGCGAAAGTCATATAAACTGGACTACAAGCAGTAGTAAGACAGGTGGCGCTATTCATTGCAAATCTAACCTGCGGCAAAAATTTAGGCCATGACCGGTGCTCATTCTGAACTAATATGGATAACTGAGTTTTTAAGTCACGATTTTTACATTCAGAAGGATTGGATTCCGGGTTATACAGAGGAATCAAATTTTGCTTAATGCCTAGAATGAACATGCACTGTTGCATGGTAGCAGATACGAACTGAACTCCATTGTCGGATATGACTCTACGAGGAAAACCATATCTCAAGAAATATTCATTAATGAGTATCTGAGCGCAAGTCTCAGCACTTGCATCTTCTAACGCAAAGATGTCTACCCATCTGGTAGCAGTATCCTCTATTAATAATACCCATTTTTGTCCTTTCTGACCTTCAGGCAACGGGCCAAATAAATCAACAGCAAGAACTTCACCACGTTGACTGGGAATCGTAGTCTGTAATAAACCAGGAGGTTTTCGGTTATTAATTTTATAACACTGACATTCTTGACAGTTTCTCAAATAATCAGTAATATATCTTCGCATTCCAGGGAAGTAATATTTTCGGCTCACTTGTTGAACAGTGCGTTCTACACCTTGATGTCCGGTAGTAGGCGAGTCATGATATTCTTGCATGACTCTCACGCATCGTGACTGGTACAATTAGCTGAGGTTCCTCTGAATCGGACTCAGGATGGAAACGAAACAGCACACCTTAAATCATAAAATAACCTCTATCTAACCAGCGTAAGCCTGACGTACCAGGAGCCTCAAAATCCTGGATGATTTTAGCTACTTCAGGGTCTTTCAGCTGCTCAGCTCGGAGTTCACTAGAGTTTATAGTTGGAACATCGACAACGACAGTGCAGAGGTCACAACTTTGTAAGCAAGAGTTGTCACACTGTAGGCGACGCAGAGTGTCTGCTAACACATTGGCTTTACCAGGTGTGTAATCGTATCGGATGTCAAACGCCTGCAGTTTCAATGCCCATCGTATAAGCCGACCACTTGGGGACTTCAATGTCAACAGCTACTTGAGTGGTTGGTGGTCGCATTTTACAATAACAGGATGGCCATCGAGATAACCACGAAACTTTTCAACAGCCCATATAACAGCCAGGGCTTCTCGTTCTGTGGTTGAACAGTTTCGTTCAGCGGATGTCATAAGTCTACTCGCATACTCAATTGGCTTTTCTTCATGACTTTCACCCTGTAATAGAGCAGCGCCTAAGGCGTAACTGCTAGCATCTGTGCGGAGCACAAATGGCTTGGTGAAGTCTGCTTGAGTCAAAATGGGAGAAGAAGTCAACTTCAACTTTAGAGCATCAAAAGCTTTCTGCTGCGGTGAATCCCATTTACAGACTTCAGATTTCCTTAACTCCTTTTTAGCCGGAGTAAGCCGGTAAAGTGGAACAGATACAGGTGGATGGTCACCTGTATCTATGTGGTGTTCTGCACTGGGAGTTAGTACTCCCCCTGGACGAAGGATGTCATCATGCTTCTCCAATAAATCTGCAAGGCGCTGGCGTTCTTGAAAACTCAGCGCAGTATCCTCATTATCCAATAACTTAACACACTTATTATTAACTGCTGATGCATATGAAATAGGCACAGTAGGCATTTCATACTGTAACTCATAATATATATTCTCATCAGGAAAATGCCAGGTTGAGGAAGCAAAATCTATTACAATACCAGAGTCAATTAAAAAATCTATACCCAACAAAGTTTCATTATTAAGAGCATCAGGAAATATAATAAAATCAATTGTTACACATTTACTTTGTATTATTTTCACTTTAAGATTTATACTAAGTACTCTTCGTACTTGAACTGACCCATCGGCTAGCTTGACACTCATAGTTGACTCAATAAAGTTTAAACTATGTTTTTGAAGTAAAGCATATAATGAACTACCAGCTACACTGCGTTTAGCTGCTGTATCAATAAGAGCTATGCCGGACATTCGTAATATTTCTACACATAAGATAGGACGACTAATTACTTGAGACTGTATGCTATCAATTCCAATGACCATGGAGATGGAATTGAATGGACTCGATCAATTAATATTTTGTAAACAATCATTATTTAATTCCTTGTTTGGGATACAATTATTATTTCCAGAACTCATGGTCACCCTATTTAGTAATTGATCAGTAGTATTATTACAAAGTGATTGACGACTCATCTGGGTCGAGGACTTACTGTTCTCAGATGATTTGGAAGGGGAGACGTTATTTAATTTATTTCCGCAATTTAACGAACAATAAGCCGCGTTGCACTTAGTGCATTGAGAACGGATTACAACTCTAGCACCACACCCGTAACACGATACGCTCGTTTCAATATTTTCGTTAACACCAACACTGGCACTAATGCTTTTACGAACCGCAAGTTTACGACAGTCTTCATGACTATGACCGAACTGTTTACAGTACGCACAACGTTTCCGTAACACTGGAGGCGCTGGAGCTGGAGTATGTTGAGAGTCAGGTTGAGTGGCCACCGTAACAGGGATCGTTGACCGGCGTGGCACACTACGACGCGCTATAGGCGTTGACGTCACACTCTTAGGAACTGCTCCACTCGTAGAGGTAGTCGTGTAAATCGTGCTGCGTGTAGGTATACTCGACAATTCTTGAGTCGGTAAATGAAAAACGTTCGAATTTTGACATCGTCCTTCATTAATCGATGTTTCGATCATTCGGGAGAGGGCAAGTAGTTCTCTGAATGATTTAAATTCCTCTCTTCGTATTCGTTTACGTATGCTGCGGTAAAGAAGTCCATAAGCCATATCTATCTGGCTCTTCTCGCTAAAGTCACCAACTGAGAGCTTGTTTAATAAAGCTCGGAGGCTTGCTATAAATATATCTGTGTTCTCCTCGCCTTGAGGGTTTTCAAACACTTGTATATAAATTTTGTATGGGTGACGTTGATCTCCATAGGTACTTCGTAAGTAGGTAACTGGTTCATCCCACGTATGTACCTCCAACTTGACGCTCTGCCACCATGTCGCTGCAGATTCCGTCAGGAGCATAGATAATCCTCTCATAGCATTCAAGTTTGAGACGTTTGCGCATTCCTTGTAATTTTCGACCGCGTCGATGAACGCTTCTACAGATTCGGACTCGTCACCGCTGAATCGAGCGCTGCAATGTGAAAAGTTACCGGACTGATGCGACAAGGTTGAAGACTGCTGCACGACCTTATCCAAAAGTTTTTCAAAAGCTTCGGTCTGCGAACGCTCTAAAGCGGCCATAATGGCGGCGACGTTGTCAGTCGAAATTCCCGTAGTTCCCGTAAGAGCGGCATCGGTATCTTCATCAGAGCCCGCTGATCTGCTTTTCCGTAAGCGTGGCATGTTGTTGTTTCGACGAAACTGTACACGAACTTCGTACAGTAAAATTACCTACTGTACGGTAATGACTCTCCACTGTTGGGCAGCCAATTTTTAACGGGTTTTAGTAGGTTCTAGCGAGCAAGTTAGTACAAAGGTAATTTCACAAGTATCTTTAATATTACTTCTGCACGGTACAGTAATCTTAATTAAAACAATCATTACAGATTATGCACAAAGTTTCTTAGGTAAACGACGCACACGTTCACTCTTTTTTAGCGTGGCGGAAACGGAAACTGGCGGCGAACGAGTGGTTTCGTCGCGAGGCGAATCGGCGCCTCCCATTGGCTGGATACTACGATCCACGCATGCGCGGTGGGTGCCGGTGTGTTTCCGGTGTTGCCGCGTTACAAAATATAATTAGATTTTTTTAAACTTTACTAGCCTCGCATATCACCCTTGGTAGGGATAGGATTTCTTTAGCGAGGATTTGTGGTATACCAAATCTAATGTAATGGTGGGGACGATCTTATACATATTTACAGATTACAGACCGACTGTTACGGGGATCACATTAAATGCCTTTTTTTAAATAACCTTTTTTAGTCTTACATGGTGTACACGCCCCTAGCTGCACAGACAAAGGTCGACTATACAGGGGCCCATACAGCTGTAGATTCTCGACGAGCAACCAAGGGTAGGGCTCAAAATGCCTATGGATATTTAGTATATAAGTACATATAGATATAACGGCTGCTAAGCCAACAAAAACTTACCGGCCTCCGTAGGTAGGGTTGACCACTTGGTACCAGCCAGGTGATAAGTGAGTGCATGTCAGTAGTGTGTATAAATGGAACCTGACGGCCCGATGTAATCGGACAGGAGATCCACAGGCGCTGCTGTTCTCCCAATGTGAGCTCCCTCCAGTGGTAGTTCACCAATTGAAAAGCTCGGCCTTCATTTCACTATTTCAGTTTATCAACTTTATTGTACGTTTAATTAACTTCAAACTCAACTAAATCCCTGTTAATCGTAATCAAACACGTGCCGCACGACACAACCAATGAACGGTCGATCAAAGTTCAACTGTATGTTCACTTAGCAACAAAATTATAACCACACGTACGAACGCGATCTCTTCTCGAGTCACAAAGTTCAGCGTTCCACACGACAAGCAAATTCTTTCGTACGATATTAAAATGCCACAAACAAAATAAATATTGCCAAATGCACTTCAACATGCAATCACTATACAAATTGACGTAAATTAACACCAGCTACAACTCGTCGGCGCAAATTCATGGCAATCAGTTACTTTAATCACTCAAAACTCAAATTAGGCCTCGTGTCACGTAACGCTCAAAACAGACACTCAATTCGAGGCGATCTCAACTAGACCCAAATATTCAATAGTAAATTAGACGCGCACAATTACTCAAATTCTAGACCATCAAAATCCACTGGCCGCGAGCGACCGATCCAGCAGTCGCAGACAATACAAATCCCACGCGTCGAGCTACTGACCGCTCGGCCCAGAGACCCGCCCGAGAGAGGGGGCCAGAGGTGACCTTTACAAAGTCAGCGGAAGGACGCGCGTGTTGAATGCAAATCTCCAATGCAAATATTTGGTCTAAACATATGGTTTGAAGAGCACCTCCTGCCCTCCCTCAATCAGGGCTAATATTCTTCCACTCACCAGATGTTGCTAGTTGACACTGAGGTGAAGTTATTTGTTACACAATGTCGTATGATTGAGAAGTTAGTTTTAAATAAAAGATTATCAGTTTCTAGTGTATTATATATTGTATATACACAAAAAGGACTTTCACTTTTTACACATTTTTAACTCCTTTTTATTTTATTTTGCTATTTTTACGAATATCTGTGGTTTTGTCTATTTATTTTTAATCTAATTAATATAAAATATATAAGATTGTACAGAAAGAAACATTAACCTTTATATTTATCAAACACTTTTACTTCTCCACTATGAATTTAGAAATGAGGATATCTGTAGTAGAACCAGAGTAACAGGCTTGTACAGGTAGACGAAGTGTGGGGCAGCCCCCCCTAGATGGAGTGACGACCTAGTAAGACGTGCATGAAATCAATGGATGCAGGTGGCTCGGGACCGTGCTTGTAGCATTCCTTAGGGGAGACCTATGCTTAGTAGTGAACTTGTGAATTGTGAAGGGATATAATGATGGTGATACTAAGGTTATACTATCTACGTCAAATGATACACAAATTTATATAGAAATATATTTATTTCAATATTTTCTTAATAACTATACATAGTGTTAAAGTTGTGTCTATGTTAGTTAGGTAGTGTGAGTGTGAGTGTGGGTGTGCATGTGTGGAGGGCGCGGGGAGGTTCCAATAAAAATCAAATTTTATTGTAAATATATTTATTTTAAGATTATTTTAGTTGTATCTACACACATAGCTGTGTGAGCTAGGTGTGCGTGTTGGCGGGCGGGTGCGGGGGCGGGTGCGGGGGCGCGAGGTGCGGCGCGCGGGGCGGCGCGAGCGCGGCGTGCAGGCGCGCCACCGCGCTGGCCGCCGTGCGCTCCAGCGCCGCGTCCGCGCTGCACACCGCCTCCTGCCGCCGCCACAAAACACCTCAGTATACAGTATACACACACCCATCGCAACTGCATTCCAAATTCAAAATCAAATAACATTTATCTACATAACATTGCCAATATATACAAAACTAAACCCTTTTTACCGGCATCTGCATTTTGATTCTCAATCGAAAATATGGTTTTGCCACAATTTTTTTGTGACACTTAAAAAGTTTGATGAATGTATTCATTCATGGCACGTGTACTCGTACAGAGTATACAGAATAAAACAGAAGCAACAAACATTCTCCTTTTAGATTTTATTGCTATGAGGTCGGGGAATCCCAAGTAATGCGTCATTATATTTAACTAACTCCGTCTTATCCGCTTTTTCAAATTCGAGTTATAGAGTATAAATATGTACTATTAATATCTCGCAGGGAAATAACATTTAGTTTAAGTTACGAAGCCTAAATAATCCGAGATACCACGTATGGTAACACTAGCACGTAGAAATGTTCGTATTGCTGAGTATTACTGACTTGACAAGTTTTAAGTTATTGAGATTCCACTGTAGTACAAAGTGCTGCACAAACAATTAGGGCTTCCACTCACTACATTTCGCTACTTGGAATTGAGGTGGATTTTTTTGTTAAACAATGTCATTTATCAACGTAACTTCTCAACGTTTTAAATAAAAGTTTAGTAGTTTCTAGAGTATTATACTCGTGACAATCTAAGAAGTCCGATTTGACAGCTATAAAAATACTTTGCGTAATGATGGGAAATAAAAATTGGTTGCTTTAAAACCCGATTCTCGAGACATATCGATTATCTAGAGTTTGTAATGAACAATGTATCTACATCGCTTAAAATTGATTCTCAAGACATATCGTTTTAATACATGTACGAATTTGTAATATTTAACAGCTATTACACAAATACAAACTAAGTTCAAAATTGAGCCAGTTTCAAAGCCAAGATGCAAACTAAAGTCCGACATACATTGTATATTATGTAGGCACGCCACTGATATGCACCCGTACGAAGCCGAGGGGGGTCGCTAGTCAAGAATAAAATTAACAATAAATAAGTGTGGTTGGGTCAGGTAAATAAATAAATTCACTGAATTCGTAACATTTTTATTCTCAATTCTTATCTTAATGCCAACAAACAATTTTTTATAAAACCTTCCCCGGCAGATCTAGCATGATAAATAATGAGGCGTCCACCCTTTCCCATTGGAACTTTTGAGCTGGATGCTTGCGTATCGTATGTCCAAGATTGTGGTACAGGCATTTAACCATGGTGCGTCAATGAATATTACCTTGTTCCAGTTGGTTATTTTATTAACTTCTGTTAAGAAGGATACTCTTTGTAGTATTATGTCATACCTTTCCATCAATATTTTCCGTTTGTCGGTTTTTTTGTATGAAAACCCACTATTTTTTAGAATTGTTTTTAAAGATGTTGCACTGCCATTATATAACTTTGCAGATTTAAGGGACACAAGTAATTTACTTATGGTGGGGGTATTCTTGTCTTGTGTAGTAGTTGTAAACATGGGATCTAATAGCATCAGTATCAAAATTATCAATACCTGTCACAGGTTTTTGTTCTTTGGGTGTGTGCAGTACATTATCTTCACAACCAAAAGGCCCGTGCTTTTCCTTTATAATATTTCGGACAGTTTTTATACCAATTCCAAACGCTTGTGCGACTCGTTCTTGTACTTGGGTAACTTATAAAACAGGCTCTCTATTTGCTGACTCCCGTTCAAAGTCCAACTCTCTCTCTCGTGCAACTTCAAAACCAAGTCACGAGACTGGCTGTAAAGAGTACGTCCTCTTTTATACATGTTGTCTAGTTCACACGATAACACCAAAATCACGTAATGCGTAATCAAAGTCCGGAATTAGCAAGCCAAGGCAAACGAATATAGCAGAAACAGTGCAAGAGTGATAGCCGAATCAGAAAATATAATAATAACCAATTACAGAAAAACTTCCAAGATAGCGAGAGACCGCGCGAAGCATTGACAACACATTTTACCATTTTGAAAGTGTCTCTCGCGCAAACTATTTAGTTTAGAAAAAAAATTATATAAGAAACCTCAATATCATTTTTTAAGACCTATCCATAGATATCCCACATGTATGGGTTTGATGGAAAAAGTTTTTGAGTTTCAGTTCTAAGTATGGGAACCCCCAAAATTTATTGTTTTTTTTTTCTATTTTTATGTGAAAATCTTAATGCGGTTCACAGAATACATCTACTTAACAAGTTTCAACAGCATAGTTATAGTTTCGGAAAAAAGTGGCTGTGACATACGGACGGACAGACAGACATGACGAATCCATAAGGGTTCTGTTTTTTGCCATTTGGCTACGGAACCCTAAAAAATATTAACATATTAAATATCAAAATAAAGCTAGAAATATATGTGGTCAGATTTTGTTTTTATATGTTTAAACATTAAATAATACGTTTCTCTCTTTTCTAAATGTAAAAGTATCGATTTTTCAGAACATCGATTTTATTTGGTCAAAAAATGGTTTTAAACGGTCACAACACTACGGCAACGAACCCAAAGATATCAACAGACATGTCATTGTAATATCGTCCTGTGGAAATATTAATCAACGATTAATTCGTCTTTTTGAGAGCATTTTTCGAATATAAAGTAAAACTTGGTGTTTACAAATAATACTCATTGTCATAGTGTATGGATAACATAGTAATTATTTTGGATTGTGAATTTGATTTTTCGATTTCTTACGTCAACGTTCATACAAAGTTATAGCGGCATGTATAATGAGAAACGTCAAATCGGGCCTTTTAGATGGTCGCGAGTATAGAATAGAATAGAATAATATTTTATTCAATATTGATTATTACATAATACTTATTGAAAGCCATTTTTTATTTACCACTGGTTCGTCTCCTCAGTCCTGGGAAGAACCAGCAAGAAACCCAGCGGGACTTTTTTTTTCAAACATATTTCACTTAACAATAACTTCTTTTATACAATTTTTAAATGATTTTTCATAGAACCAGCGTGGTGGCGATCACGTTATTCCCAGGGATTATTTTCATTCATGTATTCCCTGATATTATAATAACCATTTGTGTACAGTTTTTCTTTAATAAAACTTTTAAACTTGTTTATTGACACACTTTGAATATGTTCTGGGATTTGTTGTAAAAGCGTATATGTACATTGCCCCATAAATCAATTACTGATTCTGTGGAGTCTAGTAACTGGCATTACAAGCTTATGTTTGTTCCTAGTGTTTAAAATATGCACATCCTTATTCTTATTAAAACTATTTATGTTTTTATTCACATACATTACATTCTCATAAATATATTGCGATGCTGAAGTTAATATGTTTATTTCTTTAAAATGTTCTCTGAGGAACTCTTTACAATATAGGTTATAAATCGCTCGTGCGGCTCTCTTTTGCAAAACAAATATAGCTTCAATATCAGTCGCATTATCCCATAGCAAAATTCCATAAGACATTACGCTATGAAAGTAACTAAAATACACTAATCTAGCTGTCTCAACATCTGTGAGACTTCTAATCTTTCTTACAGCATATGCTGCAGAACTAAGTCTGCTTGCTAATTTAGATATATGGGGGCCCCATTGAAGTTTCGCGTCAATAGTAATACCAAGAAAAACCAGTGGTATTCACAAGACTCAACTCCTCCCCATTTAACAGCACTTTGGTATTCGAATGTTTTACATTAGGTATTACAAATTTATTACACTTTGTCTTATTGTCGTTCAAGAGCATATTGTTGGCGTTAAACCAATGTAACAATTTCGATAGAGCATTATTTACATCGTCATAATTAATTAACTGCCGTTTAAGTTTGAAAATTAAAGATGTATCGTCAGCAAATAATACTATATCGTGATTGCCCCTACAAGATAATGTACGTTATTAATATAGATTAAAAACAGGAATGGGCCAGAATCGAGCCCTGAGGAACGCCCATTGATACTACCGATCCGGTGGAACCTTTACCATTGATCACGACTTTTTGAGTTCCGTTACTTAAATATGAAGTAGTAAGTCTAAGCGCTAATTTTTTTACACCGTAATGTTATAGTTTCCTGATTAATGTCTCATGATAAACACAATCGAAAGCCTTGGAAAAATCACAGAAAATACCTAAGGCATCTTGTGAATTCTCCCAGGCATTAAAAATATATTTCATAAGCTCAACACCGGCGTCAGACGTCGAGCGACCCCTTGTAAAACCAAATTGGTTTTTATGAAGTAATTTATTAGTATTAAAAAAAAATTAACTATTGATCCAAAATTATTTTTTCAAAAATTTTATTGAAAGTTGGTAGTACAGAAATATGTCTAAAATTAGCGGGATCCAATGTACTACCAGATTTAAATAAAGGTATTACTTTACTATACTTAATTAAATCAGGAAACACACCAGAATCGATACAAGTATTCAAAATAATAGCAAGATGATGTGCAATTAAATATATTATGGACGCAATAACTGTAACGGAAGTCCCCCACAAATCTGCGGTCTTCTTTACATCAATGGTTTTGAAATATTTTACAGCATATTGCGATAATACTTTTTCAAATCTAAATTCTTTTAAACAGGTATTAACATTCTGTTTGAGTAATCACTCGGCGACAGTTGGAGAAGTATTCAATGACTCTGTTGTCAAGATAGGAATATCAGTGAAATATTTCTCAAAAACCGCTGCGCCTTTTTGATTTGATTTAGTCAATTCATTGTTAATTTTTAATTGTTAGTTTGAGCTACGAGGTTTGTCTTTACCGGTTTAATTTATCAATACACGAATAACAGCCCATATATTAATTATATCAATATACGAACCAATGCCTTAAAACTCTTTTTATGATTTTTCTACTTTTAGGGATATCCCTAGTTTGATTTATTTATTTTTAATCTTTTCAATATAAAATATACATTTACAATTTCCAAACAAATTAACTTCCCCGCTATGAAATAAATAAAAAAAAAACTACTACGAAACAGGCATTACGGTACTATTACTTTGAGTACTAAGTTACACTCATTATTAACTTTTATTACAGTTTACAAATGTTGTACATAGTCCATTTAGAGTTGATAGCATTCTATAAAAGGCCTACACGTATCCAGTTGATTAGGAAAGCCTCTTAAGAAGATATCTCAATAAGTTTCAATTTTAATTCACTTACCAACGTAAGCAGGTCGATATCAACCTTTTTGTCGTTCACTGTGACGCACAATTTGTCTCCTTTGAACATCTTTGGTACTGAATCTTCACCGAACATTTCTTGTAGCATCTCAATCGCGCACTCCTTAAAGAAAAAAATAATTGAGATGAAAAAATTAAGTCAACACAAGTTACAAACTTTAGTCATAAAATAGCATCTGACGGTGCAGACTTTTTTTTATAGGATAAGGGTGACAAACGAGCACACAGTCCACCTGATGGTAAGTGGTTGCTGCGACCCATAGACATCTACATCTATCCTCTATTAAAAATCAAATTGCAGATGCGTTGTCACCCGTGAGGACTAAGATGGAATGCCTCATTTCCAGTAAAAAGGGTCTCCGGTTCTCTACACTCACCATACGAAACAGAGCAGCGTAAAGCTGCTATTTTACGTTGGTATTTTGTGAGAGCGGGGTCCTTCCCCGGTCGAGCCGACCCATTCGTGCTACAACTATACTACTAATATAGCTGCAGCATGGCTCTACCACGTAAAAAAATAAACTATAAACTTTCGATTTGTAACTTCACTATTTAATAACGTACATACTTGGTGTAACGAAATGGAAAAATGACGTACATACATGCTGTCACAAATTAGCAAAATTACGTATATACATGTTGATAGAAAATAGAAAAATTATGTACATACATATATTGCGTGTGTGCGTGCGAGTGTGTGTATGCGTGCGTGCGTGCGTGTGTGCGCGCGTGCATGTGTGCGTGTGTACGTACCTTGAAGTGCATGCGGTCGAGCTTGGGCGCGAGCGGGGGCGCACGGGGCGCAGGTAGCGCGGCGGCCGCCAGCACACTGGCCGCCACCGCGTCCGCGAACATATCCGTCACTGGTTGCGCCTGCCACTGTACGTTTACAAAAATACAGTATTAAAACACATAAATCTTACTACTCCTTTATTACGCTCTTTAAATTGTGCATAAAGTTTAAAAACGTTTGATGTAATCTTTTTAACTTAAGACGTTCGCGGCGCCGCAGCACGGCCTGGCTGCTACCCCTCCCCACTAGCCGCCCCTCACCTCTAGCGTGACGAGCGGCGGCTCGACGAGCATGTCGACGCAGCCGTAGAGGCGCCAGCGCGTGTCGCTGAGGAACTCCACGGCGCCGGCCAGCTGCAGCACGGCCTGGCGCAGCAGCGCCGGCGCGCCCGCGAAGTGGATCGCCTGCCGCTGCGTCACCTCTGACTGCGTCAGCTCCGTGTACTCTGCACATCACACGTCACCACCACCACCGAGTCACATCGCCATTTGCAATCATCATCATCATCCACCATCCGTTACAGCCTATTAATATAGCTACAGCACGACTTTACTGCTGACCATTCCCAACTCAGCTTACCAACAGATTAGTAAACTAGTGGCAATGAGCTGGCCATATAGCTCGAAGAATCGAAAACCAATGGGGAAGAAGGGATCTCGTACCAGTAAGCAAGATAAGTATACAGTAAGACATACAGAAAGGTTGTAATGATGAATGTGATGATGAATCAGAATCAGAAATTATTTATTTGCCTACTTCTGTATTTACATTTGCATCCTCACGGCCGGTGAGCCATGTGAGGGTGAGTCAGCTAACTTATGTCCTAGGTGGATCTGTGTTTGCTGTGTTTTGCTTATTCATAATAAAGTTTATACAATAAAATTATTATGTATTTCGTTTGTTTTTGTGTACTTATTTGTTAGCTCAATTATTTTATCCTAAGAGGGCGCGGAGCCCCCGTGTTGTCGGTGGGCCATCGCTTGTAATTTTTCTTTTTAAGATCATATACAATTTCACCTATTCTATGATCGATCCTGAGGGGATTGAATTCTCCGTGCCTCCTACCTAGCAGGAGTCACCGGGGGATTCTAGGTCTTCTATTTCCAGCTGGGCAATATTGTCCAACATCTTCTGATTTATGTTCTCGGTACGTAGGTGCCAGGCATCTCCCATAACGCTTCTGTGGATATTCTTTTCGGAAGTTGGGCAGCACTCTTGAGTGCCATTCTGTATTCTTTCGATTTTACTCAGGTTCGTAGCGTTGTACTTCGATATCAGTTGGACCACTCCGTATCCCAGCAATGGCAGAATGCAGGTCTGTATTATGGCCAGTTTGGTTTCTAGATCTGTTTTTGCATAGTATTCAACTATCGGGCCAAGGGTTCCTTTGACCCGTTTCAGTTTCTTCACTACCTTTTCAGTGTGTTGATTAATTTTCATTAGTTTATCGAAGACCACGCCAAAGTATTTGATCTGTTTTTGGTATATTAGCGTTTGTTGTTTTAATTTTACTACTGGGCGGTATTTACTTTCCTTTGAGAACATGATGCACTCGGTTTTCTCTACGTTGCATTTGAGCTCCCATCTCGTGTAGTAGTTGATAATGGTTTCTGCTGCCCATTCCGATCGCATGGTTGCCTGGTCTGGGTTTGTGGCTCTATTGAAAATGCAGAATGCTGTGAGAGTTTGAGCCCCTCGATTCTGTCATGTATGTCCCGTATGTCATGGACATACAGGTTGAAAATCACCGGTCCCAAGATCGATCCTTAGGGCACGCCATGGAGTATAGGTTTCTCCTCTGTTCCAGTTGTTCTAAACCTACCTTTCAGTTGTCTGTCTGCAAGGTAGTTTTCTATAATTTTTGTGATGTTAGTGGGTACGTCTTTGTCTTGTAGCTTTTTGATCAAGCCTTTGTGGTTGATCGAGTCAAAGGCTTTCGAGAGATCTGTTGATGGAGACGCTGTCGCCGTTGGGCGTCTGTGATTATTTTACCGTTGCGAAGGATCTGGGTCACTGTGCCTCTGGCCCTCGTGAAGCCGTGTTGGAAAGGTGGTTGCAGCCGGTCCACCGTGGCGGTGAGTCGTCTCAGGATCAGTCACTCGCACAGTTTGCCCATTATATTGAGCAGTGTAATCGTGCGGTACGATAGTGCCTGGCAATGAATGATCTTTGCCGGCTTTGTGCAGGACGGTTTTCCATCTCTTAGGGAAGTAGCCTGTGGACAATTTAAAGTTAGCGAGAGGCAAAGATGCCTCAGAGAAGACTTGTCCCCCGAGTTTGCGGGCGTCTGCCTTGATTCCATCTGGCCCTGGGGCCTTGTTTTTGAATCTGCTCAGTGCTACTTTGACTTCGTGTTTTGATGTTGGGTCGAGTGGCTGGAACAGGGTCGTTTTCTCTGTGACCTCGTCTTCCGTCGCAATCACTGCCTCTTTTACGATTGCTGCCTCGGTCAGTGAGTCGAGCGTCTCTTTTTCCGTTTTGCAGCCTGTTATGTTCGGTAGTTTTATTATTGATTTCTTCATGTTGCGTTGGATGCACCAAATTTGCGACCTATTGTCAGTCGGATCCTGGATCTTATCCAGCCAGCACTTCTCTGTATAATCTCTCAATGCTTGGTCTGCTTCTTTTTTGGCTTTATTGTAGAGGGCACGTGCCTCTCGTTATAGGCTGGGGCTGCGGTGCCTCGCCTGCCATTTAATTTGTTTCAGCTTGTTTTTGAAGTCTATCTTTTCATTTATTTCCAGTGGTAGATGTTCTCGTCTCGTTGTTGTTCTGAGAGGTGCGTGTTCGTCGAGGGCTGCTGTGATGGATTTCTCCATGGTTTCGACGTATCTTTCAGTCTTCCTCCGTGATTATTTCTCCGTGTAGGTAGTGGAAACCTTCCCACATGGTTTGTTGGTATGCTTCCCTCGCCTCCTCGTCCTCGCATATCCTCCTTGTGTTGCGAGATTTGTTTTCCTCTATGTTGTGTTCGATTTTTACAGTGAGTAACCATGGTAGATGGTCTGATACGACGCTTTCTAACTGCTTGGCTTGTGCCTCGATCTGTTGATGTGTTATTACGGCTATGTCCAGGATTGCGTTGCCTAGGTTGGCCGGCCTCGACGGCGCGCCGGCGTTTTTTAGCGAGCAGATTCCGTCGTTTATTGCTTTCCTGATTACAATGCCCAGGCCTGCGTGTCTTCTTTGGTTCAGGGCCCGAATCTGTAGATTCAGATCTCCTATTATGATCGTTGGTTCGTCTGCCAGGCTTTCTTCAAGCTCTTCTCTGGCTTGGTGTTGATTTGGGATTTGAAAGTAGGTCCCTTTTATTTTTATGTATTGTCCGGCCACGTGGTCTGTGAACAGCTTGATGCCCACGGCTTCAATTTATCTGGTTAAGTGGGTTTTAAGCGTGTGTGATTTTATCGTATCCTTTCATGTTAAACTTCTCCTAGTCGAAGTTGACTTTGCATTCGTTTATTACTATTATCGCTGGCCTGTATTTTTCTGCCAGCTTTTTTATTTTAATTAATTTATTTCTCAGTCCTTGTGCATTTAGGTGTAGGATCTTCAGGTTCTGTATTCTTTTTTGGTCGTGATTAGCCAATGGTCTGCCGGTGTGTGTTATTCCCGGTTTCTATGACCTTCATTAGTAGTTGTTCCGTTCGTTCCAGTCTCAGGTAGAGGCTTCCTATGGTTGTTTCGTCCATCGGTGGTAACATTGTCTGCTCCTCACGTGATTGTGTCAGCACCTTCTGTGGCAAGACGGGGAATTGTTTTTTGCTTGAGACGACCTTTATGGAGGGGGCGCAGAAGAACTTCTTGTCAGCGGTTTTGAATGATTCCAGGACGCTCTTTTGTTTATATTTATTTTCAAAAATCAAGAGGTGTATTTTACCTGCTTTTCCTAGCGGTTTTATTGATATCAGTTTGACGCCAATGCATTCCGCTATCTTTTCTGCGATTCTGTCAGTGTCCTCACCGTATGTTTCATTTTTCAGCACCACTTTTGTCGCCGGTTGTCTTTCAGCTTTCGGTTTTGGTGCTATTATTCTTGATGGTTCGCACACTTGAATTTTCGTGAGAATGTCTTCCCGGGCTGCTGAGCACCCCGGGTTGATTTTTATTTGTCCGTTCGTCACTCTAAGCGTTGAATTATTTGTTGATGTCGCCTCTCTAATAAATCTGAGAGCGCGTTGGTCTTTCATTATTTTTTTCATCCCTAATTATCATATCAGGGATATGTGTGTTTTTCTTTACGGGCGTCACGAACTTATCCCCCGGTCCCGGTGCGTTGTCTTTTTATTACTCTATTTTCGTTTTGTAGCGTTTCAAATCTATTTGCTAACGGTATATTATAGATTGTTTCCGCGTTGGCCTCTGTTTGACTGTCCGCAGCTGGGTGTTACATGTGGCGGCCAAAATCTGGGTTGTTTCGGTCGCGCAGGTACGCGCCGTGGCTTTGGGCGATGGTGTCGTTTCTTTTGTTCACTAACGTAGACACTCGCACGCTGTTTCGTTCCCCTGAGGCGGGGGGCGGTCCGGGCGGCGAGCGGCTTGCGTGTGCCGTTCGTCGGCTCTGACCTCGTACGTTGCACTTGCACAGGCTCTTGCGAGCCATCGCCCTGTTATGTATTTAGTGCGCAAAGTTCGACGGTATTATTTGTCGTTTTGACCTTACGATTCCTTTTTTCTTGCCTCTGGGTGGTTAGAGACGGGCTTGAGTCCTCTGCCGTGGTTTTTATATGTGCCCATTGATTTTTGCCGCACTTACAGATGAACCATTCCTCCGATGGAAATGCGTCTATCGGTAGAGTGATCAATTCTCTCTTTGTTTTACAGTCCACGCACGCACGAAAATTGCTTACTCCGGTTTTCAGCGAGGCTGTGTATATTGTTATGGTAGTTTCGATTTTTAGTGTTTCTTTTTCGAATTTGGGCACTATACTAGAGGCCGCCTTTATGAGAAAGCTTTCCATGCATACCTTACATTGGATTTTCCTCGTATTCATTTGATTGGTACCCCACAGGGGGGCGTCCTTTTGGAAGTATTGTTCGCATTCCCAGCACTGTATTATATATTTATTGAATTCATTGAGGTCCATTTTCACTTTTTTCACTTTGTCTTTCACTTGTTTACTGTCCGTGTCTAAACTTAGTAGATCCGTGTCCATATCATTTGAATTGTGGTGAACTTTCACTGTTGTTTTTCGAGAGCATGTTTCCTATTACTCTTAATTCACTAATTCCGTTTGGTGTTGGTCTCACTTCTTCTGGTGAATCCCAGGGGGTGCTTCCGCCGGGGTCGTCATAGTCCATGATTTTTCACTTCCTGTTCACTTCAAGTCTCGTTCCAATGTTGATTGTTTTAAGAACCACACAAAATTTCAAGATACCATACGCAGTGCGTGAGTCGTACCCAGGTCGGCTCCCAAGAGCTTTCCGCTGCGCGCGTCCGTTCGCTACAGCGAGTCTTTCTGTTCTGATGACTTTGTAACCATCTAGTTCACGCTAGGCGTAAAATATCTGACTGACGACGGAGTATAGCTATATAATAAATAGAATAAGGGTGATACATGAGCCCACAGTTTACCTGGCGGTAGATAGATGCTATGGCTTAAATACGAGTACACTTACATCTATCCTCGATTAAGAAAAAAAATAAAGACACAGATGAAATGGCTCGTATTAAGTAAAAAGGGTCGCCGGTTCTCTACACTCACCATACGAAAGCTAGGCTAAGGCTATGAAACCGTGATCTTAGCCCGGTCTAGCCGACACATTCGTGCTAAAACCATAATATAGCTGCAGCGTGGCTCTATCACGTACAATCATGTTGAGCTCATGCGCTCAAACTTACTCAGTCCCCCCAAAAAAAGGTTTGGTATATAGCGTTAACACTGAAATTATAAATAGTATAAATACTATATCTAAATAAAAGCCACTTAATTTTACAAGATAAATGATTAAAATGATTACAATTAAGTGTAAGAGTTGGTATATACATGGAATTTATAAAAAATAGGCATCAATCTTAACTGGAACATGTTTAATGTACTTTTTCTACCGACTTCAAAGAGGAGACGGTAGTCAATGGGTCTGGCCACCCAATTTTGTTAAGGGTATCAAAAAATTGTATAAAAAATTACGAATTCAACGATATTCTTATTTTTTTTCTACCTTTAAAATGACTGAAATATTGATGACTAAAATGGTGTTTTACGGTAAGGGCGACCGCTTTGCTCCGCATCGCGATGTGACGTCACAAAACGACACGTCGATGCCACCAGTAGCCTTTATTGTTATATTTTTCTTATTCTCTCCATATTTATTACTCCATATTTTTCTTGTCTTGTTATTTATTTATCAGTAACCTTTATTTTCTGTTTTTTTTTTAATTTCTGTTATATTTCGCTCCTTGGGAATAAAATGGTGACCTAAGATACAGGTTTTACCTAGTTTAGGCACCAGTTTTTCACCTAACAATAGTATTGTATCAGATGTAAGCACATATTTTTTTGTTTTCTGAATGTATATAGTTGATGAAAATAAATAAATAAAATAAAATAAAAATAAATTTAATTTTACTGGAAAAAATCATATAAAAGTTAAATGTTCAATACTTTAGTTTATACATCAAATCAAATAGTTTATTTGTGATTCAGTTTACATAAAGGTCTTATTTAGACACAAATAAAGTTCAGTCTGTGATCAGCCTCATGGGTATCATCATCATCATCATCATCATCATCATTACAGCCCTTCATAAGTCCACTGCTGAACATAGGCCTCCCCCAAGGAATACCACAAAGTACGGTCCTGAGCCACCTGCATCCATCGACTTCCTGCATGTCTTACCAGGTCGTCACTCCATCTAGCGGGGGGTTGCCCTACACTTCGCCTACCGGTACGGGACTGCCACTCGAGAACCTTTCTTCCCCATCAGTTGTCGGTTCCGTGTCGGTGCCGGCCCACTACCACTTCAGCTTACTAATCCGTTGGGCTATGTCGGTTACTCTGGTTCTACAGCGGATATCCTTATTTCTGAGTTTATCACGCAGAGAAACCCCGAGCATAGCCCTCTCCATAACTCGCTGAGCGACCTTGAGCTTCCTCATATGGCCAGCAGTGAAGAACCACGTCTCAGATTCGTAAGTCATCACTGGCAACACGCACTGGTTGTACAATTTCGTTTTCAGGTTTTGAGGTATGTCTAACGAGAAGATGTGTCGTAGTTTACCGAACGCTGCCCAGCCGAGTTGAATCCTCATGGGCATACAAATGTCAAATATTATTAATAGTTCATTGATTACATTATTCATAATAATAGATTAGATTAAATTATTAATCATAAATAATATTGATTACATTGGATTAGATTAGATTATTCATAAATTATTAGTTCAAAATTATTATATAGTCGTTGGTTTTATTATAAGTATTATGTCATCTAATACAGTCACCCACCCATTCGACTGTATGTTTTTTTATGTGTGTTATCTCATAACTTTTTTCTGGGTGAACCGATTTCGATGGTTCTTTTTTCATTTGAAAGCTGGTGCTTCTCGTGTGGTCAATGTCTTACGTGAAGTTCTTTGTCGTCAACATTTGAGTAATTCTTAATAATTTAAATTGAATCCGGTTGTACAACATTTTTTATTTTAAATAATGTTACAAAGCGTTCGCTATAAGGACATATTTAAACTTATGTCTAAAACTACTTTGAATATAGTGGATTTAAGAAAGTCCCCGCCTTTCTACTATTTCTCCCAGACATATTAAGCATGACAATACTTACTGTTCAGGTCTGATGGTGCCAATATGTGATAATTAAAATTACGCTTCACTAAAATTCCTTGCACAACCCTGCCAGGTACTGGTGGTTCCATGGCCAGTGAGCCCATCACCTGAACAAACATTGTTGCATTAGATTTTATCCGACTGCCGCAGAAGGAAGGCAAAAGAGTGTACGTGTGCGTGTGTGTGTGTGTGAGTGTACGTGTACGTGTGTGTGCGTGTACGTGCGTACCTTGGCGGTCTTGTCACCGTGGAAGGTGAGCGAGAGCTGATAGGTATTGCGCGGGGTGTGCACGTGCGCGTGTGTGTGTGCGTGTACGTGCGTGTACGTGTGTGTGTGTGCGTGTACGTGCGCACCTTGGCGGTCTTGTCGCCGCGGAAGGTGAGCGAGAGCTAATAGGTATTGCGCAGCGTGTGCACGTGCGCGTGTGCGTGTGCGCGAGTTTGTGTGCGTGTACGTGTGTGTACGTGTACGTGTGTGTGTGTGTGCGTGTACGTGCGCACCGTGGCGGTCTTGTCGCCGTGAAAGGTGAGCGAGAGCTGATAGGTATTGCGCGGCGTGTGCACGTGCGCATGTGCGTGTGTGCGAGTGTGTGTGCGTGTACGTGTGTGTACGTGTACGTGTGTGTGTGTGTGTGCGTGTACGTGCGCACCTTGGCGGTCTTGTCGCCGCGGAAGGTAGGCGAGAGCTGATAGGTATTGCGCGGCGTGTGCACGTGCGCGTGTGCGTGTGCGCGAGTGTGTGTGCGTGTACGTGTGTGTACGTGTACGTGTGTGTGTGTGTGTGTGTGTGCGTGTACGTGCGCACCTTGGCGGTCTTGTCGCCGCGGAAGGTGAGCGAGAGCTAATAGGTATTGCGCGGCGTGTGCACGTGCGCGTGTGCGTGTGCGCGAGTGTGTGTGCGTGTACGTGTGTGTACGTGTACGTGTGTGTGTGTGTGCGTCTACGTGCGCACCTTGGCGGTCTTGTCGCCGCGGAAGGTAGGCGAGAGCTGATAGGTATTGCGCGGCGTGTGCACGTGCGCGTGTGCGTGTGCGCGAGTGTGTGTGCGTGTACGTGTGTGTACGTGTACGTGTGTGTGTGTGTGTGTGTGCGTGTACGTGCGCACCTTGGCGGTCTTGTCGCCGCGGAAGGTGAGCGAGAGCTAATAGGTATTGCGCGGCGTGTGCACGTGCGCGTGTGCGTGTGCGCGAGTGTGTGTGCGTGTACGTGTGTGTACGTGTACGTGTGTGTGTGTGTGCGTCTACGTGCGCACCTTGGCGGTCTTGTCGCCGCGGAAGGTGAGCGAGAGCTGCTGCGTGTTGCGCGGCGTGTGCACCTGCAGGCGGCCGCGGTGCTCGCGCTGCAGCGCCGCACGCAGCCGAGACATCTCGTTCTGCTCGCCGTGCACCAACACCTGCGCAAGATCCTTCATGTTGTTATTGTTTCGATTTACCAATTAATAATAATAAAAGCGTCACAGCCTACGAAGAACATACAGTTAGTCATCGCGTTTGATGTTTTCGGAGAAACCGACAAAAACAACGAATTGCTAGGGTTGTCAGAACGGGATCTAAAAAAAAAATTTAAAACTGATTTTATTTTATTTCACGTTTAAACAAATTAATGTGTATGTGGAAACTGATGAAACTAGCCAGCAGCGCAGGACAGGAAGAATTTGTTTTATTTCCCCATTCTCATAGTCCGATGAGACGGTAATTCGACACGACCAGAGAGAGATCAGGCGTAGGACCAACGGCTTTACGTGTTTTCCGGGGCACGGCGTGAAACACCGAATTATAATATAATATTTGCCAATGAAGGCAGGCAAAGATCTTAGAAAATACAGCCTATCCTCGCTCGCCAAGCGTAACAACTATGGCAATATACCTCCCAATGAATAAAGTTACGGAAAAGCGGCCCCCAGTCCCCGGTGGCCCCGCTAATCCTGGCTAAGGGGCGACCATGGTAACGGCGGAACAGGGCGTGCTAAGAATCTCCGATGGAGGTTCGGATGCCACCTAAAAAGACTCGACCTGGCAACTTATAACGCACGCACCCTGAGAACTGACGAGAAGATCCTGGAGTACTTGAGTTTTTTTATAGTACAGGGTTCCTGGAGCTGGAAAAAGAGATAGAGAAAAGCGCTGGAATATTATAGGACTATCCGAGGTCCGAAGAGAGGGGAGGACACGGTAATCCTCGAATATGGCAACTTGCGCTATTACCAGGAGGGCAACCATCTGTCCCAAGGAGGTGTCGGATTTATCGTCCACAAATCTCTCGTTAACAATGTGTAAAGATTTTTTTTTTGGTAAAAACGTTACCCCCACAGTAGGATTTTCTCCTGTGTCGTGGAGGCAGTTTACAAACATAAATTGCACAAGGACAAACATCCAAACCCGGAACAATTATTTGTAGGCCATACAAATACTTGCTCCGTGCGGGATTCGAACCCGCGGCCCCCAGCGCAACAACTGGTTGCTAAGCCACTGCGCCACGGAGCCGTCAAAATTTTATGCCGATTAGGAGTGTGTCGACGAGGGTTGCGTAGCTTATACTCAGAATCACCAAACGATAATCGCTGACGGTCATACACGTTTACGCACCAACCTTGGCACACCCCGATGAGGAGGTGGAGAAAATGTATGAGGTTATCTATCTCCAGAGCCATGTATTTCTCCAAAACCCACTATACGGTGTTAATGGGAGACTTCAACGCAAAACTAGGCACAAGAGAGAACGGTGAGGTGAAAGTAGGGAAATTCGGAATAGGGCAACGGAACCCAAGGGGCCAGCAGCTGGCCGACTTCATGGAGAAAGAGAGACTCATTATGATGAACTCTTTCTTCCAGAAGCGGCCCCACAGGAAGTGGAACTGGTCGAGCCCCGACGGTTCGACAAAAATGAGATTAACTTCATTATAACGACTAGACTCAGCTCAGTGATCTCGAGGGTGAAAGCTGGTAGCGATTACCAAATGGACAGAGGCACACTGAACTTAAACGTTAAGTTGGAAAGGTGTCGTCTAATGAAGTCAACGCTTTGTCCCCCTCCTGCTCCAATCCAAAGTCCCGAAACCTTTCAGCGCGAGTTACAAAATAGTTTTCAGTGCCTAGAAGATTACAATACAGTGGACGATATGAATGACAAACTCGTAGAAACTGTCTATCGGTCGGAACTAAATTTTGCAAGACCCGCCGCAGAAGAACACAAAAACTCTCCGATCGCACTATTAATCTCATGGTTGTTGCACATGGAAATGAAGCTGCAGTCTTCAGTAGATTTGATAGCATACAGGCAACTGAACAGACAGATCTCTAAATGCATGAGGCGGGACTTACGCGATTTTAATACTGCTCGTATTGAAGAAGCGATCGAGCGGAACCAGGGCTCCAAAGTCTTTGCTAGAGATCTGTCTGCCAGAAAGAGCCAACTGTCGATGCCGAAGACCGTGTGTGGCAGCGTCGTTTCCGGGATACCTGAGATTTTGAGTGAAATTGAGAGGTTCTATGGGCAGCTGTACACATCATCGTTGGAGCCACACGCAAGTGTAACGATGCAAGAGCAAGTCTTATCCGAAACTATTCCGATGATATTCCAGACGTCAGTCTAAGCGAGATTAGAATGGTTCTCCAGCACCTTAAAAACGAAAAAAGCCCCAGGCGAGGATGGATGGAAAACCGGTACTTGAAGTTCTTCAGAAGCTCTTTAAATTTTTTTCTTGTTCTTTAGGAAAGGCAAGAACGCTAGAACTACAGACCGATTTCCCTTCTGCGCCACGTCTACGTGCTGTTTTCGAGAGTCATTACGAATCGCCTCGCATGCAGACTCGACGACTCCCAGCCTCCCGAACAAGCCAGTTTTCGAAAAGGCTTTAGCACCATAGACCACATACCTACCGTTCGGTAAATTGTACAGAATTCCGAAGAGTACAATTTGCCACTATGTCTGGCGTATATGGACTATAAGAAAGCCTTTGATTCCGGCGAAATTTGAGCGGTGCTGCAGTCTCTTCAGCGGTGCCAAGTTGACTGTCGGTAAATCGAAGTGCTGAAGTGTTTGTACAGTAGGGATACGATGGCTATCCGAGTACAGAACCAGAGTACCAAACCTATCCAACTGCAGAGAGGTGTAAGACAGGGTGACGTTATATCCCCGAAACTCTTCACCGCTGCATTAGAAGACGTTTTCAAGCTACTGGACTGAAAAGGATACGGTATTAACATCAACTGCGAGTACATCACTCACCTTCGATTTGCCGACGATATAGTCCTTATGGCAGAATCGCTGGAGGACCTAAGCACTATGCTCAATGACCTCAATAGTGTCTCCCAACGGATAGGTCTTAAGATGAACAAGGACAAAACGAAGATCATGTATAACGACCATGTCACACCTATGCCGGTAGTTATTGAGAGCACTAAGCTCTAAGTTGTTGACGAGTATGTTTACCTGGGACAAATAGTCCTACTAGGTAAGTCCGAAAATTCGAAATCGTTCTCGAGATAATCGTGGGACAGACGGACAGACGGACAGACATCGTGAAATCAATAAGTGTCTTCGCAAGCTTCGCCACTTAATAAGTGTCTTCCCAAGCTTCGCCACTTAATAATTTGAATCTGGAGGTAGTCGCGATTAACTATGAAATTGGGACGCACCTCAGTCCCCACCATGGGTGCTGTGAAGTGCTCGAAACATCGAGAATGTAAAAGAAGTTAATATACGTGATAGAATCCGTAAAAACTAGTTTTATTTAAATGTGTAGTTTTCGCGTAAATATAAGAAATCATAATTAAAAGTTTCTAAATTTGTTACTTTTACTAAGTGGCGAAGCTTGCGAAGACACTTATAGATTTCACGATGTCTGTCCGTCTGTCCGTCTGTCCGTCTGTCCGTCTGTCCGTCTGTCCCACGATTATCTCGAGAACGATTTCGAATTTACAAATTCGAAATCGTTCAAAGGCATCTGAAACTCCTATTTTGAAACTGATTGCTCAACGGCAACCGTTAGAAACCGCTACAAAGCTGATTGCTTCGCCACTTTGCTATGCTGTTAGCTTGCTAGGTTTATTAATTCTTAAAACAACCGAAATATATAGTAAAATATAAAATTAAAAAAAATAAAATAAAGAAAAAAATAAATTCATCAAAAACTCATAAGCTAAATGAGACAAGGAACAATTACTCACCACATGTGGTGGCTTAAGAATATTGATAAACTCAGAGGTCTGCTGGTAGTCGGTGTGCGCGGAAAACGAAATGTAGTCCACGGACATCTTGAGAGGCAACTTCTGCCCCGACATGGTCGTGATTTCGTCTGGTTCGGACAAGATTGTTTTTGCCAGAGTTCCTTCGACGCAGTAACCTGGATTCACGAAGAAAAACGAAGGTAATTACATTGTTATTGAAACAGGCAGAATGGGAGAGTGCGTATAGCAGAGGCGACAAAGGGAAACTAGAACAGGAGATGGGCTGCAGCATCTTCCTTATAAAGGCTCAAAATAATTAAAACTGTGGCTACCAAACCCGCCTACCAAGCGTGGCAACTATGGCAAATATTACCCCCTATGAGCCAATCTATAGGGGAGGCCTATGATCAGCAGTGGATCCAAGGACCAGCCAGTGTTATAGAACCATATAATATAATATATAAATTTAAATTAAAAAGTGAACGCCTCACCTGCAATGATGACCCCGTTCTTCGGGTCTGTGCACCAGGACTCAAACAATTCTCTGGACAGCCCCGACTGCATCATTCCCGGCGAAGCCATGATCACGCACGGACCGATGTCTTCAAAGTGATCAATGCCCTGAACAAAATATATTAAAGTTACAGACGTGATCTAGCTCTACCGTATGGTGGTAGGGGTGTGAGAATATCCATCGTACTGTGGGTGTCGAAAGAGGCGACAGACAGATGCATCTTCCTTATAACAAGTCAAAATAATAAAAAACTGCAGTTGCCAACCCACCTGCCAAGCGTAGCATCTATGGCAAAATCCCCCCTATGAGGCAGTCTATGAGGGAGACCTATATTCTGACTTTATAGGCTGTAACGGTCACGAATCTAGTTTCTTCCATCTATATCAATTACGCGCAAACGCAGATATCTAATTACATTAGATTGACAAATTCATCAACCTGGGAAAATAGTAGTAAGACTTTGAAAAGAGTTTTTTTTTATCATTTTACTACAACAAAGAGTTTTTTTTTACAAGTATTTGTGAAGCCTGCAAATAATTGTTCCGGCTCTGGATGTTTGTTCTTGTGAAATTTGGGCATGTAAACTGTATCCACGATCCAGGAGAAAATCCTAGTGTGGGGTTAACGTTATTTTTTTAAACTTATAGTCCATCTGATGGTAAGTTGTTACTGCAGCCCACAGACAGTTAACTTCAAACAATGAAGACTACAGAAGTATGTTCACCTTTGAAGGCTAAATGAAATGTCTCACAATATGAAATGATACTGGCTCTCTCGCTCTGATACCTTTCAGATCGGAACAAGGCAGTGCACGCACTGCTTTTTGGTGATAGGAATAGGTAATAGTGATATTCATGCTTAAATCTATCCCACAAACTGCGGTAGAACCCGCCGTAATAGTTTTGTAGTTTTACCTAAAGCACATAATAAATAATGGTACTACGTACAGAATTTGCACTCCTTTGATGTTGACAGCTTGCCGACGTTTTAATAGCCTACATAATTATTATTAATCAGGTAAATCGCGCAAGCAAGCTAAATAAAACTATCGCAGCGCGCGAATGTCTGTATTACTTTGCATCTTTTCTCCTTCCTACGTCACAACCAGGGCTCGGAACCGGTTTAAAAAGAGCGGTTAATTTCGATTAATTACCGGTAAATTAATCGCTCCTTAAATTACCGGTTAAAAAATTTACTGGTTTTTATTAAACCTAAACGATAAAGGTTACCGGTTACTTAATGGTTTTGACACCCAAATTAACCGGTTAATTCCGTAAAACGTAAAGACAGTTATGAACAGGACAGCTAGATTCACGTTGTGAGGTGCTTATGCAGGCATACTTATCATCTGCCTTTAACATTTTTTCAGTCGCGATCAGGGTGTGTAGTGGGAGTTTGGCGTTTACGAAAAACGTGAAAGTATTAGAGAAGTTTTGAAAAGAAAGGCAGTTGTTGTGTTTGATTTATTCGTTAAGACTGAACTTGTCTTATAACGAAGAAAATAATATATATACCGGTTGTTTATTTATGATAGGCAAAAAAAGTTAATAAAATTTATTCCATTTTTACACGTTTTAACAGTGGTAGAGCCACGCGGCAGCTTTTGCTATCGCATGCATGGGCCAGCTCAAACCAGGGTAGTACCACGATCTCACAAAATACCAGCGTGAAGTAGAAGTTTACTTCAGTGTTTCGCTTGGTAAGTGTAGGTGGTCGAAGGCCCAATTCCTGCCCCCCCCCCCCCCCCCTTAAAGTATGATAGCGGAATCAAATAAATAAAACTACCCCAGGAGGATACCAGCTTCCTGGTGGCGGAGAACCCTTCGCTGAGCACCCACGTCCAAGCTACCCTACTGTTACTGAGCGTGTGTGCTCCAACTTCCCCGCGTATTCTGGTATTCTTCATCCGCAGAGATCATGACCCTTGACGATTTTCACGACCATCACGCCGAATGGCTCGGTTGACATTTAACCGATCATGTGGGGAAATTTGTTTATGAATTTGCCTTGACATATGGTTGCAGAGCTGGTTACTTTACCTACGCGGATTCCAGATGTAGAGGATCATGCACCTTCCCTCTTGGAACTTTTGCTGACCTCTTATACGGACGGATAGCAGGTTTCCGTCGACACCCCTCACGGTTCCTAGGGCCATCTTCTCCGGAGGGTGGTGTCACTCAAATTATCTTTGCGGTTGCATAGATCTGCCGATTGGGAAAGGATGCGGTCTTTTTCTTGCATTCTACCGTTGAGGGTGGATTTGCATCTCGCTGGACAATCCCAGCAATGTTGCTGATTCTGTCGCTGATATGGTACTTCAGAATATGGAAATTTTTATTCCATCCTCTGTGGTGCTCATCGGAGGCAGATTCCAGCCATGGTTTGGTCGCTCAAGTAAAATAGCATCACACTATAGGCAGGAGTGCTACCAGGCCTGGGCTGACGACATCTTTACATCCCGAGACGTTGATGTCTCGGGATGTGAACACCAGCGCTCTTCAAAAAAATATAACTCCGCCTCCAGGTTCTTCAAAATTCATTGCCAAGGCAAGGTTAGAGCACATCGGCGGAGTTGGTGAGAGGCTAGTTCACCTTCCTTCGGTAATCCGTGCATTCTGGTCTCTTGCTAAGGTTGTCCAAGGGAACTTCTGTTAGCCATCTCTGCAAAGAGAGGGCGACTCACTGAGTCTACGCCGCAGAGGAGAAAGCCGATCTGTTAATCTCTCTTTTTGCGCCCAACTCGACTCTCGATGACGGAGAAACATACCACCGACAATCCCGCAGTTTGAGTGCTCCATGCCAGATGTGCGGCTTAAACAGCGGTCGATTCACAAAGCACTCCTCTCCCTGGTCGTCAACAAATCGAGTGGGCCTGATGGAGTCCCTTCCATTGTGCTGAAGACGTGTGCTTCGAAGTTGGCACCGGTTTTAACGCGTCTTTTCCGGTACTACCACTCCTAAGGCGTTAATCCAAGTTCTTGGGAGACAGCTTTGGTTCACCCGATCCCTAAAAAAGGTGACCGCTCAGACCCGTCAAACTACAGGCCTATCGCCATCGCCTCCTTTTTCTCCAAAATAATGGATCCATATAAACAGTTTTCGTCAGGGTTGATCAGCTGGTGATCTTTTAGTCAATCTAACTCATAGATGAGCGGAAGCAGAAGAGTCCAAGGGGTAGGCATTGACCGTTAGTTTGGTCATAGCGAAGGCCTTTGATCGGGTCTGGCACAAAGCGCTTCTTTCGAAGCTCCCTTCCTATATATAGGCTTCCCGAGAAATTGTGTAATTTCACCAGTTTTCTTACTGATCGGAGCATCAAGGTCGTAGTAGACAGTGCATGCTCTGATTACAAGCCTATTAACGCTGGTGATCCACACGGCTGCGTGCTACCACCAACGCTGTTTCTACTGCATATCAATGATATGTTGCAAACTGGTAACAACGACTGCACTGGTGATGCAATATGGTGTGCCAATATTTCTAAAAAGCGTCTCCGAGTACCGGAACAAACTTGTGTTTGATGTCGATTCTTTGCTGAACAAAGTCTCGGATTGAGAGCGGCTAAATCTAGTCCAGTTCAATCCTCAGAAGACACAAGTTTGCACGTATACCGCTAAAAAGAACCCCTTTGTCATATCTCCTCAGGTTCAAGGCACTCTCCTTGTTGCCTCAGCCTGTATCGGAATCCCCGGCGCCGACATATCGAGTGACGTGCAGTTTCGTGGTCACTTGGAAGAGAAGGCCAAATTGACCTCTAAAAAGCTTGGCATGCTCAGCAAAGCGGGACAGTATTTCATGCCGGCACAACGCCTGCAACTTTACAAGGCGCAGGTTCGGCCTCACATGGAATACTGTTCCTATCACTGGGCCGGGGCTCCCCAGTGCCAGCTCTTTCCACTTGAACGCATCCAGCTCAGAGCGGTTCGAGTCGTCGACGTCCGAATTCTTTCTGATCGGCACGATTGACTGGCACTGTGTAGGGATGTTGCATTCCTTTGCATTTTCTATCGCATCTACCTCGGGGAGTGCTCTGAGGTTAGGTTTAATCTCAGCCGCCATATGTCATGAACCCACATCGCGTCAAAATTCACGATACCATTCTCACCATCTAGATGGTTGACGGGACACCACTGTGCGTTTTACTAGGAGTTTTCTTCCTCTTACAACTTCTCTGTTGAATTGTTTACCACCGACGATTTTTCCGGACCGATACGACTTAGGGACCTTCAAGAAAAGAGCTTACTCTTAGGCCGGCAACGCACCTGCTATTCCCCTGGTGTTGCGGTTGTTCATGGGCGGCAGTAGTCACTTACCATCACTTGACCCGCATGCTCCTTTGCCCCCTTTTCTATAAGAAAACGTACGACGAGAAAACCCAAAAGTCTAAGTGCTTGATTGAGGGCTGTAATACAACTACCAGGGTGGTTTCTAGAACACTCATTATACCCAAATTAATCCAATAACGGTACTTGGCACGACCTGGGATTCAAACCCAGGACCAAATCATGATCCACAGTCGCGCTAGTAACCACATACAGACAGACAAAATTTAAATTTCGTATATTTTATATACGACGTATATTTTACGTATATTTTACGTATATTTTATATATATATATATATCATTATGATATGTATTTAGTAAAAATCTTTTATTTTGACGTTACGAACAGACACTTCAATTTTATTTATTTGAATAGTTTCATATTCGTAAAGTATGAAAATATGTAAAAAATTCGAAAGTGATTACTATATTATTTTGATCTTGAGGCGTCAGAATACTTGGCTGCACTTTTAATAATTCCCTTTCATAATTCAATACAAGATCGTAGATATCAGTGTGATTTCTACTGATGATCTAGTTAATTGGGAGTTATTAATAATTACTTTAAATAAAAGACAGGATTTTTAGTGTATGTATTTGGTTACAGTCGACAGCAAAATATAGCCGAATTTAATCATAATGATTTTTTACATTCAAATTATATTTCTTTAGTAATTTCAGTATCAGTAAATTTAATTTCGTCTATGTGGATACTTTGTACTCTATTTAGAAAAGCTAATATTTTTAGTAAGATGCTACGTATACAACATGATAAGATTTGCTCCAATTCCTCATTAATAACATGTGAAAAATGGTAATTTCTTTTGTTAGAATTCTCTGAACATAACAAACAATTTTTTATCGTGTTTAGACATGACTTCTAGTTAAAGTTTACACCTCCGAAGTGGTCATTATTGATTTTTGCGAAGTCGGAGATAGAGGTTGGTCCTAATCACGAGCTTCTAAATTTAAAAAAATCTGGTAATCTGCCTCACTATAGTCCTAAAAAGAACAAAAAATACTATAACATATAATTTCATAAACTTTTAAAATTATCGTGTTTTGTTATTGTGGTATATTACTAAAACCAATGACATTGAAATAAAGATGCGTAGCGTAATTTTAATCATCATCATCATCATCATTACAGCCCTTCACAAGTCCACTGCCGAACATAGGCCTCCCCCAAAGAATGCCACAAAGCACGGTCCTGAGCCACTTGCATCCATCGACTTCCTGCATATCTTACCAGGTCGTCACTCCATCTAGTGGGGGGACGCCCTAAACTTCGCCCGCCGGTACGAGGCTGCCACTCGAGAACCTTTCTTCCCCATCGGTTGTCGGTTCTTTGAGCTATATGGCCGGCCCATTGCCACTTCAGCTTACTAATCCGTTGGGCTATGTCGATCACTCTGGTTCTACTGCGGATATCCTCATTTCTGAGTTTATCACGCAGAGAAACTCCGAGCATAGCCCTCTCCATAGCTCGCTGAGCGACCTTGAGCTTCCTCATCCGGCCAGCAGTGAAGGACCACGTCTCAGTTCCGTATGTCATCACTGGCAACACGCACTGGGTGTACAGTCTCGTTTTCAAGTTTTAAGGTATACCTGACGAGAAGGTGTGCCGTAATTTCCCGAACGCTGCCCAACCGAGTTGAATCCGTCGATTGACCTCTCGGTCGAAGTTGGTCTTACCTTTTTTTTTTTTCGTGGGGAAATCTTCGTGGATACCTCCGACCGCGGGGGCAACCGGAAGGTTATGCCGGACTCCTACCGGCTAAAACCCCACGGTACCTCCTCGCACGTGTGCGCGGGGCCGCGGGAATCCAAATTCTTCCGCAGCCCCGCACTAGTGCTGGCCCGGTCTGTCCGGGCCTCGTCTCCTGCACGGGGTAGCGAGGTGTTCAGCCACCCCCCCTCCACAGCCTCCAATTCCACCCGCGTATCGGACCCTCCCGAATCCGATACGCGGAGGCCATGGGGCCAGGAAAATCGAGCGCTTAGTAGTGCCCGCTTTCCCGACCCCAGCGGCGGATCTGGTCTATGGCTCCGCCGTCAACCAAGATTCGGCTGCGGAGGGTAGGGAGAGCGGCGCCTCGCAATACCGACACTCCTCTCCCCCCGCAGCCCCACCACCACCGCATCATTTAACGGTGCGGCCCCGTCTGAGTCGCGGAGGATAGGGCGAGTGGCGCATCGCCATACCAGCACTCCTCTTCCTCCACGACTCCACCTCGGCTGCAGCGGTAGAGGGAGGACTCATCCCTCTCACCGCAGCCCACCAACACACATCCGAAGTGGACTTCCCAAGCCCACTCGAAGTGGCCACCTCGGGCCGGCCCTACACCTCGGGCCAGCCAAGGGGTTCCTCTTTGTTCACCGTGGTTGACCAAACTACGGCTACCAAGCCCCCCGCCACGACAAGGCGGGAACCCGTTCGGGGGGAGGGAAGTTGGACTTACCTAGTCGGACTATTTGTCCCAGGTAAACATACTCGTTAACAACTTCGAGCTTAGTGTTGCCAACAACTACCGGCAACCGTAATTTTAATAGAAAACGTTAAATATAATTGAAGTCAATTTAAATATATAACGTTAAATTAAACTTTATATCGAAACTTAATTTTACAGTGAAGATAACGCATAATTAATTGAAACAGAACTTACATCTGTTATTTATAATACGATCGTTGCTGATAGATGAAAAAATATGAGTTACAAGGCAGTCGCGTTGATGCAATGAATATACCGTTCATGTGTCTAAAAACCTCGTGAATTAAGAGCCCTCTTACATTTCGGCGTTTCGCAAGTTTAGGTATTTTACGCACCGAGCGGGCGGCGAACTACGCGACCGATACTTTCTTTCATATCTATTCACTCGCTCGCACTATAATCCTGTGAGTAGGGTGATTAAACGATCTTGATCTTCCATAATTAAAAGTTTTCTTAGGATGAACTTCAGTGGATGGAATATTTTTTGGTGTGTCATTTTAATGTTATCGTATTAATTTATTATTATATAATTATATAATTTATTATTTATTATTATATACCATTTTGATATATTTGAAATTTAGTGTCAAAATAAGTACACATAAATATTTTAATTGTTACGCCGTAATCGAATGTTAATAACCGATTATGTCTACTACCGGTAGAATAGTGGTATAAATAAATAAACGGTTGCGACCTGTTTTAATAAATATAACAACTAATGTAACTAATATTTTTTTAATCGGTACTTACAGTCAATCTATCTAGGTCAATGAATAGACCACATTTTTCTATAATAATATTTTCTTGTTTGCTCAATTGTGCCAATGCTACAGACTCGTTGTCCCTACCATGTTCAATGGAAGAGACGTAATCTAAATTATAACTATATAAAATAGTTTTAAACCGATCGATCAAAAATTGCGGTCGTAGTTGCCGATGCTCTAGCATGCAGACAATCTACGCACACTACGATAGCAATACGACACACACTACAGTAGTATCGAAACGATGCAGCGCCCGAAATCAACTGACGCAGGTCCACCCTCGTCAAGCGCTCGCGCGTTAATCATCGCAGATGGCCGGCGCAGTGAAATATATAGTACTTTATTTAATTAATTAAAATATAATAGTAACGATTTAAAAAATAAAAATAATAGTATAGTTTAACCAAATATTGGTGATTATTTTGGTATAAATTTTACGTCTAAATGATGTAGAACTTCAGAAATATAGAGGCTTGTATCGAAGCTTTTTTTGGTCGTTTTTTGAATTATGTCGATTTTTTTCCTAGCGTGAAAAGCATATAACGAAAATGTATTCTATTATTATTAAAGTGTAGGATATTTGAGAGATAAAAATATTTTTTTTGATGGTCGATATTCAATAGAATCTACAAATTAGAGCTCCCAAATCATGTCTTCGAGAGTTTTTGCCTAAACATGCATCGGGAGAATGATTATTACTGATTAAATAAATAAGTTATCTAAAATCCGCTCTGAGTTTATTTGAGGAGAGAAAACGAACAATTTTTACCAAGAAATTGATATTTCAAGCAACGAACAATAAACATACAATTTCAACGAGGAAACCTTGTAATTTCGCGTTTTTTGTAATACGCCTCTTAAACAGAGGGCAGCCGTACAAAGTTGGGTGCAAGGAATAGGGGGGACATTTCAAAAAAAATTGGTTTTAACCGGTTAATTCTTACTACATAAACCTAAATTTGTGAAAGCCGGTATTCCGCAAAAACTGGTTTTGGGGCCAATGAACTTTTGAATTTTAAAGAAAAAAAAATGACCACAACCGGTTTAGAATTTGAACCGGTTTCCGAGCCCTGGTCACAACGGAATTTCCGTGGTTACTAAGGGCTGTTAATAAAGAGTAAAAAAAAAATTACATGAAATTGTTACTTAGTTAAAGTACCTATTCTGATTATGATCGACCATATTTCCGCTACTATGTGAGTTCTGTGATACCCAACGCATGTAACTTGCAAGGCCAATGGTCGGAAATCGCGATGCATGGCTTGTAAGAAATAGATAATGTAAACAACAAATAAACCTGAAATACGATTCCTAATAGAAATGTGATCGTATTCTACTTACTTAAAATCTTGTAAACAAAGTTTTAATTTCAGTATTTTGTGTTATTATATAACTTAAAATATTTTAATTACAAAAGACAAGTATAGGTATGTACTTAGGTACCTACTTAGTAAATTTCAACTAAGTTTTGTAATAAGGTACTTAGGTAATACTTTGGTAATTAAATTATTACTTAATTTCGTTTTCGCTATAAGTACCTATCTAACATAAAAAAATCACCTTTCATTATCCTTCGGTGACTTAAAACCTGATATATCTGAATCCTTTTGTTTGCTCATTAGGCATCCATCCCCATAACCGCAACACCTATAGTAGGAACGACGTTTTGCCACTATAATTTATGAAATAGATAGTTAATACTTAAATTACATTAAAACTTTTTCAAATATTTTATCCTACAATTAAATATACTAAACACTAAACAAAAACTATTTCGACGAGTATTTCAACAAGTATTTAGAAAATACTATTTACGTAAACACCGTTAAAAAAAACTTTAACATTCAATCGTCTAGAACGCGCTAGCTCCGACTGCGTTCTGCTTCAGGGGCGGCTAGCGATTGTAGGTTTCATGCAGGTAGCAAGAGTGACCTGAGGCCTACCCTGGGTAGGTAGTCGATAAGCAAAATTCCCTCGCTATCCCAGAAAACATAGCGACCATTAGCTTGGACGCCGACTTTTCCAGCTTGAATTTCTTTGGCGGCCTTTCTCCTTTTTTATCCATTGCATGGACTCTTGTTTGAACTCCGAATCATACTGGCGAATCTGATTCATCTACGGTGACTGTCCGTTGCCAAATGTCTTCCTTGTTATCGCCCACTAGCTCCAAAAGTTTTTGCAACTTGCGAGTCGACGTTGCTTGTTGAGCGGTGTGAGCATTTTCGGTACCCAGCGCATACTAATTTTTCTCATATTCAAATGTTCATGTAAAATTTCTCCAACTCGTTCTTTGCTAATCTGCACTTCTTCAGCAATCTGCCACAATTTAATTCTTCGGTCGGCCAGAACGATTTTTTTTATACTTTTCCGACGTTTTCTTCGGTCAGTGCCGTGACAGGACGGCCCGGGCGAGAGTCGTCTTCACAGCTTTCTCGTTCTTGTTGTAATATGCGGGCCCATTTTTTCACCATCGTATATGAAGGCGCAGAATCCTGAAGAACTGATGACATCTCTTCAAAAATGTCTTTCTCTTCTTTACGAGGAATTTTATCACGGCGCGGTGTTCAAAATTCCGAGAATTTCCAGATTCGGCTGACATGGTGATGTTTGAAATAATTGGACTATGAGTGCAAACTTAATTAGTGATTGCTGCTTTCATAATACTACTGAGTTTTGCAACTAGTGATATGAGTAACAAGCTAATTACTCATCGTTAAGTATCCTAGGCCGCGAACATTTTAGCCGCCCTGGTATTTCAATGTTATTATGATAATAAATTTAACGTTCAGATATTGTAATTTCCATTCATTTTATAGTTTTCTATAGGGTTAACGATCGTAGAAAGTAATTTTGGCTAATCCCTTTGCTATTTCAAGCTTGCATTCTGTGCGAATATAGTACAGTATGTTTTTTATAGAATTTTATTTATTTATTTATTTAAGCTTTATTTGCACACATAAAAAAAATGTACAAAACGGCGGACTTAATAATGCCTAAAGGCATTCTCTACCAGTCTACCTTTGGTTTGTGCAGAGAATCTAGTGATGGGTGCAAAACTCATAATTAAAAAAAAATTAAAGGTTTAAGGAAAAAATACAAAATTATAATATAATGATAATAAATACAATACACATACATATACATTTACATTACTACTAACATGCATACAATAGTATTTTATACATATACACAAATACCCACAATAAATACATACACAATAAATAAATATGATATTTTTATATTATACATACTTGAGAATATAACAGTTTCCGAAGTTTTTTAAATTTTTTATTATTATCCGAAACTACTACTGCTTCGTTAAGTAATATTCCCAGAGTAAACGTTTAAAGATAGGTTTAGTTTTTGCTTCTTTTATATTTCTGGGTAACATGTTCCAGAGTCTTACTGCATTTGAAGTGAAAGAATTGTAAGAGAAACCCGTGCGACAGAAAGGAACATGAAGAGTTAGATTTTCCGCGGAACGGAAGGATAAGGGTGACAAACGAGCATACAGTCCACCTGATGATAAGTGGATGCTGTGGCCCGAAGATATCTACATTTATCCTCATCTACACAGAATACCAGCGTAAAATAACAGCTTAATGCTGCTGTGATTCATATGGTGGGCGTTGAGAACCGAAATACCTTGAAAGCCTTGCATTTTGAGTCTTAATCGAGGATAAATGGAGATGTTTATGGGCCATAGCATCCACTTACCATCAGGTGGAATGTGGGCTCGTTTGTCACCTTTATTACCCGACTGCCAAGGAAGGTTTTTCGCGCGTATCTTGTATGTCTGTTTGTAAATTTCTTTATTACCTCGTATCTTCCTAACGGCTGGATGGATTTCAACGGTTATGGTATCGTTATATTCGTCTTAAAAACCCAAGTGTCCTTAGAGCTAACATTAATATACCTAATATTATGAGCCTAAAGAAAAAGAAGTATACTTTACTTTGTTTATAGTTTATTCAAATTTTGTTTTCTATTCTCAATCTTGTTTCGGTCCTTTGACGGTGTATGACTTTTAAATTGTCTTATTTATAATCAGGTTTTTGATTTTTTTAATTATTTATTTTATTTTATAATAATGTTTAGTACGTTTTAATTTGATAATTAATTATCGTAGCTGCGCTTGTAGCATAGCAACAAACTGAATTTAAGCTCTCGTTCGTTGATAATCTATTGTCGCATTAAAACGATAAGGTCTTAAACAAACAAATATATTAACGTAGATGAAGTATAATCTAATACAATACACGTAAGGTTTAAATTGTAAATGTAAAAAGAATTTGAAGAAGCCAATGCGTCATATTCATAGAATTGCTAGCCAAGGTCAAGGCGTGATTTTGGAAGCGTTACGTCACAATATAAAAATAAGTACAGACTACTCTATTATATGCAGAATACAGATTATAGGAAATATTATACATATATCACAACATCATTTTTATGGACCCGTTCACACTTCACACTATGCATTATTATTGGATTGCTTACTTATGAAGCAATGTGTTAAGAATAGTATAACGTAGTCTGACTTTAGCCTTACGATAATAATATCTTTTTATTTCAGAATTCATTCCATTTATGATCATTCAAACCTTAAATAATTTAAAATTAAAAATTTTGTACAGCCGACTTCAATATAAGTTATTTAAGAATAACTCAAAAACTATTGGTCTGACCTTGATCAAATTCATATGGGACCACACGAGAGCTATCAGCTTTCATATAAGAAAAGAATCATCGAAATATACATAATATATAAACATATAGTCGAATTGAGTATCGTCTCCTTTTTGGAAGTCGGCAGAAAAATATGAATAAGTTACCCCAGAATGAATGCTCTGATTTTCTTGCGTTTTCTGTTTTATGTACCAACTCTATATTGATTATTATTATCTATGTATATCAATGTTGTCATTATCATACAAGTGTGCAACACGAGTAATATAGATCGATTATGTTATTAATTTAGTTTGTATTAGTACATGAAAAGGAACAGACCTATTGTCTTTATATCGGTTATACTTAGCTCACAGTACTATTAAGCGGTGACTAGATTAAGATTGTTACAAATAATTTAAAAAAGAAAGCATGTAATGTTTAGTTAAAAAGACTGTTGTTTTTAAAAAAGTGTGTTGAGTTTCTCTCCTAAGAGGACATTTAACGTTTACAAAAGGTATTATTTCTGTCGTCCGCAGCAAGATTCAGGTAATTTACTTACATATAAGACGAATGTTCGGGCTCATTTTCTGCCGACTTTCAAAAAGGAGACGGTACTCAATTCGACTGTATGTTTTTTTTTATGTGTGTTAGGTACCTCATAACTTTCTAATTACTGGGTGAACCGATTTCGATGATCCTTTTTTTTATTTGAAAGCTGGTATTTCTCGTGTGGTCCCATATAAATTTGATCAAGGTCAGACCAATAGGTTTTGAGTTATTCTTAATAATGTATATTGAAGTCGGCTGTACAAAATTTTTAATTTTAAATTATCTAAAATTGGTTGAAAACTGCTGAATGCTGAAAAAAAATGCTTCGTCATCATTATAGTTATCTATATTTTAATTTAATCAGAATATTATTTATCTTATATTATAAATATTGTGTTCACACCACGGACTGTAGTAGCCACTTACCCTCATGTTCGTTTGTCGCTTGTTTTATAACAAAAATATTTTGTACTATAATGATTAATATCATAAATTATCGAAATAAATTTTGCACACTTGCACAATTTTCCCAGTCTGGAATCCCCTTTCAGAAATCAGTGAACCTGAGCCTCAGCTCAAAATATACCAAACGTTACGTGGTAAAACCTTGCCGTAATAATATTACACAAACAGGTCGGCTTGACAGGAAGGGATCACGCTCTCACAGTAACTAGCGTGAAATAGCAGCTTAATGCTGCTATATTTCTGTTTCTATGGTGAGTGTAGAGAACCGGAGACCCTTTTTACTGGAAACGAGACATTCCGTCTTAGTTCTTAGGGGTGACAACGTATCTGCATTTGACCCTTAATCGAGATGATATGTTTATGGGTCACAGCAGTCACTTACCATCAGGTAGACTGTGCTCGTTTGTCACCTTAATCTAGAAAATATGTACGTGGTAGAGCCATAGTGCAGCTATATTAGTAGTATAGTTGTAGTACGAACAGGTCTGCTCGACCGGGGAAGGACCACGTTCTCACAGAATACCAGCGTCAAACATCAGCTTAACACTGCTGTGTTTCGTATAGTGAGTGTAGAGAACCGGAGACCCTTTTTACTGGAAAAGAGGCATTCCATCTTAGTCCTCACGGGTGACAACGCGTCTGCATTTTGATTGTGTGATTTGCATTGTGCTCGTTTGTCACCCTATCCTATAAAATAATTAACCGCATTTTACGACACCCACGGGACGTGATGTCATGATAGATTTTCCTAAGCTGCACATTAGTGGTATGAATCATTATAATTACAAATTAATGATCACACAGTTTGTTGTTCCAGAAATGCTTCCAGACACAATCAAGCAGCGGCTCATCACCTGGCTCGAAGAGCACCGTGAACTAGTCGTGTTGGTGTTTTGCTTACCAGCCAGCTTCTTGTTCACATTGCTACTGAAGGTCAGGGCCTGGCTGAGGAGGCTGGGCGGCGGACAACAGCATGAAGTTGCGGTTAGGGAGATACAAAGGAGGGTGAGCTATGTTTCCAATTTTTTGTTTATAGAATAAAGAGTGACAAACGGAGATACAGTCCACATGATGGTAAGAGGATACTTTGGCCCATAGACATCAACATTTTTTTTAAAACGTTACCCCTACACTAGGATTTTCTCCTGTATCATAGAGGCAGTTTACAAACATAAATTGCACAAGGACAAACATTCAGGCTCGGAACAATTGTTTGTAGGCCATGCAAATACTTGTTCCGTGCGGAATTCGAACCCGCGGCCCCCAGCGCAACTAATCATTGCCAAGCCACTGCACCAAGGAGCCGTCATTATTCCCGATTAAGAATCAAATTGCAGATGCGATGTCACCCGTGAGAACTAAGATGGAATACCTCGTTTCCATTAAAAAGGATCTTCGGTTCTCTACACTCCCCATACGAAACACAGCAGCACTTCGATCCCATAATTATGGTGGTATCGTTCAATCTGGTTTCCCTCTTATCGACATTTTACCATAATAAATTAATTTAAAAAAAAACTACAGGACCGATTGTAATTAAGTGTTAATTCGTTTTACAATTGTACGATGTGTGGGGTGGGATGTGGTACTTGGGTCCGGAGGCGTCCAGCGGCGAACGCTAGTCGTTCACAGTCACTGACCACGCTAGGCCGTTGCAAACTAGAAAACATTAAAAACGGTAAAATTGTGATTTAGTAATACAAATATCAGTGACTTTGAGACTTTATTTATTGCACCCGATAGGCACTTTCAGCACCTTCTGTGAGTCATATTGCGATGTTATCAGGCATAAGAAACAGATACATAAGTAATTAGCCAATAACACGCACATACCTCACACCCCACACATCGTACAAGTGTAAAATGTCAAATCAGCAAAATGCATGCAACTACTGTGTCCCTACACAATCAAGCTTCGAATGATATTTGTTTACTGCCGACTTCCAAAAAGTAGACGGTACTCAATTCGAGTGTATGTTTTTTTTTTATGTGTGTTACCTCATAACTTTTTTCTAGGCGAACCGATTTCGATGATTCTTTTTTTATATGAAAGCTGATAGTTCTCGTGTGGTCCCATGTGAATTTGATCAAGGTCAGACCAATGGTTATTGCGTTATTCTTAAATAACCTATATTGAAGTCGCTTATATTGAAGTCGGCTGTACAAAATTTATAATTTTAAATTATGACACGATGTCATTCATTCCAGATATGCCAGACGAAAAAGTTTACTATAGTACGGACTTGCACACATACGCACAGACATCATCTATAAACAGTAAAATTGGATAATGAATAGAATCAGACGTTACTATGCAAAAATTCATTATATTAAATATGTGAAAATAATTAACTAAGATCAGCGACAAAATTAAAACGGTGTATTTACCTAATTTGAAGAGCACCACCCGCACTCCCTTGGTTTCGTGCACTAATTAACTACTCCTCAAAACATGACTTTCAATTCTAAATCTCAACTTATCTCCACACCCATGGAAAGCCAACTAGTCATCGTGTCCAAAATAAACTAGAAGACGAAATCTGAATCGATTTTTTTTAATTTTGAAATTCCAGGTCCAAGATTGGAACAAACTACCAGCTAAAGAGCGTCGCCTCCTTTGCACATCTAGACCGAACTGGTTGTCGTTGTCCACAACGTTCTTCCAGAAGCATCTGCACCATCGGGTGCCGATACCGCTCTACGAAATCCTAGAGCTAGACGAGCAGGCCATGACAGTCAGGGTGGAACCGATGGTAACCATTGGTGATATCACTGAGTATCTCATACCGAGGGGTTACTCGTTAGCGGTTACCATCGAATTGGTAGATGCCACTTTAGGAGGTAAGCCCAAACTTCATTTTCTATTTTTAGAGTGATAGGTAAGTTTATATCTATTTGAAAATAGATTTATTTAAACAATAGAGTAGGTTTGTATGGTTGGATTTAAAAGTTGCTGAAATCCATTATATTAAATGTGGTAAACATTACTTTAGCTCACGCTCACTTAGCGGTCAGCCACCGCAGAGTCTACTTCACCTGAGGATGCCTCTTGTAGAGGCGAAACACGTGACGTATTATCGACGATGGTGTGTCTTTCCTAGTGTAGTGTTGGGATAGTGTACGTAATTGGGGGAAGTCGGGAAGTGCTCTTTAAACTAGGAATGACACATCATTATATTTCATTAAGCGGATATAAGCACAGCAATTTCTACCAATTTTATCAAAACAAATAAACAAAATTGAAGTGTCTGTTTGTAATGTCAAAATAACAGCTTTTTACTAATTGCATATAAAAGTATATACGGTACCTATAAGAAAAAAAAAATTAATACAAAATTACAAGTCTATTAAAAATTGACTTTTAAAATTTTTCCAGGTCTCGCATTCGGCACAGGGATGTCGACTCACTCCCACAAAGCTGGCCTGTACCATGAAACGATCACAAGCTACGAGGTGGTCCTCAGCGATGGATCCTTAGTCACGGCAACCGCTGACAACGAGTACTCCGACCTTTACAAGGCACTGCCGTGGTCACATGGCAGCCTTGGCTTTCTTGTCGCCTTGACCTTGAGGATTGTTAAAATAAAACCCTACATCAAGCTTAAATACACTCCAGTATCGGGGCAGAAGAACTATTGTGATATGCTGAGAAACCTGTCAGGAGCTAACGAAGCCAAGCCATCAGTACATCCCGATTACATAGAAGGCACAATCTTCAGTAGCGATCGGGCCGTTATCATGACGGGAGACTACTCGGATTACGATCCTAAAATCCCCGTAAATCACTGCGCTAAATGGTTCAAACCGTGGTTCTATAAACACGTTGAGTCGTTTCTAACGAAGGGCGAGACTGTCGAACTCATACCCTTGCGCGATTATTTGTTACGTCACAACCGACCGATCTTCTGGGTGGTCGAAGACATGTTGTCCTTCGGAAACGATCCCATATTCAGATCTTTATTCGGGTGGCTTTTGCCGCCAAAACCGGCCTTCTTGAAATTCACAACCACTCCTGGAGTACGCGCTTACACATTCACGAAGCAAGTGTTCCAAGACATAGTCCTACCAATAGCCGAATTGGAAAAACAAATTGAAATAGCCAGTATGTTATTCGAGAAGTTTCCTCTGTTGGTCTATCCGTGCAAAATTATAGACCATGGGTCATCATCGGGGCAGCTCAAGCGGCCAGATAAAAAATACCTTGTTCCCGGTACAGACTACGCAATGTACAACGATTTAGGCGTTTACGGAGTTCCGGGTAAAGTGAAGGCTAAAAAGCCATACAACCCCGTAGCTGCTATGAGGGAGATGGAGAAGTTCACGAGGGAAGTTGGTGGTTACTCGTTCCTCTATGCCGATATATTCATGACAAGGGAAGAATTTTGCGAGATGTTCGATCTAAGTCTGTATGAAGAAGTGAGGAAGAAGTACAAAGCTGAAGGAGCATTCCCTCATTTGTATGACAAAGTAAAGCCAGAAATAGATGTGTTTGCTATTGGTGAACAGAATGCGATACAAGGTTGATTGCTTTCAATAAAAATCTTAATTAACAAGCTTTTTTTATTTGTTTTATTTAATAAAATAATAGTTAACTATACCTACTATTCGCACCACTTTGCACTACCGCCTAACGCTTATGTCATTGGTTAATTGTTATTATTATCCAATAAGAGAGAATACTGCAGAGTCCAATTTCGGGTTTCCTGTCTAACTCATCTATGCCTTTAGCATGTGTACTCTTGTGTTTAACGGGCTTCGCATCTGTTCAGAAGACACGAAATAACGCTATATTTCGCGATTATCCCACTCTATAATACAGTCTGCTATTTACTTCAACAATTTTGAAACCACAGTTGGTCAGTTAAACCAACACGTCATATTTTGGCCACTCGCCTGAATTAGAACCGGTTTTTGGTCACTTCGGCCGGGATAATTTTAACAATTTTCTGGGCCTTCTCGCCGAATTATAATTAATTCATTTTAGCCACCTACATAAAGCTAGGAAGAAGAACACAAAAATTCTCCGATCAAACTCTTAATCTCATGGCTGTTAGGAGCGAAATGAGGATGCAGTCTTCAGCAGATTTGACAGCATACAGGCAACTGAACAGATAAATCCCCAAATGCATGGAGCAGAACTTACGCATCTCCAATAAAGCTTATATTGAAGAAACGATCGAGCGAAACCAAGGCTCCAAAGTCTGCCAGAGATCTATCTGCCCGAAAGAACAAACTGTCAAAGTTGAAGACCGAGTGTGGCAGTAACGTTTCCGGGACACCTGAGATTTTGAGTGAGTTGTGAGTAGTTATTGTGTAGTGAGTGAGAGGATCTATGGGCAGCTGTACACATCATCGCTGGAGCCACACGCAAGTGTGAGTAACGGCCCAAGAGCAATTCTTATTCGAAACTATTCAGGCTCTCCAGTACCTTAAAAACGGCAAGGCCGAATAAAATTACAGCGGAGCTTGTGAAAGCGGGTGGAAAACGGGTGGTGAAGTCCTTAAGAAGCTCTTTAATTCCGTACTCCATGGTGGGACTACTCTGGAGACGTGGAGCAGAAGTGCGGTGGTCTTGTTCGTCAAGAAAGGCGACAACGCTCTCTTGAAGAACCCCAAACCGATTTCCCATCTGAGCCGCGTCTACGTGCTGTTTTCGAGAGTCATTACGAATCGTTTCGCATGCAGACATAACGACTTCCAACCTCCTGAACAAGTCGGTTTCCGAAAAGGTTTTAGTGCCATAGACCAAATACATACCCTTACGCAAATTGTACAGAAGACCGAAGAGTACAATCTTCCACTTTGCATTGCGTATGTGGACTATGAGAAATCCTTTAATTTCGTCGAAGTTTGGGTGGTGCTACAGTCCCTTCAGCGGTGCCAAGTTGACTGTCGGTATATCGAAGTGCTGAAGTGTTCATACAGTAGGGCTACGATGGCTATCCGAGTACAGAACCAGAGTACGAAACCTATCCAATTGCAGAGAGGTGTAAGACATGGTGATGTTATATCCCCGAAACTCTTCACCGCTGCACTGGAAGACGTTTTCAAGCCACTGGACTAGAAATAATACGGTATCAACAACAATGGAGAGTACATCACTCACCTTCGATTTGCCTACTATATAGTTCTTACGGCAGAATCGCTGGAGGACCTAAGCACTATGCTCAATGACCTCAATAGTGTCTCCCAACAGATAGGTCTTAAGTTGAACATGGACAAAACAAAGGTCATGTTTAAAATCCTATGCCGGTAGTTGTTGGGAGCACTCAGCTCGAAGTTGTTGACGAGTATCTTTACCTGGGACAAATAGTCCGACTAGGTAAGTCCAACTTCGACCGAGAGGTCAATCGACGGATTCAATTCGGTTAGGCAGCGTTCGGGAAATTACAACACATCTTCTCGTCAGGTGTACCTCAAAACGTGAAAACGAGATTGTACAATCGGTGTGTGTTGCCAGTGATGACGTATGAATCTGAGACGTGATCTTTCACTGCTGGCCGTATGAGGACGCTCAAGGTGGCTCAGCGAGCTATGGAGAGGGCTACGCTCGGAGTTTCTCTGCGTGATAAACTTAGAAATGAGGATATCCAAAGTAGAACTAGAGTGAACAACATAGCTCAACGAATTGGTAAGCTTAAGGGGCAATGGGCCGGCCATATAGCTCGAAGAATCGACAACCGGTGGAGAAAAAAGGTTTTCGAGTGGCAGCCCCGTGTCGGTAAACGAAATGTAGGGCCTCCCGTCCCCCCCCCCCTCCCACTAGATGGAGTGACGACCTGGTAAGACATGCAGGAAGTCGATGGATGCAGGTGGCTCAGGACCGTGCTTTGTGGCTTTCCTTGGGGGAGACCTATGTTCAGCAGTGGACTTGTGAAGGGCTGTAATGATGATGAACATCAAGGTAGAGGTCTTTTTTTTATAGAGTAAGGGTGTCAAATAAGCACACAGTCCACTTTATGGTAAGCGAATGCTGTGGCCCATCCTCGATAAAGAATGAAAATGCAGATGCGTTGTCACCCCTGAGGACCAAGATTAAATGCCTTGTTTATGATAAAATAGTCTCCGGTTCACTACACTCACCATACCAAACACGGCAGTGTTAAGCTGCTATTTTACGCTGATATTCTGTGAGAGCGTGGTCCTTCACCGGTCGTTGGCACATCATTTTATTTTAATACACGGATTTTTTTGCTATTTAATTTTTTACATCTTTAATATCTGGAAGCACGGCAGTGCATGAAAACACAATGTATCTCTCAAGTAATACATATTACATTAAATTAGATTATTTAATGCGATTGCCAAGTCAATTTATTTAAAACATAAAAGATTTTTAATATTGTAATGGTCACTAAAAGATGTTGTTAGGTTAGCTAATTACGTAATAACCTAAGACAGAAGGACCCTTAAGTAGGGACTGAATAAATTAACCGACTTGGTATTACATGCATCTCACAACTTTTTACGATAGAAGAACTGAGTTGCGAGACTTGGTATTTTTACAAGTTATGTTTTTGATGGCATGATGAATTTCCGCAAAGTAACGCCTGATTATATTATATCAGATATCACGCTGCAGCTGTATAACGGTTACAGAACGAATGGTACGGCTCGACCGAGGAATTCGCGACTGACCTTCAAATTGGAGATGTGGCGGAAGACAAACGGATTGTTGACTGCTATCTGGCGGCGAATGCGGTCGTTCATGGCGTTCACGTAGGTCTGGTACACCGCCATGCACTTCTTCGCTAGAGAAGACGCGTAGTAGATCGGGATGTCTTGCAGCTCAGGATGTAAAGACCAGTACTCATCTGCACGGAAATATTACACATATAGCTAATTGTAATATTTTTTATAGAATAATGGTCACAAGCGAACACACGGTCCACATGTAGGTAAGTGGATGCTGTGACCCATAGACATTACATCTATCCTGGATTAAAAATCAACATGCAGATGCGCTGTCACCCCTGAGGACTAAAATGTAATGCCTCATTTGCAAATAAAATTGGTATCCGTTTCTCCACACTCATCATACGAAACACAGCACACCATTAAGTGGATACCTTGAAAATGAATCGTACTTTTGGGGGCGTCGCTTAACCCGTCGTAGATGAAGCTCACGGACGACGAAGAGAGTGTCAAAATGAAAGTGATGCAATTACTTCAATGAGATAGCTATAAGAAGCACGAGCTCGGAAATAAACTAAGTGAGCGCCAAACAACATATTTTTTTTAAAAAAACGTTATGGTTAATAAGATAGTTTTTTTTTAGTGAACTTAGATATGATTTTTTACTATGCTTTAACAATAATTCCATGAACTTATTAAAAATATGGTAGTGGCATGTACACATGTAATTAGACTCGTAATTAGAGCCTCCATAACAATTTTTTTCTGTCGAGAAAAATACATGATATCGTGTTTTCCTTTCTCTCATATATTTTATACTATAATATCTAATATATAATACTCATATATTTTATAGTATATATTTCTATAAAATATATAGTCTTCTTATAGTCCATATATTTTTTCAATTACATTTTTTGTTATGTAATCTTAAAGTAAATCAATTAAAAAATAAACTAATCATATAATTCAATATCTGTAGTTACTGTAACGTTTATAATAATATAGATTTGATGTCTAGCTAAACTATATTACAGCTAGACACGTATAAGAACGATTTTATGTAGAAGAAATTGAGGTATGGCCACATTTCGAGAGTAGAGCACGCCCTCGCGTTGTGAGGCGCGCAAAATAGTTGAGCACTCACCAAGGATCAGCAACAGTTCCTGAGCACGGCCCAAAGCGAAAACAGGGATGAGACAGCGTCCCCCTCTGGTTACGATGTCACTTACGAGTCCGGTGAAACGGCTCTCGCGCTCCTCGCGCTTTTCATGAATGTGGGTGCCGTAAGTTGATTCCTTTAGAAGACAAAAGCATCGTAATTTTTACTTGTTGTTGCATAATCGTCCGTACCTTACTTACTAGATGGCACACTGAAAACTAGTTGTCCATCCATTGCAGCCTATAAAAGTCCACTGCTAACTACACCTCACTTCTGTCTACTTCAGTACTGCGCCTCAGCTTCAATCTCCGTTAAGACTGGCCGCCGTGACCGAATTTCGGTCTGGATGATATTATTTTTTATGTAATTAGTATTGATTTTCGTTCGAAACCTTGAATAGACGGCGTAATAGAATCCGCTACGCCATATCAATCCGTGGGTGTCGTAAGAGACGACAGAGGGAAACAAATCAGGAGATGGGCAGCAGCATCTTGCTAATAATGACTAAAAATAAAAAACTGCTGTTGCCAACAGCTTGCCAAGCAATGGCAACTATGGGAAACATGCCCCCTATGAGGCAATCTATGAGGGAGGCCTACGTAAGGAGGTAAGATAAGGAGGAATCTATGTAATGGTAACAAAATATAGTTAATTTTGCACAATTTGATATCACATCTGTTGAACGTTCACTCCATTGTGTATTGTGAAGAGAGCATTAGTGCGTTAACATTGAGAATTCATAAAATACAAAATACATGGTACAATTGTAACAAGTCAATTGTTTTTGAGTTACAAAGCAACAAACAAAAAACCTTTCCTCGTTATAACATTAGCATTTCAAAGGCACAAAGCACAGAACACATACCGTGATGAGCACGTCTGGATGGACTGTAGGTATCTCCGCTGCCATCAAATGTCTGTCCTCTTGTCTTGAGAAATCACCCGTGTAAAGCACCTGTTCGACAACACAAAAATATAAAAATGAAAGAGACAGAACATAATGTAACAGACTACCTAACTAAAACTCAAAGATTAAAGCTTTAAGTTTTAGTTAGGTCCAGCTAACTGGATAATCTTTTTTAGAAGTGTTCTACTTAATATTTTTTATTATTTACTTTTCTTTTTGAAGTTTGTGTATCTGACATATAAGTAGTTATAATTATTTTATATAAATTTATATTATATATATATATATATATATATATATATATATATATATATGTATATATATATATACATATATATATATATATATATATATATATACATATATATATATATATATATATATATGTATATATATATATACATATATATATATATATATATATATGTATATATATATATATACATATACCGAGTAGTGGTGTGTACTACCCAATACCCATAAACTTAGAATATACTGGCTAATAGACGACCTGACAGCCCGAAAATGTGTAACCAATTTTGATTTATCATTGTGTGCGTTGGCTCGTGGTGTACATTTAACTTACAAGGACTATCGAAACATTATTGTTAAGGTAGCGGTATAAAGATTAAAAAAATGGTTTAATGCACGAAACTGAATAACTTCAAAAATGTATTTATTTATTTACCAGTTTATGTACACACATACTTTGATAGGAAAATGGTAAATAACCTAATTATGTACAAAGATACTGCTTATTCCATGATGAAATTTCTTCCAGCAGGCCTATTGAAGGAAATAGACACACGCACACACGCACACGCACACAAGTAGTTTTGTTATTAGTACCTATACTTTCATATGCATTCAGTAAAAAGCTGTAAGTTTGACATTACAAACAAACTTTTCAATGTTATTTATTTGTATAGATATATATACATATATATATCGGGAGTTCTGCCGCGATGTGCGTTCGTGAAATTTGGCGGCTGGGATTAATCTTAACAATTCCTCAGAGCACTCCCCGTGGTAGATGCGAAAGAAAAAGAAAGAAAAATGCAAAGTGATGCAACATCTCTTTGCAGTGCCAATGAATCGAGCCGATCGGAAAGGGCTCGGTCGTCGACGATTCGAGCCGCTCTACGCTGCATGCGGTCAAGTGGAAGGAGCTGGTACTGGGGAGCCCCAGCCCAGAGATGGGAACAGTATTCCAGTTCCATCAGTATGTAAGTTGCAGGCGTTGTGCCGGCATGAAATACTGTCCCGCTCTGCTGAGCACGCCAAGCTTTTTAGAGGCCAATTTGGCCTTCTCTTCCAAGTGACCACGAAACTGCACGTCACTCGATATGTCGACGCCGAGGATTCCGATACTGGCTGAGACAACAAAGGGGTTCTTTTTAGCGGTAAACGCGCAAACTTGTACTCGGCGACGTTTTCCCGAGAAATACTGGCACGGCCGGTGTATAGAGCATCACCAGTGCTGTCATCCGCATAGCAATGAATGCTACCGGTTTGCAACATATCGTTGATATGCAGAAGAAACATCGTTGGTGATAGCACGCAGCCTTGTAGAACACCACCGTTAATAGGCTTGTAGTCGGAGCATGCACCGTCAACAACAACCTTGATACTCCGGTCTGCAAGAAAGCTGGTGACCCAAATGCACAATTTCTCGGGAATCCCATTGGAAGGGAGCTTCGAAAGAAGCGCTTTGTGCCAAACCCGATCGAAGGCCTTCGCAATGTCCAAACTAATGGCCAATGCCTCCCCCTTGGACTCTACTGCCTCCGCCCATCTATGAAAGTAGTATCTAAAGTAGACCAGAAGATCACCAGCTGATCGACCCCGACGAAAACCGTATTGGCGGTCACTAATCAGCTGGTGATCCTCAAAATACCGTACGAGGTGGCAGTTTATAACGGATTCCATTATTTTGGAGAACAAGGGGGTGATGGCAATAGGCCTGTAGTTGGACGGGTTTGAACGGTCGCCTTTTTTAGGGATCGACTGGACAAAAGCTGTCTACCATGATTTCGGGACAACGCCTAGGGAGTAGGAGTACCGGAAAAGACGCGTTAGAACCGATGCCAACTCCGGAGCACACGTCCTCAGCACAATTGGGGGGATTCCGTCAGGCCCACTAGACTTGTGGATGTCCAGGGAGAGGAGTGCTCTGCGAACCGAGCGCTGTGAGAACCGCACATCCGGCATGGAGCACTCACACCGCGGGATGGTCGGCGGTGTGTTCCCCCCGTCATCAACAGTCGAGTTGGACGCAAAAAGGGAGCCTAAAAGGTCGGCTTTCTCTTTTGCGGTGTGGGCCAGTGAGTCGTCCTCACTGTGCAGAGATGGCAGTGATGGATTACAGAAATTCCCTTGGACAGCCTTGGCGAGAGACCAGAATGCACGGGTTCCCAAAGGAAGGCGAACTAGTTTCTCGCCAATTCTGCCTATGTGCTCTGACTTTGCCTTGGCAATAACTCTTTTGAAGGAATGGAGGCGAAGTTATACTTCGTTTTAAGTATGCTGGTGTTTACATCCCAAGTCGCCGAAGCCACAGCCCAGGCTTGATAACACTCTTGCTTACTGCGTAATGCAGTCTTACAGGAGCGACCAAACCAAGGCTGAGATCTGCCTCCGATGGGTACCACAGATGATGGAATAAATAGTTCCATTCCCTGTAGCACCACATCAGTGACAGAGTCAGCAACAGCGCTGGGATCATCCGGCGAGAAGCAAACCCGCCCCCATGGGTAGGAAGCAAAGAAAGACCGCATTCCGTCACAATCCGTCGACCTGTAATGCCAAACACGGCGGCAACCTGCAGAACGTAACCGCGAGGGGAGCGTGAGTGGCACCACACTCCGGATCAGAGAATGGTCGGAAGAGTCAAGAGCCATCGACGGAAACCTGATATCCGTCCGGATAAGAGGTCAGCAGAAGGTCCAACAGGGAAGGTGTATGATCCTCAACATCTGGAATCCGCGTAGGCGATGTAACCAGTTGTGTCAGACCATATACCAAGGCAAAGTCATAAACAGATCTCTCCGCATGATCGGTTAAACGTGAACCAAACCATTCGGCGTGGTGGGCGTTAAAATCGCCAAGGATCACGATATCTGCGGATGGGACCTGTTGTAGCAAAGAATCTGTAGCCATTTGGACGTGGTCCATGAGTCGGTCTGTTTCGGCATTACCGCTATGGGACCTATAGAGGCACCGTAGACGCGCGGATGGTCGTCGCTGTCTACGCGTAGCCAAAGGATGGACAGGTCCGAACCTTCAAGACAGCCGAGGTGTCGAGAACAGATGTCCTCTCTGAAGTATACGCAAACTCCAGCCCGAGGCACAAAGGAGTGCTCCAATTTGTACCCCGGGTAGGAAAGATACGAAGTATCAGCCGGAGAGGACACCTACGTCTCGGTCAGAAAGAGCAAGGCCGGCTTCGCCGTCTCGAGATGGTAGTGGACGGCGTTTAGGTTCGGAAGTTAGTTCGGTTTAGGTGCGTTAGGAAGTCCCCTGATGTTGCAGAAATTTACGGATAGCGTGGCAGGGGTTGCCTTAGTCTTGTTGCTCAGTTTGCTCCGAGCAGTTATTGTGTTGAGCGGAATTTGCCCCCCCCCCCCCCCCCCGCCAGAATACGCGGGGCCGCCTAAGCACCCACGCTCAGGAGTGGAATAGCATGGTCGTGGATGCTCAGCGATGGATTCTCCGGGGGTGCTGGTGCCCTCCTGGGGTAGTCCATGATGTAATTCCGCTACCATGTTGATGGGGGGGGGAGGGGGAATTTGGCCTCCGGTCACCTGCACTCACCAGACGAAACGCGGAAGCAGAGCTTTCACTTCACGCCGGTATTCTGTGAGGTCGTGGTACTAACCCGGCTCGAGCCGGCCCATACGTGCAACAGCAAAAACTGCTGCGTGGCTCTACCACCGTTAAATATATAATAAGATATATACAATTATTGTACATTATATATTATAAAAAATATAATTCTATACACAGTCAGGTCATAAGTATTGTCACACAGTAAAAACATTTCTTTTAGAATGCTGGCCACAAAAAAGTTTATTGAATTCGAATTTCAAATTGTTCATGAAAATAAAACTGTATACTTTTTAGAATTTTACTCATTTTTAAATATGGAGTGGACGCTTAAAGAAGACCGTGTTGTAGTTATTGGGTTGCATCGTTGCGGTTACGCGCCAATTCAAATTTTTGACATACTGAAACATTTGAATATAACCAAAAGATTCGTTTATCGTAATATCAAACGATACAATGAAGACTCTAGTGTAGATGATAGGTCAAGAAGTGCTTGCCCTCGGTCTGTTAGGACTCCAGCAGTGATAAAAGCTGTGAAGGCGCGAATTCAAAGAAATCCCAAACGTAAGCAGAAACTGTTGGCCCTTCAGATGGGGTTAAGCAGAACCACGGTGAAAAGGGTGTTAAATGAAGAATTAGGACTTCGGGCATATCGAAGAAAAACAGGATATCGTTTGAATGCTCGTCTAATGGACCTGAGACTGAAGAGATGTCGCGCTTTGTTGAAGCGGTACGCGGGAAAAAAATATCGGGAAATCTTTTTTCGGATGAAAAAATTTTTACCGTAGAAGCTCTCTTCTACGGTAAAAATTTTACAACAAACAAAAGGATAATGTGTACGCACACAGTAGTGAAGAAGCGAGCAACCGTATTCCGCGTGTCCAACGAGGTCATTTTCCATCCTCGCTCATGGTATGGTTGGGAGTTTCTTATTGGGGCTTAACAGAGGTACATTTTTGTGAGAAAGGTGTAAAAACGAATGCAGTTGTGTATCAAAATACAGTCCTGACAAACCTTGTGGAACCTGTTTCTCATACCATGTTCAATAACAGGCACTGGGTATTCCAACAAGATTCGGCGCCAGCTCATTGAGCGAAGAGCACACAAGACTGGGTGGCGGCGCGTGAAATCGACTTCATCCGGTACGAAGACTGGCCCTCCTCCAGTCCAGATTTGAATCCGTTAGATTACAAGATATGGCAACACTTGGAGGAAAAGGCGTGCTCAAAGCCTCATCCCAATTTGGAGTCACTCAAGACATCCTTGATTAAGGCAGCCGCCGATACTGACATGGACCTCGTTCGTGCTGCGATAGACGACTGGCCGCGCAGATTGAAGGCCTGTATTCAAAATCACGGAGGTCATTTTGAATAAACTTTACTGTCATAAGAATCTATGTTTTGTTAAGTTCATTTTGGTATATAAATGGTTACATAATTAATAAACTTGTTTCAATTATTTTATATTAAACATGTGACAGAATTTATGACCTGACTAGGTATATATATATATATATATATTACGATAATTTACTGAATTTATACCATGATAATTCTAAAATAATTAAAAAATATTCAAATAACATGGTCCCGGGAATAAGCTGTACCTACCTTCCTTTTGTTGGATTTTAATTCAAAACGTATATAGTCCCAATAATCTCAGAAGAGGTGAATCTACCGATAAATTTAATCAATTTTCCCCAAGTATCAGATCGAAAAGTTGTATTTTCGAGCTACCTTTGGAGAAAACTTTACTGCCATGGACATTTTCCCCGGAATTTCTTTTTTAACATATTGTTAATCAACTAAAAATAGGTAGATACTTAATTAAGTATACTATACCTATTTATACTTTATATCTTTCTTCTTTATATATAAAAAGTACGTGTCACGTTGTTTGTCCGCGATGGACTCCTAAACTACTGAACAGATTTCAATGAAATTTTGCACACTGTGTGCAGTTTGGTCCAACTTAAAAGATAGGATAGCTTACATCTCAATTTATAGTCGCAATACAATATTATTTTATTGAAAATTATTTGCCTATTATTTGACAGTCATAATTTTCTGTTAGCTCCAAACGATTCTATCAGATGATGATATCTGTTGATTGGATTGAGTAAATATTCAATAGATGGCGCTATGTTAAAAATACAAACGTTTAATATAAGCTACAATTTAGTAGTATAACCACCACGTGTTGCTGTAAGTATTCAACAGATAGAACCGATTTCAAAAAAAATTTGCAGACTGTGTGCAGTTTGGTCCAACTTGAGAGATAGGATAGTTTTTATCCCGATAAGTGACCCTCAATTTTTTTATTGCTAATTTCGGAAGTTTCTTTGGGAAAGCAAATGGTCGTTCGGAAAGGGCAGAACAACGTCTGCCTGGTCAGCTAGTATTATATAAAATGTTTTGCTGTTGAAATAAAAAAAAATATATATATATACAGGGTATTTTTGGAACGCTCCCGAAAACTAAGACAGGCGATAGCACCAAGTATACCTTTGATCATGGGTCACAAATAAATCCGATCCTGATGAAAAAAAAAACATCTTTTTACAACGTTTTATAAATTTTATTCACGCGCCATCATGTTAGTACAGCTAAATGAAACGATAATTTCATAAAAAAAATCATGAAAATACTGAAACATAAAACCAGCAGTGGAATAACTCAATTCATATCAGCTGATTAAAGGTCAATGTAAGCGCGAACGCAAATTCGCGCGGTCCGCAACTAGCGGGCCATACCACAATACCTAATAATTTACAACACTTGTCTAAATACCTAACTTATCTACTTAACCTACTATTTTGCCACTGTACTTGTCTCCACGTAGCCATCTTAATCCGAATTTACAGGTTAAATAACCCAAATAACTGGTTCGATTTCCCGCTAATGAAAAAACATTTAAATGAAATGTAACCAAGGTTAGAGTCATGCGTTTTTATTCATCGTGTAGGTATGTTTATTATTCTCATGTATTCAGTTATGTATGTATTCAGATTTATTCAGTACTAAGTTATTTAAAAACAAATTGTTATGAAACAGCTTACCGCTCTAAATCCTCCGTGGTCTTATGAGATGCGGCTCAAATTGTGCATCATTCATTTCAAGGCAGACTCATGGAGGCGGGGCATCATCGTGTGGTCTTCGACACAGTCCGTACGTAGTTTGTCGAAAACATCCACGATCCTTTTGTAGTTTCGTCAGCACTATCACACTCACGATTAAAAACCCTTTCTTTCACATACCCCACAGAAAGAAGGAAGTCTAACGGGGTCAGATCTGGTGAGCGAGGTGGCCAAGCATTCGGTTACGCTTCAACACTTTGTGCACTGCACAGTATGACACACTTGTTCCATCCCGACGTCTTAACAATTTATTTAGCGATACTTCGTGTACCTAGGTTCGGATACATAACATTTTGTCGTATTCACAATCACTATAAACGTACGCGTTAAGCATTATTAAAACAAAAAACGTAACAAGAATAATACCAACACGTTATAACAATTTAATAAACAAAACGCTCGTGCACGCGTGTACAAAATCAACACGGAACTGTTTCAAAAACTTCAATTAATTAACACGACAAAACGGAAACCTACTGCGTCACAGCGTGAGGCGATACGAGCCGGCCGGGTTACATTCTCATGCGTCATAATAAAGAAGGACGCAACTAACAAAAACGTAAAATGGAAATAAAAAATAAATTGATGAATTTTTCTTTCAGACCCTGTGTCTATAGTATATTAAAAGGTTTCTATATGAAAATTGAAATATATACGTAGAGACATGAAGATTTTAAGGACGAACTTATTTTTTTGATAATTTGTTTATTTATTTAAATAAAAACAATTTTCCTTTTCATCTTAGCTTAAAAAATACATCTAGCAACACAAAAACATCGAAGGAAAGACGCATATAACTATTTGCGTCTTTCCAACCTAATAAATAAAAAAAACTGCCATTAATTTAACATTTTTACATATTTTGGAAAGGTCATTTGAATTTGAAAGGACGCTAATAGTAATTTATTACTTTTTTCTTAGTAAATATTAGAGAACCATTGGTAGTGAGACACAAAAAATAACAACCCTCAACTCTTGAGTAATGATTTTAAAGGGGATATCATACGAGACTTACTACGATAATAATTAAAAATTAAAAATTTTGTACAACCGACTTTAATATAAATAATTAAGGATAACTCAAAAACTATTGGTCTGACCTCGATCAAATTTATATGGGACCACATGTGAAACACCAGCTCTTAATAATAAGATATAGAATAATAAGACAAGAATAATTTAAATTTAAGTAATCGATGCAAATATTGTTAAAGATGACGTAGCAACTGGTTAAATAAGTCTTTTCTACTAAAAAAATGTCATCTGTGATCAACAGTTACGTCTAAAATTCTTACGATAATTTCTAAAATATTGATATTTGTGAATATTAAAAAAAATAGTAGATGCGCCTTCCTATCATGAGACGAATGGTATATTTAACTCATTTATTCAAAAATTGTCAGATGCGCCCTTTTTTCTTATGACCGTAACATTGACCGAGCTAGATATAGGTCGGTAGCGAAGGGAGTGTGGGTACAGTCGCGTTCTAAAGTACTACATGGTATTGGGCTATTGTTTTATAATATTATAGTATTTAATTGTTTTATTGTAGAATCATACTAGGCGTTTTACTAGCTACTTAGAACTTTGGAAGAGGTTGGAATTAAAAATGGATAATGTTTACTTGAGCATTATTTGTTATTTCTATCGTAAAATATTTTTAAGTTTGTAAGAAGAAAACTTAAGCTAAGTGTGACACGCCGTCCATTATGTCGTCTTGGGTTACATGGAAGCCAGATGTTGATGGTGTGTTGGTGTTACTGGATGCTACTTCATCATCACTTTCATCTTCGCTTGAGCTTCCGTCCTCAGGTCGATCACATGGTAATTTTTTCGGTATTCTTCCTCAACACCTTTAAATTTACTGCACAATTTTCCCCATTCACCTTCTCCTATCATATTTACCTTTTCGTTCACTAGTTTAGTCATAAAACAATTTTTTTTAATTTTTCTTTCCTTCCTTTTTAAAACATCGCGCGAGTCGCAAAGTAACCTGTGTATGCGACTGTATTTTTGGAGCGAACAAAGCGCGGGAACCAATAGCATGCAGGCACAGTTATACTGGCGGATTGTTCCCCCGTCGCGCCCCCTTCGTACCAATATGTGATAAATCGCTCAGTGGCCAAGTTCAAGGCCAGCGTTCTTTTTTCACCGTTCGCGCGTACATTAACCTCCATTAGTCAGGTGATATCAATTCAGTTTTCACTGCTGGTTTTATGTTTCAGTATTTTCATGATTTTTTTTTATGAAATTATCGTTTCATTTAGCTGTACTAACATGATGGCGCATGAATAAAACTAATAAAACGTTGTAAAAAAATATGATTTTTTTTTCATCAGGATCAAATTTATTTGTGACCCATGATCAAAGGTATACTTGGTGCTGTCGCCTGTCTTAGTTTTCGGGAGCGTTCCAAAAATACCCTGTATATATAAATTACGTGTCACATTGTTTGTCCGCATTGAACTCCTAAACTACTGAACTGATTTCAATGAAATGTTTCACAATGTGTGCAGTTTGGTCCAACTTGAGAGATAGAATAGTTTTTATCCCGATAAGTGAATCAAATTTTTTTTATTGTGAATATAAGGATTTTTTTAGGACACATGGTCTTCGGAAAGGGCAGAACAACGTCTGCCTGGTCATCTAGTCTTTATATATAAAAATTCGTGTCACGTTGTTTGTCCGCGATGGACTCCTAAACTACTGAACTGATTTCAATGAAATTTTGCACACTGTGTGCATTTTGGTCCAACTTGAGAGATAGGATAGTTTTTATCCCGCTAAATGACCCTCAAAATATTTTATTGCGAATTTAAGGATTTTTAAAGGAAGGGTCGTCGGAAAGGGCAGAACAACGTCTGCCTGGCGAGCTAGTATGTATATATTATGTAATTGCATAATTTAAGCATAAATAAAGTTTTTAACTACTATTACTTTTACTTACTATTTATGTTTGGCAATTAGTACTTTTTAAGTACTATTTATGTTTGGCAAGGAAATTTTTTCCACCACGTCTGAGATCCATAAGTCATCACTGGCAATACGCACTGATTGTACAATTTTGTTTTCAGGTTTTGGGGTATACCTGACGAGAAGATGTGTCGTAGTTTCCCCAACGCAGTCCAGCCGAGTTGAATCTGTCGATTAACCTCTCGGTCGAAGTTGGACTTACCTAGTCGGACTATTTGTCCCAGGTAAACATACTCGTCAACAACTTCGAGCTTAGTGCTCTCAACAACTACCGGCATAGGGGTGACATGGACATTAAACATGATCTTTGTTTTGTCCATTTTTATCTTAACACCTATCCGTTGGGAGACACTATTGAGATCATTGAGCATAGTGCTTAGATCCTCCAGCGATTCTGCCATAAGGACTATATCGTCGGCAAATCGAAGGTGAGTAATGTACTCGCCATTGATGTTAATACCGCATCCTTTCCAGTCCAGTAGCTTGAAAATGTCTGGAAGACGTGCAGCGGTGCAGAGTTTTGGGGATATAACGTCAGCCTGTCTTACACCTCTCTGCAGTTGGATAGGTTTCGTACTTTGATTCTGTACTCGGATAACCATCGTAGCCCTACTGTACAAACACTTCAGCACTTCGATATACCGACAGTCAACTTGGCACCGCTGAAGGGACTGCAGCACCGCCCAAATTTCGACGGAACGGCTTTCTCATAGTCCACATACGCAAGGCAAAGTGGCAGTTTATACTCTTCTGTCTTCTGTACAATTTGCCGTAGGGTGTGTATGTGGTCTTATGGTATTAAAGCCTTTTCGGAAACCGGCTTGTTCGGGAGGCTAGAAGTCGTAGAGTCTGCGTGCGAGACCATTCGTAATGACTCTCGAAAACAGCACGTAGATGTGGCTCAGAGGGGAAATCGGTCTGTAGTTCTTCAAGAGAGTGTTGTCGCCTTTCTTGAAGAACAAGATCATCGCACTTCTGCTCCACGCCTCCGGAGTAGTGCCACCGTGGAGGACGGAATTAAAGAGCTTCTAAAGGATTTCAAGTACCGGTTTTCCACCCGCTTTCAAAAGCTCCGCTGTAATTCCATCCTCACCTTGGGCCTTGCCGTTTTTAAGGTGCTAGAGAGTCATTCTAATCTCGCTCGGACTGACGTCCGGGATGTCATCGGAATAGTGTCGGATAAGACTCGCTCTTGAATTGCTACTCACGCTTGCGTGTGGCTCCAACGATGACGTGTACAGCTGCCCATAGAACCTCTCAATCTCACTCAAAATCTCAGGTGTCCCGGAAACGATGCTGCCACACTCGTTCTTCAGCTTTGACAGTTGGCTCTTTCTGGCAGACAGATCTCTGGCAAAGAATTTGGAGCCTTGGTTCCGCACAATAGCTTCTTCAATACAAGCTGTATTGAAGTTGCGTAAGTCCCGCCGCATGCATTTGGAAATCTGTCTGTTCAGTTGCCTGTATGTTGTCAAATCTGTTGAAGAATGTAGCTTCATCTCCCGTCTAACAGCCATGAGATTAAGAGTGTGATCGGAGAGTTTTTCTGTTCTTCTGCGGCGGGTCTTGCAGAACTTAGCTCCGACCGCATGGACAGTTTCCACGACAGCTTGTCATTCATATCGTCCACTTTATTGCAGTCTTCTAGGCACTGAAAACGGTTTTGTAACTCGAGCTGAAATATTTCGGGACTTTGGAATAGAGCACGGAGGGGGGGGGGGGGGGGGTCGGAGCATTGACTTCATTAGACGAGACCTCTCAAACTTAACGTTTAGGTTCAGTGAGCCTCTAACCATTCGGTGATCGCTACCAGTTTGCAGCCTCGCGATAACGGAGACATCACTGAACAGTTGTCGTCTGGTCGTCATAATGAAGTCAATCTCATTTTTTGTCGAACCGTCGGGGCTCGACCAGATCCACTTCCTGTGGGGCCACTTTTGTAAGAAAGAGTTCTTCATAAAGAGTCCCTCTTTCTCCATGAAGTCAGCTAGCTGCTGGCCCCTTGAGTTCCGTTGCCCTATTCCAAATTTCCCTACTTTCAGCTCACCGTTCTCCCTTGTGCCTAGTTTTGCATTTAAGTATCCCATTAACACCGTATAATGGGTTTTGGAGGAATGCATGGCTCTAGAGATATCCTCATACGTTTCCTCCATCTCCTCATCGGGATGTGCCGAGTTTGGTGCGTAAACCTATATGACCTTCAGCGAATACCATTCAATGATTCTCAGTATAAGGTACGCAACCCTCGTCGACACACTCTCAATCTTTACAACGTTGTTAACGAGAGACTTGTGGATGATAAATACGACACCTCCTTGGGACAGATAGTCGCCCTCCCAGTGTTAGAACAAGTTGCCGGATTCGAGGATTATCGTGTCCTCCCCCTCTCTTTGGACCTTGGATAATCCTATAATATGCCAGCGTAACTTTTCTCTCTTCTTCCAGCTCCACGATCTACTCGTCAGTCCTCAGGGTGCGTGCGTTGTATGTTGCCAGCTCGAGTCGTCTTGGATGGCAACCGAACCTTTACCGGAGATTCTTAGCACCCCCTGCCCCGCCGTTACCATGGTTGCCACCGTAGCCAGGAATAGATTATAAACAAGGGACTGGGGGCCGCCTCTTTGTTACTTTCATCATGGGGAGGGGGGATGTATTTGCCATAGTTGCCAAGTTTAGCGAGCGGGTTGGCAACCGCAGTTTTTTTATTGAAATTATACTGTTATTAGGTAGATGCTGCTGCCCATCTTCTGCTGATTCCCACTGTCGCCTCTTACGACACCCACGGGATTGTATGGGGTTCATTTCTTTTAAAATTGTTCATTTTTGTTACGTTACGTACATACATTTCTGGACCTCCAACTCTTTCAACTTGCTTTTCAGCTCTGTAAATTTTTAACTCCACAAAGCTTTACTTTTTAAATCGATCAATTGCATTTCTAGAGGTCCAGTATCAACTCCAAATGGCTCAGTGTGGATCGATTTTTAAATGGTTCTTTTTATAAAATAAATAATATTTGCGTATCAAACTAAAGAGCCGCAGCTTCACATCCAAAGAGCCGCATGTGGCTCCCGAGCCGCTGGTTGCCGACCCCTGCCATAGAGCATGCTCTCCCAGTCAACCATTAGGCTAAACAGAGATAGACAAATAAGAGACGGTGCAGCAGTAATCAAAATAGAGAGGGCTAAAAAATAAAAAATATTGTATATACATAATTATACCTATAAATATACATATACACACACATACATACACATACTACTCTGTGTAAAAAGTATCGGGAATATGTCAATAAAAAGACCCGCGTAAAAGAGGTCGTTCTAATTTTTTTACTGCATGCTGGTAGCACTGTACTGATTTAGCGCGCAAAGTTTGAGCGGGATCTGTCATTTAATTTGTTTTAAACTACACTTTTTTTTTGGTCATAGTTTTGAGTTCTCGGCGATTTTTACAATGGAAAATATTGTTGAACAAAGAGTGTGCCTTAAATTTTGTGTTTCGAATGATATTTCAAATGGTGAATCACTAAAAATGTTGCGAAATACCTACGGCGAATCGTGTATATCGAAAACAAGGGCTTATGAATGGTATAAGGCTTTTAAAGAAGGCCGAGAAGTAGTAGTAGACTTGCCTCGTTCTGGTTGACCTTCAACCGCTACGACCAAAGAAAACATCGACAAAATCAAGAAGCTAGTGCTCGAAAATCAACGTATGAGTCTGAGAGAGTTGGCTAGTGAGGTGAACATATCTTTTAAGTCCGTCCACAACATTCTCATTGACATTTTAGGCATGAAACGCGTCGCCGCTCGACTAATTCCAAAAGAGCTCAATTTTGTTCAAAGAGCGCAGCGAAAGCATGTCGCTGAAGACATGGTTTCCCGAGCTTCTACGGATCCGACCTTTATGAAACGTATAATAACTGGCGACGAGACATGGGTTTATGAGTACGACATGAAAACAAGCCAACAGTCTTCAGAATGGCGTCTCGAAAACGAGCCGAAACCCAAAAAACCGCGGCAAAGTCGCTCCAAAATCAAGGTGATGCTGACAGTTTTTTTTTACTACCGTGGTGTGGTTCACTCCGCATTCCTTCCAAAGGGAGAAACAGTGAATAAAGAATATTATTTAGGCGTCATGAAGCGTTTGCGTGAGAGTATCCGCCGAAAACGTCCAGATTTGTGGCAACACAACTCATGGATGCTGCACCATGATAATGCACCATAACACACAGCCATTATAGTGAAAGAGTTTTTAGCGAAAAATTCAACAAAAGTTCTCGACCAAGCACCGTATTCACCTGATATGGCTCCGTCTGACTTTTTTTTATTTCCCAAGTTAAAATTACCACTTCGAGGAAAACGTTTTGAGCCGATAGAAGCCATAACAAAAAATTCGCTGAATGAGCTAAAGGCCATACCGCAAATAGCCTATGAAAAATGTATGGAAGACTGGGTGAAGCGTTGGAGATGTTGTATTGCAAGCGATGGGGCCTACTTTGAAGGCGATAAAATAAATTTAGATTAATAATTTGTATTTTTTGTTTTATTGACAAATTCCCGATATTTAGTACACAGAAGGTATACATGCAAACAGTACATATATACACAATACATATAAATATTATCTATGTCAGAACAAATATGAAATATACATATGTATATGAAAGTAAGAGCTGTGTTAGTTCAAACTTGCAATGATTTTTTCACATGCTTACGTACTTGATTTTTAACAACAAACTTGTTCAAAGCTTTTTTAATGTTAAGAGGGAAGTCGGAATATATGTAAATTAGAGTTTAGTGTTTTAATGTATGCAATAAATAGTATAAATAAATAAATAAGGATAAAACACTTCAGGATAAAAGTTAGTGTACAATATAAAAGAAAATTATCATGTTTACGTACCTTAACTCCAGCAATCTCGATCATAAACATTGCAGCACCAAGCACATGCCCAGCGTTGTATGCCCAGAAGCGAACACCTCGCACATCTTTCTCCTCATGAAAGTTTATTGTCTCTATTCGATCCATAGAACCTTCTAAATCTGATTCTGTATATAACATCTGCTCTGTCGATATGTTACTGAAATTTTATTTTAGAGTTTAAAAAAAATATGTAATTTAATGTACAACTAATGATATTTTTTTGTTATTATTTTTTTTTGTTTGTTCAGGCAACATTACGGTCCATAGGTGTTACATAGAAGGTTTTGGTTTAACATTTCTTTTCATTTCACTAAAACTAAACACAGATACACAGGTAATATCCACCGGCAAGCAATTCCTCCAGAGTTACACAATTGCACTGCAGGTTTGTGAGATAAGAGAGTTGTTATAATTGCAGTGTCATCTTAGTCCTTAAGGCCTTCGACACATTTGTGGCTTTCCTGATTTGAGATTTGCACATGTCCATTGCTACAGTAGCCACTTAGTGGACTATGACCTCATATGCCACTCTAATGTTGTTAAAAAAAAAATCCTTAAGAAATACTAAATTGGTTTTGCTCACCTGACTTTAATGTAATCGGAGACCAGCCACCTGTAAATAGCTTTAGTAGCATGTGTCATGAATACTCTGCCCTTGAATGAAGTCTTTGTCAAAAACCAAGGAAGTGCGCCACTGTGGTCCAAATGGAAACTACAATGAAATAGTTTAAATTTAAATAAATAGTAGTTTTAACCGAAATAAAGACATTACTATTGATAACAATCTTTCACTTGTTATGTGACATACAGTAATATTGTAAGTGAACCCTTTTTTACGTTTAGTAGCGGTGTAAGATCCACCCCATATTGATGTTGTAAGAAATGACAGGGAGAAACTGAACCACATGATAGGCATCAGCATCTTCCTGATATTAACTAAATAATAATAATAAACTGCAGTTGTCTGCTTGCACAGTGTGGCAACTATAGCAAATATCCCCCTATGAGGCAATCTGTGCGGTAGGCCTATGATCAGCAGTGGATTTATGATTGGCTGTAAAGGTGACAGACACAATTCTCCTCTTCTTCCATCCAAAAGTCATTAGTAGGTACTAAGGTTTTGGTTGGTGATGTTAAATTTATTAACAAAGTCAAACAGTGATCATCCAGGGACCCCACTCAAACACACACAAAAAATTTCACCAAAATCGGGCCAACCGGTTTGGAATTTTTGCGAGACGAACAGACAAGCAATTGATTTTTTAATAATAATAATAATAATATAGAGATTACACTACAGGATTCAGGGTAGTTAGTAGCATCCAGCTACTTTCTGTATTGGAGTTTTTATATTTTTTATAATACTTTTTTTAGCTATGGAAGTTAAGCAATAGCAAAGGGCGGCCTCCCACTAGATGGAATAACTACCAAGTAACACGTAAGACATGCAGGATTTTGATTGATGCAGGTGACTCAGGACCATGCATTTTAACATTACTTGAGGGAGGCTTATGTTCAGCAGTCCACTTGCGAAGTGCTTAAATTTTACCCAGCTTAAAATGATAATCACAATTTAACAGATTTTAACTATTTAACTATTTAACTTTAAATAATTCTGAAATTAACCAAAATATAAAAGTGTTTAATCCACTTTAAATATGAAAGTTATGATTGCCAATAAATGACGAATTGTGACAGAGAATGATATTCTATTATTAAGAACTTACTGTGATATAAGAAGCAAATCTACTTCATCTGCTTCTATCAAATCTACAAAAGGCAGTGCATCCATTCCTGATAAGCCAGGATGAATACCACAATCCAGCTGAAAGAAAAGAATAATACATAAATACAATTTAATTTCAATTATATCAATTTCAGGTTGTTGTAGAGGCGACAAAGAGAAATGGAATTTATTTCAGCAGATGGACAGCAGTATGTACCTAATAACTACTCAAAATAATATAAAACTGCGGTTGTGTCCGCTAAGGTGGCTTGGCAACCCCTTTTGAGGCAATCTGTGGAGGAGACCTATGTTCAGCAGTGGGCTTCGATAGCCTATAACGATGATGATGATGTATTCTAAAATGAGATAGGGAAGCATTATCGCACATGTAACAAGCACATTTAGTGTAGTCTTGGAGTATATGACACAAAGGAGAATATCCAGGAAAACCAGTTAAAATGCTAAAGGCATGTATTAGACAGCCTGAAACAGAACATATTAGTATGATAATGAAGTAAGTTTGATAGGAAAAATCTAAAGACAGTAGTAAAAATAATGGTAAGATGTTAGCATACTATAGAAGCAGTGGCAGAATTTCAGCAGAATTACACTGTGCTATTAATATTAGCGTAATTACATTAGTGCGTGCATCCAAAAACCATATATCGTAAATGGGGAAATGGTCGGGGAGACAGTTGTCATTTGCAAATGGTTGACCCTAAGGCTAAAGTACCGGATGTTCTACAGCTGTACCATAATGGTTGTTCAGGAGGCCATCTGGGAGTCAAACGAATTCTACTGAAGATCCGAGAACAGTTTTACTGGGTCCACTGTCGTGACGATGTCGAGGACTAGTGTCGCAAATGTACAAGTTGAAATTGTACAATGTTGGTGCACCATGGGAGAGGATAGCCCTTAACGTTGCGGGGCCGTTTCCTGTCCTGACTTCTGGTGGATTTTTCGTTGAATTTTTTTCAAAATCTAGGTACTTTTTCATCGAGGTCTGGGGACTTTCTTTTCTCCTAAACAGCAACACTGTTTTTACTACTAAGATGTCAATCTGTCAGTCAGTATAGGTCAATGGTTCATGACAGTAATGCATTTGAACCCATATCTTTTTTGATCCTTAATGATTAAGCACAGATTTTTCACAGAGATTCCTCACAGAATACCAGCGTGAAGTAGAGGTTTACCTCTGCGTTTCGCTTGGTGAGTGCAGCTGGTCAGAGGCCCTTTTTACTGGAAATGAGGCATTCCATCTTAGTCCTTATGGGTGACAACGCATCTGCATTTTGATTCGCAAACGAGGATAGATGTAGATGTCTATGGGCCGCAGCAACCACTTACCATCAGGTGGACTGTGTGCTCGTTTGTCACCCTTATCCTATAATAAAAAAAAACCAACTATTGCACCTTCTTCTTTTTAATGAAAGTATTTTTTAATTCATATTGAATATAGCTTCCTATTTTATAGAACATAATTCAATATAGATTAGATGTAATTCATAAAGTTAAAAAAAAGATTGAAGTTACCAGCCTACATACGTCCCACTGAGAGGGTTTTAGGGAAGGAAGTGTCCACAGTGCTGCTCTAATCAATGTGTGTTGGCGAACTTCACATATCTTCGAAATACTTTTTTTTCTTATTTTTTCTTTTCACATGCAAGTTTTCTCTAATGTTTTCCTTCAGTGTTGAGCATGTGGTAAATCAGCACTTAAATTAACAATTTAATTGGTGCCGGTGGGGATAGAAGCCGGGTTTATCACATACTGTGAAATTTACAGCAAGCGCTAACCATCTGAGATACCACGGCTTTCATCTGATTCTTATTGATAGTCAGTTTTTACTTTACCACTGGTTCGAAAAAAAACCTCTGTTCTGGGAAAAACCAGCAAGAAACCCAGTGGGTCTTTTTTAAAAGTAAATTTTACACTATGAAATACAATATTATTTGTCACAATAAATAAATATGATAATACCAACCATAATCTTTTTGCCTTTGAATTCTAACATAATGCATGATCTTCCTACTTCTTGGCCAGCACCTCTGAAATAACAAAGTTTAAAGCATTTTATTACATGCACATTTTACAGCTTCAGTGATGAAATAAACTATAACTATCTTCATTTACCAAGTCGTAGAGCCATGTTGCAGCTATATTTATAGTATAGTTGTAGCATGAATGGGTTGGTCCAACCGGGGAAGAACCACGCTCTCACAGAACACCAGTGTAAAATAGCAGCTTAATGCTGCTGTGTTTTGTATAGTGAGTGCAGAGAACCGGAGACCCTTTTTACTGGAAAAGAGGCATTCCATCTTAGTCCTCAAGGCTGACAACGCTTCTGCATTTTGATTCACAAACGAAGATAGATGTAGATGTGTATGGGCCACAGCAATCACTTACCATCAGGTGGATGGTGTGCTCGTTTGTAACCCTACCTCATAATGGATGGCTGTTTAAGCACATTGAATATAAGAAAATGTGTGTGTACTTATGTACACTCGTAAGAAGTTATACTTCTTTAGCCTAACAAAACAAAACTAACTAAAGTAAACCATGTTTAATAGATTCATATATATTTGAATAACTACCTCGAATATATCTACCAGTTCTCACGAAAAAAGAAAAGTTTGCATCGGTAGAAAGATTATAGGGGAATAGTACAGTTCACTTATAGGGGGTAGTGCGTGTATCATACCTTCAAATTTGTTTGAAGGTTATATATTATCATCCTCATCATCTTTCATTTGTTAGCAAGTAACACTTAACTTACAATAAATATTTTGACTTTGACTTGAGTACAAAAATGATTTCAGAGAATTAGTTGTAGCCATTGTGTAGACCAACTACTCTATAATTACTCAAATCATGGTTTTATCATGTAACTATTTTAATGCAAGAATTGTATAAATGAACTTATTAAACTAACAAATTATTTTACTATGATTATTTATTCATTATTGATAATGCCTTTATTTAAGAGGTAAATAGGTGGACTTTACCTTAATACCTATCAGTCAACCTTGTGTGGTTTGAAATTTTGTGATAAATACTTATTGAATAATTATATCTTTTAACAAGACGTAAAAACCGACTTCAAATTGCTATACCATAAATTATTTATTTCTTACCCTTAAGGCTGGAATTTTTTCTCCAAATTTATATGGGACCACCCTCGAAATATAACCTATTTAATAAAAAAAGCATCATCAAAATTGGTTCACAACTGCGAAGGTATCGCGTAACATATGTACCAAAAAAAACATACACTCGATTTGAGAACCTCTTCCTTTTTGAAGTCGGTTAAAAAGGGATACAACTACCAGTTATTAATGATAAACTAATATTTTATGTTACTAGATAATAATAAGAAAAACATAATATTTACAAAGGTCGTATTGTTAACTGGTCACTCTCTTCCATGGGTACGGGATCGGTACCCTTTCTAGGATTTGTTGTCATGTTTGAAGTTATTTATTTCTTTATCATTTATACTTGGAGAACTAGTAAGCAAAAGAAAAGGTTTTTACAACAAGTACGGTAGGTACCAAAGCAAATATCAATCAGTAAACACATAAACACAAACAATCATCCATTTCCTTCCCGTCCCCGGTAAAGTGAGGTTATTTATTAGTAGAGTAGTGCAAGAGACAGAAACCGAAGTCGAAATCGGAATTCAAATTACCGATAATTTTTATTTATAATAAAATTCTTGATTTTGGTATTGTTTTTAAATAAATCAAATTGATTAAACATCTGTTATTCAATTATCCATTTTTGGATTTTTCTCCGTATTGCAATTTAACATCATTCATTCATTTATTTATTCCTCATAGATTGCCTTATATGGGAGATAGAGCTTGCGACGCTTGGAGGGTTGATATCGACAGTTCTTTTTCTATATTTTCTAATTGTTTTTAGGAAGACGTTGCTGTCCATCTCCTGATTCGTTTTCCTCTGTCACCTCTCACGACAGCCACGGGGTGATATGGGGTGATCGATGTTCATAAACTGCAACTACACGAAAATTCAACATAATATAAACCAAACAATAAATCAATAAATATGTTAAACTATACACGATAAGATCTGCGTTAACATTAAAAATATTTTCTTTGCTAATTTATTTTATGAAATAACATAAACTCGTAAGAACTGCCAGGGGAAATATAAAACAGTCTAGAATTAATGCTATACGAGACGAGAATGGCTGCATGCTGAAAGATAAAGTTTCGAATTTAAAGACATGGAAGGAATACTTTGAAAGCGTGTTTAAGAGTGAAGAGTCGTCGGAATTAAGTGAAAAACAAATTCCGAGAGAAGTGGAGAAGTGTAAATGAAATAATGAAAGAAATGAAAAGCATGAAAGCAGGTAAGGCAGCCGGATATGATAGAGTATCACTCGAAATGCTAAGGGCTGGAGAGGGTGTGGTTGCAGGCCTGCTGTACACCTTGTTTAATTTATGTTGGGAACTGAAGCGGGTACCGAAAGACTAGTGCAAAGGTGTTATAGTCCTAATATATAAGGGAAAGGGGTCACAGCAGGACTGTAAGAACTATCGTGGTATCAGCTTGCTTAGCATTGTGGGTAAACTGTATGCTAAGATGTTAATTGATAGAGTTATGGAAGAAACCGATGGAAAAATTAGGGATACGCAAGCTGGATTTAGAAAGGGTGTGGGGTGTACGGTTTAAGTCTTTTCTATGCGCATGATTGCGTAGAAGTTTTTGGCCAATAATCAGAAAGTTTTTTGTGCGTTCATGGACTTGGAAAGGATTTATGACAGAGTGGACAGGAACATGTTATAGCAAACACTGAACTCATTTGGTTTGAGCGCTGGTTGATACAGGCATTAAGAATTCTTTATGGGGACTCTGGTGCTTGTGTCAGGATCAACGGCGTCTACTCGTACTGGTTTGGCATTCAAAAAGGTGTCAGACAGGGCTGTGTAGCTTCCCCGTGGCTATTTAACCTATATATGGACAGTTATTTGCAAACTTTGAAAATTGAAGAATGTGGTTTGAGAATGGGTGAGTTAACCGTCAAATGCATTTTGTACACCAATGATCAAGTCATTTTTGCATCGTCGGCGGCCAAGTTGCAAATGATGGTTACTTTAATGAACTGGTAATTTAAAGAAAGGGGTATGAAAGTGAACGCAAGTAAGACGAAAGTGATGGTCTTTGAAAGAGAAGAAAGTAAAACGTTATGTGAAATAAGAATAGAAGGGGAGTTGATTGAGCAAGTGGATAAGTTTGTATGTTTGGGATGTTTATTTAACAGGGATGGTAGATATGATAAGGATATATAACGACGAGTGAACGCAGGAAATAGAGTGAATGGGGCTCTACACGCTATTATGAAGAGTCAGAATGTATCAAATGAGGCACGTATGGCAATTCATATTCCTGTTAGTCCCTACTTTAATGTCTGATAGTAAAAGTGGGGTCTGACAGAAGAAGCATGAGAGTAGAATAAATGCTGTGGAATCGCGGTCATTAAGAAGTATGCTAGGGCTGCATCTGAATGGCAGCGTGAGAAATAGTTTGATAAGAGAAAAGTGTGGTTTGCAAGATGAAGTTGAGTTAACCGTCAAATGCCTTTTGTACGCCGATGATCAAGTCATACTTGCGTCTTCGGCAGCCGAGTTGCAAATGATGGTTACATTAATGAACAGGACATTAAAAGAAAAGGGAATGAAAGTGAACGCAAGTAAGACGAAAGTTATGGTTTTTGAAAGAGAAGAAAGTAAAACGATATGTGAAATAAGAATAGAAGGGGAGTTGGTAGAGCAAGTAGATGAGTTTGTGTATTTGGGATGTGTGTTTAGCAAGGATGGTAGATATGATAAGGATATAGAACGACGAGTGAATGCAGGAAATAGAGTGAATGGGGCTCTACACTCTATTGTGAAAAGTCAGAATGTGTCCAAAAAGGCACGTATGGCAATTCACAATGCTGTGTTAGTGCCTACTTTAATGTATGGTAGTGAAAGTTGGGTGTGGCAGAAGAAGCACGAGAGTAGAATAAATGCTGTAGAAATGCGGTCATTAAGGAGTATGTTAGGGATGAATCTGAAGGACAGAGTGAGAAACTGTTTAATAAGAGAAGAGTGTGGTTTGCAAGATGATGTTGTGACCAGGATTAAGAAAGGAATGCTTCGGTGGTTTGGTTATGTAGAAAAATGAACGAGGAAAGAGTGACAAAGCAAATTTATGTTACAGAAGTGAACGGCAGAGTCGGGAAGGGATGCCCTAGATGAAGGTTTATCGACCAAATCGGCAATACATTGAAAATGGGCCAGATTAGGAGTACCCTTAACTGACGAGCGTGCATGCGTAGATATATGAATGTAAAGGAGGCGAGAGAGGTGTGTCAGTATCGTGCCAAATGGAAGTCCGTAGTCTCTGCTTACCCCTCTGGGTGATAGTCGTGAGTGTTTATGTATGTATGTATGTATGTATAACATAAACTCTCACGTCAGTCACCCAGAACCCCTCTGAGTCGAGATTACGGACTCCCATATGGTTTGATTATAACACACCTATCTCGTTTTTCACATTCATATATATACGCATACGTGCTCATCAGATATTATGTAGTTATGGATTTTAATTTTTTTTTATACAATAATATTTTAAATAAACAGCAAAATACTATTATAAAGCTGGTAGTTGAATGGTATTTTAAAGGCACAGACATCATAATATAAACAAGTGGACTTGTGATATAGTAGTAACTTAATTACAAATGTCGCACTGTCTTCATAGTTTTTTTTTGTAACAAGATACAGATTATTTATTAAATCAAAATATTAAGAATTTGAGTGTGATAAAGTATTATGGTGGTACTACATTTCATTTTACCGTACAATTTCCAATAGTTCACCGGAATCAAATCAGGCTGGTTCGAACCTTAAGTCGTGCTTCCTTCATTTGATTGGAGGGTTGTACGATCATGGAGAGTTATTATTATTATACCCTATGGGTGGATCTATATAAGACAGCCATTAATATGTATTTCTGATAATATGTAATACGCTATTTTCCACATCGTTAAACAAACCGATTTTCCTATTTATACCAGTAATTATAATATAATTTCTTTGATCTGATAATTCTTACAATACAGCCCTATGTGATAATCGGTAATTTTATTGACAGTAGATGACATGATGGTGACAGTGACACTGACAATGACATCTTACATGTGTTCTAAACATAGACTTTGTCTATCTACGGTTCTAAAACGATGCGTGTTTACATCTCATTCTCAATTCTTTAGGTTAGTTTTGAGTAATGTTAAAATAATCAATAACACCTGCAGGATTTAACTAAAATGACGAAAAATAAACTATTTGACGAAGATTCAGAGGAAGAAGTTGCCATTAAAACAGAAAATGCGTACGCAAAAAAGTATGATGCTTGGCGTGAAAAGGAAGAGAAACATAAATGTAAGATTTAGTAAAGAATTGTATTTTTATAATTTTATGTAAGTGAATGTAAAAAGTTAACAGCGGTCAAAAATGTATTTTCCTTTTAACGTTTACAGTAGAACAAAAATATGGAACAAAAGCACTTAACTCTGATGCGTCTGAGTCTACTGATAGTGAAGACGAAAGTGATGAACCTTTGGAAGTGTCGGAAGAAACAGAGGCACAATTCCTCAAGACCCTATCACTGTTAAAAACAAAAGACCCTAGAATTTATGATCCCAGCTATAATTTCTTTGATGAGAAAGTAGAAAAAGAAAAAGGTAATATGTCATTGATACTATCTTGGTATATTCCTAACAGGTTATATTATGTTACGAAATTAGGACACTTAGATTTAATACAGTTCATTGATGCAGGCACTAATGAATTGATTTACTATGTGCTGTACAACCTTAGTATAACAAACCTCAATATAACAATTTCCTCAATTTAACATATTTTAAGAAATCTCCTAGAACTAGCCGTAAGAGTTAATAGAAAATATGCTTTTACATTATAAATAACTTGTAAAAAACTGTAACGATTTTGCAATTGTTGCAAAACATAAATAGAAAGTATAATTAACGTCTGCATTAAGTATTCTACCAATCCGTCTAATAAGAATTTATGTCTTGGTAGGTTCAGACACAGTCAATTTATAGTAAGACAATCCAGGAATTACAAAAACTAATAATAAATTAATGTTTTGTGTTTCAAGGCATTTATTACAATGTATTTTATTCTTTTTTAAGTTTACCTTGCTAAAACAAATCTTAGACCAACCTAATCTCTATAATATAACAAACCTCATTGTAAAAAACTTACTTTGTATAATGAAAATTTTCTAATCCTCTTTAGATTTGTTATTTTTTTTTATAGGATGAAGGTAACAAACAAGCACATTGCCCACTTGCTGGTAATTGGTTTGCTGTGGCCCATAGACATCTACATCTATCCTCCATTACAAATCAAAATGTAGATGTGTTGTCACCCATAAGGACTAAGAAAGCCTCGTTTCCAGTAAAAAGGGTCTCCGGTTCTTTACACTCATCATACCAATTTTACTCTGGTATTCTGTGAGAGTGTGGTCCTTCCCTAGTCAAGCCGACCCATTTGTGCTACAACTATACCAGTAATATAGCTGCAACATGGCTCTACCACGTAAAAAAATTGGTATATCAAGGTTCTACTGTATTATGATATGTAGTTAGTCATTATCATAGTAATCCTGATAGTATGGTAGTATACAATGAGTTGAAAGTTTAAAAGATTTGTTTATCATCATTATATCTTTTTGCAAGTCCACTCCTGAACATAGACACCCAAGAAATGGCACAAAACGTAGTCCTGAGTTACTGCTCGTTATTATATTTGGAGGCAGTAGAGTCCAAGGGGGAGGCATTGGCCGTTACTTTGGACATTGTGAAGGCCTTCGATCGGGTTTGGCACAAAGCGCTTCTTTCGATGCTCCCTTCCTATAGGCTTCCCGAGAAATTATGCAATTGGATCACCAGCTTTCTTGCAGATCGGAGCATCAAGGTCTTTGTAGACGGTGCATACTCCGACTACAAGCCTATTAACGGTGGTGTTCCATAAGGCTGCGTGCTATCACCAACGCTGTTTCTTCTGCATATCAATGATATGTTGCAAACCGGTAGCATTCATTGCTATGCGGATTACAGCACTGGTGATGCTCTATACACCGGCCGTGCCAATATTTCTCGGGAATACGTCGCCGAGTACCGGAACAAACTTGTGTCTGAAGTCGAGTCTTTGCTGGACAAAGTCTCGGATTGGGGGCGACTAAATCTAGTCCAGTTTAATCCTCAGAAGACTCAAGTTTGCGCGTTTAACGCTAAAAAGAAGCCCTTTGTCGTATCTCCTCAGTTTCATGGCACTCCCCTTATTGCCTCGGCTAGTATCGCAATCCTCGGCATCGACATATCGATTGACGTGCAGTTTCGTGGTCACTTGGAAGAGAAGGCCAAATTGACCTCTAAAAAGCTTGGCATGCTCAGCAGAGCGGGACAGTATTTCATGCCGGCACAATGCCTGCAACTTTACATATGGAATACTGTTCCCATCTCTGGGCTGGGGCTCCCCAGTGCCAGCTTCTTCCACTTGACCGCATCCGATCCTTTCCGACGGCTCGACTCAGTGGCACTGTGAAGAGATGTTGCATCTCTTTGCATTTTCTTTCGCATTTACCATGGGGAGTGCTCTGAGGAATTGTTCGGATTAATCCCAGCCGCCAAATTTCCCGAACGCGCATCGCGGCAGAACTCCTGATACCATCCACACCATCTGGATGATTGGCGGTCCACCACTGTGCGATTTAGAAGATGTTTTCTTCCTTGCACAACTTCCTTGTGGAATAGTTGACCACCTGCAATTTTTTAAAAGGCTGGCAACGCATCTGCAATTCCCCTGGTGTTGCGGTTGTTCAGGGACAGCGGTAGTCATTTAACATCAGGTGAGCCGCATGCTCGTTTGCCCCCCCTCCTATAAAAAAAAACTACACTGGTACTGGTACTGGTACAGGGCTGCCACTCGACAACCATTGTTCCCCATTGGTTGTCAGTTCTTTAAGCTATGTGGCTGGCCCATTGCCACATCAGCTTACTGATCTGTTGAGTAATGTTTCCTACTAAGATTCTACTGTAGATATGGAAAAATCTATCATACAAATGCCGTATAATAGCGGTGTAAGAATATACACCACTCCATATTGTCCTGTGGGTGTCGTAAGGAAACTGAAACTGGAGATGGACAGCAGCATTTTCCTAGTGACAACTCAAAGGTATAATCAATTGCCAAACCATCTGTCAAGTTTGGCTACTATTACCAAATCACCCTTTGAGGCGATCTATTAGCGAGGCCTAAGTTTAGCAGTGGACTATTATGATGGATGATTCAAAATTCTATAATTCAGTATTGCAGTAGAACCAGATTTTAGATTAAAAAAGATTCCATCATACATTAAAAATAAAGTAAGTATATAAAGTATGACATATGACAGATTACCTGTTACTTAACTTCATTCAGATAGCATATAAAGAACATCCATCCAAGGATTGTTAGATTTTAATAGCCTATTGCTCTTTGGTTGTAGGTTTCCAACATTTTGAGTAAACTTGTGTGATCTTTAAACATTAAATCTGTATTCCAGAGAAGGAAAGCAACAACAAGAAGGTAGTCTTTGCAGACAGTGACTCTGATGATGATGATGATGATGATGGTGCTAATATATTTAGCATAGAAAAGAAAGCTGAGATAGACGAAGAAAAACAAGATCATCACAACTTGAACAAAGTAAGGATTTAGTATTATATATTGTAATCAAATTGTAGTTTATTACTTTTGCTCTTAAAGAATACCAGTGTGAAGTAGCAGCTTAATGCTGCTGTGTTACGTGTGGTGAGTGTAGAGAACCGGAGACCCATTTTACTGGAAAAGAGGCATTTCATCTTAGTCCTCACGGGTGACAACGCATCTGCATTTTGATTCGCAAACGAGGATAGATGTTCGCGCCAAGCGCTAATGTCAAGAAACGACGCTAGATGGCAGATTGAAGTTCGGCCGAGCGCGTTGAGTGGTGGGTGTTGAGAACGCGCGAGAAAAAAAGTCCTTATTCAGCGATGCTTTAGATGGCACGCTGTCATTTTGTCGGGAACTCGAAATAGTACGCGTGTCTAGTAAATATACGGTCTAGGATTTGTAACGCGTATTCCTTGCTGAGAGCTTCACCCGGGACTTATTTGGGTTTAACGCTGAGTCCGTATAAGTGGATTATTCGACTGTATTAGCTACTAGTGCGTTATTTGATATTCTAGAAATAACTGTGGCCACGCGAAACGGTTACGCTTTATAACAAACGAGAGTTAGTGGCTTCTGAAAGGTAGTTGATCGTACGACAGAGTTAATGGACTGTCATCGTAGAAAACGAAGAAAGTGACTGTGGACGGCGCCCCGGAAGGATACCGCAGTTTGGATCGGTGCTGAGGTCCGAACTGCTGTAGAGGGTAACGGTCTAATAAGGTCAATAACATACCAGCCACACCCAGATACACATCACTGACCCTTACTTTCTTAGCACTATACAACCACATGCGACCTGACCGAATCCTGAGGGACCAGTAGCCTTGGATAGAGGTAAGTAAACTCGGTTTAATAGAATAGAACGCTCCCCCCTGATTGTTTATTGTAATTAGAAACTTCCCACTTTGGCCTGTAGGAGACCCGACCTTTATCTGCTTGTAGGTTCTTCCGTTAATGGGCCGCGGAGGAACCTACTCCTTGCATAGGTAGCTGCAGGCCGTAACATTTGGTAGCAGAGCGCGATTCCGGGATCGATTCCCGGTCGATCCCGACCATAGTGTTTGATAAAAATTAAACAATTTTGGTGGCGTTGGGTTGATTGGTTTCATTTTGTGTCTACAATCACGCCCGTCCGTAATACGTAAAAATATTTTTTTTTATTATATACATAATAATAAAATTCTTTTCTTTTGTGGCTTGCTTTTTGTTGTTAGCGGGTAAATTTGAAAAGCCGCGCCCGTTTAGTGCGCAAGCGGGAGTTTGCGTCATGCAGGTAGATGGTTATTTTTACGTAATCGGTTAATTATCGTTGTCGGATAGTTGTAGTGGATTACTATCGAAGGGTCGATTTCCGAGCTAGGCATTTTTTGTTGATCGACCGTGATGTGTATCTTCGTTTGTATTGTAATTTGTATTTGAACTAAAGAGTAGTAATTTGTATTTACGCAATTTGAATTTAACTTGATTTGATCGCACTAGTATTTGTTATTTGTTAATTTGATTTGTCTTTTCTTTTGTACTAACTTGTATTTGGTTTGATAAGTAGTAATTCTTATTTGTGTAATTTCTATTCCATTCGATTTGATAGGAACTTGTAGTGTTATACTACTTACATATCATTTTACATTATTTTTCCATTCTGTTTTTGATTTTCTGCATTCACATTTTGCATCACTTTTCACGCTATCAGTTATACTACTAACATATCATTTTACACTATTTTTCCATTCTGTTTTTGATTTTCTGCATTTATATTTTGCATCACCTTTATTTCCATAGGATCCTGTAACGTTTTTACACAATAACAAATCATTTTCACTTCGTATTTTCACACTATCAGCACCTTTTAAAATCGCTGTCAATGGAATCTTACCTTTTTCGGTCTTTTATTGAGTTCTCCGTAACTCTGCAATTTCAGGCTTCGTGCGCGCTGCCGCGCATTAGTTTTTCCTATATGAATAATATCTCATTTCTTACTTAAATGTAATGGTTTTTCAATTATAAGCCTGAAATCAAAAATTGTTAGATTTGACAACCATTATTTATATGGTTGTTATGGTAACTTTTATTCAAATTCGTCACTGGTCTGATGTTCTTAGTTTAATATTTCCTCATAAATACTCTTTGGCTCTAGGTCATATACAATAAATTTCCTTTTAATTTAAATAATTTCTCGTTCTCTCTAAAAAGGTATAAAAGCCGAACAATTGGAGAATACACAAAAGTCTCGCTTCAGTTTTCAAACAAGAAGCATCTACTAAAGGCCTTATCCCGGGGCCGCATTGCCCCGGGATCCTGCAAGCCTCCATCTACATTTGAAGTCGTCGGCGTAGTCTACTTCAAGTGCGGGGCCACACTACTCCGGGCGCTACGACTGCTTGCTCCAGGCGCTGAGTGCACCTACTGCCCGTGCTACCTTTGGGCGCTACGACTGCTTGCTCCAGGCGCCGAGTGCACCTACTGCCCGTGCTACCTTTGGGCGCTACGACTGCTTGCTCCAGGCGCTGAGCGCACCTACTCCAGGCGCTACGTGCGCCGGCTCCGGACGCCGAGTGTGCCCAGACCAGGCGCTGCGTGCCGTCGCCGCCAGGAAACTTCAAGCTTCGCGTGTGCCTACTACTACTCCAAGCGCAGCGTGTGTCACTTCGACCTTTAGGCTCCACTACAACACTATATTCTCCTATTCTCCTATCTTTATTTTTTTAATCTAATTGTAATCTCACTTCATCCATCATCATCATCATATTTCATTTTTTTATAAAATTGTAAATACCTTTTTAAAAATTTAAATATATTATTTTCTTGTTCTACTTTTGTTGTTTTGTTGTTCTTAGGTTAGGTTCTATTATTTTTTTTTTAATTGTCGCTTCACGACAAACTGCATTTGTTAGCTGTTAATTTTTTTTGTATTTGTTATTTTTGTAATTGTGCTCGAGCCGCGTCGTAATTTGTATTTAGTAGTGATGTCATCGCCCAAGCTGCTAATCCGTTGCCTTCGCACTGAGTTGCGCTGGGCCACCAGCGCTCATGCTTTGATAGGTCGACCGGATAGGGTCCATAACTTGATGAAGCGGTTCGAGCAGGTCGATGCTCGAAGGGCCGCAGTGGAGGAGGCTTACGCTGAGTTCGAGGATTCGGATGTGGAAAAGGGAGTCCTGGACTCCTGCTTCGCGGACTACGAGCAGTTCTTTTCGCTCACGGACGAGTTGATCGAGGCTGAAGGCAGGTATGCCGAGGAGGCGCGTGAAGCTCGGATGAGTGGCCTGCCCGAGTCCTTTCGGAAGCAGCCTCAGCCGGAGCTGTTGGAACGATTCCCAACTCTGGACTTGCCAAGGTTCTCCGGGGTCCTTTCCGAATGGCTGACCTTCGTTGGTCTTTTCGACAGCCTAGTGGACGCCCGGAGTGACTTGACCCCGAGCCAGAAGATGGCGTACCTCCTGGCCTCACTGGAGGAGAAGGCCCTGAGCGTCGTTGGCCATTTGAGATTGTCGGATGACGCCTACCAGACCGCTCGGGACCTCCTAACCAGAAGATACGTCAACGTCCGGCGAATTGCGGACGAACATGTTAAGCAGCTTCTAAGCCTCCCGCTGCTTAGTGACCGGGCCAGACTACGTCCGGACCTGTTGGATCCAGTCTTGGTGGCCTGTAATACGTTGAGGCGGCTGGATTTACCAGTGGGCGAATGGGCTTTTTTGTTGCTCCGCATCGTGCTGTCCCGCCTACCTCTCGACCTTAGAATACATTTTGAAGAGAGGTACGGCGGGGACGAGGCCTCCTATATTCCGCCCTTCTATGACCTGCTGCGGTTTTTGGAGGAGCAGTGCCGGCAGATTGAGAACGCGACGGGCACCGTTGACGACTTACGAGCCGTGCCCATTGAGAGGCGGAATCCGCCGGGCAAGTCGTCGTCAAACCCCCCCCCCCCTGCTCCTATTGTCGAGCATCTGATCACCGGGTAACATCGTGCCCGAAATTATTAAGTAAGCCGGTTCCGGCGAGGCGAACTATCGCCAGGAAGCGCCGCTGGTACTACTCATGTTTGGAAGGGCACCTCCAGCGAGACTGTCCGCACCGGCGGCCCTGTCTGCATTGCCAGGGCAATCACCATGCAGTTCTGTGCCTGGGTGCGAACGGCGTCTCCTCTCGGGGCTCTGCCAGGCCCTCGACCCCCACGGGTGGGGGCGCTCCGCCACGCCCTCTGACGGGCGACGCTCGGCGCCCGCCGGCTAGCCACCAGGCCCCTAAGTTTGAAAGGGGTCCCTCCCCCGACCAGTCGGGGGGTAATTCCCCCAGGGGCGGGGGTGTCATCACCCCCGCTCAGCGTGTGAAGAGGAACTTCACGACCACTCATCAGTTCGCTAAACCCTTCTCACTCCCGTTAGCTGAGTGGCCGCGACTGGTGTACCACTGTTCCCCATTTGATGGAGGCGGCCCTAGATAGCTGCTGCCTTAGCCCCCACCACGGCCGCCTCCACTGAGCCTTAAGCCGTCAACAGTCCACTTGTCAAAACGTTCTGTTGCCGACGGCCTCAGTGAAGGCGTACAACCCGAGTGGCGACTGTTAGCGGTTTGCGCTCTATTGGTCTCGGGTTCACGCGTTGTGGCCTCCACTTGGTGGTGGGAAAATTAGGGCTCCCCTGAAGCGTTGAATCACGCTCTTAAGGGGTATTAGATTTGGTTTGGTCGAGCACTTGGTTAGAAATTCTTTAATTTAAAATTAAAAATGCTTTTGCGTTTTCCGCGATATTTTCATATTTATAGCGGTTGTGATTAAAAGAATTGAATTTAAAATACTCCTTTAAATGCTGCTGCATATGTTTTGTAAATATACTTGATCACTGTGTTTGTTGTTGCACGGAAAATTGAAATTGAATTACGTGCCCTTTTGAATGCTTGTGCGTATGCTTTGTAATTGTATTTGATTGTTGCGTCTGTTTGCTGAAAGGAAAGTTTGAATTCATTTGAAATTGAATGCCGCGATTTGGAAAATTAGGTATATGTTTTGTGATAGTGTTTAATTATTTTGCTTTGTGAAAAGGAAGGCTGAAATTAGTTAACCCTATTTGTGCCGAAGGGAATAAGAGTCAATTCTCTTTTGGTTTACATTTTGTTGGCACTGTCTAAGATATTTATTTGAAATGAGAAATAGGGCTGTCTCTTACGTTTATTGTTTTGTTTAATTTGTCAAGTTGACCTATGTGCATCGGTGATTAATTTGGTTGAATTGATTCTGTAGTTGAACATTGATGCTTTTGAAAAATTAGTTGAAATATGAGCATAGGACTACTTGTCTAACAGGCTGGCTAGTTGTAGATTATCAGATGGAAATCAGCTGTCGCACCATTTGGTAAATGATTATATGGTGGACGGCTTGGTTATGCCTACTTGTTTGAAAATTCATACTAGGGACTATCTGTGCGTTTCGTTCGGCTCTCCACAGACGACGTTCATGGGGAATTTGGGGGTGCTCTCTGCACTGAAGCTTAGGAGGTCCCTCTGGACCGCTTCGTGTCGCGTCGCTGTTTGCAGACCTGATCCGGTCGGATTGCGGAACTAATCATAGGAGCGCAGATAGGTGTTTGAAGGAGGTCGTCAGACTTCTGTCTAGGAATAGGACTTATTTATGTGCTGCGATGTCCAGGAAGGGCATCCAGTTCAATCCTCCGTTTTGCCCACGTTGGGGCTGTAATTTTGAGGCGTTGGTTAGGGTTGCAAGATCTGATGGGGTGCCTAAGGTGGCCTAGTTTGGTTGTAGATTCGGTCTTGCAACTTGCCGTCGCGACCCTGTCCCGCTGACCGGTTTGCTCGCGGACCTAAATCCTCATGTCCGGGACGGGGGTTTGTTCGCGCCAAGCGCTAATGTCAAATCGACGCTAGATGGCACTCGGCTTGGCGCGATACGGGTTGAAGTTCGGCCGAGCGTGTTGAGCGGTGGGTGTCGAGAACGCGCGAGAAAAAATAGGAGTCCTTATTCAGCGATGCTTTAGATGGCACGCTGTCATTTTGTCGGGAACTCGGAATAGTAGGCGTGTCTAGTAAATATACGGTCTAGGATTTGTAACGCGCATTCCTTGCTGAGAGCTTCATCCGGGACTTATTCGGGTTTAACGCTGAGTCCGTATAAGTGAATTCGACTGTATTAGCTACTAGTGCGGTATTTGATATTCTAGAAATAACTGTGGCCACGCGAAACGGTAGTGACCTTTGATCCGGTCTCGCGTGTTAAGCTTTATAACAAACGAGAGTTAGTGGCTTCTGTAAGGTAGTTGATCGTACGACAGAGTTAATGGACTGTCATCGTAGAAAACGAAAGTGACTGTGGACGGTGCCTCGGAAGGATACCGCAGTTTGGAGCGGTGCTGATGTCCGAACTGCTGCAGAGGGTAATAATGTCTAATAAGGTCAATAACACTACCAGCCACACCCAGATACACATCACTGACCCTTACTTTCCTAGCACTATACAACCACATGCGACCTGACCGAATCCTGAGGGACCAGTCGCCTTGGATAGAGGTAAGTAAGCTCGGTTTAATAGAATAGAACGCTCCCCCCTGATTGTTTATTGTAATTAGAAACTTCCCACTTTGGCCTGTAGGAGGCCCGACCTTTATCTGCTTGTAGGTTCTTCCGTTAATGGGCTGCGGAGGAACCTACTCCTTGGATAGGTAGCTGCAGGCCGTAACAATAGATGTAGATGTCTATGGGCACAGCAACCACTTACCATCAGGTGGACTGTGTGCTCTTTTGTCACCCATATTCTATAAATAAAAAGCCAGGATAGGATCTACTAATATTATTTAAATTTAAAACAACTGAAGAACTTTATCAATTTTTTTAATAATCTGCAAGTGTTTTGGACGAAACAGCCTAGGTCACTCCTGGCATTGCTCTCTATCTGTTTGTGAAGTTTCATCACAATCAATTCGGTCAGACAGACAAAAAAATTAAAAATGGTTATTCATGTCTTAATAGCTTGCAAATAACATCCTTAGTCGAAAAGAAGTCAGTTATTTTGATATTACAGACAGATACTTGAATTTAATTTTATGTATAGACTAGCTGTTCCCCGCGACTTCGCGTGTAATTTAGGGTTTTAATTTTTTTGCGAGGATCCCTAATAAGTTTTTCTAAAATAAAAGTAGCCTAAGTTACTCCTTATGACATTAGCTATCTGCAAGTGAAAGTCCCGTCAAAATCGGTCCAGCCGTTTCGGAGATTAGCCGGAACAAACAGACAGACAGACAGACAAAAATTTTAAAAAGTGTATTTTTACTATAAGTACTGTTTACACTTTCATATGCATGTGTTTATGTTTTACTAATAAAACGCTGTAATTTTGACATTACAAACAGACACTTTAATTTTATTTATTTGTTTAGATGTATAGATTATAATATGTTAAATTCATATCTATACTTAAAAATAAAATTAAAATGTCTCTCTGTAATATCAAAATAACCACTTTCTTTCAGCTGATGTATGTCTGGTACCGTCACCATTTCATCCTATTAAAAGTCCACTATTGAACGTAGGACTCCCTCATATATTGATTCATAGGGGCCATTTGCCATAGTTGCCACGCTTGGAAGGCAGATTGGCAACTGTAGTTTTTTAATTTTTTTTAGTTGTTTCTAGAAAGATGTTGCTGTCCTGGTTTGTTTCCTTCTGTCGCCTCTTACGACAACTATGACACGATATAGGGTAGTGGATATCCTTACACCGTCACTACATGGTGAGTGTCTGTCAAATTATCAATCAGACTGCAAAACATGACAATTAAAGCAAAAAGTGAGATTGATATTTAGTCCCAACAACAAGCAAAATTGATATTTAGCAGTAGGCTTTTATGGGCTCCTTAGGAAGAAGAAGAAGATATTTGTTATTTCTTTCAGGTTCATGGAAACAATATTAATTTTTCATCATGTCTTCAAAGCTGTCGAATATAAATTTTAATCAGATCCTAGTACAGCCACAGGTAGTGCATACCAGCGCGGTAATAGGCCTATTATTTATGTATTTACTTATTTATTCTCAATCAAATCTTTGAACTACGCACACACACACAGTACTACACACTAGTCTCTCAAGAGACCTGTGTCACAGGTCTTTTGAGAGACTAGTGTCACAGAATACCAGCGTCAAACAGCAGCTTAACACTGCTGTGTTCGTATGGTGAGTGTAGAGAACCGGAGACCCGTTTTACTGGAAAAGAGGCATTCCATCTTAGTCCTCACGGGTGACAACGCATCTGCATTTTGATTCGCAAACAAGGATAAATGTAGATGTCTATGGACCACAGCAACCACTTACCATCAGGTGGACTGTGTGCTCGTTTGTCATCCTATCCTATATAAAAAAGACCACTGCTGAACATAGGCCTCCCACATAAATTGATTTTTATTTGTTATCAGGAATATGCTACTGCTTTTAATCCGGTTCATTTCGCTCTGTCGCCACTTATGACACCCACGAAATGATTAGGGGTAGTACAGGGGCTCCCAAAAGTGTGCGCCACGGCGCTCTGGTGCGCTGTAGAGAGTAAAGAGCGGCGCCGTGCCGACGCTCCTTATTTAATTCTCCGGAAACTAAACTTATTTATTCGCGGTTACAATATAAACCTGATTTTTAGCTTTAGCTGTAATATAGAAGCATAGTAAAATAGTACATAGTATCTTTCGAAGCTCCCTTCCTAGCTTCCCGAGAAATTATGCAATTGGATCACCAGCTTTCTTGCAGATCGGAGCATCAAGGTCGTTGTAGACAGTGCATGCTCCGACTACAAGCCTATTAACGCTGGTGTTCCACAAGGCTGCGTGCTATCACCAACGCTGTTTCTTCTGCATATCAATGATATGTTGCAAGCCGGTAGCATTCATTGCTATGCGGATGACAGCACTGGTGATGCTCTATACACCGGCCGTGCCAATATTTCTCGTGAAAACATCGCCGAGTACCGGAACAAACTTGTGTCTTAAGTCGAGTCTTTGCTGGACAAAGTCTCGGATTGGGGGCGACTAAATCTAGTCCAGTTTAATCATCAGAAGACACAAGTCTGCGCGTTTACCGCTAAAAGGAACCCCTTTGTCGTATCTCCTCAGTTTCAAGGCAATCAATCCCCTTGTTGCCTCGGCCAGTATCGGAATCCTCGGTGTCGACATATCGAGTGACGTGCAGTTTCGTGGCCACTTGGAAGAGAAGGCCAAATTGGCCTCTAAAAAGCTTGGCGTGCTCAGCAGAGCGGGACAGTATTTCATGCCGGCTCAACGCCTTCAACTTTACAAGGCGCAGGTTCGGCCTCACATGGATTACTGTTCCCATCTCTGGGCTGGGGCTCCCCAATGCCAGCTCCTTCCACTTGACCGCATTCAGCGCAGAGCGGCTCGAATCGTCGACGACCGAGTCCTTTCCGATCGGCTCGACTCATTGGCGGCTTGCCCCCTCTCCTATAAAAAAAAAATAGAACAAATGTTTCTCAAAGATCAATATGGAGCAAGAAATGAGAGTAGCGGAGTCAAGCCTTATCCCATGATTTGAAAAAATGTGTGGAGATCACCAAACTCACACATCACATTGTTTAAGTTACCATTGTATTTTGTTTCCTATTTTTCTTTAATAAAAAATCTATTCCTGTTTTCCAATATAAATATAAAAAGTCAGTTTCAAATCGTGGATGTTTTAATTTTTGGGCCAGTCTACATAGTATCATTGTACCTTATTTCGACAAACTAGGGGGCTTAGACAAAATACTAAACCTGTAAGTGCGTGGCGAACTGAGAAGTTTGCGAATCTCTGGGCTAGTAGATTCGCTTACGCCGCCACTGCACGGCGAGGTCTCTGCTCTTATAATAATATAAGAAACCAATTAGTGTGCAGATTATCTTTATATCTTTAAAAATAAGCGGATTTTACTTCACCCATTCTCCGGATAAACCATGCCCCCCAAGACCCCTTGTTAAAGCTCTTCTGACTTTCCCGTCCATAATTCCGGTTTTTACTCCTACTCCTTTTTTGTCCACGCGGTTAGGTTGTGGAACTCACTATCGCCTAATATAAGAAATTCCGAAACATTATTGGTATTTAAAAAACGTGTTAGACATAATTTCTTTGCATCCCGTTAATTAATATATTGTTATGAGCTTGGGGTTCGAGACAATTAAAAAAACTGCCGAGTGAATTATCAAAATTTACACTTTAATTAGACACTACTAATTACAACTTAAAACCACACTAATAATAAAACACAATTGTACTATTCAGTTGTATCGCTTCGAAGTATTCGCTTGTTTCGCCAATTCAACACTAACTCCGGTCGCGGTCTATACCGGCCTTATATAGGGCCTCGGATAGTTCCAGAATCTTCTACTGTAGACACATCTAAAATGTTCGAGTACATACCGGTGCCGATTGACTAGGTTCGATATTTCTAGAAAGTTCTTCCATTGAAATTTCTTTACGGATCTTGACTCTCCTAGTTCTGCTACTCGATACTAGAAGGCGCTAGTGGTAACTAGTGTCGCCATGTACCAGTCATTAATGGTGGTTTGCAATAATATATTATTTTATTATATCAGTAATAGTTTATATATTATATGTAGCTATTGTATGTATTATTTTTTTATTTATAGTTTGATATAATTTACGTAACATTTTGCATATTATTTAAAGTAGTAGTTGTAGTGTTGTATGCACTAAGTTTACCTTTTTCATATATTTTCCTCTGTGGGTATACTGGAACATATTTCAGCAAATTATTGAATAAGTAGAACCTTTGTACAAACTCACTATAAGACTGTTTCTGTATCTTGTTGTGTGTACATAAATAATTAAAAAAATATATAATTTAAAAACCAATTTTCAAATATAATATGAAAAATCATCACTTGAGAACAGCTGGACCGATTTTTATAATTTTTTTTTGTCTTTTTGAATGTGTCTCTGGATGGTTTAGACTCGAAATTGGACCGGGGATCCAGAAATCAGCCGTTCGAAGCCGGGGCGAAACCCTAGTATTATATATATATAATATATATATATATATATATATATATACACTGAACCTCTCGTAGAAGTTGGAACGATTTTGATGATTTTTTTATATGTATTGAGTGGGTTGTTTAGATTCACATTGTAGGTGGCGCTGTTGTCGAGATTCAGAAATATCCCGTGCAAAGCCGGGGCGGATCGCTAGTATGTTATATTATTTTATAGAATGTTGTATATTCATGAAATAAATCAGTAACTTGCTATATTCCAGGATGGCAAATTGAAGGACTATTTGATAGGGAAAGTAGAGCATGTAGATGAGGATGTGGAAAAGGACCTTGCTCCATTAAAAGCTCTTTGGTCTGACCCTAAGCTTAATGAGGGAGAAGCCTTCCTTAGGGACTACATATTAAACAAAAGGTATGGTAGATCTATACTTGACTCTCATTACTTCGAACTTTCAAAAATTCTTTATGTGTGGTAGAGCTATGCTGCAGATATACTAACATATGGTGGGAGTACAAATGGGACGACTCAACCGGGGAAGGATCACGCTTTCACGGGACACCAGCTTACAATAGCAGCTCAATGTTGCTGTGTTTCGTATGGTGAGTTTATAGAACCGGAGACCTTTTTTACTGGAAATGAGGTTTTCCATTTCAGTCCTCGGGGATGACAATGCATCTGCATTTTGATTCTTAATCGAGGATTGACTTAGATGTTTATGGGCCACAGCATCCACTTACCATCAGGAGGACTGTGCGCTCGATTGTCATCCTTAATCTGTAAAAAAAATCAACAGGAGCGAATTCTACCCTGAGATTTGCTTCAGTTTGAACAGTCCATGATGAACTGTAATGGTTAGCGGTAGTCACTTACCATCAGGTGAGTCGCGTGCTCGTTTCTCCCCTCTTCTATAAGAAAAAAAAAACTGTTTTTAAATATTTGTCGATTTCAAGGCTAGAAATAGTTATGTTACTTGAAGGTACTTAGAAGAAGGCGACGCTGGGGAAGCTGAGGACAGGATACGGGACGACGCGGATTTGGAGGCCGACGAGGAGATTGTGGAAGAGCAGGGCAAGTTTGAACGCGCCTATAACTTCCGCTTCGAGGAGCCAGACGAAGAATATGTAAGTCTACTCCTTGCTATAAAAATAGTTTGTGAGAGACAGGGTTGTACAAGAACACGAATTTAAATTATATTTATGTTCTTTGAAGTAATATGTACTGCATACTAGAAGAGACGTCGAGATTTGATTGTTTGGACAACACGCGTTAGAATCCACGGGCTCAAACTTAGCCTTAAAAAGGTACTCTTGTGTCTCGTTCCACGCTCCCGCACTGAAGGACTAATTTTGTTCGCGGTGTCTGTTCTAGTACGTAGTACATATTGCTTCAATGGTTTGTGCTTAGTGTTTAAGAGGATAGTGGATGCCGAATTGAAAGGTTTTTTTTTTATCTCCGTGGTTCAATATAACATCATTATTTATATTATTTTGGTTTGTTAATAGATTTTGATGTTTTGACTAATATCGCAATGTTTCATTTCTGCAAATATTTATGGTAAATATTTATTTGTCGAGATTTAAATATGGTGCGGAAGTAGTGTCGACCTGGTAAGGCACGCGGGAAGGATGCAGGTGGCTCAGAACCGTGCTTTGTGGCATTTCTTGGCGGAGGCCTATGTTCAGCAGTGGACTTGTGAATGGCTGTAATGATGATGATGATGAAATATGGTGCTGTGTGAAACACAGCAGTGTTAAACTGCTATTTTACGCTGGTATTCTGTGGGAAAGTGGACGACCACCGTCGAAGGATCCCCGGTCTAGTTCTACCATGACATGACATGATTTTAATGAGTTTCTCATCCTTGACGCTACCCACTATCCCCAGTTATGATTAGCAAATTATTGTCACTCGCAGCAATCTATTGGAGACAGCGCATGGCCTCTCTCATATTCGGCACTTACGACACCCACGGGAAGTATTCTTTATTGCAGCCTCTATGCTGCAAAATATAAGATCACGTGGTAGAGCCACGCTGCAGCTATATTACGGTTGTAACACGAATAAGTCGGCTAGACCGGGATGAGACCACGCCCTCACAGAATACCAGCGTAAACTAGCAGCTTAGTGCAGCTGTGTTTCTGCTGTGTGGATGGTGAGTGTAGAGAACCGGAGACCCATTTTACTGGAAATGAGGCATTCCATCTTAGTCCTCAGGGGAGACAACATCAGAGACAGGGAGGATAGATGTAGATGTCTAATGGGCCACAGCATACACTTACCATCAGGTGGACTGTGTGCTTGTTTGTCACATTTATTCTACAAAATAAAAATAAAAATACACAAATGTCTTCTGCAGTTGAAACGCTTCCCGAGAACAATGAACTACATCCGTCCGAAAGACGACCGTCGGTCGAGAAAGCGTGCTGAAATACGCGCCCGGAAAGAAGAGGAGAAGAAAAAGAAGATGGAGGAGATTGCGCGGCTGAAAGCGCTCAAGCTGAAAGAGATACAAGAGAAGATCGCTAAGCTGAAGGAAGTCACCGGCAATCAGGATCTGGCTTTTAAGGTGTGTCTGTCTACACATTATAATCTTGGTTAATCTAGCTGACTGATTTCTCAAACGAATATTTACGAAAACTTAAATTCACACTAAAAATATAAATAGAAACTTTTTTTTATTCAATTTATTGAAATCTATCAATGACGAGTGACGCGCTTCGCCTGTTTAGAAAGCGACGTGACGACGCCGAATTTACTGATGTTTATTAATTTATTCTGTATCGGATGGGTATTGTGAATTAGAAACATCGACAACACAGAAAAACAGAAACACAAACTTTTTTTATTCAACGTAGATTATGGATAATACTTATTGAAAGTCTTATTGGCTTAACTTAGTGAATGTCCTATAAATTGCACTTGTAATCTATATAGATACATTACTTTTAAGCACATGAAAGTATATAAAATATACACAAAAACATGAACACAAGCACGGTCACACAGTAATTCAAAATAGATATCTTGCATCGGCTTACTTTGTATTTCCTAACATGACCGGCCGCATCCAGACAGTATATAATATAGAGTTTTAACTAATTGTTTTTGTGAGATTATCAGTACTTTTTTTTATAGGATAAGGGTGACAAACGAGCACACATTCCACCCGATGGCAAGCGGCTGCTGTGGCCCATAGACATCTACATAATATATCCTCTATTCCAAATCAAAATGTAGATGCGTTGTCACCCGTGAGGACTAAGATGGAATGCCTCATTTCCAGTAAAAAGGGCCTCCGGCCACCTGCACTCACCAAGCGAAACGCAGAGGTAAACCTCTACTTCACGTTGGTTTTCTGTGAGGTTGTGGTACCACGCCGGTTCGAGCCGGCCCATCCGTGCGACAGCAAAAGCTGCCGCGTGGCTCTACCACTGTTAAAAACTTAATATTAACTTTTTAACTTAATATAATACAACATATATATATATATATATATATATATATATATATATATATATATATATATATATATATATATATATATATATTACGCCTTGCAATACATCACGCAGTGTTGGTACCGACTTTGTTATATGGCAGCGAAACCTGGGTATGCCAGAAGAAGCATAAAAGCAAGTTGAATGCAGTGGAGATGCGATCTCTTCGTAAAATGTGCGGCGTTACCATGGCCGACCGAAAGCGAAACGAAGAGATCCGCAATATGACAGGTTTGAAAGATGACCTTATCACAAAAATTGATAAGGGCGTGCTTCTATGGTTTGGGCACGTTGAGCGAATGAGTGAAGACCGAATGGTGAAGAAAATATATAGCGCGAAAGTTAAATATATATATATATATATATATATATATATATATATATATATATACATATATATATATATATATATATATATATATATATACTTAACTTAAAATAATAAAAAAACTTAAAATATCGGTAAAGAAACATTAATTTGAATCTTATTTTGAAAAACAAAACAGTTATACAGCTCTGTATACGGCACACGCCCTTTCTTCGTTAGGTCCTAAAAGTAACTGATTAATTTGATGCGCCGCACTCACAGTTTGCAATTAATACTATTCTTAAGCCGGCAATACACGTTGGCCAAACCTCAGCCAACGCGAGCGTAGACAAATTGATACAAGGGGAGTGCCACAGTCTACATGTTGGCCAAGCTTGAATGAGTGAACATACTGACATGGCCAACTAACATGTGGACGCGACTTGCCGAGTGTAGGCGAGCGCCTTTGATTTGTGCAGAAAACCCGACACTTTCCCGAAGTGAGACGAGTCGTAGCGAGTAATAAACAGCAATGACGAGGCTGGACAAATGGGGTGTCTATACGTTGGTACACCGTACACGCCTTCGCTGGGCCAACATGTATAGCCGGCTTTAGAAATGATACCGACATTAATTAGTTAATTCCTTTGTGATAAAGTAGTAGAAATAACGAGTGTTTTTAGAATCAAATTACTTTCTTCAATCGTTTTTGTACAATAAGATTGTTTCCGATGTTTGCTGATGCACAATATTTATTCCGAAATACTGTACATACACGATCACAATGCACAATTAATATTCAATTTTAGTATAGAAATAGCACAGAATTTCACACGGCTTTAAAAGTCGTAGGGTTATTTTTGTCACACTGCTATGTCTTTCGAACGAAACTGTAGTTTTAAAAATCTATTTCTTTATCAGGATGAAGATATCGAAGGTGACTTCGACCCTGAGGAACACGACAAGAGAATGAAGGCGATCTTCGACGAACAGTACTATGGGGATGCGGACGATGAGAAGCCGGTGTTCCCTGATCTTGACGAGGAATTGGAGATTGGTGAGTTTTTTTATAGAATAAGTTTGACAAACAAAAGTCCACCTGATAGTAAGTGGATGCCGTGGCCCATAGACATGTACATTTATCATCGATTCAATATTGAAATGCAGATACGTTGTCTCCCTTGAGGACTAAAATGGAATGCCTCGTATCCAGTAGAAAGGGTATCAATCAACACAGCAGCATTAAGCTGCTATTTTATTACGCTGGTATTCTGTAAGAATGTGGTCCTTCCATGGTCGAACCAACATAACATAGCTGTAGCATGGCTCTGCCGCGTATGATTTTAGATTTTGATAGTGTTTTATACGTGGTGGAGCCATGCTGTAGCTATATTAGTAGTATAGTTGTAGCACGAATGGATCGGCTCTACCGGGGAAGGACCACGCTCTCACAGAATACCAGCGTAAAATAGCAGCTTAACACTGCTGTGTTTCGTATGGTAAGTGTAGAGAACCGGAGACCCTTTTTACTGGAAAAGAGGCATTCCATCTTAGTCCTCACGGGTGACAACGCATCTGCATTTGATTCTTTATTGAGGATAGATGTAGATGTCTATGGGTCACAGTAACCACTTACCATCAGGTGGACTGTGTGCTCGCTTGTCACTCTATCCAAGAAAAAAAAGTGTTTATTCTTGTCATTATTCTTTACTTGCTTATGACAGTCGACAGCTGGATATGGGTTTCTCTTTATTTTACGGAGGATTATGCCGTAGGTAGTGTGAAACGTGGCAGACGGATTAATAATTGCACTACCAAATACAATAGAATAGAATAAATTTAATTATAGATATAGAATTAATTCAATCTTGATAACAAGTATATTTTAGTTTCACTGTTACGTACATTACATAGGTAGCCAAATAAAAGATGGTATATCATCATCTTTTACCAAACAAAAATATTCACTAGATGAGATGTAGTGATAAAACCTATTATTGTACTGTGTTTTACAGAAAATTGGGATAATTATGAAAATGAGTACAACGAAGTACAGCAAGGTGATGATGAGGGCCCGCACTGCGAGGATGATGATTTTAATGTAAGTAAAAATATTAATATAACTAAAAATTCTGAGAATCAAATTAATATATATATACTAGCTGAACATGCAGATGTTGTTCTGCCCATGACCATGTGTCCTAAAAAAAATCATTAATTACACAATAAAAAAATATTTCTATTTTATGGCTTTAATAAAAATAATGTTATTTTTGTCGTCAAACAAACCACAAACGTTTTTATTGTTTTCTTGCAATCCTGTCCATCTAAAGGTTATCTGGAAGAGATCGCTCTTAGCGATAAGACCGCCCATTGTACCACATTTATTTTTCTCATTTCTTGTTAATGTTTATGTTATTTTTTGGCGTACAATAAAGTGTTATCTATCTATCTATCTAATCCTGATAGCCACTCCTGTAATTAAGCAATAATAAGTAAGCTTAAAAGTGTTTGGGATAAAAGTGGTTCGCCACAGTAGACGAATGGCGGATTCGAACCCACTTTATAAGTTTCCAGTCCGAACAACACCATAAAGCCACTGTCACTTTAAATATTATCCCCTGGGGTTCGTAAGAGGTGATCACAGGGAAACTGAAACAAGAGATGGGCAGCATTTTTCTGATAACAATTTAAAATAATAATAAAAAATTACAGTTTCCACGTGGGGCATCCATGACAAATTTCCCAGTGAGGCAATCTATGGGGAGGCCAATGTTCACCAGTGGACTTTGACGTTTTTATCTCTTTTTTTAATTTTTGATCATATATGATGTTTAATTTTGTTGCCTTTTGCCCAATCTCGAATTTACAGTCTTTAATACCTAATGTGGAGAATGGAACAGAACTAACAAGAAATAACAAGAAAAACATATGTGCAGCGTACACGCGGTAGAAGTTAAACCTTAAAATGAAATGAAATATAAAATATAAGACAAAAGATTAATTATATAACAAATAAATGTTACAATCTTTATTTTTAGTGTAATAAATCAAAAGATTATTTTTTCGAGTAAAATTGCTTTGTAATAATGCCATCTACTTGATTTTCTATAGCTAAAGTATTTTATCGAACAAAAATTGATTGACTCTCAAGGTATACGTAAAATGGACGCTAGATGGCCTGAAGTTATGAAATTGTGGGTTGTTATAAATGGTTGGTACATTAAGATAATTTTATTCGATATGGTTAATTTTATTTATTTAATTGTAATGTTTATTTTAACAGATATTTTTTTACTTTTTCTACTATTTTTTATTTTTTTACACAACGAGTAAAAATGAAATTAAAAAAGAAAAAAAGACAACCTATTGTGTTCGCGGTCTACACTATACACTGTGTTCTATCTCACTCTCTCACAGACTAAATCCTGTATCTTTTTAGTGCCGCTTTTACGATTCATCAAGTTTCAAATCACAACTATTTCAAAGAAGTTTTCTCTTCAATAATCTATTACTTGACACAAAAGTATAATAGTATGCGCCATTACCAAAGAAGAAATACGTAATATTCCTATGGAAATGCGAAAAATATTTTTATATGTATATTCGTGCATAACCTCGTTTTTATGAATCGATTATTCTTCTTTTATTAAAATAAATGGGTTTATAACCCATTATAAATTTTAAGGAAAAACTTCAATTTGAAAACATAGGGGAGGAAGTTTTTAATGTTGTTACATTAAAAACTTTAAACAACATTCTAGTTGTTGAACATATTTTACATTTGAACTTGTATTATTCCTTAATCTACTCAAAAGGGTAAAAAATAAACTTTTTATTAAAAAAAAAGTAAAATAATCCATCAAAAAGTATAAAGAATAAAATAATTTCTACATAATAACTACTGAAGTTGGGACTTGAATTCTTCAGATGGACGCTGACTACGACCCCAAGAAAGCGCGAGAGAATCTTCTAGAAGAATTGAAACGCAACATGGGAAAGAAACGAAGGAACAGAAAACGCAAGTCCAAGCTGGCAGAGCTCCTGGCACAAGAGAAACCTAAATTTGTCCCAGAGGAAGAGAAGAGCTACGCCCAGTTTATGGAGGAGTACTACAAGATGGACTGCGAGGATATCATAGGTGGAGATCTGCCCACCAGATTCAAGTATAGAGAAGTTGTGCCCAATGACTATGGCCTGTCCATAGAGGAGGTGATGCCTTTTTTAATGAGTAATATTACTTGTGTGGTAGAAATTATTATATATAAAATTTATATGTGGTAGAGTCATGCTGCAGCTATATTGTGGTTAAAGTACCAATGAGTCGGCACGACCGAAAGGACCGCGCTTTCACAGAATACCTCTCACAGTTTCGTATGGTGAGTGTAGAGAACCGGAGACCCTTTTTACTTGAAACGATGCATTCCATCTCAGTTCTCAGGGGTGACAACACATCTGTATAATGATTTCTTATATTTATGCGAACACTACACATTTAAATAAAACTAGTTTTATGGATTTTAGCACGTATATTAAATTGTTTTATGTTCCCGACATTTCGGGTGCTTTACAGCACCCATGGTCACGGGGATTGAGGTGATTGACGTCCCGATGTCAGAGTTAACTCGGAGTACTTTCAGCTTTTTTGATTATTAGTTTTGGTCCGAGCTACGCAGAATGAACTTACTGTGTCTTGAAGTCTTGCAGTGGTATGCTTGGATTTAGTTTTAATTTTATAAATTATAGGATCCCAAGCAGTTGATAGTACCCAGCCTCCTTCTGTATTGAAATTAGGATGTTTTTTCATTTCAATAGCCTCGCGTATCATCCTTGGCAGGAATCGATGTTCTTTCGCGAGAATTTGTGGTTTATCAAATCTAAAGTAATAGCGGGGGCCGTTTAGGATATGATCACAAACTGCAGACTTCCCGTAACGTTGGTGTTTCACGTCAGCTATGTGTTCTTTTACGCGCGTTTTGAAAGATCGTTTTGTTTGCCCTATATATGAGAGACCACATTCACAATCAAGCTTGTACACTCCTGCATCTTGTAGAGGGATATTGCACTTGACGGATGGTAAGAACTGACTAATCTTCTTCGTCGGCTTTAAGAATGTTCTAATAGAAGCTCGCTTCAAGATGTAGCCAATTTTGTCTGTGACACCTCTGACATATGGTAGTACAGCAGGCACACGCTCGACTGTGGCCGACTTCACTCGGTCACTGTGACATGGGCGCGAGACCCGAAGCTTGTTGTTGTACGAGAGATCTGTGACAGCAAACACCTGGCCACCAAGCTTCAGCACGTCAAGCAGGGTCTGCGCGATCGAGATCGGACTAAAACTAATAATTAAAAAAGCTGAAGGTACTCCGGGTTAACTCTGACATCTGACGTCAATCATCGCAGTCCCCCGTGACCATGGGTGATGCAAAGCACCCGAAACGTCGGGAATATAAAATAAGTTAATATACGCGACAAAATTCGTAAAACTAGTTTTATTTAAAGACATCTGCACTTTGATTCGTAATCGAGGATAGATGTAGATGTCTACGGTCCACAGCAAACCACTTACCATCAGGTAGACTGTGCGCTCGTTTGTCACCCTTATTCTTTAAAAAATTTCAGAGAATCCGTAAGTCAACTTTTATCCTTAGACGTCTTTTTTTATAATTGACACCTGCAAGCAACTTCAAAGAAAGCTACACATGCGTTGCTACCTCTGAGGAGTAAGAGGGAACACCTCACAGCCTGTAACTATACTGGCACTCTATACCCTGCAGAGCAAAACACAGCAGTGCAAGTACTGCTCAATGAGCACAGTCACTTGATGGTCAGTGCATGCTGTAACACATAGCCATAGACACCTACATCTATCATTGATTAAGGAGCAAAATGCAGATGCGTTGTCACCTCTGAGGGCTGGGAGGGAATATTTAGATTTCAGTAAAAAGGGTCTCCGGTTCTCTAAACTCATCACAGTGTCTCTATACCACATGTAAATTATGTTATTTGTACAAATTAAATAAACGAAAATTAAAAAGTTATGTAATATTCTAGATTCTACTAGCAGACGATAAAGAGCTGACGCAATGGGTGCCTCTGAAGAAAATCGTGAGACACCGCCCGCCCACGGTGGAGAAGGGAGAGGTGAAGACTTATGCGATGAAAGCAGCCGACATACAACTCAAGAGAAAAATATTGCCAAGCCTGTTCAAAGAATTGCCGCAGTGAGTGTTCATCATCATCATCATCATCATTATTAAGTCATAATCTAAGTTCACTGCTGAACATGGGCTTCTCCCTTAGATTGCCTAAAAAGGGTTGCTGGCTGCTAATTATCTCCTGTTTCATTTTCTTTGTCGCCTCTTACGACACTGATATGGAGATATGGATTAGTGAGTTTTATACAAATATAACTGTTTTGAGCCATCTGCTTGACAAATTTCTTAAAGAGTCTTTTTACTGGAAACAAGGCATTCCATCTTAGTCCTTAGGGGTGATAACACATCTGCATTTTGATTCTTAATTGAGAATAGATGTAGATGTCTATGGGCCACAGCATCCACATGTTCCCCTCTAAATCTAGACTACCATTCCTTTATTTTTACTTCTCTGGTACCGTTACAGCCTATTAAGTCTTATTATATACTTTCAAACACCCAAGTCAAGGTGAGTCTGTGCCGAGGACTGATTGACATCAGGGTGTAACATGATGTCAATCTGTCTGAAAGAGCAATGGCAGACTTTCATACATAAAATTAGTTGAGAAGAATTGGTAGCGTCTATATACCAAAAATATCTTAAAATGTTAAGCGTCAGTCCCTTAATAACTCTGTCAAAGAATTTTGTACTGAGAAGGCCTCAAAAAAAAGATATTTACATTTGAAAATATTTAGGTTATATCCTACTTCACTTGGAAAGAGTCATGCTTCCTGTGGTTGTTTGATGTAAGCTTAATAAATAATACATAATTGAGAGTTTTTAGATTATTATATCTCTATTATATATTTGCATACCATGAATGTATATTTCTGGCATGGCCCAGGGCTTTTATATCATAGTGACATTCTCAGAAGGGCTAGAACCCAGAGCCGTAAAGCCAGTAAAAAAATACAGTGACTTTTTATTTTAGCTAGTGTTGGCATAACATTAAATGGAATTGTTACATAGTACTATGATTGAGATAATGTATTATTGTAGGAAATTCTTGGTAAGAGACTTATTCTCAGCCATATCACTTTTATTGTTATTATTACTGATAGTACAGTTATTACTTATATTAACTTAATATAAAAATATTTTGTGTTGTGTTGGTAGTGTTACAAAGTGTATACGAAAATAGTATGAATATACTAAATGGCAACATTTGAATGGAGTAAAATGATTTAAGTCATTTGATATTCCCAAAAATGTTTGTTTTTTTCTGTGGCTTTAATTAAAATACATTTTTATTTGAAAAATCATAGAAAAATTATAAAACTCATTTTATATATAACTTATTTCTAGACGCTATAATTTTTCTCAACTATTTTTCTGCCATTGCTCTTTGGTATACTGGCGTTTTTGGAGTCCTCGAGTCTGTAGCATCGGTTGGTAAACTTTGGCTGCCCAACGGTCTGGTGAATGGTGCCATTGGACATATTACAGAAATCATATGGCCCTGCTTCCGGAGAGCACAAATATATGATACTGACATACCATCCGTTCGTATAGACTTCGGTAAAGACGGTGTTCATCTCATTCAACCCAAGACTAATTTTCAGCAAAATATAGTCACGGCACTGCAGAAAACGAAGAATGCTGCGAATTATATTATGTTGGGCTTGCACAGCACACAAAATGCAGGGTAGTACTGTCGACTATGTCGTTGTATACTTATGCTAAAAGATCTTCGCTGCCGGTTAAGCGTACGTAGAAGGTCTCCTTATTGAAGAGCTAGACTGTTACAACAATGATGCGTTGAATAAGATGAACAGACTGAGAAACACAAGTTTCTCAGTCTGTTCAGAGATAACTAAAAAGTAAAAAATAAATTAATGTAAAAAAAACTTTTTTAAGAACAAGCGTTTATTTAATGCGCTAAGAAGGAATAAAATAAACTTTTACTATCAATTTATAACGTCATTACACAATTTATATGATATAAAAGCTAGTCGCGAGATTTAAGTACTCGTATTTACTTTGTTTGAAAATTTTATAAATTAAAATCAATCAGATGCTGTTTATCTACACAAGTAAATATATATATGTATATACTTCTCCACATATCAAGTATTATCTAAATAACTTTCTGCCTTAAATGGAAAAACCATATAGAATATATTATCTTACAAATGAGAATAGGCTTGTGCCTAGTGGCAGGACGATGTAGGCCACCTGTAACTTTAACTTTTTTTTAAATGTTATATGTATGGAGACGAAAGAGGGTCATCCTCAGATACTCTGATGATGATGACGCAAATATGCATGATTTACAACATAAAGTACAAGAAAATATAATAAACAGATTGTTAGCTATTCGTCACAAATATATGGTAGCCTTCCCCGATGAGGTATTTAAAAAAAAAAATCTTATAAACAACCACGTTTGCCACGTTACCAAAGAAACGATGCTTTGCTTGAGTAAAACCTTAACTCTCGATCTAGCCGGTATATATAAGACAATTAAAATGTTATAATTATTAAAATAATTACCTATTTATAATAACTTATAATATATTATTATATATTTTCATTGCAGGGAACCTGAGCTAGTAGTTCCAGTTGAAGAGATAAGCAAAAAGAAAAAAAAGAAAAAGAAGAAAGCAAAAACAAATGATGATGTAGAAGAAAATATAGAACATAATGAGGAAGTTCTAGAAAACGGAATTAAAACTGATGACGTGGAGGAGCAGAAGGATAAAACAAATCCAGATGTTAAAAATAAAAAGGAAAAACGCAAAGAAAGTAAAAAAAATGCCGAAAAGATAAATAACGAGTCTGCTGAAGAGGTGCAAAGTGAAACTGTTAAAAGAAAAAATAAGAAAAAGAAAAGTAAAAACGATTTTATCGTTGAGGATGTATTAGCTAATGAAGAACCAAGCACAATTAGTGATGTAATTGGCAATTTCACAGAATCTAAATCAAACAAAGAAAAGAATAAATTGAAAAACAATATAGAAGGCGATAAAGAGCAAAGCGGTACATTAAAAAGAAAATTGGACTTAAATACACAAGATAACCAAGAAATTCCAAGAAAAAAGAAGAAAAAGCATAAAGTCAATCAAACGGACTCGCAAATTCCATCGAATAAAAAGCAAAATAACAAGAAGAAAAACAAAAACAAGTACAAGCCTAAACAGGATAATGGAAAGTCAGACAATCCTTTGAACAAATTATCCGATGAGAGACTGAAGGCATATGGATTGAATCCGAAGAAATACAGGGGTTTCTTGAAATACAAGAAGTTTTAATTTATCTAAATAATGTAAATAAAAATGTTATTCCATATTTTGTTTATTTTGTAATAAACAAATATTTTTATTCTTCTTCTTAACCACTAAAGCCCCAACACTTTATTGGTCCCACTTAGTCAGAGCTATGGTAATATATATTTTTTAGCTATTATTACGTGGTAGAGCCATGTTGCAGCTATATTAGTATTTAGTAGTATAGTTGTAGCACGAATGGGTGGGCTCGAATGGGGAAGGACCACGCTCTCACAGAATACCAGCTTAACTTTGCTGTGTTTCATATGGTGAGTGTAGAGAACCGGAGACCCTTTTTACTGGACAAGAGGCATTCCATCTTAGTCCTCACGGGTGACAAGGCATCTGCATTTTGAGTCTTAATTGAGGATAGATGTAGATGTTCACCGCCTAGCAAATGGTAAATCAGCACTTAAAATTTCAATTAACAATTTAATGGGTGCCGGCGGGGATCGAACCCGGGTTGCTCGCGTACTGTGAAATTTACAGCGAGCGCTAACCTTCTGAGCTACCATGGCTCGTTTAGAAGATGACTGCTTTTTCTTTTGTAAGCATGCTTTTATTGACTGTTATTATAGTCTTTCTGCTCAAATCCATTTGAAGAGACATCAACTTCTGCTTGCGGATGGGAATACTAGCGATTCGCGTTTGATTGCTCTGATCACTACTGGAGTTCTTAGGTAACGAGGTCAACTGCTTCTTTTCCTGTCATCGATACTCGAATCTTCATCGTACTGTGGCGGTGGAAGGGAAAGGGGAGATCTTCCACCGGGCAAGGTGTTCTGCCTGGGGAACGGCCAGCGCTCCAAGTGGTAGTTCAGAGCTATTCTTTATATGTAGTTTTTACTTGAGAACTTTGATAGCGCGATTTAGGCTTCGATGTATTTTCGTTTGAGGCGCGACGACAGCACCGCCACAGTGCTATTTGATGATACGGTACACAAATTCTGAGTGGTCTTTAATACTTTTTGATTAGCACTATATTTTGGTCGTTGCCCACTACCCCATATCTTCCCGTAGGTGTCTAAAGAGGCGAAAAAGAAAAATTAAACAGGATATGGGCAGCAGCATAGATTTAGTAACTAACAAACGTGGCAGCAGTATCTTCCTGATAGCAAATTTAATATTAACATAAGAATAGATGTGTTAAACTTTTTTAAAGTTTAAAAAACTGAAAACAAAATATTTGTACAATGTCTGTCTGTACCGATATTGAAATGTATGTATAACCTTGTGGCGGCGCTGTCGTCGCGCCACAAGCGAAACATATCGTAGCCTAAATCGCGCTAACAAAGTTCCGAAGTGAAAGCAGTATATATAGAATAGCTCCGAACTACCACTCGGAGCGTTAGCTGCACAGAGTACATTATATATAGGGGGGTTGGCTGCTCCCCGGGCAGAACACCTTGCCCGGCGGGAGATCTCCCCTTTTCCTTTCACCGGCCACATTGGTGACCCCGACGTGACATGAACACACGCAACCCACAACATGCGGAAACTACAACTTCAAAACCTTCGTCATCGTCCTAGTACTCTTCACATTCTGCAAGCTATCTAGATTTACAAAGGTATTTCAATCTCCGTAGGTATTCCCACTAATTGAATCAATTTTTACATAATTAAAAATTAAAAATTTTGTACAGCCGACATCAATATAAGCGACTTCAATATAAGTTATTTAAGAATAACTCAATAACTATTGGTCTGATCTTGATCAAATTCATACCACACGAGAACTATCAGCTTCCATATAAAAAAGGATCATCGAAATCGGTTCACCCAGTACAAAGATATGAGGTAACACACATTAATAAAAACATATAGTCGAATTGAGTACCGCATCCTTTTTGGAATTCGGCAGAAAATCAACGTAACTGTGTTACACATAATTATTCAGTATTGAAAAAAACCTTAATATCTTTTTAAATACTAAATTTAGATTCATTAAATATTTTATTCAATTATGTATTTCTGGGTATTTATTCATAATAAATTGATGTTTTATAGTTACATTTTTTACATGTCAAATGAAATAAAAAAATAGGTTTTGCATTTAAGTATTTTTTGCCAAATATTATTAGTTATGCGGTTTTTGTAATTAAATTTCTAGATTTTCCTGAAGTTAAGTTGTTTTTGTAAAAATCATAAAAGAAAAACTTTGTACAGCCGACTTCAATATAAGTTATTCAGAATAACTCAAAAACTATAGGTCTGACCTTGATAAAATTCATATGGGACCACACGAGAAGTACAAGCTTTCAAATAAAACAAGAATCATCGAAATCGGTTCACCCAGTAAAAACTTATGAGGTAACACACATAAAAAAACATACAGTCGAATTGAGTACCGTCTCCTTTTTGGAAGTCAGCAGAAATAATTTAAAATTAAAAATTTTGTACAGCCGACTTCAATATAAGTTATTAAGAATAACTCAAATAACTCAAAAACTATTGGTCTGACCTTGATCAAATTCGTATGGGACCACAGAGAAGTATCAGCTTTTATATAAAAAAAGAATCATCGAAATCGGTCCAACCAGTAAAAAGTTATGAGGTAACACACATAAAAAAAAAACATACGCGTCGAATTGAGTACCGTCTCCTTTTTGGAAGTCAGCAGAAAAAAGAACAGATATTCAATAAATGTCATAATAAAACTCATTTTAAAATCAGCAACCAGGTATTTATTAAAAAATTAGTACTTTTAGGTATATAATCATAAAAAAATGCGAATTATCTTTTGTGCCACTACCCACTACTATTGTCTTCATTAGCTAATGAGGTGGTAGCTTCAGATGTGGTGAACCGATAGATCTGCTTAAAATTTGTAACTTACAGGGCTTGATAAATAATGGGTACTTCACGCCGGGACAGCTGCTTACTTTATATAAAGCGCAAGTCCGGTCGTGCATGAAGTATTGCTGCCATATATGGGCTGGTACTGCAAAATGCCACCTAGCAGCTTTGGACTCAATGGAAAGGCGTGCTAAGAGGCTTATTGGTGCCCCGAATTTGGTTAAAACCAATCTTACCAGCCTCGAACACAGACGTAAAGTAGCCAGTCTTTCGGTTTTCTACAGGATGCATTTCGGAGAGTGTGCGCAGGAATTACATAATTTAATTCCACCCTCTCCCTTCCGCCATCGGACAATCAGACGTTCCGTCAGTCTCCACCCTTTCATTGTTGACTTACCACGCATTCGAACCAAACGGTTCGCCACGTCGTTCATCATGCGTACAGCAAAGGAGTGGAATAAGTTGCAAGCATCTGTCTTTCCATCCTATTATAGTGTGGGTGTCTTCAAGGCAAGAGTGAATAGGCTTTTGTTAAGTCAGTGCCCTTCACCATCTTAGGCTACATCGCCACTTACCATCAGGTGGGATCGTAGATAAGCGCTGGCTTAGTAGAATATAAAAAAAGGGTTAGTTTAAGTACATCATTATATTTATGAGGCTTTAACGGCAATCTCGATTCATAAGTAGGTTGAAGTTGAAGTTCTTTAGACAGTTTGCGAATCTGTATCCTGTGCCTTGGACTAGTAAAGTTATACCTGACTTGAACATAAGGAACATCTTTATTTATTTTAAGCATCCTAACTTCTTTCAGCTTCGTTGCAGGTTTTGACTGAAGTAAAAAAAGGACTAACAGTTCATGCCGGCACATCGCCTGCAACTTTACAAGACGCAGGTTCGGCCTCAAATGGAATACTGTTCCCATCTCTGGGCCGGGGCACCCCAGTGCCAGCTCCTTCCACTTGCCCGCATCCAGCGCAGAGCGGCTCGAATCGTCGACGACCGAGTCCTTTCCGATCGGCTCTATTCATTGGCCCTGCGAAGAGATGTCGCATCCCTTTGCATTTTCTTTGGCATTTACCACGGGGAGTGCTCGGAGGAATTGTTCGGATTAATCCCAGCCGCCAAATTTCACGAACGCACATCGCGGCAGAACTCCCGATACCATCGACACCATCTGGATGATTGGCGGTCCACCACTGTGCGATTTAGAAGATGTTTTCTTCCTCGCACAATTTCCTTGTGGAATTTATTTATTTATTTATTTTTATTATTTCGATTATCATCAGCAATTTTCCCGGACCGATAAGACTTAGGGGCCTTCAAGAAAAGAGCCCACTCGTTTTAAAAGGCCGGCAACCTTTCCCCTGGTGTTGCAGTTGTTCATGGGCGGCGGTAGTCACTTATTCAGGTGAGCCGTATGCTCGTTTGCCCTCTCTCCTATTAAAAAAATAAGAGTGCAATAGTAAAAATCGTATTTAAAGTATTGTGATACAGCGCGCGGTGCGCGGTTCTCTTTCGAGTATAGCTTTAAGGTAGCTCATTAAACAGGTATCTATGCAATTCGTTCTAAGGATCTCTTAAGTGTGTGTTGTTTGTGGATTAGCAGTGGTCCCAAGCAACCGCCGGTACGACATACACCGCCGATCGTTGAGTCCGCATACTCCGTGAGGCGTCGAGGTCACCAGCCCTTAGGTAGATTCTTGGCACTTAAGAGCGTTCTCGGCTTTTCTTTGTCCAGTCGCGGTTTTAAGTGCCACCTCTAGCACTTTCCCCAACCTTTTCTTAAGGAAAGGGGTAGGCAGTACCCCTACAAGTGTTGCGGCCACCCACTATTCTCTCCCGTTCCGTACCTCGCGGCACGCGTCAATCAGTCATCAGCCTGCTAGGTAGGGATATTCAGATAGGACACGTAAGCTTAGGGCCTTACAAAACAGTTGTAACATCCACATGTCAGGTAAGGGGAAGGGAGAGCCCCCCCCACCCCCTCGCGCAAGAAAACCACCGGATAGGCAAGGAATACTAGATCGTACATTATTAGTGAAGGAACTGTCTAACCCGGAGCGTTCCAGGGTAGTAGAATCCTTCAGCCACATCCCGAAGAGGAAGCCCCTGCCCATATCACCGAGCAAGGAGGCCCCACCGAGCGCCGCGCTCAAATCCACCGTATCTGAGCATACGAGTGGGTTAGAAACGACGCCCAAGCCATAGCGGCCGATGAAGTCGGCAAGGAGGCATACCCCACCCGAGACCGAGAGCTCCCTCTTCGAAAAGAGGCGCTGCGTTGGCTCATCGGAACCTGCTACATCATCCTCATCGTCGTACTCCTCGTCATAGGAGGAGGAACAAGAACACAACGAAGCGAAAGGCAAGAAGAGAGAACGTACCCCTCCGAAATCGCCATCGCCACCCCAACCAGCCACCTACATATCGGCGGACTGACGGAGCCAGATGGACTCAGCCCACGAGGAGCAGGGAGGCGAAGAGACCTACAGCTGGGGGTCCACCACATACGCGACCCTAGCTGCATCTGCCGGACGATCAGCACCCGTGCCCCATATCAACCCGTCGGGACTGCCGCAGGACGATGGGCAGAGGCCATCGACAAGCTATGCCCAGCTGGCAGCAGCACCCGCAGTACCAAGGACAAAGGCAGCGGAAGAGCCAACACCGGCTAAAGAAGCCGAGAAGGCAAGATATCCGCCCATTGTCGTCGAATGCCTCCCGAATTGGACAGGGCATTTCAAAATCCTGAACAAAAAATAAGGCCACGCCCCCAATACCCGTCCGTTCGGGAAGGGGGTCCGATTCACGCCGCAGAGTCCAGATGAGTTCCGTACCATTCAGAGGTACATGGTGGAACTCTCTGAGAGAACACCTGAACTGTCCTGCTACTGTTTCACCCCGGAGGAGGGGAAGCCCACCAAGGTGGGTATCCAGGGGTTGCCAGCGGGCACGGACACCAAATCAATAGAGGATGCTGTGAAGGCAAAGGGCTTCCCGATGCAGTTTGTTAAGGCAATCCCTCCCCGAAGAGGTAGAACGGGATACCTATATTTTGCACAGCTGGATCTCCTGAGCCTGGAGCAACTTAACCAACTTTACCAAATCGACGAACTCCTCTATGTGAGAGGAGTAATCATCGAAGCCTGGCAGAAACGGACAGGACCGGCACAATGCCATCGCTGCCAGGCTTTCGGACACGCTTCAGCCAACTGCTTAAGGCCAGTGAAGTGCGTTCGCTGTGCCGGGGAGCATATCACCGCTCTTTGCCCGCGGGATAGAGAGGAAGAGCCGAAGTGCGCAAATTGCGCACAAAACGATTGCCTGCTGCTGCCCAGTCCTTAGGAGGGTCGCTAGGAGGCAAGGGATCACTCTGCCGGGACTACTCCCGGAGGACCCGAAGAAGATCCCCCAGAACAGTTACTATCCAAGAAGACGGGTGGGCCACCGTGAGAGGAAAGGGTAGGCAATCAGCCCCCCCCACCTGTAACACCAATGGAAACAGTGGAACCTTTGGAACCTACAGAACAGAAGGCAACCACTAGGGTGACTCTTCAGCACCCCGCTAACGACGCAACAGAGCGTCAGCTCTCAAAGAAGAGGAAGTGGGTGAGGCGAAGGAAGAACAAGGAGCAGCCTCTTCCTCCTAAGACTGTGACCTCTACCCCGACACCACAAGTAACAACAGCCACAAAGACGCAGGTTACCAGGATCAAAACCAATGTGGGTAGAGTGCCGGAAAGGGCTCTATCGGAAAATAAGTCTGCTCTACACATAGAGCGCGCTCTACCCAACGATAAGAAAAAGAAGTGAAATCTAACGTCCCGAGACCAGTACCAAGAGCAAGAACAATAACTCAAGCACCATCAGCAGACCTCGAGACAGCTAATGCCATCCAGAGATTGGTAGGTATAGCTATCGAAATCGGCACTCAAGTCCTGGCCGACATAAGGGCCGGGACGGGCCCTATTACCGCCGTAATGAAGGCACTGGCAACCATACTGGCTCGGCATTACGGAGGAGAGTAACCGGAACCTGCGCCTCCTCTATTGGAACCCGGACGGGATACAGCAGAGGATCCATGAACTCCGTACAGTCACTCAACAACAGGACATCCAAGTGATCTTGCTGGGAGAGAGGAAACTCAGACCAACAACGCATCTGAAGCTGCCAAACTTTCACTCAAGCTCAAAGGGACCGCCTATAGAGGCACGGCGGTTCTAGTGAGGAGAGACATCGTCCATCAAGAACTAGACCTGCCAGACTACCGATCAATGCGCTCTATCGGCATAAAAATGCAGGCGGCGGGCGAGGAACTAAGAATCTAAGCAGCATACCGCCCGCCAGGGACTCCATTTTACTCCTCAGACGTCCGGACGGTAATGAAAGGTACAACGCCCACTATCATCGCCGGGGACCTAAACGCCAAACACCGGGCGTGGGGGTCAAGATTGATCAACCCGCCGGGTCGTGCTCTATATGAAGATGCGAAAGAGAATAACTATGACGTCTTAGGTCCCGAGGAACCATCTCACATCCCTACAGACACAGGCAGAAGTCCGGACGTACTGGACATCGTGCTCTCTAGGAAGGTCAACTACCCGATAGTGGTAGAGGTGCTGTATGACATGGACACACAGCACCTCCCGATACTAATTACCTTTGGCCTCAGGGCAGTGACTACGCCGCCCAGAGCCTTCAAAACCAGAATAGACTGGGGGCTCTACCATCAACACCTGCAGGAGACACCTTCAGTCTTTACACCGATCAGTACCAAGCAACCAAGCAACCAAGATAACCAAAACCATCAAAGAAGTTCGTCCAGTCCGGTCGAACGGTCGTCCCACTAACAGCAAGGAAAGACGTCCTGCCGCGCAACATACGCACTCAGATTAAGCGCAAGAGGGCGCTGAGGAAGCTCTGGGCGAGTACTCGCTGCCCAAGATTGAAGACACAACAATCAAATATCGGATGAACTGTCGGTTGCAATCCAGGCCCACAGAGGAGAGGCCTGGGAGCGGCGCATCGTGAAAGCGAAAGAGCAAGATGCGATTTACAAATTTAACCGACAGTTGACTAAAACATGACCCGCCGTATGCCCGCCGACCAACAATGCGGGCGAACGCTGTTATGATGCCAAGGGTAGAGCGGATATCCTAGCAGAGCACTTCGAGGAGCAATTTATGCCGAACCCAGCAAGTGCGGAGTTCATGGATCTTCATGCCCGGAAGGAGAGCCGCGTACGGGAGTTCCTGTCGTCGCCCGCGCCACCGCTTGCAGGAGAGTGGTACATCTCCCCCGCTGAATTGCGGAGGACAGTGACCCGCCTGCAACCGAGCAAGGCGCCGGGGCACGACGGCATTACCAATGCTGCACTTCGACAGCTGCCTAATAGTAGAGACAGGATGACTCTATAATGGAATACTGTGGACATCCCACTTCCCGGAGGAGTGGAAGATCGGCAAGGTCATCGTGTTGCTGAAACCCGGGAAGGACAGGCGTAAAGCAATGTATAAACTTAAAAAGCAATGTAAATATTTAAAAAAATAAAGTTATTATGTATAGTGATGACATAGGCAAAAATTTGGGCATGATGTTAAATAACTGTGTAAAAGGACATCTGATCAGTAATTATTGCATGCCTGGAGCATCCTTTAGTCATATAATGGATAAAGTTTTAGCTAGTAAATTCTGTCCTAATAGCACATTAATAATTCTTGTTGGGAGAAGAGGCAATATAAACAAAAATCAATTATTAAAATATATTGATAATCTAAATACTTTAAATGTACATAAAATTATCTTGTTTACATTGCCTTACATACAGGGTTGGCCGCAGGAAAATAAAATAAGATATGATTTAAATTTACACATTTAATTGTTACAATTATAATGATAGAATTAATTTAATAGATATAAATAATTTAATTAAGAAATTTTTGACTAAAGATAGGTATTACCTATCAAAATATAATTTAAGACAGATAGCAAATGTGCTATCTTATTATTTATATATTAACTCAGCCAAGGACTTGGCTACACAGACATCTGCTTCTTTTGAGCAGTGTAATGACTTAATATGCAATTTGGAATCAGTTCCAAGTAATTTAAATTAGAAAATGAGACAATAGAGGTAATCTATAGCAGTTATAATAACTTAAATAATTTAGAATGTGGCTTACAAATCTTTAATTGTATGACTCCACAGAAAGATAATGAAAATTGTTTACACCTGGTGCATCAAAACATACAAGGCATGATAGGCAAAGAGCTAGAAATTGAGTTGTTCTTAAATAGCAACAATATTCATATTTTATGTATTATTGAACATTGGTTAGGATATATTTATCGTCAGGCAGGAGATGGGCAGCAGCATCTTCCTGGTAACGGCATAAATACAATAAAAAAACTGCGGTTGCCAACCCGCTCGCCAAGCGTGGCAACTATGGCAATATACCCCCCCATGAGCAATGACAATAATAAACGGCCCCCAGTCCCCGGCGGCCCCGCTATTCCTGGCTACGGTGGCGACCATGGTAACGGCGGGGCAGGGGGTGCTAAGAATCTCCGGTGGAGGTTCGGTTGCCACCTTAGACGACTCGACCTGGCAACGTACAACGCACGCACCCTGAGGACTGACGAGAAGATCGTGGAGCTGGAAGAAGAGATAGACAAGTTGCGCTGGCATATTATAGGATTATCCGAAGTCCGAAGAGAGGGGGAGGACACGGTAATCCTCGAATCCGGCAACTTGCTCTATCACCGGGAGGGCGACCATCTGTCCCAAGGAGGTGTCGGATTTATCGTCCACAAGTCTCTCGTTAACAACGTTGTAAAGATCGGGAGTGTGTCGACGAGGGTTGCGTACCTTATACTCAGAATCACCAAACGGTATTCGCTGAAGGTCATACAGGTTTACGCACCAACCTCGGCACACCCCGATGAGGAGGTGGAGGAAATGTATGAGGATATCTCTAGAGCCATGCATTCCTCCAAAACCCAATATACGGTGTTAATGGGAGACTTCAATGCAAAACTAGGCACAAGAGAGAACGGTGAGCTGAAAGTAGGGAAATTTGGAATAGGGCAACGGAACCCAAGGGGCCAGCAGCTGGCCGACTTCATGGAGAAAGAGGGACTCTTTATGATGAACTCTTTCTTCAAGAAGCGGCCCCACAGGAAGTGGACCTGGTCGAGCCCCGACGGTTCGACAAAAAATGAGATTGACTTCATTATGACGACCAGACGACAACTGTTCAGTGATGTCTCAGTGATCGCGAGGGTGAAAACCGGCAGCGATCACCGAATGGTTAGAGGCACACTGAACCTAAATGTTAAGTTGGAGAGGTCTCGTCTGATGAAGTCAACGCTCCGTCCCCCTCGTGCTCTAATCCAAAGTCCCGAAACCTTTCAGCTCGAGTTACAAAACCGATTTCAGTGCCTAGAAGACTGCAATGAAGTGGACGATATGAATGACAAGCTAGTGGAAACTGTCCATGCGGTCGGAGCTAAGTTCTGCAAGACCCACCGCAGAAGAACACAAAAACTCTCCGATCACACTCTTAATCTCATGGCTGTTAGACGGGAGATGAGGCTACATTCTTCAACAGATTTGACAGCATACAGGCAACTGAACAGACAGATCTCCAAATGCATGCGGCGGGACTTACGCAACTTCAATACAGCTCGTGTTGAAGAAGCGATCGAGCGGAACCAAGGCTCCAAAGTCTTTGCCAGAGATCTGTCTGCCAGAAAGAGCCAACTGTCAAAGCTGAAGACCGAATGTGGCAGCATCATTTCCGGGGCACCTGAGATTTTGAGTGAGATTGAGAGGTTCTATGGGCAGCTGTACACGTCATCGTTGGAGCCACACGCAAGTGTGAGTAACGATCCAAGAGCGAGTCTTATTCGACACTATTCCGAAGATATCCCGGACGTCAGTCTGAGCGAGATTAGAATGGCTCTCCAGCACCTTAAAAACGGCAAGGCCCCAGGCGAGGATGGAATTACAGCGGAGCTTCTGAAAGCGGGTGGAAGACCGGTACTTGAAGTCCTTCAGAAGCTCTTTAATTCCGTCCTCCATGGTGGCATTACACCGGAGGCGTGGAGCAGAAGTGCGGTGGTCTTGTTCTTCAAGAAAGGTGACAACGCTCTCTTGAAGAACTACAGACCGATTTCCCTTCTGAGCCGCGTCTACGTGCTGTTTTCGAGAGTCATTACGAATCGTCTCGCGCGCAGACTTGACGACTTCCAGCCTCCCGAACAAGCCGGTTTCCGAAAGGGCTTTAGCACCATAGACCACATACATACCCTACGGCAAATTGTACAGAAGTCCGAAGAGTACAATTTGCCACTATGTCTGGCGTATGTGGACTATGAGAAAGCCTTTGATTCCGTCGAAATTTGGGCGGTGCTGCAGTCCCTTCAGCGGTGCCAAGTTGACTGTCGGTATATCGAAGTGCTGAAGTGTTTGTACAGTAGAGCTACGATGGCTATCCGAGTACAGAACCAGAGTACGAAACCTATCCAATTGCAGAGAGGTGTAAGACAGGGTGACGTTATATCCCCGAAACTCTTCACCGCTGCATTGGAAGACGTTTTCAAGCTTCTGGACTGGAAAGGATACGGAATTAACATCAATGGCGAGTACATCACTCACCTTCGATTTGCCGACGATATAGTCCTCATGGCAGAATCGCTGGAGGAGCTAAGCACTATGCTCAATGACCTCAATAGTGTCTCCCAACGGATAGGTCTTAAGATGAACATGGACAAAACAAAGATTATGTTTAATGTCCATGTCACACCTATGCCGGTAGTTGTTGGGAGCACTAAGCTCGAAGTTGTTGACGAGTATGTTTACCTGGGACAAATAGTCCGACTAGGTAAGTTCAACTTCGACCGAGAGGTCAATCGACGGATTCAACTCGGCTGGGCAGCGTTCGGGAAGCTACGACACATCTTCTCGTCAGAAATACCTCAAAACCTTAAAACAAAATTGTACAACCAGTGCGTGTTGCCAGTGATGACTTACGGAACTGAGACGTGGTCCTTCACTGCTGGCCGTATGAGGAAGCTCAAGGTCGCTCAGCGAGCTATGGAGAGGGCTATGCTCGGAGTTTCTCTGCGTGATAAACTTAGGAATAAGGATATCCGCAGTAGAACCAGAGTAACCGACATAGCCCAACGGATTAGTAAGCTGAAGTGGCAGTGGGCCGGCCATATAGCTCGAAGAACCGACAACCGATGGGGAAGAAAGGTTCTCGAGTGGCAGCCTCGTACCGGTAGGCGAAGTGTAGGGCGTCCCCCCACAAGATGGAGTGACGACCTGGTAAGACATGCAGGAAGTCGATGGATGCAGGTGGCTCGGGACCGTGCTTTGTGGCATTCCTTGGGGGAGGCCTATGTTCAGCAGTGGACTTGTGAAGGGCTGTAATGATGAACATTGGTTAAAAGCTCATAATTTAATGTTTAACTTCAGTAATCACCAGGTGGTCAGTTCTTTCAATAGAGATACGGTTTTAAGAGGAGGTTCCTTAATATTAGCTAGTAAATTATTATCATTTAAAGAACGTAAAGATATTGTGAGCCTCTCTGTTGAGCGAACTGTAGAAATGGCATGTGTTGAGTTTGAGCACCTCATTGTTGTGAGCGTCTACAGACCCCCATGTTGTACATATGATACTTTTAAAAACATTATGGAGGAAGTTTTTGCTAAGCTTAATAAACAGAATAAATCTGTTGTAATATGTGGAGACTTTAATATCAATCTCCTAGAAGCTTCCTCCATCAATATTAAATTTAGATCATTGTTTAAATCATATGGTCTTTTTAATTTATTTATAGAGCCAACGCGTATTTCTCAATCTAGTGCAACATGTATAGATAACATTTTTACAAATGTGAAGCCGTTGCATAAATGTATAATTCAAAAATTAAGTTCTGATCATTGTGGACAAGTAGTTTCGTTACCTTATGTTCACAAAAAGCAAGTAGATGAGAAAGTTGTGTCTGTTCCAGTAAATGTACGTCGCTTGGAGAAATTTAGAAGTAACATAGTGAAAAAACTTCCATCACTTTCATACCAAAATGATCATAATTTTTTGTATAGAACATTATTTAAGCTTATCTGCAATGAATTTAATAATACTTTTACTTCTAAAACATTTTCCTTAAACAGTCGGAAGTCATTCAATGAATGGGCGACAGTAGGAGTCCATAAGAGCAGGCATAAGTTATATGATCTTTACCATGAAAGGTCATATAATCATAGCGTCGAATTATATATATATATATATATATATATATATATATATATATATATATATATATATATATATATATATATATATATGTAAAAAAATATTCAAAAATATTTAAAAGAGTGTGCTTCATAGCCAAGTCTTTGCATTTGAGCAACAAAATTAAGACGGCTTCCAATAAAATTAAAATGACATGGAGTATAATTAATAGCGAAACTGGTAAGATCAACTCTCGCAATTCAAATTACCAGTTAAGTGTTAACAACAAATTAACTATATCAGATCAGGACGTAGCAATGGTTTTTGAGAAATATTTTACTGATATTCCGATCTTGACCACTAAGTCACTGAATTCTTCTCCTGCCGTCGCCGAATCATTACTTAAACAAAATGTAAATGCATGTACAAAGAATTTTACATTTCATAAAGTGTCATCAAAAGATATTGTAAAATATTTTAAAACTATTGATGTTAAGAAAACTGCGGATCTGTGGGGGATTTCCGTTAAAGTTATTGCGTCTATAATAGATACAATCGCGCCTCATTTAGCTATTATTTTTAATACTAGTATCGAATCTGGTGTGTTTCCTGATTTAATGAAGCATAGTAAAGTAATACCTTTATTTAAATCTGGTAGTACATTAGACCCCGTCAATTTTAGACCTATTTCTGTACTACCAACACTTAGTAAGATTTTTGAAAAAATTGTTCTTGATCAAATGTTAAATTTTTTTAATATAAATAATTTACTTCATAAAAATCAATTTGGTTTCACAAGGGGTCGCTCGACAACTGATGCCGGTGTTGAGCTGATTAAATATATCTTTAATGCATGGGATAATTCACAAGATGCTTTGGGTATATTTTGTGACCTATCCAAGGCCTTTGATTGTGTTCACCATGAAACATTAATCAGGAAACTTCAACACTACGGTGTAAGAAGTGATGCTCTTAAATTAATTATTTCATATTTAAGTAAGAGAACGCAAAAAGTTGTCATTAACAATATGAGCTCTTCCGGGTCGATGGTACAAATGGGCGTGCCTCAAGGCTCGATTCTCGGCCCCTTTCTGTTTCTTGTGTACATTAATGACTTACCTTACATAGTAGGGGATAACCATGATATAGTATTATTTGCAGATGACACTTCTTTAATTTTTTTAATTAAGTCGACAATTACTAAAATATGACGAAGTAAATAATGCTATATCTAAATTAATAAATTGGTTCAAAGTTAATAATTTGCATTTAAATGGTACTAAAACAAAATGTATGAAATTCATGACTACAAATGTCAAACAATTAAATACTAATGTAATTTTAAATGGGTAGAAACTGACTCTTGTAGATACCACCATTTTTCTTGCAATCACACTAGACGCGAAGCTTCAATGGAGCCCCCATATATCAAAACTAGCAAGCAGACTTAGTTCTGCAGCATATGCTGTAAAAAAGATTAGAAGTCTAACTAGTGTTGAAACAGCTAGACTAGTTTACTTTAGCTATTTCCATAGCATAATGTCCTATGATATTTTGCTATGGGGACACGCAGCTGACACTGAAATTATATTTGTTTTACAGAAGAGGGCCATAAGATCAATTTATGATTTAAAGCCTAAAGAATCGCTGCGAAAAAAATTTAAGGAAATTAATATATTAACTTTGGCCTCTCAATACATTTATGAAAATGTAATGTACGTACACAAAAATAAAAGTAGTTTTACAAAAATAAGTGATATTCATTCTGTAAATACTAGGAACAGGCACAAGCTAGTAGTACCAGTTACTCGACTCCATCGAGTCAGTAATTCATTCTTGGGGCGATGTATACGCTTTTACACTAAATTCCAGAAAATATACAAAATTTGACCTGCTCAAAGTTCAAAAACTTTATTAAACTAAGTTTGTATAAAAAGGGTTATTATAATATTAAGGAATTTATGGATGATAATAACCCCTGGAAATGAGGTGATCGCTACCAAGCTATTTCTAATTTGTTATGTTGTTAATTTATGTAACATCATGATTGTAAGCTGTTAATTATAAAAAAAAGTCCCGCTGGGTTTCTTGCTGGTTCTTCCCAGGGCAGAGGTTTTTTCCGAACCAGTGGTAATCAAACAAAAGAGTGACTTTCAATAAGTATTATTTATAATCTATATTGAATAAAAAAGTTTCTGTTTCTGTTTCAAAGCCTGTCAAGCTACAAGCCGATTACGCTACTGGCGCAAATAGCTAAACTGCTAGAAAGATTAGTTCTCAGACGCCTCCGCCCGTGCATACTACTCCGGGCGGAACAGTACGGATTCAGGAGGGATCACTCAACAGCGACGCAGCTGACCAGAGTGCTGCATTACCTTGTGGCCGAGCACAACTTCGGCCGCACATCGTTGGGCGTCCTGCTCGATATAGAAAAGGCGTTCGACAGAGTGTGGCACTCTGGATTACTCTACAAGCTAGAAGCACATACTAGTATCTCTCCTGCTATGCTGTGGCTAGTAGCGTCATTCCTGGCTGATAGGAAGTTCTACGTCTGTGTAGAGGACGCCACGTCCACAGCAATTCCCATCAGAGCCGGCGTACGGCGTACCACAGGGCAGCTGTCTGTCTTCAGTCCTGTACGCGGCTGACACCAACGACATCCTTACACTGGCAGGACATCTACGCGAATGAGAGGACGACGTCGAACTGGCGCTATACGCGGACGATAGCACCTACTTCACTTCGTCCAGAAGATCTCACATCGCCACTGCCGGAATGCAAAGGCTGTTGGACCTGCTGCCAGCATGGCTGGATAAGTGGAGGATGGCTGTCAATATTGGTAAGACGACCGCTCTGCTCCCTCGCCGCTTCAGAAAACCACCACCGCCACTAACGCTTAGAGGCCAGGAGATCGCATACGAGAAGGCCGTGACGTATCTTGGATGCCGGATCGACAGAATGATGCGCATGACCGCGCACGTCGATCTCGTCGTCCGCAACGCAATTTGTGCGCGGGCGGCGCTGTTTCCCGTGCTGGCATCCAAGTTACCTATCAAAACGAAGCTGAAACTCTACAAGTTATACATAAGACCCGTATTAACCTACGCTGTTCCGGCCTGGTATGCGCTCCTGAGCGACCGGCAGAAGCGACGACTGCAGGCCCAACAGAACCTAACATTTAGGACCATTGTCGGTGCTGGTCGCTACATCCGGACGATGTTATAGCGGCCAACCTGAAAATTTAAACTATAGAAGAATTTGTGGTCCGTTTGTTGCGCGGTATGTTTAACCGCGCTGATAACGGGCCACACCCCCATCTGAACAACTTTGCGCCGCTACACGCCCCCCAGACGGGCGACCATTACCAAGAGAACACCTCCCTACATAGATTAGGGAGTCGAGTAAAACCCACAATGCCACAGATAGGCCAACAACGCCTATAGGACGACTTATTCGACCAGGCCATCTTGGACAACCATGGGCCAAATTAGACGCCTTTTTCAGGACCATAGGCCAAATTAGGCGCCTTTTTCAGGACCATAGGCCAAATTAGACGCCTTTTTCAGGGAACATTTTTTTCAACCAACATACAGCGACCGGGGAGTTGAACCCGCGTCGCTGTACTTATAGATATATGCGAATAATGCACTCATGACCGCCCATAGTTATGGGCTGAGAGGAATACCCAGGTAATGGGGAAATGCCCCGAGGCCTGTTACCTGTAGTGCTTTGCACACAGAAGAATACAACGTAACGCAATTCGTTCGGGACCAGCTACAAGTATATATTTAAATCAAGAAAGAAAAGCGCATAGGGAAGTGATAGGAAATAGTGAAAGTAAGCAAATGCGCTCTTATGGGGAAATTTTGAAGATAATTGCTGTTTTATTCCTAAAGGATTGTAGTGATATGTACCTTTTTACTGGAAATGAGGCATTCCATCTTAGTCCTCAAGGGTGACAACGCATCTGCATATTGGTTCGCAAACGAGGATAGATGTAGATGTCTATGGGCCGCAGCAACCACTTACCATCAGGTGGACTGTGTGCTCGTTTGTCACTCTTATCCTATAAAAAAAATCTACCAGGTGTACAAATAAAAGGTAGGCCTGTACTAACACACACTATTTAATATTCACACAAATACAAAGTCACACCGAAGTAAATATACAGAAGGAAAATGCAACGTAAGTTATAAACAAGAAGGAATAAGTATTAATTCGCACATAAACAAAATTTATGTCATGTGAATCATAAAAGAGAACGGTTAGACGTTTAAAAAAAAATAAAAAAAATGTTTTTTTTTTATGTGTGTTACGAAAATTTGTGTACAACTATACGTATAAGTATACGACTTCGGGAATGTAAAATAAGTTAATATACGCGATAAAATCCGAAAAATTAGTTTTTTTTTTCAAAACATGATATATTTCCAATTTATATGATTTATTTTTTTAACCTTTTTTTTGTATCGAACATATTTTCAAAGTTAAATATATAAGGTCAAATTAAACTTGATATCGAAATTTAATTTTAAAGTGAAGATAACGCATAAGCATACCTGCAGTGCGCGCGTTACTTGGTGCGTCAGCAGAATATTATATTAAAAAGCAATAAGATTAATGATATCTTTTATTTTAGTGATGGTGATACCGCCATCTACGGTAAAGAGAAACTTAAAATGAAACAGTAAATTAAGAAAAATAATTGGTAAATCCAATTGGGCATACCTTAAGCGCATAAAAAAATACGTATAACATGATTAATACGGAATTTTTTAAAGTAGTTTAAATACATTTCGACAGTACTATCGGCTTCAACACCCTCGAAACCCATGAAAATGACACCCATCATGAAAAAATTGATAACCATTGCAGCTGCCACCTTGGATTTACATTTTGACAGCACTATCGGCTTCAACACCCGCGAAAACCATGAGAATGACACCCATGATGAATAAATTGATATCTATTGCAGCCGTCATCTTGGATTTACATTTCGACAACCCTATCGGCTTCAGCTCTCTCGAAAACCATGAAAATGACACCCATGATGAAAAAATTGATACCTATTGTAGCCGCCATCTTTGATTTACATTTCGACAGCACTATCCGCTTCAACACCCTCGAAAATCATGAAACTTACACCCATGATGAAAAAATTGATATCTATTGCAGCCGCCATCTAGGATTTACATTTCGACAGCACTATCGGCTTCAACACCCTCGAAAACCATGAAAATGACACCCATGATAAAAAAAATGGTACCTGCTTCAGCCGCCATCTTGGATTTAAATTTCGACAGCACTATCGGCTTCAACACCCTCGAAACCCATGAAAATGACACCCATGATAAAAAATTGATACCCATTGCAGCCGCTACCTTGGATTTACATTTCGACAGCACTATCGGCTTCAACATCCGCGAAAACCATGAGAATGACACCCATGATGAAAAAATTGATATCTATTGCAGCCGCCATCTTGGATTTACATTTCGACAACCCTATCGGCTTCAACTCTCTCTAAAACCATGAAAATGACACCCATGATGAAAAATTGATACCTATTGCAGCCGCCATCTTGGATTTACATTTCGACAGCACTATCGGCTTCAACACCCTCGAAAACCATGAAAATGACACCCAAGATGAAAAAATTTATACCTATTGCGGCCGCCATCTTGGATTTACATTTCGACAACCCTTTCGGTTTCAACACTCAAAAACCATGAAAATGTCACCCATGATAAAAAAAATTGATACTACTTACTTTTAGTACGTACTACTATTATTTATTCTGTGCTTTTAAAATATTGTAATAAAAAAATCTCTTATTATTATTATTATAATCAGGTATTTAAGAAATTTGGATATTCCAATATTGTGTATTTGTACAGCGATCTTTTTGAGCCGCTGCAAACATCCGAAACAATATCCAATCACGACGGCGACTGACCAGGATATAAAAAGTACTCTGTGCGTCGAACTGAGTGAGTGAGTAAACTACTCTGTGGCTTTAGCTCCCTTTACAGAATTAATTTACATACAAGGCTACCAAATCAACGAAAATTTCGCCATTTTGGAGCCGAAAAAAATTAATTATAGCTAAACAAAACAAAATTACACTGCCATTTGCATTCAGTGGCTTCCCACATGGTAGATGAAGAGATTAAAAAATAGATTGAGTTAAACAATTGATATTTTCAAAAGTTAGAGTGTTTACAAGCCTTCCGGACTTAATAAATCCACACCATAAGCCACTAAAACCCCTTTTTTAATTTAAAAATAGCAATTAATCGATTTAAAAAAAATATTAATAAGTTCAACAATTATTTATCTTTCTAACAATGTGCTTTTTATATCATTTATATGTATAATATGATTGCTAGATACGATTTTATTCGATAAAACGTTGGAATCTTAATTTTTAGGCGATAGTAGAACATTCCTTGCGCTTTCGCTTAAGGTATGCAAAAGATATGCACACGTAAATAATTATTATAACGTCTGCAATACAATGAGATGATCTCTCCGCGTTGAAGCCCGTAAGCGACTGGTCGACTGATCATGGGGGCGGTGCTCTCCCACTGCGAGCCCGCAACCTCTGCCTCAGGACATTACCATAATATGGTGTTGTAGCAACGATGCCGCGCGGGAACGAATCTACGAAACGTCGACCAACGGATAGGACGAGTGTATAGAGTCGAGACGAGAGACGAGTGACTGTATGATTGTAAGTTTGTGTTGAAATGTAGGGGATCTCCTACAGGATCTTCCACCATCTATGGTTTACAGTCAACACCTTAGAAGATGGCTAGATCGGGACAACTTCAAGAGGACCCGTAATCTTAGTCGTCTGATCTTTCTTTTGAGAAAGGGGCATCAGACGCTCTCTTGTGATACTCTTCATTCACGGGGTTCACATCCACCTCGTTGCCACCTGAACCCAACGTGGTGTGATAAAGGGTTTCTGGGTAGAACGTCTATGAAAGACTAATCCCAGTTTTGATTGGATCCTTTCAGGTGAGGGATCTATACCGGGAGCGCGCTGCATGACCGTTTCCTTTCCCTTTCAATAGTAGATGTCTCCCTTTAGTCTAAGGTCAGAGAAATCCCTGTTAATAAAATGTGTGTGAATAGCTAAATAATATGTGTGACGCTGACGTAAGTTGCTATTTGTGTGAGTGCCAGAACGGGCGGTTGATCTTGCGTTTTATAGTTTTCTGATTGATTTTGTATTTGACTTCATAATGAATCGAAAATTTATCCTAAGAATCAATCATTAATCTGGAGTTATTTCTAGATAGTGGACAGTAATAGTCCGTTTGTAAAGTGTAACTTTTATAATCAGGAATATTAATTTTTTTTTATTTACTAAATACAACTAATGTAAGAGATCACTTGAAAAGAGAGCATGCCGATAAAATACATAGGTTAGAATCGGAAGAGGGATCATTGTCTGAACATCAAGTTCAAGATGAAGTGCAACCAAAAAATGTGTAAGTTCTTTTAAGGACGCGTTTGCAAATCGGGCAAAATTATGCTTTTTTCGGTACATTTTGTGACAAAACTAAACCAAATCAGATATAACTAATAAGTACCACGTATAGATTGGTTCTTCATCTTCAAATGGTGGTAAATTTTTTGTTGAAAATAATAGTTTCTTATATTGTAAAAACGATATTTCCTAGCCATTTTCTACAAAATTAACGATACCGGCTCATGTTTAGGTACATTTTTTGTTCTATAATCAACATATACAAGATTTCTAAAAATACTTTAAGAAGGCAGACATATTCAATAAAAAATAATGGTGTTTACTTTTTATCAAAATGTCACAAAATAGTCGTAAAATATTGGTAAATCCAATTGGGCATACCTTAAGCGCATTAAAAAATTACGTATAACATGATTATACGGAATTTTTAAAGTAGTTTAAATACATTTCGACAGCACTATCGGCTTCAACGTCCTCGAAAACCATGAAAATGACACCCGTGATGAAAAAATTGATACCTATTGCAGCCGCCATCTTGGATTTACATTTCGACAACCCTATCGGCTTCAACTCTCTCAAAAACCATGAAAATGACACCCATGATGAAAAAATTGATACCTACTGCAGCCGCCATCTTGGATTTACATTTCGACAGCACTATCGGCTTCAACACTCTCGAAAACCATGAAAATGACACCCAAGATGAAAAAATTGGTACCTACTTCAGCTGCCATCTTGGATTTACATTTCGACAGCACTATCGGCTTCAACACCCTCGAAACTCATGAAAATGACACCCATGATGAAAAAATTAATACCCATTGCAGCCGCCACCTTGGATATACATTTCGACAACCCTATCGGCTTCAATTCTCTCGAAAACCATGAAAATGACACCCATGATGAAAAAATTGATACCTTTTGCAGCCGCCATCTTGGATTTACATTTAGACAGCACTATCGGCTTCAACTCTATCGAAAACCATGAAAATAACACCCAAGATGAAAAAATTTATATCTATTGCAGCCGCCATCTTGGATTTACATTTCGACAGCACTATCGGCTTCAACACCCTCGAAAACCATCAAAATGACACCCATGATGAAAAAATTGATACCTGTTGCAGCCGCCATCTTGGATTTACATTTCGACAGCACTATCGGCTTCAACACCCTTGAAAACCATGAAAATGATACCCAAGATGAAAAAATTGATATATTTTGCAGCCGCCATCTTGGATTTACATTTCGACAACACTATCGGCTTCAACACCCTCGAAAACCATGAAAATGACACCCATGATGAAAAAATTGGTACCTAATTCAGCCGCCATCTTGTATTTACATTTCGACAGCACTATCAGCTTCAACACCCTCGAAAACCATGAAAATGACACTCATGATGAAAAAATTTATACCTATTGCAGCCACCACCTTGGATTTACATTTCGACAGCACTATCGGCTTCAGCACCCTCGAAAACCATAAAAATGACACCCATGATGAAAAAATTGATACCTATTGCGGCCGCCATCTTAGATTTACATTTCGACAACCCTATCGGTTTCAACACCCTCGAAAACCATGAAAATGTCACCCATGACAAAAAAAATTATACTACTTGCTTTTAGTACGTACTACTATTATTTATTCTGTGCTTTTAAATATTGTAATAAAAAAATGTCTTATTATTATTATAATTAAGTATTTAAGTTTGGTTATTCGAATATTGTGTATTTGTACAGCGATCTTTTTGAGCCGCTGCAAACAACCGATACAATGTCCACTCACGAAGGTGACTGCAGCAAGACTTTCAGTATATATAAAGGTACTCTGTGAGCAAGACTGAAGCCAAACCAGTGGCATAACAGTCCATACTATAATTTTTCTTAGAGGTATTATTATGTCATGACAGTTTGTCCATGTTGCAGTAGATGTCGCTTTTTTTAATTTAGCCATGCTAGGCCAATTTAGAATCAAACAAATTAATGAATAGTTTAAAATACAATCGAACCTTGCTAACTTACTATTTTGTTACAAAACAAATTTGTAATTAAATTTTCAGTATAATTTATTTATTTTACATTATTCCCTATATATAATGTACTCTGTGAGCCAAACTAAACTACTCATTACTACTCTGTGGCTGCAGCTTCCCATTTACAGAATTAATTTGTATACGAGGCTCACAAATCAACGAAAATTTCGCCATTTTGGAGCCGAAAAAAATTAATTATAGCTAAACAAAACAAAACTACACTGCCATTTACATTCAGTGGCTTCCCACATGATCGATGAAGAGATTAAAAAATAGATTGAGTTAAACAATTAATATTTTCAAAAGTTATTGTGTTTACAAGCCACAGGGACATGATAAATCCACACCATAAGCCACTAAAACCCTTTTTTTTTATTTAAAAATAGCAATTAATCGATTTTAAAAAATTATTAATAAGTTCAACAATCATTTATCTTTCTAACAATGTGCTTTTTATATCATTTATATGTATAATATGATTGCTAGATACGATTTTATTCGATAAAATGTTGGAATATTAATTTTTAGGCGACAGTAGAACACACCTTGCGCTTTCGCTTAAGGTATGCAAAAAATAAAAACGAATGCTTATTAAGTGGCGAAGCTTGCGAAGTCACTTATTGATTTAACGATGTCTCTCCGTCTGTCCGTCTGTCCGTCTGTCCGTCTGTCCGTCTGTCCGTCTGTCCGTCCGTCCGTCCGTCTGTCCGTCTGTCCCACGATTATCTCGAGAACGGTTTCGAATTTTTAAATTCTGTTTTCAGCAGTCTATTACTGATCACCCAGGCATCTGAACCTCCTATTTTGAAACTGATTGCTCAACGGCAACCGTTAGAAACCGCTACAAAGCTGATTGCTTCGCCACTTTGCTATGCTGTTAGCTTGCTAGGTTTATTTTTTCACATATTTTGCTAATACGGATGAATCATAAGTTATTGCAATAAGGGTTATTTTATTTTTGGTGCCTGTTTTGGTTTGTTGTACAAAAATTTCGATGAAACCACAGTCGGCGCTCGGTAGAGATGAGCAAAACAGTGCGTTTTAAAGTGATGTAATATGACATTACATTTCGTACCGAGGAATGTTACGTTATACCATGACTCCAAACATGACGCGAAATGACACTACACAGGATGGCTATCGTAATGAAATGCTCGCGTTGTAAAAGATATGCTTGCGTTGTGATGTGACAATTGCCAAACGCAATGCCCTCGCTACTCGCTGCGCCGGAATGAACACTTGATTTTGTTATAATATTCATAAAGTCGATTTTTCTTCACACTTTATCCCAATCTACTGAACTATTCAATCAAAATGGCATTCATATATTGGAATATTGATTATTGACTAATACTATGGATATTGGCATATTTAAAAATCGATTTTATTTACAGTGATTGTGGTTTTTTTTAATTTGTTTTACATTATAGTTTTTTTTACGCTGTCTGGTGAATTATTTGAGCCTCAAGACAACAGCGCAGCTGACATAACTGAGTTCATATCCCCCTTACGCAGTTTCGCACAAAAATTACACCCAGTGCCAGCATCTCGCCATAATAGTAATACAGTTTTTATTTTTAAAGACCTCGCTAGCAGTGAACACGTCTTCCTACGGGAGGATGCATCTCGTGGATCCCTCCAGCCCGCGTATAGTGGACCACACAAAGTGTTGGTTAGGGCAGACAAAACCTTCAATATATTAATTAACGGTAAATCATCCACAGTGTCAGTAGATCGACCTATATATTGTGTGAAGCCCCAAATCAAGATCATGTACAAAACTATAACTTGAATGAATATATAACACGTTCCGGACGTAGAGTGAAATTCGCTGATTTTTATTGCCCCTAACCAGGTCTCTGGAGGGAGGGGTGATGTAGGGAATCTCCTACATTTCACACAAACTTACAATCATACAGTCACACACGCACACACACATTTACACTATACACTCGTCCTATCCGTTGTTCGACGTTTCGTAGATTCGTTCCCGCGCGGCATCGTTGATACAACACCATATATGGTAATATCCTGAGGCAGAGGTTGCGGGCTCGCAGTGGGAGAGCATCGCCCCCATAATCATTAATCAGACGACCAGTCGCTTACGGGCTTCGACGCGGAGAGATCATCTCATTGTATTGCAGACGTTATAATAATTATTTACGTGTGCCTATCTTTCTTAATTTACTGTTTCATTTTAAGTTTCTCTTTACCGTAGATGGCGGTATCACCATCACTAAAATAAAAGATATCATTAATCTTATTGCTTTTTAATATAATATTCTGCTGACGCACCAAGTAACGCGCGCACTGCAGGTATGCTTATGCGTTATCTTCACTTTAAAATTAAATTTCGATATCAAGTTTAATTTGACCTTATATATTTATTTTGAAAATATGTTCGATACAAAAAAAAGGTTATAAAAATAAATCATATAAATTGGAAATATATCATGTTTTGAAAAAAAAAACTAATTTTACGGATTTTATCGCGTATATTAACTTATTTTACATTCCCGAAGTCGTATATTTATACGTATAGTTGTACACAAATTCTCGTAACACACATAAAAAGAAAAAAAAAGCATTATTTTTTTTATTTTTATTTTTTTTTTAAACGTCTAACCGTTCTCTTTTATGATTCACATGACGTAAATTTTGTTTATGTGCGAATTAATACTTATTCCTTCTTGTTTATAACTTACCTTGCATTTTCCTTCTGTATATTTACTTCGGTGTGACTTTGTATTTGTGTGAATATTAAATAGTGTGTGTTAGTACAGGCCTACCTTTTATTTGTACACCTGGTAGATTTTTTTTATAGGATAAGGGTGACAAACGAGCACACAGTCCACCTGATGGTAAGTGGTTGCTGCGGCCCATAGACATCTACATCTATCCTCGTTTGCGAATCAAAATGCAGATGCGTTGTCACCCTTGAGGACTAAGATGGAATGCCTCATTTCCAGTAAAAAGGTACATATCACTACAATCCTTTAGGAATAAAACAGCAATTATCTTCAAAATTTCCCCATAAGAGCGCATTTGCTTACTTTCACTATTTCCTTATTCAATCAAAATGGCATTCATATATTGGAATATTGATTATTGACTAATACTATGGATATTGGCATATTTAAAAATCGATTTTATTTACAGTGATTGTGGTTTTCTTTTAATTTGTTTTACATTATAGTTTTTTTTTATACCTAACGGTTTTGTTTTTATTTACATGGTATATGCATTTTTAACTACAACTAATAAATAATAATTTTAATAGTTTTTTTTGTGTTTAGACATTCAAGAAAGTAATATAGAAAGCAGGAGACGTAACGGCATCATAAAAACATAAAATTGAATAGCGTGTGAATATTTGGGCAATAAAGTCATAAAGAACGAGATGCATTATTTATAGATCACTCGACGGTTCGCGCTGTTAAAATGAATAATATGGTTCTTCATTCTAAATTCACTTATTTCTAACTTCACTGAATTGTTAACCAGCCGACCGCCGCTTGCTCCTTCTCGCTTACACACAACGAAAATTAACGAGATAATACCATAGATATAAGAAAAATAGTTTCTTATATCAATGGATAATACGGACACCGAAGAAAGCGCTGCGCGTCATGTTTGACTGTCATGTGCCATGTTTGATTTGGTCGAGTCATTTCTAATGCTACAGTACGCGGTCGGGTTATATGACGCGTAATGCAACAATTGCATTACTTACACAAGTCTAGCGCTCGGCCGCCGTCGTGAATGATAGTGTGTCGCCTGATTCCAAGGGCTCATATTAAAAAAGATCGCTGTACATACACAAAATATTGGAATTTGATACATAGGTACTTGACAAGGTAAAATAATATTACATATCATTTTTATTATAATATTTTGTTTCGCTAAAAGTGTATTTTACATATAAATAAATAAAGGCGAAGTGTAGGGCGTCCCCCCACAAGATGGAATGACGACCTGGTGAGATATGCAGGAAGACGATGGATGCAGGTGGCTCAGGACCGTGCTTTGTAGCATTCCTTGGCGGAGGCCTATGTTCAGTAATGGATTTGTAATGATGATTATCAAGAAATACCTATTCGTCTTGGACTGGTGTGACCTGAAGGTGAACTTTGGTGATGCTACTGGAACTCCGCGACGAGTAGAACTAGATGTGTCGAGTTTGGGCTTGTTTTGTTAGTAATGATAAGACCTTACCTCCAGACTTGATGGAGTGACCTAATGGTGTACATCAGTGACTGCTACTGGAACTCCTGGAAGAGTAGTACTAAGTGTGCCGAGTTTGGGCTCGTTTTGTTAGTTATGATGAGATCTAACCTCCGGGCTTGATGGAGAAACCTGATGGTGTACTTCGGTGACTACTACGGGAACACCTGGATGAGTACAACTAGGTGTGCCAAGTTTGGGTTCATTTTATTCGCTATGATCAAACCTTACCTTCGGACTTGATGCAGAGACCTGAAGGTGCACTTCGGTGACTGCTACTGCAATTCCTGGACGAGTAGAACTAAGTGTGCCTAGTTTAGGCTCGTTTTGTTAGTTATGATGAGACCATACCTCTGGGTTTGATGGACGAGATGGACTCGTCGAGGAGTTACAGAGCAGCAGTCACTGAAGTACACCATCAGGTCTCTCCATCAAGTCCGGAGGTAAGGCCTCATCATAACTTACAAATCAAGCCCAAACGCAGCACACCTAAGGTCTCATTATAACTAACAAAACGAGCCTAAGCTCGGCATACCTTATTCTACTCGTCCAGAAGTTCCAGCAGCACTCACCGAAGTACAGTTTCAGATCACATAGGTAGGTATTTGAATTTCGTATCTAAGTATATTTTGGTAGGTATAAGAAATGAGAAAAAAAATCAATCTTTCAAAGTATCAAAATATTTTACTTGATTACGATTCCCGCTGCTAACCGTGCGTACACTTGTGTATGTGACCCGTGTCAATGTAATAGTTCGATTCTATACCTATCAATTTTGCAAACACGTCCTTAAGAATTATTTTAATAGAAATCAGTTGTTGAAGACAAAGGTCATTGTGACTTTCCTTCACAGTTCTACACTAGCCACCTAGTCCTAGCCAGTGACAAATTGCGCATTTCTCATTTTCTCAAAGACTCAAAGACGAGCAAACAAAAAAGTACAATTCAATTATTACTGATTGTTATTTTTATTTGTAATACCTGCTCAAAGACAATGGATGTATATAAAAAGTACTCTGTGGTCAATCGATATATCGATTGTCTTATGTTGTCTTATAAGAAACAATCGAACACTTCAACGTAGGGATGCCCGATCTGAATCGATTTTCTGGAAGATCGATTCACGGCGATACGATCTGCCGATTTTTGAATCGATTCAAGGGAATGCGATCTTCACCCAGATCGATTCGTATGGCTATAAGATCGTATGAAAAAATCGTATCAACTAAAACCTAAACATCAACCAAATAGTAACGTCCTAACGTATGAACTGATCTTTGTATACCTATCGTATTGCCGGGGAAGGGACAGAATAACTAAAACAAAGTTCTTACTTTGTTTTAGTTACTGTCTTCCTTTGTACCTACACATTAAATGAGAGTAGATTCGAGTTACATCAAAAACGGTAGTGTATGAAATATGAAGGTAGGTATGATAATATTTTGTTTATTTTATTATTTTACATAGGTATCCGATGTTAGTATTATAAGGATCTTTCATTCTTTGTACTATTGCGATACGTAAAGTTGAACTGTTCTGTGAGCGTAAACTATTAGGCTAGGCTTTCTTTTAATTATGTTATTTAGTTAGTTATTAATGTGACAATGTCAAATGTGAAAACAGATGGTTAAAAATAGTAGAAATAGTACCATTTTAAAAAAAATCATTTCAAGAAACATCACATAGGCACTTATTCCAAGCTAAGCAAAAGTGAAGAAAGTTCAACTACAGCAATTGCCGAAATTGTAAGAATCTATCTTCTATACAAATAAATAGAATTGAAGTGTCTGTTTGTAATGTCAAAATAACAGCTTTTTACTGAATACATATCAAAGTATATACGGTACTAATAACAAAATATAAATTTAAAAAAAATCTGTCTGTCTGTCGGTACGTCTGTCTGTCTGTCGGTACGTCTGTCTGTCTGTCGGTACGTCTGTCTGTCTAATGTAGGTAGCTGGAATTCATAATGTTTGTTTTATCCTGTTTTATACTATTCAAAAATAATTATTTGGAAAAACTCACTGGATATTGTAATAGGCATTGTTAAAATATATAATTATGCATACACACTGTGCTTTTCTTTATGCTTATACAATTACGATACGATTTTCCGAGATCGAATAAGATCAATTCAATACAATACGATTAAATCGTGAATCGATTCACGAGGTTACGATCCATTACGATCCAGAAGATCGATTCAAAACAAAAATCGGGCATCCCTACTTCAACAATCGATGTTTTTTTTAATAACTGGCTTTACGGCTCTGGGTTCTAGCCCTTCTGAGCCTGAAGTTACAATGTATAATTATCCTTCATATTCATAATACACTGCTTCTCAATATGTTGATGCGTCACATTGCACAGCCCTTGGGAGATTTTGACAGTAACTTGAGCCAGCAGACAGCTGAAGGTTGGCGATTGTATCTCAAGACGCCTAAGCAGACAGACACCTTATCTTGAGAATCACATCACCATCAGAGCACTTGTTTAACCGTTTCCACTAATAGTTCACATGCGCAGACACTTAATACACTAAATCGCACCACTTTTACACATCAAAGCCCACTTCAAACCATTATTTAAACAATAAAACAGGAGCAGCAAACCGCCGCCGCTCACGTTCCTGGCAAAACTTCTCATCGATGTTTAATGAACACTAGATCACAAAGAGAATATAATTAATTTGTTTAGATTATGGAGTATTCAGTCAGTGACAGTTAACCGAAGAGATTGTTGTTAAGATTTGCCAATTAAGTCAGACGGGTGTTAAACCATTATCATCATTTCATCATCATTACAGCCATTCATAAGTCCACTGCTGAACATAGGTCTCCTCCAAGGAATGCCACATAGCACGGTCCTGAGCCACCTGCATCCATCGACTCCCTGCATGCCTTACTAGGTCGTAACTCCATCTCGTGGGGGGTCGCCCTACATTTCGCCTACCGTTACGAGGCTGCCCCTCAAGAAACTTTCTTCCCCATCGGTTGTCGGTTCTTCGAGCTATATAGCTGGCCCACTACCACTTCAGCTTACTAATCCGTTGGGCTATGTCGGTTACTCTGGTTCTACTGCGGATATACTCTTTTCTAAGTTTATCACGCAGAGAAACCCCGAGCATAGCCCGCTCTATAGCTCGCTGAGCGACCTTGAGCTTCCTCATACGGCCAGCAGTGAAGGACCACGTCTCAGATCCGTAAGTCATCACTGGCAACACGCACTGGTTGTACAATCTCGTTTTAAGGTTTTGAGGTATATCTGACGAGAAGATGTGTCGTAGTTTCCCGAACGCTGCCCAGCCGAGTTGAATCCGTCGATTGACCTCTCGGTCGAAGTTGGACTTGTGGTGTATCTATTTATATACACACACATTATAAATATCTAGTTACATATGTATATAAATAACTCATTATACAGTTAAGTTTATCATACACAATCTATAGTATTCATATATATATATATATATATATATATATATATATATAATACCGCGTACCGTGTGTGTACCGTGTAGTGGTGGTCAAGAATATCCACTACCCCATATCCTCCCGTGGGTGTCGTAAAAGGCGACAAAGGGAAACAGGCGGGAGATGGGCAGCAGCATCTTCCTGATAATAGCTAAAATTACAATAAAAAAACTGCGGTTGCCAACCCGCTCGCCAAGCGTGGCAACTATGGCAAATACCCCCCAATGATCAAAACAACACACAGACGGCCCCCAGTCCCCGGCGGCCCCGCTATTCCTGGCTACGGTGGCGACCATGGTAAGGGCGGGGCAGGGGGTGCTAAGAATCTCCGGTGGAGGTTCGGTTGCCACCTACGATGACTCGACCTGGCAATGTACAACGCACGCACCCTGAGGACTGACGAGAAGATCGTGGAGCTGGAAGAAGAGATAGACAGGTTGCGCTGGCATATTATAGGATTATCCGAAGTCCGAAGAGAGGGGGAGGACACGGTAATCCTCGAATCCGACAACTTGCTCTATCACCGGGAGGGCGACCATCTGTCCTAAGGAGGTGTCGGATTTATCGTCCACAAGTCTCTCGTTAACAACGTTGTAAAGATCGGGAGTGTGTCGACGAGGGTTGCGTACCTTATACTCAGAATCACCAAACGGTATTCGCTGAAGGTCATACAGGTTTACGCACCAACCTCGGCACGACCCGATGAGGAGGTGGAGGAAATGTATGAGGATATCTCTAGAACCATGCATTCCTCCAAAACCCAATATACGGGAGACTTCAATGCAAAACTAGGCACAGCTCGTATTGAAGAAGCGATCGAGCGGAACCAAGACTCCAAAGTCTTTGCCAGAGATCTGTCTGCCAGAAAGAGCCAACTGTCAAAGCTGAAGACCGAATGTGGCAGCATCGTTTCCGGGGCACCTGAGATTTTGAGTGAGATTGAGAGGTTCTATGAGCAGCTGTACACGTCATCGTTGGAGCCACACGCAAGTGTGAGTAACGATCCAAGAGCGAGTCTTATTCGACACTATTCCGAAGATATCCCGGACGTCAATCTGAGCGAGATTAGAATGGCTCTCCAGCACCTTAAAAACGGCAAGGCCCCAGGCGAGGATGGAATTACAGCGGAGCTTCTGAAAGCGGGTGGAAGACCGGTACTTGAAGTCCTTCAGAAGCTCTTTAATTCTGTCCTCCATGGTGGCATTACACCGGAAGCGTGGAGCAGAAGTGCGGTGGTCTTGTTCTTCAAGAAAGGTGACAACGCTCTCTTGAAGAACTACAGACCGATTTCCCTTCTGAGCCACGTCTACGTGCTGTTTTCGAGAGTCATTACGAATCGTCTCGCGCGCAGACTTGACGACTTCCAGCCTCCCGAACAAGCCGGTTTCCGAAAGGGCTTTAGCACCATAGACCACATACATACCCTACGGCAAATTGTACAGAAATCTGAAGAGTACAATTTGCCACTATGTCTGGCGTATGTGGACTATGAGAAAGCCTTTGATTCCGTCGAAATTTGGGCGGTGCTGCAGTCCCTTCAGCGGTGCCAAGTTGACTGTCGGTATATCGAAGTGCTGAAGTGCTTGTACAGTAGAGCTACGATGGCTATCCGAGTACAGAACCAGAGTACGAAACCTATCCAATTGCAGAGAGGTGTAAGACAGGGTGACGTTATATCCCAGAAACTCTTCACCGCTGCATTGGAAGACGTTTTCAAGCTTCTGGACTGGAAAGGATACGGAATTAACATCAATAGCGAGTACATCACTCACCTTCGATTTGCCGACGATATAGTCCTCATGGCAGAATCGCTGGAGGAACTAAGCACTATGCTCAATGACCTCAATAGTGTCTCCCAACGGATAGGTCTTAAGATGAACATGAACAAAACAAAGATTATGTTTAATATCCATGTCACACCTATGCCGGTAGTTCTTGGGAGCACTAAGCTCGAAGTTGTTGACGAGTATGTTTACCTGGGACAGGTAGTCCGACTAGGTAAGTCCAACTTCGACCGAGAGGTCAATCGACGGATTCAACTCGGCTGGGCAGCGTTCGGGAAGCTACGACACATCTTCTCGTCAGAAATACCCCAAAACCTTAAAACAAAATTGTACAACCAGTGCGTGTTGCCAGTGATGACTTACGGAACTGAGATGTGGTCCTTCACTGCTGGCCGTATGAGGAAGCTCAAGGTCGCTCAGCGAACTATGGAGAGGGCTATGCTCGGAGTTTCTCTGCGTGATAAACTTAGTAATGAGGATATCCGCAGTAGAACCAGAGTAACCGACATAGCCCAACGGATTAGTAAGCTGAAGTGGCAGTGGGCCGGCCATATAGCTCGAAGAACCGACAACCGATGGGGAAGAAAGGTTGTCGAGTGGAAGCCTCGTACCGGTAGGCAAAGTGTAGGGCGTCCCCCCACAAGATGTAGTGACGGCCTGGTAAGACATGCAGGAAATCGATGGATGCAGGTGGCTCGGGACCGTGCTTTGTGGCATTCCTTGGGGGAGGCCTATGTTCAACAGTGGACTTGTGAAGGGCTGTAATGATGATGATGATGATATTTTATTTACTACGCACTGCATACTTATTTATTATCACTTATATTAGTATTTTATATTATCAAGTCCCGTACGTGGAAGACATTCTCGTAGAACCGGTTCCCCGGTCGGTCAACCGGCCGCGGTGCATAGTTTATGAGAAGACTCGCCAGTTAGCAACGAGATCTTTGTACGCGTAAGCGCATGTCGCTCCTTGCTCCGTCGCTCGATTGTGAACATACACATTTGATGCGTAAAAATATAAGTAGTGAAAGACTGTTATTCCATAAGTTAATTTTATTATTGAACTATTAATATTATAATATCGTTATCAATTTACTACCATTCTCTTCTCCTTATTATTTTAATAATTGTGTGTGTGTGTATCTATTGTAATAAACTAAATTAATCGGAATCTGTGAACATTATTTAAATTACCTAGTAGTTATACGAACATTACATCATACATTACCACAGACTTACCTAGTTGGACTATTAATTTGTCCCAGGTAAACATACTCGTCAACAACTTCGAGCTTAGTGCTCCCAACAACTACCGGCATAGTGAGATGGACGTTAAACATGATTTTTGTTTTGTCCATATTCATTCTAAGACTCTTGTCAACCTGGCACCGCTGAAGGGACTGCAGCACCGCCCAAATTTCGACGAAATCAAAGGCTTTCTCATAGTCCATATACGCCAGACATAGTGGAAAATTGTACGCCTCGGACTTCTGTACAATTTGCCAAAGGGTATGTATGTGGTCTATGGTGTTAAAGCCCTTTCGGAAACCGGCTTGTTCGGGAGGCTGGAAGTCGTCAAGTATGCGCGCGAGACGATTCGTAATGACTCTCGAAAACAGCACGTAGACGCGGCTCAGAAGGGAAATCGGTCTGTAGTTCTTAAAAAAAACATCGTCATCTTTCTTGAAGAACAAGACCACCGCACTTTTGCTCCACGCCTCCGGTGTAATGCACGGACAGAAGAGGAACAGACCACGAGGGGGACGGAGCGTTGACTTCATCAGACGAGACCTCTCCAACTTAACGTTTAGGTTTAGTGTGCTTCTAACCATTCGGTGATCGCTACCGGTTTTCACCCTCGCGATCACGTAGACATCACTGAACAGTTGTCGTCTGGTAGTCATAATGAAGTCTATCTCATTTTTTGTGGAACCGTCGAGGCTCGACCAGGTCCACTTCCTGTGGGGCCGCTTCTGGAAGAAAGAGTTCATCATAAAGAGTCCCTCTTTCTCCATGAAGTCGGCCAACTGCTGGCCCCTTGGGTTCCGTTACCCTATTCCAAATTTCCCTACTTTCAGCTCACCGTTCTCTCTTGTGCCTAGTTTTGCATTGAAGTCTCCCATTAACACCGTATATTGGGTTTTGGAGGAATGCATAGCTCTAGAGATATCCTCATACATTTCCTCCACTTCCTCATTGGGGTGTGCCGAGGTTGGTGCGTAAACCTGTATGACCTTCAGCGAATACCGTTTGGTGATTCTGAGAATAAGGTACGCAACCCTCGTCGACACACTCTCAATCTTTACAACGTTGTTAACGAGAGACTTGTGGACGATAAATCCGACACCTCCTTGGGGCAGATGGTCGCCCTCCCGGTGATAGAGCAAGTTGACGGATTCGAGGATTACCGTGTCCTCCCACTCTCTTCGGACTTCGGATAATCCTATAATATGCCAGCGTAACTTGTCTATCTCTTGTTCCAGCTTCACGATCTTCTCGTCAGTCCTCAGGGTGCGTGCGTTGTATGTTGCCAGGTCGAGTCGTCTTAGGTGGCAACCAAACCTCCACCGGAGATTCTTAGCACCCCCTTAGTAGTTAGACCATATAAATAAATTATAAAAAAAATGTTGCCTAGCCGTAGCTGTCAGTTTAGAAGTTTTCTTGTATATTGCGCGCAAGATAACTCTGCGCGCGACTGATGGCGTACTTAATATTACCAGCTTAGCTAGTATTTTTTCCTTCATTTATTCTTACGAGTATTACTAAAATTATATAACTATATCAAATTACGTAAGTGACCGAATTGATTACCAAACATTAGTTAAAAAAAAATGTAATGTTCAGCTTAAACTTACAAAGACCTAATAAATATTAAACCCTATATTTATTGTTTACGATTCGCATAATAAATATATTTCTTGATTGTAACTTCCGTAAGTTTGACACTACACTTCACAAGTTTCTATGATAAGATTTAAGTTAATATAAATTATTCCTTAAAAACATTTGAAAACGTTTAATTAACGCTTAAAAATGCAAAGGGATGCGACATCTCTTCGCAGGGCCAATGAATCGAGCCGATCGGAAAGGACTTGGTCGTCTGCGATTCGAGCCACTCTGCAATGGATGCAGGCAAGTGGAAGGAGCTGGCACTGGGGTGCCCCGGCCCAGAGATGGTAACAGTATTCCATGTGAGGCCGAACCTGCGTCTTGTAAACTTGGAACACCAAATTGGCCTTTTCTTCCAAGTGACCACGTAACTGCACGTCACTCGATATGTCGACGCTGAGGATTCCGATACTGGCTGAGGCAACAAGGGGAGTGACTTGAAACTGAGGAGATACGCCAAAGGGGTTCTTTTTAGCGGTAAACGCGCAAACTTGTGTCTTAGTCCGAGAAATATTGGCACAGCTGGTGTATATAGCATCAGCAGTGCTGTCATCCGCATAGCAATAAATGTTACCAGTTTGCAACATATCATTGATATGCAGAAGAAACAGTGTTGGTGATAGCACGCAGCTTTGTGGAACACCGGCGGTAATAGGCTTGTAGTCGGAGCATGCACTGTCTACAACGACCTTGATGCTCCGGTCTGCAAGGAAGCTGGTGATCCAATTGCACAGTTTCTCGGGAAATTCATAGGAAGGGAGCTTCGAAAGAAGCGCTTTGTGCCAAACCCGACCGAAGGCCTTCGCAATGTCTAAACTAACGGCCAACGCCCCCCCCCCCCCTTGGAGTCTACTGCCTCCGCCCATCTATGAGTCAGGTAGACCAGAAGATCACCAGTTGATTGACCCCGACGAAAACCGTATTGGCGGTCACTAATCATCTGGTGATCCTCAAGTTACCTCATGAGCTGGCAGTTTATCATGGATTCCGTTATTTTGGAGGACAAAGAGGTGATGGCGATAGGCCCGTAGTCCAGACCCATCCAGTCTGAGCGGTCGCCTTTTTTTGGGATCGGGTGGACAAAAGCTGTCTTCCATGATTTCGGGACTACGCCTAGGGAGTAGGAGTACCGGAAAAGAGGCGTTAGAACCGGTGCCAACTCCGGAGCACTCGTCCTCAGCACAATTGGGGGGATTCCGTAAGGCCCTCTCGACTTGCTGACGTCCAGGGAGAAGAGTGCTTTACGAACCGATCGCTGTGAGAACCGCACATCTGGCATGGAGCACTCACACCGCGGGATTCTCCCCGTTATCAAGAGTCAAGTTGGACGCAAATAGGGAGCCTAAAAGGTCGGCTTTCTCTTTTGCGGCGTGGGCCAGTGAGTCGTCCTCCCTGTGCAGAGATGGTAGTGACGGCTTACAGAATTTCCCTTGGACAGCCTTGGCGAGAGACCAGAATGCACGGGTTCCCGAAGGAAGGTGAACTAATTTCTCGCCAATTCTGCCTATGTGCTCTGACTTTGCCTTGGCAGTAACTCTTTTGAAGGACCTGCGGGCGAAGTTATACTTCTTTTTAAGCATGCTGGTGTTTACATCCCGAGTCGCCGAAGCCGCCGCCCAGGTTTGATAACACTCCTGCTTACTTATAGTTTTCCCAATATCATTACTTGTGCAAAACACCCAGTCATACAATTTATTCATAATGATAGCACAAAAAAGTCTTAATATTATAACATACATCACATTATAATCACATGAAAACCTTTTTATTTATTTAACAAAATATGCCTATTTTACAACACATTTTCTTTTCTTTTTTTTTATGGGAGAGGGGCAAACGAGCTTGCGGCTCACCTGATGGTAAGTAACTACCACCGCCCATGAACAACCTTATATAAACAAGTATCTACTTAATACAAAACTTTTATTCGGATTACACAGCCGATTACTATGTAATACATGACTCTAAACTAATTCAAAAAAACAAACTTTCATGAAATTAATGCTTGACCGGTGAATCGAATTCCGAACTTTCGTTCGACGTTGTATTGCATTCTTCTTCTTAATAACTGGCTTTACGTCTCTGGGATCTAGCCCTTCTGAGCCTGAAGTTACAATATATTTTAATAATTATCCTTCATAGTATACTGCTTCACAATATGTTGATGCGTCACATTGTGCAGCCCTTGGGAGATTTTGACGGCAACTTGAGCCAGCAGACAGCTGACGGTTTGCGATGGTATCTCAAGGCGCCTAAGCTGACAGACTCCTTATTTTGAGAATCACAACACCATCAGAGCACTTGTTTCACAGTTTCCACTAATAGTTCACATTCGCAGACACTTAATACACAAAATCGCACAACTTTTACATATCAAAGTCCACTTCAAACCATTATTTAAACAATAATACAGGAGCAGCAAGCCGCCATCGGTCAAGTTCCCGCCAAACCTCCTGTATTGAATTTATTCAATTCTAATATAGATTATTTCTGATGGAGTGCCTGTCACAATTAGATAGCAATCTTTAAATCAACCTCAGATATACCTCAGACATACCTCAAAACCTTAAAACGAGATTGTACAACCAGTGCGTGTTGCCAGTGATGACTTACGGAACTGAGACGTGGTCCTTCACTGCTGGCCGTATGAGGAAGCTCAAGGTGGCTCAGCTAGCTATGGAGAGGGCTATGCTCGGAGTTTCTCTGCGTGATAAACTTAGGAATGAGTATATCCGCAGTAGAACCAGAGTAACCGACATAGCCCAACGGATTAGTAAGCTGAAGTGGCAGTGGGCCGGCCATATAGCTCGAAGAACCGACAACCGATGGGGAAGAAAGGTTCTTGAGTGGCAGCCTCGTACCGGTAGGCGAAGTGTAGGGCGACCTCCCACAAGATGGAGTTATGATCTGGTAAGATATGCAGGAAGTCGATGGATGCAGGTGGCTCAGGATCGTGCTTTGTGGCATTCTTTGGGGGAGGCCTATGTTCAGCAGTGGACTTGTGAAGGGCTGTAATGATGATGATGATGATGATTCAATACATTGTACACAGTCAGGTCATAAATTCTGTCACATGTTTAATATAAAATAATTGAAACAAGTTTATTCATTATGTAACCATTTATATACCAAAATGAACTTAACAAAACATAGATTCTTATGACACTAAAGTTTATTCAAAATGACCTCAGTGATTTTGAATACAGACCTTCAATCTGCGCGGCCAGTCGTCTATCGCAGCACGAACGAGGTCCATGTCAATATCGGCGGCTGCCTTAATCAAGGATGTCTTGAGTAACTCCAAATTGGGATGAGGCTTTGAGCACGCCTTTTCCTCCAAGTGTTGCCATCGTACCGGTAGGCGATGTAGGGCGACCCCCCACTAGATGGAGTGACGACCTGGTAAGACATGCAGGAAGTCGATGGATGCAGGTGGCTCAGGACCGTGCTATGTGGCATTCCTTGGAGGAGGCCTATGTTCAGCAGTGGACTTGTGAAGGGCTGTAATGATGATGATGATGATGAAATCAACTTGATGATTACCTTTTCACAGGAATTAAATTAATGAAATATTTTTAGGTGCGTCGCCAACAACTATAGACAAAAATTACGATAAGGGTGGCAATCGATAGTTTAATCAGACTATCGATAGAATCGATAGTGCAAACATTATCGGTTAATCGATAGTCTATCGATGTTTAAAGAACACTATTATGATTAAGGATGATCGATGTTGCAGAAACATCGATGATAACATCGATGTTAGCATCGATAGCTCAGAATCGATGTTCGATGTTTAGCCAACTCAAAACATCGATGTTGACCGCTATCTATGTTTTTTTTTGTATATGTGTAGATACTTACATATTGTTTCAAAATTACGTGAGTATACACAGCAAGGGAAAAAGTAACAATTAACTTGAATATCAATTTACGTAGAAAAGTTATTATGCGACAATCAACAACGACACTACAAAATAAAGCGAAAGCAGTGACCACTGTGACATAACAGGTGACACTTGACAATTAAGTTTGACGTACCATGATGATAATTTTTTTAGGTTAGCGATGTGTTCAGAAATTCTAAATTGTTCAAAATTTCAAATCTTCTGAGGAGATTCAAGATATAGTTGATATTGATTTTGCGGATTAGCATTGTTCGCAAGTTCCCTATAATGGATTATGGGTTCATTAACATCGATGTTTGACATGTGTCAACATCGATGTAAAAACATCGATGTTTTAATTTTTAACATCAATGATTATTGAACATCGGTGATCATCGAACATCCCTAATCATGATCTACTAGTCTGTGACTCCCTCACCTCTGGTTGTCACCAGGAGTTTTGGCGGGAACTTGACCGGCGGCGGTTTACTGCTCCTGTTTTATTGTTTAAATAATGGTTTGAAGTGAACTTTGATATGTAAAAGTGGTGCGATTTGGTGTATTAAGTGTCTGCGCATGTGAACTATTAGTGGAAACTGTGAAATAAGTGCTCTGATAGTGATGTGATTCTCAAAATAAGGTGCCTGTCTGCTTAGGCGCCTTGAGATACCATCGCCAACCGTCAGCTGTCTGCTAGCTTAAGTTACCACCAAAATCTCCCAAGGGCTGCACAATGTGACGCATCAACATATTGTGAAGCAGTATACTATGAAGAATAATTATTATAATATAATATTGTAACTTCAGGCTCAGAAGGGCTAGATCCCAGAGCCGTAAAGCCAGTTATTAAGAAGAAGTGGTTGTCAGTTGTCACCATAGATAAGAGTGGGTTGTCACTTGTCAAGTGCTAGTAGTTTTAACTTTTAATCTTTTAATTCTTTTCTCTTTTCCGGCGAGCCGTGTTGGTTGACGGTAAGTTGTTTTTGTTATTTTAAAGATCAATTATTAGTTATTAGTTAAAATATGATATATATCTAATGGTCTAAATTGGAATATTGTTTTTTGTGCAAATATTAATGACGAAGTCGTTAATGATTTAAAGATGTAAGAAGATTTAATTTACTTAACCTAACTTTGCCTTAAAGTAGACCATGGCGATCTCCATAGCCGTCATGTATGGACAATAAGGCTAAAGCATTGCCACGTGCTATGATTCCCAGGCGTGAACTTTATCGGCAGTCTAAGTATTTACGCTTGCAACGGCTAGTGGCGACAAACCCCTCCTAATACTGGTTATTTGTTAAATTAGCATCTAGGCACTTAACTCAGTTTTCATTTTTGTTGTTTGTTTGCACATTTTAGCTCGCCATTATGGTGAACAACCGAGTGCCGTCGGTCTTTTCCAAGACCTATGTAACGCCGCGGCGGCCTTTTGAGAAGGCGCGTCTCGACCAGGAACTCAAGATCATCGGAGAGTATGGTCTACGTAATAAACGTGAAGTCTGGAGAGTGAAATACACACTCGCCCGTATCCGTAAGGCTGCCCGTGAGCTCCTTACGTTGGAAGAGAAAGACCCTAAAAGGCTGTTTGAAGGTACTGCCGATTTTCATTATAATTTATATATACGTGGACACTACGTTGAATTCAACTAGTTTTGCAGGGAGTTTATCGCGTTTAATATTTTTTTGTATATTCCCGACGTTTGAGTACTTTGCAGGTTTACGGGGGCCCGTCCCAATGTCATAGTTAACCACGGTTATTTTCAAATCTTAAAATAAGTTGGTTAAACGATAGTCTGTAAAAATTAATTCTATTTTGTTGTTTTCATTTCATTCAAAGTAAGAATACTGATCCTTAAGTTATTATTGTTCTGCCATGTAATCTGGTAAAGACAGCAAAACATAGTCCACAAGACATTAAAAAAATGCTCTCTTAAAATCCCTGTATATTTAAAATGATGAGAATTCATCTGGCAACCTCTTGTCAGATCTAACCATGTTGAATTACCGGCTTAGCTTTCCATTACCTTCCATCGAGTTTGGTGTTGATACGTATTTTTACAGAAAGGTTACATTTTTATAAGCACACACACAAAGTTTCAATACGCGGAAACGCGTACTTTTTGAGAAAAAACATTATTTAAATTAATTATTTTTGCAATGTTTATGTTACATTCCTAGTTGACTTCCATCGAGTTGGGGGTTGATACGTATTTTTACAGAAAAGTTACACTATTATAAGCACACACATAAAGTTTCAATATGCGGAAACGCGTACTTTTTGAGAAAAAACATTATTTGTAAATTAATTATTTTTGCAATGTTTATGTTACATTCCTAGCGTAAAACTGGCGCCATTTTGTAATGTCATTCTCGTCGTCAGTACGGATGTCGTTTCTTTCCGAAAAAGATAGATTTTTAAATCGATTCGTATCGTAAGCTGTCGTGATATCACAAAAAATGGATTAAATTTTTATAAGCACACACACAATGTTTAAATATGCGGAAACACGTAATTTTTGAGAAATAAATTAATAAAAATCACTTATTTCAATATTTTGTTGTTTTTTTTAATTGGCTTTACGGCTCTGGGTTCTAGCTTTTCTGAGCCTATTTTATTACGAATTTCCAGACATTCGTTGAATGGGGGGAGGGGGGGGGGGAGTAGGGGACTAATTCAGAGGGATTTCTATGGAAAGCTAAGCTTTTATGTCAAAAAACCAAATTTATTGACCCCGACTCCACGTGGTACGAGTCTGTCCTACCCCTAGAGTGGTTATATAGAACCGGAGGCGCGTAGGGGGAGCAGCCTCCGCCTGCTGTAACAAATCGTAGGCATCGGACGAGCCGGAGCGGCTGAGGCTGGTCGCCGAAGGCGACCAACAAGCCGAAGCTGCGGAGGCGAGGAGGGACGCCTGCGATTTGTTACGCAAAGGCGTAGAGGCTGCTCTTCCCGCAGCGCCGGAGACGTTGCAATCTCAAAATAGATACAGAAATCCCTCTGAATTAGTCCTCCTACACCTCTTCTCCCCCCCCCCCCCCCCTCAATGCGACTAATGTCATTGGAAATTCGTAATAAAGTAGGCTCAAAAAGGCTAGAACCCAGAGCCGTAAAGCCAATTTAAAAAAATAAACAACAAAATATTGTTAAAATAAGTGATTTTTATTAATTTATTTCTCAAAAAGTACGTGTTTCCGCATATTGAAACTTTGTGTGTATGCTTATAAAAATGTAACCTTTCTGTAAAAATACGTATCAACACCAAACTCGATGGAAGGTAATGGAAAGTCGTACCGAATTACCTTTCACTGATACAATAATAAAACAAAATTAAGGTTTTTTGACTTTTCTTTTTTGTAATGAAATTATTACTCACAGGTAATGCACTGCTCCGTCGTTTGGTGAGGATTGGTGTGCTGGATGAAAAGCAAATGAAGCTTGATTATGTACTTGGACTTAAAATTGAGGACTTCTTGGAGCGTAGGCTACAGACACAGGTGTTCAAGGCTGGTCTAGCTAAATCTATCCACCATGCCCGCATCCTTATCAGACAAAGACATATTCGGTAAGTTGGCTCAATTTATTTTATAAGATGAAATTAAAATTAATATTTTTAATTAAAGGAACTTCTATTTATTTTGCAAGCTTAACTTTTTATTGCATTTTTATTTGTAAAAACCTTGTAGGTTTTGAACTTTGTTATATCTTCTTCATCAGCCTGCAAAAGTTCACTGCTGCATATAGGCTCCCATAAGGATATGCCCTAATTGTTACACTTGCAGGTTGATTGACAATCACAGTACTAGATTTTTGTGCCATTAATACTGCTTCCTAACTCTGTTTTAAATCTAGCTTAAACAAGATAATACTGCTGTGGAATAGTTACTTGTTAGACATCCATGAAACTAGATGAAGTGATAGATTTATTTTACGCCACTACCATAAATGTATAATCTTGGTTTTTAGTAATTGCCTCTACATGTCTGTAATGAAATTTTTATTCCTCGGTTTAAAGACAATTAAAAATCTATTCATAAAGCAATAACTATTGCTTTGTTATTTGAATTGATGGTTACCTTCAATATCATAATCTTTATTCTTATGTCTGTGTGTATGTGACAACTTCTAAACAGCTGCACCAATTTTGGTGAAATTTTGTGTGTGGTTTAGATTCTCAAATGGACCCAGACAAGATCCAGAAATCACCTGTGCAAAGCCAGGGTGGATTTTTATTAATAATAAATATTGTTTACTAATTTCCTTTTCAAATATAGTAGCATCTTTTGATTTAAATGTTAAATGTCACATCTATAAAATATTGCCATTATAAATATTATTGTGAACCACCACTGCAAGCAGTGAGATTTAAAATTTTAGGTCCTATTAAGAATACTTTGAGACTCAATTACAAATAAGCTTTTGAATGTGGTCAGTTTTATTGACACTATTTTTGTTGAATGCAAATTTGATGTTGAAAATCAAACACAGGTGAGCAACACAGCGAAGGAGGCTGCCCTCTGGCTTTGACATTTGTATTCATAAAGACCACTTGAATCTCAACCCAGTGTTGAGTTCAATGTCTTGAAATTTGAACTTGTATCAAAATGCACAGGTAATGTAATATAAGCCAATTTTAAAAAATGTAGGTTAATTGGAGGATCTGTGTCCAATATCTATCGTTATTAGCAGGTGTAATACATTTATCCAAATTGTCATATACTCTTGCAAGGAACAAAGTTTTTAAAGAACAAAATCCTTGAACTGCTAATAAATCAAATTATCCAGGGCTAGTAGAGAATGCCACAAGGTATTAAGTCTGCTCTTTATATCCCTTATTATATATAAGGGGTATAATAATGATAAATAAATAAATGAGCATTAAGGAAAAGTGTAAGGCTTTGGTTATGGTATGACACTGTGATTTATCATCTAAGGCTTCATCATCACACACCAGGCTGGATCGTAGTTAATTTATTTGCCTTAAAATTAGTGAAAAAAAGGCTAACACTTACCATTTTCTTCAAATGGATCTATTTTTAGATAAATATTTCTCAAAAGCCTGAACATTTATCATGTTTTATAAAATAGTTAACATAATACAGTTATTAAACGTAATGTTTCATCAGTCAATGGGTGTGAGATAGGATTATTCATTAGTCGAAATGTAACAGTTTTATTAAGTACGAAGCTACTGATTGTTTTATTTATTTTAATCAAACTATTGTGTTTTGAAATAGTCTGATTTTTTATTAAAGTACCAGCCTATATACGTCCCACTGCTGGGCATAGGCCTGCTCTCACTTCTGAGAGGGTTTTAGAGCAAGAAAGTGGCCGCTGCGCTCCCCAATGTGTGTTGACTTCACATGTCATCAAAATATATATTGCTTATTTCTCAGACATGCAGATTTCCTCACAATGTTTTCCTTTACCGCAGGGCATGTGCTAAATCAACACTTTTAACAATTTACAGCTAGTGCTTACCCACTGAGATGATACCACAGCTCTTTTTTGTCAGATGAAAATTACCCATCATATAATTAACATCCGACTGAATATAAAAAAAAAGTAAGAGTTGAATAATTTTGTTGATACAACAGTAAAATTTATTTGTTCATCTTGTGTTTTATGCTGAGAATAAATTATATCTAGAGATTGAAAGATGTGCCCTAAGAAAAATATATATTTTTCCTTTAATTATCATTTACTCCAAAATGTATCTGCATAACATCAGTTTATGATTTTTCTTATCCCCAGTGTGCGAAAACAAGTGGTAAACATCCCATCTTTCATTGTTCGTCTGGACTCCGGGAAACACATTGACTTCTCGCTGAAGTCGCCGTTCGGTGGTGGCCGTCCGGGCCGTGTCAAGCGCAAGAACATGCGCAAGGGACAATCTGGCGGTGCTGCTAACGAAGACGAGGAAGATTAAACAATAAATTTTGATTTCTGTACTCATTGTTTTATTTTTATTTATTATATAAATAAAATATCAATGACCCATCCACAGTATAAATATGAACAGTATGGAAACTAAGCCTAGTTGAGGATATAATTACCTACGCTGCATTGAAGTAATAGGGTTGTAACTTTTAATGTTTTGATATTGTTTTTTTTTATCAATCAATCGAATTTAAATAACTAGCTTACAATTTAAATAGGTAATCTCAGCAAAAAACCATAGTTTATAGACACGGAAAACAATTTAATATTAACACATAACATGTAGAACTATAGATCTTTAACCCATTCATTGCCACTAAAATTTTAAAAACATCAAGAGTGCCACTTAATATTTTTGTGGATAACAATAGAAAAGGCGTAATTGAGCACGTTTTTTAATTACAAAAACCACATTAATAACAAAAATCTATCTAAAAAACGGTAAACGCAACACACGGTGGTGGCACTGGTAAGAGAAATTTAATCACAAGTGCCATTCAACACACCCTTTGCGTTGCTGCTTGGATAGTATTATTCAACATATTCTGAAAGACTGCTCATGTCCGATATATCGATATAAATGCCGTTGAATTCTTTATTCATATAATCTGTGTCTGTATATAATTTAATATTAGTATTATTTAGCATGTTTGTTCGACATCTAATAAATGTATTCTTATACACTTTCTCTACTATTACATTTACGCACCCATATTTTATTATACGTAGGTATGGATTGTAGGTAGATACTCAATATTTCATTGGGCAATTAGGGTACACTACGGCAATTAAAAAATAAAACCATGAAGATAATACCTTATTATTAAAAATTAAAAATAAACAATTAGCAGTTGTCGTACTCTTTGAAACAATCATTCAAGCAAAACCCGTATTGTTCGGGATAATCGGGACAGAAATATGAAGGTATCTTTTTTGAAACCCAGCACTGTCTACACCGACGTCAATTTTTCTCATTCTTCCCTCACGTTTTTCTTCTAAATCTTCATCTTCCAATTCCAGCATCTTAATAAGGTCTTCTTCAGTCAATAGTTTTGTAGATGGTAGTTTCGCTTTCGGTTTTTCTTCTTTGTATTCTCCTGTAAGTTTATTTCTCATTTCATTCATAATATCTGAATCCCGAAATGATTTATCTTGATCTGCCGTAATTGCATTGGGTACTATAAATGCCACTGTGGAAGTAATAAAAATAAGTTTCTATCTGTGGGTTCACAATTTTATCTTACATTTTCAATTTGTAAAATGTAATGGCCAGCTTCTAATTTATTTAGTAAGTAAATAGATTACGAATAGCAAATTTAACTTTATTTGTGTTAAATAGATTAAAAATTACTAGACATGCATACATTTTGGCGAGATTTGTTCATCATGCATAAAACTAGCCATCAAAGATTTTTACTGCTATGCCAAAGAACGCACCGAATGCGTGCATGTGATTTTATTTTTAAAATACGCAATGAAACAATGAAAAAGAATTATATAATTAAGAATATTGCTTACCTTTATCTCCCAATTTACAAATATATAATAAACATTCAATAAAACCTAAGTTATTTCAAATTCAGAATAGACCTTCTCAGCACCAAAATTTTTTGCACTGTCAAAACAAGACTGACAGTACTTAGCAAAAACTGTCAGTGTTTCCAAATTTAAAAATTATTCTTAGCTGTGAATAATGCCACAGATTAAAATAAATTTCTACAGTTTTTAAGTGATGCCACAAAAATCTCAAGAAGTCACTAAACTCATATGGTGCGTTGATGGCATGACGTTGCAATCTCGATAAACGCTAATGGTGCGTTGATAGCAATGAATGGGTTAACTTTGTCATTACGGCGTAACCTTTTGAAAGTTTCGGCGGGAACGTACGGGACGAAAACGTACCTTTATTCTTTACTAGTTCCCTGCGACTTCGCTCGCGTGTTAGGGATTTTATTTTTTAGCGCGGTACCCTAATTCGTTTTCTAAAATAAAAGTAGCCTAAGTTACTCCTTATGACATCAGCTATCTACCAGTGAAAGTGCCGTCAAAATCGGTCCAGCCGTTTCGGAGATTAACTGGAACAAACAGACTGACAGACAGACAAAAATTTAAAAAAATGTTATTTAGTTATAAGTACCGTATTTACTTTCATATGCATTTAGTAAAAAGCTGTTATTTTGACATTACAAACAGACACTTCAATTTTCTTTATTTGTATAGATTATTACAAATTATTTAAAGAAAAATATTTTCGTCTTCTACGACAAGTTCGGAATTCTTTATTATTGAATTGTGTAAAAAGATATCATTCTAATGAACAGGAGTTTTTTAAATAAACTGTTGGGAAACAAGGACAGGGTACTATGAAACCGATTTTGTTTATTTTTTTGTAAATTAGATCAGCTACTTTGCAGTTTGTGTTCTTTTTTTAAGCAACAACGAAAACTCGGTTTCAACCATGAAGCAACTACAAAGAGGAGACGTTGTAATTAAATTTCACTATGTAACAACGCGTAACAATTTGCGGGGTGAGGGGATGCAAAGCCCCGCCCACTTTACACTATCTACATCTACCGATAAATAGTAAAACTACTCGAATCTTTTCCAAAAAATGTTATAAACTATAAAAATAATATTTTGGCGATTAAAATTTCTTTGTCATGTATGTGAAAGCCGACGCAAAGAGATACTTCTAGAACTATTTTAATAAAATTACTTACAAATGAAATGTGATGCCATCCATAGCATCGGAGCGTCTATCTCATGAAGCAAATACATTCAGACAAAGAAATTTTAATCGCCAAAATAATATTTTTATAGTTTTCATAATAATTTTGTGAACAGGTCGCCATCTATCGTCAAGTAAACCTCATAGAAAATAACAAAAAGACAGGGCCGTAATTAGAATTCAATTATTTTACCCAGTAACCCAACATTTAATATTAAAATGAAGGAAATTGTACTTGGCTGATTTTTACGAAATGTTTAAGTTATATTTAAGTGACATTCTATATGTATAGAATCACTTAAATACAATTTAAATATGTTTATCATTTCGTGAAAGTCAACCTTCAAGAAATATTTATTTTATCCATAAAATAAAGTCTCTTCGAAACTAAATATTCTATGTTCAATATTAAGTAGGATATTTAATTTGGAACTAAATATCCTACTTATCTCACTGATATTATAAAAGCGGAACTTTGTGTGTTCTTTCTGTCTCCTTGAGCTTATTTCACACTAAGTATGTACTGTGTATGTGTAATTTTTTCACGCAGAAACGGCTCGAGGGATACTCATCCCAATTTACCTGTCCGGTAGTTGTGGTATGGTATACGGGTATGCGACCCCGGCTTCCCTAGCTATAACTGTCCTATCCCTTGCCCTCATGGACGGTAATATCCTACATTTCCTATTTCCTACCCTAACTTACCTTACTCTTCCTTTTCACACCACCTATCCTTCCCGTTATCCTATTCCTACCCTCCGCCAATCCAACGTCGGCCGCGCGGATGGATGCATGGCTAGGGGCGAGCCTAGTCGTTAGCGTGCCACACTGCCCTGGGACCGGGCGACCCCAGAATTAGGCTAGCCTTACCCTGGCATGCGGGGCTCTGCTGGGGGGGGACAAACCTTTCCTTCGCTATTCGTGGGAACGCAATGGATAACCATAAAATTAACCAAAATGGCGGCGATGTGGTTCGCCACCCATCACGTCTCGTTTCTCGCGGGGGCGAAAAGCGGCCCACGGAGAGCCGCTTCGCTACGTTGAATGTAAGAGGAGGAATGGATGGTAAGGTAGATGAAGTATGTCAGATGATGGATGAACGTTGCCTTGGTATTCTGTGCGTGAACGAAACCAAGAGGAAAGGATGTGACACCACGGTTCATGGCCCCTACACGGCATACTGGTCGGGAGTCCCCCAAACCAGCCGAGGCTGTCAGGGAGTTGGTGTGATTCTTTCATCTCGAATGGTTGAATGTGTGATGGAGCATGAATGTGTAAGCCCAAGACTCCTCTGGATTAGGTTAAAAGTCGGACTCACTCGCTTATTTATCCTTGGGGTCTATGCACCGACGGATCTGCGTGGAGGTGGGTCACTAAAATCACAACAAGAGAGAGAGGAATTTTGGGATAGCATGAGAGAGGTCTTGAATAAATGCGGAGAAAATGAACGGATCGTGATGTTAGGGGACTTTAATGGATGGGTTGGAGTAAAGCGGGATGGGTATGAAGGAGTTCTGGGTATGTTTGGGGACGAGAGAGTGAATGACAATGGGAGAAGCCTGCTTGAAGTATGCTTGGAATGGAATCTGTGCGTGGCCAACACTATGTTTGACCACAAAAAGATCCATTTGTATACAAGAGATGAGGGTGAGTCTAGAAGTATGATTGATTTTGTAATTGTGGATGAAAGACTGAGGAAGAAAGTGCTAGACACTCGGGCATACCGCGGTGTAGGCCTCGACACAGACCACTTCCTGGTCATAGCCCGAATGCGTGGCCTCTTTAAACGGTGGCGACACCGAGGGGCCGAGCCTACGAGTGTTTTGGACAGAGTAAAAGTGGAAAATCTACAAGAAGAAGAAAAGAAAGACGAGTATGTAGAGAAACTGAAAGAAAGTTTTAAAGGGATAGAAGAGATAGGAGTGATTGAAGATTTGTGGGAGACATTTAAGAAAGGGGTTGTAAATGTTGCGATTGAGGTATGCGGGATAGCTAAAAGAAGGAAAGGGAGAAAGAATGATAACGTGTGGATGGATAAAGATGTACAAAGGGTTGTGCAAGAAAAGAAGAAAGCGTGGTTGGATTGGTTAGCAACAAAAGCTAACCAAAAAGTTCAAAAGGCAACGGATGACGAGATAAAGGAAGCAAGAACGAAGTATAAAAGATTGAAAACAGCAGCGAAAGAAATTGTGTCTAGAAAGAAAGAAGAACGAAAAGATGATTTCGATAGGAGGCTCACTGAAGATTTCCAGTCAAACATTAAGTTTTTCTGGAAAACCATCAAAACAGCCAGAGGAAAAACTTCTACCTCGGAGCTGAGTACAATCAGGAGTCAAGATGGGAGCATTATAAGAGGAGAAGAATGTGTGTTAAAGAGATGGAAAGAGTATTTTGAAAGTTTGTTTGAAAGAGAGGAAGTGCAGGTACAGCATCTGCCACCTTCCACGGAAACCAATATAAATGTTGATGAAAATGAGATAAGCATGGATGAAATAGTGAAAGCGTTGAAAAGTATGAGATTAGGTAAGGCTGCAGGGTATGACAGGATTACCGTCGAGATGCTAAGGGCTGGACAGGGCCTGGTGGTTAGTCAGCTGTACCGCCTTTTCAATCTGTGCTGGCGAAATGGGCAAGTACCGGGAGACTGGTGCAAAGCCGTAATCGTGCCATTGTATAAGGGAAAAGGGTCACGGCAGGACTGCATAAATTACCGTGGTATAAGCCTTCTTAGCGTTGTCGGTAAATTGTATGCGAAAGTGTTGATTGAAAGGGTTGTGAATGAAACAGACGAGAAAGTATGGGATGCACAAGCGGGATTTAGAAAGGGAATGGAATGTACGGATCAGGTCTTTTCCTTGCGGTGCATAGCCGAAAAGTGTTTGGCTAAAAACAAGAAAGTCTACTGCGCCTTCGTAGATCTAGAAAAGGCCTATGATAGAGTGGTGAGGAATGAATTGTGGTCAGCACTGTCCATGAACGGTGTGGGCAGTATCCTCATACGAGCATTGCAATCTCTTTATAGGGATTCTAGTGCTTGTGTAAGGATAAACGGGGCATACACTGAATGGTTTAATATCGAAAAAGGTGTTAGACAGGGATGTGTAGCGTCACCGTGGCTGTTTAATCTGTTCATGGACAATTGTTTGACAGATTTAAAAGAGAATGAAAGTGGGTTGAGAATGAATGAGTTACTCGTCAAATGTTTTCTCTATGCTGATGACCAAGTATTACTTGCGTCTTCGGCCGAGGAGTTGCAGGAGATGGTAACTGCTATGAGTGGAGCTTTTGTTAGAAAGGGAATGAAGATGAATGTAAGGAAGACGAAAGTGATGGTGTTTGAAAAAGATGAGGCAGTGACAGACTGCAATATCGTGATTGAAGATGAACAAATTGAACAGGTGAAAGAGTTTGTGTATCTGGGGTCAAAGTTTACAAGAGATGGAAAGTGTGAGAGTGATATCGAAAGAAGAGTGAATGCAGGAAACATGGTGAATGGTGCTTTGCACTCCTTTATGAGCAGTCGGAAGGTGTCTAACAAGGCTCGTTTGGCTGTGCATGAGGGGTGTTGGTTCCGACACTCATGTACGGAAGTGAAAGTTGGGTATGGCAGAAGAAACATGAAAGCAGAATAAATGCAGTTGAGATGAGAGCATTAAGAAGTATGATAGGAGTTAAACTGAGTGACAGGATAAGAAATAGTGAGATAAGGAAACGTTGTGGTCTGAAAGAAGATGTAGTGACAAAAATTGAGAAAGGTATGCTGAGATGGTTTGGCCACGTCGAGAGAATGAATGAAGAACGATTGACGAAAAAAGTGTATAAAGCGAGTGTGAATGAAAGAGTTGGAAGGGGTAGACCTAGGCGGACATTTCTAGACCAAATTAGGGACGTCTTGAAAAAAGGCCAGGTTAAGAGTACCCTAAACCGTAGAGCATGTATGAAGGGAATAATGAAAGTGGACGAAGCGAAACAAGTATGTAAGGATCGTAGCAAGTGGAAAGAAGTGGTCTCTGCCTACCCCTACGGGAAAGAGGCGTGATTATATGTATGTATGTATGTAGAAACGGCTGGACTATTATTTATGTGTGGGTTATACTACTTAATATCTCTGAGGGAGAACAAATAATAGACAAATTATAATAATTAATATAATTTTATTTACAAATCAATTAAAATATTTATATATTATTCCAAATTAGGCATCCGAATGCGCTTTTTGAATGTCAATCTAAGAACATTAAATTGTATTTAAGTGATTCTTTGCATATAGAATGTCACTTAAAGAGAACTTAAACATTTCGTAAAAGTCAGCTTGGGTACAATTTTCTGCATTTTAATATTAAAAGTTGGATTACTGGAAAAATAATTGAATTCTAATTAGCGCCCTGTCTATTTGTTATTTTTATGAGGTTTACTGGACGAGAATACGGCCTGTTCTCAAAATGATTATAAACTTCTTTGTCTGAATGCAAAACAAATGTCAGCACCTTCGTATGATTATTTTACCAATACTGAGCTCTACGGACCTTTATATTTTTAGTTCACATGACACAAAGTTTCGCCATCTAGTGTCGAATATATGTAATTATATTTGACAGCCGACGCAAAGAGATTTTTCTAGAACTATGTTAATAAATTCGGTGTAAAATTATTTACAAATGAAATGTTATGCCATCCATAACATCAGAGCGTCTATCTGAGTAGTTTTTACACGATAAAACACAACACTTCATCCTTTTCTTCTTAATACTACGAAAATATACCGATTTGCGATTTTTTTCAACACATAAGCGCACAGGACGAATGCTGACAGTATACTTACTAAAGCCACGCCCACTATGATGACGTCAGGACCTACTTAGAATCACAGTGCACAATTGCTTATGGCGTCTCCCCTTTGTATTAGCTTCATGGTTTCAACACCCTCAAAAACCATGAAAATGACACCCATGATGAAAAAATTAATACCTGTTGCATCCGTCATCTTGGATTTATATTTCAACAGCACTATCGGCTTCAACATATTCAAAAACTATGAAAATGACACCCATGACGAAAAACTTGATACCTATTGCAGCCGCCATCTTGGATTTATATTTCGACAGCACTATCGGCTTCAACACCCTCGAAAACCATGAAAATGACACCCATGTTTCTTATTAGTGATCCATGCACCCATGACGAAAAAATTGATACATATTGCAGCCGCCATCTTGGATTTACATTTCAACAGCACTATCAGCTTCAACATACTCAAAAACTATGAAAATGACACCCATGACGAAAAAATTGATACCTATTGCAGCCGCCATCTTGGATTTATATTTCAACAGCACTATCGGATTCAACACCCTCGAAAACCATGAAAATGACACCCATGTTTTTTATTAGTGATAGATGCACCCATGACGAAAAAATTGATACCTAATGCAGCCGCCATCTTGGATTTATATTTCGACAGCACTATCGGCTTCAACACCCTCAAAACCTATGAAAATGGCACCCATGACGAAAAAATGATACCTATTGCAGCCGCCATCTTGGATTTATATTTCGACAGCACTATCGGCTTCAACACCCTCGAAACTATGGAGTGTAGAGTAGAAGGAGAACCATCTTACAAGGTGCGTAAGTTGAAAAAGTGTTCCACTATATACTGAAAATAAAGGTTCCAAAACCTACCACAATAACGCTGGCGTCTGAAAAACTACGATATGAATATAGCTGTTGTACACGGAGTGAAGTCACCTGACAGACAATAGTATAGACAATAATATAACCCTTCGAAATTTAAAAAAAATTCACAATTATTTCTTGTCGCAACGCCTCGGGTATTAGCTATTAAAAAATAAAAAAGCGTGACCAGTTAGTATAATATTAATGTGGTATAGTAGTAAATATGTAGTAATGTATACGTAGTAAAGCGACAACAGCCTAATGGCAGAACTCAAAACGTCGTTGGTTCGAATCCGCAATTCGACTACTGTAGTGAGCTATTCCTAACACAAGCATTTTAAGCTTACCAGGAGTGATTAGAGAGAATATTTTTTTTTATTTTATGTACATTATTTTAATGTTATAACATTGCTAATATTTTATTTTTATTTTAAAACGAAAAAGTATGACGACTCGGTAGATTTGGTTCTTGGCTACAGCGTTGTGGGTTCGGATTATGGAGTGTAGAGTAGAAGGAGAACCATCTTACAAGGTGCGTAAGTTGAAAAAGTGTCCCACTATATACTGGAAATAAAGGTTCCAAAACCTACCACAATAGCGCTGGCGTCTGAAAAACTACGATATGAATATAGCTGTTGTAGACGGAGTGAAGTCAGCTGAATTCAAATATTTAAAAAAGAGCAATGGCAGAAAAATAGTTGACAAAAATTATAGCGTCTAGAAATAAGTTATATATAAAATGAGTTTTACTATATTTTTATGATTTTTCAAATAAAAATGTATTTTAATTAAAGCCACAGAAAAAAACAAACATTTTTGGGAATATCAAATGACTTAAATCATTTTACTCTATTCAAATGTTGCCATTTAGTATATTCATACTATTTTCGTATATACTTTGTAAGACTACCAACACAACACACAAAATATTTTTATATTGTTATTATTAGTAATAACTGTACTATCAGTAATAATAAAAATAAAAGTGATATGGCTGAGAATAAGTCTCTTACAAAGAATTTCCTACAATAATGCATTATTTCAATCATAGTACATTGTAACAATTCAATTTAATGTTATGCCAACACTAGCTAAAATAAAATGTCACTGTTTTTTTTAATGGCTTTACGGCTCTGGGTTCTAGTCCTTCTGAGAATGTCACTATGGTACAAAAGCCCTGGAGCCATGCCAGAAATAAACATTTATAGTATGCAAATATATAATAGAGATACCATAATCTAAAAACTCTCAATTATGTATTATGTATTAAGCTAACATCAAACAACCACAGGAAGCATGACTTTTTCCAAGAGACATAGGAGATAACCTAAAAAGGTTGAAATGTAAATATCTTTTTTTTGAAGCCTTCTCAGTACAAAATTCTTTGACAGATTTATTAAGGGACTGACGCTTAACATTTTAAGATATTTTTGGTATATACACGCTACCATTTCTTCTCAACTAATTTTATGTATGAAAGTCTGCCATTGCTCTTTCATGACTAGAGTAGTTAGTAAAATGCCAGTATACAAAACCTCAACTATTTACGTAGTACAAAACCAAGCGGATTGGTAGGTCCTTGTTTATTTCTCCACGTTCTTTCTACTTTTTGTTACCACTATTGCACTATCAGCTTTAAATAGCCTCAAAATCACCGCATTCTGGATGTACAAATAAGTTCACGAATTCATTATGATCAATCACACGGACTTATAATTCGATAACGATTATAACAATGACAATAAAAATCATTCTTAACTTTCAAAATCAGCAGGAAGCTTAAAATAAGATAACTCCGGTTTTGATGAAGCCGAGTTCAAACAACCGTATACTACGCAATACGTTCGTGGCATTTTTAAAGTCTTGAGACGACACTCGCTACCGAGAGCACCGCGACGAGCACTTAGAAGTCTCGTCGTTGCGCATGTTTGTGTGAGTGTGCCGTTTCGAGCGTTTGTAGGAAGTTTCCATACTGTTCCTACTATATATTTACTGTGACTCATCCCTAGAACTATACTGCCCGATTTATTTGAAGTTTGGCATATACACTCCTTTCTCGAAGTAGACTAAGAAAGGATTTTGGAAAATTCAACCACTGAGGAGGTGAAATAGAATGTTACAGCTTGTACCCGATGTCTTTAAAAATTAGTATAATTACCTAGCTGTTACGTGTCGATGACTCCGCGACGCAGTGGAATGCAGCGAAATTCGTTGCGGCGGTAATGGTCGCAGGTTAGAATCCCGCACGCTTAGAGTATAACATAATACTACTGTCATTGCTCTAAGCCCGCACGAAACAAGTATAACTATTTCTATGGCCTACAAATAATCGTTCTGGCTCTGGATGTTTTTTCTGAAATTTATATATGTAAACTGCCTCCAAGATACAGGAGAAAATCCTAGTGTGGGGGTATAACGTTTTTAAAGAGAAAATATCTACAATTCGATATTTAGACGGATTTTTACTAAAAAGTACCTAAGTTAAAAATCAGCGTAGGTATTTAAAATACTGCTGTGTTTCTTATAGTGAGTGTAGAGAACTGGAGACTGTCATCGGGCAAGGAGTTCCAAAGATGTGTAGCCTGAACTGGAACGGTGTAAGCATAACAGAGTTCTGTGAAGTTAACAGGAATACATATTTTATTGTTAGAAGAACGATGAACCCTATCATGAGACGTGGATAGTGAAATTTGCTCTTAATATAAGAAGGCGAAAATAGTTCATGGAAAAAGAACATGTAATATTCTGGAATTACGCCTCTGCTGAATTGTAAGCTAATTGAGCTTGAATTATTGCGAAATATGATCATACTTCCGAAGCCCGAAAATAAATCTTATACAGTTATTGCGAAGGCAATCCAGTTTGTTCAGTAGAAGATCTTGGGACAGATCCGGGTAACATGCATGATCTTAGATTTTGTGGGAAGAAAATGTTTTAAACGATACAGAGAATATAACGTGGCAGTGACTATACGACTCACTTCTAAAACCTGAGTTCTCCAATTCAGCGTGCGGTCAATGTGTATTTACTCCAAAATGTATCTGCATAACATCAGTTTATGATTTTTCTTATCCCCAGTGTGCGAAAACAAGTGGTAAACATCCCATCTTTCATTGTTCGGCCATTAGTTTTTTACAGAATTTTTGTAAAGAAATATTCAATAATCCTCTAAGTCTGCAAGATTAATTTTAGCTAGCAAACTTGAGCTACCCGCCAGTATAGCTTGGTATTTCAGTAGGTTCAGTAAACTCTGTTATTATTAGTTCGATAGGTATTTCAAAATTTTGTGTAAACAAAATTAAAAATATATTGTAAGGTAAGACACCACGTATTACGTAAAACTTGTAATAGCGACCATGGCGTTTCTTCATAAATTTATTTCTACCCATCTATTTCAGCCTACCAAAGTCCACTGCAGTATCACTCCTTAGTCCTTGTAACGTTTGGCAGGCGGATAAGGAAGGTGTTGCTGCCTATTTTTCGGGCTCGTTTCCTCTGTCGCTTCTTACAACACGTATAGGGTGAGTTGGGGTAGTAGGGATTGGGCAAGGGAAAAAATATATTGATATATCGTCATCATTTGCATGATGTAAAGATAAGGTTCAAAATTTTATATGACTGACGGTTGGACGACGTAAAAAAAAAACGACAACCAACCACATATGAATATTTTTGTACTTCCTTTTGTTGTTACATGTTTTGTCATTAATACAACATTTTAAAATATATCGAAATTGATTTTGAATACTCTAAAATAAATATCGATATATCGCGATTTAATATATCGACATTTTTCGCCCAAGCCTATAGGGTAGTGGATATTCTGACTTCGTCAATACACGGTGGGTATATTTATTTGACTCTATCAATTTTCTATCGACGCAGTAGCTTAACATTGAGTTGCGACGCCTATAATAACCACGGGTTCGAATCCCACACGGGACGAGTATTAGTATAAACAGAAACAGAAACTGAAACTTTTTTATTCAATATAGATTATAAATATTTTATTTATTTATTTATTTATTTATTTACTCTTTATTGTACACCAGAAAACAAAACAAAAACGAATACAATTAAATCTAAATTAGAAAAATGTACAAAAGGCGGTCTTATCACTCTGAAAGTGATTTCTTCCAGACAACCTTAGTGTAGAGAACTGATGTAAACAATAGTTAAAAATAGAGGGGGGCGTACAAAAAAAAAATAAAAATAAAAAATATGAAAATACATACAAATAAAGGCAAGTGAAGATTATGTATGATATTATATAATAGATTAAATGAAAAGAGTACAAAAAAAGGAAAAGTGATTTATCTAATAGCGTTCTAAGTAATAAGATTTAACAAGACTTTTGAAAGAATGAAGAGATTGAGCACGACGAATGTGGAGAGGTAAAGAGTTCCACAAACGTACAGCAGTTACAGTAAAGGATTTCTTAAAAAAGGAGGAAGAGTGCGAAGGAGTAGAGAGAGAAAGATTGACAAAGGATCGAAGGAACCGATTATGGGTAAGGGAAAGATACTGGAAACGGTCTTTTAAATAATGAGGAGTGGAAGGATTAAACAGCACGCTATACAAAGTGGAGAGAATGTGAGTATTCCTGCGAAGGCGGATCGGGAGCCATTTGAGCTGATTGCGAAATTCAGAGATATGATCATATTTGCGAAGCCCAAATATGAATCTAATACATAAATTTTGAATGCGCTCAAGCTTATTAAGCTGCTCCTCGGTAATGTCAAGATAGCATATGTCAGCATAGTCAAGGATAGGTAGGAGTAGAGACTGGGCGAGCGTAACTTTAGTTACTGTGGGAAGAAAATTACGTAGTCTACGTAAAGAGCTTAAAGCAGCAAACATTTTTCTACTAACCTCATTAATCTGTGAGGTCCAAGACATACAAGAGTCGAGATACAACCCCAGATTTTTAACCTTGTTGCTGTAAGGGATTAGAGTGCAGTCTAGAAAAATAGGAGGTAGGGAAGACCAGTCAATTTTTCCAATTAATCTGGAACTACCGATGATAATCGCCTGAGTTTTCTTAGGATTAATCATTAAACCATAACGTTTACTCCAATTCGAAATACAAGTCAGATCAGCGTTAATAGTGTCAACTGATTTAGACAAATCTTCAAGAGACGATTGAGTATAGATTTGGAGATCATCAGCATACAAGTGGTAGGAAGAGGACAGATTATGACTTATAGAGTTAATGAAAATTGCAAACAGGAGAGGAGAGAACACGCCACCTTGTGGTACGCCAGCTGCTGTAGTAGTCCAGGTGGAAAAAACATCATGCACCTGAATGCGCTGTCGGCGACCAAACAAGTAACTTCGAAACCAGTCAACTACAGTTGGAGATATGTTGAGAAAGCGCAGGATGCCCAACAAGATATCAAAATCTACTGTATTAAATGCATTACTAAAATCAAGTAACGTAAGAATGGTAAGCTTTTGTTTCTCCATTCCATACCGAATATCATCAGTGATTTGTAAAAGTGCAGTAGTCGTACTATGGCCAGGACGGAAACCGGATTGCAAAGGATTTAAAAGATTATGCTTTAAAAGATAGATGCTTAATTGATTGTGCACAAGACGTTCAAGAACTTTGGAAAGGAAAGGCAAGATAGAGATAGGTCTATAATCAGAAAAACTAGACGGATTCGACTTTTTCGGAAGAGGAACTACAAATGCATCTTTCCAAGCTGAAGGGAAAATAGATGAATTCAGTGAATTATTCAGGATGGAAGTGATTACAGGTAACAGGAGATCAATGAGAGGGATGACCATTTTCCGACTAATGCAGTCACTACCAATTGAATTTGAATGGATGGACATTATGGCTTTCATAACATCACAACTGTTAAATTGACTAAAATTAAAAGCAGAGGTGTCCGGAGCGGGAGCTTTTGAAAGAGAATCCAAAGTATTGTGTTTTGCTTTATCGTTAATGCAAGACGAAGATGAGAAATGCAAATTAAGTTTATTGAGATCAAAGTTAAGATGAGTGAAATTTTGCCGTAATTTCCCAACTCCTAAAGACTTAAGAAATTTCCAGACCCTAGCAGGGTCAGGATCTTGTACTGATTCATGGATATGGCGTCGTTGTGCTTTTCTACACAGATTGTTGCAACGATTCCGTACTAATCTATACTTCTCTCGATTCCGGTCGCTAGGAACTGACTTGTATTTCGCTTTGGCACAATTTTTAATGTGGATGATTTTTTTTATATCATCAGTCAGCCAAGGAGAGGGAGGATGCTTTACACGCACTGGACGAACAGGAGCATGAACGTCATAAAGCTGAATTAACAAAGAGTTGAACAAAGCTACCTGTTCATCAACAGTGGAAGCATTGACGACTACACTCCAATCAATTTTTCGAGCGTCATTTAAAAGCTGCTTCAAGTCCAAGTCACTAAAGTTACGCTGAAGTAGGATCCTTGACTTAGCTTTAGGGGGACGGATTTTGTAAGACAAGTATAAAAGGTCATGATAGGAAAAAGAATCAGCAGCATATTGCCCAAATTTATGAACAAGGTCAAGTGAAGACACAAACATTATGTCGAGAAGAGAAGGGGCACAGTTTGGGAAAAAGTGTGTGGCAGAAGTAGGAAGAAGTTTTAAATTTGCTGCTTCGATAACAGATTTTAGTTTTATTGATCTGGTGTTGGTTTTTAAAAGACAAGTATTAAAATCACCCATAATTATACTATGACAATAGATAGGTGTAAGATTTTCAAGAATGTTTTCTAAAGTGGTGAAGTAGTCAACAGTGAGAGAGGGGCTGTAAAAGACTCCGAGAAGTAATTTATTATGACCGAGAAGAACTTCGATAAAGAGAAATTCAGCTTCGCCTCCAGTCTGAGAACCAGTTGAAACCTGAATTACTGAATACGGTATATGAGAACGTAGATAAATAGCAACACCGCCACCGCCCCGATCGGTACGGTCATTACGAATCAAATGAAAACCTGGAAGCGAGTAGGATGTTGATGGAAGACATGGTTTTAACCATGACTCCGAAACAAGGATAGCGTGTATATTTTTGCTATTAAAACTTGACAACATGTCGGGGTAATGAGCAGGAATACTTTGAGCATTTATGTGAATAGCATTAAAGTTTTTGCTACATTCAGTAAAAATGGAATCTAACATAATATTTAAGGGTGCAATGCTTTCAAAGCTATCAATGCTGCTTAATCCATCAGAAGCAGAATCAAAGGCGAAGGAATTGGAACTGCGAACACTATCATCTGAAGAAATCATATTAAATTATACCTGATTACTAAATGTATGTATATATGTGTATATATATATATATATGAAATATGTATATGTATATATAAAATAAATAAATTCAAAAATAAATAAGTCATCAGTAAACTACCTGCCAGCAGTATTGAAAGAAATCTATAATTAACTTAACAATAAATGAAGAAACGGAACGTTAACGTACCATAGACACAAAAAGTGAGAGGTGTCAATGTCAGATGAGTCAAAATGTCAAAAAGTGACAATACGTATTACCAATTAACAACATATACCTTGCAAAAATTATAATAATAAACATTCTAATGAAACATTATACTAAGAATAACATACCTTACAGAAAAGAAAAAAAAAATTATGAACATTCTAAAGAGAGATTATTAATCATTACATTTTACTATCTGATTAACGATTAACAATGACAAATAATGATGATAGAAAGCAAACAAGAAAAATAAAAGTAAAGTTATAGCAATAAGGATTACAAAATTAATAAAATGATGATGTTAAATAAGAAAGTTCATTTTTTACCGACTCTCTTAGAACGCTGTGGTGCACTTTTATCTTCAGGAGCCTTATTTGCCTCAACCACCATTGGATAAGCAGGTGTGGCAGAAGTTGACCCGTTGCATATTGTGTCAAGCTCAGACAAGTTCTCAAGATGATGAAAATAATACTTATTGAAAGTCACTCTTTTGTTTAATTACCATTGGTTCGGAAAAAAAACCTCTGTTCTGGGAAGAACCAGCAAGAAACCCAGCGGGACCTTTTTTTTAAATAACAGCTTACATTAAAATGTTACACAAATTAACCACACAACAAATTAGAAATAGCTTGGTAGCGATCACCTCATTTCCAGGGGTTATTATCAACCATAAATTCTTTAATATTATAATAACCCTTTTTATACAAACTTAGTTTAATAAAGTTTTTGAACTTTGAGCAGGTCAAATTTTGTATATTTTCTGGAATTTTGTTGTAAAAGCGTATACATCGCCCCAAGAATGAATTACTGACTCGATGGAGTCGAGTAACTGGTATTACTAGCTTGTGTCTCATGTCTGTTCCTGGTATTTACAGAATGAATGTCACGTATTTTTGTAAAACTATTTTTATTTTTGTGTACGTACATTACATTTTCATAAATGTATTGAGAGGCAAAAGTTAATATATTAATTTCCAAATTTCCAATTTCAAAGTAAATAAATAATTTTTGTCGCAGCGACTTTTTAGGCTTTAAATCATAAATTGCTCTTATGGCCCTCTTCTGTAAAACAAATATAATTTCAGTGTCAGCTGCGTGTCCCCATAGTAAAATACCATACGACATTATGCTATAGAAATAGCTTAAAGTAAAGTAGTCTAGCTGTTTCAACACTGGTAAGACTTCTAATCTTTTGTACAGCATATGCTGCAGAACTAAGTTTGCTTGCTAGTTTTGTTATATGGGGGCTCCATTGAAGCTATATATGGCCTACAAATGATTGTTTCGGGGTTGTCTTTATGGAATTTATATAAGTAAACTTCCTCCACGATACAAAAGAAAAGTGTGCAAGACTATATCTTTACATTTGCAGTGTCTGGAGTCTAATAGATCAACGAACCTCAAATCCTACGTACTCCAGGTTACTGCAAAACACAAAGACACGTTCCTCGTTCCCGATTTCTGGCCGTCTGGGGTAGTGCTTCGCCGGTACATGGACGCGCCACAGAAGAAAGTTCCTTAAATAGTGTAATGTCTATATTTTATATATATTTTTAGGTTAAGGTATATTTGCCGTAGGATTACCGTGTCCTCCCCCTCTCTTCGGACTTCGGATAATCCTATAATATGCCAGCGTAACTTGTCTATCTCTTCTTCCAGCTCCACAATCTTCTCGTCAGTCCTCAGGGTGCGTGCGTTGTATGTTGCCAGGTCGAGTCGTCGTAGGTGGCAACCGAACCTCCACCGGAGATTCTTAGTACCCCCTGCCCCGCCGTTACCATGGTCGCCACCGTAGCCAGGAATAGCGGGGCCGCTGGGGACTGGGGGCCGTCTCTTCGTAACTTTCATCATGGGGGTATATTGCCATGGTTGCCACGCTTGGCGAGCGGGTTGGAAACCGCAGTTTTTTTATTGTATTTTTGCCGTTACCAGGAAGATGCTGCTGCCCATCTCCTGCCTGTTTCCCTTTGTCGCCTTTTACGACACCCACGGGAAGATATGGGTAGTGGATATTCTTAACCGCCACTACACGGTTGTCAGTGTCAGTTCAATAAAAGGCAGTTAATTGGATATTACAGACAGATATCAATTTTATTGATATGTACCTATAGATAAATATGTACATTAGGTATTACCACTTACCTACTAGTTAAATTCAAAGTAGATACTTATATTATTATAATAAAATAATATCAATAAATTTAGCTATCTTTATACTACTCTGTGTAAAAAGTATCGGGAATATGTCAATAAAAAGACCCGCGTAAAAGAGGTCGTTCTAATTTTTTTACTGCATGTTGGTAGCACTGTACTGATTTAGCGCGCAAAGTTTGAGCGGGATCTGTCATTTAATTTGTTTTAAACTACACTTTTTGTTGGTCATAGTTTTGAGTTCTCGGCGATTTTTACAATGGAAAATATTGTTGAACAAAGAGTGTGCCTTAAATTTTGTGTTTCAAATGATATTTCATGTGGTGAATCACTAAAAATGTTGCGAAATACCTACGGCGAATCGTGTATATCGAAAACAAGGGCTTATGAATGGTATAAGGCTTTTAAAGAAGGCCGAGAAGTAGTAGTAGACTTGCCTCGTTCTGGTAGACCTTCAACCGCTACGACCAAAGAAAACATCGACAAAATCAAGAAGCTAGTGCTCGAAAATCGACGTATGAGTCTGAGAGGGTTGGCTAGTGAGGTGAACATATCTTTTAAGTCCGTCCACAACATTCTCATTGACATTTTAGGCATGAAACGCGTCGCCGCTCGACTAGTTCCAAAAGAGCTCAATTTTGTTCAAAGAGCGCAGCGAAAGCATGTCGCTGAAGACCTGGTTTCCCGAGCTTCTACGGATCCCACCTTTATGAAACGTATAATAACTGGCGACGAGACATGGGTTTATGAGTACGACATGCAAACAAGCCAACAGTCTTCAGAATGGCGTCTCGAAAACGAGCCGAAACCCAAAAAACCGCGGCAAAGTCGCTCCAAAATCAAGGTGATGCTGACAGTTTTTTTTGACTACCGTGGTGTGGTTCACTCCGAATTCCTTCCAAAGGGACAAACAGTGAATAAAGAATATTATTTAGGCGTCATGAAGCGTTTGCGTGAGAGTATCCGCCGAAAACGTCCAGATTTGTGGCAACACAACTCATGGATGCTGCACCATGATAATGCACCATCACACACAGCCATTATAGTGAAAGAGTTTCTAGCGAAAAATTCAACAAAAGTTCTCAACCAAGCACCGTATTCATCTGATATGGCTCCGTCTGACTTTTTTTTATTTCCCAAGTTAAAATTACCACTTCGAGGAAAACGTTTTGAGTCGATAGAAGCCATAACAAAAAATTCGCTGAATGAGCTAAAGGCCATACCGCAAATAGCCTATGAAAAATGTATGTAAGACTGGGTGAAGCGTTGGAGATGTTGTATTGCAAGCGATGGGGCCTACTTTGAAGGCGATAAAATACATTTAGATGAATAATTTGTATTTTTTGTTTTATTGACAAATTCCCGATATTTAGTACACAGAAGGTACAATTATTAACTGGAATTCACATTAACGAAATCGGCCACAGAAAACATTGATTTAAAATATAAATCGGCCATTATTTCGTTCGTATTATATTCCTTTTAATTAGTTCCGTCCCTTATATTAGATTCCTTCATCCTCTCCGCTAATAATTCTTCTGAGGTGTCCATTTTGTTGACCTGCTCCAAGCACAATTCTAGAATTTTCTCCAGGGCCCGGGCAGTCACGTCCGAGGGATATTTTGGAATGTCAGGGACGTGTATGAAGAGGGTTCTCGTGTTGTCCACGCTAAGTGACGTATAATAGATGTACTCGCAGAGATACCTGTGAAAACAATATCAGTAATAGTTACATTTATTCAATAGTAGCTGGTACCCGGCTTGTTGCCGCCGCAGAAGAAACAATTGTGAAAATATAGTTTTAAATTTGGAACAGTTATGTTGTTTAATTAGGAATAATAATATACATTCATTGAAGTTGAATGATAATATCATTCAATTTCAATGAATATATATTCACCGACAAATAAATTATAAATTTGTTGGTACGATACGTGCGCCAATGCGCCACCAACTGTAAGCTTAGACTATTCAACCATAGGACGAGTAATGAGCCTAATGCTACGAATAAAAAAACCGGCCAAGTGCGAGTCGGACTCGCGCTCCGAGGGTTCCGCACAAAGCCGTAGTTTAAAATTTTTAAAAATATTTTTATTATATGATGTAACTAAAAATTTATGCTTTTCGCAATTTTTCCTTTATCTGTGCTACAATACGTTGCTTCGTACGAAATTTTAAGATTTTGAGTTCACTGGGAGTACCCTGTAGGTTTTGATTCCCTGATTCCCTTGCGAATGTCGAAAATTTGCGGCATAAACGGCTGTATCTTTAGATTGCGTTGGCTTAGAAGTTTGATTTTTTCACAGCTCTAAGGGACAGTAGACTTGAGTATTTTATATGAATTTCAGCTTGATACCTCCACGCGTTCCTGAGAAAAAGGATCTTGACAGACAGACAGACAGACGGACAACAAAGTGATCCTATAAGGGTTCCGTTTATTCCTTTTGAGGTACGGAACCCTAAAAAGTGTTACTTTTGTTGCGGGGCGGGGAAAGATTAGGTAGATAAGACGGTACTGCCACGAAGCAAATACAAAGAGGAGATGGCATAAGCAACTGTGATACTAACTAGGTCCTGACGTTATCACAGTGCGCGTGGCTTTACTTAGTATACTGTCAGCGTTCGTCCTGTGCCACATAACATGCTGACACATAAGCGTGTCGAAAATCGCAAATCTGTGTATTTTCGTAGTATTATTTAAGTAATAAGAATAGATAATAATAAGATAAATATAAGAAGAAAAGGATAAAGTGTTGTGTTTCATCGTGTAAAAACTACTCAGATAGACGCTCTGATGCTATGGATGGCATCACATTTCATTTGTAAGTAATTTTATACCTAATTTATTAAAAAGGTTCTAGAAAAATCTGCGTCGGCTTTCAAATGTAGTTAAATGTATTCGACACTAGATGGCGACACTTTGTGTTATGGGAACTAAAAATATAAAGGCATGTAGAGCTCAGTATTGGTAAAATAATCATACGAAGGTTTTCAAATTTGTATTGCATTCAGTCGTAAAGAATTTTTATTCGCTAAAATATTATTTTTATAGTTTTTATAATAATTTTGTGAACAGGTCCTTGGTATATAGTGTATTATCTATGGGTCGCCATCTATCGACAAGGTTGATAAAATAAATTGCAACATCGACATGGAACTATGCTATATGCATATGGATGCTACCATATAGATAGTTTCCCTAAGCGAATTATACAAGAATAAGCAAAAAGCACTCGAAAAATTAAAATCATCTGAACTCTTTAGTTTGGTCAGTGCAACAAATATTTTTAGAGTTCCGTAGTTAGAATAGGAAATCCTTAGTTTTACCAATTCCGTTCGTCCGTCTGTCCGCGGCTTAGCATACACACTATTGGTACTCTACAGAGCTGTAACTTTGCATGGTTATATGTATTATATTATATACCAGAAATAAAAAATGCTCTAAGTACCAAAACAAAAAGTGGGTTGCCCCAAAAAACAATCCCAAATTATAAAAGTACATAACATGAATAACACTTACAGCATCTGCCAACAGTAATGTTGGTGAAGCATTACAGACTAGTTTGGGACGTTTACTAGGCAAATATTGATATTGGGATGAATCAAAGTGCATCGAACAGATAGTACTTGTGCGGGTAGGTTCTCAACCCTTTTTCGATTGTACAATTATGTCTACCTCATTTTTAAGTGAAATTGGAAATCTGTAAAAGTAAAACAATTATGATAATCCATACTAATATTATAAATACGAAATTGTAATATAGTTTTTTTGGGATTATCTTAACCCAGTGTATAAGCAACAAATATGCCTAATTGCAATCAAACAGAGTCAATAGTTTCAATAATATATATATATATATATATATATATATATATATATATATATATATATATATATATATATATATATACTGGGTGGCGCCGAGGTTATCACGTTAAATAGCACAGCAGTTAATACAAGTTGATATATGTGTGTTAAAATAATAAAATAAACAATAATAAAAGAAAATAAAAAATGCATTTTTCAAACAAAATAAATAGGGTAAAATATTGACAAGAAATAAATCAGCCTTGATATATAGGTTACTGACCTGAAGTGACTTACAAAACGTCGCACGCGCCAGAAAAATAATAATTTATATCAACACCCGATTCCATTTCTTGTCACTTTGCGCGTAGAGAATTATGCCTTAACTTCATTATTTTAAGTAAATTTTTCGCTTGACTTTGTTTTCACACGCCTGCAGCGTGCGTTCCCTTTGTTTTTAATTTCGCGCATAAAATTATGCCTTAAATTGTTAGCCATAAGTGCAGTTTTTGTTTGATTTTTTGTTTATTTGAGTAGTTAGGTTTGATAACCTTTAAACTACCTATATTCGCCTTGAAATGGCATGGGTCTTTGACCTTCTAGAATTCATCAGGTGATATCTGTATGCATTTACATGATGTTATTTAATATTAAAACGAAAAACATGCTACCGCGGCTAATGTATTAATTGTTATATATTTTTTTAGTTGTGTATGTTTAAAGAAATTTATGTAGCATACGTCTTTTCATTTTATGTGATAACTTTTTCGTCACTCGGTATACATACTTATATATATATATATATGTATATATGTAGTATATATAGTAGCCGACCAGGCAGACGTTGTTCTACCCTTTTCGACGATCCTTCATATAAAAAATGCTTAAATTCGTAATAAAAAAATATTGAGTGTCACTTATCAAGATAAAACTATCCTATCTCTCAAGTTGGATCAAACTGCACAGAGTGTGCAAATTTCATTGAAATCAGTTCAGTAGTTTAGGAGTTCATCGCGTACAAACAATGTGACACGTAATTTTTACATATAAAGATATGATAGTTTGGATGTTTGTTACTCCTTCACGTCACAAAGACTGAACCGATTTGAATACTCGGAATTACACAAACTACATTTTATTCCAGAAAATTAAAAAATGCCGCAGGTATTAAAAAACCTTAATCCATGTGGTCGAAGTCGCGGGCATCATTTAGTTAATAACAACTAAACTTAAAAATAATTGAATATATTTCAAATATAATAATTAATTTGGTTAAATGGTCTAAGACTGTAAGTTAATTGTACGATGCCTATAACTTTCGAGGTAGTGCAAGCAACAACTTGACAAAGTTTGACCGCAATCTGATGAACGGTATGGCAGAGCGTAAAGTTCGAACAAACCAACTAACAAAGAAACATTAATTTTTATGTACCTGTTGGATAGATTATAAATAATACGTATTAAAAGTCATTCTTATGTTTAATTTACCACTAGTTCGGAAAATACCTCTGTCCTGGGAAGAACCAGCAAGAAACCCAGCGGGACATTTGAAAAAAGAACATTTATATTCAGTTTGGTAGGTAGGTAGTTATATTCCTACATATTATTATATGTTACATAATTACTAAAACAAAAACTAGAAGTAGCATGGTAGTGGTCACCTCATTCCCAGGGGTTATTATCATCCATAAATTCCTTAATATTGTTGCGCGCCACTATTAATGTCTTGTACATGGCAACACTAGTTACCACTAGCGCCTTCTAGTGTCGAATAGCAGAACTAGGAGAGTCAAGATTCTTCTAGAAATTTCGGGACCGATATGTACTCGAACATTCTAGATGTCGCTACAGTAGAAGGTTCTGGAAACTATCTGAGGCCCTATATAAGGCCGGTATAGACCACGACCGAGTCAGTACTGAATTGGCGATATAAGCGAATACTTTGAAGTGATATAACTTCGAACTAAAGTGATCAGTAATACGATTGTGTTTTATTATTAGTGTGTTTTTAAGTTGTAATTAGTGTTCCGTAATTAAAGTGTCAATTTTGGTAATTCAATCGGCAGTTTTTAATTGTCTCGAACCCCAAGCTCGTAAAATATTATAATGACCCTTTTTATACAATCTTTGTTTAATAAAGTTTATAAACTTGGCATATGACAAATTTTGTATAGTTTGTGTTTTGTTGTAAAAGCGTTACACATAGCCCCAAGAATGAATTACTGACTCTGTGGAGTCAAGTAACTTTTACTAGTCTCTGGTGAATTAAATATTTTAATCATATCATATAATAAATCATATAATTTAAGAACCTTAGCTGACTAGAAACTGCATTTCAGATATGACTAAAAGGTTCCAGGCTGTGATAAGAAGCAGAGGTGGCAACACGCGATATTAGCAGACACACACTCACAGACACATACACACACGCAAGCACCCACGCACAAACACACGCGCGCGCGCAGACACATACACAGACGCACACAGAGAGACACCTACAAAAACACACATACACGAATAACACGAACCATGGGGTCACTTTGACACACTATAAAATATATATATTACGATTTCTATACATAATATATTGTAAGAGTACACAATACACACGATGTTAAGTGGATCACAGCATTCATAGACGTCGACATCTATCTTTGATTAAAAATCAAAATGCAGATGCGTTGCTACTCCCGAGGACTAAGATGGAATGCACTGTTTCCAGTAAAAAGGGTCTACATTTCACTAGTTATCATACGAAACAGCAGAATTAAGCTGTTATTGCACGCTGGTATTCCGTGAGAGCGTGGTCCTTCCCCGGTTGAACCGAGCTACTTGTGCTACCACTACAATCATAATTTAGCTGCAGCATGACTCTACCACGTAAAAATCTTAAACAAAACATGATAAATATATACAATACACAAACATAAATATATATAAAATAATGAAAGTAATATTGTTATACCCCCAATGTAATTAACGAAGAGACGGCCCCCAGTCCCCGGCGGCCCCGCTTTACCTGGCTACGGTGGCGACCATGGTAACGGCGGGGCAGGGGGTGCTAAGAATCTCCGGTGGAGGTTCGGTTGCCACCTACGACGACTCGACCTGGCAACTTATAACGCACGCATCTTGAGGACTGACGAGAAGATCCTGGAGCTGGAAGAAGAGACAGACAAGTTGCGCTGGAATGTCATAGGATTATCCGAAGTCCGAAGAGAGGGGGAGGACACGTTAACCCTCGAATCCAGCAATTTGTTCTATCATCGGGAGGGCGACCATCTGTCCCAAGGAGGTGTCGGATTTATCGTCTACAAGTCTCTTGTTAACAACGTTGTAAAGATTGGGAGTGTGTCGACGAGGGTTGCGTACCTTATACTCAGAATCACCAAACGGTATTCGCTGAAGGTCATACAGGTTTACGCACCAACTTCAGCACACCCGGATGAGGAGGTGGAGGAAATGTATGAGGATATCTCTAGAGCCATGCATTCCTCCAAAACCCACTATACGGTGTTAATGGGAGACTTCAACGCAAAATTAGGCACAAGAGAGAACGGTGAGCTGAAAGTAGGGAATTTCGGAATAGGGCAATGGAACCCAAGGGGCCAGCAGCTGGCTGACTTCATGGAGAACTCTTTCTCGGACTCTTTATGATGAACTCTTTCTTCCAGAAGCGGCCGCACAGGAAGTGGACCTGGTCGAGCCCCGACGGTTCGACAAAAAATGAGACGACTTCATTATGATAACCAGACGACAACTGTTCAGTGATGTCTCAGTGATCGTGAGGGTGAAAACCGGCAGCGATCACCGAATGGTAAGAGGCACACTGAACCTAAACATTAAGTTGGAGAGGTCACGTCTAATGAAGTCAACGCTCCGTCCCCCTCGTGCTCTAATCCAAAGTCCCGAAACCTTTCAGCTCGAGCTACAAAACCGTTTTCAGTGCCTAGAAGATTGCAATGCAGTGGACGATATGAATGACAAGCTCGTGGAAACTGTCCATGCGGTCGGAGCTAAGTTTTGCAACACCCGCCGCAGAAGAACACAAAAACTTTCCGATCACACTCTTAATCTCATGGCTGTTAGACGCGATGTGAAACTGCAGTCTTCAGTAGATTTGACAGCATACAGGCAACTGGACAGACAGATCTCCAAATGCATGCGGCGGGACTTACGCAACTTTAATACTGCTCGTATTAAAGAAGCGATCGAGCGGAACCAGGGCTCCAAAGTCTATGCTAGAGATCTGTCTGCCAGAAAGAGCCAAATGTGGAAGCTGAAGACCGAATGTGACAGCATCGTTTCCGGGACACCTGAGATTTTGAGTGAGACTGATAGGTTCTATGGGCAGCTGTACACGTCATCGTTGGAGCCACACGCAAGTGTGAGTAACGATCCAAGAGCGAGTCTTATCCGACACTATTCCGATGATATCCCAGACGTCAGTCTGAGCGAGATTAGAATGGCTCTCCAGCACCTTAAAAACGGCAAAGCCCCAGGCGAGGATGGAATTACAGCGGAGCTTCTGAAAGCGGGTGGAAAACCGGTACTTGAAGTCCTTCAGAAGCTCTTTAATTCCGTCCTCCATGGTGGCACTACACCGGAGGCGTGAAGCAGAAGTGTGGCGGTCTTGTTCTTCAAGAAAGGTGACAACGCTCTCTTGAAGAACTACAGATTGATTTCCCTTCTGAGTCGCGTCTACGTGCTGTTTTCGAGAGTTATTACGAATCGTCTCGCGCGCAGACTTAACGACTTCCAGCCTCCCGAAATAGCCGGTTTCCGAAAAGGCTTTAGCACCATAGACCACATACATACCCTTCGGCAAATTGTACAGAAGTCCGAGGAGCACAATTTGCCACTATGTCTGGCGTATGTGGACTATGAGAAAGCCTTTGATTCCGTCGACATTAGGGCGGTGATGCCAAGTTGATTGTCGGTATATCGAAGTGCTGAAGTGCTTGTACAGTAGGGCTACGATGGCTATCCGAGTACAGAACCAGAGTACGAAACCTATCCAATTGCAGAGAGGTGTAAGACAGAATGACGTGATATCCCCGAAACTCTTCACCGCTGCATTGGAAGACGTTTTCAAGCTTCTGGACTGGAAAGGATACGGAATTAACATCAATAGCGAGTACATCACTCACTTTTGATTTGCCGACGATATAGTCCTAATGGCAGAATCGCTGGAGGACCTAAGCACTATGCTCAATGACCTCAATAGTGTTTCCCAACGGATAGGTCTTAAGATGAACGTGTACAAAACAAAGATCATGTTTAATGTCCATGTCACACCTATGCCGGTAGATGTTGGGGACACTAAGCTCGAAGTTGTTGACGAGTATGTTTACCTGGGACAAATAGTCCGACTAGGTAAGTCCAACTACGACCGAGAGGTCAATCGACGGATTCAACTCGGTTGGGCAGCGTTCGGGAAATTACGGCAGATCTTCTCGTCAGGTATACCTCAAAACTTGAAGACTGTACAACCAGTGCGTGTTGCCAGTGATGACCTATGGTACTGAGATGTGGTCCTTTACTTCTGGCCGTATGAGGAAGCTCAAGGTCGCTCAGCGAGCTATGGAGAAGGCTATGCTCGGAGTTTCTCTGCGTGATAAACTTAGAAATGAGGATATCCGCAGTAGAACCAAAGTGACCGACATAGCCCAACGGATTAGTAAGCTGAAGTGACAATGGGCCGGCCATATAGCTCGGAGAACCGACAACCGTTGGGGGAAAAAAGGTTCTCGAGTGGCGGCCTCATACCGACGGACGTAGTGTAGGGCGTCCCCCCACTAGATGGAGTGACGATCTGGTAGGATATGCAGGAAGTCGATGGATGCAGGTGGCTCAGGACCGTGCTTTGTGGCATTTCTTTGGGGGAGGCCTTGGTTCAGCAGTGGACTTGTGAAGGGCTGTATTGATGAAAATGAATATTGTTACACCAACACCATTTCATTTGTTTGTTTTAATGTAAGGCTTGCTAATTGATAACTTACACGGAAGCAATTATGCGGAGTAAACGCCACTAACTGATAAGGTTATTAATCAAACAAATTATTTAAGACCCTCACCTTCCAGCGTCTTTTGATGCCACAGCATTAGTATTTTCCGGAGGGTTTCCATCGTTGAACTCCTTGCAAATCTGTTCTACATTCAGCTTTGTTTGCAGCCTGATAGCCCCCTCAGCTGGACAAGTGTGATCAGCTGGACAGTTGTCAAAGTAGTCCTTTCTTTGGTAGCCTTTCCTGTGAGCTTGGGTTTCCAAGGTCATGCAATTAGCTACATTTGACACTCCCACGTGGATCACGAGCTGAAGTTAAATACAGTGATAATAATAATGTCCTCCAGACCAAATATCGGTCACGGCGGCCGGTCTCAATCGAGATACGCCATCTGCATAGGATAGGATTATAGGGCTAAATGTAAGTGCAAGCAAAAATGCACTCTCTGTTCCCTCACTCTCATATTTCGATGGGACGTCAATCCAACACGGCCGGAGAGAGATCAGACGCAAGACTAATAAGCCCCACGTGCTTTCCAAGACACGAGGATGAAACGGTCAACTACCTGATTCCCGCTAATGAAAAATTCTTGAAAAATAATCCCGATAATTGATTTGTCTTCACCCGGGAATTGAACCTAGAACCAAATTGAACCCAGGACCCTATGGTCAGCAGTCGCGTTTATGATCACGAGACAAAAGAGGCAGTGAAATTAAATATACTTTTGATGTAAAATTTATTTGCTACTACAGAAAATTCGAAAGCTAAATCGAAGGAAAATATTGACTGCAATCATCGATAATATCTACTACGTACTAGATTTCGCATTCCGAACATACACTATGTTCAACTGAACTTTACTGCAGTCCGTACAGTGTGTCATTTAGTGTGGTTTCAATCTATTAGTTAGTCTGTGGTTTCAATATTCATGCAGTGTGGAGCGGCGCTAATAATAAGATTTCAAATTAAAGTTTAAATTAAAAACTAACCGCGCAGACGCAACGCGCTTAAATCAACTGCGCATGCGCCAAGACATAGAGTAGTGCACATTTTTTGTTTAGAATGGCTTCTTTAGTATGTAGTACATATAATTCAATGACTGCAATGGAGAAGTTGTTTTACTTAGCGCCCATGACTCAAAGGATTTTTTTTATAGAATAACGAGCACACAGTCTACCTGATGGTAAGTTGAGGCTTATAGATATCCACATTTATCCTCAAGAATCAAAATGCAAATGCGTTGTCATCCATGATGACAAAGATGGAATGTCTCATTTTCAGTAAAAAGGTTCTCCGGTTCTCTACACTCACCATACAAACAAATTAAAAGCAGCTTTGAGGTGCTATTATGAGTGCTATATAAACAAGATGGGAAGACGACTTAAAACTCATTGCTGGACGTCATTTGAGAAGGGTAGCGTGGGACAGGTCCCAGTGAAAAATGTTAGAAGAGGCCTATGCCAAAAGGCTTCGAGACATATTATAACAAACAAGAACATGTTTAGTATTCATATTTAACCGAGAAGTTGAGAATAAAAAGGCTTATTATTATTATTTCTTTATTTATTTCTATAGACCGTTCGCCGTGTAGTGGCGGTTAAAAATATCCACTACCCTATATCTTCCCGTGGGTGTCGTAAAAGGCGACAAAGGGAAACAGGCAGGAGATGGGCAGCAGCATCTTTCTGATAAGAGCAAAATAATAATAAATAAACTGCGGTTGCCAACCCGCTCGCCAAGCGTGGCAACTATGCCAATATACCCCCCCCCCCCCCCATGAACAATGACATTAACAAACGGCCCCCAGTCCCCGGCGGCCCCGCTATTGCTGGCTACGGTGGCGACCATGGTAACAGCGGGGCAGGGGGTGCTGAGAATCTCCGGTGGAGGTTCAGATGTCACCTAAAACGACTCGACCTGGCAACATACAACGCACGCACCTTGAGGACTGACGAGAAGATCGTGGAGCTGGAAGAAGAGACAGACAAGTTATGCTGGCATATTATAGGATTATCCGAGGTCCGAAGAGAGGGGGAGGACACGGTAATCCTTGAATCCGGCAACTTGCTCTATCACCGGGAGGGCGACCATCTGTCCCAAGGAGGTGTCGGATTTATCGTCCACAAGTCCCTCGTTAACAACGTTGTAAAGATTGAGAGTGTGTCGACGAGGGTTGCGTACCTTATACTCAGAATCACCAAACGGTATTCGCTGAAGGTCATACAGGATTACGCACCAACCTCGACACATCCCGATGAGGAGGTGGAGGAAATGTATGAGGATATCTCTAGAGCCATGCATTCTTCCAAAACCCACTATACGGTGTTAATGGGAGACTTCAATGCAAAACTAGGCACAAGAGAGAACGGTGAGCTGAAAGTAGGGAAATTTGGAATAGGGCAACGGAACCCAAGGGGCCAGCAGCTGGCCGACTTCATGAAGAAAGAGGGACTCTTTATGATGAACTCTTTCTTTCAGAAGCGGCCCCACAGGAAGTGGACTTGGTTGAGCCCCGACGGTTCGACAAAAAATGCGATTGACTTCATTATGACGACCAGACGACAACTGTTCAGTGATGTCTCCGTGATCGCGAGGGTGAAAACTGGTAGCGATCACCAAATGGTTAGAGGCACACTGAACCTAAACATTAAGTTGGAGAGGTCTCGTCTGATGAAGTCAACGCTACGTACCCCTCGTGCTCTAATCCAATGTCCCGAAACCTTTCAGCTCGAGTTACAAAACCGTTTTCAGTGCCTAGAAGACTGCAATGAAGTGGACGATATGAATGACAAGCTCGTGGAAACTGTCCATGCGGTTGGAGCTAAGTTCTGCAAGACCTGCCCCAGAAGAACACAAAAACTCTCCGATCACACTCTTAATCTCATGGCTGTTAGACGGGAGATGAAGCTACATTCTTCAACAGATTTGACAGCATACAGGCATCTGAACAGACAGATCTCCAAATGCATGCGGCGGGACTTACGCAACTTCAATACAGCTTGTATTGAAAAAGCGATCGAGCGGAACCAAGGCTCCAAAGTCTTTGCCAGAGATCTGTCTGCCAGAAAGAGCCAATTGTCAAAGCTGAAGACCGAGTGTGGCAGCATCGTTTCTGGGATACCTGAGAGTTTGAGTGAAATTGAGAGGTTCTATGGGCAGCTGTACACGTCATCGTTGGAGCCACACGCAAGTGTGAGTAACGATCCAAGAAAGTTTTATCCGACACTATTCCGAAGATATCCCCGACGTCAGTCTGAGCGAGATTAGAATGGCTCTCCAGCATCTTAAAAACGGAAAGTCCCCAGGCGAGGATGGAATTACAGCGGAGCTTCTGAAAGCGGGTGGAAAACCGGTACTTGAAGTCCTTCAGAAGCTCTTTAATTCCGTCCTCCATGGTGGCACTACCCCGGAGGCGTGGAGCAGAAGTGCGGTGGTCTTGTTCTTCAAGAAAGGCGGCAACGCTCTCTTGAAGAACTACAGACCGATTTCCCTTCTGAGCCGCGTCTACGTGCTATTTCGAGAGTCATTACGAATCGTCTCGCACGCAGACTTGACGATTTCCAGCCTCCCGAACAAGCCGGTTTCCGAAAAGGCTTTAGTACCATAGACCACATACATACCCTGCGGCAGGTTGTACAGAAGACAGAGGAGTATAATCTACCACTTTGCCTTGCGTATGTGGACTATCGGTATATCAAAGTGCTGAAGTGTTTGTACAGTAGAGCTACGATGGCTATCCGAGTACAGAATCAGAGTACGAAACCTATCCAACTGCAGAGAGGTATAAGACAGGGTGACGTTATATCCCCTAAACTCTTCACCGCTGCATTGGAAGACGTTTTCAAGCTACTGGACTGGACAGGATGCGGTATCAACATCAATGGCGAGTACATCACTCACCTTCGTTTTGCCGATATTGTCCTTATGGCAGAATCGCTGGAGGACCTAAGCACTATGCGCAATGACCTCAATAGTGTCTCCCAACGGATAGGTCTTAAAATGAACATGGACAAAACAAAGTTTAAACATGTTTAACGTCCATGTCACACCTATGCCGGTAGTTGTTAGGAGCGCTAAGCTCGAAGTTGTTGACGAGTATGTTTACCTGGGACAAATAGTCCGACTAGGTAAGTCCAACTTCGACCGAGAGGTCAATCGACGGATTCAACTCGGCTAGGCAGCGTTCGGGAAACTAGGACACATCTTCTCGATAGACATACCTCAAAACCTTAAAACGAAATTGTACAACCAGTGCGTGTTGTCAGTGATAATTTACGGATCTGAGACGTGGTCCTTCACTGCTGGCCGTATGAGGAAGCTCAAGGTCGTTCAACGAGCTATGGGGAGGGCTATGCTCGGGGTTTCTCTGCGTGATTAACTTAGAAATGAGTATATCCGCAGTAGAACCAGAGTAACCGACATGGCTTAACTTTCCATTAACTCCCGTCGAGTTGGGGGTTGATACGTATTTTTACAGAAAAGTTACACTATTATAAGCACACACACAAAGTTACAACATGCGGAAGCGCGTAATTTTTGAGAAAAAAGTTACTGAAAGTACCACCGACATAGTCCAACGGATTAGTAAGCTGAAGTGGCAGTGGGCCGGCCATATGGCTCGAAGAACCGACAACCGATGGGGAAGAAAGGTTCTCGAGTGGCAGCCTCGTACCGGTAGGCGAAGTGTAGGGCGACCCGATGGAGTGAGGACCTGGTAAGACATGCAGGAAGTTGATGGATGGAGGTGGCTCAGGACAGTCTTTTGTGGCATTCCTTGGGGGAGGCCTATGTTCAGCAGTGGACTTATGAAAGGCTGTAATGATGATGATGATGATGATGATTTCTATAGACATCTACACTTACATGTTAAACCTAATGCGGTAGTGTCCCCTTTTCCATTTGAAACTAAATATAGTATTAACAATTTAAAAACTAATTTACACTACTTAGCACTAACTTTATGAAACTATGCAATTTCAAAAACAGTGTTGCTATAAACGATTATGTTCATCACTATTAGTCCTATGATTGTATTTGAATTTAACATAAATAAGGAAGCTTAAAGTAGCCAAGGCTATGATGCTTTGGGTATCTTTTTGTGACTGCCTAGTTGGTTAATGGTTGTACTCGTAATTACTGATAATGAGGTCCCACGTTCGAACCCTGGGTTGGGCTTGAATCAGTTATTAGGTTTTCCCGTCAAGAAATTCTTAGTAGCAGCCTCAAGTCAGGAAGTTGGCGACGTTTAATCCTCGTGCCTCGTCCCATTGGACTATGAGAGTGAGGGAATGGTGCACCTATGTTTGTGCATACACTTAGGCATTATAATCCTTACGCAGATGGGTATTCTACATTGAGAGTGGCCACCGTGACCAAAATTTGGTCTGGAGGACATTATTGTTATCCTTTTGTGATCCAATCATAAATACAAATTTATTTATTTATTTATACACTTTATTGTACTAAAGGTACGGCAGACTTAATGCCATTTTCTACCAGCCAACCGGAAAGTAAGCGAGAAGTAGTAGTGCAGTGGGTTAGGATGAAAACCTCAAATTGACAAAAATTTTAGGTTTTCATCCTAGCCCTAAAACACACACACATACACACACACACACACACACACACACACACACACACACACACACATATATTGATATGTGTGTGTGTGTGTGTACATATAGAGGGTTATTTTTCAAAGAATAGCCAAATTTTAAACTTAAGTTCAAATATATAACAATATAAAATGAAAAATTTTGTACAACTAACTTCAATATAAATTATTAAGAAGAACTTATAAACTATTGGTCAGACCTTAATCAAATTTATATGGGACCACATGAGAAGCACCAGCTTTCAAATAAAAAAGAATCATCGAAATTGACTCACACAGAAAAAAGTTATGAGGTAACACACATAAAAAAAAGAAAAAAAAAACAAAGTCAAATTGAGTACCATCTCCTTTTTGAAGAAAAATTTTATACTGTTATTGCAGTTTTTGAAAATACAACTAAATAAGGCTTCTACTTTTATTCGAAATTGATATGTAATTTATGGGCAACAACATTTTTCTCTACCAATCAAGCCTTTCAAATGTGGGATTTGCAATTCCCCTGGTGTTGCAGTTGTTCATGGGTGGCGGTAGTCACTTACCATCAGGTGAGCCGTATTCTCGGTTGCCCCCTTGATTGTTCGTTCGAATATCATATAAATAGGCACTTCCTAAATTTATATTGACTAAAGTATCTGTGTATGACTACCTGTCATCATTGAAATTGAAATTGAAATCATCATCCTGCTGCTAGTGTTAATATTTTATGAAAGTCACAATGTTTAAGTATCGTATATAACTTATGCAGCGAAGTAAGAAGGAATTTTCGAAGATTATTAATAAATAGTTTTTCAAAATAAAAACGAAAATGATCATAGAATGTTCTATCTGTATGTTACCTTTGGTGTGTGTGTTTCCCATAAAGCGGGCACAAATTCATCCACGTTCTCATAGGTAACTGGTATCTCCAGCAGCACCAATTCGATATTGTATTTCTTCTCCAATTCCTTTTTGTTCATAAGCTTAACTGCCTCCCAACTAGCGTTTACTGGATGATTTAAAAACGGGCCAAAACCTGTCACCAAAACCAAAGGCTTAAACAAGAAATCCAAATCGGAAGCCATCACTACACTTTAACTACATAAAAGTCAAACAGCTGTTAACAATATTTCAAATTCGCAAACTAAATATTCGAATAGGTTTTGATAATTTCATATTTTGTTGACATTTAGAGTTTAGACATTTACCACCCGGAAATGACAAAAGTCAGCTGATTATTTTTGTTAAGTTACTAGACTTGCTTCCAGGGTTGCCTGTGCCTGCAGATTTTTTTAATTATTCAGTCATGTGCATGGATTTAAAATACTTTGATTACTGGATTTAAAATGAATCTTTACGATTAATGCATGTATTTTTGTTCAGAATATTTTTTTAAATAATTTGATGCATCAGTTTTATCCTTAAACTACAAAGTGAATGAAACGGATTTAAAGGATTTTGCGATCCCCGTAAAATTACGATCTTGATAAGTTATATTGAAGTCAGTCGTACAAAATTTTAATAAATTGTTTCCTACAAATTTTCTTACATAAATTATCAAATTTAATATAAAAGGAAAAATCCAGATAAACGTTTGAATACGTTATGTTTACGTTTTTTCAACACAAATCGAACATTTATTTTCATTCTTCTTCTTGTTGTGTGGGCTATCAAATAATTATAAAAGTTCAAGATAAATATAGACATTGATTTCGATATAGTTTAATAAATCCCTAGCGTACATGTAAAGTATTTTGATGATAAATGTATTTAACAAAATCATGTAAATAATCAAAAACGTGATTTTTTCCTTTGCAAAATATAAAAATAAACAAAATAATTATAAATATATGACGGGACCAGCACCATTGCACGTGCGGCGCGGTAGCCGTCGGTGCAGTTAGCCAGAATTCTTGTAAATAACACGTGTTCCGCACACCTGCTCCATTGCACCTGCAGTGGCGCTCGTTTTGCTTCTATAAAACGGATGGCGCGGCCGCCGTTAGGACAGTCTTGGCTCTGACGTGGAACGGTACGCTTGTCGTATTCCGTTACTAGTTTATCCTCGACTCGTTGGATAATTAATTCGTGTAAACGAATTAATTATTATTCCTAACTACAAAATTAGTCTTTGTACTATACTCAATTACCCTTTCTAAATATACTATATTTTAAACAGTATAATTCATAACATAAATTTTAGCTAAAATAAACGTTATAGTAGTGAGTATGTCTTGAGAATTTACATGTGAAATGTGCAATTTTCAGGATTCTTTCTATTATTGACATTATAGCCACTCACAGAACAAGTAAACATTGTTGAAGACAACTATTTACTAAAAATTACCACAATTATACTAAAATAAAATCCAAAATACCTAGGAGGTCATTCACTGCGTGCTGATTTGTGGCGACTTGTCATTCAAAATCAGTCACAGAGAAAGAGTCACGAAATTAGCTATCCTTTTCTTTGATACTACATTGCCATAGATTTATAAGAGATTTCAGAGAATGCGTTCCTGACACCTATCAGTGTATCAGTTAGTCACGACTAGTGATGAGCACAACATAACACTGAGTTCGTTACCGTTCCTCCAAAATGAACTGCCGCGTTATTTTTAAGATTATTTTCGTTTTAAATTGGCAGAATCATTTAAAATTTATATTTTAGTAATTTAAGTGGAAACCAAAAAAAGGTAATATTAATATAATAAAATTGTTTTATTTATTCTTTGTTACAAAGTTACAATCTGTATTTCTATGCAATAAAGTAAATTGAATTGAATGTACGTACAGAATAGTCCCAGGTAAACACACTCTTCAACAATTTAGAGCTTAGTGTTCCCAACAACTACCGGCATAGGTGTGACATGGACATTAAACATGATCTTTGTTTTGTCTATGTTCATCCTAAGACCTATCCGTTGGGAGACACTATTGAGGTCATTGAGCATAGTGCTTAGGTCCTCCAGCGATTCTGCCATAAGGACTATATCGTCAGCAAATTGAAGGTGAGTAATGTACTCGCCATTGATGTTAATACCGCATCCTTTCCAGTCCAGTAGCTTGAAAACGTCTTCCAATGCAGCGGTGAAGAGTTTCGGGGATATAACGTCACCCTGTCTTACAACTCTCTGCAGTTGGATAGGTTTCGTATTCTGATTCTATACTCGGATAGCCATCGTAGCTCTACTGTACAAACACTTCAGCACTTCGATATACCGACAGTTAACTTGGCACCGCTGAAGGAACTGCAGCACCGCCAAATTTCGACGGAATCAAAGGCTTTCTCGTAGTCCACATACGCAAGGCAAATTGGCAGATTGTACTCCTCTGTCTTGTGTACAATTTGTCGAAGGGTGTGTATGTGGTTCATGGTACTAAAGCCTTTTCGGAAACCGGCTTGTTCGGGAGGCTGGAAGTCGTGAAGTCTGCGTGCGAGACGATTCGTAATGACTCTCGAAAACACCACGTAGACGCGACTCAGAAGGGAAACCTGTCTGTAGTTCTTCAAGAGAGCGTTGTCGCTTTTCTTAAAGAACAAGACCACCGCACTTCTGCTCCACGCCTCCGGAGTAGTGCCACCATGGAGGACGGATTTAAAGAGATTCTGAAGGACGTCAAGTACCGGTTTTCCACCCGCTTTCAGAAGCTCCGCTGTAATTCCATCCTCGCCCAGGGACTTGCCGTTTTTATGGTGCTGGAGAGCCTTTCTAATCTCGCTCAGACTGACGTCCGGGATATCTTCGGAATAGTGTCGGATAAGACTAGCTCTTGGCTCTCAATCTCCCTCAAAATCCCAGGTGTCCCGGAAACGATGCTGCCACATTCAGTCTTCAGCTTTGACAGTTGGCTCTTTCTGGCAGACAGATAATTGGCAAAAACTTCGGAGCCTTGGTTCCGCTCGATTGCTTCTTCAATACAGCTTGTATACAATTGCGTAAGTCCCGCCGCATGCATTTAGAGACCTGTCTGTTCAGTTGCCTGTACGCTGTCAAAAATATGAGATTAAGAGTGTGATCGGAGAGTTTTTGTGTTCTTCTGCGGCGGGTCTTGCAAAACCTAGCTCCGACCGCATGGACAGTTTCCACGAGATTGTCATTCATATCGTCCACTTCATTGTAGTCTTCTAGGCACTGAAAACGGTTCTGTAACTCAAGCTCGAGCAAGTTTCGGGACTTTGGATTAGAGCACAAGGGGGACGGTGCATTGTGTTCATTAGACGTGGCCTGTCCAACTTAACGTATAGGTTCAGTGTGCCTCTTACCATTCGGTGATCGCTGCCGGTTTTCACCCTCGTGATCACTGAGACATCACTGAACAGTTGTCGTCTGGTCATCATAATGAAGTCAATCTCATTTTTTGTCTAACCGTCGGGGCTCGACCAGATCCACTTCCTGTGGGGCCGCTTCTGGAAGAAAGAGTTCATCATAAAGAGTCCCTCTTTCTCCATGAGAAGTCAGCCAGCTGCTGGCCCCTTGGGTTCCGTTGCCCTATTCCAAATTTCCCTACTTTTAGCTCACCGTTCTCTCTTGTGCCTAGTTTTGCGTTGAAGTCTCCCATTAACACCGTATAGTGGGTTTTGGAGGAATGCATGGCTCTAGAGATATCCTCATACATTTCCTCCACCTCCTCATCGGGGTGTGCCGAGGTTGGTGCGTAAACCTGTAGGACCTTTAGCGAATACCGTTTGGTGATTCTGAGTATAAGGTACGCAACCCTCATCGACACACTCCCAATCTTTACAACGTTGTAAACAAGAGATTTGTAGACGATAAATCCGACACCTCCTTGGGACAGATGGCCGCCCTCCCGGTGATAGAGCAAGTTGCCGGAGTCCCCCTCTCTTCGAACCTCCGATGATCCTACAATATGCCAGCGTAACTTTTCTATCTCTTCTTCCAGCTCCACGATCTTCTCGTCAGTTCTCAGTGTGCGTGCATTGTATGTTGCCAGGTCGAGTCGTTTTAGGTGGCAACCGAACCTCCACCGGAGATTCTTAGCACCCCCTGCCCCGCCGTTACCATGGTCGCCTCACCGTAGCCAGGATTAGCGGGGCCGCCGGGGACTGGGGGCCTTCTCTTTGTTACTCTCATAATTGGGGGTATTTGCCATAGTTGCCACGCTTGGCGAGCGGGTTGGCAACCGCAGTTTTTTTATTGTTGTTTTGCTGTTATCAGAAAGATGCTGCTGCCCATCTACTGGCTCAGTTTCCCTCTGTCGCCTTTTACGACACCCACGGGAAGATGTGGGGTAGTGGATATTCTTGACCGCCACTACACGATAATATAATATTTTTATTTTTTCCTTAAAAATTTCACTTGCATCAGGTGATATTATACTTGATCAGAATAGGTATATATTTTCGACGTTGTTAGAAAGCTTACCCTCTGGTCTTCTTTAATCTGTGTGTGGACTCTTGATTTTGTATGACCACAAACTATATAGAAACACTACGCGTTGTATGACAAACTATGCATTAGAAACACACTTATCGTATGTAACGCAATCACACGCTTCCGACGCAAAGTCGATCTGCGATGCCTAGATCGGCGTGGGAAGGTGAAGGGGATGTTCGTACGCAATTCCACGCGTATGACCAGTGTGTTCCTAGAACTTACGCGTAACACTTCATAAACAAATAGACAATTTCACCGTGCACGCGTTTTGTTGCTAAAATGGGAAATGACCAGCTCATCGATTTAGTATAGCATTATGAATGTACTTATAATATTATTGGGTAAACTATACGTTTGTGTTTGATATTGTAAAAACAACAAAATGGCCGGTATAACGTAATTCACAAGTCATTTGCTTCTGAATGTATAACGTCAAAAATTGGTTCCCATACAAGAGATAAGAGATTGCCCTAAATCAGGCCTCTGTGACTCTTGCTACCTGCGTGAAATAATTACTTACCTACAATAGCGAGGCGCCCCTGGGACAGAACCATAGAGTAGAGTAAGACAGAACGCAGTCGGGGCTAGCGGGTTCTAGGTAGGCTTGCCAACTCCAAAAAAGGCATTTCCGGGACTACCCAGCTCGACATCCGGGACTTGGGTATATTACGCGGGACACAACACACCACATACAAATTGGTTAAACAAACAAACACATTGGTTATAAAATTCACTGCATTTTTGCTTTTTGCTACGGCTAAGGTGTAGTTGGTACGAGATAGATACTAATATCATATAATCACCGATTTCCGGGACAAAAGGCGTCCCGCAAGAGGTTAAGGCGGGACGGTCCAAAATTTACCCAGAAGCGGGACGTCCCGGAAAATCCGGGACGGTTGGCAAGCCTAGTTCTAGGTGATTGAATGTTAAAGTTTTTTAATGCTGTTTACGTAAATAGTTTTTTGTAAATACTTGTTGAAATTTTCATCGAAATAGTTTTTGCTTAGTGTTAATATAATAAAGATTTATTTACATAACATCTTAGAATAATAACACCTAGAAGCCGAGTCCGCGTCCGTAATGCGAGGCAACTCAAACTAAGCCAGTATGGCTTAGTTCAATACTCGCCCCGTTAGTGCTCAAGGTCGTGTCGTGTTGACAACAGTTCCCGAAATTTTAATTAAAAATGACGGTTTGTGCAGTGAACGGATGTCACAGCACATCAGGGTAACACAAGAAACATAATAACATTACATTTCACGTGTAAGTAATACTTTTGAACTTATATTTTTACGTAAAACATTCATCAAAAATAAATATGAATTTTTAAAAACTGACACATGACATTGTAATATGCCTATATGGAAATGTTGTCAGTGGTAGAAAAAATCTCCCACTTTTTGTCGTGTTATGAAAAATAAAACACGTCAATAGGAATTAAATACTTATAATAATAATACTTCATTTTCCGAAAGATTTGATGATGAAGATAAAGAATTGACTCAACACTTATTGAAAACACCGATTCCAAATGATGTCGGATTTGAAATTACACGGGGGTAACGATGATCCTAACTGCAGAAACCACATTGTTGGCTATATAGCTGGAAAGACATCTCACAACCCGAGTAAAATATAAATATTGCATTGATAACATGCTTGCAAAAGAGAAACTTTGGTTCCATAAATCGGTATGTATGAGGGATAAAGGTGAATTGGTTTACGCCTCAAAAGAAGTTTATTCTATTTGTAGTGTTGCTGAAACTGATCTGAGACGTTATCTAAAAGAAAATTCAGGCAATATTTTCGAAAAAGAAGTCACACTTCAAATTATGAGAAGATTCCTAGGAAGAACTCGTATTTTTTTTATAGAACACGTTAACTCCCACTTGCATGATTCGAATTTGACGAGACTTATTGTCGAGCGCTACTTAACACGTTCACTGTCCGGTTTTAAAACACAATAGTAAGACAATAGCAGTGACCTATATGTAGTGCACGGGACAGCGAAAGGGTTAAGAATTAGACTGTTCAAAAATCCAAAAAAGAAAATACTTTACGATTCGTATCATCAAAGCGGCAGTTGTTCAGGAAGCAGTTTCAGTTACAAGGCTACTGATATAAATGATTTTAATATTCATTTGTGTTTTACTTATAAAGTTTTCTCAATAACTTTAAGCTGGAATGCATCTACTGTGTAAAACCTGCCAAAATTAAAATGTTCTTATGTTTTTCGTATTGTAGCTTACGTTATGCATGCAGTGAGGTGCGATGCACCATTATTCGACGATTATTAAAAACAAATTAGTTAAAACAAACTGAATAATGCATACTGAATTCACCAATCGTTCGTCGAACAGTCGTGTGTCGGCCATCGGGCGGGTGTGTATATTGAACTTGCATTAGTCATAATTATAACGTCTCTATTCAGTTACAAAGAAAAATATGCTACAATCATATTTCGATGGCTCATAAAAGTGCTTGGCTAGACAGGCAAATACCCTATTCAAGAAGGTTTTGAATTTGGCGGACTACACTTCGATAACAGAATTCGAACAAACTTATTTTCACATTTGTATCAGTAATACGTTACGTCGTAACTGTTAGTTTAATATAGTTTCAACTTCCCTACTTTTGGGAAAAAATTTAATGTATTGGGAACATTGTTTTTTAACTTGTGTGCGTTTCGTCTAGCATAAACACAACTTGCTTACGCAAACATAAATTTGTTCTTGCCTCACGTTTGAACGTCCGCTTTGTAGGGAACTATCGTTCTAGGTGTTATTATTCTAAGCATAACATAATGTAATATATTTTATTATATACAATATTAAAAACTATAATAAAAAAAAACTAAAACTAGTAACTTAATTATCATATAGTCCTACTACTCCCCGCGGTATCGTGCCAAGAACGCTGGCTGCGTTTCCCCGCTGAATGGCTATACTTACCCTTTGAGCGAGAAAAGAACCAGCTCTCTTATCACCAGCAGCTATGACCAGCCGCGGATGAAGTTCCTTTAGGAACTTCACCGCAAATGGACCCCACGGACCGATAGTCTCTACAGCAAATGGCACAAATATGTAGTCATCTCTCAGAGACTCATATTTGCGCCACTTACACAGTTCAGCAGCCTCTGATGCCGCCCCGGCTCTAAAGGTACCCCTGAGATGAGAGGCCGTCAGAGTGTCTACGCAAGTAGCGTCCCACATTAGGGCTTTACCTCTCTCCACAGGGGCATTAATGGGGTTGACAAATCGCCGCTCCTAGTCGGATTCCTACGGCGATGCGCAAGCTTTCCCCATCAAGTAACGTGCCAAGATTACTTGATGGTAAAGCGTGTAACCAGTGACTAGATTCCTTAGTCGAAATAGCTAGAATGCGTGCCTTATCCCGGTCAGCATGAAAATTATGAAACAAATCTGTCTGCACGCTCTGTACCAACGGAATATCCTACTGTTTTCTTGGATAACTTCCAACATTTTCACCGGGTCAGAGCGTTTGCCATGTCTGCCATGCCTCCGTAGCAAAGCACAAGTCTACTTTATTATTTAAAATTATGTTACAGCACAGAAGCAAGGAAAGCACGCAATGCAACGCTTGTATGATTTCTCACACCAATAACACCAAATTTTATTTTTTCTATGGCTATTTTAAGATTATCATCGATATCTTTTAAAATATCCGAACGTTTCCAGACTAGAATCGAGCGGAGTAAGTATGTAAATCTAGGTACAAGGAGACAATATTTTAAAATAGTAAGAGCAATGTGGGAGTTTAATTTATACATTTTATCAAAGTGTTATAAAAACTGATCAAATTTTGTTTTTAAAACAGGTTTAATGCATTGATTTATATGTTAATGCTATCGAAAATCAACGGGGCACCTAGCAGGTATAGTGATTCCGTACTGACAGTTTTTATTCCTGGAGAAATATGTTTGAAATTTTGAATTAAAGTGTATCTATGGGTAGTAGATAAATTAGTGGAAAAAAATATTTCACATTTATTGCTATTTGGTTCAAGACCAATATTTTTAAAATTTCGAAAAATATGAGCAAGATCACTGATGATGTCATCTGCTCTACCTCCCATTTCTCGGGAAAACGTCGCCGAGTACCGGGACAAACTTGTGTCTGAAGTCGAGTCTTTGCTTAACAAAGTCTCGGATTGGGGGCGACTAAATCTAGTCCAGTTCAATCCCCAGAAGACAAAAGTTTGCGCGTTTACCACTAAAAAGAACCCCTTTGTCGTATCTCCTCAGTTTCAAGGCGCTCCCCTTGCTGCCTCAGCTAGCATCGGAATCCTTGGCGTCAACATATCGAATAGTGTGCAGTTTCGTGATCACTTGGAAGGGAAGGTCAAATTAGCCTCTAAAAAGCTTGGCGTGCTCAGCAGAGCGAGACAGTATTTCATGCCGACACATCGCTTGCAACTTTACAAAGCGCAAGTTGGACCTCACATGGAATACTGTTCTCATCTCTGGGCCGGGGCACCCCAGTACTAGCTCCTTCCACTTGACCGCATCCAGCGCAGAGCTGTTCGAATTCTCGACGACCAAGTTCTTTCTGGTCGGCTCGATACACTGGCACTGCGTAGAGATGTTGCATCTCTTTGCGTGTTTTATCGCATTTATCACGGGGTGTGCTCTGAGGAATTGTTCAGATTAATTCCAGCCGCTCAGTTTCACCATCGCACATCGCGACAAAACTCGCGTTACCATCCATACCATCTGGATGATTGGTGGCCCACCACTGTGCGATTTAGAAGAAGTTTTCTCCCCCGCACAACTTCCTTGTGGAATCGATTACTACCAGCGATTTTACCGGACCGATACGACTTAGCAACCTTCAAGAAAAGAGCTTACACCTTTCTAAGAGGCCAGCAACGCATCTGCAATTCCCCTGGTGATGCGGTTGTTCATGATCGGCGGTAGTCACTTACTATCAGGTGAGCCGCATGTTCGTTTGCCCCCCCTTCTATAAAAAAATATTATAATCATTGTTCGTTGCTCACTTAAGTTAATATTTATCACTGTATTAATACATTTCTATTGTCCCTTATATTATAGAGGATGAGAGCAACTTTAATTATTTATTAAATTGACGAAGTGAAATATGAGTAGGGCCGTCAGTACTTTTTTATTGGACTGTTTAAAATGTTTGTAATAGATAATCTTCTTTTTTGATATATGTAAACTTGATTAATATTTTTAAAGCAATTAAAACAATTATTGTTTAATTAACATTTTATATTTCATAATAGTTACATTCTTTTAATATTCATATATATAAAGTTTATTATATATATATATATATATATATATATATATATATATATATATATATATATATATATATATATATATATATATATATATATATATATATATATAACATTATTGCATACCCTAAGCGACAGCGCAAGGTATGTTCTACTAGCGCCTAAAATTAAGATTCCAACATTTTATCGAATAAAATCGTATCTAGCAATCACATTATACATATAAATGATATAAAAAGCACATTGTTAGAAAGATAAATAATTGTTGAACTTATTTTTTTTTTTAAATCGATTAATTGCTATTTTTAAATAAAAAAAAGGGTTTTAGTGGCTAATGGTGTGGATTTATCATGTCCCTGTGGCTTGTAAACACGATTACTTTTGAAAATATCAATTGTTTAACTCAATCTATTTTTTAATCTCTTCATCTCAATCAATCATTCATTTTCAATCAATCATTTTGTTTTGTTTAGCTATAATTAATTTTTTTCGGCTCCAAAATGGCGAAATTTTCGTTGATTTGGTAGCCTCGTATATAAATTATTTCTGTAAATGGGGAGCAACAGCCACAGAGTAGTTTAGTTCGGCTTCAGTCGCCGTCGTGAGTGGATATTGTTTCGGTTGTTTGCAGCGGCTCAAAAAGATCACTGTACAAATACACAAAATTCGAATAACCAAATTTCTTAAATACTTGATTATAATAATAATAAGAGATTTTTTATTACAATATTTAAAAGCACAGAATAAATAATAGTAGTACGTACTAAAAGTAAGTAGTATAATTTTTTTTTGTCATGGGTGACATTTTCATGGTTTTCGAGGGTGTTGAAACCGATAAGGTTGTCGAAATGTAAATCCAATATGGCGGCCGCAATAGGTATCAATTTTTTCATCATGGGTGTCATTTTCATGGTTTTCGAGGGTGCTGAAGCCGATAGTGCTGTCGAAATGTAAATCCAAGGTGGCGGCTGCATTAGGTATAAATTTTTTCATCATGGGTGTCATTTTCATGGTTTTCGAGGGTGTTGAAGCTGATAGTGCTGTCGAAATGTAAATCCAAGATGGCGGCTGCAAAATATATAAATTTTTTCATATTTTTTGTCATTTTCATGGTTTTCGAGGGTGTTGAAGCCGATAGTGCTGTCGAAATGTAAATCCAAGATGGCGACTGCAAAAGGTATCAATTTTTTCATCATGGGTGTCATTTTCATGGTTTTCGAGGGTGTTGAAGCTGATAGTGCTGTCGAAATGTAAATCCAAGATGGCGGCTGCAAAATATATCAATTTTTTCATCTTTGGTGTCATTTTCATGGTTTTCGAGGGTGTTGAAGCCGATAGTGCTGTCGAAATGTAAATCCAAGATGGCGGCTGCAATAGGTATCAATTTTTTCATCATGGGTGTCATTTTCATCGTTTACGAGAGAGTTGAAGCCGATAGGGTTGTTGAAATGTAAATCCAAGGTGGCGGCTGCAATGGGTATCAATTTTTTCATCATGGGTGTCATTTTCATGGGTTTCGAGGGTGTTGAAGCCGATAGTGCTGTCGAAATGTAAATCCAAGATGGCGGCTGAAGTAGGTACCAACTTTTTCATCATGGGTGTCATTATCATGGTTTTCGAGGGTGTTGAAGCCGATAGTGCTATCGAAATGTGAATCCAAGATGGCGGCTGCAATAGATATAAATTTTTTCATCATTGGTGTCATTTTTATAGTTTTCGGGGGTGCTAATGCCGATAGTGCTGTCGAAATGTAAATCCAAGATGGCGGCTGCAATAGATATGAAGTTTTTCATCTTGGGTGGCATTTTCATGGTTTTCGAGGGTGTTGAATCCGATCATCATCATCATCATCATTACAGCCTTTCATAAGTACACCGCTGAACATAGGCCTCCCCCAAGGAATGCCACAAAGCACGGTCCTGAGCTACCTGCATCGACTTCCTGCATGTCTTACCAGGTCGTCACTTCATCTCGTGGGGGGTCGCCCCACACTTCGCCTACCGGTACGAAGCTTCCACTCGAGAACCTTTCTTCCCCATCGGTTGTCGGTTCTTCGAGCTATATTACCGTCCCACTGCCACTTCAGCTTACTAATCCGTTGGACTATGTCGGTTACTCTAGTTCTACTGCGGATATCCTCATTTCTAAGTTTATCACACAGAGAAACTCCGAGCATAGCCCTCTCCATAGCTCGCTGAGTGACCTTGAGCTTCCTCATACGGCCAGCTGTGAAGGACCACGTCTCAGTTCCGTAAGTCATCACTGGCAACACGCACTGGTTATACAATTTCGTTTTAAGGTTTTGAGGTATGTCTGACGAGAAGATGTGTCGTAGCTTCCCGAACGCTGCCCAGCCGAGTTGAATCCGTCGATTAACCTCTCGATCGAAGTTGGACTTACCTAGTCGGACTATTTGTCCCAGGTAAACATACTCGTCAACAACTTCGAGCTTAGTGCTCCCAACAACTACCGGCATAGGTGTGACATGGACATTAAACATAATCTTTGTTTTGTCCATGTTCATCTTAAGACCTATCCGTTGGGAGACACTATTGAGGTCATTGAGCATAGTGCTTAGGTCCTCCAGCGATTCTGCCATAAGGACTATATCGTCGGCAAATCGAAGGTGAGTGATGTACTCGCCATTGATGTTGATACCGTATCCTTTCCAGTCCAGAAGCTTGAAAACGTCTTCCAATGCAGCGGTGAATAGTTTCGGGGATATGACGTCACCCTGTCTTACACCTCTCTGCAATTGGATAGGTTTCGTACTCTGGTTCTGTACTCGGATAGCCATCGTAGCCCTACTGTACAAGCACTTCAACATTTCGATATACCGACAGTCAACTTGGCAACGATGAAGGGACTGCAGCACCGCCCAAATTTCGACGGAATCAAAGGCTTTCTCATAGTCCACATACGCCAGACATAGTGGCAAATTGTACTCCTCGGACTTCTGTACAATTTTCCGAAGGGTATGTATGTGGTCTATGGTGCTAAAGCCCTTTCGGAAACCGGCTCGTTCGGGAGGCTGGAAGTCGTCAAGTCTGCGCGCGAGACGATTCGTAATGACTCTCGAAAACAGCACGTAGACGCGGCTCAGAAGGGAAATCGATCTGTAGTTCTTCAAGAGAGCGTTGTCACCTTTCTTGAAGAACCAGACCACCGCACTTCTGCTCCACGCCTCCGGTGTAATGCCACCATGGAGGACGGAATTTAAGAGCTTCTGAAGGACTTCAAGTACCACCCGCTTTCAGAAGCTCCGCTGTAAACCTCGCCTGGGGCCTTACCGTTTTTAAGGTGCTGGAGAGCCATTCTAATCTCGCTTAGACTGACGTCCGGGATATCTTCGGAATAGTGTCGGATGAGACTCGCTCTTGGATCGTTACTCACACTTGCATGTGGCTCCAACGATGACGTGTACAGCTGCCCATAGAACCTCTCAATCTCACTCAAAATCTCAGGTGTCCCGGAAACGATGCTGCTACATTCTGTTTTCAGCTTTGACAGTTGGCTCTTTCTAGCAGACAGATCTCTGGCAAAGACTTTGGAGCCTTGGTTCCGCTCGATCGCTTCTTCAATACAAGCTGTATTGAAGTTGCGTAAGTTGAATCCGATAGTGCTGTCGAAATGTAAATCCAAGATGGCGGCTGAAGTAGGTACCAATTTTTTCTATCTTGGGTGTCATTTTCATGGTTTTCGAGAGAGTTGAAGCCGATAGTGCTGTCGAAATGTAAATCCAAGATGGCGGCTGCAATAGATATAATTTTTTTCATCATGGGTGTCATTTTCATGGGTTTCGAGGGTGTTGAAGCCGATAGTGTTGTCGAAATGTATTTAAACTACTTTAAAATTTCCGTATAATCATGTTATATGTAATTTTTTTAATGCGCTTAAGGTATGCCCAATTGGATTTACCAATATGTTTATTTATTATTACCAATTTTTTATTTGTTATTATTATTAATAACAGTTTAAATGTCATTTTATTAAGCATGTTCTTCTCTTAACATCACTTCAGCCACAGACGATTCTTTCGTAGTTGTGGGTAATTATTTGCACACGAAGTTCGCTTCTACTAATTGCTTAAATATATGCCATATAATTGAGCAAAGCATCCCTGCACATTATTCAGATCTGCTTAACACATTTTCCTCGCCGTACATCCATGCTCTACTTATTTCCGAATCCTGGCTAAAACCCTCCCTTTCCTCCACGTTGTACAGTCTTCCTGGATTTGTACTTATACGCTCTGATCACACTGGCAAGGGTGGTGGTGGCGTAGCCATTTACTTGCGATCGGAATATGCATATAATGTCATTGCAATATCACCATCGGAGTATAGAGGATCTGCTGAGTAGCTATTTCTAGAAGTAGATATTAAGGGTTTGAGGGTCGTGCTCGGATTTGTTTACTGCCCTCCTTCAACTTATTATTTTTCCCATATTGAATCTGTGATCGACTCTATCATCATAATTAACAGACATATCATAATAATGGGTGACTTCAACACTAACTTACTAAAGGATTCCCCTCAGTGTCGCAAACTCAAAACTATCATGGACTCAGCAGATCTCTATATTCTTCCATCTGGTCCAACTCACCACAACGTCGTCACCGAAGATTCATGGCTAGACATTATTTGCACTAGTTCAGCGGGTCATGTTATATATCATGATCAACTGGCTGTTCCGGCATTTTCTCGAAACGATCTTCTGGTTATGTCCTATAAATTAAAGATCCCCAAGCCAAGACCAGTAATTGTGTATTTAAGTAATTTTAATAAAATTAACACCATTCAACTAGACCGCGATGCCAAGAATATAGAATGGAGCCCATTGCTGGAGGCAAATAATATTGACGACAAAATTGTTAATTTGAACACCCAAATTCTCGACTTATTTGAGAGGCACGCACCAGTTCGAGCATTCAGGTTACGCCGACCTCCTGCACTGTGGATAACTGATGAAGTTCGTAAGGCAATGGTAAGAAGAGATCGAGCTTTTCACATTTAAAAAAAAATCGAAATAGTCTCACCTTTCAAGACTATAAGCGAGCACGAAACCGCTGTAATCAGATGGCAAGAACTGCCAAACGCCACTACATCCACAATAGTATTTTAAACTCCTCTTCTGCAAACATATGGAAATTCCTTAATTCCCTGGGATTTGGAAAATCATATTCCAATTCTCTAATTCCAAATATTTCACTCAATGACTTAAACATACACTTCTCTTCTGCTTTGTGTCTGCATTATTCCACTAAAATTACGACTCTCCAGGAACTTAATTCCATGCCATTGCTATCGAGTAATTCTCTCAACTTCAGTTCAGTGACTGATGAGGATATTATAAAAGCCATACTTTCAATAAAATCTTCCGCAACTGGCAATAATGAGGTGAGTAGATCTATGATACTTCTCATACTCGATATCATTACTCCAGTTCTCACTCACATCATCAATTTCTCACTTTCTACTGGTGTTTTCCCCAAGTTATGGCTAAAAGCTTTTGCCTTGCTATTTGCTAAAGTACCAAATCCATCGCTTCCTTCGCATTTTAGACCTATTTCTATACTGCCGTTTCTTTCCAAAACACTTGAACCATTGGTACAAAAACAAGTCACCTCTTTCATTTCAAAATGCAATTTCCTTAGTACATATGTCTGGCTTCCGCCCGGGACACAGTACAACCACAGCATTACTTAAAGTTACAGAAGACTTTAGAGATGGCATGGAGAGGTCATATTTGACTGTTCTTGTCCTTATTGACTTTTCAAACGCATTCAATTGTGTCGATCACGACTTACTCCTTGAATTACTTTCACGACTAAATTTCTCCTCATCAGCACTGAACTGGTTTTCCTCTTATCTACGCGGTCACCAGCAGGCTGCTCGGTCTGGTCAGGATTTTTCCGACTGGTGCGATCTGTCTCTAGGTGTACCGCAAGGCGGCATTCTTTACTCTTACTTCTTACTCTTTTGTTTTCGGTGTTTATCAATCCTTCTAACTTCAATGTTCTAACCACTTCTATGGTGACGATCTCCAGTTATACTCACAAGCGTCCTTGGCTGAAATTGACTCTGCTATCGCAGCTATTAATCGTGACTTACAACGTATATCACACTGGTCACAGCGCTTCGGTATAACGGTAAATCCCAATAAATGCCAGGCTATTGTCATTGGTAGTCGTCGATTGGTGTCACAGCTTAAAATATCTGAACTACCATCCACTTACTATGAAAACTGCGTTATACCCTTCAGAAATAGTGTCAGGGATCTGGGTTTAATTATCGACCCGTCTCTTAGTTGGATATCACAGGTGTCCGAGGTTTGTCGTAAAGTCACAGGCATACTTCGTTCCTTCTATCGCCTGAAGTTCTTTCTGCCTCCTTCAACTAAACGTCTTCTCGTCCAATCTATAATTCTTCCATTATTTGACTATGCCGATGTTTGTCTAATTAATATTTCTCAGGAGCTGCTAAATAGGTTGGACAGGTTACTTAATAACTGTATCCGATTCATCTTTGGCCTGCGCAAATGTGATCACGTTTCAGTATTTCGCTTTCAGTTAAAGTGGTTGACTATACGCTAGCGTAGAGATTTCTGAATCCTGTCCACTCTGTTTTCAGTCCTTAGTGATCCTTCTTCACCCCTTTATCTAAAGAAAGATTTCAATTCCGTAGTGACACTTATTCTATCAATCTCCGTTCTTCACACAGTTTATTCCTGTGTACTACTCTCCACCATTCTGCGTTTATGTCAAATTCTTTCACAGTTACTTCCATTACCCTTTGGAAAAAATTGCCTGTTGACCTGCGAACAATACCTGCCAAAAATGTTTTTAAAAGAAAACTATATGAGCATATCCGTAGCCTACAAAGTTGAGTCAACTTACTTTATATGTTTATAGTTATTTATATATACATTTCTTGAGATATATATGTATAAATGTGTGTATTTATTTATATATGTGTACCAATTATATATATTTTATATATATGTGTATATTTTATGTATGTGTTGCATGTATATATTTGAACTGAATTATATCATGACAACTTACCTGCCCAAGCTCAGTCTCTGTTCTACCCAAGGTAAGCTGGTAGAGAATGTCATACACCATTAAGCTCGCCTTTTGTACATATATTTGGTGCAATAAAGCATAAATAAATAAATAAATGCATCGCGAACCCTAGCATTCCGGACTTTTAAATTTCACCACACATTGTCATAAGAAACGGCAACTGTGCAGACATTGCAAAAAAGGAAGCTGCATGTAGAGGCGTAGGCCAGGCTGTGCGCCAGTAGCAGACGGTGGACGCGCCCAGCGTGGCCGCTGCGCGGTGTTGCCGCACCCGTGCTGCCACACGTAGAATGGCAAGCGCCATATGACACAGTGAACACAGAGCACACGCCATAGGTAGCTACCATGAGGCAAGCCCAAGTGGCTAAAAAAATTATAGCACACGCCATAGTAGCTGCCATGAGGAAAGTCACGTGGCTAAAAGAACACAGCACCCGCCATAAGTAAATGCCATTAGGCAAGTGCACGTGGCAAAAAAAAAACACAGTACAGTGCGTGCCCGCACTCGCAGGGCCAGAAGCGTCAACAGGAGCAGCAAGAGCACTTGAGAGCTCACAGGCATCGCCGGGGTTGTAGTCTCCATGATCTGTGTGAAAAACAAGTTGTTAATTACCAAGACAACATACACCGTTGCCTATTCTCTCATCCATCACACATACGAGGCCTTCAAAGAGAAATACGCTCTCATATTACAGACTATTATAAGAAAGAACTTCGCTTTCACAAGTATGTATACATCTTCATACGAAGTATCTCATACATACTCGCACTTGATCTTGCAAGTTCCCACGTTAAAGACATGAATCAGGACAACGCCTGCCAGGACAGATCCTGATGCATATTCAGAAAATACGACTTCCGCGCACACATAATGTACGACTTCCAGGACAGCACCTGCCAGGACAGAGCTTGATGCATGTTCAGAAAACAAATTCCGCGGCACCGCTATGGACAGGAGACGCGCGCTCCGGTACGGCGCCCGCCACGCGTGCAGCATACGTGTCTGCCGGAACCAGGCCAGCAAGGCACACACTCGCCTTACACTCGCGCACATGTATCACATCACACGTGCTACTGTAGCACATAAAACAAACCATTAAAAAGATTCATTCCGAACTTATTTTCAAAAATAAATGCAGCACTACTCTTGGGACACTAGCCTTTCCAGGGCACCATATACTGTGCTGTGGCCTGGGTAGTCATGCCTCTAGCTCCAGATAATAACTTCAGCTCGTACTAATCACTTGGTAATACTTTGGTAACTCGGAATGGACCCTTTTGTATCCCCTGTGGATTCAAAAGGTTCAAAAGTTGGTCAATACCCATTCCTCCAAAATTACGTCGCAGAACTAATGTAGGTTTGAGTTTAGGAGGGTGTAGTTTATACGAAAGGAAAATTAAATCGTGATAAGAGAATGCATTAGCAGGACACTGTCCGTGCTTGAAAACTAGATTTGAAGATGACACCATTATTGAGTCAAGAAGGGAAGGAGTACAGTTAGGAAAGTCACGAGTAGCAGAAAGGGGTAGGATTTGCATATTAAACGCTTCAATTATAGACTCAAGTTATATAGCCCAATTGTCGTCTTTAAGCAAACAGGTATTAAAGTCACCCATCAAAATAGTATGACTTTACGCGGGGACTAGTGATTCTAAAAGAGATTCGAACGAACTAAAATAGCTTATAGAAAGAGAGGGACTATAGAAAATTCTAAGTAGGATTTTATTCTGAGACAGGGAGACGTCAACTAGCAAATGCTCAGAAGAATCAACAGGAGGTGTTTGACTTGACGAACTAACAATTTTAAATGGAAAGTAAGTTCTAAGATAGATCACCACGCCCCCACCACCCCTATTAGTGCGATAATTTCTAATTAGATGAAACCCAGGCAAAGAGTAAGAAGTAGAAGACAGACAGGGTTTTAGTCAAAGATTCTGAAACTAAAATGGCGTACATATTTTGGGATTCAAATGACGCAAGCATGTCAGGATAATGAGTCGGAATGCTTTGGGCGTTAAAATGAATAGAATTGAAGTAATCCACACAATCTGAGAAACAAGAATTTAAGGTGATGTCGAGTAAAGGAGAAGCAGTTGTACTGTGATAATTAACATCACTAAGTGTCTCATCATCCGAAGACAACGATAGAAACAAATCAATATCGCTACAAATGTTTGAGGATAATATAAATGCTACGAGGGTGACACTGAAAGTTCTTAGAAAATTAAAAACTGAACAAACTATCAAGTTATTAGGTTGATTATATTTTTTCAAAATAGTGTCCATTTACATCAATACATCGCTGCATCCGATGGAACCACTGCGAAAAACACTTTGCCCACTCGTCTTTAGCTCTTCGACGGTATTTTGAAATGGAGCCACTGCTTCCTCGGCGTCCATAAAATGTTTCTCTCGAAGTTTTTCTTTTATTTTTAGAAAAATAAATAAAAATCGCAAGGTGCTAGGTTGGGGCTATAGGACGGGTGACCCAGATATTCCATGTATGACGTCGCCAAGTAGTCGATTGTTTGCTTGGCGGTGTGCAACGAGGCGTTATCGTGGTCAAGGAGGATCCTACTGCGAGGTAGTTTCTCCCGATACACTCTAAGATACTACGATACTAAGTTTATGATGCCTCTGTGGTCATATGTAACAACTCTCAGTATCGTAGCGGCACAAAAGTCTAGCAGTGATCGTTATAGCGCATAAGTCGCGATGATTGGCTCTCCAGTCATATTCGTGCAATTTGATTCGTGCGCGTCCCCTCCACGTTTCGTTCAGCGCTAAACTTACGTGCCGCGACTTGTATAAAGTTATTTATACGTAAATAATAAATATTTTATAAAATATAGAATAATCAATTAATCTACTTGTAATGTGCAATAATTAAAATAGTTTGAGTAATAGTCATCAAACCAGTGCAAACCTATTATGAAATGAATGTCATAGAAATGAATGAAAAGAATTGTAATTTAATACCGGATTAACTAAAAGTTACAAAAATACATGAATTGAGCTGCTGGAGTAAAAAGAAGAAAAGAGAAAGAATAAAAGCCAAACCACAGGAATAAAAGCGTCTGGCATTCCATGGACAAGAAACATCTTCCTCCGGGCCCTTAATTCCATTTCATCTTGTTGGCTAGAGAGAAGCTGGAGCTGAAGTTGCAGATTCTCAAATGCAGACAGGACAAATGCCCTAAAGGCATTAATTAATTGTGCAATAATGTTGGAAGAAGGCCTCGTTGCAAGGATGGATGTTCTGACCTCCTTCTGGAACACGTCCATAGGTGAAGTGAAATTCAGCGTTGGCTCTTTAATTAATTTGTTAGGCAAATCCATGTTGAATATTCAATTAAAGGTTAAATGTGAAAGTCAAGTGGCAAAATAAGTTTTAAGTTCGAAACAACTCGGTCGTCGACGATTCGAACCGCTCTGCGCTGGATGCGGTCAAGTGAAAGGAGCTGGCACTGGGGAGCCCCGGCCCAGAGATGAGAACAGTATTCCATGTGAGGCCGAACTTACGCTTTGTAAAGTTGCAAGCGATGTGCCGGCATGAAATACTGTCTAGCTCTGCTGAGCACGCAAAGCTTTTTAGAGGCCAATTTGGCCTTCCCTTCCAAGTGACCAAGAAACTGCACACTATTCGATATGTCGACGCCGAGGATTCCGATGCTAACTGAGGCAGCAAGGGGAGTGCCTTGAAACTGAGGAGATACGACAAAGGGGTTTTTTTAGCGGTAAACGCGCAAACTTGTGTCTTCTGGGGATTGAACTGGACTAGATTTAGTCGCCCCCAAACCGAGACTTTGTTCAGCAAAGACTCGACTTCAGACACAAGTTTGTCCCGGTACTCGGCGACCTTTTCCCGAGAAATGTTGGCACGGCCAGTATATAAGGCATAACCAGTGCTGTCGTCTGCATAGCAATGAATGCTACCAGTTTGCAACATATCATTGATATGCAGGAGAAACAGCGTTGGTGATAGCACGCAGCCTTGTGGAACACCAGCGTTGATAGGCTTGAAATCAGAGCATGCTCTGTCTACTAGGACCTTGATGCTCTGATTAGCAAGGAAACTGGTGATCCATTTGCACAATTTCTCGGGAAGCCCGTAGGAAGGAAGCTTCGAACAAGCGCTTTGTGCCAGACCCGATCAAAGGCCTTCGCTATATCCAAACTAACGGCCAATGCCTCCCCGTGGACTCTACTGCCTCCGCCCATCTATGAGTCAGGTAGACCAGAAGATCACCAGCTAATCGACCTCGACGAAAACCGTACTCGTAGTTAGTAATCAGCTGGTGATCCACAAGGTACCTCATGAGCTGGCAGTTTATAATGGATTCCATTATTTTGGAGAACAAGGAAGTGATAGCGACAGGCCTGTAGTTGGACGGGTCTGAGCGGTCGCCTTTTTTAGGGATCGGGTGGACCAAAACTGTCTTCCATGAATTCGCGACTACGCCTTGGGAGTAGGAGTACTGGAAAAGATGCGTTAAAACCGGTGCCAAATCCGGAGCACACGTCTTCAGCACAATGGGAGGGACTCCATCGGGCCCACTCGACTTGCTGACGTCCAGGGAGAAGAGTGCTTTGCGGACCGAGCGCTGTGTAAATTGCACATCCGGCATGGAGCACTCACATCGCGGGATGGTCGGCGGTGTGTTCTCCCCGTCGTCTAGAGTAGAGATGGATGCAAAGAGACTCAACAGATCGGCTTTCTCCTTTGCGGCATGGGCCAGTGAGTCGTCCTCTCTGTGGAGAGATGGAAGAGGTGGCTGACAGATGTTCCCTTGGATAGCCTTGGCGAGAGATCAGAATGCACGGGTTCCCGAAGGAAGGCTAACTAGCTTCTCGCCAATTCTGCCGATGTGCTCAGACCTTGCCTTGGCAATGACGCTTTTGAAGGACCTGGAGGCGAAATTATACTTCGTTTTAAGTGCGCTGGTGTTTACATCTCGACACGTTGATGCGTCAGCCCAGGCCCGGTAGCACTCCTGCTTATAGCGTGATACTATTTTACAGGAGCGAACAAACCATGGCTGGGATCTACCTCCGACGGGCATCACAGAGGATGGTATAAAAAGTTCCATACCCTGAAGCAACAGAATCGGCAACAACGCAGGGATCTTCCGACGAGAAGCAAACCCGCCCCCAAGGGTAGGTAGTAGTATGTAGGTAGTAGGATGCAAAAAAAGACCGCATCCCGTCTCAATCGGCCGACCTATAGTACCAAACACGGCGGCAAGCTGCAGATCGCAACTGCGATAGGAGCGTGAGTGGCACCGTACTCCGGATCAGACAATGGTCCTGATATCCGTCCGGATGAGAGAGGTCAGCAGAAGGTTCAACAGGGAAGGTACATGGTCCTCCACATCTGGAATCCGCGTAGGCGAAGTAACCAGTTGTGTAAAACCATATGCCAAGGCAAAGTCATAGACAGATCTACCCGCATGATCGGTTAAGCGAGAACCAAGCCATTCAGCGTGGTGGGCGTTAAAATCACCGAGTATCACGATCTCTGCGTATGGGACCTGTTGTAGCACGGAGTCTGCAGCCATTTGGACGTGGTCGATGAGTCTTTCTGTGTCGGCATTACCGCTATGGGACCTATAGAAGCACTCGCAGACGCGGGGATGGTCGTCGCTGTTTACGCGCAGCCATAGGATGGACAGCTCCGTACCTTCAACACTGCCGAGACGTCGAAAACAGATGTCCTCTCTGACGTATACGCACACTCCAGCCCGGGGCACAAAGGAGTGTTCTAATTTAAAAATTTAAATTAAAAAAATTTAAACGTAGGAGAGATATGAAGTATCAGTCGGAGAAGACACCTGAGTCTCGGTTAAAAAGAGCAAGGCTGGCTTCGCCATCTCTAGATGGTAATGGACAACGTTAAGGTTCGAATGAAGTCCCCTGATGTTGCAAAAGTTCACAGATAGCGTGACAGGGGTCGCCTTGGTTTTATTGCTCCGCTTGCCCCGAGCAGTATTAGTCGTGAGCGGAATTTTGCCTCCCCCCCCAGAATACGCGGGGCAGCCTGAGCACCCACGCTCAGGAGTGGAGTAGTTTGGTCGTGGATGCTCAGCGAGGGATTTTCCAGAGGTGCTGGTACCCTCTTAGGGTAGTTTTTTATTTAATTCCGCTACCATGTTGTTGGGGGGAAGGGGGGGATTTGGGCCTCCAGCCACCTGCACTCACCAAGCGCAACGTAGAGGTAAACCTCTACTCCACGCTGGTATTTTGTGAGGTCGTGGTACCACCACGGTTCGAGCCCGCCCATCCTTGCGACAGCAAAAGCTGCCGCGTGGCTCTACCACAATATATATATATATATATATATGTATAAACAAACTGTAAATACAACTTCAACGTGACGCAAGCACATACGTTGTTTACGTTGTATACGTTGATTGTTAATTTTTATCTTTACAATGGCTAGACCATTGGGAGACGCTTCGAGGTTATCGGGTGATAAGGTATTCCAACGAAATATTTTGGCGTCTACTCTTTACACGACACGGATACGTGAAATAATAAGTCAGTATAATACATTTTATATTTTTATTAAATATGCAAAATCAAATTTAACAAAAACGATGATCATTTACTAACATTAATGTAATTGCTAAATGCTCAATAATATATACACAGTTTACTTAGATTAAGAACCTATCGATTCGTCAGTTTACGATGATGACTAGAATCAGCTAGAAAAGAAATGTTTGTCTTACCAGTATTCCCACAGTAACCGTGGTGTGTGTGGCGGTGTTAGAATATCCTTTACCCGATATTGTTCCGTGGGTGTCGTAATAGACAACGACGGAATGATATGGGCCGATAGAGGAACAGTAAACAGTACATGGGCAACAGCATCTATTCTTCATTGTCTCACTATATATCAATAAGTTGATTTATAGTGAGACAATGACAAATATACTTAAAACTAAGGCTGATGGACTGTTAGTTTTCATATAAGATTCGTGAATAGAAGAGAACATATTAGAATATTCTTTATTCAACATTTACTTATGGCTTATTTCTCTTTTATCACTACTTTGGAAAACTCTACCCTGGGAAGAACCAACAAGACACTCAGGGTAGTGTGGTATCTTTTATCTATTTCACTTCGGATTTCATCTTCATCAGTGCGTAAAACATTACCGCTGGACATAGGCTTCTCCCATTATAGGAATTTACCTTAATCGTCACGTTTCGCAAGCGACGATCTCAAACGTTCGATCAAAAGCCTTCTCTGTATTTTTAAAGTTTCTAATTCGTAACAATTGTCCGGTACAGAAAGACAGAGAAGTTAATAAACAATCGTGAAAAAGTCGGCGTCGTCACGTCGCGTTCTAAACAGGCGTCGCGCGTCACTCAACGTTAAATTCCATTAAATTAAGTGTAGTACGTACATGGAACCGCAAAATGTCGGACGTCGAGCAGCTCTTGCACTGCTTGTTGGACACTATCGCCACTGAACACGATTACAAAGACTGTGAAACTAAACTGCAGTCGTTTTCCACTGGAGGGGCCAACTACACCTCTCAACTGTATCACATCACGCTATCCGCACCAGGGAAGGATGACCTCAAACTGTTTGCGAAATCGGCTATTGTCAACGAGAATATACGAGCTCAAGCGCGGTCTGAGATATTCGAAACTGAAATGTTTTTCTACTCGGAATTGCTCAAGCAGTTTCAAGAGATTGAGAACGAACACAACGTCCCAATAGATTATAGGCTTTCTACTCCAAAATTCTACGGTTGCAATAGGGAATATTTGAAAGAAATTCTAGTACTCGAAGATTTATCGGCACAGGGCTTTCATACCCACGATAGACTAAAGAGTTACGATTGGAATTACGCCTCCAAAGCAGTCACAGAACTGTCCAAATTGCATGCTCTATCTATCGCCTACAGCAAGGAATACCCTGAGAAGTTTGATGCACTGTACACGAAGTTCAAGCTACGCACAGACGTGGACAGCTCTAAGAGCGCGCATATTATGCAAGGTATAATACACATGGCTATGGCGGTTATCAAAGAAGAAAACAAATCCAAAGTACAAGGGTTCCTTCAGAAGTTTAAAAATAATGAATTCAACAAATTCCTCATGCCATCCCGTCGGCCTATGATTGCACATGGAGACTTTAGACAGAGTAACTTAATGCACAGAACACGAGAGGTGAGGCTTAATATTAATAATAAATACTTAATATAATTAATAGTACGTGAGGGTAATATTGTCACCCGGTTAATATGGTCACTTTCTTATAACTCAAAAACTACAGCCTTGTTTGCTCCGATGGTTCTGTGATACGATAGCTCTTCATCAATCAATCAAATACTAAAGTGTCAAAACATCGCTGTTTTATCGACGCCATTTTGACAATTGAAATTATAGTAAATATTTTAGCCGATTTTAGGATTGTGTAATGTATTCGTTCTTTTTTTAAGTTGCTTTTTCGAAATGTTCCCAATTATTGCCAAAGCTTGTTCGCTAGTTTTTCTTAATATATTAGTTACAGTGGAAGAATTTGCGTTTTTGTCTCTGTCCTCCTTCTAGCTTTGGTTTTATAGGGTGGCAAAGCTTAAGGTGACCATATTACCCTCACGCACCTTAATATATTATTACATTTAATATGTTATAGTTAATATAAGGTATTATAATACATTTGTCAGTCAGTGTCCCTTGTGGCAGAGGCGTCTACGAGTTAGGATTCCGTGAGATTAGGTAGTAGTAGACATTCTGTATTAGTATGGTCCTTACCCGGCCGAGCTATTCCTGCTGCAACCATAATATAGCAGCAGCATGCCTTTACCACACAAGTAACATTTTGTTTCATGTTTATATAAAGGTATTATTTTGTTACGTGAATGAATCTCTCTTACAAAGCAATAAGGACCGTGGCCGAGCTCACTTGACTACTCTAGCGCCATCTATTATCTATCTACGGAAGCGGTTGCGATGTATATCGATATAAAAATTTGACGCGCTAAATACATCGTTCTTTATTTAATACATTTCCATAATGTCGCTACATGGTACCGCTAAGTAAGATTGACGAAGTCATTGGGCTCTAGTGTATTAACATAGCAAAATTGAAATATAGTTAAGCTTTTTAATAACGTGATTGACCTCATGGTTATTAATAATTTAAAATTAAATTTTTTTTTATAGGATAAGGGTGACAAACGAGCACACAGTCCACCTGATGGTAAGTGGTTGCTGCGGCCCATAGACATCTACATCTATACTCTATTACAATTCAAAATGTAGATGCGTTGTTACCCGTGAGGACTAAGATGGAATGCCTCATTTCCAGTAAAAAGGGCCTCCGGCCACCTGCACTCACCAAGCGAAACGCAGAGGTGAACCTCTACTTCACGCTGGTTTTCTGTGAGGTCGTGGTACCACCCCGGTTCGAGCCGGCCCATTCGTGCGACAGCAAAAGCTGCCGCCTGGCTCTACCACTGTACAACAGCCAACTTCAATATAAGCGACTTCAATATAGGTTATTTAAGAATAACTCAATAACCATTGGTCTGACCTTGATCAAATTCATATGGTACCACAGGAGAACTATCAGCTTTCATATAAAAAAAGAATCACCGAAATCGGTTCGTCCAGTACAAAGTTATGATGTAACATACATAAAAAAACATACAGTCGAATTGAGTACCGTCTCCTTTTTGGAAGTCGGCAGAAAACTGGGTATAAATCTTTCTTATCCTCCGCTACACAGACTTTAAAGTAGATACTTTTGTAATTTTATCTTACACGTGGTAAAGCCATGCTGCAGCTAAATTACGGTAACGAACAAGTCAACCTTGACGTTCAAGAAAATGTTTTTGTCATGTTATTTATGATTATGATGCAACGAACTAATAATAATCCATTCATCCATTCCATCCATTACAACCTTCAAAACCCACTGCTGAACATAGGCCTCCCATAGGTTGACTCGTAGGGGGAATTTTGCCATAGTTGCCACACCTGGCAGGTGAGTTGGTAGCCGCAATTTATTTGCTTTTTTGAGTTATTATCAGGACACTCACGGAACGATATGGGGTGGTGGATATTCTTAAAATTATATTTAATAACGTATAATTGCATGGGTGCCGCCAATATTAATTTCAAGGCGGTGTATCTGCATTTATATATTCTACTAAAATACATAATCTTATCATAATCATACATAATCTTCACTTGTCTTTATATGTATGTATTTTCATATTTTTTATTTTTATTTTTTTCGCCCCCCTCTATTTGTAACTATTGTTTGCATCAGTTCTCTACACTAAGGTTGTCTGGAAGAAATTACTTTATAAGACCGCCTGTTGTACATTTTCTAATTTAGATTTAACTGTATTCGGTTTGTTTTGTTTTTTGGTGTACAGTAAAGAGTAAATAAATAAATAAAATATAGAATTAACCATGTATTTATGTCGATAAATGTAATGTCAAATTAAAATCACGCGTGTATTTAATTGAATAAAGTAATTGCATCTAATAAGGGCAGGGTTTTTGGAAGTCCTTATAAATCAATTTTGGGAAGTCTGTTAATTTGTAAAACATCATGATCAAATAAACTGTTTTAATTTGAAGAGAAAATATTGTACAAAAACAAGGTACCAAGGTCGAGGTACTTACAAAAAAGTTTTTAGAAGGTTGTCTAAGGTGCCCTATGCGACACTAGGGCTCTAAATAAGGTCCATAATTGAACTGCAAGATTTTAGGCGTTGTATACCAGAAAAATCACATCTTTATAAAGCAATGGCTCTAAACTACTATGATTATATAGTTCACAAAAACAAAGGTAGTTTTAGTAAAAAAAGTGATATACATTCTGTAAACACTAGGAACAAACACAAGGTAGTGAGAGTTTTGGCGGGAACTTGATCGGCGGCGGTTTTCTGCTCCTGTATTATAGTTTAAATAATAGTTTGAAGTGGATTTTGATATGTAAAAGTGGTGCGATTTTATGTATTAACTGTCTACGCATGTGAACTATTAGTGGAAACGGTAAAACAAGTGCTCTGATGGTGATGGATTCTCAAGATAAGCTGTTTGCATAGGCGCCTTTAGATATCATCGCCAACTGTCAGCTGCCTGCTGGCTCAAGTTGCCGTCAAAATCTCCCAAGGGCTGCACAATGTGACGCATCAACATATTGTGAAGCAGTGAACTATGAAGGATAATAATACATAAAGACAAGGCTTGGGGAAATTATAATAAACCGAATAATAATACTCAAGACTTGGCCTAAAGGTCTAGATACCAGGCCATAAACTCCAGAAAAAAAAACAAGCTAGTGATACCAGTTTCTCGACTCCACAGAGTAAGTAATTCATTCTTGGGGCAATGTATACGCTATTACAACAAGGTCCCGGAAAGTTTTCAGGCTCTCTCTATTACCAAGTTTAAATGTTTTGTTAAGCTGAAACTGTATAAAAAGGGTTATTATAGAATAAATTAATACATGGATGATAATAACCCCTGGGAATGAGGTGGTCACTTCCAAGCAGTCTCTAAAATAAAATTTGTAAATAGTTTGTAAGCATTTATATTGTAAAATTTATTTTAAAAAAAAGTCCCGCTGGGTTTCTTGCTGGTTCTTTCCAGGACAGAGAGTTTTTTCGAACCAGTGGTAAATTAAAAAATGACTTTCAATAAGAATTACACATGTAATCTATATTGAATAAAAAATTATTCTATTCTATTAAATTTGTGGCTTTCGCATAATCGAACGGAAATTAATATGAATTAGTGTCGTGACCCTAATAAAGTATTAGGAAATGAATATAAGCTATATTTAATTTACTTTATAGTTATAAATGAAACAAATTGTAGTTGTGTGCTGATTTTTATTAACTCTAGTAAAGAAAATCACAAAATGTTAATAATCAGTCATTCTATCAATCTTAGTACTTGGACCTCATTAAGCCGCGTATACACCAAAAATGTTGACAATAGTTATGTTTCTTACTGTTTACTACAAGCGTCTCCACCGAGGGAACAAATGTTTGCAACAAGCGTATTCCTTTGATGTTGCCGCCGAAAATGGAAACACGGTTCCCGACATTATTTCAAGTTTTGTTACCAATTGTTGTGTTGGCATCAAAACTTTGGTGGAGACGCGGCTTTAGGGATTACACTTTTGTCACTAAAAGGATTTTTTACGTTATTTTTTCAACAAAATAAGTAAATTTGTTTACGTTTTACTTTGGTGTTAAAGGTATCAGGCAAAGGTAATATTTGAAAACTTCTTAATACTCTCTACCAATTCTTTTCCTGTGTGTCGGTAAAAACAGATTTTCTTCTCATCCTCTTCACCACACTTCCAGATTTTATGTGATTTTTCAACGTTCGCCATAGTAAATGGTATTTTAAAGCTGCTGCACACTTAGGCATTGGGTTATTTTTTTATATCATCTAGAGCATCCTGAAGATCAGTTAGAGACCATCCTGAGCCCAGTTTTCTTTTTTACGAAGGTTTCATTTTTGTCTTTACTGGAAACAATATACTTATGTATGTACAATATAATTATGCAGGTATGAACAATACTTATGTCAAAAGCCACTGTTGATTTGCGTAAATAAAATCTTATAAAACTACATAAAAACGAATGGGTAAATGAGTTGCTAAGTATAAAACTCGAAAGCGTCTGGATTATTTTTTTCAATATTACTTGAAGTTCAAGGAAGAAAAGGTGTCGACACATGTGGCATTTTTGTGCGATAGCTATGGCCTAGCGTGGCGATCTGTCGTTATCACCGCACAAAAGTGCCACTTGCCAGGCCAGCAGCTGCTTATTTGCACTTATATATAAGTCATTTAAGTAATTGATAAGGTCCGGTCCTTATTTTGAGACAAAAAGTGGACCTTGTTAAGCACTTAGATATGTCCTGAGAAAACCTAACAAAATCGCGATGACCTACATAACGACCGGGTTTTATTACTAAAACTACGCAAAATTGAACCAAAATATTTTATAGATTGAGTCACATCGACCGCCTGAAGTTATACATAGAGCCACTGAAAAAATAGCCACCGCGAAAGCAATGAATGCCGGTGCACTTTTGTAATTGGTTACTGGGGAGTGGCAGCGCGATATCCAATTTGGTTTAAGTATTAAGGCGTATTCCGCGAAAAAATGCAACTCCTTTCATTAAGTAGTATAGGAGTATGACACGACTAACGAAACTGGAATTTTGATATAGGTAAATTCATGTCTTTATCTTGAATTTGCTTGAATTTGCTTGTTCAAAAACACGATTGTAGAATTTTCACTCGATCATAATTATTTGCGAAAACACCTCTAAAAATTACTATAGTTGAAATTATAATGAAATTACTTAATCTGTATGCTTGTGCACCACTCAAATACATTCATAAAATCAATATTTGTAATTTGCTCACTATTTTGATTACTAAAATTAATAATATTTTCAAAATATTTTAAGATTCTAAGCGATTTCTAAGCGGTCTGAATCGTCGTGATCGCTACGCAATTTTAGACCTTATGACGGCGTTTTTGTAATTTTTATAGAAATTATGTTTTACTCGGGTCAGTCCGGCGACAGCCCGCGTCAACGGTTTTCGATGTGTCGCCTTATTTGGAACCGGCCCCTTTTAGGCGTACCTACCTTATATTACGCTCATCGAAAACGTTGTTAATCTCTGTAGTTGATGGTTGGCGTTATATCTCGGAGAATCCCCACTGCCGCGCGACATGCTCAGTGTTCATAGGGAAAGAGTAGAAGAGGACACTGAATTTATTGATAAGGTGATGAACAAAGGACCATGCCCATATTAGTATGGAGCTGAAAGTCAGCAATGCCATGCAATGCCCAAATTGCAGCTCTATGTCATATGATAATTTTTTAACAGTATTTATATGATATCTAGACTTAATGTCATATAAAGCACCGGTTCAAAAGATATTGGACATTAAACGTGATAACTTCCTACTGGTTTTTTTATACATTTTATCGTTTACAGAAAGCATTGCTATTAGTTTTTCACTAGGAATATAAGCTAAGCCAAATCCGTGTTCTTTTATATACTTATCTGTATGTTATCAGATACACATGTCAGTTATTTGGTATTATCTAGTCTGTCTCCATTGTATAGTGTCAATATGTATGTGAAAACAATTTGGTTAGATACAGTGCTTCATATGATTTAAAATTAACAGCATAATTCTAGTTTTTATCTATTAGAGCAATATTGTAATATACTTTATCTGGGCATTTATGGGGCACAGATGGGCATTGTCTTTTGGACAGCAATCTAGACACTTTCAGTTTTTCTATGTATCTTCTTTCCCGACAGGAGGGTGGAAGTGCCTTTGCTCTTGTACCCTGCTCCCGGTGGCCATGTATAGTTGAACATATAATAATAATAATTTAAATTTGATATTTAAATGTAAGAATTATAATGATAGATTTCATTTGATTGATATTTATAATTTAATTATGAAATTTTTGTCCAGAGATCTACCTATTCAAATATTGATTTTTATATTGATAGCAAATTTGTTATTTTATTATTTATATTTTAACTCAGTCAAGGATTTGGCTGCCTATACATCTGCTTCTGTTGCATGTTATTGAATTTCAAATTAGTTTTAAGTAATTTGAATGAAAAAATGGCACAGCAATGGAAAAAATAGAGGTAATCTCTAGCAACAATAATAACAATTTAAATTATCCAAAATGCAGCACACAAATAGTTAGCTGTATAATTTCACATAAAGACAAACATAGTACAACTAGTACATCAAAATATATAAGGCATGTTGCGCAAAGACTTAGGAATTAAATTGTTTATAAACAGTAACAACTTATACATTTTTGTATAACTTTGGTTAAAATATAACATTGGTTAAAAGATTATAACTATAATATTGTTGCGCGCCACTATTAATGTCTTGTACATGGCAACACTAGTTACACTAGCGCCTTCTAGTGTCGAGTAGTAGAACTAGGAGAGTCAAGATCCTTACAGAAATTTCGGGACCGATATGTAGTCGAACATGCTAGATGTCGCTACAGTAGAAGGTTCTGGAAACTATCTGAGGCCCATATAAGGCCGGTATAGACCACGACCGAGTCAGTATTGAATTGGCGATACAAGAGAATACTTCGAAGCGAAACAACTGCGAACTTAAGTGATCAGTAGTACAATTGTTTTATTATTAGTGTGGTTTTAGATTGTAATTAGTGTTGTGTAATTAAAGTGTCAATTTTGGTAATTCAATCGGCAGTTTTAATTGTCTCGAACCCCAAGCTCGTAACAATATGATTAATTACAGTAAAAACCAGGTGATCAGTTGCTATAACAGAGAAAAATAATTACTCATTAAAAAATATTAGCCGATAACTTAGATTATTGATAAGTCATAGCGCGCTATAATTTAAGGCCGATAAATTGTTATTATGTAACAAACGTAAGAACATTGTGAACCTCTCACAATATACTTTGTCTTTTGAGCGAACTGTAAAAATGGCACCTGTTGAGCTCGAGTACCGTCGTTGTTAGTGTTTATACACTCCCACATTCTATGTATGATTATTTTGAAAAAAAAAATATGGAGGAAGTTCAGCAAAGGCTTAATAAACATAATAAATCTTTCGTCATATGTGAAGACTTTAATATCAATACCCTTGAAACTTCTTCAATGCGTATTAAGTTAAGATGATTGCTGAAACAAATGTCATATATATATATGACATTTGTTGTTGTTGTATATGACATTTGACATATACTGATGTAATTTTAAATGGAGAGGAACTGAGTGAGTCTTGTCGATACCACCATTGTTCTTGGAATCACACTAGACTCGAAGCTTCCATGGGGCGCCCATTATCAAAACTAGCAAGTAGACTTGGTTCTGCAGCATATGCTGTGAAAAGACTAGAAATATTACTAGTGTTGAAACAGCTAGATTAGTTTACTTTTTTTATAGGATAGGGTGACAAACGAGCACACAGTCCACCTGATGGTAATTGGTTGCTGTGGCTCATAGACATCTACATCTATCCTCGTTTGCGAATCAATATGCAGATGCGTTGTCACCAGTGAGAACTAAAATGGAATGGCTCTTTTCCAGTAAAAGGGGTCTCCGGAACTCTACACTCACCATACGAAACACAGCAGCAATATGCTGCTATTTTACGCTAGTATTCTGTGAGAGCGTGGTCCTTTCCCGGTCGAGCCGACCCATTCCTGCTACAACTATACTACTAATATAGCTGCAGCATAGCTCTACCACGTATAAACTTTAACTATTTCCATAACATAATATCGTATATATATAGATTTATGAAAATGTAATGTATGTATATAAAAATAAAAGTAGTTTTAAAAAATAAGTGATATTCATTCTGTAAATACTAGGAACAGACACAAGCTACTCGATTCCACAGTCGAGCCGCCTATTACATCGTCCATGGGATGAAATGGTGTCATGGATTCTCTTACACCGTCATCACGCGGAAAGTGCTCTGCTGCTTGATGAAAAAGTAAGTGGGTAGTTCTAACGATGGGACAACGAAGTGAAAAAGAAGCTATAGTACACTCCTTCTTTTCTACATTTTGCTATGATCAATAACAAATATGTCATTGACAATTTATGCATTTGACGGCACGTGCATCATTGCACGTGCGGCGGCGTCGGTGTAGCTAGACAGAATTCTTGTAAATAACACGTGCTCCGCACACCTGCACCATTGCATCTGCGTTGGCGCCCGTTTTGCTTGTATAAAACGGTCGGAGTGGCCGCTGTTAAGGCAGTCTTGGCTCTGACGTGGAACGGTGCGCTTGTCGTATTCCGTTACTTGTTTACCCTTGACTCGTTGGATAAGTAATTCGTGTAAACGAATTACTTATTATTCCTTACTACAAAATTAGTCTCTGTACTATAATCAATTATCATTTCTACACATTCATTATACATTAACACTGATAAAATTCGTAAAAAAACTAGTATCATTACTTTTTTTACGAATTTTATCAGTGAACGCAAATAGAACATGTATTGTTCATACTGATAAAGCTTGAGATTAAAAATGGCTGCACATCGAGCCAGTACTGTCACCATGCATTGGGGCAGCGCGGCGGACATTTCCTTGCCCTTAAACCCTCTCTGAAATGAGAAGTGGCCTGTGCCCAGCAGTGGGACGTATATAAGCTGTATAAAAAATGAAAGAAACTAACGACCCGCTCTGGCTTCGATTGGGTGCGATCTATTAATGTGGCGTTATTTAGACTTAAGATAATCATTGAAAATCATTTATTGTATTTTATCAATATTTCTACTTTAATCTTTATATATAAAAATTACGTGTCACGTTGTTTGTCCGCGATGGACTCCTAAACTACTGAACTGATTTCAATGAAATTTTGCACACTGTGTGTATTTTGATCCAGCTTCAAAGATAGGATAGTTTTTATACCGATAAATCACCTCAAAAAATTTTATTGCGAATTTAAGGATTTTTATAGGAAGGGTCGTTGGAAAGGGCAGAACAACGTCTGCCTGGCGAGCTAGTAAACTATAAATTTTTCGGATAAAAGGAGAATGGAAAACCAGCGTGAAGTAGAGGTTTACCTCTGCGTTTCGCTTGGTGAGTGCAGGTGGCTGGAGGCCCTTTTTACTGGAAATGAGGCATTCCATCTTCGTCCTCACGGGTGGCGGCGCATCTACATTTTGATTTGTAATAGAGGATAGATGTAGATGTCTATGGGCCGCAGCAACCACTTACCATCAGATGGACTGTGTGCTCGTTTGTCACCCTTATCATATAAAAAAAATAAAAAAAGAATGGGATTTTTGGGCCTGAAGTTAACTAATTGGTTTATACTTTAAAAAATACGCCATATTTTTCTTAAGTAAAATACGAAAAAGTAGCTTTTTTTACCATCTAGATTTCGAACAAACTAGAAAATAAGAAATAAGCTAGAAAATCGATTGAAGTGTATTATTTATGGCAATAGATCGATAACCATAAATAATACACTAGTGAAATTCTCGTTTCTGAACATTATCTTCCAATAGAGGACTTCTAATTTTGAAACTTGACTTGACAGTTCAAACTTCAAACTATTTACTTAAAAGAAAAAGACAGATTTTCGATTCGATTCGAAATGAGCCCAATATAATCGATTCTCCATTAAATTGATTATTTTAATATCTATTTTCGATTATTTTTCTGTATTAACTAGGGAGCTAAAAAAATGCGTACATATCTACAAAATAATAATAAAAAATAACAAAATATAAAAGTTCCAACAAGTAACAGTCACAACAACAATAATTCAAGTAATCGATCTCACATCGATATCTCTAATATTCACTTCACTTAGTTGTTGTTGAATTAACTTTCGTTAATCGTTTCACCATTTCATTTCATTGTTAACCACATCTTTTTTGGTGATTTTATACTGATCTTGCTTTTATATCTTTAAGTAATTATAGTGAAAAATAGCCTATTACAATGTAATAGCAGTGTAAAATCACCTGTTACAGTGTAGGTAATAGATAATCACACTTTCTGGGGGCACGGCAGTGCCCCCCGCCAAGTCGAGCAAAAAAGCGGCACGGCCGTACCATCCTTTTCTCGAAGCAGTTCAGGCCATTTCCGAAACCCTATAACTTCGTTATGGATAAAACTAGAAGCCTGAATTTTTACTAACCGAGTAGGCATTATATAAGCTCGGTATATTTCAAATTTCATTAAATTTGAACCAGAAGTTTAAGAATTATAACTAGTCAAAGTTTCTTAATTTTGTCACTCACTGACTGACCGATCATCAAAAGTCTGAGGCACTTCTAGCAGACATAGAAACTTCAAATTTGGAATACAATTATTGTTTAATATATAAATCAAGGAAAAATTAAAATATTTTACAACTTCGGTCCAGTTTTCGAGATACACCAACTGCATAAATAACTTTGTAATCCTATATAAATATATAGTATTACAAAGTTATATTTGCAGTGAAGGAATCAGTGTACCTACATATGTATAATGGAATATTAGGTGTAAATAGCTACCTAGATATATCTATCTACAAAAAGAAATGAGATGCCATCAAAAACATAACTTGTAAAAAAAGCCAAGTCTCGCAACTCAGTTCTTCTAAAAGTTGTGGGATCCATGTAATACCAAGTCGGTTAATTTATTCAGTCCATAGATTGATACATAGATTGACTTGGCAATCGCACTAAACAATCTAATTTAATATAATATGTATTACTTGTGAGATATATTGTGTTTTCATGCGATTGCCAAGTCAATCTATGTATCAATCTATGGACTGAATAAATTAACCGACTTGGTATTACATGGATCCCACAACTTTTAGAAGAACTGAGTTGCGAGACTTGGCTTTTTTTACAAGTTATGTTTTTGATGGCATTACTTATTCTACAATAACTCAGCTCCTAGATTGACAAATTTTGCTAGATTTTCAGCTATGAATCTTTTATATATAAGCTTACAAATGGCCCTACTTTCATCTTGTTAACACTTGGGCCCAAGAATGTATGGAGACGTCTCCTTCTCCTTTAGTCTAGATCACTCCAGGTGTTATTCTCTACTTGTTCGTGAAATTTTATTACATTTGGTTCAGCCAATCCGAAGATTAGCTCCGACCTCGGACAGGCACACACAGGACAGGCTTTTGTACGTGGTAGAGCCATGCTGCAGCTATATTAGTAATATAGTTGTAGTACGAATGGGTCGGCTCGACCGGGGAAGGACCACGCTCTCACAGAATACCAGCGTAAAATAGCAGCTTGACACTGTTGTGTTTCGTATGGTGAGTGTAGAGAACCAGAGACCCTTTTTACTGGAAAAGAGGCATTCCATCTTAGTGCTCACGGGTGACAACGCATCTGCATTTTGATTCGCATACGAGGATAAATGTAGATGTCTATGGGCCACAGCAACCACTTACCATCAGGTGGACTGTGTACTCGTTTATCACCCTATCCTATAACAAAAAGGCAGATAAACGAACATTTTTACTCGTGTTTCAATGGCATTTAAATATTTTATACAAAAATATTAAGAAATTAGCAAAACGGGACTGATTTTTTTGTAAGTTATGGGAATTTGTTATCATTGATTCCAACGACAAGTTGGATTGAAGTTAGGCCGGCTACATACATATGGAAATCTGTTTCGGGATTCCGCTTCTGAATTGTTTCGGGATTCGGAAAACAGCAAGTCCATATAAAATCAACAACCCGTCACACACATACAGCAGTTTTCCGTTCGAAATTTTGCGGGAAAAGCGAGATTCCGAATGTATGTGGCCGACCCATTTAAAATTCCGAAACGGAATACCGAAACGGAATTCCGAATTATGTGGGTGGCCTTATAGAACGTATCAAAAAATGCATATCGCAACGTAATTTTTTTTTGCAGTCTTTAACAATGGGTGTGAGTATTTGGCCGACACACACGGTCAGTTAAAGTAATCAGTTGTAGTGACGTATATCCAAAAACTGACCGTGAGTGTGAAATCCTAAGGTGAAATTTTTAACTGACGGTAACTCACGGATTTTCCGGGCGAAAGGAACGTGGCTGGCGGCGGCTTGGTGCTCCTGTATTATTTACATACATACATATAATCACGCTTCTTTCCCGTAGGGGTAGGCAGAGACCACTTCTTTCCACTTGCTACGATCCTTACATACTTGTCTCGCTTCGTCCACTTTCATTATTCCCTTCATACATGGTCTTCGGTTTAGGGTACTCTTGACCTGGCCTTTTTTCAAGACGTCCCTGATTTGGTTTAGAAACGTTCGCCTAGGTCTACCCCTTCCAACACTTTCATTCACACTCGCCTTATACACCTTTTTCGTCAATCGTTCTTCATTCATTCTCTCGACATGGCCAAACCATCTCATTACATATTACGTATTACATATTATTTACTATTATTTAAATAATAGTTTGAAGTGGATTTTGATATGTAAAAGTAGTGCGTTTTTATGTATTAAATGTCTGCGCATGAGCACTTCCCCCCTTTTTAAAGTCGGTTAAAAATTCAACCCACGTAATTTAACACACCATACATAATGTTAAATACAATCCTGCTATTACATTAGATTTGTTAGACAACAAATTCTCGTAAAAGAACACCGCCTCCTACCAAGGATGATTCGTAAGTATATTGAAACCGAAAAAAAATTTGATGTCAATACAGCGGATGGCTAGGTATTATTCTATAATTAATAAAACTAAATCCTAACCTAAGCATACTAATTCAAGACTTCAAGATACCATATAAGTTCTTTCTGCGTAAATCAGACCAAGAATTAAAAATTTATGCTGAAAGTAGCCTGAGTTCACTATGACATTGGGATATACTCATAACGTCGAGAATTTAAAATAAGTTATTTTTTTTACTAATAGAGCGTACAAAATTAATTTCATTAAACTTATAATTTTTGTTTCCCAGGATGGGCAATTAGAAGTAGTACTACTAGACTACCAGACTCTTCAAATCTCCAACCCTATCATTGATCTGGTGTACTTCATCTTCAGCGGATCCGACGAAGAGTTTCGTGCTAAACACTATCGCCAACTCCTCGACCATTACTACTTGGAACTTTGCCACGCTCTTACTAGGTTGGATGTTGACGCCAACGAGGTGTACTCAAAGGAAGATTTTGAATACGAATTGGAAAAGGTAAAACAGAAACATATTTTCACGAGTTCATTCTATATATTATATATCTAACTTTGATTTAACCACGGAGCAAATACAAAGAGGAGGTGTTGTAATTAGATTTCACTATTTAACAACGCGTGACAATTTGCAGGTGATGTTAAGCCAAGCCCATTAACCATTTTCCATCTACTGATAAATAGTAAAACTACTCGCATTGTTCCATATCGATTTTGTAATGTAGTTTAGCTACTTTGACAATAGATGACGGCCTGTTCACAAAATGATTATAAAAACTATAAAAATAATATTTTGGAGATTAAAAGTTCTTTTGGCCTGAATGCAAAACAAATTTTAGCACCTTCGTATGATTATTTTACTAATACTGAGTTCTACGTACCTTTATATTTTTAGTTTCCATAACACAAAGTGTCGCCATCTAGTATCGAATTTATTGAATTATATTTGAAAGCTGACGCAAAGAGATTTTTCTAGAACTATTTTAATAAATTAGGTATAAAATTACTTAAAAATGAAATGTGATGCCACTCATAGCATCAGAGCGTTTATCTCAGTAGTTTTTACACGATAAAACACAACACTTCATCCTATTCTTCTTAATACTACGAAAATACACCGATTTTCGATTTTCGACACATAAGCGCACATGACGAACGCTGATATACTAACTAAAGCCACGCCACTGTGATGACGTCAAGACCTAGTTAGAATCACAGTGCACAGTTGCTTAGGTCGTCTCCTCTTTGTATTTGCTCCGTGGATTTAACCTATATAGTCATGGTGAGTAATCAAAATATCTACAAGGTAGGACCCTATTTCTGCTCGAGTTTCCATTTATATACCATCCTCTTAGCTATTTCTGTCGCCAAATAGAAGTGCCTGCACTTCTTTGTTCCAGTCTGAAGAGTGTAGAGTACCAGTATGATAACAGGCTGCGAGGATTTCCGTCTTTGTTTTCGGAGGTGAAACGCATGTTTTTTTGTTTGAAGAAAGCTGCATGTGTGGAATGTATGTTAGTTTGTCACTTCAGTTTTAAAAATATATATATATATATATATATATATTGTACTGTTTAGGAATAAATCTACAATAAAATACGAATTACGTAGCAGGCAGTTTAATCGCTCAAAGCAGACTGACAATTCTTTCCCTACCCGCTTATATTATTATATTATCACTCTTTAAATACATCACAGTTCCCTCCACCAATACTACAGAATTATATAATAAAATGTAAACTAAACTTTATAAATAGGATTCTTATTTCTAGTAGAACGGACATCCCTTGAATGCTCTGTGACAGCCTGGTTGGACATGGCCTGTTCAGAAACAGATTCTGGAAGAGCTGAGTCTGTCAAGACATTACCAACCGCACTAACCGTATCACTCGGCTCAACGCTAACGATCCTCTCCTCCCCTAGTTCTAAATCCGGGGTCAATAGACCGCTACTTAAAGAATCGTTCATAGAATGAGTACATTGTATGGTATTTCGAACATTTTGTTCTTTCGCTGTATCCCGAGCAGTTCCAGAAGGTGTATAATAATCTATGACGTCATTATCGGTATAAGAAATTTCCGTATTTACGTCATCTTTTAATGTACAATTTCCTTTATAAGCTATTAGATGATCAATATGTTTTTTTAAACTTTTACATGATTTTTCAATTTTTACCACATACATTCTAGAACCAACTTTCTTAACTATTCTTCCAAGTTTCCACACATGCTTGGAACCATTATTATAAAAACACTTAACTAATACTTTATCATCAATAGCAAAAGAAGTTGTACGACGGCCCCCATACTGCTTACATTGAGAGATGTGTTGAGACAAAACATTTTTTTGTGACAAAATGTACACTTAACTTTTCTAGTAGTACTTTGTACTCTATGTTTTCTAATTCAGTTGGGAAGGCGAGATCTCTTGCCACCCGATACGTATCTTCCACCAGCGCAGTTAGTAACAGGGCCCGTCGTTTCACACCAGACTTATCCGATTCCTCGGTGATGTTATTCGCAGTACAGTACTGCTGAAAACGACTTTTGAATATATTCCACTCCTGTACGCGGTGGTCGAAAATAAGACTGCCGCCAATATTAACGTTTCCGCCATTTGCCATCTTTATCCAATCGACTTAATTTATATCACTATAAGTCGAAACAACTTTAATACGCGTGAATTACTATATCGTCGCCAAATTGTACTGTTTAGGAATAAATCTACAATAAAATACGAATTACGTAGCAGGCAGTTTAATCGCTCAAAGCAGACTGACAATTCTTTCCCTACCCGCTTATATTATTATATTATCACTCTTTAAATACATCACAATATATATATAAATAAGTATATTTTTGTATTTCAGATTCAGCCATACGGTCTGATGATCAGCCTAGTTTTGCTGCCGATGGTGACTGTTGAATCTGAGAATGCGCCGAAAATGGACGGCGATAGTGACATTAAGGTTTTCGCGATCAAACCGAACGAACTTGCAGCAACTAGATTGAATGGAGTCATCAATGATTTTGTTAGGCTTGGTGTATTGTGATATTTATAACAATTTATCTCGTATTACACAAAAATAAATGATACGAAACGAATCGCAAAAAATAATGAAATAAAATAAGTTATTTGTCAGAAAAACAAGATCGATTTTAGAAGTAAAATTCGTATAACAACAAAAATAACCATGGAAAGCAACAAACTCAAGCAAGTAGTTCAGGAGCAAAAAACGAGTTTATTTGAAGCATCATATTGCGTAAAGTTCAAAATAGTGCTATGGAACATACCTTAAAAGAAGCTTATCCGATAAAAGACTGTATTCTCCAGAAATGGTTTTATATCAACACATTAGGAAGTACTAAAACTTTGAAAGAATGCACAGATGTATAAATAAATTGTAGTGGTGAAGAGTAAAATGGAAATAACCTTAGATGTCCAGCAAACTGGCATGAATGAGCAAGATACTTTTTAATTTTCTAGATCAGTAATTTGCTCTCCTCCTGCAGTGAATTTATTTAACTCTGGTGGGAATTGTGATAGGCTTTATCTAACGTTTGACGTTTGTTTACGTTGTATTGTATGAATGTAACAATAATAGTAACAATAACAGTAAAGATTACATGTCGATAACAATTTTCTATTAGCATCTTTTTTTTGGTAATGTTAGCTGGTAAATTATGTCCTCCAGATCGAATTCCGGTCTCGGCGATCCGTCTCAACGGAGACTGCGCTGGACAAGGTAATAGAGCACGAGTCTATGCGCAAGACAGATACCTATACTAACTATTTCCTAACTGTCATAGTCCGATGAGACCACCATCTGACACGACCGGAGAGAGATCAGGCTCAGAACCAACGGCTCTACATGCTTACGGCACTGGGGTAAAAAAATTACTGTCAACTTCCTAACTTCTTGCTGCTACTGAGTATTTCTTGACGTAAAAATCTTAACTGATGTTTTTAGATCAACCCGATATGGTTCGAATATACATGACCACATAACCAGCAGTTTGTGCCACACGGCAGGTCTGGTTGCTGGATAATGCAGAGACTTGCTTAATCATATAGGAAGAAATATAATTATTTCCAGCCTACTCCAAAAAAGGAGAACCAACTGAAAGGGATGCAGCGCGCTCTCGGAGTCGTTCCCTCAACAGAAAGGGTCCAATCAGACAGGGGTTAGTCATTCTTTTCAGTTGACGTTCTACCCCCTAACATAAATTACACCACGTTGGGTCCGGGAATAATGAGGTGGATGTGAACCCCGTGAAGGAGTGTCACACCAGAACGCCTGATGCCCTTTCTGAAAAGAAAGGTTAGACGACTAATATTACGGGTCCCCTTGAAGTGGTCCTGGTCTTGACATCACTTGTGGACTGTATTCATACGTGGTGGAAGATACTTCAGGAAATAAAACAGGGTTTTATCTTCAAAATTTCCCCATAAGAGTGCAATGTTAACTTTCACTAATTTCCTATCACTTCGCTATGCGCTTTTCTTTTTTGCTTTAAATTTAAACTGGTAGCTGGTCCCAAACAAACTGCCCATTTACCCGTTTACTAACCTACTAGCGAGCTATACTCGAAAGAGAATCGCGCACCGCGCGCTGTTTTGCAATGTCTTAATACCGATTTTCACCATTGCGCTCTTATATTTTTCCTCATATCTTTATTCATACAAAATATATGGTTACACAATTTTGTACATAAGAATCATACAACAAGTCTAAATATTATGACAGAGAGGTAGAGGTTCTCAATTTGAATGTTCTTTAAATATAATTTAAACATGGAATTACAAGCTTGTAAATCGAAGGAGTTGAAAAGATTTTTTGTTTTTTTGAACCAAATTCGCATGTGAAACGTATTATGAAATAGTTTCTGATTGAAATAAGTAAACATTTCGGTGTTTAAAAGTGTATCTGTATATGAGTATTCATTACTTTTAACTTAGTAAGAAATTATACGTTGACTGAAAACTAATTCTATATCAGAACTATGCGATTTTACAAATATAATTTTTTTAAACATTGCTCTTTATGTGATTTGCAAAATATTTCTTATTTTATTGAAACATTAATTGTAATATAAAGCAAAAATTAATACCTGTTGAAAAAAGAAATTATCAGATTTTTTAGATATTTACAGTAACTTAAATAAGAATTTTTTTTATAGGTTAAGGGTAACAAACAAGAACACAGTCATCTGATGGCCAGTGGTTGGTGTGGCACATAGACATCTATATCTAACCGCGATTACGAATCAAAATGCAGTGAGGACTAAGATAGAATGCCTCGAAGCAGCTATTTTACGCTGGTATTCTGTAAGAGCGTGGTTCTTCCTGGTCGAGCCGAATCAATCATGCTACAACTATACTAGCTCTGGCTCTACCACGGAAAAACTTAAACGTAAAAAACGCCACTTTTATGTCGATAAGTAAAGTATGAAGTTCCACGAAGTAGGCTCTTATTTATATTTAGTTATTAGACTAAAACCGCTATTTTTCTTATCAAAAGTATTTATATTGTTTGCGTGTTACGCAACGATGACATGAGAATATTTGTAAAATTACTAGTTTTAAAATCGTGGGAGTTATATACATTGAGTTATATGTACTACGTACTAGAGAAGCCATTCCAAACAAAAATTGTGTCCTACTCTATGTCGCGACTACTAATCCCGCGCATGCGCGAAGATTTTAATGTGATATAAAATAAGATATTAATATAAAATAAATATAAGAATTTAATATAAAATATCGTAATTTAATCTAAACAAACGTATTATATTTCTAAATAAAATGTAATAATAATTATTTTATGGAATTCACAAATCTTATATTTACGCAATATTTCGTTTGTACGAATTGCACTAACAGTTCGGTTGAACATAGTCAATGTTCGGAATGGCTTCTCTAGTACGTAGTACATATAACTCAATGGTTATATAGGGTATGTTCTGATATGCACTGCTCAGTGCTTTCACTGGTGAAAAATTGGATCCGTTATTGACTGCCAGTATATAAAAATAAATTTAAATATTAAATAAATTTTATTCACAGTGAAGGTGGAAAGCACTACACTCATGAACGGGAGTAGAAAAATGTTCACCTTTTTGTGTCACTGACCTCATATCGCCCCGTGTCGTAAGAGGCAACATAGGAAAACAAACAGGAGATGGGTAGCAATATCTTCATGACAAGAGATCAAAATAATAATAACTGCGGTTACCAACCCGCCTACGAAGCGTAGCAAATGTAGCAAATATCCAGCTTCTTGACAATTTATGAGGAGGCCTGTTTATTTCAGTGGACTTTTGATAGGCTGACGATAATGAGTTCTACTCATCTTTGTAACCCTTAATATTTACGGTAGAGTGAAAACAAAAAATAATACACCTGAAACTATAAATGAAATAAAAAACTACATCCATCCTCTTCCCCCCGGACCTCTGAGGTGTTCAGATGTGTACAACAACTATTACCGTATTACTATTATTATAATATATATAATAAAGTTATTTGCAAAAATTCGCGACATAAAAATAGGAGTACATGAAATTGAAGAGCGATCATTGACCGGCCGCTCCTAGTCCTCCGCTGCAGTGACACATTTCGCAGCCCTAACAGCTACTTGTCGCCGCAAATCACCGCCCATCGCCGCCTACGCATTGACTACGGGGGTGGTGCGACGCACGGTGAATCAGCTGTGCACGCATTGGTCGCCCTACGCTGCATCTGCGTGGGAGGTACGTAGCAGTGCTCCTATAATACATTATATTATAGTACATTATCTTAGCACGCAATCGTTTAAATTTCATAGCTACGTACTCGTTTAAAGTGCTGATTCATGTTAAATGCTCCTGGTATTTTGCTATACGCACATTCATTATAGACCCATTGTTACTTTAATAATATTTTAATAAAATGCCTTTGAAATGCACCCCACCACAAAACGCACATGCGTCGGAGACTGATTCAGAAAGCATAGGTGGAAGTGTGTCTGACTTACAAAAAGCAGAAAGCAACATCAATGTGAGCATTGGTCGCATAAAGAGAAAGCGGGAAAATGAATCACATAGTTTTATGGAAGAGGTGCGTAGTATGATCTCCAAGTTTGTCATCGATCAAACAAATAAATTACAAGCCTTAGAGCCATCAATAAGTGAAATAAAATCGCAAAATAGTTCATTACAGTTATCATTGGAAACATTATCCTACAAATATGATGAATTTCAAAAAGAAATAGAAAATTTAAGGAAAGAAAGGAAGGAGCACAGCTCTTACATAAAACAGCTCGAAAATAAAATTGAAAATTTAGAAAGATACACGTGTTCAACAAAGCTTGAGATTAGAAATGTACCAAAATTGCAAAATGAAAATAAACAGGAACTTACAAATGCAGTTAAAAATATTGGAAATATATTAAATTTGCAAATACAGACCAGGGATATTAAAGATATATATCGAGCCTCTGCAAAACCTAATGCCCTAAAACCAATAGTGGTCGACTTTAACTCCGTACTGATGAAGGAAAATATTATAAAAACCCTTAAAAAGCTTACCTAAAAGAGAAGAATGAAAAACTTAATACAACAATATTTGGTTTAGATAGTTCTCATAAACAGATATATATCTCGGAGGCTCTTACCCCGAAAGGAAGGCGTCTATTTTTCTTGGCGAGGGACTTCGCAAAAACAAATGGATTTTCTTACTGTTGGACATCGTACGGTAAAATTTATTTACGGAAGAAAGAGGGACTGCCACCAATTCGTATCGAAGAAGAAGGAGACTTCACAAAAATAAAAGAGAAAACTGCCTTGTGACTAACTACTAGACTATGTTATTTAGTTTTGATTAATTATTTCAAGCGTTTTCCATACAATATAAATATCTGCATGCTACTTCATGATGCATTACTCCATATTCTATTTAGGCATAGTGTAATACACTATGTAAGTTACGAATTATTAATCATAATCATGTAAACACTTTACACACAACTCTTTACACTTCAGAAATACAATACTTTACTTATATATCACTATCTTTTCATGAAATATTTTATAGTGATTTTTTATGTATCCTGTTTGTTTCATCAACACATAATTTACACTTGTCAATTAAACACTATGATAACATAATTTTATACATAACATACACAAACAATTATTACTATGGTTTCACTATTAATATACAAGTCTTCAAGTGCACTCTATTGATTGAAAGTAAAAAACTACAATGTCATTTGCCAAAAACTTACAACTTACGTAGGTGGTCAACTTACCTGAAGTACTGTTCTTACATATATACTAGATTAAATTACTTTATTTTATACATGTATCAACAAACTCAAAGTACAATACTTATAAATGTAGATATAAACAATACACTTTTCTTTGATATTGGTTTTGATAAATTAATTGTTATACAGAATTTTTATTTTAAATTATACTTATTTTTAAAGAGCATGGGATGGTACTCTTCATTAATTTATAGTAGTGCTTACATACATGGGTCTTATTTTATAAATGTATATTCTCGCTTACTAACTATAAAAGCAATTACACCTTATGAAATCCTAATACCTATAAGAAGGAACATTAAAGTAACATTCTGTAAAAATATATATGGCGGTTAGTATATTAAAAAATAATATTCTACAAGAATTAGATCAAACTGGACTAATAAATTGTTATAGCTCTGATAATCCGTCGAAGTGCTTAGAGACATTGTCCGTTGCTTGTCCGGAGCAAAACAACCGGTCCATATGTATTGTTACCGTCAACATTCGTAGTATAAATTGCAACTTGGAGATGTTTACAGTATACCTTAGCCAATTTGATATAAACATAGACATGATTGTGTTAACAGAATGCTGGTCTCACGAGGACTATGAGCCGCCAACACTGACAGGATATAATGTATACTGTAGTAAGAGACATATAAATAAAAATGATGGTGTAGTAGTATACACAAAGAATAACTTAGTAGTGTCTGCCATTGAACCCGATTTCGAGGACGGTAACTGCCTTGTAATTAAAATCCATAGTAATATCACTGTGCTGTGTATCTATAGGCCACCTAGTTTTAGAAACGGTACAAACTTTTTAGAATCATTGGATACAGTATTAAATAATTATAAAAGCAGTACTGTTGTGTTAACGGGAGATATTAACTTGGATATTCTTAATGAAAGTGCAAATGTATACACAACGCAGTATCTTAACTTAATGGCAACTCATGGATTAGTACCTGAAATAAATAAGCCTACACAACAAACTACCTGCTTGGATTATTTTATGATCAAAACACATGGACAGGCCCAAACTATAGTTTTCAATGAGTTTACCGATCACTCACCCATATTACTATATATTTCGTTGTCAGCAGTACAAAAGAAAAACCTCAGATGCGAGAAAGTTGACATAAATCTAGAAAAAATTAAAAACGGGATCAAAGACATCTCCTGGGAAAATTACTATAAGTTAAGGGATTGTAATCATGCAGCAGAGTTTTTGGTAAGCAATATACATAATATAATATCGAAAAACACTTTGATAAGGACAGTACCTAAGAAAAAGCAACCACTGAAACCATGGATAACCGTAGGATTATTAAAATGTATACGAAAAAGGGATAAAATGCACAGAAACCTTAAACGATCTCCTCATGATGAGAATATTTTAAGCGAATACAAGCAATATAGAAACATATGCAATAATATTATAAAAACTCAAAAAAGAAATTATATAAGAAATTTGTTAGAAAAAAGACGTGGGGACATTAAAGGTACATGGGACGTTATTCAAAATTTAAACAACTTAAAAAAGGTTAGCAAAACACCCGTTGAATTAATCTGTTCTCGTGATGTGTCACCTAAAGAATCACTTAATGAGCTGAATATATATTTTACGTCGATTGGCAAAACACTAGCTGAAACAACATTAAAGCTACTTGGTGAGACGGAAGAGAGGCTAGCTAGTAAGAGTATGCACAGTAGAAGCTGTGTCGACTCAATGATGTTTTTACCCACTGACCCATTAGAGATAAAGAGAATTGTACAACAGATGAAGGATGCAAAAACACCGGGTTGGGATAAGATTAGTACAAAGATCATAAAACAATCAATAGATATTCTCGTTGATCCACTATGCTATTTATATAACCTGAGCCTGGAAACAGGTGTTTTCCCAGTTCTTTTCAAGAAAGCTATTATGACCCCGATATTTAAAAGTGGAGAAAAACAATTAGCAAGTAATTATAGACCAATTGCACTTTTAAGCACACTATCTAAAATTCTGGAAAAAATAGTTAACATTAGACTTACGAAATTTCTTGACCAAATAAATCTCATCTCGTCCAATCAGTATGGATTTAGGAAAAACAAATCTACAGAAGATGCTGTTTTAAAACTAACTACACTAGTGGCCAATTATTTAGATAATAATAATCACTGTGTTGGGGTCTTTTTGGACTTACGAAAGGCTTTTGATACTGTGTCACCGAGGATACTTCTGAAGCGAATGGAGCGAATGGGTATACATGGGATTCCCTATGATTGGTTTAAAGATTACTTAAGTAATCGAAGTCAGCAGATTAAAGTTGATACACACATTAGTGACGAAACTAACTGCGATTACGGAGTCCCACAAGGAAGCACTCTTGGACCAACACTTTTCCTGCTGTACGTTAACGATCTTTGCAACATAGAATTGGAAGGAGCTGATTTATTAATGTACGCAGATGATACTGTCCTGCTTTTTCATCATCAGACTTGGGATGGTGTGCAAACTCTTACAGAAAGAGGACTGTGTGAGGTTTCGAAGGCTCTGGAAAATAGTTTGCTATCGTTAAACGTAGAAAAGACGAAATATCTATGTTTCAGGATAACAGAGGCTACTAATCCCTCTAGCAGTTTTAAAGTCAAGATGCACACTTTCCCATGCAATACAATACCCTTACTTCCTGGCAGAAAGTGTGATTGTAAAGAGCTAGAAATGGTTAAACACGTGCGATATCTAGGAGTGACAATTGACGATAAACTAACTTGGAACCGTCATATTTCAAATGTCACGAGTAGAGTAAGAAAGCTCATTTATATTTTTAAAAACCTAAGAGAAATTGCAGATTGCGACCTTCTTCTATATGTGTACAAGGCTCTTTGCCAATCTGTCATAACATATTGTATTGCAGTGTGGGGAGGAGCAGCGAAATCTCACATGTTGGGACTGGAAAGGGCTCAAAGAGCCATTCTAAAAGTTCTATGTCTTCTCCCTTTTAAATATCCCTCACTCGCATTGTATCAACACTGTAGGGTTCTAACTGTGAGACAGTTATACTATAAATCTATAGTTTTCAGGTATCATAGGGAAGTTGTACCGTCTTTACCAATGTCTCAGCGAAGGAGAGAGACATGTCCCACGGTACGGACTCGTACGGAGTTTGCCAAGCGCCAATATTACGCGATAACCTCTAGGGTGTATAATAAATTAGGTGATATTCAACAATTACGAAAATTTAATACCTATAAATTAAAGAAATATATAGAGGACTTCATGAATAAATTAAATTACAAAGATATAGAACACATGATGGAAAGTTTAAAGTGAAACGCACACATACACACACACACACACACACACACACACACACACACACACACACACACACACACACACACACACACACACACACACACACACACACACACAAACACACACACACACACACACACCATAGTAGCACACACACAATTATTGTACACTGTAAGTAAAATAATATGTACAACATAGACAAGAGATATGAAGAGCATTGACTCCTGTAACACAGGCTTTCCTAGCACAGGAGTCAAAGATCACTGTTTGCACATTTCGTATTCTGTACCAAAAGTAATCAAATTGTAAAATTGTGATTTGTGTAACTATTCTTTATATGTGTGTCAATATATTATTATTATTATTTATAGGGAAAACATTTGTTTCTTAGCTCTTTGGCTAGTTTTTACTGCACATACGGGCCGAAGCCAAGTAAATGCAGCATGGAGTGAGTATTTATGTAGGTTGTGTGTTCTGGGTAACTATTTCATTTTCTTCCAATTGCATGAATTTTCTTACAATACGACAGGTATTTAAAATTGCGGCTTTTTGGAGTATAATGTATGTTGAGTCTTTCAGGTCTATTAATTTGAGGCTATGGTGGAGATGGTTGGGTATAACGCCCGTGGTGGAGACGACTATGGGTACTATATAAACTTTATTTTGTCTCCAAATTCTGACTACTTCTTCTTTAAGCTCTGCATATTTGCTTATCTTCTCGCCTATTGTTTTTTGTAAGTTATGTGTGTTCGGTATTGCAATATCTATTAGGTAGGTGATTTTATTTACTTTATCGTGTAGTGTTATGTCTGGTCTATTATAGTGAATGGTCCTATCGGTAAGTATGGCGCGGTCGTAGTAGAGTTTGTGTGTAGGATTTTCTAAAACAGTGTGTGGCGTATATTTGTAGTAGGGTGTGTTTGTGTCTTGTATAAGTTTATGTTTGAGTGCTAGTTTTTGATGAATGATGTTTGCTACTTGGTTGTGTCTGTGAGTGTAGTCTGTCTGTGTGAGAGTTGTACATGCCCCTGTTATGTGTTGTATTGTCTCTGGTTGGGTGAAGCACTTACGGCATCTGTCGTTGATTACTGTGGGGTCTTTAATGACATATTTTCTGTAGTTTTTAGTGTTGATAATCTGGTCTTGTATAGCGATGATAAACCCTTCAGTTTCTGGGAATAGGTTGCCAATTTTAAGCCATTTATTTGATGCTACTGTATCTACATGTGGTTGTTCCAAGTCATGTGGGTGTCGTCCGTGTAGGACTTTCTTTTTCCAGTCCTCTAACTTTTGTTTTTGTGGGTCATTAGTGTTATTGTGTTGTGTATCTGTTTGTTCATTTAGGTTAAGTGGAGTGTAGTTAAAATCATTTAGGGCTACGGCTTTATGGATGTCACTAGTGTGAGATTTATTGTGAAAGAATGTTTTGAGGCTACTAATTTGTTTCTGCCAAAGGTGATGAATGTCTATTAGGCCTCTCCCTCCATTTTGTCGTTTTATTGTGAGTCTTTCTATTGCGGATTTAGGGTGTAGATTATTGTGTTTTGTAAGTATGGTGCGTGTGGTTCTTTCTATTTGCTGGATGTCAGTTTTAGACCATTATTCACTCCAAATGAGTAGGTTAATATTGGGATCGCGTAGCTATTTAATGCTTTAATAAGATGTTTTCCAGCGAGATGTGTTTTGCATACTGCGGTTACTCTCCGTTTATTTTCCGTATTCAGTGTGTGTTTAATTGCTGTATGGTCTAGTCCTTTGAGTTGTTTGTATCCTAAATATTTATATAAATCTGTCGGTTCCATAGCAGTGATTGTATCAGTAGTGTTAATTGTATAGTCGCCTGGTTTTATTTTGCCTCTTATTATGTGTAGTGTTTTGCATTTATCTAGTCCAAACTGCATGTTGATGTCTCTACTAAATTTTGTTATAGTGTCTATTAATTTTTTCATTTCTTTTTCTGTTTTTGAGTATAATTTAATGTCATCCATATATATGAGGAGTGAAATAGTGATATCTTCTGTGGTGTTGTGTTTGAGTTCTATATCCGGCTTGGCACTGATGCAGTAGGTGAGATAGAGGGTTCAGTGCGAGGCAGAACCATAGAGGACTCAGGGAGTCACCTTGATAAATACCTTTCCTAATAAATATCTTCCGAGTTCTTACGATATTGTCGTGGTAATTCAATTGGAGTGTAGTTTTCCAGCGGGACATGATATGATGTAAGAAGTCTATTATTTTTGGGTTTATTTTGTATATTCGTAATACTTGAATTAACCAAGAGTGTGGAATACTATCAAAAGATTTTTTGGAATCAATGTAGGTACAATGAAGGTTTCTATTTTTTGTGGCAGCATGTTTGTGGACTATTGAATCTATAATTAATTGTTCCTTGCACCCCATGTGGCCTCGTCTGCACCCTTTTTGTTCTTCCGCTATTATGTTGTGGTGTTCTATGTGTTTATTGATTTTAGCTGTGATTGATTATTATTATTATTATTACATATATTGCCCACATGAAAAGTAAAAAAGTAGCAGCTTGTTACTACTGGGCACAGGCCGCGGAGTTTTTGGCCAAAAAAATGTTCGCTGCGCTGATTCCAATGCGGGTGACCTAAACTAGAAAACTTTTCAGATATACAGGTTTTCCTTAGGCTGCTTTTTGTTCGATGTCGGAACTTCAAAAAAGGAGGGTTAAGTAATTCCCTTCCTCAAGATGTTAATTTCTATTTTATATTATTGATTACTGATGTTTTTTCTTAAATAAATAATATATTTATAAATAAAGCCTAAAATTATTTTTAACCGTTGCGTAATAATTTTAACTACGCCGACCATTTAAGTTTCACTTTATCAAACCAGTGCCATTTAACGTGAAATTCATAAGTAGTAACATTTTACCTCCAGTTACTAATAATTAAAAGAAAATATATAACTTACACTTATATGTTTTAATAATTTGATTCGTAACTATTTGAAAATTCTAACGTTCCTTTTTCAATTCTTTCGTTATTTCATTTTAGTAGGAATTAATAACGTTTATAGTAACTAATTACTACTTAAATGGTAGATAATAGTGACATTTATCGAAAATTATAAAATGTGATATGTTTCTAAGTTTAATTTTTAATCTTTAAAAAAGTTCTATAAATAAAGTGATAAAAACTGTAATTATTGCAAAACTCTCACTATCCATATGGTTTAAAAACCAGATTATTATATTTATATTAGCTAGATCTTAGAATTAATAATATCATAAAGTAGTCAATTATGGCTCGAAATTATGGCATTTAATTAAATTCATATGTTAATTCATATTCATGCATATAAAAAATTCCGTTCAAAACAATAACTGCTCGGGCTTGCTATCCGTGAATTTCTGCAACATCAGGGGACTTCTCGACTCGAACCTAAACGCCGTCCACTACCATCTTGAAACGGCGAAGCCGGCCTTGCTCTTTCTAAACGAGACATAGGTGTCCTCTCCGGCTGATACTTCGTATATCTCCTACCCGGGGTACAAACTGGAACACTCCTTTGTGCCTCGGGTTGGAGTTTGCGTATACGTCAGAGAGGACATCTGTTCTCGATGCCTCAGCAGAAACAGAAACAACTAAACAAAAAAAACAAAAAAACTTTTTTATGCAGTATAGGTTATAAATAATACTTATTGAAAGTCACTATTTTGTTTAATTACCACTGGGTCGGAAAAAACCTCTGTCCTGGGAAGAATCAGCTAGAAATCCAGCGGGAATTTTTTTTTAAATAATAGCTTACAATATGTATGTTATGTTATACAAATTAACAACACAACAAATTAGAAATAGCTTGGTAGCGATCGTCTCATTTCCAGGGGTTATTATCATCCATAAAGCAGTCTTGAAGGTTCGGACCTGTCCATCCTTTAGCTACGCGTAGACTGCGGCAACCATCCGCTCGCCTACGGGTGCCTCTATTCGTATATCCTCAGTTTCAAGGCACTCCCTTTGTTGCCTCAGCCTGTATCGGAATTCTCGGCGTCGACATATTGAGTGACGTGCAGTTTCGTGGTCACTTGGAAGAAAAGGTCAAATTGGCCTCTAAAAACTTAGCGTGCTCAGCAGAGCGGGACAGTATTTCATGCCGGCACACCGCCTGCAACTTTACAGGCGCAGGTTCAGCCTCACATGGAATACTGTTCCCATCTCTGGGCAGGGGCTCTCCAGTGCCAGCTCCTTCCACTTGACCGCATTCAGCGCAGAGCAGCTCGAATCGTCGGTGAGCGAGTTCTTTCTGATCGGTTTGATTCACTGGCGCTGCGAAGAGATGTTGCATCCCTTTACATTTTCTTTAGCATTTACCACGGGGAGTGCTCTGAGGAATTGTTCGGATTAATTCCAGCCGCCAAATTTCACGAACGCACATTGCGGCAAAACTCCCGATACCATCCACACCATCTGGATGCTTGGCGGTCCACCACTGTACGTTTCACTAGGAGTTTTCTTCCGCGTACGACCTCTCTGTGGAATAGCTTACCACCGGCGATTTTTCCGGACCGATACGACTTAGGGACCTTCAAGAAAAGAGCTTACTTCTTTTTAAAAGGCCGGCAATGCACATGCGATTACCTTGGTGTTGCAGTTGTTCATGGGCGGCAGTAATCACTTACCATCAGGTGAGCCGTATGTTCGTTTGCCCCCTCTCCTATAAAAAAAAATCAATGAATAGAGATCGTTTGGCGATATTAAAAACTTAACACAACATTGCTATTTCTTCATATTGTTATCATTATCATCATCATCATTACAGCCTTTCACAAGTCCACTGCTGAACACAGGCCTCCCCCAAGGAATGCCACAAAGCACGGTCCTGAGCCACCTGCATCCATCGACTTCCTGCATATCCTACCAGGTCGTCACTCCATCTAGTGGGGGGACGCCCTACACTTCGTCCGTCGGTATGAGGCCGCCACTCGAGAACCTTTTTTCCCCAACGGTTGTCGGTTCTTCGAGCTATATGGCCGGCCCACTGCCACTTCAGCTTACTAATCTATTGGGCTATGTCGGTTACTCTGGCTCTACTGCGGATATCCTCATTTCTAAGTTTATCACGCAGAGAAACCCCGAGCATAGCCCTCTACATAGCTCGCAGAGCGACCTCAAGGTCAGAGAGCTCAAGCTTCCTCACACGGCCAGCAGTAAAGTACCACGTCTCAGATCCGTAAGTCATCACTGGCAACACGCTCTGGTTGTACAGTTTCGTTTTCAAGTTTTGAGGTATAACTGACGAGAAGATGTGTCGTAGTTTTCCGATCGCTGCCCAGCCGAGTTGAATCCGTCGATTGACCTCTCGCTCGAAGTTGGACTTACCTAATCGGACTATTTGTCCCAGGTAAATGTACTCGTCAACAATTTCGAGCTTAGTGTTCCCAACAACTATCGGCATAGATGTGACATGGACGTTACACATGATTTTTGTTTTGTTCATGTTCATCTAAAGACCTATCCGTTGGGAGACACTATTGAGGTCATTGAGCATAGTGCTTAGGTCCTCCAGCGATTCTGCCATAAGGACTATATCGTCGGCCAAATCGAAGGTGAGTGATGTAATCGCCATTGATGTTAATACCTCATCCTTTCCAGTCCAGTAGCTTGAAAACGTCTTCCAATGCAGCGGTGAAGAGTTTCGGGGATATAACGTCACCCTGTCTTACATCTCTCTACAGTTGGATAGGTTTCGTACTCTGATTCTGTACTCGGATAGCCATGGAGGGAGTTCCGATTCCGGCCTTACCGTAGCAAGAAGCAGTATTATTGTGTTCTCCTTTACCTCCAAAATAAATTCAAAAAGTCATCCTAATTAAGTAAAAGTGATTCGTACTTATAGAAAACATAGTTAAGTGCACTTATAACTAATAATCTTAGTAAAAACAGAAAAAACAAATAAATGTACAAGGTGTGTAAACTATATTCTTAGGTTAGATCAAGTGACAAGTGTTATACGACCATAGACAAGGAAACGCAGTGAAGGGTCTACCAACATATTATTCTAAGAATCTATACTGACAACCTAGGAATTAGGCTGCGTTCAAAGTTTATTACAAAGAGTATATAATCACTATATTTAAGAGACGGGACTTTCTTAGTGTATACATACGTTCCATTTTACACAAAACAACAAGGGATAACATAGAAATTTTCCTTGAACTAATGAAAATTTAAATGGCAAAACAAACAGACGATACAATTTCGTAAATAGACGAAAAGTTGGCTCCTCTCACGCGCGATTTCGAAGAATTAAGGTTGGAAAATCAGGAACTGAAAGAGAAAATAAGATTAATGGAAAGAAGCAGAAGAAACAATAACATTATTTTATATGAACTGAAAGAAACAGAAGAAACCGTGCTGGAACTAATGGAAGTAACAGTCAAAAAATAGGTACTGATTTAAAAATTTCCCTTGAGAACAAAAATATTAACGAGATACGCCGAATTGTCAAAAAAGTCAAAAGCAATGACAGGGATAGACCAGTAGTTATGTCATTAGTAAATGCTTGGAAAAAAGAAGAAATAATGAGAAACAAGAAGAAATTTAAAAATGTATATGTTTCTTAAGACTATACCAAAGAAGTTCAAGAAAAAAGGAAAGAATTAAGAGGAAAACTGATAGAAGAAAGGAAAAAGGGAAACTTTGCGGTAATAGATTATGATAAAGTAATCAACAGCTTCGAAAACAGTACGCGCCATCCAAAACGAATAGGGCAAATGCTTTCGACATAAAGAGAGGAAGAAGTAGTTCCCTTTCCTGCCCTTCTAAACCTAATGAACAGAAACAATGACATAAAAACATCAGCCACCGGAACAAGACAACAATTAAAGTAAAACTAAATAAAAGAAACAATGAAATATTCCCCAAGCCTAGTGGTCCTCGTGGGGAATTAGACCACCACCCTCCATTGAAGAATTCCAAGAGTGATAGTAAAATTTGTAATAAAATTGGTAATAAAAATAAAAATATTAGAACTAAAAAGAAACAAGTTGAAAATTCCACTTTGAAAATAGGTACATTTAATGTAAGATTCTTTTCATCAATTGAGCGATACTTAGAACTTACTTATGCATTAGAAGAAATCGATTTTGATATACTGGGATTATCTGAAGTAAAGAAAACTGGCTACAGCATTGAAGAATATCGAGAATACATCCTATGTTACATTGGGCAAACAAAAGGCTTACATGGGGTAGGATTCCTGGTAAAAAAAAACATAAACATATGATATCTAATTTCACAGGGATCTCTGAAAGGGTTGCTCTACTGCAACTAGAAACCGATGAATTTAATATATTTATAATCCAGGCATATGCACCAACAGAGGCATCGCAAGAAGAAGACATCGCAACTTTTTACAGCGATATGCTAAAAACACACTCTTTAGCAGATAATATGATAATAGTTATGGGTGACTTTAACGCTAAAATAGGCTGGCTATTTTAATATTTTAATTAATATTTTAATATGGCTGGGAAGCTACGGTTACGCAACGAAAATGAAGACGAAAACGAAAAGAACGCAATGAAAGGGGCGAAAGATTAATAAATTATGCTCTCGGACACAAGTTGTCAATTATGAACACATTTTTCAAGAAAAAAGCCAGAAGAAGATGGACCTGGGTGTCACCTAATGAGAAGATTGAAAATGAGATCGACTTTATTTTAACTAATAAACCTAACATGGTAAGCAACATTGAAGTTCTAAACCAAGTCAAATTTGCTTCGGGAAACAGATTATTACGAACAACGTTTCATTTAAACCAACCAGAAAAAAGCAGAAAAACATTTCAAAATTCAATAAAAAACCCAACAACAGATTACGAAATTAATAAATACACTGAAAGCCTGAAATCTAATCTTGAAGACAATATAACTACTATACCTGAGAATGTTCAAACCTTCTATGACTTACTTGAAGATAACATAATATCCAGTTTAAAAAATAATAAGGTCACTCAAAAGAAACGAAATTCAATAGTTAGCGAACATACAAAACAACTAATTAAGAAACGCACAGAATTAATAAACACAAAGAATAAAAACAAAGAAAAGAAAGGTGAACTTACCAAACTCTTTAAAATCACTAATAAATCAATAAAACACGACTACTTTAAACATAGAGAACTGATAATAACAAAAAATATAAATAGCTTTAGAAGCACTAAGAGAGCCTTCAAGGAACTAACTCTTCAAACGAAATGGATACAAAAACTGGAAAACAATTCTGCAGATACTAAGTTAAGAAAAGATGTGATAGGACATGTTACCAAATTCTATAAACAATTATACAAAAAGAAGGAAGACGAGAATGCATTGGAAGAAGAAATTGATAATAAATCTAGAGTAAATACAGTTAAACCAATTAAAGAAGAAGAAATACTCTCGCATATAAAAATACTCAAAAATGAAAAAAGTCCAGGGCCTGATGGGTTAACAAACGAAGCCCTTAAATTAGGTGCCACTATCTTACTTAAACACTTAACACACCTCTTTAATATGATATTAGACACAGAAATGGTACCAAAGCAATGGTGTACATCTGACATTATATTAATTTATAAAAAAGGCAACCCGTTAGATATTGGAAACTACAGACCCATAAGTTTACTGACAAGAATGTACAAGCTCTTTACATCTGTCATACTAAAACGAATCACAAAAGAAATTGACGCTTCTCAGGCAATAAAACAAGCAGGTTTCCGCTCAGGATTCAGCACAATTGACTACATACAAACTGTAGAACAAGTTATAGAAAAATACAATGAATTTAATAAACCTCTATATGTCGGCTTTATCGACTACAGCAAAGCTTTTGACAGTATTAACCATCATTTCATCTGAAATGCATTGAAAACATCAAATGTAAACGACAAATACATAAAAATCATAATATATATACTTAAATAGTACAAGTAGGGTTAAACTTGAAAGGAGAGGTGACCATATAAAAATGGAAAGAAGAGTGAGGCAAGGCGATCCCTTGTCGCCGAAACTTTTCATTGCTGTGTTGGAAAATATATTTAAACATTTAAATTGAACATAATATGGCATAAATATCAATGAGCGTCGTTTAAATCATCTTAGGTTTGCAGATGACATAGTCATATTTGCTGAAACAGCTAAACAACCTTATTGGTTTAGTAGTATGTACATGGCGCTATTATTAGATGAAATAATGAAAGTCAAAACTATACTATTTAGTAATTGCAGCGGTAGCAGGGAACATTTATTTATTATATGAAGAAGGCATAAAGTGATGTCCATTCTGCTAAAATTTCTGTTTCTGTTATAATTAAAAATTAAAAACTTTGTACAGCCGACTTCAATATAAGCGACTTCAATATAGGTTATTTAAGAATAACTCAATAACCATTGGTCTGACCATAATCAAATTCTATATATATATATATAATTTGATTATGGTCAGACCAATGGTTATTGAGTATATATATATATATATATATATGGGATCACACGAGAACTATCAGCTTTCATATAAAAAAAGAATCATCGAAATCGGTTCGCCCAGTACAAAGTTATGGGGTAACACACATAAAAAAACATACACTCGAATTGAGTACCGTCTCCTTTTTTGGAAGTCGGCAGAAAAATACGCTATCAGCGCCTCTAGCGGTGAAAAACGATTTAATGATATTGTCATATGACCATATCATGAAATAGGAACGCTGTGTTATTAATATCTTCAAACGATTTCTACTCATTGATTTGGTAAAGTTATATCATGACATGGTCAACAATCAGTGTTAAATACCATGAAATGGCCACACCATTTCACGAAATGAAAGACTAGGATATATTCAATTCTACGACCTAGCCACGACATAAATAAAAATCTCTTTAATAAAACTATAATGATAATGAAAATTTTGCAATAATTGCAGACAGACCAGTTTTAATTAGTTTACATATAGATTAGTAATTGATATAAAAACCTTATGAATTTCATATTTTTGATGGACGTCACTATTATCTATAGAAATTATTACACTTGTAAATAAAATAAAAAAATACTAAAAAACGAAACGTTAGAATTTTTAAATAATTTTAAAAATCTAATTATTTAAACATATGGAAGTTATTAATATTAATTAATTTATTAGTAACTGAAGGCAAAATAATAGGTTGCCCTGTTTTGATAATTAAATCGGTGTAGTTTCAAATTATTATATCAAGTTATAAATATATTTTAAACTTTATTTTTAAATATGGTATTTATTAGAAAACCACCCATCAGGCGGGAGCCTATAACTATGATGTAATAGAAAATTAACATCTAGAGGAAGAAAAATACTTAACTTTCTTTTTTTTTAAAGTTCTGTAATCGGATAACAAGTAGCCTATAAGTTGCCCCGGTTTCCTAAATACCTACATACAAAATTTCATGTAAACAAATGTCAAGATCAGTCCAGTAGTTTTTGCGTGAATCCGCAATACACAGACAGGTCTGTCTGACAGGAAAACATTCTAGAAACCACTGATTGGGCTTTAGAATCCTTTATTTAGTCCCACTGGACTTGTTTTTTTAAAGAATATATTATAATTACAGACACGACTTTTCTACAGATTATATATATATATATATATATATATATATATATATATATATATATATATATATCAGTCCTAATATATTTAGATTTATTTTACCTATTTCTTGTACGATAAAAGCACTTCACTCCTATTATATCTTATCTAGCACATACCTACATATTATGTTATTGTTTTTGTTCTAGAAGACTCGTACTTTAGATATTCTTAGGTACTCGTACTTTAAATAATCTAGTGAAGACGTATTCAAGGGTAATATGTAATTTAATAAATGAAATTAAAATACATTTTGTGTATTAAACAAGACGAATTGATTTATGATGTTTTAATTTAATATTTATATAGGGTATAAACGTAGCGTTGTTTCATCACGGAGGTTAAAAATTAGACAATTTAAACAACATGCATCAATAATAATAGACTTATTATGTGTAAAATTGATGCCATCAAAAACATAAAACAAGTCTCGCAACTCAGTTCTTCCACCGTAAAAATTTGTGAGATCCATGTAATACCAAGTCGGTTAATTTATTCAGTCCCTATTTAAGGGTTCTTCTGTCTCAACTTATTACGTAATTAGCTAACCTAACAACATCTTATAGTGACCACATCAATATTAAAAATCTTTTTTGTTTTAAATAAATAGATTGACTTGGCTATCGCAAGAAAACACAATGTATCTCACAAGTACATATTATATTAAATTAGATTGTTTAGTGCTAGAATTCAGGCTTCTGGTTTTATCCACAACGAAGTTATAGTGAGACGAAAATGGCCTGAACTGCTTCGATAAAAGGATGATACGGCCGTGCCGCGTTTTTGCTCGACTTGGCGATATCGTGCCTAATATTAAATCAAAACACCTTCGTTTTTGTTTCCGTGATAAGTAGAGGCAACGATTCATAACCAGGTATTGACGGCATAGACGTTTGCTAAGCCAGCATTCAGTTAATACGATAACCCACACAAATATGATTAAATTATTAAAATTGAAAATATTATCTATGCTTCCTATATTCACGTGAAAAACTATAAGAGAATTAAAATCATAATCTAAATATACACTTCTTCGGCTAAAACTAAAAGACTTTGAGCATGATATTTGATCAATATCGTTTAATAAAAAAATATTTTCACAGGTTTAGTGTTACTAAGGCGCTCTATTTACATTGCCACGGAACGGAATGGAAGCAAATTTTTGTAACGTAATTGTGCATAGTAAAGTGAATTTTATGATAATTGTGTAAAGTGCAAACTAGATATGAGCCATAAAATAAGACGCGCGTCTTCCGCGGAATTCTCGCTATATAATGTACTCTGTGATTCTCGCGTATTCTCTGCAATTCTCGTAGTTACTGTAGGCGCAAACTGTGATATCCGCGGGAAGTAGCGCGAAGGGTGACGTTTTTATTTCTTCAAACCCAAATATTTCCTTTCCTTTTTATGATATTCTTCATTTTCTCATAATTTTCTTCTTCTGTCTTACAAATAAGCAATATGAAAATAATATCCAATCAACCATTCCTGTCAAATAAAATATCTAGACCAAATAACTGAACGGTGTCCCCAGCTTCAAGGCGCAGTTGCGGGAATGCTTGCAATTTCGCGCGAGGAGGCAAAATTGACGCTTCTGTTTCATTTCAATCCGCCGCAATGTAAATAAAAAATATAACGGAAAATACAAAAGGTAGTATAATAATAGATAATATAATAGTATAAAGATACAAAGCTAACGAACATTAAGAATTATAATGAGTACAAAAATAACAGTTATAATTTAACAGTGGTAGAGCCACGCGGCAGCTTTTGCTGTCGCACGGATGGGCCGGCTCGAATCGGGGTGGTACCACGACCTCACAGAATACCAGCGTGAAGTAGAGGTTTACCTCTGCGTTTCGCTTGGTGAGTGCAGGTGGCCGGAGGCCCTTTTTACTGGAAATGAGGCATTCCATCTTAGTCCTCACGGGTGACAACGCATCTGCATTTTGATTCGCAAACGAGGATAGATGTAGATGTCTATGGGCCGCAGCAACCACTTACCATCAGGTGGACTGTGTGCTCGTTTGTCACCCTTATCCTATAAAAAAAAAAAAAGATAATATGTATTAAGACAAGCGACCCGTCCTGGCTTCGCACGTGTGATTTGTACGTTTCTACAACGGCGCCACCTACCGGGATCAATGGTTAATCTAAATCATCCAGGAACACACTTAAACGCACACAAAAATAATCGAAATGATTTTAGCCATTTTTGAGTTTTTGCAAGACTAACGGACAGTAATTCGTTTTTATATATTGTGTCGGGAATGAGGGTAAAAAAATGAAATACGAACAAATGAAGGTATAATGGTTATCTCCCACTTGATCTATCAGTATGAAGTATCGCGCAGGCGACTGGGAAACATCAGTCTGTAATTCTACGTGTCTCACTGCCGTTATTATGTCCGTTGGCGTATTCTACTAGTGTAGGCAAGGAAGGTCGAGTTGCTGAGAGGCTGCTCTATTTTACACTGAGAGATGGGTAGTGATTCTGTTGGTTAGCATACTTTGTTGTTATCATGTAATTGGGTCCTGGTAGTAAGCAGGGTTTGTTACCGAGTAGTGTTTTTTCTTAAAAATAATTTTGAGAATAATTTCTAACATAAAATGTGGAATAATTTCTTACAATAGAGATATTTTTCAATTGTTAATAATATGCTTGCATAAAAATGTATGTATATATAAGTGTGAATGAGTATATAAGTCTTAGGATTGGTGTACCAGGACATCTCGTGTATGAAAGTCTCGAGAACTCGTTTTCGAAGGGTCATAATAAGCTTTATTGCCTTAATGCAATCTTCTGATTCGTGGTAGAGTCACGCTGCAGCTATATTATGGTTGTAGCGCGAATGGATCGGCTCGAGAAAAGAAAGACCACGCTCTCACAGGATACCAGCGTAAAATAGCAGCTTATTGCTGCTCTGTTTCGTATGGTAAGTGTAGAGAACCGGAGACCCTTTTTACTGGTAACAAGGCATTACATCCTGGTCCTCGGGCATTTGAGTTTTGATTCTTAATCGAAGATAGATGTAAATATCTATGGGCCAAAGAATACTCTTATGAACCTCACTTACCATTTGGTGGACTGTGTTTTCGTTTGTCACCCTTATTCTTAAAAAGTCTGTCATTGAGAGTGCCATGTGTTGGCTTAAATTAAGGAGTAATTACTTGATACTTGTACGTAACTTAATGAGAGAGTACATATTACAGATAAGAGTTCACAAAATAGAAAATCAAATACTGAACAAACTAGCAAGTTATTAGTTTTATTACATCTTTTTGTAACAATGTCCATTTAAATGAATACATCACTGCATCCGATAGAACATTGAGAAAAGCACTTTGCCCACTCGTCCTTAGGGGTCTCTTCGACGGCATTTTGAAACACAGCCACTGCTTCCTCGGCGTCCATAAAACGTTTTCCTCGAACTTTATCTATAATTTTTGGAAATAAATGAAAATCGCAAGGTGTTAGGTCGGGGATATAGGGCGGGTGACCCAGTAAATTTACGTCTGTCGTCGCCAAGTAGTTGATTGTTTGCGACGAGGCATTGTCGTGGTGAATGAGGATCCTACTGCGAGGTCGTTTCTCAAGAACTTTTTCCAAGACAAGTGGCAAACAATTGTTAGTTTACGATTTTGCCATAACTTTCTTTCGATCCTCTAAAACAATTGTTGCGTAACGACCTGTCATTCCGAAGAACGAGGCCACCATATTTTTTCCCACTCTTGGACCTCTCTTCACTTTAGTTGGCAACACCTCGGAAGGAAACGTCCAGACAGCACACTGTCTCTTATTTTCAGGATCATAACAATAAATCTAGTTTTCGCCACCCGTAAGTATGTCGAACACAGCATTTGAGTCACCTCCGTTAAATTTTTGAACCATTTCACGATACCAATCAACACGACGAAGTTTTTGGACCTCTGTCAAATTATGAAGTATCCAACGGGCACAAAGCTTCCTGACTGCTAAATATTCATGGAGTATTTTGTGCACTTGTCTTATACCGATGCCTAAGCTTATCCGAATCTGTTAATTAGTCACTCTTTTGTCAGTCTCTATCCTACGCCTCACAACAGTGATGTTATCTTCAGTCGTCGTCGTAGAAGGCCGTCCCTCACGCAGATCATCGGTGAGTTTAGTGCGACCACGTTTAAACTCATTAAACCAGTTGTAAACAGTGGCACGAGATGGGGCTTCATCGTGAAAGGCCGATCGAAGTCTATCATAACTCTCTTGTTGACTTAAGTGACATCGAAAGTTATAAAAAATATTGTACGAAAAAATTCTCGCGTTAAATTCATGCTGACGTGACACTGATAAATTTCAGTTTGCCGCCAAATTATAAACAAATGATAAATTAATAAAATACGTACAAAGTAATATTGGCAAAGAGTTCCATTTTCAAAATTTTAACTAATTTTTTTATTATATCGTTTACAAGTGGCCAGTTATAAAAACTTTCAGTTTCGCCCTCGTACACCTGGGCATTATACTCCTATCCTGCACATTTGGCTAGTCTCCGTTGAAAGTTGAAACTGGCCGCCGTGACCAAAATTCGGTCTGAAGGACTTTATTATTAGATACGAATAAAGTTATGTAACAAAAATAAGAATACAATACCATGTTAGCATATTTAACTCTGCAAGTGTTCTACGCGGATGAAGCAGTGGGTAAAAGCTAGTAGGTACTTAATCTATATCTGAATCTATACATCTATACAAATAAATTAAATTGAAGTGTCTGTTTGTAATGTCAAAATAACAGATTTTTACTAAATATATATGAAAGTATATACGGTACTTATAACAAAGTTACAATTTTTAAATTTTTTGTCTGTCTGTCTGTCTATCTGTTTGTCTGTCTGTGTATCTATTTGTGTGTCTATCTGTTTGTCTGTTTGTCTATTTGTCTGTTTGTCTATTTGTCTGTTTGTCTGCCTGTCTATTTGTCTGTCTGTCTGTTCGTCTGTCTGTCTGCTCATCTGTCTGTCTGTTAGTTCCGGGTAATTTCCGAAACACCTTACCGATTTTGACGGGACTTTCACTGGCATATAGCTGATGTTGTAAGGAATAACTTCGGCTACTTTTATTTTAGAAAAATGATTAGGGTTCCGCGCAAGATAGAAAATGAAAACGCATGAAATCCAATCGTAATATATACCACGCGGGCGAAGTCGCGGGGAACAGCTAGTAACGAAATACGTATGAGACAGAACAGTACTAGTTAACTACATTCATATATGACGTGATGTTATAAGCACGGAAGTCCATTCATATGTCACTCTTCATTCATGCTTGTTAATAATAATACAGGCCTATTCGCTTCAAGTCCTCCTTACTAATTGATATATTCAAGGTTGGATTGTTAGCGTTCAAATATAACCTCTACTACTTTTTATATTAGAGTCCTGGCAGCCCAAGGGCTATACTCGCTGTAAATTTTGCAAAACGCGAGCAACCTGGGTTCAATCCCCACCGGCAACAATAAAATTGTTAATTGTAATTTTAAGTGCTGGTTTACCACGTACTAGGCGGTGAAGGAAACTATACTATGGTAAGAGATGCAGGACCTTAACGGAAGCAGGCGACTCAGTTTGTGACATTTCTTTTTTATTGTGATAGACCCATGCTGTAGCTATATTATGGTTTATTTAGCACGAATGTGTCAGCTGAATGTGTTTCTGTGTTTCGTTTGGGGAGTGTAGAGAACCGGATACCCTTTACACTGGAAAGAGGCATTTCATTTTAGTTCTCATTAGACTTCTGATGGGCTGTGATGGTGATGATGATACTCTTTATAATATAATATAATGGTATTATGTACATACCTATTGTAATATTATATTACAAAAAGTATGAGAGTTATATATTAAAACAAACACAATTTAAGGGGTATATACAGTGGCGTAGCTACGTAACCAAGGGCCCCGGGGCAGAAATGAAATATGGGGCCCTATTTAAACTAAACTGAATACTTTAAAGGTGCAAAAATACTTCATAATCAGCTCCTTGTCGCCCACTGCGGGGCATAATAAAGCAAAGCTACTTACTACTAAGTGTTATGTGTAACGTATAAACAATTTAGTAAAAAAAGTGATGTACATTCTGTAAACACTAGGAACAAACACAAGCTAGTGATGCCAGTTTCTCGACTCCATAGAGTCATTCATTCTTAGGGCAATGTATACGCTATTACAACAAGGTCCCGGAAAGTGTACAGGCTCTTTCTATTACCAAGTTTAAATGTTTTATTAAGCTGAAACTGTATAAAAAGGGTTATTATAGTATAAATGAATACATGGTTGATAATAACCCCTGGGAATGAGTTGGTCGCTTCCAAGCAGTTTCTAAAATAAATTTTGTAAATAGTTCGTAATCATTTATATTGTAAAATTTATTTTATAAAAAAGTCCCGCTGGGTTTCTTGCTCGTTCTTCCCAGGACAGAAGGTTTTTTTTCGAACCAGTGGTAAAGTAAAAAATGACTTTCAATAAGAATTACATGTAATGTATATTGAATAAAAATTATTCTATTCTATTCTATTCTAATGACGACGTAGATTGCAGTTAATAATATAGGCAGACAACATAACAGTGGAAGAGCCACACGGCAGCTTTTACTGTCGCACAGGTGAGCTAGACTAGATGAAGTGACGACCTGGGAAGGCATGAATTGAAGAGTTATAATGAATGAATGTAATGAATGTCCACCCATTTCCCGGCTCGAATCGGCGAAATCCCATTCAAGACTAATTTTGCTCGTGGCAAGTAGAGCAATAAGACAAAGATGACCCCTGCCACGCTATCCGTGAATCTCTGCAATATCAGTAGACTTCATTCGAACGTTAACGCAGTCCATTAGGTACCATCTAAAGACGGCGAAGCCGACCTTGCTCTTTCTAACCGAGACGCAGATGTTCTCTCCGGTCGATACTTCTCTCCTATCCAGGGTGCAAATGCTTATACGTCAGAGAGGACCTCTGTTCTCGACGCCTCGGCAGTCTTGAAGGTCAGCGACGATCATCGCGTCTACGGGTGCCTCTCTAGGTAATGTGGACACCGAACAACTCATAGACCACGTCCAAATCGCTGCAGACTCCGTGCTACGTGATCTATGGCGATTATAACAGCTACCACGCTCAACGGTTTTGTTCCCGTTTAATCAATCATGCGGGAAGATCTGTTTATGACTTCGCCTTGGTATATGGTCCAAATTTACATCACCTACGCGGATTATAGATGTGATAGATAGCTGATAGACCTTCTATTGACCTCTCATCCGGACAGATATCAGGTGTCCGTTGCCGCCCCATTGGTTTATTGTCTGATCCAGACTATGGTGCCACTCACACCCCCATTGAGGTTGCGTTCTGCAGATCGCCGCCGTGTTTGGCACTATAAGTCGGCCGATTGGGACAGGATGCGGTCTCAGTTTGGATATATTAATGACAGGGGCGGATGATCCCAACTAGATTCTGTCGCTGATGTGGTACTTCAGGGAATGGAACTCTTTATTCTACCATCTGTGGTGCCTGGGTTTGTCGCTCCTGTAAAATTGCATCGCGCTATAATAAGAGTGCTTCACCAGAACTGTTAAAAAGAAGTATAACTAATTTCGCCTTCAGGTCGTTACGATACGGTTTACACAGCACTCGGTGCGCATAGCACTACTCTGCCTAGACGTCAATTCGAGTGGGCCTGATGGAGTTCCTCATATTGTACTGAAAATGTGTGCTCCCTAGTTGGCACCGGTCGTAACATATCTTTTCTAAAACTCTTTCTCCCTAGGCGTAGTACTGAACTCAAAGAAGACAGCTTTAGTGCACCAGATCCCTAAAAAATAATAATGAAAACAATTGTGAACTGCCAGCACATGAGGTTGAAGATCACCAACTGACAAGTGACCACCAGTACAATTTCCGTCAGGGTTGCTCAGCTGGTGATATTCTGTCATACCTGACTCATAAATCGAAGGAGGCAGAGAGGCAGACCCTGGCCATTAGTTTGAATATAGCGACGGCCTTCGATCGAGTTTGGCAAAAAGCACTTCTTTCGAAGCTACCTTCCTATGGGCTTCCCGAGAATTTGTGCAACTGGATCAGTAGTTTTCTTGCAGATTGGAACAACAAAGTCGTAGTAGAAGAAGCATGCTCCATTTATAAGCCTATTTATGCTGGTGTTCAACATGGCTATGTGTTATCACCTACGCTGTTTATTGCTGATCAATAATATATTGCAAACCAGTAATGTGCACTGGTGATGCTTTATATACCGTCTGTACCTATATTTCTCGGGAAAATGTCGCCGAGTTCCGGAACAAACTTGTGTCTGAATCCGAGTTTTTTCCGGATAAGGTCTCGGATTTGGACGACTAAATCTAATTAAGTTCAATGCCCAGAATACACAAGTTTTCGCGTTTATCACTAAAAAGAACCCCTTGGTCGTATCTTCTCAATTTCTGGGCATTCTCCTTGTTACTTCAGCTAGTATCGGAATCTTTGGCGTTGACATATCGAATAACGTGCAGTTTCGTGGGTTTCAGGCTGAATTGCCTCTAAAAAGCTAGCTGTGCTCAGCAGATAGGGACAGTATTTTATGCCGGCACACTGCTTGCAAATTTACAAGGGACTAGTACGGCCTAACATGGAATACTGTTCTCATCCCTGGGCCGGAGCTCCCTAATACTAGCTCATTCCACTTGACCGCATCCAGTGCGGAGCGGCTCGAATCGTAGACGACCTACGAAGACGACAAACGAGACGAAGAAATGTTGCATCTCTTTGAATGTTCTATCGCATTTACCACGGGGAGTGTTTAGAGATATTGTTCGGATTAATTCCAGCCACAAAACTTCATCAACGCATTACACATATCCACATAATCGGGATGTTTGGCGATCCACTACTGTCGTACCGATACGACTTAGGAAGCTTAAAGAAATCAGCTTACTCCTTTATAAAAAGCCGGCAACGGGCCTGCAATTCCCCTGGTGTTGTATTTGTTAATACTCGTAGGCGTTGGTCAACACTTGCCATTACACACAAGTCAATAAAACAAAGTAGACAATTATCTTTAACAATTTTATATTTATGTTCTGGAAGTGAGAGTAATTTTTGTGATTTCAGTTTGAGCCGTTCGCGATGAGGGCCAAAAAGTTAAAACTCGAAAATTCTTTATACAATTAGGCTAGTGCATAATTTTTCGAACGTCGTTGTTGGATACCGAGGGGCCCCTTTAACTTGGGGGCCCCGGGGCACTGCCCAGCCTAGCCCGTCATTGAATATATAATAATAAGCCTAGGCGCATTCATACAATTTTTAATCGAACAACTGTTTAGTTGTATGTGCAAGTCAATAAACCACATTGATATTGATTAATTAATTGGACAACTATCGCCTGATTAACCAATATCAATTTTTTACCGCACGTTAAGAGGCGCATACGCTAGAATAAATTAAGTTTTGAACAATTGCTTTTTTGCAATACTTATGTAATAAGTTTCACAATATATAAAGTATGAATTATATAAAGTAAGCCGCAAATGAGTACGTTCTTGTTTATCATAGAAGATGTAATTATGAAGGAGGTATACAAAATCTAGTCAATGGATAACGCCTGGATCGACTCTGAGCGCATCACCATTGACCAAACAGTTAAATCGTCAAATCGTTGCAAGACTAAACAATTTGATCGATTTAACAACTGTATTTAATATGCTGACAGCCGTAACCCTTAGCCCTTAGAGCGGAACACTGCGGTGCAAGTGCTACTGTTTACAGCCGAAAATAGGCAACAGATTGGTATCTTACGTACGTTTACGTGATAGAGCCATGCTGCAGCTATATTAGTAGTATAGTTGTAGCACGAATGGGTCGACTCGACCGGGGAAGGACGACACTTTCACAGAATACCAGCGTAAAATAGCATCTCAACACTGCTGTGTTTCTTGTGGTGAGTTTTTTTGTTAGAGGTTTTATTGGAAAAGAGGCATTCTGTCTTAGTCCTCATGGCTGACAACGCATCTGCATTTTGATTCTTTATGGAGGATGAATGTAGATGTTTATGGGTTACAACAACGACTTACCATCAGGTGGACTGTTTACTCGTTTGTCACCCTATCCTATAAAAAAATATTATAGTTGTAACACGAATGAATCAGCTCGGCCGGGGAAGGACCATGCTCTCATAGAATACTGTAGAAAGAGGGTAGTGAACCGGACACCCTTCTTACTGGAATTGAGGCGCTCCATCTTAGTCTTCAGGGGTGAGAGCGCATTGCATTTTGTTTTTAATGTCTATGAACCACAGCATCCCCTTAGCATCAAGTGGACTGTGTGTTCGTTTGTCAGCCTTATTCTATAAAAACTTCTTCAACAATCCAGTCCATCCTCAAAACTCTTTCGTAGACTCATAATCGCACGAATCATACATCATTACAATAAATACTGACTCCAAACGTTCGTGATCACGGTGATTAGTGTTATTATAGTAAACAAACGTGGAAGGCTACTGAAAATGGTCAGTTAGACAATTATAGTGTAGTTAGACTATTTGTGTTGTATAAACAAACTGTAAATACAACTTCAAAGTGACTCGACCACGTACGAATGATTGTTCATTTTTATCTTAACAATGGCTAGGCCATTGCGAGACGCAAGATACGGAACGGAAGAAAGGAATGATATATTTTATTTTTATTTTTATCTCACATAAATAATTTAAAAAAGAACCTTGAGACTCTACAGAAAAACATTGATAACTCGCATCTAATATCGTGGATTAATCATAATACGTAATTGTTTTCAATTATTGTTGTATTATTATCAGTAAGTACACCATTTATCTGAAATTGTACCGATAACAAAAAAATATATTTGCGGAAACATAATTAAAATTGGCGTCTATTCTTCACACCCAACGACACGGATACGTGAAGTCATAAGTCAGTACCGTCGACTCTCGATAATTTTACACTCGTTTTGAATCACTCGATAATTTGAAATTTTTTCCCAGTTCCTTGAAAAATACTCGAGAAATTGAATAAAATCAATATTAATTGGTCCCCTCGGTAATTTGAGTTGAAGGAATCTTGCCCGCCAGCATGCAATAATTTGAAGTTTGGGCTACTGGGTTTCCCTACTCTCGATAATTAGAAGCGTTCATCATGCACATACCTATCCCTTGTTTACATACATGTACAGACCTATCGATTGTTTACATAAATGAGAGAGACTTCTTTTTCAAATGAACATTTGTGAATATTTGTACTATTGTTTATAAACAACTCTATAGAGTTTGAGAGAGTTTGAGTTTCAAATTATCGAGAGTCTACTGTATTACATTATTCCTAAATATGCAATATCAAAATTAACAAGGTTAAAATCCACAAACACGACGTGAACATCATCTAATATTAATGTAATTATTAAACATTTTGACATAAAAATTACACCAAGCAGAGTATTTAATATAGACAACTTATGATGTTGAGTAGAATCCACTAAAGAGAAAGAAATGTCTGACTGTCTGTATCCTAGCAAGGTTATAACTTCAAATAAAGAAGTGACATCTACGCCATATAAATACCAAATAAAAACCTTAAATATTTAAACGCGTGGGCATTCGCTTGGCTTAAATGTAGAGGAGGAGGATGGGGATTTCATCATTTTTAGTAAGAATTTCAAACCGAAGTCCAACAGAGAAAAAAAAAACAGATATTTGAATTCTATTGGTATCTTCAAGCAAATTTTAAATATTTATTATTATTTTTATTTTATAGGATAGGGTGACAAATATTTATATTACCACCTATTTCTCAGATATTAATCGCATAACATAGTAATATCAGTATTCCTTTTAACTCCTACAACCATGAACTTTTCCATTTATTCTTTAATCGTCATTATCTCACTATCAATCAACTTACAGTCCACCACCTATATGTGTATGGAATAGAAAAGAACATAATAAAATATTTTTTATTCAACATTCTCTTATGGTTTTTTTTCTTGTATCACTAATTTGGAAAATTCTACCCTGGGAAGAAGCAACAAGAAACTAAAGGTTACGTGGTCTCCTTTAATAACATCTTCTCTTCGGTTTTCACCTTCATCAGTAAAAATCCACCGCTGGACATTGTCATCTCCCACTATAGGAATTTACCTTAAATCTTCACGCTTGGCACGCGACAATCTCAAACGCTACATCGAAAGCCTTCTCTGTAATGTCACCGTTTCTAATTCACAACAATTGCCCGGTACAGAAGAAAATAAGGAAAATCCGCGAAAAAGTCGGCGCCGTCACGTCGTGCTCTAAACAGATGCCTCGCGTCACTCAACGTTAATAGATTTCAATAAATTGACCGTAGTACGTACATGCAATCGCAATATGTCGGACGTGGAGCAGCTCTTGCGCAGCTTGTTGGACACTATCGCCACTGAACACGATTACAAAGACTGTGAAACTAAACTGCAGTCGTTTTCCACGGGAGGGGCCAACTATACTTCTCAACTGTATCACATCACGCTATCCGCACCAGGGAAAGATGACCTCAAACTGTTTGCAAAATCGGCTATTGTCAATGAAAATATACGAGCTCAAACACCGTTTGAGATATTCGAAACTGAAATGATTTTTTACTCGGAATTGCTCAAGCAGTTTCAAGAGATTGAGAACGAACACAATGTCCCGACAGAACATAGACTTTCCACTGCAAAATTCTACGGTTGCAACAAGGAATATCTGAAAGAAATTCTAGTACTGGAAGATTTATCAGCACAGGGCTTTAATACCCACGATAGACTAAAGAGTTATGATTGGAATTACGCCTCCAAAGCAGTCACAGAAATGTCCAAATTACATGCTCTATCTATCGCCTACAGCAAAGAGTACCCTGAGAAGTTTGATGCATTGTACACGAAGTTCAAGCTACGCACAGATGTGGACAGCCTCAAGAGCTTTATGCAGGGCATAGTAGGTATGGTTATGACGGTTATCAAAGAAGAAAACAAAGCTAAAGTAGAAGCGTTCCTTGAGAATGTACTAAATGATGAATTCAACAAATTCCTCATGCCATCACGTCGGCCTATCATTGCACATGGAGACTTTAGACCCAGTAACTTAATGCACAGAACACGAGAGGTAAGGCTTAATAATATATACTTTACTTTACTTATTATGTAATATATAAAAATTTATGTTTGTTTGTTCGTATTTTATGCGCTGCCATACCGTTCATCAGAATGCGCTAAAACTTTGTCTGGTTATTGCTTGCACTTCCGCGAAGGTTATAGGCATAGTACAATTAATTTTCAATGGGTGGCGTCTCTATCTTACCGAAAAATTTGTTTGAAGGTTGTATGTCATTCAACTCCAGTGAATGTATTATCATTCCTAATTAAAAAAAAATGATTCTTCCAAACTTAAAACGATAATTCAACAATTATTTCTTTTGTGGGAGCAACGCGCCGGATACCAGTTATAAATATCGACGGTCCCTAAGTATAATAATCCCGTAAATGCAAAACGTAAATTTTACAGGAGAGCGATTTGAAAGTTTTATAATCTTCTTTATATATAAAAAGTACGTGTCACGTTGTTTGTCCGCGATAGACTCCTAAACTACTGAACTGATTTCAGTGAAATTTTTGGTCAATGTGCAGTTTGGTCCAACTTAAAAGATAGGATAGCTTACATCTCAATTTATAGTCACAATACAATATTATTTTATTGAAAATTATTTGTCTATTATTTGACAGTCACAATAATTTTCTGTTAGCTCCAAACGATTCTGTCAGATGAGGATATCTGTTGATTGGATTGAGTAAATATTCAATAGATGGCGCTATGTTAAAAATACAAACGTTTAACATAAGCTACAATTTAGTAGTATAACCACCACGTGTTGCTGTAAGTATTCAACAGCTAGAACCGATTTCAAAAAAAAAATAGCAAACTGTGTGCAGTTTGATTCAACTTGAGAGATAGGATAGTTTTTAACCCGATAAGTGACCGTCAATTTTTTTATTGCTAATTTCAGGAGTTTTTTTGGGAAAGCAAAAGGTCGTTCGGAAAGGGCAGAACAACGTCTGCCTGGTCAGCTAGTTCTATATATATTTTACGTGGTAGAACCATGCTGCAGCTATATTAATAGTATAGTTGTTGCACGAATGGGTCGGCTCGACCGGGGAAGGACCACGCTCTCACAGAATAGCAGCTTAATGCTGTTGTGTTTTGTATAGTGAATGTAGTGATCAGGAGACCAATTTTACTGGAAAAGAGGCATTCTATATTAGTCCTCACGGCTGACAACCCATCTTCATTTTAATTCGCAAACGAAGATAGATGTAGATGTATATGGGCCGCAGAAACCACTTTACTACCATCTTCTTAACTACCATCAGGTGGACTGTGTGCTCGTTTGTCAACCTTATTCTATAAAAAAATATCGAAAAATATTGGCGTACTGTTTAGACTTAAAACTCGAAACAATATGTTTATAGAAATTTGTGATATTGAATAAAACTATTTTTTACGGCTTTTATCGCGTTTAATTTACTATTTTAATTCCCGACGTTTCGGGTGCTTTACAGCAACCCATGGTCACGGTGGGGCTGAGATATTTGACGTCCCGATGTCACAGTTAGCCTGGCTACCTTCAGTTTTAATATTAATTTTTGGTTCGATTTACGTAGAATGAACTTACAGTGTCTTGAAGTCTAGCAGTAGTATGGTTGGGTTTGGATTTAATTTTGTTAATTATAGGATCCCAAGCAGATGGCAGCACCCATCCATCTTCTCTATTGAAATTAGGATGTTTTTGAATTTCAATAGCCTCGCGTATCATCCTCGGTAGGAATCGGTGTTCTTTTGCGAGGATTTGTAGTCTATCAAATCTGATGTAATGGCGGGGACGATCTTGACAATGTTCACAGACTGCAGACTTCCCAGAGCGTCGGTGCTTCACGTCAGCTATATGTCCTTTCACGCGGATTTTAATGGATCTTTTTGTTTATCCTATGTAAGAGAGACCACATTCGCAATCAAGCTTGTACACTCCTGCATCTTGTAGAGGGATATTACACTTGACGGATGGTAAAAATTGACTAATTTTCTTCGGCGGCTTAAAGTATGTTTTAATAGAAGCTCGCTTCAAAATGTAGCCAACCTTGTCTGTGACTCCTCTGACATAGGGTAGTACAGCAGGCACACGCTCGACTGTGGTCGGCTTCACTCGGTCACTGTGACGTAGGCGCAATACTCGAAGCTTGTTGTCTTGCAATACTTGCTCGACGTGCTGAAGCTCGGCGGCCAGATATTTTCTGTCACAAATCCCTCGTGCTCTCTGAAACAAAGATTTTCCCACGGTAGCTAACTGTGATGGATGATGGTGCGATTCACCATTTAAATATCGGTTGGTATGGGTCTTTTTCCTGTACACAGTGTGACCAATGATGTTATCAGGATTTCGGATGACTAAAACATCTAGGAAAGCTAAAGAATTGTTTGCCTTTAACTCCACTGTGAATTGTATTTTAGAGTTTATGGAATTAAGGTGGTCTAAAAATGTGGTAAAATTGTGATAGTATCGTCTACGTACCGCTTGTAGAATCTTGGATTTACAAGAGCAGTAAGAAGGGCTTTCTCCTCAAAGTCCTCCATGAATATGTCGGCGACTATGGGAGATACAGGTGAGCCCATCGCCACTCCATCTACTTGCTTGTAGAACACCTCCTTCCACAATAGATAGTAAGGCAGTGTTTGAGTAATACTGCATATTCTGTAGGCATGTTGTTTCCTTATAGCTTCCTGGTTACAATTGAGATGCAGTCTTATAATAAGTAATAGTTTCATTGTCAGCGAGATGTAGGTCTTTTATCTCACTAACAAAATGGTGCGAATACTTTGTGTGTGCTCTAGTTTGTCCTCTCAGAGGTGACAGAATTTTGCCAGGTGTTGAGCCAACTTATAAGTTGGTGAATCGATTTGGCTCACTATGGGACGTAGTGGAGTGTTTGGTTTGTGTATTTTCGGTAACCCATATAACCTCGGTGGTTTGGTACATGGTGGTATTATCGAATTTACGTCGAGATTTAATTTTTCCGAGTAATTCTTTATTAGATCGCTAGTTGTTTTGAGTACATTGGTAGTCATAGTTTACGAAATCATTAAATTTGTGATATTCTCGTATGAAAACACTATGTTAAGCAACCTAAATGACATTTATTGGATTTTTACGTCGGATTCTATATTTTTCTTAATGTTCTAAATACTGATAATAACATTCTTAAGCTATTGCAGGTTTTAATTTTATATAGTACCTAGTCCAGTCAAATAAGGTCTGAAATCAAAATTTTGGCATTCAACCTTGCATTGTTGATATAATGTAATTTTAATGGTACTATAATAATGTATAAAGATTTTCGTGACTGCAATCTCCAGCAAGGATTGAAAAAAAAATTGTCAAAAGTGTATTTCGCAATGAAAAACGGTAAAAATAGATAAAAAGTTCTAACAAAATGTATAAAAATTAAAATTTTACATATAAGGTTCCATTATTTTTTCCTCCGGTCAAAATTAACCGAGTTAGGGAGGTTATAAGTTAAGGGGATGACCGTAAGTTTTAAAAAATCGTAGGTAGTAGAACAATAAGCGATTTTTTTAAATTGCTTAAATATTCTAATCATTAATTTTAGAGATACAAATTTTTCTTATTGTTAAAAAAATATAAAACAATTTGAAATTGATATTTGAATACTAAAAAATTAACATAACATAACATAAACACTCACGCCTGTCACCCAGTGGGGTAGGCAGAGACTATGGACTTCCATTTGGCACGATCCTGACACTCTTCTCTCGCTTCCTCCACATCCATATACCTACGCATACACGCTCGTTGGTTAAAGGCACTCTTGATTTGACCCATTTTTAATATATCGCCAATTTGGTCGATAAACTTTCGCCTAGAGCGACCCTTCCCGACTCTGCCGTTCACCTCTGCAACATGCTTTGTCACACTTTCCTCATTCATTCTTTCTACATGACCAAACCACCGAAGCATTCCTTTCTTAATCATGGTCACAACATCATCTTACAAACCACACTCTTCTCTTATTAAACAATTTCTCACTCTGTCATTCAGATTCATCCCTAACATACTCCTTAATGACCGCATTTCTACAGCATTTATTATACTCTCGTGCTTCTTCTGCCACACCCAACTTTCATTACCATACATTAAAGTAGGTACTAACACAGCATTGTGAATTGCCATACGTGCCTTTTTGGACACATTCTGACTTTTCACAATAGAGTGTAGAGCCCCATTCAATCTATTTCCTGCATTCACTCGTCGTTCTATATCCTTATCATATCTACCATCCCTGCTAAACACACATCCCAAATACACAAACTCATCTACTTGCTCTACCAACTCCCCTTCTATTCTTATTTCACATATCGTTTTACTTTCTTACTAAAAAATTAATTAATTATTTATTGTTTGCTATATTTAGATTTCTCCTAAAATTACCTACAATTTACGATTGAAAAATAAAATTTACCTGGTATATTTCGGCAGGTGTGAATTTATACAGGTATAAAATTGTTATATTTTAACGGGTTGTGTCACAAGCATAATTATTTAATTATTATTTAGAATAATATTTTAAAATAATGCTGTTATCTTGCTTAGCATAAAATGTTTTGTTTTAATTTTGTAAGGGGCAGTATACTTATATATTTTTTTTACAATTTTCACTTATCATCTTATAAGATTAAAGCACTTTAGTTGTTATATCACTTTAGAATAAATATAATAAAGGGGTTTCGTTTCTACAATGTACCTATATACCTATATAACCTATATAAGGGAAAAAACTTTTAACTAACAAAAAAGAAATATTCAAACTTCATTAGTGTTCTTTATTATTTTCCGTATCTGAGAGATCTCCTGGGTACAATGATTTAAAAAGCTACGATACTATGTCTCGAAAATATATTATAATCGCACAGATAGTTCAAGTCTTTGTATTGTTATATTTGTGTAGGAAATGGTAGTTTCAGGGTACGCAATTGTGATTTCAGTACTATCAGTAACTACTAACAGGAATACTTTCCCACGTAAAACTTTGTAACTGCTATATGCGTATAAATAGTGGAAAATATGTTCTTTTCACCTAAAAAATAAAATTAGAATAAATCTTGAACTGTAACATTACTGATAGATAAAAGTTAGCTTAAAAATTCATACAATAGTTATTAATTACAAAATTCAATTAAAAACTGCCAAAAAGGAACTTACCCGATAAAACTCCTTTTAGTTTTCATATCATAAAAACTTCATTATTCACTAGGATTTTTAAGAATTATTTATATTACCCCTCAAACATGTTTTATTACTTTCATAACTTATTATTGCGTTAAGACAATCGATTTAAAATGACCCTCGCCAATGCGCCTCCTATATTGAGATCTTGGCACTAAGTGACATAATATGCTGTGTACATAATATGTTGTGTACATAATATGATGGGTAGCAGCGTTATGTGATATATCGACGTATCATTACACTCGTGGCATAAATGTTATTTTACGCCGGAGCATTAAATTAATTTTGTAGTTGTGGAATTTGTCGCGGTTAAATATTATGTTAATTACTCATTTTAAAAAAGATAATCTTTTACTAGTCGACAGAATACCGCTTCAAAAACGTCATAAAAAGGGCAAATCACGCAAGTGCCACTTGTGGGAGTATACTAAGGGACCATCGATATAATATGTTACATATTTATCAGTCAGTATTACTTGTATTAGAGGCGTCTACGAGCTAGGACTCCACGGAATTTAATGAAAAAAAATTTGGTGGGTTTTCCCGTCACGTTATCCGAAGAAAATTTGTCTCTGTAGAAGTACCACGGGTATAAGAGTTTCGTGGAATATGTAGAGAGGCAGTGCCTTAGTGTGAGATGCTACGAGCGTAGACACTATGGTAGCCACTCATCTCAGAGGTATCTCGTTCAGGGCCGAACCGGCATTAAGTGACGATTAAATGACGCAAATAGATACTGAAAGGCGAATGAGAACTTTATTAATTATAGGATCCCAAGCAAGCGTAATTTCAATAGATAAGATGGCTGAGTGCTACCATCTCCTTGAGATCTCATAATTAATAAAATTAAATCCTAACCGAAGCACACATAAAAATAATAACAATAAAATGGCGTAGGGAAGTGACGACCCCATCGCCCGCTGACGTAACGGTTATGTGACAAAACTGCTACGTCAGCGCAGTCAGTCAGCATCTTGCCAAGAGGTGTTAGCGCCGTGCCTCGGCAAAATTGAAGGTGCAAAGGCCCGCTTGTGCACATGGCCTCACCATGAAACGGTGCCGGGTTAGGGCGTCTCCCTTTATCTGACGCCCAATATATGGATGATGGAACTAAGAAGATTGCGCAAAGGGCCGCTACCTGGAGGCCACCAGGGCGCGTCTGGAGCTGGCACTAGACGCGACAGCATGCGAACCGCCAGCCGAGCGCGAGGAGCTGCACGACCACCCAGCAGCCCCTCGCATCCATCATCCCCACCAGCTGGCTTGGTGTTGGCAGGACCTTCGCGGGCCCAGCAATCGGCACCCGCCACTGGTGGAGTACGCCGCATGCGTTGGTCAATGAAAATGAACAGCAACGCATTGCGGGCGTATTTTGGGGCGAAAGGGGGAGAAATTGGAGGTTTTGCGTATCGGGCTAGGATGTATCGACTTTTTGCTGAGCTGGAGCCATCTATAACCGTCACCGAGCAAAACCTGGCAGACCGAGTTCGGTACATCATGCGCTCAAAAATATTTGATGACGCCGAACTCGAACGGCTACGACGTGAGGCTATTCCTTTGTCGAATGAAAATACCACGACAGGAGATGCGGCTCTACGAGTTGCAGAGCAACCGGCACATGTAGATGCCGCCGTAGATCTCCTTGTGGTTGACTCAGACGACGATAGAATAGTCGCCCAGGAAGAAGAGCAAATGAGGAGCATATTGGAAGAGGCGATTAGGGAAACGCGCAGAACGCCTCTCGAGAATCGACCGCGACTTCCCCGTATACCCCTAAGCAAGCGGAATCGGGCTGTCGTAAGGGCTCTCAACCCAATGCTGGTGACCTATTTGGAAGCCAGCCGGGACCTTTGCGATACGGACTCAATTCTTTTTGGCGCCGCACTGGCAGTTTGCCGTATTATTGGCGCCAAACTTCCTACGGCTGGACGCGCTACTAGACAAAGTAGCGCCATCCCAGCCTGGAGAAGAAGGATTGAGGACCATATCGCAAAGGCAAGGGCCCTCATCGGCAGGCTGATAAGCTTCAGGTCGGGCAATAATAGGCCGAGAATTGTGCGCACCGTCAGGATGGCGTTTGCTGGGACAAACATCAGTTTGTCCCAGCCGGATATAACGCAAAAACTGACGGAGCGCATAGACGACCTGAAGCAGAGAATCGCTGATTGGGGGAAGCGGATTCGGCGATATACCGAGAGGTCGACACGGTTCAACCAAAATCGTCTCTTCCAGAGTGATCAGAAGAGGCTCTATGAATCATTGGAGGGACCAATGGTACATGGAACGGGCCCAGCACCGAATCAGGCCGACATTATCGCATTCTGGCGCGGCCTGTGGTCAGAGCCAGTAAACCACAGCGAGGGCCCTTGAACGGAAATTGTGGCGAGTCAGTGTGCGAATGTTACGCCCATGGACCCCGTCATCATAACGCCGGATGACGTAGCTGAGGCGGTCCGTAGAGCCCCGAACTGGAAAAGTCCGGGACTCGACGGACTGCATCACTACTGGCTGAAGGGGTTCGTGGTGTGTCACGCTGTGCTCGCCCGACAGTTTCAAGAGGCTCTCGACCAAAAGTCGCTCCCGAGTCTCTTCACTACTGGGATCACTCATTTGGTTCCTAAAGACCGGGATTCCACAGACCCAAGCAAATACCGCCCCATAACGTGTCTACCAACCATATACAAGACACTTACATCCATTTTGAGCGCAAGAATCACTCGTCACCTGAACTCAAATCAGGTGATGTCCCGCGCTCAAAATGGATGTCGGGGCGGTGGTCGTGGAACCAAGGAACCACTCCTCATTGACGCGGTCATTGGCAAAGTGGTTAAACGCAACCGTCGGAACCTCTCCGCCGCCTGGATAGACTATAAAAAGGCATTCGACTCGGTGCCTCATACATGGCTTAAGAGGGTCCTTGAGCTGTACAGGGTTGACTCTACAAATCGAGACTTCCTCGGGCAGTGTATGGGGCAGTGGAGTACGATCCTTTGTAATCTAGGCGAGCGGATGATGGCTGTGGAGAACCACATAAGGATAAGAAGGGGTATCTTCCAGGGCGACTGTTTGAGTCCAATATGAATCTGCCTATCTCTGAACCCTCTTAGTACCTTACTGGAGGGTTCCGGGAGGGGATTTCAGCTTCGGAGAGGAGGTACAAAAGTGATCCACCTTTTCTATATGGATGATCTCAAGTTATTCGCCTCCAGTCGCTCTCATCTTATGGAATTGCTAAACGTCACTTGTGATTTTAGCAATTCTATTAGAATGGAGCTGGGGACAGATAAATGGGCGGTCCTCCACGTCGAAAGGGGTAGGGTTTCTAACTCTGAGGGCGTAGACTTATCTATGCCCATCAACATAAAGACCATATCTGAGGCTGAAACATACCGATACCTGGGTATGTCACAGAACATCGGTGTGGATGAGGCGGGTATGAAACAGTCAGTTTGCAATGTGTTGTATGCACGCTTGACAAAAGTACTTAACAGTCTTTTGTCGGGCGTTAATAAAACACACGCATATAACGGTTGGATCATGCCTGTTCTCATGTATACATTTGGCATACTCAGGTGGACTCAGACCGAACTAAACGCTCTGGATAGAAAAGTCCGCACTATTATGACGTCCCACAGGATGCATCATCCCAGATCGTCGGTAATGAGGCTGTACTTGCCGCGGAAACATGGTGAGCGCGGCTTTTTAAGCGCGCTTACCATGCATAATCGCGAAGTGTGCAGCCTCCGCAATTACTTTCTGACGAGAGCGGATGATTCATACTATAGGGACGTTATTTTTTGTGATAAAGGACTTACCCCTCTATCCTTAGCCAACGAGCAATGGCAAGACCCGGCAGTACAGAGCATTTGCGACCGGGAGACCGTATGGAAGGAGAAGGAGCTCCACGGGTGGTTCTACAAGGCTCTACATGAGCCTTTCGTAGAATCAGTTGCCTCTCTCCACTGGCTACGTTTTGGTGACCTCTTCGGGGAAACCTAGGGTTTTGTCTGTGCAATACAGGATCAGGTTATTAAGACCAACAACTATAGGAGATACATCCTAAGGGATGGCACCGTCGACATTTGTCGAGCTTGTCGCCATCCCGGTGAATCACTTAGGCATGTCATCTCCGGTTGTTCGGCGCTTTCTAACTCTGAGTACTTGCATAGGCACAACCTAGTAGCCAAGATTCTACACCAGGAGCTCGCTCTGAAATACGGTCTCGTGGATCGGAAACTGCCTTATTATAAGTACATGCCGAAAGCTGTGCTCGAAAATGACCGCGCCAGGCTCTACTGGGACCGGGCCATCATCACAGACAGGACTATTCTTGCGAATAAGCCTGATATTGTGCTGATGGACCGGGCACAGTCAAGGATATTTTTGGTCGACATTACCATTCCGTATGACGAGAACCTCGTGAAAGCCGAAACAGATAAGCGAACAAAATATCTGGACCTGGCTCACGAGGTGACCGACATGTGGGGTGGACTGCCGGCCGAAATTATACCTGTAGTCGTTTCTGCGAACGGGTTAATCCCAGTCAGCCTCTCGGGTCATCTGAGGCGACTGGGACTCCGTGACGGACCGCTCCAACCTCAAATGCAGAAGGCGGTGCTCCTCGATACCACCCGCATCGTCCGCCGGTTTCTTTCCCTTTCCCCCTAACCCTCGGCCGTTTGGTCTCCCCTGCCGAGGGCTTCCATCTGGTTGGGTTTTTATTTATTTATGTATTTTTATGTATTTATTTTATTTTGTTGATATTTATGTATGTTTATCATTTTCATTTACAATTATATATTTATACAGCCCAACCAGATGAGTAAACTATATAGATACCCTAATAATAATCATAATAAATATTTTTATTTCAGTAACTTAGTCTATTACAAATATTAGTTGTGGGAACTCCCCTTTAGGCAAAACATCGCCTGTGTTAGGACGAACCGCTCGTTTTATATATCAGTTACATAAAAAACTAAATTACAACGAATATACACTAAAACAAGCAAGTTTTCATATATTATTATTATAACTTTAGATATTATATTAGATTTATTTATTTATTTAACTTCCTTCTGCTCGCACGTGGCGTGTGTGTGTGTGTGTGTGTGTGTGTGTGTGTGTGTGTGTATGTGTGTGTGTGTGTTTGTGTGTGTGTGTGTTAGTTTTTAAGTTACAGTTCTGTCTCAATGTAACTTTTTGATTTTAGCCAATTCAAAACCGTTTTCTTACAATCTTTTTTATTAAGGGGGTATATGTTAAGATACTTATTTATTTTATTGTAGATTGAGGCAGACTGCATATAGTACTGCCGTCTTGCAAAGTCTGATTTCACTGTGGGAACTAAGGCAACTTTATAGTTTCTTCTCCTGGTTAGCAACTTAGCATCAAAGGGAAGAGATTTGTGCATTCTAAGAACAGTGTCCAATATGTATAGTTTCCTAACTGAGAGTAGATTAGCTTACTGGTAAAGATTTTCAGTGGGGTATCTATATGGTTTTAGAAGCATTACTTTTATCAGCAACCTTGTAGCTCGTTCCAGACATAGTAGAGAAGTTTTAGCAGCTGAGCCCCACACTGATATGCAGTATACCAGTATGGATTGGGCGAGTGCAACATATGTTTGAGTAAGTAATTCTTTACTCGCAATATGACGTAAAGCTTTCTCATCCTTTTCATGGTCAGTTCTACATGCAGGTGCCAAGAAAGACGCTGGTCGACGAGAATCCCTAAGTATTTAGCATAAACGACCTTATCTATTCCAGTACACGAGCAGTCAGCATCAGACGGGTCACCACACTTGTGAATTTTTATGTTATAATTTGCTGGGGGTTGAGTTGAGACGGTTTTAGTGAAACAGATATATTGAGTCTTAGCTGCATTTAAGGTAAGGAAGCTTGTGTCCAACCAGGATGCTATTTTTGATAGGGCGTTTTCTGCCGATATTTTTACTTCACACCAGGATTTGCCAGAGAACACGATAGCTGTATCATCTGCGTAAGAAAATACAGTACCATTGGATAGTTTCAGAAGACAGAGATTATTTATATACACCAGGAAAAGCGTTGGTCCCAGCACGCTCCCCTGTGGGACACCGAATGTTAAAGTTTCTGCAAGACTTCAAGATACTATAAGTTCATGCTGTGTAGGTCGGACCAAAAATTAATAATTTTAATCTGAAGTTAGCCGTGGTTAAATAAAATATTGGCACTTCGTCTTTGCTCCGTGACCGTGGGTGCTGTAAAGTACACGAAACGTCGGGAATATAAAATAAGTTAAAATACGCGATACAATCTGTAAAAAGTAGTTTTTTTTGGTTCTTGTCAATTCAGCAAGGAAACGTGGCTGCGTTTTTAGCACTGTGTGTACACCGGGATAAGTTTGGTATTTAGACTGTATAATTTAGTTTTTAGTTTTAGTTATTAAATTTAATAAAATAAATAATAAATATTGTTCATTATTACGTTATGTGAATAAATATGTATTAAATTAGCGTAATTTAAATATATGTAGTTTGGTGTTTTGCAGAGTTGTATTGACGTGATTGAACTTGTAGTTTAAGATTTTTTACATGGTAGAGCCATGCTATAGCTATATTATTGGTATAGCACAATTTGGTCGGCTCGACCAGGGAAGGACCACGGTCTCACAGAATACCAGCGTAAAATAGCAGCTTAACACTACTGTGTTTCGTATGGTGAGTGTAGAGAACCGGATACCCTTTTTACTTGAAACGAGGCATTCAGTCTTGGTCCTCACGGGTGACAACGCATGTGCATTTTGATTCGTAATCGAGGATAGATGTGGGTGTCTATGGACCACAGCAACCACTTACCATCAGGGGGACTTTGTGCTCATTTATCACCCTTATCTTATAAAAAAAGAAAAAAAAAGAAAACAAACTGAGTAGTAGTATAAATCTTTCTTAACCTCCTCTCCACAAACCTACAGTAACAAACGAGTCAACCTTGACATTAAATGAACTGTTTGTATTATGTTATGATGTAACGAACTAATAATAATCCATCCATTATAGCCTATAAAACTTTACTGCTGAACAATTGAGAAAAGATCTCCTTGATACTATTTTGAATAGCGCGCCTAGGGTTGCCAAGCATATTGTTCAATAATTACGTCTTATGAAAGTCCACTGCTGAACATATGTCGCCTTTATATATCTATGGAGATTGGTTCATAAGGGGAGATTTTGCCACACTTACAGGCGGGTTGGCAACCACGTTTTTTTGTTATTTGGAATTATAATCAGGAAGATGCTGCTCATGTTATAGAAAAATTCGTCGGTCTGCGTACATTAAGCCTGGTGTAAACAAGATGGGTTCAGCGCCATCTATCCGGAAGCTATTATTTCTGTTTGGAATTTCCAACAGTCACCTTTTACACCACCCACGGGACGAAATGGGGTGATGGATTCTCATACACCGTCACACGGAAGGTGCACAGCTGCTTGATGAAAAGGCAAGAAAGTGAAAAGTAATTCTAACGACAGGAATCTAAGTAAAAAATAATCTATGATTATAAGTAGCGGCACGAAAGTCTAGCGGTGACCGTTATTTCGCATAAGTCGCGCTGATCGGCTTATTGCGTATAAGTCGCGCTGATTGGCTCGTGCGTATCATTCGCACGCGTTGATTAGCTCTGCAGTCGAATTAGTGCAATTCAATTCATGCGCTTCCCCTTCACGTTTCGTTCAGCGCTATAATTACATACGTGCCGGGAATTGTAATATACTTCTTTTTCTTCGCCATTTTGCTATAATCAGTAACAAATGTGTAGTTATTTTTTAGTTATGCCCAACCCAAAGATACCACTGTAAGACTTCAAGATACCATAAGTTCTTTCTGCGTAGATGGGACCAAAAATTAAGAATTTTTGGGCTGAAAGAAGCTGGATGTGCCGTGATTTACTATGAAATTGGTTGCTGAAGATCTTAGTCCCATGGCCACGGGTGTTGCAAAATACTCAAAACGTCGAGAATATAAAATAAGTTAGGTAAGCGTGATAAAATCCGTACAAAACTAATGGCATCCACTGTGTAATTTTTATTTTCCAGGACGGGCAGTTAGATGTGGTGACTCTAGATTACCAGACGCTTCAAATCTCCAACCCAATCATTGACCTCATGTACTTCATCTTCAGCGGATCCGATGAAGAGTTTCGTGCTAACCACTATCGCCAACTCCTCGACCATTACTACTTGGAACTTTGCAATGCCCTTACCAGGTTGAATGTCGACGCTAACGAAGTATACCCAAAGGAAGATTTCGAATACGAATTGAAAAAGGTAGTTAGAAACATATTTTTCACGAATTCGTTTCTTTATATGTGCTAACAACTATAAAACTGAAAATTATATTGATTTAATGTTAAAGCGCGACTATAGTGAAACGAAGCCGCTCCCTGGGCTGAAGTCCTTGTTCGGCGGGAAATCTCCCATTTCCATTCCACAACCAAAATGTTAATAAATTGAGTAATTAAAGTATTTAGGAGGTACGATTCCTTTTCTGCTTAGGTTTCCGATTAGGTATCATTCCCAAAGCTATTTTATGTCGCCAAATATTAGTACACTATAGGCTGTGAGGCATTTCGTCTGGTAGTACATTAGACCCCGTCAGTTTTAGACCAATTTCTGTACTGCCAACATTAAATTATTTTAATTTAATTTAAAAACTACTATTGCGTCCCTTTAGAAAAAAAGTATACAAAGGGCGGACATAATGCATACAGGCATTCTCTACCAGTCAACCTATGGGATGGTGAGAGTTTGTCGTAGGTGTAACAATTAAAAGAAAAGAAAAAAAATTGAAACTAAAATTAATACACATTATATGTAACAAAACAGATTATGATATAATATTATAGGTAAATGCATTTACATATTCGCACATTTACATATATTAACACATATTCATAATATAAATATATTTATATGCCAATTAACAAATATAAATATACATATATATGGATATAAATATACATAAATACAAAGTAAATACATACATATAAATACGATTAATTAACAATTTTGTAAAATTATTCAGTAAATGCTCGCGTACCTTCTTTTTAAAGGAGTATTTGTTAGGTGCTTTTCTGACATAATCAGGCAAGGAATTCCAAAGACGTGCAGCCTGTACAGTGAAGAAGTTACCATAGAACCCACGGAGATGAGTAGGAATATAAATCTTGTTATTAGAGGAAGATCGAAGAATCCCTATAATGATAAGAAGAGAGATATTGAAATCGTTCTTTGGGGTAAGAAGGTGAATATGGATCATTAAGAATTGAGAAAAGAACAAGTAATATTCTGGAGTTGCGCCTTTGCCTTATGGTAATCCACTTAAGCTGAGATCTATAATGAGAAATATGGTCAACCTTATGCAGACCAAAAATAATGAGCATGAGCTTAGACTTAACAGGAAGGAAGTATTTGAGACGATAATGGGAACGTAAGGTGGCAATGACTTTCCGACTTAAATCGGTTACCTGTATTTTCCAGTTCAGAGAGCTATCAATATACTGGCCAAGGTTTTTAACAGACTCACTAAATAGAACAATGATATTATCATAGCAAACAGGAGGTAAGTCTGCTTGATTAACCCTAGCCAGCATCTTTTTACTCCCAAATAAAATCGCTATGCATGTTACTGGATTCACACAGACTCCATAGCGCGAGGACCAATCTTTAACTGTGTTTAAATTCTGGTTTAATTTGTGAATTCCATTATGTAGTTTTTCAATGCCATAATGCATATATAGCTGCAGGTCATCGGCATACAGATGATACGAGCAATCAAGATTATGAGTGGTCAAGTTTATAAAAACTCAGAAGATGATAGGAGAGAGTATACCGCCTTGCATCTGATTACACCTATTCCTGACAGATTTAAAGATTGACCAATTTTCTTCAGATCGTTCCCTCTTGAATTCAAGAAAGGCTCGATTCCGTCTAACCATTGCCATTCTTACGCCCTCAGTCATTCAGGGGACGGGAGAACGCTTCAACCTGACGTTATGGACAGGAGCATGAGCATCAACAACCTGAGAACTTTATCATTAAGAAAAGAGACTTTACCGTCAATTGTAGGTTCTGCTACCAAACAAGTTAAGTTGAGATCTCGAGCGTCACTCATTAGCTTATCGTAGTTAATTTTAGAGAAATTGCGTACAGGCAGAAAGGGACAAGAGCGCTTTGGGGGTTTGAGCTTATAAGAAGCGTATGAAAGGTCGTCAATATTTAGTAAAATTTAAAAGAAATATTGTTGATCGAATATTTTTTTATGTAAATAATTTACTTCATAAAAATCAATTTGGTTTCACAAGGGGTCGCTCGACAGCTGATACTGCTGTTGAGCTGATTAAAAATATCTTCAATTCATGGGAGAATTCACAGGATGCTTTGGGTATATTCTGTGACCTATCCAAAGCCTTCGATTGTGTTCACCATGAAACATTAGTCAGGAAACTACAACACTATGGTGTAAGAAGTAATATTTTTAAATGAATTATTTCATATTTAAGTAACAGAGCGTAAAAAAGTTGTCATTAATAATTTCGGGTCGACAGTACAAATGGGCGTACCTCAAGGCTCAATTCTCGGTCCCTTTCTGTTTCTTGTACTTCTTGACTTACCTTACATAGTAGGGGATAACCATAATATGGTATTATTTGCTGATGACACTTCGTTAATTTTCAAATTAAAAGGACAATTTTAAAATATTAACATATCTAAATTAGTAAATTGGTTTAATGATAATAACTTGCATTTAAATGGCACTAAAACAAAATGTATGAAATTCATGACTCCAAATGTCAAACATTTAAATAATAAAGTAATATTAAATGGGGAGGAGCCGAGTCTTGTTGATACTGCTATTTTTCTTGAAATAACACTAGACCCGAAGCTTCAATGGAGCCCCAATATATCAAAATTAGCAAGCAGACTTAGTTCTGCAGCATATGCTGTAAAAACTTAGAAATCTTACCAGTGTTGAAACAGCTCCACTTATTTACTTTAGCTGTTGCAACCGACTGAGACTGAAATTATATTTGTTTGACAGAAGGGGGCCACAAACTAAAGAGTCGCTCCGACTAAAGTTTAAGGAAATTAATAAATTAACTTTGGCCTCTCAATACATTTATGAAAATGTAATGTACGTACACAAAAATAAAAGTAGTTATACAAAAATAAGTAACATTCATTCTGTAAATACTAGGCACAGACACAAGCTAGTAGTACCATTTACTCAAATTCGCCGAGTCGGTAATTCATTCTTGGGTCGTTTACAATAAAATCCCAGAAAATATACAAAATTTGACCTGCTCAAAGTTCAAAAACTTTTTTTAAACAAAGTTTGTATAAAAAGGGTTATTATAATATTAAGTAATTTATGGATGATAATAACCCCTGGGAATGAGGTGATCGCTACTAAGCTATTTCTAATTTGTTTTGTGTGGTTAGTTGTGATTACATGATTGTAAGCTGTTATTTTAAAAAAAAGTTGCGCTGGGTTTTTTGCTGGTTCTTCCCAGGACAGAGAGTTTTTTTTCGAATCAGTGGTAATTAAACAAAAGAGTGACTTTCAGTAAGTATTTTTTTTATAGAATAAAGGTGACAAGCAAGCACACAGTTCACCTGATGGTAAGTGGTTACTGTGGCCCATAGACATCTACACCTATCTTCGTTTGCGAATTAAAATGCAGATACGTTGTCAGCCGTGAGGACTAAGATAGAATGCCTCTTTTCCAGTAAAATGGGTCTCCGGTTCTCTATACTCATCATACGAAACACAGCAGCATTAAGCTGCTATTTTACGCTGGTATTCTGTGAGACCGTGGTTCTTCCTCGGTGAAGCCGACCCATTCGTGCTACAAATATACTGTTAATATTGCTGCCAGCCATGCTGGCTCTACCATGTATATATTATAATGTATATTGAATAAAAAGTTTCTGTTTCTGTTTTTCCTCGGAGATGACTACGCATCTTTTTGTGTTTTAAAGAAAGCTGCATTTGTGAACTGTATGTGAGTATGTTACTTGAGTTTTATAAAAGAAGTAATATAAATAAGTATATTTTTGTATTTCAGATTCAGCCATACGGTCTGTTGATCAGCTTAGTGTTACTGCCAGTGGTGACCGTTGAAGCTGAGAACGCGCCAAAAATGGACTGCGCTAGTGACTTCAAGGATTTTCTGATCAAACCGAACGAACTGGCAGCAACTAGATTGAATGGAGTCGTCAATGACTTTGTTAAGCTAGGTGTATTGTGATAATTATATCAGTTTAAATCTGTAACAAGCATTGTACAAAATCAAGTGATATAGAACAAATCGGAAAAAAGCGAATGTTGGTGCAATAAGAAAATTATCGGTGAAAAATAATATAGATTTTAAAATCAAAATTGATACAACAACACAAAAAATAATTTTACACTTGAATTAACTTTACCGTACACGTACTTAATAAATAAATTGTTCACTGAGGGTACTTCCCCAGACGCATTAAAGATATCTTTAGTAAAACCTGTAAATAAAAAGGGCGTTATAACTTGTAACCGATTCCAATAATCATCGGCCTATTCCGCTATTGCCCACATCAGATTTAAAAATAACGTTTATAAGAAAAACGAACTCAAAATAAATTGAATATTCAATTCGCAAATTAAAATTATTTACAAATGTAATCTAGCAGCAGAAATAGATAATAATTGGTCAGCAAACAATGGCTAGCAAACATATGACGATAGTAAGACGATAGACGGCTGTAAATTTTTACATTTTATATCGTAATAATGTACGCGGCTTTAGCCTTAACCTTAACCTACTGTCGAAAAAGGAACATGAACAAGAACACAACAGTAACGTCAATGTCACGAAATTTGTTCCTCCTGAACATTCAGTTTAAAATTATAATTATTTCACAAAATTAGTCTAGTTCATAGTTATGAACCGGTATATAGCTAGAATCTTGCTTGCTTATTTTGCGGATTGACTGTTTATTAGGCAAACTCATATTATTGTAAGCTGCCTATTTATGGTTAAATTACTGAATTTTATCAAGATTATTTGCGAATCAAGAATTGCCAAATGTTTTTTTTTTATTACAAACAGCATCTTTGAATGCTAACCAAATTATTTAAATGCTGTTTTTTGTGGCTAACCAAATATTATTATGGCTTAGCATTTAATTATTTCTCATTAAAATATATAATAATCTACCAAATAGCCTCAAAATTATAGAAAAACTGTCTTTTCTGCCGACTTCCAAAAAGGAGACGGTACTCAATTCGGGTGTATGTTTTTTTTTATTTAACTTTGTACTGGGCGAACCGATTTCGATGATTCTTTTTTTATATGAAAGCTGATAGTTCTCTTGTGGTCCCATATGAATTTGATCAAGGTCAGACCAATGGTTATTGAGTTATTCTTAAATAACCTATATTGAAGTCGCTTATATTGAAGTCGCTTACATTGAAGTCGGCTGTACAAAATTTTTAATTTTAAATTATATAAAAATATAGTCATTCTTAACTGTTTATCAGTTGTTGTTATAATTTAAGTAAATTCTTTACAGATAGGAATAAGTAGTAAATGTAAGTATAATAATTATAGAATATAATATGTTAAATTATTAATACTAAGAAATATGCTAGTTGTTATTTAGTATTTTAATATTTGTTAATATTTAGTATTTTAAATATAATCTACCCTCTTTTAAATTGCGATGCTTCAACGGAGCGTAGCTTTATGTATAATGTATTTCTTAATAAATAAATAAATGAAATAACCATCAAAACAATATAAACAACAATAAAAAACAATAAACGTAAACAAGTAGTTCTGGAGCGAAGAATTAGCTTACTTTGAGCATCACATTGCGTAAAATCCAAAATGGTGCTATGGTTAACACCTTAATCTGTCAAGTCTTTGACTTATACATGAGATAGTCCAAGGTCACCTTTGTAGAAATCTCCATAGTATGGTAATATTTAAAAAGGACCCCTCATAACCAAAGAGTAAATAATCACTACGTTTAGTCAGAACCATATTTAAGAGTGCTGAGAACAATATTTTTTTTAATGTTATTTATAACAATTATACAACTAAAATTTTATTAGAATTAGTTTGGTTACTAAATTACGCTCGAGGTTCTGCTTTTACCTACTCGTCCGCGTCGCGTTTACTTCACATTAGTCTATTTCCTTCGCCGCGTGAGTGTAAAAGGCAAATATAAATTAAAAAAAAAATAAGTGGGTACAAAAGAAAATTGTAAAATACACAAATTTTCATATTCCACAAAGTCCAATATGCGAAAATTACGTTTTATATTATAATTTCGATAGATAGTGAACATTATACCGAAGTTGTTTTCAACAATAATTTAAAATTAATTTTTTTTTACAACCGACTTCAATAAAAATTATTAAGAATAATTCAAAAGCTATTAGTCAGACCTTGATCAAATTTATATGGGACCACATGTGAAGCCACCAGCTTTCAAAAAAAATCATCGTAAATTGGTTCACCCAGAAAGAAGTTAGGAGGTAACACACATTAAAAAAACATACAGTCGAATTGAGTACCTCCTTCTGCTTGAAGTTGGTAGAAAAATGGTGTTGGTCAAAAGATAGCGTAATAAAGTATATACCTATGATTTAATTTTTTTTTAATTTTTAGAGGCTCCTACTGAGTATATCGCTATACTTAGATATATTATTATTTATGAAAATCGAGTGTTTCTATGTCCTTTTTTCTTTCTTCATAGTTATTTAATTTTAACATATAGATATTGAATACATATTAACATATGGGGATTCGTTAGATTTGCCTTAGTTGTAGAAGTGACATATAATATTTGAATTTGTTTCTTTTCATTAAACTTGTTTGGTTTTGTTATTTACTTGTTTACGCAACTTTTGTTAATAAATTGTTTGATGTTGACGTTCGATGACTTTTTTTTACACACAAAATATTTTTTCAAATAATAAAACCACCCCTTCCCTCTCCTTACAGTTTCCTTCCACTGCTGGCCATGGGCCATGGAAATAAAGGGGAGCACAAAACTTTACTGCCAAAAATACCACTCACATTTGCAACGCTGCCCTAAACACCGCACGGAGCATCCGCGTTTCACCGAGATTAAATTTAGTAAAAATGTTCGTCTGTTTTTCCTCCCACATTTTTTTCTTATCGCTATTACAACAAACACCGTTAACTTTATAAAAACCCCCGCTGAACATAGGCCTCCACTATATGCCTCATAGAAGGTATATTTTTCATAGTTGCCACGCTTGGCAAGCGGGTTGGCAACCACAGTTTTTGATTTTTAGTCGTTATTAGGAAGACGCTGCTGCCCGCCTCCTGATTTATTTTCGTTTGTCGCCTCTAGACATGAGTGATAAATAACATCACGGTGAAAATGTTCCAAAATAACGTTGTTTCTTCGCGCCGCCACCGTACTAGTTTCTCGGTTACTCTCATTGATTTAACCATACAAAATTAACTACTCCTCTATACAGTAATTGATGATATTGCAAAACATTTCATCTATCGACAAATAGTTTTGAATCGTCGTTACTCCAGCGCTCACTCGACCTTCATACAAATAATTCGATATTTTAATTGTTTGGCTTGATCATAGTTCTGACTACGTTTATCCAATAAAATATCAAGGTCTAAAAGGTTAAAAGAATAAAACTAATTTTTCCGATTTAATCGCGTATATTAACTTATTTTATATTCCCGACGTTTCGAGCACTTTTCAGCACCCATGGTCACGGGGAGGAATGAGGTGTATGACGTCCAATGTCATAGTTAACCACAGCTACCTTCAGATTAAAAATTATTAATTTTTGTTCCGATTTACGCAGTATGAACTTACAGATCATGAAGTCTTGCAGTTGTATGCTTGGGTTGGGATTTAATTTTATTGATTATGGGATCCTAAGCAGATGGTAGCACCCAGCTATCTTCACTATTGAAATTAGGATGTTTTTTTTTAATTTCAATAGCCTCGCGAATCATCCTGGAGAGGAATCGGTGTTCTTTAGCGAGGATTTGTGGTCTATCAAATCTAATGTAGTGACGGGGGCGATCCTGTACGTGTTCACCGACTGCAGACTTCCCGGAACGTCGATTCTTCACATCAGCTATGTGTTCTTTAACGCGGGTTTTTATGGATCTTTTAGTTTATCCTATATAAGAGAGACCACATTCACAATCAAGCTTGTACACTCCTGCATCTTGCAGAGGGACATTACATTTGACTGATGGTAAAAACCGACTAATCTTCTTCGGCGGCTTGAAGTATGTTTTAATGGAAGCACGCTTCAAGATATAGCCAATCTTGTCAGTGACATATGACAATACAGCAGGCACACGCTCGACTGTTGCCGGTTTCACTCGTTCACTGTGACGTAGGTGCGGGACCCGAAGCTTATTGTCGTGCAAAACTTGCTTGACGTGTTGGAGCTCGGCGGCCAGGTGTTTACTGTCACAGATCCCTCGTGCTTTCTGAAACAAAGATTTACCCACGGTAGCTAACTGTGAAGGATACTGCGTAGATCGGAACAAAAATTAATAATTTTTAATCTGAAGGTAGCCGTGGTTAATTATGACATTGGGACGTTATACACCTCAGTCCCCCCCGTGAACATGGGTGCTGAAAACTGCCCGAAACGTCGGGAATATAAAATAAGTTAATATACGCGATAAAATCCGTAAAATTAGTTTTATTTAAATGTGTAGTGTTCGCGTAAATATAAGAAATCATTAGGTTAAAAGAAGCTAATCCGGTAAAAGACTTTATTCCCCAGAAATTATTTTATATGTACACGTTAGGAACATAAGTGCTAAATGGTGCGTTTTAGAAGAAACCACTGATGTTTGAATAAATTGTAGTGGTGTAGAGTAAAATAGGAATTACCTTAGATGTCCAGCGAACTGGCATAAATGATCAAGATAATTGTGTTATCAATTCTCTAGATCTTTAATTCGCTCTCCTCCTGCAGTGACTTTGTTTAACTCTGGTGGAATTTGTGATAGGCTTCAGCTGACGTTTAACGTTTGGTTTCGTTGTATTATATGAATGTAACAAAAAAGATTACAAACCGATTTGAAACCGATTTCTATTTTCTATTACAGGGTAATAGTGCACGAGTCTGTGCGCAACATAGATACATTAGTTATTTACTAACTCTCATAGTCCACAATGAAAAAAGGTGAGGCCGCAATATGACATGACCGGAGGGAGATCAGGCTCAGAACCAACGGCCTTACGTGCTTACAGCGCGGGAGCGAAACACCCTCAACTTCCTAACTCCTGGCTGCTACAGAATATTTTGACGGAAAAGCCTTATCTGATGTTTTTGACCCAATCCAATATTGTTTGAACACACATGCAGTTTGTGCCAAAGATGGTAAAGCGCACTTAACAAAGTTTGCCTTGAAGATACCTTCATTGTAATCGGATTGAAAGACAGATGACGAACAATAAAACAAAATGGTTTGAATGCGTGGTGAGCTTGTGAGTCAACAACGAAAAGTTGGAGACTGGTCGACCGTCTTTTTGTCCGATGGTGGAATGGAGAGAAAGGAATGAAGTTACGCAATTTCTGCGCACACTCTCCGAAATGCATCCTGTAGAAAACCGAATGACTACTTTGTGCCTGTGTTCGAGACAAGTGAGATTGGTTTTAACTAGGTTTGGGCTACTAGTAACGAGGCTTACTTAGCACGCCTTTGCATTGAGTCCAAAGCTGCAAGATGGCAATTTGCTGCACCAGACCATATATGGCAGCAATACTTCGTGCACGACCGGACTTGCACTTTATATAGAGTAAGCACCTGTCCCGATATAAAGCACCGCCGAACCATTACAAAGACTCCTAACTTCCTTGCAGCTTCTTTTATCTTGGACTTATTGAACCGTCCGAATTCAGGTTTGAGGAAATCTCAACCCTCAACAATTGAAGGTGGTCGGTTCATTCCAGTGATACTCTTCGGAATGAGGGAGCCAAGATGGGCTGGCTCCTTTTTGCAGTGAAGGTTTATGATAATGCTTTGGATTCGTTAAATTTCACAAAATTGGCATCGCACTAATTGGAGACTTCCTGTAGTATGTGGTTCACACGCTTGACAATAGCTTCTCTTTCAGACTGGAATGGATTCCGCCTGGTCCAAGCACTCGGTTGGTATCTTTCCGCAATTGTGCTGTCGTCTACATACCCATTGGTATCGGGCATAAGCATATCATTAATATGCAGCAGCCTGCGAGTATGGAGAGAACGGACCCCTGAGGGACTGCGGCTTTAATCGCTATAGGATCGGATGAGCAGTCATTGATATGACCTGGAGGGATGGTTCACTCAAGAAGTCCTTCACCCAGTCACTCAGACCAGGGGATAAGCCCTACGCTGGTGGCTTACCCAAAAGGCTAGCGTGTGAAACTTTTAAGCATGCTTCCAGCGTACTCTTTTCGGAACAGGCTGCACAATAGCCAGCTTCTAGGCACTATTCCCGTCCTAAATGAGAGGCGGAAAAAGCGTGCCAGCATAGCAGTCAACTCACAAGCCTTCAGAACTATGGCCGGTACACCATCTGGCTCACTAGCTATATTCACGTAGAGACTCTGCAAGGTTTAATAAACAGTAAAAGCAGATTTAAAATGAACTAAAAAGAATGAAGTTTTCACATAAGAACTTCTGAAGCTGTTATGTGGAAGTTATTTTTTCAAATCAACGTACAGTTCACTTGACAGTAAGTCCATGCACCATGAATTCATAGAGTTTTGCTTTATGGCAAACGCTGGCCTCGTTTAATTTGAGCGCGTGGTTTGTACAGTTATAATTTTTTTATAGGGAAATTAGTGCTTTTGTCAGGTTCCACGGGGCCTACATGCACTGGTTTAGCATAAATAAAGGTCACGTATGGACGTGTAGCTTCCCCGTGGCTCTTCAATCTGTTTTTGGACAGGTGTTTGGAAATGTGAGGTTTTTGGATTAAACATAATCTGCGACTTCTGGGTAAGTTAAGTTAGTCGTCAAATGCCTCTTGTACGCTGACACACAAATCATACGAATCATACGATATATATATTGCGTCGTCGGTGAGCGAGTCGCAAATGATGGTTACATTAATGAACGTATCATTAAGAGACGTACGATATGTGAAAAAAGAAAAGAAGGCATTAAAGCGATCGAACGAGTCGATGAGTTTATCGTATTTAAGAGCAGTGATGGTAGGACATAATAAGGATATATGAAAGGAGGAAAGGAAGCATCAGAATAAATGGGGCTCTTCACTCTATTGTGAGAAGTTAGAATTCATAATATTATAATTATATTATATTATATATTCAAAAGTTAATTATTATATTAATTTCAACGTATCCTTAACCGCCGAGCATGTATGCGTATACATAATAAGTAATGTGAAAGAAGCGAGAGGAATCTGTCAGGATTAGGATCGTGCCAAATGGAAGTCTTTAATCTCTACCTACCCCTCTGGCCTCTGGGTAACAGGACCAATTATTGTAAAAACTAATTATGACAAAATAAATACCCACATTATAAATAGCAAATATATCGTGATCGTGAATTTTCAAAATATTGTCAATATAGTTTATTGCTCAGGGAAAATGGCTGGGCAAAAGCAAATTGAAGGTCGAATGTATTCGGATCCAAATAAACAAAGACGTAAGTACCTACGATAGTGGTCGCGAACCTCTTTGAGAAGTCGGTCAAATTTTGTTCATTATTTTTTTGTACCACCTCGTGGGTCACTAAGTCAATAGCGTTACTTTAAAAAGGGGAGGGGACGATGGTTAGAAACTACTTTTCTTGTTTCTCACTTTTAAAAAACCTTTAAAAAAATATGTTTTATTTCTTCAACTTTCTATTCAATTTCTATTCAACTTTTAATTTTGTACGTAAAGAGAAAATAATAAAGATCGACGTCAAAACTTGATATAAATGGGGTGACACATATTCAGTCGGAAGTCGCCCGTGGAAATGAACCATGAAAAAGGAATTAAAACAATAACACAATATTATGTACGCAAATATAGATTATTGATAAGTCATCGCGCGGTCAGAGCGCGCGATGACTTATCATTAATCTATGGTTGCCGCATTTTACATGAGCGCCAGCGGTATCTAGTCAGAACGCGCGATGACTTATCATTAAGAGGCGTATTACAAAAAAACGCGAAATTACAAGGTTTCCTCGTTGAAATTTTATGTTTATCGTTCATTGCTTGAAATAACAATTACTTGGTAAAATAGTTCGTTTTCTCTCCTCAAATAAGCTTGGAACGGATTTTAGATAACTTATTTATTTAATCAGTAATAATCATTCTCCCGATGCATGTTTAGGCAAAATTCTCGAAGACATGATTTGGGAGCTCTAATTTGTAGATTCTATTGAATGTCAGCCATCAAAAAAATATTTTTATCTCCCAAATGTCCTACACTTTAATAATAGTTGAATACATTTTCGTTATATGCTTTTCACGCTAGGAAAAAAAATCGACATAATTCAAAAAACGACCAAAAAAGCTTCGATACAAACCACTATATTTCCGAAGTTCTACATCATTTAGAAGTAAAATTTATACCAAAATAATCATCAACATTTGCTTAAACTATGCTATTATTTTTACTTTTTAAATCGTTACTATTATATTTTAATTAATTAAATAAAAGTACTAAATATTTCACTGTGCCGGCCATCTGCGATCATTAACGCGCGAGCGCTTGCCGAGGGTGGACCTGGGTCAGTTGCTTTCGGGCGCTGCATCGTTTCGATACTACCGTAGTGTGCGTCGATTGCTATCGTAGTGTGCGTCGATTGCCTGCATACTAGAGCATCGTCAACTACGACCGCAATTTTTGATCGATCGGTTTAAAACTATTTTATATAGTTATAATTTAGATCACGTCTCTGCCATTAAACATGGTAGGGACAACGAGTCTGCAGCATTGGCACAATTGAGCAAACAAAAAAATATTGTTATAGAAAAATGTGGTCTATTCATTGACCTAGATCATTGTTATTTGAGGGCTTCACCTAATGGTTTATACGGCAACGGTCTTATTGAAGTTAAATGTCCTATTTCAACTTTCGGAATAGAATTTGACACGGCCTTTCGACAAAAAAAAAGTTAAAGGTTATAAATTCAGTGATTCAAGTGTAACATTAAATCAAAATAATGACTGGTTTTACCAAATCCAAGGCCAGCTTCATTTAGCAAATAAAAATGTCTGAATACTTGCCATAATATGTATTGGCCCAGATTAATGCAGTAAACGTACTAAAAATTTACAAATACGACCAATTTTAGATTTTCAATATGTTACCCAAGTTAAAAGCTTTTTATGAAAAGTGTGTACTACCTGAAATTATCGAATCGAGAAAAGTTCGGTCAATGCCGTCGCAGCAAATATTTTTCTTATAAAAAATATAGTAATTGACTGTAAGTACCGATTAAAAAAATATTAGTTACATTTGGTTGTTATATTTATTAAAACAGGTTGCAACCGTTTATTTATTTATACCACTATTCTACCGGTAGTAGACATAATCGATTATTAACATTCGATTACAGCGTAACAATTAAAATATTTATGTGTACTTATTTTGACACTAAATTTCATAAATAATGAATAATATATCAAAATGGTATATAATAATAAATAATAAATTATATAATAATAAATTAATAAGATAACATTAAAATGACACACCAAAAAATATTCCATCCACAAGAAAGAAAGTATCGGTCGCGTAGCTCGCCGCCCGCTCGGTGCGTAAAATACCTAAATTTGCGAAACGCCGAAATGTAAGAGGGCTCTTAATCTATGTACGCAAATTTATTTATTAATAAATCTTATTAATTGTTCATAGATATAGCTACAGGAATATGTATTTATAAGAAGCGTATAAGATGATAAAGTTAAAATAAAGGAGACGGTCCATTTCTGGCCCAGTCTATGTACAGTATACCGTAAAAAAGAGAAAAATTCAGGGATTTTGTTGAAAATAAAATAAGAGAATAAATCAAACTAAATAACTTGCTAAAAATAAAAATTCAATCCCAAGTTTTTGATGGTTTTACAAGATGTACCCTTCCAGTTATAAAAAAGTAAAAAAGACACGGTTATTTGTCAAATGTTTGACTCTGCTTTTGTTTTATGGACTTACGCCTTTAGTACACCTACACATTCGTATGCGGCAGCGAGTCTCTGCGGAACTACTGCGTAGCGAAATATCTGCGGAACGTTAGTACACAGCAATGTTTTCGCAACTTTTTAGCAATGATATGCCATTGTAATTTTCGACGACTGCAGGTGCAGACGTAATTTCAGAATGTCATCTCAGTCATCGCTTTCAGATTCTGAAGAAGAAGAATTGTTATTGCTGGTGTCAGTACTAAAGAGAAAGCAAAGAATCTGGGTGCATGAAATAAATCAGAAACGACGGAAACTTGGAGAAAATAAACTGTGCTTAGAACTTCAATCACATGAAGATCGTTTCTATACCTATTTCAGAATGAAGCCAGAAACTTTTGAATATTTACACAATCTTCTTCAACCTCATATTAAAAAGAAAAATACAATCTACAGAGAGGCTATTCCAACAAAAGAAAGACTGGCACTTTGTTTAAGGTAAGAAAATTTATTACTTATAGGTAATGTTTAAGTATTTATTCACGGTTCATTCCAATTACAAAGAAATTCATGTATATGACGGGGCCAGCACCATTGCACGTGCGGCGCGGTAGCCGTCGGTGCAGTTAGACAGAATTCTTGTAAATAATACGTGTTCCGCACACCTGCACCATTGCTCCTGCAGTGGCGCTCGCTTTGCTTGTATAAAACGGACGGCGCGGCCGTCGTTAGGACAGTCTTGGCTCTGACGTGGAACGGTACGCTTGTCGTATTCCGTTACTAGTTTATCCTCGAGTCGTTGGATAATTAATTCGTGTAAACGAATTAATTATTATTCCTAACTACAAGATTAGTCTCTGTACTATACTCAATTACACTTTCTACATCAGAAGTAGGATAAAGTCCCCATTTTTCCCACATTTAATCTTCGAATAGTATAAGGATTATAACATTTGTGGAAGACTGTAATGCATTCCGCATTGATGAATCTGTTTTTATGTTAAATACCGTAATGAAATTTGCTATGCTACTTACGATATTTTCGTATCATTAAAGTGTAGAGAAAAGATAAAGTGAAATTATTTAAGTCAATTTTTTTTTATTTGTTCGATTTGTATTAAAAGTACCCCGTAAGTATTTTCATTATTTCTTGATATGTTAACAAATATCGAAAGAAGTTGGAGGCTTTCTAATTAACTTATTCAAGTTATGTTGTAATTTGATAGTTCACGCGAAACATGATTATCATTTGCTATATTTTGAAGTTCAAAACGTTTAAGGGATGTACCAAAATAAAGGATTAACTTTAACACGCTATGAATTGAAAATAATAAGTGACATTTTTGTGTTCTAATGTGTTGATCAGTGTTGCAGTTTGTTCCGAATATTGTGTCGTCGACAAGATTGGGGTTTGATGTGGAGGGATTCGTAGAAGTTTCTACAACAATGATCAATGAGGAAGATGTTGTGACGGCTAATCGAACATGGTCAGGTACGGCCGAGCGCTGGTAAGATTGAGCCTACACCGCTACAGACGGTAACTTATCGGCTGATCTTACGGCAGGGCAATTTAAGTGGCCGCCGAACAAATGGTGCTTTGACGCTGTAAATGGACGTCTGAGGTCGAATTTCGTAGATTTTGCGCAGTTACCTCCTTCCCTTTGAAATGGTGTGGTATTTGCCTCTAAACATAGTTTCTGTTATTTTTTTTGCAATGTTTTCAAATGTCATACTGTTGCCGTTTCTTAAGAGAATATGTGATGAATTTTGGAAGCTCGGAATTCCATGGTTCGCAATACATTTATCTCGATTTCTTTTAATTTTACAAAGCAGTGCAACGATTCGCAAGAGCTAGTACGGCTACAGCGCTACGGCTCGCTGACGCGATTGTGGCACGAATGCAGCAGAACGAAAAGCTGGAGTGCGTTTGCCTGAAGGTAGCCATATCGGCGCGTTCATGACTAAAATGAAGTCTGGGATGGTCGACCGTTGTAATATTTAACAAGAGTTAATATCTGTTAGCAGGTGGTGATAACTGATAGACCGTATGCTGTTCACTGTCAACCGCACGAGGACGTGCGACAGTCAGAGGTAGCCGTGTCTGTGCACCTAGAAAATAAAAGAGACGTTGCAACACTCTAGCAAAGTAATTATTCTTGTGCAGGAAAGGAACATGGAGTTGCAGGAAGGCTGGTCTGTGCTGCACGGGGATGTGTCGTGTTGCTGTTGGTTTACATACTTAGGTGTTATCATGTCACTACGTCCCTCACGATACACTTTTGTGTGATTGTGACAGGTACATGTTTGCGGTATGGTTGGTCTGTACCTGTTCTATATTGAATTGAAAAAAAAGAGAGTAAGAAAAAAAAGTGGTTCTTACTATCATTGCAGGGCGTTTGCCGGTCCAATGATATAGCTACAGGGAATAGTGATTCCGGACTAGCAAATAGTACTTGAAAAAAAAGGGAGTAAGAAAAAAAAATTGTTCTTACTATCATTGCAGGGCTTTGTGCCGGTCCAATGATATGGCTATAGGGAATAGTGATTCCGGACTAGCGAAACCAGTACTTGAAAAAAAAAAGAGAAAATAGAAAAGCTACAGACTAATCATTCCGATCTCGCATAAAGTTGATTAAAGTTTTGTGGGGCTTACTGCCGGAACGAAACTGATTGTCACCCAAGTCTTAAGGGTCAATATAGACCGGACCAGACGCTGTTATGTCAGGATAGTCGAACGATGTTTTTTTGTCTACAGATAACTAAAATTGTGATAGAGCGCGTGCGAGGACGCACGCATGTCAGTATGACCATGACGGGGCCAGCATCATTGCACGTGCGGCGCGGTAGCCGTCGGTGCAGTTAGACAGAATTCTTGTAAATAACACGTGTTCCGCACACCTGCACCATTGCTCCTGCAGTGGCGCTCGTTTTGCTTGTATAAAACGGACGGCGCGGCCGCCGTTAGGAGGCATTCCGCCTCTGGCACCGCTCTCGTGCGGTCGTCTCAGGTAGTCCGCGCAGCCGTCCCCGTACGGTAGTGCTCTCCCGCTCTCGCGCCTCCGCTGTCCTGCTCGCGCTGTACAGCGTCGTCGCCTTGGTGAGTCATTTCTGCTATCAGTTCTTGCCCCCCTGTCTTCGGGCGGGGAGGTTTGACTGACCTCCGCTTGTTACCTGTTATATTTTTTGTTATCTTTTTTTGTTAACTATTTCTATTTTTGTTTTCGTTATTTATTTGTATAACGTGTACGTGTATACTGTTTCTTGGGAGTTACTTGCTCTTTTCAGAGCAAGGCCCTGCTCTTTTAAGAGTAAGGGCATTTCTCCTTGAATAAAAAACGTCCCGTTCTTCTGAGAACGGTGATCCCGCCCCTACTGTTAGGTTCAGAACGTCTCTGTTCTTTTCAGAACAGCATCCCCCACCAGCCCCATTCATTTCTAGCATCATGTCGAAACAAGACCTTATAGGGTCCATCGTCTCAGGCCTTAATAGGCTCGATAATTCGGCTCTCGCCGCAATCGTGGCAACTATTGCCTCGTATGCCCCTCAGGCACCTCAACCGCCGCCCGTTATAGCGGCCTACCTAGAGTCCAAGAACTCTTTCGCCCCCTTAGATATGGAGTACGCATGCTCCGAGTCTGAGTCCACTGCGTCGGCCCCCCGGAAGAGGCCCGCCACCTATTCTGGCACCGATTCCTCGGAGTCCTGTGACTCCGACGAGTCATCCTTCACGACCGTCTCCTCAAAACGCGGCGGTAAACGCACCGCGAAAAACCGCACACCTCCCGTTTCAGCGGCCCCTGCCGCTCCTTCAACCTCCGCAGCCCCCGTTGCTGCCTCAAACCCCGCAGCTCCCGCTGCCGTCCCTGCCCCCGCAGCCCCCGTTGCTGCTACGGCTCCCCTAATGTCAATGGACATCGCCCCGCCATCCAAGCCAGCTTCCCGCTGTGCCCCAGTACTTGCAAAGAAGCAAGTCCCGCCCCCTGTCTTCCTAAGAGACAAGGCCAGATTCACCAAGTTGTCGAAATCATTATACGACGCAGGCATTAAATATGACCATGCGATTAACCTCGGGGAGACTATTAAAATCATTCCCAACTCAATCGATGCCTTCCGTAGTATCACCAGGCTATTCACAGCCGAACAAGCCTCCTACCATACTTACGCTCTTCCGGAAGAGCGTAAAATCAGGGCCGTCATCCGCGGCGTGCCATTTGAATTCTCCAACGAGGAAATCCTTGCGGACCTTAAGTCCCAAGGTTTCCCTGTAGAAGCCGTGCACAAGATGCACAGTAGAACGGGCCAGAGGTTCAATCTGGTCCTAGTCATCTTAACCAACGTGCCGGAGGCAAAAGCCATCTTCCGGCAGGTACGCACAGTGTGTGGCCTGTCGAGAGTGAAGGTTGAGCCCCCACATAGGCGCGGGTTCCCGGCGCAGTGCCACCGCTGCCAGCTATATGGTCATGCGGCGGCCAACTGCTCTGCCCCACCCAGGTGCGTTAAGTGCCTTGAACCCCATATTACTAAGGATTGTCCTCGGCCCAAAGACGCCGAATCCCCACCCGCGTGCGTCCTGTGTAAGCAAACAGGCCACCCGGCTAACTACAGAGGCTGCCCTTGCGCACCTCATCCTCGCCCCAGTAGGCAAGCTCCACCGCCGGTCAATGGCCGCTCATTCCCGGCTCTCTACCAACGGTTGCCCCGTCAGGGCCTTTCACAGCCCATCCAGGGCTTCTCTCGACCCTCTCAGGGTCCCCTTAGGCCCCCTCAGGGCATTATTCGGCCCCCTCCGGGCTTCTCTAAGCCTATGGAGCCTCCAGTCTTTCCCTGGGGCCCCAAAAAGGCAGACCCACCGCGGACTACCTCCGCCCCACAACAATCACAGCCCTCAATGGCTGATGACCTAAAAACGGTGTATTCCGCTATTAGGAACATCGACGTTGGGGAAATCGCTGTGTTAGCACGGAAATTGCGCGCTGCGAGGTCCCCTCAGGACCGTCTCCTCGCTCTTGCAGAGCATCATAATCTTTTGTGCTCGTTGTAAGTTAAGTTAACTTAATTAACTTAACTTACGATGACAGAGCAGGTTGCTCTACCAAAGTCTCACGGTCGTATCAAACCTAAGGGTTTATCGCTTGTATCCTTTAATATTCGCGGTTTGCGAAATAACCTCCCAGAACTTAAGCTCTTTCTTCAAAATCGTGAAGCCGATTTCCTCCTCCTACAGGAAACTAATCTCAAAACTAAGGACACTAAAGGCCTTTCTATTAAAAACTTTTCTCTTCTTCGTAATGACAGGCACGACCGCCGAGGTGGCGGTACGGCCATTTATTACAAGAAGTCACTCCACTGCTCTCCCATTTCTACTCCGCAGCTTACCAATATGGAAGCCACGGTATGCAGGCTAGCTATGACTGGACATCAGTCCATCTTCATAGCCTCCTGTTACATCCCTTCAGGAACCCATCCCCTCAAAAAAGATTTTGAGTCTATTTTATCTTTAGGCAATTCAGTCATTATGTTTGGAGATTTTAACTCCAAGCATACTGAATGGACATGCCGTACTACCTCCCCTAGTGGCAAGGTACTGCTCGATATCACGCAGTCTCTTGACCTCACCGTTCACAGTCCCCTAGGTGCTACTCACTATCCCGATGTCACCGACCACGCTCCCGACGTGCTAGATTTTGCACTACTCAAAAGTGTTTCCCTCAACCTCAGGGCAATCGAGACACTAGACGATCTAGGATCCGACCACCGACCGGTCTCCCTCATTCTTGGCCATCAGCCACCCCCATCAACACCTTCGACTAAAACCTTCACAAATTGGAAGGGCTTCAAGGAGTCCCTAGCGAATGCTCTGGACTCACAGGACTCTCCCATCTCCCTATCGTCGGACTTAGACAGTCCCGAAAAAATCGACACCGCGGTCGATTCACTCTCCACCCTTATTAAAACCTCCCTTAAGGAGAATGAAAGGGTAGTCCCGGTTGCTAATAATAGTGGGCTTCCCCTACATATTAGCAACCTATTAAAAGCCAAGAAAGCTGCTTTCCGGAGAGCAGCAAAATACCCCACGCCCGAATATAGGCACACGGCTAATCGTTTTCAACGAGAACTCCGTTTCCGCCTCTCTGAATTTCGAGACCTCGAAAAGAGTAAACTCATGGAGAATATCTCTCCCTCTCATACAGCGTACTATCGGATGGCAAGAGCCCTCCGCATAGACGCTATCACCCACACTCCCCCTCTCTCCCGTCCCGACGGTAAGGTAGCCTTCGAGGACGAGGAAAAGGCTGAGTGCTTTGCAGACAGCATTGCCGCTCAATGCTCTCCTAGCTCTCAACCCGTTGACCCTTCACACGTCCAGGCAGTGGAAGATGAGGTCCGCCGCCGGAACTCACCCCCTACAGCCTCCGAACCTATCTCTGTGTCCAATGATGAGATTTCATCCCTCATCAAAGGATTTAAACCCAAAAAGGCTCCGGGCGCGGATGGCATCTCCAACCAAGCCGTTAAACACTTTCCTGAGCAGGTGTTAACCTTTTTATCTATTATCTTCAACGCCTGCTTCAACCTTAGTTACTTTCCCACTACGTGGAAAGAGGCAACTGTGATTGGTATTCCCAAGCCAGGCAAGCCTCTCAACCTCCCCTCCAGTCATCGCCCCATTAGCCTCCTCAAGGCAATGGGCAAGCTCTTTGAAAGAGTCATCCAAAATCGCATGAGGCGCCATCTGTTTCCCACAGACGGTGACCCTCTTATCATTCCCCATCAATTCGGTTTCCGAGCGAAACACTCCTGCCCCCAACAAGTTCACCGTATTGTGGAATATATCCTCAGCGGGTTTTATCCCCGTCGTCATAAGACTATCGCGGTCTTTTTCGACATCGCCAAAGCCTTTGATAGAGTCTGGCATACAGGCCTTATCTACAAACTATACAAAATAGGTCTCCCCGATCGTCTAGTACGTCTCGTGGCCTCTTATCTAAATCATCGTACCTTTCGTTTTAGACACGAAGGCACGCTATCCTCACAGCGCCCCATCAAAGCTGGTGTCCCTCAGGGCTCAGTACTTGCTCCTCTGCTGTACATCCTGTTCACCAACGATATTCCCATTCCGCCGAAAGGTGTTCAGCTCTCCCTCTTCGCAGACGACACTGCTCTCTACTGTAAAGGTATCTCGCTACCTTTCATACGGAACAAGGTCCAAAAGTCAGTTGATGACCTAAGAGCTTGGTTCAAAAAATGGCGCATCGATGTGAACCCGGAGAAGAGCTCCGCCGTTCACTTCGATTATAAACGACGCCGTATCAAAAACACTCCACCAATACGTATGCTAGGGACCCCTGTCCCCTGGCATACGTCTGCCAAATATTTAGGTGTCACTCTAGACACAGGGCTAACTTTCAGGCCCCACGTCAAGAGAGTAACCCGTCACGCACGTTTTTACCTGAATAGGCTCAACAGTATGTTGGGCCGACACAGTAAAATGTCCCTCAGAAACAAGCGTACCCTTTATAAGGTCTGTATACGACCAGTCATGTCCTACGCGGGCCCCATTTTTGCCCACGCTAACCCTAAAATTATTAATGAACTCCAAGTAGTTCAAAACCTTTTCTGTCGTCGAGCTGCGAACGCACCTTGGTACGTCCGTAATGCCGACCTTCATCGGGACCTAGAGCTCCCTACAATTCATCAATTTCTTAAAAAACTCTCTGAGAACTTCTTCAAAGCCTCAGAGTCGCACTCCAATCATCTTATTCGTGAGGCAGCTACTTATGCAGCCCCACTCCCCTCTCGCTATGGAGTCCGCAGGCCGAGAAACTCTCTCTCGGACCCGCCTAATAAACTGTCAAACGACCTGAACTGCCTCATGGCGGCTCAGGCCAACTCTAATTAAATTATTCATAATTAATTTGCCTTCGTAGGCACTCCCTCAGCGGCTCGTAGCCGCCTGCGCCCTCTTTTCCCAAAAGAGGGTCGCTTCCGATTCGGCATAAGAAGCTTTAAACAGCTAAGTTGCCACTCCCCAAAGGCGGTTTTTAGCGGGTATCACTTAGGTCCCCCGGTAGGCAGTGAGTCCCGCATAACCAGGACAGACCGGCTGTCGTGGTATGCGTAATGCATTTTCCGCCTCCCTCCGTGGTAGCCCTTTTCCAATTGCTTCGGGCGCAAAAAAAAAAAAAAAAAAACGCCGTTAGGACAGTCTTGGCTCTGACGTGGAACGGTACGCTTGTCGTATTCCGTTACTAGTTTATCCTCGACTCGTTGGATAATTAATTCGTGTAAACGAATTAATTATTATTCCTAACTACAAGATTAGTCTCTGTACTATACTCAATTACACTTTCTACATATATTTTTTTGATGTCGTGTTGTGTTCTCGTTTTTTTGTTGTCGTGATACTTGGGTGTGTGTAATTCTTCTGCCACTGGGTATGTGTATCAGTGTAGGAGTTAAAACGTTTTGAGTGTCTGGGATTGAATGTGTTTGCGTGTTAGGTATATGTATCTGTGCAGTTGAAACGTTTTGAGTGTCTGGGATCGAATGTGTTTGAGTATTAGGTATATGTATCTGTGCAGTTGAAACGTTTTGAGTGTCTGGGATCGAATGTGTTTGAGTATTAGGTATATGTATCTGTGCAGTTGAAACGTTTTGAGTGTCTGGGATCGAATGTGTTTGAGTATTAGGTATATGTATCTGTGCAGTTATAACGTTTTGAGTGTCTGGGATAGAATGTGTTTGAGTATTAAGTATGTGTATCTGTGCAGTTGAAACGTTTTGAGTGTCTGGGATGGAATGTGTTTGCAGTTCTTCAGATGGTGTCGATCTTGAAATGTTCCAGTCGTTATCGACGTAGTAAAAATTGGGAGTACTAGAGGATGAAGCATTGCTGAAATTAGAATTTGGCCGGCTATTATTCAATTCTTCAAGTTGAGCCTCAGTTATAATTTGTGTTATTCGAAGTTTAATAATAGCTTGCTTTCGTAGAGAAAATTTTTTTACAGTATGGGCATAACCTAAAAAATCCATGTCCATTCGATCACACGGTATTTTGACAAGATTTTCTGTAGCGTTTCTGTCCGAAGTACCCGATTTTCGAGTCTTTAAATAATTTATAATCTTCTCAGCAGGATCGTCGTTGCTTACACGGCGTCGTCTTCTCCGGGACACTTCAGTTGCAGTTTCAGCTGTAATTTCAGCTGTAGACCGTGTTGTCTCCAGTTCTTGAACGACGAGCTCATTCTGTTCATTATTTGAAACCTGTTTGGCTTCTGTAGAATTTTCATAATCATTCTCTATAGATATAGTACTGGTATCCAGTGTACTTTCAGTTTGTCTCAAGTTTGTGGATGAATCTATGAACGACATCTGTTCAGCCCATTGCCAATTAGCAAGCTTCTTCGCGGCTTGTCCACTGCTTGTTTGCTGACTCTGTTTATATTTTTTATAAGTGTCCCTTAGGTTTCTCCATTTATTTTTCATAGTTTTAACTGTAACAATATTTCAGGTTTTTAGCAACTGGTGACACATACACAACAATATCTTTCTCTTATCGTTTGGGTACTCAAGTATGCGAACAAATTTGGAAGATACTACAGCCAGAGTACATCCCGGTTCCTTCTACTGGAACATGGTTGGAAATAGCTGAAGCATTTCAAACAATATGGGGTTTTCCTAATTGCCTCGGGAGTATTGTCGGCAAGCATATTGTTATTAAATGTCCACCTAACAGCGGCCCAGTCTTCTATTGCTATAAAAAACGATTTTCTACTGTGTTATTGGCAATAGTTGATCCACATTACAAATTTACTTACATAGATGTAGGATCATATGGTAAAGATTCCGATAGTACAATATTTGAGAACTCATCATTTTATCAGCTTTTAAAAAGTGGACGGGATCTGAATTTGCCAGCTCCAAAACCTTTGCCAGGTTTTCAACAGACTACACCACATGTATTCATTGCAGATGGAGGATTTAAATTAGAAACCTTTCTAATGAGACCTTTCACTAGAGACGCAGCAATGAATGACAATGATAAAAAAAAGACTTAATAAATCATTAAGTAGGGCACGAGTAGTAGTAGAATGTGCGTTTGGCATTTTAGCACAAAATTTAGAATATTCTTGAGGCCCTTTGAAACAGATTTGAATAATACTGTTAAAATTGTTAAAGCTGCAGTATGCTTGCATAACTTATTGCAGATACAAGAAGGTGCACACACATACGAAAATAAACAATTTTCGGACACTTTAAGAGCATTCGTACCAATGCATGCCAATAGACATAGGGCAGACTTAGCAGCGTTTAATGTTCGATCACAATTTGTAAATTATTTCAAAGAAAATTAAAAACATAAAATGTATGCCTGTATGAAATATAAACAATAAATTTCTTACCATCTATCCGAGTCTTTTCTTGAAGTTTTCTCCATGCTACCTCTTTTTTGTACGTATTTTTATAATCTGCGTGTCCAATTGCGTATTATACGGGATAATCTCCAATAGAATGCAAAAATAATTCAGTATTTTCGGCATCCATGGCGCGAAAATCTGTCCTCACCGACAGAACGCGAGCTGACGCTTTGCGATGCGAAACATCACTAGCGAAACGTATGCGTCTGTGTAACGGCCATTTCGCAGGTCCTTGCGAAACAATACTGACAAGGACGCAACTATTTCATCTATGTGCTAGAGTGAGACATATCATATGCGAAAACCTGCCACACTACTTACAGTTGTTTCGTCGTTTCGCTACCGCATACGAATGCGTAGGTGTACTAACGCCTTTAATCATAGAATTATTACGCATAGAATACTAGTACGCGCACCGAAAGTGAAGCAAGTAAAACTAACGCGAAACCGCGTAAGTTGACTCAGCGACGCGTCAGCACGCGTCAGTGCACAACGTCACGTCTAACGGAGAAGATCTCGCGAAAATTTGTAAAAAATACCGTTTGTGTTGTAAAATATTGTCACAACGGTGATGATAAACATAAAAGAAGTGATGGTATTACATTTCACATATAAGTTTATACATTTAATTCATTATAAGTACGTAAAACTAAAAAAATACTTACCTAAGCTCTCATAATACAAATGTTGCTAGTTGTGGGGAAAAAATCACAATTTTCTTTTAAAAATATTTGTTTTTTATTTGTGTTTAAAACGTTTAATAGCAACGCTCTGTGTATATATATATATATACCTACTTCTCTAAGTGTTAATATTATATTAATAATGGGTGCCTATTTAAAACTAATACGGAGTGATCAGCTAATCGCGATTCGTCGACGCCATTTTAACGCAAATATTTTATTTTAATTGCTTTTTTTATTGACTAAGGTTACGTTTTAGAGTATAGAATAGAAACTTTTTTATTTACAACATATTAATAAGAACGCCTTTAGTAACTAGATGTCACTTTATACCCAAACATTAACCAGATGTTACGTTAGACCCAAACATAGCATATTTTGACCGACTGCCAAAAAGAAAGGTTATCAATATGTATGTACACTTATTTCTAAGCTTGATCAATTCGTATATACACGCTGAAATTTTAGTGGTTGTTGTCCCGCAGCCAAATTATACTGTCTCGATAGTAGAGTCAATTTATTAAATTAAAAATTATTACAATTAATAAAGGGCAGATTTACAATAGTAATACCTCACAAGCTATTCGGGCGTCCAAACTAGTTTATGTCGTATCACTACGCTTGAGAGTTCATGTTATGAACATTTATTATGCTCGGGCCACAGTAACGAGAAACGTCAATGCCCAAAAACGCAACAATTATTGCCTTAATTTTAACGCGATAAACTGAGTGGCCACACTTGGAACGGTCGACGTCATTTGCCGTTCAACGGCGTTAAAGTAAACTGACCATTGATTTATTAACTCAAAACGGGACATGGGTTTATTTATCGATACTCCCCAGTTAGCAGGTTAACAATAAAAAGAAATTATTATTTATTTAAAAAACTGTAACTTTATACAATTAGTGTTCACTATAATTATAATCACATTAATTATAATTATTTATATTTTAACAAATTGTGAAAAATAAAAATTAATCACTAGTTCACCAGCTTCATTAAAGCAAAGCTCCTCAGACAGTAATTATTAATTGCAACAATTTTTTTAATTATATTTATATTTTTCAGTGGAACAAATTTGCTTTAATAAAGTTGGTGATGATTTTAAATAAGGGCAAGTTTTTTTTTACATTGATTTTTGTTATCAACATCGCCTTTAGAACTGAAACCTGTAAGTGATTTTTTTTCAGACGTCCACAATTTATTCATAATAGAAAAATACTTTTTCTACTGGAGCATTTGTACCAGGTATACATAAAATATATTCGATTAAAATGGAAGAGAATTTATGTTGAGAATGTTGGTGAGAAATGTTTGAATCACCCAACGAGTTTCTGCGAAAACTTTGAAATTATCCCATTCGCTTATTTTTGGGTCGGTCCCGCTCTCGCACCGTTCGTGTCTGCCGAACTTCATAGTTTTAAATTTTCTCGCGGTTTAGGATAACGGGACTATTTTGCGTCCCGGAGCTTTGTTTGGGAACAACGGGACAGGTGACCGAGAAAAGGGACAGTCCCGTTCAAAACGGGACGTATGGTCACTTTACGTTAATATTCCTTGAATTTCAAGCAAGATGAACGTTGACCCTGCTACACTATGTTTGATGAGTGTAAATTTTTATTATATGAATATATTTTAGCATTGCCTAAGCATGGCTCTGTTTGCAGAATTTCAAGAAAAGTAATAACTTTTTCATTATTCCACTCTATCGTAGCCATACGTGCGACTCCGTTGCGCTCACCGTGCACAATGAGACACGTAGTGTGGCCGCTTCAACGCATTAATTCCTGCGTTAATCTCTTTGATGTACCGATACTCGAGTTATCGCCCAACGGGAAACGGCGTTGTTCTTGCCGTTGTAGAATTATCGCGTTAAGTGGTGGCCACACCCCCATCAACGCGATAATTAACGGCATTTCTCGTTAGTGTAGCCCGAGCATAGTGGCCTTGGCCTGAAGGGCGTGTAGGAAGCGTGCGGTAGCACGTGCGATAGACGTAACAGTACATTACGTCCAGCGATTTTTTTTTCAGACTTTATTATTGTAATTCGGTATAAGCTAGCCTGTACGCCCGACCTACTTGCGAGATATTGCTATTGGTTTGAGATCGCATTCGAGTTTTGTTTTTCTCGATTGTAAATCTGCCATTTTTACATCCTAATAATTTTATTTTAATAAATCTATTGTACTACTAAGGTAAAATCATTTTACTTCGGGAAAACAACCATTAAAATTTCAATGTGTGTATTAGATCAATCTGTGTGTATATCCTTTCAAATAAAAAAAATCTAAATCAATTTAGAAATTGTAGAATTCTGAGGTAAAAACATTAAATAATACACCGAATTGATAACCTCCTCCCTTTTTTAAGTCGGTTAAAATTAAACACTACACGATGTGCTTATTGTCTTCGAGCAAATTAATTGTGTTTAATAATATTCTTAAATTTTATAACGTCTGCATGTTTTACCATTAATATATATATATATACATATATATATATATATATATATATATATATATATATATATATATATATATATATATATATATGTATAGAATAGAATAATTTTTTATTCAATATAGATCACATGTGTAATTCTTATTGAAAGTCATTTTTTACTTTACCACTGGTTCGAAAAAAAAACCTCCGTCCTGGGAAGAACCAGCAAGAAACCCAGCGGGATTTTTTTTAAAGCAAATTTTACAATAATGGTTATACAACTATATAAGTACAAAATTTATTTTAGAAACAGCTTGGAAGCGATCACCTCATTCCCAGGGGTTATTATCAACCATGTATTCATTTATACTATAATAACCCTTTTTATACAGTTTCAATATATATATATATATATATAATAAAGTTATATTAGTAACATCATTATCGTGTTTATTTTATTCCATTTTATATTCTCATAAAATACTTCTACTAAATAATCTTCGTACGTAATACGTAATCTTTATTATATCGATTTTTTAAAATTAATCCAAAAAGAGTGCAGGTGGTCGGAGGCCCAATGCTCCCCCCATCAACATGGTAGCGGAATTACACGATAGACTACCCCAGGAGGGTATCAGTACCCCTGGAGAATCCCTCGCTGAGCATCCACGACCATGTTATTCCAATCCTGAGCGTGGGTGTTCAGGCTGCCCCGCGTATTCTGGGGGGGGGGGGGGGCGAAATTCCGCTCAAAAACACAACTGCTCGGGGCAAACTGAGCAAAAATACCAAGGCGACCCCTGTCACGCTATCCGTGAATTTCTGCAACATCAAGGGACTTCACTCTAACCTAAACGCCATCCACTGCCATCTCGAGACGGCGAAACCGGCCTTGCTCTTCCTGAACGAGATGCAGGTTTCCTCTCCGGCTGATATTTCGTATCTCTCCTACCCGGGGTACAAATTGGAGCACTCCTTTGTGCCTCGGGCTGGAGTTTGCGTGTATGTCAGAGAGGACATCTGTTATCGACGCCTCGGCAGTCTTGAAGGTTCGGACCTGTCCATCCTTTGGCTACGCGTAGACAGCGACGACCATCCGCGCGTCTACGGGTGCCTCTAAAGGTCCTATAGCGGTAATGCCGAAACAGACCGACTCATCGACCACGTCCAAATGGCTACAGATTCCTTGCTACAACAGGTCCCATCCGCAGAGATCGTGAACCTTGGCGATTTTAACGCCCACCATGCCGAATGGATCGGTTCACGTTTAACCGATCATGCGGGGAGATCTGTTTATGGCTTTGCCTTGGCATATGGTCTGACACAACTGATTACTTCGCCTACGCGGATTCCAGATATGGAGGATCATACACCTTCCCTGTTGGACCTTCACTCACGCTCCCTTCGCGGTTGCGTTCTGCAGGTTGTCGCCGTGTTTGGCATTACAGGTCGGCGGTTTGGGACGGAATGCGGTCTTTCTTTGCATCCTACCCAAAGGAGCGGGTTTGCTTCTCGCTGGATGATCCCAGCGCTGTTGCTGACTCTGTTACTGATGTGGTGCTACAGGGAATGGAACTATTTATTCCATCATATGTGGTACCCATCGGAGGCAAATCTCAGCCTTGGTTTGGTCGCTCCTGTAAGACTGCATTACGCAGTAAGCAGGAGTGTTATCAAGCCTGGGCTGCGGCTTCGGCGACTCGGGATGTAAACACCAGCACACACAAAAAGAATTATAACTTCGCCTCCAGGTCCTTCAAAAGAGTTATTGCTAAGGCAAAGTCAGAGCACATAGGCAGAATTGGCGAGAAACTAGTTCGCCTTCCTTTGGGAACCCGTGCATTCTGGTCTCTCGCCTAGGCTGTCCAAGGGAATTTCTGTAAGCCATCACTACCATCTCTGCACAGGGAGGACGACTTACTGGCCCAAGACTCAAAAGCAAAGCCGACCTTTTAGGCTCCCTTTTTGCGTCCAACTCAACTCTTGATGACGGGGGGAAAACACCGCCGACCATCCCGCGGTGTGAGTGCTCCATGCCAGATGTGCTGTTCTCACAGCGCTCGGTTCGCAAAGCACTTCTCTCCTTGGACAAGTCGAGTGGGCCTGACGGAATCCCCCCAATTGTGCTGAGGACGTATGCTCCGGAGTTGGCACCGGTTCTAACGCGTCTTTTCCGGTACTCCTACTCCCAAGGCGTAGTCCCGAATTCATGGAAGACAGCTTTTGTCCACCCAATCCCTAAAAAAAGCGACCGCTCAGACCCGTCCAACTATAGGCCTATCGCGATCACCTCCTTGTTCTCCAAAATAATGGAATCCATTATTAACTGCCAGCTCATCCGGTACCTTGAGGATCACCAGCTGATTAGTGACACTGATTAGTGACCGCCAATACGGTTTTCGTCGGGTTCGATCAGCTGGTGATCTTCAGGTCTATCTGACCCATAGATGGGCGGAAGCAGTAGAGTCCAAGGGGGAGGCGTTGGCCGTTAGTCTGGACATTGCGAAGGCCTTCGATCGGGTTTGGCACAAAGCGCTTCTTTCGAAGCTGCCTTCCTATGTGCTTCCCGAGAAATTGTGCAATTGGATCACCAGCTTCCTTGCAGATCGGAGCATCAAGGTCGTTGTAGACGGTGCATGTTCTGACTACAAGCCTATTAACGCTGGTGTTCCACAAGGCTGTGTGCTATCACCAACGCTGTTTCTTCTGCATATCAATGATATGTTGCTAACTAGTAACATTCATTGCTATGCGGATGACAGCACTGGCCTACACCGGCCGTGCCAATATTTCTCGGGAAAACGTCACCGAGTACCGGAACAAACTTGTGTCTGAAGTCGAGTCCTTGCTGGACAAAGTCTCGGATTGGGGGCGACTAAATCTAGTCCAGTTTAATCCTCAGAAGATACAAGTTTGCGCGTTTACCGCTAAAAAGAACCCCTTTGTCGTATTTCCTCAGTTTCAAGGCACTCCCCTTCTTGTCTCAGCCAGTATCGGTATCCTCGGAGTCGACATATCGAGTGACGTGCAGTTTCGTGGTCACTTGGAAGAGAAGGCCAAATTGGCCTCTAAAAAGCTTGGCGTGCTCAGCAGAGCGGGACAGTATTTCATGCCGGCACACCGCCTGCAACTTTACAAGGCGCACGTTCGGCCTCACATGGAATACTGTTCCCATCTCTGGGCAGGGGCTCCCCACTACCAGCCACTTGACCGCATCCAGCGCAGAGCGGCTCGAATCGTCGACGACCGAGCCCTTTCCGATCGGCTCGATTCATTGGCACTGCGAAGAGATGTTGCATCCCTTTGCATTTTCTTTCACATCTACCATGGGGAATGCTCCGAGGAATTGTTCGGATTAATCCCAGCCGCCAAACTTCACGAACGCACATCACGGCAGAACTCCCGATACTATCCACACCATCTGGATGATTGGCGATCCACCACTGTGCGATTTAGAAGGCGTTTTCTTCCTCGCACGACTTCCTTGTGGAACCGATTAACATCAGCGATTTTTCCGGACCGATACGACTTAGGGACCTTCAAGAAAAGAGCGTACTCCTTTTAAAAGGCCGGCAACGCATCTGCAATTCCCTCCCTGGTGTTGCAGTTGTTCATGGGCGGCGGTAGTCACTTACCATCAGGTGAGCCACAAGCTCGTTTGCCCCCTCTCCTATAAAAAAAGTATCCAAAACATGATTGAGCTAATGTTTCTCTTTCTATAATTCATAGGACTGTTAACCTTTGTTATGACATTATCCAGGCTTTAAATGTCTGTCAAGGCTCAAGGCATACTCTGACACGCTGAGGACCTGTTATATAAAAATATTTGTACGCCGGAAACGGCAGAATATTTAGGATGCGAATTCTTTTGTAACAACTGTAATGTACCATATTACAACAAATAAATTATATTATCTATGATTGTACCCTAGCACTTCAGCAGCCCAGATAGACACATATACCTCAACAGAAATTAGTATTCAGGATTATTCTGTTTATCCACCCTAAAACAGCCACTCTACGGTATAATAAATTAAATATATTCTTTATTATTAGTGCAATAAAGTAGTATCTCAGGGTCTCGCAGTAGTTTTTAGGGAGAGAAACGGAGTTACCCGCTATTCACATATTATAATCTCGGCTTTGAGCTATCTGGCACAAAATTTTTGTAAAAACTAACAAAACACCTAGGCCTCATTTCCCTGCCCCTGGCACTGAAGTGTGCATTAGCACACACTAATGAATGCAATGAAATAATTTTGTGCGTAGGCACCGCTGATTTATCTCAACAATCTTCTTGTCTGGAATTAGATAGTACTTTTTACATTTGTTTTCTCCTGAACTGCATTTATGATATGCAAATATCAACAAGAACGTTAGTTGTTTAATATTTTATTTTAATTTATTTCCATATTAGCACAAAACTAGGCTTACGCTTCATACAATTTTGGACCGTCTTCTTTTTGAAGTTGTTAGAACTTAATTTGCATATGTGCGCGTAATGAAATAAAATGATGTGTCCTGTCTAGTTTGAAAAGTACCTTCTACCCTCACTCAATTGCACGTACTATCCCCTTCACCACCAACCACAGCACCAACACCACCACTAGGAATGACAAACCACTTTCGATAATATGACACGTGTTTCGCCTCTACACGAGGCATCCTCAGGTGAAGTAGACTCTGTGATGGCTGACCGCTAACCAAGCGTCGAGCCTAAATAGCTGCTATTTACACAAGTCTCTGACGCAACCGCTCTCCACTTAAGTAACAACTACGTTATGCGACCAATCACCACTTGACGTACACAGTCGTTTTCTGTAAAATTAATAATAGACCGCTGAAAAACATTCACCCACCCTCCAACAACGCAACTAAACGCTGGCCACCGTGAGGATGACATACGACATTGCGAGGTTGTATGTTATTAAGGAGCAGACTTAAAGATGCTTAAGAGAGGCGAATGTTTCTACCATTTGTTTGTTCATTCGAGAGAAGAAGAAGTGCAACGTTACTATTACTATTTTTTAAATCTCCAACTGATCCAGCACACGCAGTCGTAGCTCGTTATTACAAGGAGGAAAAACTTTAAAGTAGTGGTCATTGGCTAGGTTGTGTTTAGTGTTCAACAGATGTTTAGCAAAATGTGTTTTATCGGGATCACAATTCCTGTACGCGGCTAAATGCTCTTTATAACGTGTTTCAAAGTTACGACCAGTCTGAACCACGTAAACTTTGTGGCATTTGTCACAAATACGTTTGTAAACACCAGGATTTTGATAAATATTTAACTTATCTTGATTATAACAGATATTTCTAAGACAATTGTTTGTTTTGAACACCACGTAAACAACGCTATGTCGAAGGGTATTAGCTATTTTATCAGATATGGAAGCTAAGTAGGTCGAACTGCTCACACGACGGGTGCTTTGAGGTTTAACCACGTACAGAGAATTTCGAAATATATGCTTTTGTTTTTTTTTTTAATTACATTGTCAATGATATTTTTTGAATAACCGTTAAAGACTGCAATTTAATAAACTACATTAAGATCTTTTAAATAACTTTCTTTACTTAATGGCACAGTAAAGAAATCTATACATATAATAAATCCTTAGAAAAGTCGTGTCTGTAACTAATATATTCTTGAAAAAAAAAAACAAATCCAGGTGACTAAATAAAGAGTTCTGAAGACAAATTAGTGGTTTTTAGATTTTTTGTCTGTCTGTCTGTTTGTCTTTGTATTCCGTATTCACGCAAAAACTACCGGACCGATTTACATCAATTTTCGTATGTAGGTACTTAGTAACCCGGAGCAAATTATAGGCTCCTTTTTATCCGATTACGGAATTTCAAAAAGGAAGATTAAGTGTTTTCCTTCCTTTATATGTTAATTTTCTATTACATCTCAGTTATAGGCATGGTGACTGATGTTTTTCAAATAAGTACCATATTTTTAAACATAAAATTTAAAATATAGATATAATCTAGTAAAATAATTTGAAACTACAGCGATTTAGTTATCAAAGCAGCGCCATCTATCATCAAACGGAAAAAGTAGTATATTTAAAATAATATAAATAAAAACAAAAAAAATAATATTAATAACTTACATTATATGTTTAAGTAATAAGATTTTTAAAATTATTTAAAAACTAGCTGACCCGGCGAACTTCGTACCGCCTGAAAGTTGATTCTTTAATTTTTTTTAATGCTTATTCTGCTATTCGGGACACCCGGTCAGCTAGTAAGATAAAAAAAAGAGAAAAGAAAGTTGATAAGTCAACAATTACATTATGGCAAAAAAAAATTATAAAACACTTAAAATTCTTTTGAAAGTCACTAAAAATCACAATGAATTCTGATTTCTTATTTTTTTTTATAGGATAGGGTGACAAACGAGCACACAGTCCACCTGATGGTAAGTGGTTACTCTGACCCATAGACATCTACATCTATCCCATAGATATAATAATAGAAGGAGATATGCCCGGTAGTTGAAAATGTACCGGAACCCGGTGTCTCCAGTTGGCCCCTACCACCCGCCTATTACTACACTTGCAGATCATTAAAAGCAATAGATACGCAGTCGCGCACACACCCGCATTTTATAAATCAGAACGTACTACACAATCAATTATAAACCGTATTCCTACAGAAACAGCGTGCATTTACCATGCACCGTACTACTTACTCACACAAAAATATCAGTCGCTATCGTTGTGCTATGCATTTTAAAAACAAAAGCCATTTATTTTACATATACATTAGTGATTGACTAAATTGGAAAGTTATCGATTCTCTTCCATTTATACTAAAATTGCACTATAATTGAAAATAAAATAAAAAACGATATGCACAGGAAATTATATAATAAAAATAAACAATATGTAGCTAAACGTAAATTATTAAGTACCTAACCTACCTAACAAATACAATAAAATAATCCAGTTATGTTGGTTTAGATTGTCATAGCGTATTGAAAAAGTATGTATTTTGGCATATGGTACTAGTTTTTGTAGGGAACCAGTTTGGTGGCCTTCCTGTGGCATCGATTCATTTCTTTTTTAAATTAGCATCTTTTGGGTAGCTGAAAATGTACGATAATAATTTATTTATCATTTACATATATCCTACGCAATTTCTTAACCTCACCATGTACCTGGCAAGCCTTTGTTAAAAAAACCCCTAGTTGGTTAAGATATTGTTAAATATATGAAAACAAACATCATGCATAACAAATAAATAGCCAGGAGAATCATGTTGACTTATTTTTAGCAAAAGTCACTATTATAATATTATCTGAATTCTGAACCATACCAATTAGGTATAATAACGCATTCGAAGATTTTGAAAACATAAAAGTATGGAATAAACACGAAGATAAGGCATAATATACTATAATTCAACCCAAAACACTTCACCGATGATTAACCTAATTGTTTAAGCAACTTACTTTATGATCGCTAGTTACGAATTCAGTGTACTAAACTGTGAAAATAATCAAAATAATTAAATACCATTATGTCACATCAGTCTTCCCACCGGGCTGAAATGGTTGACAAATTGAAAGAATAAACTATAATAGCAATTCGCCAATCGACATAGTTGTCGATAGCATACGTTAGTGGATCTGCGCAAGCACAACACTAACTCATTGCAAGATACAGTGGCCGTACTACACGATGCATTCCCATAAATAAAGTATCGTTTTGTCATATTTACATTGCTTGTTCAGTCGCTTAGCGATATACATAAGTAGTGGTTAAGGAGCAATGTATTTACTGCAAAATAGTACCGTTGCAGTGATATTTGAAAACAAAAATAACGCATTAAGAGCAAAAAATATTTTACGAGTTGTTGTTTTTCATGATTTTAAAGATAAAGATAGTAAAATACTTGTTCTTACATATGTTAAGTGATACCATGATTTACAAAGATTTTGTTTTGGCTTCGGTTTTTACAAGAAACCACTGAATAACACGGCATTCTGATATTGTTTCACGATTACGGTTGAAAGTATACTAATACGCAAAGACGGCCATTTGAATAGAACCTGAGCATTTTGATCATATCGTGCGGACACAGACACGCCCCCTTGCCACTTCTCCTCTTTTTAATATTTCTATGATCTATCCTCAATTAAGACTCAAGATGCAGATGCGTTGTCACCCGTGAGGACTAAGATGGAATGCCTCTTTGCCAGTAAAAAGGGTCTCCGGTTCTCTACACTCACCATAAGAAACACAGCAGCGTTAAGTTGCTATTTTACGCTGGTTTTCAAATTTTAATTATGATACCTACTTATTATATTTCATTTTATTTTTACTTATTCTAAATTAAGTTTCATTTTATTGTAGTACTTTATGGTACACGATATTTTTTGTTTGATTACCTAGTGCGTAAACAAACAGAGCAGATGGTTTTCCAACACGGAAATAGGCAACATACAATTGACCATGCGAGAAAGATGGGTTTTCTAGATTAATACCACAAACACTTAATGACTGCCGTTGGGATTTGTGTATAGTCATAGCGGAAGCAAGCCGTACTGGAAACTGTAGTCGTTTAAACTCGCATGGCACGTCAATCTGAATCAATATTTATACGATATAATGTTTATACGAACACTTAAACTTTATGGTATGGTATTAAAGTTCAAATTGACTTTTAAGTATTATTACGAATCTTTTGTACGGGAATATAGAATAGTGTTGTTTTTTTGAGACTTTTTCAGGCAATTTTTAAAATTTTCTCCCCATAAGAACCATCTTCGTATTTCAAGGAATATTATAAAAAAAGAAATAGCAAAATCGGTTCAGCTGATCTCGAGATTTGCGCTTATCAACACATTCAGCAATTCATTTTTATATTATAGATTCTAACGTTAAGGCATTTTTAGTATTTTTGTTATTTTATTTTAAAAGAGTAATAATTTCATCAGATAATAGGGACATCTATCATGGAGAAACAGGGACTCTTTATGATGAACTCTTTCTTCCAGAAGCGGCCCCACAGGATGTGGATCTGGTCGAGTCCCGACGGTTCGACAAAAAATGAGATTGACTTCATTATGACGACCAGACGACAACTGTTCAGTGATGTCTCCGTGATCGCGAGGGTGAAAACTGGTAGCGATCACCGAATGGTTAGAGGCACACTGAATCTAAACGTTAAGTTGGAGAGGTCTCGTCTAATGAAGTCAACGCTCCGTCCCCCTCGTGCTCTGTTCCAAAGTCCCGAAACCTTTCAGCTCGAGTTACAAAACCGTTTTCAGTGCCTAGAAGACTGCAATGAAGTGGACGATATGAATGACAAGCTCGTGGAAACTGTCCATGCGGTCGGAGATAAGTTCTGCAAGACCCGCCGCAGAAGAACACAAAAACTCTCCGATCACACTCTTAATCTCATGGCTGTTAGACGGGAGATGAAGCTACATTCTTCAACAGATTTGACAGCATACAGGCAACTGAACAGACAGATCTCCAAATGCATGCGGCGGGACTTACGCAACTTTAATACAGCTTGTATTGAAGAAGCGATCGAGCGGAACCAAGGCTCCAAAGTCTTTGCCAGAGATCTGTCTGCCAGAAAGAGCCAACTGTCGAGGCTGAAGACCGAGTGTGGCAGCATCGTTTCCGGGGCACCTAAGATTTTGAGTGAGATTGAGAGGTTCTATGGACAGCTGTACACGTCATCGTTGGAGCCACACGCAAGTGTGAGTAACGATCCAAGAGCGAGTCTTATCCGACACTATTCCGAAGATATCCCGGACGTCAGTCTGAGCGAGATTAGAATGGCTCTCCAGCATCTTAAAAACGGCAAGGCCCCAAGTGAGGATGGAATTACAGCGGAGCTTTTGAAAGCGGGTGGAAAATCGGTACTGGAAGTCCTTCAGAGGCTCTTTATTTCTGTCCTCCGTGGTGGCGTTACACCGGAGGCGTGGAGCAGAAATGCGGTGGTCTTGTTCTTCAAGAAAGGTGACAATGCTCTCTTGCAGAACGACAGACCGATTTCCCTTCTGAGCTGCGTCTACGTGCTGTTTTCGAGTCATTACGAATCGTCTCGCATGCAGACTTGACGACTTCCAGCCTCCCGAACATGCCGGTTTCCGAAAAGGCTTTAGTAACATAGAACACATACATATCCTGCGGCAGATTGCACAGAAGACAGAGGAATATAATCTGCCACTTTGCCTTGCGTATGTGGACTATGAGAAAGCCTTTGATTCCGTCGAAATTTGGGCGGTGCTGCAGTCCCATCAGCGGTGCCAAGTTGACTGTCGGTATATCGAAATGATGAAGTGCTTGTACAGTAGAGCTACAATGGCTATCCGAGTACAGAACCAGAGTACGAAACCTATCCAATTGCAGAGAGGTGTAAGACAGGGTGACGTTATATCCCCGAAATTCTTCACCGCTGCATTGGAAGACATTTTCAAGCTTATGGACTGGAAAGGATACGGTATTAACATCAATGGCGCGTACATCACTCACCTTCGATTTGCCGATGATATAGTCCTTATGGCAGAATCGCTGGAGGACCTAAGCACTATGCTCAATGACCTCAATAGTGTCTCCCAACGGATAGGTCTTAAGACATGGACAAAACAAAGATTATGTTTAATGTCCATGTCACACCTATGCCGGTAGTTGTTGGGAGCACTAAGCTCGAAGTTGTTGACGAGTATGTTTACCTGGGACAAATAGTCCGACTAGGTAAGTCCAACTTCGACCGAGAGGTCAATCGAAGGATTCAACTCGGCTAGGCAGCGTTCGGGAAGCTACGACACATCTTCTCGTCAGACATACCTCAAAACCTTAAAATGAAATTGTACAACCAGTGCGTGTTGCCAGTGATGACTTACGGAACTGAGACGTGGTCCTTCACTATTGGCCGTATGAGGAAGCTCAAGGTCGCTCAGCGAGCTATGGAGAGGGCTATGCTCGGAGTTTCTCTGCGTGATAAACTTAGGAATGAGGATATCCGCAGTAGAACCAGAGTAACCAACATAGCCCATCGGATTAGTAAGCTGAAGTGGCAGTGGGCCGGCCATATAGCTCGAAGAACCGACAACCGATGGGGAAGAAAGGTTCTTGAGTGGCAGCCTCGTACCGGTAGGCGAAGTGTAGGGCGACCCCCCACGAGTAGGAGTGACGACCTGGTAAGACATGCAGGAAGTTGATGGATGCAGGTGGGTCAGGACCGTGCTTTGTGGTATTCCTTGGGGGAGGCCTATGTTCAGCAGTGGACTTATGAAAGGCTGTAATGATGATGATGATGATGATGATCAAAAATATGAAAATCGATTAGGTTTTTATTTCAATTACTAATCTATTTGTAAACTGATTAAAACGAGTTGCAATTATTGCAAAATTTTCATTATCCATATAGTCCAATACAACAATGCGTTGAGAATTATAATGGGGTTGCCTCGGTATTGTAGCGCCTCTGGCATGTTTGTTTTGTTCTTGGGTTTGAAGCCATAATGCGCAAATGACGTGCTTCCATGCTGAATCGCATGCGGACGAGCACCAACATCATTTTCAGTGTACTAGCGGACAGATGGGATTCACCAATGTTTATTAGGACGTTGGATAACTCTGCATACTGTAAATTAGACACGCCACGACCTAGAGTAGTATTTTAATTTTAATTTTAGTTTTAATTTTATTTAATGTTTATATTTATTAATTTTAATTTTCTTTAATGTTATAGGTATTAAGATTATAATTTTTTTAAAAATATGGATAATAGTCTGAAATAATAGTCTGAATAAATAGCCTGAAATAAATGAATTATTAAGTGGCGAAGCTTGCGAAGACACTTATTGATTTCACGATGTCTGTCCGTCTGTCCGTCTGTCCGTCTGTCCCACGATTATCTCGAGAACGGTTTCGAATTTTCAAATTCTGTTTTCAGCAATCGATTACTGATCACCCAGGCATCTGGACTTCCTATTTTGAAACTAATTGCTCAACGGCAACCATTAGAAACCGCTACAAAGCTGATTGCTTCGCCACTTTGCTATGCTGTTAGCTTGATAGGTGTATTATTATTATTATCTGGGTTATCTATAAAGTTTTCTCATCTGGTTGGGCTGTATAATTATATAATTGTAAATATAAATGATAAACATACATAAATATCAACAAAATAAAATAAATACATAAAAAATACATAAATAAAAAACTAACCAGATGGAAGCCCTCGGCAATGAGACCAGACGGCCGAGGGTTATGGGGAAGGGAAAGAAACCGGCGGACGATGCGGGCGGTATCGAGGAGCACCGCCTTCTGCATTTGAGTTTGGAGCGGTCCGTCACGGAGTCCCAGTCGCTTCAGATGACCCGAGAGGCTGACTGGGATTAACCCGTTCGCAGAAACGACTAAAGGTATAATTTCGGCCGGTAGTCCGCCCCACATGTCGGTCACCTCGTGAGCCAGGTCCAGATATTTTGTACGCTTATCTGTTTCGGCTTTCACGAGGGTGTCATACGGAATGGTAATGTCGACCAAAAATATCTTTGACTGTGCCCGGTCCATCAGCATAATATCAGGCTTATTCGCAAGAATGGTCCTGTCTGTGATGATGGCCCGGTTCCAGTAGAGCCTGGCGCGGTCATTTTCGAGCACGGCTTCCGGCAAGTACTTATAATAAGGTAGTTTCCGATCCACGAGACCGTGTTTCAGAGCGAGCTCCTGGTGTAGAATCCTCGCTAATAGGTTGTGCCTATGCAAATACTCAAAGTTAGAAAGCGCCGAACAACCGGAGATGACATGCGTAAGTGATTCACCGGGATGGCGTCAAGCTCGACAAATGTCGACGGTGCCATGCCTTAGGATGTATCTCCGATAGTTGTTGGTCTTAATAACCTGATCCTGTATTGCACAGACAAAATCCTCGGTTTCCCCGAAGAGGTCACCAAAACGTAGCTAGTGGAGGGAGGCAACTGTGTCTACGAAAGGCTCACCTAGAGCCTCCCGTGGAGATCCTTCTCCTTCCACACGGTCTCCCAGTCGGAAATGCTGTGTACTGCCGGGTCTTGCCATTGCTCGTTGGCTAAGGATAGAGGAGTAAGTCCTTTATCACAAAAACGTGGTAGAGCTATGCTGCAGCTATATAAATTGTATAGTTGGAGCACGAATGGGTCGGCTCGACCGAGGAATGACCACGCTCTCACAGAATACCAGCGTTAAATATCAGCTTAACACTGCTGTGTTTCGTATGGTGAGTGTAGAGAACCGGATACCCTTTTTACTGGAGAAGAGGCATTCCATCTTAGTCCTCACGGGTGACAACGCATCTGCATTATGATTCTTTATTGAGGATAGATGTAGATGTCTATGGGTCACAGCAACCACTTAACATCAGATGGACTGTGTGCTCCCTATCCTGTATAAAACAAAAAAATAACCGCCAAATAACCAAATTACGCCAGAAAGTAATTACGGAGGCTGCACACATCGCAATTATGCATGGTAAGCGCGCTTAAAAAGCCGCGCCCACCATGTTTCCGCGGCAAGTACAGCCTCATTACTGACGATCTCGGATAATGCATCCTGTGGAACGTCATAATAGTGCGGACTTCTATCCAGAGCGTTCAATTCGGTCTGAGTCCATCTAAGTATGCCAAATGTATACATGAGAACAGGCATGTTCCAACCGTTATATGCGTGTGTCTTATTAACGCCCGACAAAAGACTGTTAAGCACTTTTGTCAAGCGTGCATAAAACACATCGCAAACTGACTACATCATGTCCGCCTCATCGATACCTATTTTCTGTGACATACCCAGGTATCGGTATGTTTCAGCTTCGGATAGGGTCTTTATGTTGATGAGCATAGATAAGTCTATGCCCTCAGATTTAGCAACTCTTCCCCTGTCAACATGGAGCACCGCACACTTATCCGTCCCCCAGCTCCATTCTAATAGAATTGCTAAAATCACAAGTGATGTTTAGCAATTCCATAAGATGAGAGCGACTGGACAATTTGAGATCATTCATATAGAAAAGTTGGGTCACTTTTGTACCTCCTCTCCGAAGCTGAAATCCCCTCCCGGAACCCTCCAGTAAGGTACTGAGAGGGTTCAAAGAGAGGCAGAACCAGATTGGACTCAAACAATCGCCCTGGAAGACAACCCTTCTTATCCTTATGTGGTTCTCCGCAGCCGTCATCCGCTCGCCTAGATGACAAAGGATCGTACTCCACTGCCCCATACACTGCCCAAGGAAGTCGCGAACTGTACAATTAACCTTGTACAGCTCGAGGACCCTCTTAAGCCATGTATGAGGCACCGAGTCGAATGCCTTTTTGTAGTCTATTCAGGCGGTGGAGAGGTTCCGACGGTTGCGTTTAACTACCTTGCCAATGACCGCGTCAATGAGGAGTGGTTCCTTGGTTCCACGACCACCTACATCCATACTGAGCGCGCGATATCACCTGATTTGAGTTCAGGTGACGAGTGATTCGCTTTCGCTTTTCGCTTTTTTTGCTGAGCTGGAGCCGTCAGTTTCCGTCACAGAGCAAAACTTGGCAGACTGAGTTCGGTACATCATACGCTCGAGAATATTTGATGATACCGAACTTAAACGACTACAGCATGAAGCTATTCCCTCATCGAATGAACCAGCTATGGCTGGTTATGCGGCTCTTAAGGTCATAGACCAGCAGCCATATGTGGAATCCGACATAGATTTTCCCGCTTCGGTTGATTCAGGCGATGATGGAATGGTCACCTAAGAACTAGAGCAGATGAGGAGTAAATTGGAGGAGGCGATTGTGGAAACGCGCAGTATGCCTCTCGAAAATCGACCGTGACTTCCCCGCATATCCCTAAGCAAGCGGATTCGGGCTATCGTGAGGGCTCTCAACCCAATGCTGGTGCCCTATTTGGAAGCCAGCCGGGACCTTTGCGAGACGGACTCAATTCTTTTTGGCGCCGCACTGTCAGTTTGCCGTATTATTGGCGCCAAACTCCCCACGGCTGGACGCGTTACTAGACAAAGTAGCGCCATACCAGCCTGGAAAAGAAGGATTGAGGACATTATCGCAAAGGCAAGGGCCCTCATCGGCAGGCTGATAAGCTTCAGGTCGGGCTACAATAGGCTGAGAATTGTGCGCACTGTCAGGATGGCGTTTGCTGGGACAAATATCAGTTTGTCCCAGTCGGATATAACGCAAAAACTGACGGAGCGCATGTACGACCTGAAGCAGAGAATTGCTGCTTGGGGGACGCGGATTCGGCGATATACCGAGAGGTCGACACGTTTCAACCAGAATCTTCCAGAGTGACCAGAAGAGGCTCTATGAATCATTGGAGCGGCCAATGGTACGTAGAACGGGCCCAGCACCGAATCAGGCCGACACTATCGCTTTCTGGCGCGGCCTGTGGTCAGAGCCCGTAAATCACAGCGAGGGCCCTTGGACGGAAGTTGTGGCGAGTCAGTGTGCGAATATTACACCCATAGACCCCGTCATCATAACGCCGGATGACGTAGCTGGGGCGGTCCGTAGGGCCCCGAACTGGAAAAGTCCGGGGCTCGACGGGCTGCATCACTACTGGCTGAAGCGGTTCGTAGTGTGTCACGCTGTGCTCGCCCGACAGTTTCAAGAGGCTCTCGACCAGAAGTCGCTCCCGAGCCTCTTCACTATTGAGATCACTCATTTGGTTCCTAAAGATCAGGATACCACATACACGAGCAAATACCACCCCATCACGTGTCTACTCACGATATACAAGACACTAACATCCATTTTGAGCCCGAGAATCACGATTATTATTATTATAGTATTATTGCTATAATAATAATAACGTTATTTATTACTTGTGAGTGTGGGGGATTTAAAACCAACATTAGTTTCCTGGTTATCCTTTATCTATATGTATAAATAGAATTGACATGTCTGTCTCTCTGTCTGACCGGGAATATCTTTAGGATGGCTGAACTGATTGTGATGAGAGTTGACGAACAAACAGAGAGCAATACCAGGAGAAATAAATCCAGAGAGGCTTTATTTTATCTAAAAAGAATTATGATAAAAAATGATTATTTATAAAATAAATGGCTTTTAATTATCTCAAATGTAAATAACGTCACATTGATAGATACTATCCAGGCGAAGCCGTGGCGCGTTGTTATTGTAGTTGTTGAAAAAAATAAATTATAAACAATTTATACATAAACATATCATTTACTATTATCTCAATTCCTTCGAAAACAATGATAAAATCCAGCATACCATGGAATACACGAAGCAGTACTTCCCTCATTGAAGTACAATCATTTTGTACGGGATTTTCATTGGCAGGTAGCTGATGTCATAAGGAGCAACTTAAGATAACTAACTAAGATATCTTAATTTTAGAAAAATAACTAGGGTTCCACCAAAAAATAATTGTAACCCATGAAATCGTAGTAAATTCCACGCGAGCGAAGTCGCGAGAGACAGCTGTTGTTAAATATTTTAATCGTTTTTGTATCGTAATATTACCTAGACTTTACGCACATGACGCACTGAAAAAAAATTTAATATTTGTTGTGCGCTCTCAGATAATGAGGCTTCCATTTATCATTTTGCTCTTTAATTATGGCATCTTCTACATACCTATATTATTCGCGAAGCAGAAGCTTATATGATCTCGTTAATGCTAATAACGATAAAGGTCGTTGGAGAGTATTTCTAGTTGTCATTTTATACCGAATAAAATAAAACAAATGAATCAATTTTACACACAACTAATATGTTTAATACACACAACTTTTAATTTCATTTGTTAAATTATATTTTCAATTTAATAAATTAAATTATTTTGAATACCCCTCCACTTGATTACCACAGTAAAATATGAAGTACGAATTACTACTACATACACTTTAAAACAAAAATAACAGGATACTCATCGCCGAATACGAGTCAAGCGCCTCTATCGTACAAAAAAAAAGCATCAGGTTTTTAAAAATAACAGATTGGAACTGAGTCAATACCTAATCAACTTTTCCTGTCCCAAGTCCACCAAGTTCGCAAACATGGCTAAAGTAGCTTAGAACAAGCTCTTGTTCTTATTTAGGGAAGTTATCGAAGGTGATAAAATAATAATTATAAAAATCAAAACCCGATTGCAAAAAAGATAATTTAAAAGTAATGCACTAAAAAGACCGAAACAAGATTGAAAATAGAAAACAAAATTCAAATAAACTATAAACAAAGTAAACTCTACTTCGGTTTAACATACTATATTATGAGCTGAAAACCTAAGTTAAATACCCGCATTTAGTTTAGTAGCAATCAGAACCCATAAATATTCTTTCGGTTTATAATTTGCAATTGGGTTGCAATTGGCTCGCCTGATTTTCCTGACTTTCATACTTTGAGTTTTTTTATTGCTTTTTTTTAGGGAGAGGGGCAAACGAGCATACGGCTCACCTGATGTTTCCTTTAAATAATTTTATTTAAAAGAAACAAGCTTTATTAAGTACTTCGCTTTTAGGCAAAGACCTGAACTTCAATTTTTTATTTAAATTATACAGAATATGGTTCGACAAAATAAGAAATATCTAGATCATTTCATATAGATCTCTGCAAAATGTTTCTGTTGAAGAATCAGCTTTCAAACAACGTATGATTTCTTACAAGCTTAAAAGTAAAGAATACTCCGACACAATTTTGAACACTACAATGGTTTCTCGATTCAATCAAAATTTCACATGCGAATTTCATGAGAGCCGTGGTAGCTCAGATGGTTGGCGCTCGCCTTAAATTTCACAGTACGCAAGCAACCCGAGTTCGATCGCCGCCAGCACCAATGAAATTGTTCATTGCAATTTTAAGTGCTGATTTACCACGTGCTCGGCGGTGAAAGAACACATCGTGAGGAAACCTGCATATCTGAGAAATAAGAAAAATAAAGTATTTCGAAGACATGTGAAGTTCGCCAACACGCATTGGGGCAGCGCGGCGGACATTTTCTTGCCCTAAAACCCTCTCAAAAATGAGAGGAGGCCTGTGCCCAGCAGTGGGACATATAAGCTGTAACTTTAACTTTTAACTTTTTATACCATCCCGGTGCCGAAGTACGTAAATCCGTTGGTCCTGCCTCCATCTCACTCCGATCGTGTCGAATAGACGCCTCATCGAACTATGAGAGTGGACATTTGTTTGCGCACACATTCGAGCACTATCATTCTGTCCTGCACAGGTGGCTAGTCTATGTTGAGACTGATATTCGTGATAATTTGGTCTGGAAGACATAATTTGATAACCTAAAATAAGATGATAATTTATAATACCAGCTTGTAATCTATATTGATTGATACATTCACAAAATACAACGAAACCAAACGTCCGACGAAGCCCATCACAATTCTCCACCAGAGTTACACAGTCACTGCAGGAGGAGAGCAAATTACAGATCTAGAGAATTGATAACACGGATATATTGATCATTCATGCCAGTTTGCTGGACATCTAAGGTTATTTTCATTTTACTTTACACCACTACAATTTAATTTGACGTCTGTAGATTCTTCTAAAGCGCACAATTTAGCGCGTGTCCTCCTAAAGTGTAGGTATGAAACATTTTTTGGAGAATATGGTATTTTGTCGGATAAGCTTCTTTTAAGGCGTTTTAACCATAGCACCATTTTGGATTTTACGCAATGTGATGCTCCAAGTAAAGTACTTGTTTACGTATACAATTAGTATACAAATTTTACTTCTAAAATCGATATTATTTTTAAATCGATACTTGTTTTTTAAACCGATAATTTTCTTTTCGTTTGCTTTTTTCAATTTATTCTATATACTTTGATTTTGTGTAAAACTACGTATGTAATATAACTATGACAGAGTTAAATTAATATAATTATCACAATACACCTAGCCTAACAAAGTCATCGATGACTCCGTTCAATCTAGTTGCTGCGAGTTCGTTCGGTTTGATCGCGAATTCCCTGATGTCACTACCGCCGTCCATTTTTGGCGCGTTCTCTGCTTCAACAGTCACCATTGGCAGCAACATTAAGCTCATAAACAGACCGTATGGTTGGACCTGAAATACAAAAATATACTTATTTAAATATATTATTTTAAAAAACTCAACAACAACAAATGAACATACAGTCCACTTGTTGGTTTGTGGCTACTTCTGCACATGGACACCTGCAGTTTACTTTAAACTAAGTAAGAAAGATGCGTCGTCATCTTCGAGGAAAAAGAGGGAAAGCATCACAGCCTGTAATCATACTGGCACTCTACACTCTTGAGACTGGAATAAAGTAGTGCAGGCACTTCTATTTGTAAACAGAAATAGTTTAGAGGATAGTAACTATATAAACGGAAACATAGGCAGATAAGGAATCCTACCTTCTAGATATTTTGTTACTCAATAAGTTCTAAAGTATATATTTGTACTTTTATATATTTATATTAATCAAAATATAAATTTATAAGTAATATATATAAATACCTATATGTCAATAAGTATGTATATATTTAGCTTATCTATGTACTTATCTACCATTCTATATTTCTATTTTATGGCTTTAATAAAAATAATGTAATTTTTGTCGCCAAACCACACACGTTTTTATTGTTTTCTTGCAATCCTGTCCATCTAAAGGTTGTATGAAAGTGGTCGCTCTTAGCGATAAGACCGCCTATTGTACCACATTTCTTTTTCTCGTGGTTTGTTAATATTTATGTTATTTTTGGGCGTACAATAAAGTGTTATCTATCTATCTATCTATCTGCAATTGTCAGTAATATCGATGAAAGCATCTAAGTGAAAAAAAATAATTCTGTTTACCTTTTCTAATTCGCATTCGAAATACTCCTTTGGGTACACCTCGTCAGCGTCGATATCAAACCTAGTAAGAGCGGTGCAAAGTTCCAAGTAGTAATGGTCGAGTAGTTGGCGATAGTGTTTAGCACGAAACTTTTCGTCTGATCCGCTGAAGATGAAGTACATCAGGTCAATGATAGGGTTGGAGATTTGAAGCGTCTGGTAGTCTAGAATCACCACTTCTAATTGCCCGTCCTGGAAAACAAAATTCACACGTTGAATGAAATTAGTTTTGTAAGGATTTTATAAAACACATATAATATTTTAATTCACTTATTTTATATTCTCGACGTTTTGATTTCTTTGCAATACCCATGGTAACTGGACTAAGGTGTTCAGCATCCAACGTTATAGTGAGTTCTGGTTGCTATCAACTTAAAATTCTTAGCTTTTGGTCCGATCTAAGCAGAAAGAACTTTTGTTATCTTGAAGTCTTGCAGTGGTATGTTTGAGTCAGGTATTATTTTTTACAGGTTTTATCATGATTAATTAATTTACGTGGGTTCTTATTGATTTTTTTTGTCGTTCTATTTCGACGGGTCCTACGTAAACTAATGCAAATGAAAAAACACAACTTTAAAGATTCAAGAACTGGTAACCTTTATATAATTCCATGTAAATTATTGAAAATATGAAATGTTATACCTGAATATTAGAGAAAAAAGATGGCATCATTAATTTTAAATATTTATAGTAAATAAAATAAAATAGTGCTATTTTTTGACATAGCTTGTTTTCTTTAAAATAGAAAGACACGTAAACTGTTACAAGTAACCACTTGCACCTGTTTATTACGTATTTACTTTTTAGCAATTTAAAGAAAAAATTAAGGGAAAACCATATTTTCCATGCATTTGCACATTACTAGAGTAATATTTAGCAACTACAATTAAAAAATCATCATCTTTTACGAATTTTTAACTCTTGAACCAGTATACTAAGTACTGCCAGACTACTTGCACCAGTTATCTACAGTGATTTGGTCTTATAAGTAGAAATATTTTCAACGGTTTTAGTTGTTTTTATACAATCAAATATACGAAAAAAACAAATTAAAGGTTTAATTTTTTGAAGTAATTTTAATATACAAATCATTTCTCATTGATTAAAAACCAAAAAGAGTCGTGTAAAACATACATAAATCTTTTTAGCTTAAGAGATCATAGTGGTCATTATTTTAAGCATAATAAGTAAATAATATTTTACAAAAAACGTTAATAGATACTGTAAGTTAATGCTGATATTTAATAAAAAAATGCTAAACTTTCAATTCAATGAAGCAGAAAAAGAACTGGCTATTACTTTGACTCTCTTTTGTATTCTGTTCATCCTAAAAATAACAATATTCTTGTAGATCATCCATAGAGTAAAGTTTAAAAATTTTTCATCATCCGGATTAATTTGTTTTTTTTCAAATGCTTGACATGATCCCTATGATCCTTTTTTATCACCCCGAAACCGTTTTCAAATTTTTTGAAGCTTTTGGAAATAACGATACCCACATGTCACCAGTAACTTTGATGTTACTGCTTACTAGCCTCGCTTTTAAAATTTTCAATAATAACCCGTGTTTTTCTAGTTTAGGAACAACATATTTGGCGATGAAGTTCCATTGCCGTGTAATCCCCTCTTTCTTAAAACCGTTTTGTCATAATTTGTCATCAAACTTACTAGCTGCTTAACTGCTTTTTTATTTATTGTTCCCGTTCGACTAAAAATTCTAAACTTCTGCTTTAATTGAAATGTCATTATTTAACTCTTATCTTTTTATGTTTGCTTTTTCTTTGTATACTAGCTGGACTATTCAAATATGTAAACATAAAGTTTGGATTTAAATGTCAAAGATAATCAAACTCATCTTCAGTTTGTTGTTATATTGGTGACAAAAATCTAATTGCGAAGGCCTTGGCGTTAAGACTGTAGTCCTTGAGCGTGGGAACTTCTAATAGAACACCTACGTTGATATTTTCTAGCCACACAGATGCATCTCGCCGTGTAAGTATACGCAACCTGTACTGCACTTAGCTATTCGAAAGGGAGCATTGCGGGCACACTCCATCAAGACATGCAGTAAGTCCTCGGGAACATTGCATTGTTCACAGTTAGTTGACGGGATTTTATTCATGAGAAAAGCAAACTTCTTGGATGGAACGTCTCCAGAAAGTAGCCTCATAACTGCGTCCTCTTTTTGTAATTTGTGACTAAATGGGTGTGGCTGGATCGTTTTACCAGATCACTTTTTTTAAGAGCGTACATCAAAATTTTCCTTCCATAATTTGTAGCATTGTTTTTTGATTAACCGAATGCAATCTATATATAATGTAAGTAAATATAAGGGAGTAAATTATATTAAATTCCATCACTAGCAGCTTGTCTAGCCAAAACATCTATCCGTTCATTACATTCAATGCCACAGCGTGACGGGATCCATTGTTATTTGATAGATTTAGAATTGGACATCAGATTTAAAAGTCAGATTTACAGTCCAGGACTGATTAGACTATCGGAGTGCCTCGTAGGTCTAAGGTATACCGAGCTAAGTGTTAGAGTGTGCTTTTGGAAACTGAGAATATCACTATATTGTCTTGTTGTAAAGATATTGAGTAAGACAAAGCTTCACAGATTGCGATAAGTTGTGCCTCCATAATGCATATTATGTCACAGTCTATTTTTAGTTGTACACAAATGTTGCATTGTGGGTTTGTGAGTCATAAAATGCCAACATGCTAATAATCCACTCCTATACTAAGATCTATTAGTAAAGAGTTTATAATAATTTTATATCGCTGGTTGATAAAATCTAAGCAACATAATTTTAAATTAAAATAACTGTCGCTTCCCTTTGTTTTAACAAGATACTATAAAAATCCCCAATATTACTATAACAAACATTATCCAAATCTTTGTTGGTAAACCAAGTATTCATAGAAAACATTTCGAGTTGTCGGTTGGAATGAATTTAAATGGTAGAAAAAGAAAGGCAATCAAACATAATTAGCAATAGTGGCTTCTTTTTATTTCACCAGCATCCAATTTCCTTATATGTCAATAATTCTCGTAATATTTTAATTGTAACATTGTTTTCTCGGGACCTAGCTTTTAAATAAATTTAGCTCCTAAAAACGTTCTCCATACGTGCACTTACTTAAGATAAACAAAAATTCTTATAAACACACGTAAATTTAACAAACTAAACTCGTAAGCTTAAATAAATCGTATTTATAACAGTTTAAGGAGGGCCACATTGCATCACCGTGTCACACATATAAGGTGTAAGGGTCACTTGAACTGGCGCAGCACGTGGAACGCAAATGTCTATAGTAGTGCAAGTAACTTGCACCAGTATGGACAGTCGCTTGGCTTGAAATGATGTCACTTGCATTAGTGTTCAAGTTTGTACAGTAAAACTTGGTTAAGTGGGACCTGGATAAGTGAGAAACCTCCATAGCAGGAACTCATGCTTAGGTTCCGACACTTTAGCTCTGACAAAACAAACCTCTATATCTGGAATTAGTTTTTTCGATTTTATCGTCATAATTACCTCTATAATTGAGACAACGAGTATATTTTACCTCTTTTACTGAGACTATGTTTTGTTTACCGTTATTTTCACTAATTATTATTCTACCCGGAAATTTCGCACTTGGCTAATTGTGTAAAAGTGACCTCTACTTTTAGTTTGGTTTTGCTATCGCCACGATGTCTATGTATTATGTTTACAAATTACGTTATTTTATTTAATAATCGCACATCTATAACTGAAATAACCTCGATTCTCATCTCTATTAATGGAACCCTCTGCAAGACAGATATTTATTTATACCTGGATATCTGAGACACTGGGTAACTGGAATACCTCTACAAGTGAGATAAATTTGCAGGTCCCTTAAGGTCCCAGTTATTCAGGGTTCACTGTATTTTCAAAACTATTTTTGATTGTTTAGAAAAAAATTACAGGGTGCAAAATATAAGTTATTTTAAGGCGTTTGATGTAAAAAAAAACGGTTTTTGGCAATTTGCAGATAGCACCAGTTTTAGGACCCTTCGAGATTATAATATGAGAATTATAAGAGAAGCCACATTCACTATTAAGTTTGTACACTCCTGCATTTTGTAGAAGCACTTGGCGGATAGTAAAACTCAACAATATAATATAACGATTGTAATCCGTAAAAACTAGTTAGAGGCGACATAGAAGAACAGAAACAGGGGTTAGTAGCATTTTCTTGATAATAACTCAAAATATCAAGTAAAAATGCAGTTGCTAACCCGCTTGAAAAGCGTGTCAACTATAGAAAAATCGCTCATACGAGCTAATCTATCGGGAGACATAAGTTCATCAGTAGATTTTTTAGGCTGTAATGGATGGATGGATTATTATTATACGTTGCATCACATAACACAACAAAAAAAGATCATTTACTCGTAAAGCCAAGGTTGACTTGTTCGTTAGGTACCATATAACGTTTGTGGAGCGGAGGTTAGAAAAGGTTATATCCAGTTTTTTGAAGCTACAAGTTCAATCATGTTTATATATCTTTGCAAAAAACTTAAGTTTATTTTAAATACGTTAAGTTAATACAGTTAATACATAACGTAATGATAAACAATATTTATTATTTTTTATACTTAAAGATAACAAAAAAACATTAAACACTAAAAATATCATACAGTCTAAATATCATACTATTCTTCGCGGTACAGTGTTGAGAACGCTGGTTGCGTTTCCTCGCTGATTGGTAGGAATATGTACTGATTGACAAATAATATTATTTTATATTAACTATATTTTGCGTAAAACATATATTATTAAGCCTTACCTCTCGTGTTCTGTGCATTAAGTTACTGGGTCTAAAGTCTCCATGTGCAATGATAGGCCGACGTAATGGCATGACAAATTTGTGGAAATCATCATTTTGTACCTTCTGAAGGAACGCTTCTATTTTGACTTTGTTTTCTTCTTTGAGAACGGCCATAACTTTGTCTATCACGCTTTGCACAAAGCCCTTGAGGCTGTCCATGACTATGCGTGTCTTGAATCTCGTGTACAGTGCATCAAACTTATCAGGGTATTCTTTGCTGTAGGCGATAGATAGAGCATGTAATTTGGACAGTTCTGTGACTGCTTTGGAGGCGTAATTCCAATCAAAACTCTTCAATCTATCGTGGGTATCAAAGCCCTGTGACGATAAATCTTCCAGTACTAGAATTTCTTTCAGATATTCCCTATTGCAACCGTAGAATTTTGCAGTGGTAAGCCTATGTTCTTTCGGGACTTTGTGTTGGATCTCCATCTCTTGAAACTGCTTGAGCAATTCCGAGTAGAAAAACATTTCATTTTCGAATATCTCGAACGGTACTTGAGTTCGCATATTCTCGTTGACAATAGCTGATTTCGCAAATAGTTTGAGGTCATCCTTCTCTGGTACGGATAGCGTAATGTGATGCAGTTGAGAAGTGTAGTTGGCCCCTCCTGTGGAAAACGACTCCAGTTTAGTTTCACAGTCTTTGTAATCGTGTTCTGTGGCGATTGTGTCCAACAAGCTGCGCAAGAGCTGCTCTACGTCCGACATTTTGCAGTTCCGTGTACATACTACGCTTAATTTATTAAAATCTATCAATGACGAGTGACGCGCGGTGCCTGTTTAGAACGCAACGTGACGACGCCGACTTTTATTAATTAATTTCTTCTGTACCGGATGGGTATTGCGAATTAGAAACCTCGACAATATAGAAAACAGAAACAGAAACACAAACTTATAAATAATACTTGTTGAAAGTCACTCTTACGTTTTTTTTATAGGATAAGGTGACAAACGAGCACACAGTCCACCTGATAGTAAGTGGTTACTGTAACCCATAGACATCTACATCTATCTTCAATAAAGACTCAAGATGCAGATGCGTTGTCACCCGTGAGGACTAAGATGGAATGCCTCTTTGGCAGTAATAGAATAGAATAAAATAGAATAGAATAGAATATAATAGAACAGAACAGAACAGAATAGAACAGAATAGAATAGAATAATTTTTTATTCAATATAGATCACATGTGTAATTCTTATAGAACGTCATTTTTTACGCTGGTATTCCATGGTTTAATTAGCAACGGTTCGAAAAAATACCTCTGTCCTGGGAAGAACCAGTACGAAACCCAGCGGGACTATTTTCGGGGAGGCTTTCGATTGAACGTTTGAGATCGTTACTTGCCAAGAGTGACGGTTAAGGTAAACTCCTATAGCACGAGAGGCCTTTATCCAGCGGTAGACTTTACAGGCTGATGAAGATGAAACTGAAGTGAAGAGTTTTTTTTATAGGAGAGGGGGCAAACGAGCATGCGGCTCACCTGATGGTAAGTGACTATGGCCGCCCATGAACAACTGCAACACCAAGGGAACCGCAGATGCGTTGCCGGCCTTTTAAAAAGGAGTACGCTCTTTTCTTGAAGGTCCTTAAGTCGTATCGGTCCGGAAAAATCGCTGGTGGTAATCGATTCCACAAGGAAGTTGTGCGAGGGAGAAAACTTCTTCTGAATCGCACAGTGGTAGACCGCCAATCATCTAGATGATATGGATGGTATCGCAAGTTCTGTCGCGATGTGCGATGGTGAAATTGAGCGGCTGGAATTAGTCCGAACAATTCCTCAGAGCACTCCCCGTGGTAGATGCGATAAAACACGCAAAGAGATGCAACCTCTCTACGCAGTGCCAGTGAGTCAAGCCGATCGGAAAGAACTCGGTCGTCGACGATTCGAACCGCTCTGCGCTGGATGCGGTCAAGTGGAAGGAGCTGGCACTAGGGGGCCCCTGCCCAGAGATGGGAATAGTATTCCATGTGAGGCCAAACCTGCGCCTTGTAAAAATGAAAGCGGTGTGCCTGCATGAAATACTGTCCCGTTCTGCTGAGCACGCCAAGCTTTTTAGAGGCCAATTTGGCCTTCTCTTCCAAGTGACCACGAAACTGCACGTCACTCGATATGTCGACACCGAGGATTCCGATACTGGCTGAGGCAACAAGGGGAGTGCCTTGAAACTGAGGAGATACGACAATGGGAATCTTTTTAGCGGTAAACGCGCAAACTTGTGTCTTCTGGGGATTGAAATGGACTAGATTTAGTCGCCCCCAGTCTGAGACTTAGTTCAACAAAGTCTCGACTTCAGACACAAGTTTGTTCCGGTACTCGGCGACGTTTTCCCGAGAAATATTGGCACGGCCGGTGTATAAAGCATCACCAGTGCTGTCGTCTGCATAGCAATGAATGTTACTGGTTTGCAACATATCATTGATATGCAGAAGAAACAGCGTTGGTGATAGCACGCAGCCTTGTGGAACACCAGCGTTAATGGGCTTGTAATCGGAGCATGCACCGTCTACTACGACCTTGATGCTCCGATCTGCAAGAAAGCTGGTGATCCAATTGCACAATTTCTCGGGAAGCCCATAGGAAGGCAGCTTCGAAAGAAGCGCTTTATGCCAAACCCGATCGAAAGCCTTCGCTATGTCCAAACTAACGGCCAACGCCTCCCCCTTGGAATCCACTGCCTCCGCCCATCTATGGGTCAGGTAGACCAGAAGATCACCAGCTGAGCGACTTCGACGGAAACCGTACTGGCGGTCACTAATCAGCTGATGATGCTCAAGGTACCGCATGAGCTGGCTGTTAATAATCATTTCCATTACTTTGGAGAACAAGGAGGTGATGGCGATAGGCCTGTAGTTGGACGGATCTGAGCGGTCGCCTTTTTTAGGGATCGGGTGCACCAAAGCTGTCTTCCATGAGTCCGGGACTACGCCGCAGATGTTATAAAAGAGACGATACTCTGAGTTTCTTATTAATTCTTGCGAGGGTAGAGTTATTCAAAGTAGTGGTAAAAGAAAAAAAGCCAGAAGTGTTGGATAAAAAATATTCTATTATGTTCTCTTGTATACACGGATCTTACATGACAACTATAGTTGTTGACCTGTAAGTTGATAGTGAGACAGTAACGAATAATGAATGAATAGAAAAGTCTATATTAGTAGGAGTTAAATAGAATACTAATTCTACTCCGTTAGACGATTCGTATCTGAGAAATAGGTAGTAATATAAAGCGGTGAAAATTGATTGTAATTTTGTCTTACTCGACTTCGAATTTCTAACTGAATATGATGAAAAGGTTTATGAAGGTTTTTTTATAGGATAGGGTGACAAACGAGCACACAGTCCACCTGATGGTAAGTGGTTGCTGTGACCCATAGACATCTACATTTATCCTCAATAAAGAATCAAAATGCAGATGCGTCGTCACCCGGGATTAAGATGGAATGTCTCTTTTCCAGTAAAATGGGTCTCCGGTTCTCTACAGTCACCATACTAAACACAGCAGTGTTAAGCTGCTATTTTACGCTGATATTCTGTGAGAGCGTGGTCCTTCCCCGATCGAGCCGACCCATTCGTGCTACAAGTACACTACTAATATAGCTGCAGCATGGCTATATTAGTAGTGTAGTTACACAACATCTCCTCTACCTTTAAATCAAGCGAATACCTACGCGTTGAAATATTTAATGCACTATAATTTATTTGACGTACACGTAGATGTAATTTTTTAAATTAAAGTTATGATCCATTAGAGCACAATAATTATAATGACCTTCAATAATTTCTCCAACAAATTTATCTGTTACAAACACTTTTTTTTAAAAAATAACTTGCCCGCATCAGAGGAACTGATGTTATAGCATATAGTTATAGATGAAGTTATAGCAGTTAGGAGCATGGTGTTGCTGAGAGGCTGCTCTGTGTTATAAGATGGGTAGTGTTGCTGTTGGTTTGCAAATTTTGGTGATATCATGTAATTACGTCCCTCACGTTGCGCTAGTGCGTTAATGTGATGCGGACATATTACGGTGTGCTTGGACTGTAATTGCTTTATACTGAATGTATAGAATAGAATAGAATAACTCAAGTAATCTTTTAAGGAGTAAAACAACTGTCAGTCAATAATTCTAATAATTTATTCTTAATTTTTTTTATTTCTAAATCTCTTAATTTGTTAGGTAAATGATTATATATTTTTGGTCCTAATATAAGTATAAGTGTATTACACTGTTTTAATGCTGATAATAATTTATTGTTTAAGCAAGAGAGCAAGGCAAACATCCTCTCTCACACTTTTATTATTTGTGCGTGTGTGCGAGCGTGCGTGCGTGCATGCGTGCATGCGTGTGTGCGTGCGTGCGTGCGTGAGTACGTACGTGAGTACGTGCATGGGCTTAGCTTTCACTATTATAAGCACACACACAAAGTTTTAACATGCGGAAACGCGTACTTTTTGAGAATTTTTTTTTATTGAAAATCAGTTATTCTTGCAATGTTTATGTTAAATCCTACCGTAAAACTGGCGCCATTTTGTAATGTCATTGTCGTCGTCAGTAGGGATGTCGATTCTTTCTGAAAAAGATAGATTTTTAAAACGATTTCAATCGCAAGCTGTATCGATTTCTAAAATAAAGATATATTTTCCTGTTTGCATTTATAATGTAAATATAAATCCATTTTATGAAAAACAAGAAAGATACCATAATAAATGATCTCTTATTGAAATTTGTTTTATTTTAACAGTACCTATTAGGGCAGATAACAAATAAAATAGGTTAGGTTCAACTTATGTCAAAGAACCGAATTGATTGACCCTGACTCCACCTGGTACAAGTCTGTCCTACCCCTAGAGTGGTTTTATAGAGCCGGAGGCGCGTAGGGGGAGCAGCATCCGCCTGCTGTAACAAATCGTAGGCATCGGACGAGCCGTAGCGGCTGAGACTTTTTTTGAGATTTAGAGGCATCGCCTCTTGCGACACCCACATTTCTATCACCCTTGATGGCTAACTCTCAGGGGTGTTAACGCATCTGCATTTTGATTCTTAATCGAGGATCGATGTAGATATCTATTGGCATCAACTTACCATCAGACGGACTATGTGCTCGTTTGTCAACCTTATTCTATTAAGAAAAAATAATTAGAAAAATAATGGATATTCTTTCACCGCTACTTTCCAGTTACGACTAGAATACTGGCTGACAAACATTACTTTTTTTTAGTTGTTACTACTTAATATTAGTTTTTGTCAAGATTTTTAATAATTATATTATTGTTACTAGTGATTCATCGTGTTTGTGAATTTTATCCTTGTTAAATTTGATATTGCATATTTGAGAAAAGTGTTAATAATTTTTAATTCTAAATATAAAATATATCATATTGACTTATTATTTCACGTCCTTGTCGTTGGTTGTAAAGAGCAGAAGCCATTTACTGACTCCGTTGCCGCCAGTATAATTTTTCATTATCAGTACAATTTTAGATAAATCGAGTACTTACTACTGATAATAACAAAACAATTACATGTTATGATTAATCCTACCTAGGTTATCAAGGACTTTCTGTCGACTTACAAGCGGGTTGTTAAAATAGTTATCTTAGATAAAAACCAAAAAAAAAATATAGTTGGGATACCTAGCGCCTCAGTAGAGTCTCCCAATGGCCTATCTATGTCTTATGTTTTATTAGTGTTATTTTACACACATTTTAGGAACCCCTGGCCTAGCCATTCTTAAGATTAAAATGTAAAATCATATGTATGTGGTCGAGTCACGTTGAAGTTGTATTTACAGTAGGAGTGAGGCGTATTTATCGTAACAGTTAATAAAAACAGGTATCTTTATATTTAAAGATACCTGACTGATAGCAGACTGTAGCGACAGACAAACTGAAAGAATAACTCCTGTTCCACGAGATAACCAACCCGCTAAAAGACTCACAAGTTTTTCTTTATTCTTACTGACAGTTACCTTTTTTAGAATAAGATAAAAATGTTACTGTGAGACCTTGTTACTCGTCACAAGCTATTTCCTTTTATTACATAGGTTCAATACCTTAGTTAGACAGGGAAGTACTCTATGGAAGTACCCTATGGAATTATTTTAAAATACCAGACTGTAACTGAGACAAACAAACTGAAAGAACAGCTATTGTTCCATGAGATAACAAATTCACTTAAAGACAGTCACAAGTTTTTCTTTATTCATACATATATGTATTCCATCATTTTTTTTTATTTTATTTTTTTTTTATTTGCTTGGAAAACTTACAGCTAATTTACAAAAATAATATAATTATAACAAAAATGAAGGCCATTTACAAGTTTTCACTTATATAATACTTTATATGACAAGAGTGTGTCAGAAGAGATATAGTAACAGTATATTTAAATATAAATTACATTATCAAAAAGAAAAGAAGTTGTTAGAAAGTAAACGCCTAAGTTGGATAACGCTGGAATGAAATAAATCAATATCCACATTATGAGTATGTGCTGTAGCATTAAAAGATCTGCATGATAGAATAATAAAAGAGTTTTTCCTGTAATTACTTTTCACGTATGGTACATATAAAAGTGTAGGTTTCCGCAAACCAGATGATGAGGTATGTAAACCTATTTTACTTAGTAGTTCAGGACAATCAACATTACCATTCATAATTTTAAAGAGGAAAGAGAGATCTGCAATATTTCTACGCTCATATAAAGGTAATATGTGAATTTTTTTTACATCGAAGAGTATAGCTGGGTATAAACTTTTTTGATTTAAATTGAAGAAAACGCAAAAATCTTTTTTGTATGCGCTCTATCCTATCCACATATTCATTATATTTTGGATTCCACATTTCAGAACCATATTCCAAATGGCTGCGTACAAAAGCGCAATATAGAATTTTGAAGGTTTTTATGCTTTTAAAATCTGCCGATAATCTTAATATGAAACCCAGCGCTTTGTTAGCCTTTGTAACGATGTTATCAACGTGATTGTCAAACAGCAATTTAGAGTCAAAAGTAACACCGAGATCTTTGATAATGTTGGTTCTATTTATAGAAATATGGTGTAATTTATAATTATAAATTATAGGATTAGGTTTACGAGTAAATGAGCAGATAAAACATTTGGAAACATTCAGATCAAGTTTATTGTTAGAACAGTACGCTTCTAAATTGAAGAGATCCTTTTGAAGGCTAGAACAACTTTCCAAACTTGTAATAGGACATAAGATTTTCATATCGTCAGCGTAAAGAATAATCTTGGAATTTTTAAAACACTTGTCGATATCATTGATAAAAATTAAGAAGAGCAAGGGCCCCAATAGGGATCCTTGTGGTACGCCAGACGATATATGGATTGCAGACGAACGATATCCACCAAGGATGACAGATTGACTTCGATTTCTGATGTAGGACGTAAACCATCTGAATAAGTCACCCCTGATACCCATTGCAAGGAGTTTACGTAAAAGAATTACATGATCGATTCTGTCAAATGCATTGCAGTAGTCTGTATAGACTACATCTACTTGTACTGGTTTAGACATAAAGCTAGTTAGATAGTCGGAACAAATAACAAGGTTTGACACGGTGGATCTGTTTTTTAAGAAACCATGTTGATTTTCAGTAAATGAGTGGCGAAGGGAAGAATACACCTGGTTGTAAATTATTTTTTCAAGTACTTTAGCGAATAAACAGAGCTTGGAAATGAGACGATAATTTTGTACCTCATCCTTAGGTCCTTTTTTATAAATTGGAGTAATAAACGCGCTTTTCCAAATATTTGGAAAAATGCCTTCCTTTAAGGAACGGCGGTACAGAATACTCTGAGGCAAAGTAAAAGAGTCCGCACAAAGTATGATTAAGATAGCCGGGATACCATCTGGTCCAGCAGACTTGTACAGGTCTATAGCCTTTAAAAGTCTGGATACCTCTGCTTCTTGCACCTCGATGGAACTGATATCAATAGATGATTGATCAATTTGCGAGTCAATAATATTAAAATTAATTGTGTCGGAATCGTTAAGAAAATTAGACTTAAAAAACTGATTGAAAAAATCACAAATTACTTCACCTTTGCCTGAAGAATACTGTCTGAATATCATATTAGAAGGATATGAACTTGAAGATTTTTTACTCTGTACAAAGTTCCAGAAGGCTTTCGGTGATTTGCTTATATTATTTTCTATATCACGAATATAAGCTTTGTACATACTTTTTTCAAGAACCTTCCTACGTTCTCCTAATAAAACAAAAGAATCAAGGTCGGAAGTATTTCCATATCTTTTATACTTTGAGTGATACTTAAATTTTTCTTTTAAGATTTTAATCAAGGGTGTTTTATACCAGGGAGGAAATCTGGAAGATGATTTTACAGTTTTGCAAGGGACATGTTTGTTAATTAGCATTTGTAACTTATCATACAGTAAGGATACAGCCTCCTCTAAAGAACCCATTCTGAGGCAACTGGACCAGTCCGTATTATCAAGTTGTTGACATATTTTAGTGTAATCTGCAAAATTATGCAGGAATTTTGTTCTGGTTTGCGGTGAAAGCGTATTTTGGTGGATGAAGTCAACAGATATACATAGTGCTATGTGATGAGGATCTTCCGGAACTAAAGGGTCTATACATTTATGAACATTTATAAAATTGTTGCAGAAAATTAGATCCAGAATTCTGTTGTTACAGTTTAGTTGACTATTATATTGAGATAAGGAACATAAATTAAGAGTATCAAAAAATCCGATTGAATGGGACCTTGAATATTAAAAGGGCATTGAGATTGCCCATCGTCAGCTGGCTGCCATATTATATTCGGCAAACTAAAATCGCCTAAAATTAAAAAACCATCTGTCAAGTTATTTAACACAATATCATTTAATTTAGTGGAAAAACATTGTAATTGCTGTATTAAGGAATTACCTAAGTTTTGACAGCATATATAAACAAGACAAATATTTAATTTGTAACACATATTAGGCGATGCACTTTTTAGGGTCAGAGTAATCCATATATCCTCAGCTGATGAACGCCATTCACTGCGTTCAAAAACTATAAGCTCTCGTCGAACAGCTTTAAGAACACCACCCCCCATGCTTTGACCTGTATCAGAATAACTCCTATCACGCCTCCAAACTTGATATCGGTCGTCAAATAATTCAGTGTCATTGAAGTCCTCATTAAGCCAAGTTTCCGTTAAACATATTAAGTCGTAATTATTCATTACGATATTCCTATATATAGTTGCTACTTTAGTCCGTAAGCCCCGGACGTTTTGGTAGTATATATTATATTTTTTTATGTGAGTGTTTTCTTAACAGGATAAGCACTAAAATAACGCGGTAGGTAATAGTAGCAACTACAAATAACTTACGTTGAGGTATATTAGAAAATAATCTACTATTCATTAGGAGAATGCATAAATATTTCACGATATGAGCATACAAATAATACACATAAGTATAAGCAACGACGCGCAAGCAATGAAGTGAAAGTTTTAGTGGAGTAATAATAGTTAATTTCTTACACTCTGAAACTGATGCTAAGATATGACATATAAAAAATTAAACTTACAGTAAATGTATATTGTGTACCCTAAACGGCAGAGCAAATGATTACCAATTACAGTTACCACGGTGAAAGAGTTACTGTAGGTTAATATAAGTATTATTAGCTTAGTGAATAATATACAAAGCACACAAAAATAATTCATATATGCGTAAAATAATAATAAACAATTACTCGTAATGTATAAAACAAATAACATAGCACAAATATAACAAAAAATCTAGGATATGCGAAAGAAAAATTAAAAAAGGGTATTATAGAAACTAAGCAAGTGAGATTCAATATGCAAAACGTTACGTTAAGTACAACAGCATAATGAGCACAATAGAAATAAAAATAACAAACACAGGTAGCAAGAACATGTCCTGTCGTTACGCCAATAATAACGAGGTGCGAGTACATCATTAATGAATAGACGATACCAACGCTTCTCAAACTTTGCGTTTGCACAGCAAGTAAACTTAACAGTAACTTGTGAATCCTTAAACTATTTTTCTTAAATCCGACTCCGTTTTTATTATAAGAACAGGTGATGTTGTGCTTTTCCGTACTAGGATTTTGCAGTTCTTTACCCAAACGTACGAAAAATCCCGCTCCTTGGCCAAAGACTTTGTTTTGTTTAATAACAATTTGTTTTCAAGCGTTAAATGGTCGTTGATAAAGATTCTGTTACAACCATTAAGACCTATATCCAACGGCGTTAGGGATTTACATTTTCTCGCTGCTGCAACAAAGTTGTCTCTGAGATATCGATTGTGCATAGACACAATTATGCTTTTGTTATTTTTATTATTGCGGGAAGGAACCCTAGCAATCATAATTCATATCTTTGTTAGAATAAGATAAAAAATGTTAGTGTGGCACCATATTACTTGTCACAAGCTCTTTCCTTTTCGCGCACAGGTTCAACACCTTAGAAAGAAAAGTACCTACCAAGACTGTAGTAACAGACTGCTATTTTGTAACAGGTTTTTGGAACTATGAATGAATATACTTTATTGTACACCACAAACAAATAAACAAATTACATAACAAAAGGCAGGTTAAATGTACAATTTGGCGGCCTTATCGCTACATAGCGATCTCTTCCAGGCAACCAAGGGTGTAAAGGAATAAACAATGAATACTAGGTAGGTGGTGCAATATAATTATACAAAATATAATATCATTAGGTATATGCGATATATAGACAATAAATGCAATAAAATAACATATAAATAACTAACACATGAAATGATATAAATTACTAATACATAATAAAAGATAAAGTAAAGCTTATAATATATAACATATATACATACATTATATAAGAGTATATAAACAAATTGACAAATCTACCCAAACTACATAAATAAATTACAAATTTCCTCAAACAATTAAAGCTGATAAATACAATAAATACATAATCACATAATTTATCTTTATATTTATTTATGTTCTTTAAGTAATCGCTTAAAGATTACAATAGATTTTGCTTCACGTATATGCAAAGGTAGGGCATTCCAGAGCTTAATAGACTCGACAGTGAAAGATTTATTAAAAAACGATGTTTTGTGAGTTGGTACCCTTAAAACGAATTTTCTAGAAGATCGTAGAGGTTCCCCCGGAAGCCCCTCAAAATTAAACTTATCTTTTAGATAGGGAGGAGCAGAAGGATGAAATAATACGCAGTACAGAATAGAAAGAATATGCATGTTCCGGCGAAGTCGGATAGGTAACCACTTGAGACGTGAGCGAAATTGGGAGATATGGTCATATTTCCCAACTATTATTTATGTGGAATTGGAATAGGCGGAATAGATATGCGATTTTTCGTTATACAGCCCACTCCTAATTTACAGTTTAGTATAATACAGTATAATACAATATGAATATTGTCTAACTTTACGACAAATATTTAACTGACCATTATCTGTAGCCTCTCTCGCTTGTTTACTATAATAACACTAATCGCCGTGATCACGAACGTTTAGAATCAGTATTTATTGTAATGATTTATGATTCGTGCGATTATTATTTATGACAGAGTTATAAGAATGGGTCAGATTGTTGAATAACGTTTTTTAATAGAATATGGATGACAAACGAACACACAGTCCACCTGATGGTATGTGTATATAATTCTTCATAGATATCTACATCGGAATCGGTTAAAAATCAAAATTCAGATGCACTGTCACCCATGAGGACTTAGATGGAATGCCTCATTTGCAGTTAAAAGTGTTATCTAGTTCTCTACACTCATCATATGCATTCGTGTATTGTTAAGTCGAACAAACGATTGTTTAGCTGAGTTGTGTACATACAACAATTTCATAACGATTAAACTGTTCACATATAGTCAATCCAGTCGTTATCCACATACTAGTTTTTTTTTTATATCGGGTCGCGTTACAGCATTCAATTATATACCTTCTTCATAACTACATCTTCTATGAACATACTCGCTTGTGCTTTGCTTTATACATTCTTATTTATATAATGCATGCTTTAAATAATAATGCTTTTCATAATGAACAGCATTATTAAATATAAATGAATTTGAAATAATTGAATTTTACATGGTAGAGCCATGCTGCAGCTATAAAAATGCATACTAATAAATGAAATAATATAAATTACTTGCATGTATATGATTAAATGATTAGATTTTTAAAATTATTTCAAAAACTTAACGTTTAGTTTTTTAGAATTTTTGTTATTTTATTTTAAAAGTGTAATAATTTCAATAGATAATAGTGACTTCTATCAAAAATAAAAAAATGATTAGGTATTTATTGCAATTACTAATATATATGTAAAGTGATTAAAACTTTCACTATTGTTGCAAAATGTTCATTATTATTATAGTTTTATTCTAGAGATTTTTATATATGTCGTGGCCAGATCGTAGAATTGATCATATATCATAAAGTAGTCTTTCATTTCATGAAATGGTGTGGTAATTTCGTGATATTTAACACTATTTGTTTACTATGTCCATGATATAGCTTAACCAAATCAATGAGTAGAAATCGTTTGAAGATATTAGATACTAAACACAAAGTTGCTATTTCATAATATGCTCATATGACGATATCATTAAATTGTTTTTCACCGCTAGCAGCGCTGATAGCGTATTTTTTAACAGAATAGAATAGAATAGAATAGAATGATTTTTATTCAATATGGATTATTACATAATACTTATAGAAAGTCATTATTTTATTTACCAGAAACGGAACTTTTAAGAGAATGAGGGCATCCACGACTTTTTCTGCCACCAGCGCGGCGTCAGTAGAAAGTGAGGTATAATATTTGATTTCATAGCGGGGAAGTTAATTTGTTCGAAAAATGTAAAAGTTATTGTTTCTTTCTGTACTATTAGCTATATTTTATATTAATAACATTACAAATAAATAAACAAAACCACAGATTTTCAAAATAGTAGAAAAATAAAAGAAAATTAAAAAAGTGCAAAAAATTAAAGAGCAAACTACTGAAGCTGACTTAATAATACTCTAGAAACTAATAAACTTTTATTAAAAAACATCTCAATGAAATTACATTGTGTAACAAAAAAAAACTTTACCTCAGTGTCAACCAGCGACATCTGGTGAGCAGAAAATTATTAGCCCTTATTGAAATCACTTTATCCCTTATTGATATAATAAATAAATGTTCGCTTCTATTGCTGATATTACTAGATGGTATGGTTTTGGCTCTCATTACTTCATCCAATATTAGCACCACCTACTTACTTCTAAATAAACTAAAATGGCAAGTCATTGATAAAATGAAATAATACAATGCTACTGAATATACGATGTAAATAATTGAATCATTAACATATTCATCCCGCGTTGGAACCAGCGCAGCGAACATTTTTTTGACCAACAACTCTGCGGCCTGTGCCCATTAGTAACATGTATGTAAGCTGCTATTTTCTTACTTTTCTTGGGGCAATATGTGCAGTTTTTCGGTGTTCAGTGTTTTCGGGTATGTTACTTTTTGTTTTCACTCTACCGTAAATACGAGTATTAAGGCTTGCAAAGATGAGTAGAACTCATTATCGTCAGCCTATCAAAAGTCCATTGAAATGAACTTAGGCCTCCCCCATAAATTGTCAAGTAGCTGGATAAATATCCAAAGCAAATGCTATAGTTGCCACGCTAGGTTACTAACTACTAAGCTGACCGCCTAGGTTGGCTAGCGTAGCTATTATTATTTTGATCAATTTGATCTGTTCTCAAGAAGATGATGCAGCAGTTTGTTTTCCTATGTCGCCTCTTACGACGGGACGATATGAGGCGTTTCGAAACATATATATTCATGTGTTTCTGTAGCATGTTACCAATCATCTACGTCTAATAGTATTTTAGAATGAAAAATAATCTTCCACAGACATAGAGACATAGACACCGAGGTGACTCTAAAAGTGATCGATTTTTTCTAAATTTGGCACGAAACAGCTTTTAATGATGTTCCTAAATTCAAGCGCACGCGAGCGAAGCCGCAGGTAAAAAGCTAGTATTAAAATATATCACTCTGCAACGCATAAACATTGTTACTATATTATTAACTTGACTATTATAATTCTGTACATTTATTATGGATCCATAATGGGATGGCATTGTTGTTTTATCGTATTAAACTCTCATAACCTTGAAATATCAAATTATACTTCTGGCAGTCCGTTTTACACACCACCATACATACGTAACAATAAAATCATTGTTGTTTCATACATAAGTTTTAAATATGTACTCACTATTTCAAATAACGATTTATTAGTAATATTTTTAATAGTCTACTGTTAATACGATAACTTAAATAATAACGTAATAGCCTTTTATTATCAAAATTGCTGCGGACTGAGAACTAAACTTTATACGATATACATGAATATTTTGATGCATTTCTACAACGTTATTATAATAACCGAGACGTAGTTGCATGCCGACATTGAAAACAACGAAATCATTGACTCCCGCTATGTTGTGTATCGCTGTGATCGCAACCGAACACCGACTGAAAAGCGAGTGATCAAGGACCGACAAGCTCATACATGTTAAATTTTATATCTATGTTAAATTTCATATCTATGTTAAATTGTACACAAATCAAAATTTTCAAAAATAACAAGGACCACTTGCTAGACTTGTGTATTATTAATATACATAATAGCAAATCCTTTCCAACGCCGGTAACTTTAGTACCAATAGATATACAGCACCCTCCGTTTTATGTTCTTATGTCACTTGATATTATGGTAAGTAAACAATTAAAATGAAAATCACACACTATACATTGCTTTAAAAATGCTGATTATGAGAAAATAAATCAAAATCCTCTAGAAATTGATTGGATACACCTATTTCAGAACAAACAAGCAAACTACTGTGTAGACATCTTTTATGAACAAATTTACAACATTTCCCAGTTTGGTTCAGCTCATCTCTTAAACATGTTTTTTAAAACAAAAATTCTGCTTGGGTAAAATGGAAAAAGTATAAAAATCAAGCCGACTACTCAGTACTTTAATGTACCGTGAATGATTTAAGAAAGAGGCAAAAAATATTTATAATAATTAAATAAACAAAGTTGAAGATAGTATTAAATATAACATAAAATATTTCTGAACTTTTATAATTAATCGCAAAAAATAATGTAATATACCAAGTAGCGTAAAACTTGAAAATTCAAAAGCTGACAACGCTGATGATATTTGCAATATGTTTTCGAGATTCGAGAGAAATCTCAGTTTTTCAGTCTTCAGACGTACCGGACTCCTATGATATTACCGACATAAGTGATTTAGACAAAAAAAAACTCACACTGATAATGTTATTACCAATATACCAATAAAATATGATTATATCATAAGAGAACTCCTATCTCTCGGCTCGAAAGAGGACGTGACCAATTATCGTCCTATTTCAATTTTGCGTACTATAGCAGAACTTCTTGAAAGACTCATACACAGCAACCTGTACTTTTATATCCACAAAAATATTCTCCCATAACAACATGGATTTGTTTTAAAGCAATCAATCATCACCAACCTCATGGTTTATGTAACTGCATTATTTGAAAACATGGATTCTAATAAACAAACAGTTGCTGTGTATACGGAAATTACGAAAGGCTTTGATCATATCCACCATAAAATCTTGCTAGAAAAAATGGCCTTCATTGGTATTCGAGGCAACCTCTGCAGATGGCTCAAGTCCTATATAACGAATAGGACCCAAAAAGTGGTAATTGATGGTCATGAATCTGATATCGTCACAGTAACATCAGGTATTCCGGAAGGCTCAATTATTGGACCATTGTTGTTTGTAATCTACACAAATGATATAAGCAAATGTTTCTAAAATTGCAATTTCCTTCTGTATGTGGTGACCTCAAAATATACCGTACGATTGAAAATATTGGTGACCATTTAAATTTCCAAGAAGATCTTAAACGATTGACAGCCTACTGTGACCGTAATAAATTGAAACTTAGCATAGATAATGTAAGTATATAAGTTTTAGCAAGAAAAATGTATAAGTTATTTCAATTATTCTCTGTGCGGCGCAAATCTCGATAGGGTGCATAAATAAGAGATCTAGGAGTTACAATAGACACTAAACTAACACTAGAAACTCATATTTAGAATATTTGTAATAGAGCATATAAGATGTATGGGTTTGTTATTCGCTCTAGTAACGATTTTAAACGATTGAAGTGCATATATTATGTATTTATATACATCTTTAATGTGATGACTTACGGATCTGAGATGTGGTCCTTCACTGCTGGCCGTATGAGGAAGCTCAAGGTTGCTCAGCGAGCTATGGAGAGGGCTATACTCGGGGTTTCTTTTCGTGATAAACTTAGAAATGAGGATATCCGCAGTAAAACCAGAGTAACTGACATTGCCCAACGGATTAGTAAGCTGAAGTGGCAGTGGGCCGGCCATATAGCTCGAAGAACCGACAACCGATGGGGAAGGAAGGTTCTCGAGTGGCAGCCTCGTACCGGTAGGCAAAGTGTAGGGCGACCCCCCCACTAGGTGGAGTGACGACCTGGTAAGACATGCAGGAAGTCGATGGATACAGGTGGCTCAGGACCGTGCTTTGTGCCATTCCTTGGGGGAGGCCTATGTTCAGCAGTGGACTTATGAAGGGCTGTAATGATGATGATGATGATAAATCTTTTATATGCTCACAAATTGAATATGCCATCTCAGTGTGGGATCCCTTTTACAAAAAATACTCAGAACGCTTTGAAAGAGTGCGAAAGAACTTCCTACGATGCATGCATTTTAAATGTTTTCATATTAAATTGTCTTACTCAAAACTGTTACAAAAATATAAATTATTTAATCTAAAAACTAGAAGGTTATAATTACAAGTTAAGCTATTGTACGATTTTTGTAATAATAAGTACGATTGTATTGATATAGTGGATAAGTTATGTTATAAAGTACCAGTCAATTATAAAATAAATGTCAAAAGATTAATTACAAAAAACAATGTACATTGCGACACTAGTTACCACTAGCGCCCACTAGTATCGAGTGGCAAAACTAGGAGAGTCAAGAACATTCTAGAAATTTCCATGGAATAACTTTCTAGAACTATCGACACCTAGTCAATCGGAACCGATATGTACTCGAACATTCTAGAAGTTTCTATAGTAGAAGGTTCAGGAAACTATCTGAGGCCCTATATAAGGCCGGTACAGACCGCGGAATCAGTTTTGAATTGGCGATACAAGCGATTATTTCGAAGCGATACAACTGCGAACTGAAGTGATCTGTAGTCCAATTTTCTGTACGTGGTAGAGCCATGCTGCAGCTATATTTCGGGTATAGTTGTAGCACGAATGGGTCAGCTTGACCGGGGAAGGACCACGCTCTCACAAAATACTCAGCGTAAAATAGCAGCTTAATGCTGCTGTGTTTCGTATGGTGAGTGTAGAGAACCGGAGACCCATTTTACTGGAAAAGAGGCATTCCATCTTAGTCCTCACGGGTGACAACGCATCTGCGTTTTATTAACAAACGAGGATAGATGTAGATGTCTATGGGCCACAGATACTACTTACCATCAGGTGGACTGTGTGCTCGTTTGTCACCCTATCCCATAAAAAAATGTGTTTTATTATTATGGGATATTTATTTATTATGTATGTTCAACTATCAATACAGACGGTAGTGGTAAAAACATTCCAGCTGAGATAACTAACAACAAATCAGCTGCGGAGCAACTCGAACCTATGATTCATAGGTCGAAGCGACCCGATCTCGTGTCGGTGGAGGGATACACGGCCGCCGCATTAGACACAACTCCCAAAGAAAGATGTTTTGCAGGTGTTGTGCGTAACGGACAATGGAAGCCGGAGACTCGTAGTGAAGAATGGATTGAAGTACAGAAAAGAAGAAGAAGGAATCGTTTTATTGGTAATAGTGGAAATGCTATGGTGGACGATAATGCCCATTTCAAAGCGGCTGACATAAAAATTCCTTTATATATTTATAACGTATCGAAGGATGTATCTGTATGTGACATAACAAGCTACATTAGGAATAAATCTAACATTGTAGTGATCATTGAAAAAATGAATATGAAGGTTAAAAAGGATTACGATGCATATAAAATATTTGTACCTAGAAATAAACTAGATATATTTCTGAATAAGGACTTTTGGCCGGAGGGAAGATCATTTCGGCGTTTTGTAAATTTCTGGAGACAAAAAAGAGGTGTAGAAGGGTCTCAAAAAAGGTCTCAAATTAGTGAAATTCAGTAGACAATTTTAATTGTAATATTATATAATTATATAAGAATTTTAGTAATATTTATATATATATATATATATATATATATATATATATATATTATAACAGTAACAAATTATAGTAGGAATTTTAAGTGATTTTCATTATTTCGTTAGCATTTTTAATATAGTTATTATTAGTATAGTTTAAATATGAAACTTTGTTCCTTTAATTGTTTATCAGTCAGGCGTAGTGTTGAACAAGTACGGGAATTATGTGATGACTTTGATATAATAGCATTGCAGGAAACCTGGTTATTACTCGATGCGATTCCTTACTTAAACACTATACATACCAAATTTTCTAGTCATGGTATTTCAGCTGTAGATGTCACACAAGGTATGTTACGGGGTAGGCCCTTGGCCTTTGGCCCTTGGGAGGGGTTGGGTTATTGTGGAGATCGTCGATGTTTAATAAAGTGGAGATTGTTGATTGTAACAATTCTAGTTTATGTGCAGTTATTTTCAGAATGTGTGGTAATAAATATTTGTGTGTATCTGTGTATATGCCTCAAAATAATTATGAAAATTTGACTGATTTTACGAATATTTTAAGTATTATTCAATCAATTATTTTAGATAAGGATATTAATTATGCTATTATTTTAGGTGATTTTAACGCAGATGTGAATACATTGTTTGGTTTAGAGTTATTTAATTTTTGTACAGATAATGATTTGGTGTGTGCTGATTATGAATTTCTGCGACCCAAAAGTGGTGTCTTTACATATATTAGCTATGCTCATGGTTCGAAAAGTTGGTTAGATCATTGTGTAACTACACGGCAGGCATGGGCTACTATAACCAAGGTTTATGTTTTGGAAGACGTCATGTGGTCCGACCATAAGCCTTTGTGTGTTGAATGCAACATTAATTTGACCTCTAAGGTGGTGCATAATAACGTTCCTTTACAGAAATGTAACGCCTTGTCAAAATGGGGTAAAAGAAATGGTCTCTAAATTGAAGTTTATTCCTCTCTTTGTTCTGAGTATATACGTAACTTGGATTGGGGGAGGTTAAGGCATTTATCTGCTAAGTGGTATAGTTGTACGTGTACTGAACATCGCAAATACCTAGCTAGCTATAACTCTTTTATTAATTGTATAATTCACGCGGCCACACGTCGCGCATCTCAACATGTCATCCAGAGGCCGCCTGTTCCGGGGTGGAATGAGTATGTACGCGAGGCACACATGAAGGCACGGCAAGCTCGAGCTGGGTGGTTAACGGCTGGGGCGCCTTCTTCTGGTCCGCTGTTTGATCAAATGAAAAGAACGCGAACTATTTTTAAAAGTAGGTTAAGATTTTGCCATAATTCCGCCGATCAAATAATCTTAGATAAGATTTCGGCATCTTGTTTAAGTAGAAACTTTAGTCAATTTTGGAAAGATACGGGAAATTTACTTAAGAGCGGATCTAAGGTTACGGAATGTGTGGATGGCCTAACGGACACACTGGCGATTGCAAATTTGTTTAGAGACAAATTTCTTGCGTAATGTGCAGGACACTGTACTTCTCATAATCAATATCTTGTAGCAGATGGCAAGGACATTGATGTATCTGAAGAGATGATCTTTAATGCTCTGCGCCAGATGAAACTAAGAAAGGCGATAGGATATGACAATATAAGCGTGGAACATCTTCGGTTTGGAGGACCATGGGTAATTGCGTTCCTATCTGTATTTTTCAATGCTTGTATAAAGCATGCTTACTTACCGGTAGAAATGCTAAAAACGGTAATAAGTCCTGTTTTTAAATGTAAATCGAGTAGTTTGACCGCCAGTGGTAATTATAGACCGATATCCGTAGCTACAACTTGTGCTAAACTGTTTGACACCATATTATTAGGCGTTATTTCCAAATACATACAAATTAGCGATGCTCAATTTGTATTCAAAAAAGATAGTTCTACGGATGCGGCGATTTTTACTTTAAAGCAAACCGTTAGTTATTATAATAAGCGGAAAACAAATATTTATGCATGTTTCTTGGACTTAAGTAGGGCTTTTGACAGAGTTAGTTATGATATACTTTGGAGGAAGTTACGTGATGCGGGAGTGCCGTCATTATGTATTAACATATTGATCGCAGGGTATAGTAGGCAAATTAATTTTGTAAAGTGGCGTGATACATACTTTGAGGAATTTCTCCTACAATGCGGCGTGAGGCAGGGAGGGCTAACATCGCCTATGCTTTTTAATCTGTATGTTAATCAGCTGATCGAGGAGCTTAGAAGCACCAGACTGGGTTGCCACATTGGTTATGAATGCTTTAAAAACTTGAGTTATGCTGATGATATGATGCTGCTGAGTCCCTCGATAGGTGCGCTGCGTGCACTACTCCAGATATGTGAGAAATATGCGATGAATCATAACCTATTGTACAACACCAACAAGTCTGTTTGTTTGCTTTTTAAGAGTGGTAGGGTTCAACCTCATATCCCCCCATTGTATTTGTGTAATTCACAATTGGAGTGGGTAACGACGTTTAAATACCTGGGTCTTATTGTTACTCAGGATCTGTGTGATGGTTCCGATATGGACCGCGAGCGACGTTCCTTGTCAGTGCGTGCCAACATGATAGCTAGACGCTTCCAGAGGTGTTCTTGAGCTCCTGGTGTAGAATCCTGGCTATTAAGTTGTGCCTGTGCAAATACTCAGAGTTAGAAAGCGCCGAACAACCGGAGATGACATGCCTAAGTGACTCACCGGGATGGCGACATGCTCGACAGACGTCAACGGTGCCATCCTTTAGGATGTATCTCCGATAATTGTTGGTCTTAATAACCTGATCCTGTATCGCACAGACAAAACCCTCGGTTTCCCCAAATAGGTCACCGAAACGTAGCCAGTGTAGGGAGGCGACTGTGTCTACGAAAGGCTCATGTAGAGCCTTGTAGAACCTCCCGTGGAGCTTCTTCTCCTTCTCCTCCTGCCCTGTACTGCCGGGTCTTGCCATTGCTCGTTGGCTAAGGATAGAGGGGTAAGTCCTTTATCACAGGAAATAACGTCCCTATAGTATGGATCATCCGCTCTCGTCAGAAAGTAATTACGGAGGCTGCACACTTCGCGATTATGCATGGTAAGCGCGCTTAAAAAGTCGCGCCTACCATGCTTCCGCGGCAAGTACAGCCTCATTACTGACGATCTCGGATGATGCATCCTGTGGGACGTCATTATAGTGCGGACTTTTCTGTCCAGAGCGTTCAGTTCGGTCTGAGTCCACCTGAGCATGCCAAAGGTATACATGAGAACAGGCATGACCCAACCGTTATATGCGTGCGTCTTATTCACACCGGACAAAAGGCTGTTAAGCACTTTGGTCAAGCGTGCATAAAACACATCGCAAACTGACTGTTTCATACCCGCCTCATCTACACCGATGTTCTGTGACATACCCAGGTATCGGTATGTTTCAGCCTCGGAAAGGGTCCTTATGCTGATGGGCATAGACAAGTCCATGCCCTCAGAGTTAGCAACCCTTCCCCTTTCGACATGGAGGACCGCACACTTATCCGTCCCCAGCTCCATTCTAATAGAATTGCTAAAATCACAAGTGATGTTTAGCAATTCCACAAGATGAGAGCGACTGGATGCGAATAACTTGAGATCATCCACATAGAAAAGGTGGGTCACTTTTGTACCTCCTTTCCGAAGCTCAAATCCCCTCCCGGAACCCTCCAGTAAGGTACTGAGAGGGTTCAGAGAGAGGCAGAACCAGATTGGACTCAAATAATCGCCCTGGAAGATACCCCTTCTTATCCTTATGTGGCTCTCCGCAGCCGTCATCCGCTCGCCTAGATGACAAAGGATCGTACTCCACTGCCCCATACATTGCTCGAGGAAGTCTCGAACTGTACAGTCGACCTTGTACAGCTCAAGGGCCCTCTTAAGCCATTTATCAGGCACCGAGTCGAAAGCCTTTTTGTAGTCTATCCAGGCGGCGGAGAGGTTGCGTTTAACTACCTTGCCAATGACCGCGTCAATGAGGAGTGGTTCCTTGGTTCCACAACCACCGCACCGACATCCATTTTGAGTGCGCGACATCACCTGATTTGAGTTCAGGTGACGAGTGATTCTCGCGCTCAAAATGGATGTAAGTGTCTTGTATATTGTAGGTAGACACGTTATGGGGCGGTATTTGCTCGGGTCTGTGGAATCCCGGTCTCTAGGAACCAAATGAGTGATCCCAGTAGTGAAGAGGCTCGAGAGCGACTTTTGGTCGAGAGCCTCTTGAAACTATCGGGCGAGCACAGCGTGACACACCACGAACCCCTTCAGCCAGTAGTGATGCAGTCCGTCGAGTCCCGGACTTTTCGAGTTCGGGGCCCTACGGACCGCCTCAGCTACGTCATCCGGCGTTATGATGACGGGGTCCATGGGCGTAACATTAGCACACTGACTCGCCACAACTTCCGTCCAAGGGCCCTCGCTGTGGTTTACGGGCTCTGACCACAGGCCGCGCCAGAATGCGATAGTGTCGGCCTGATTCGGTGCTGGGCCCGTTCCACGTACCATTGGTCGCTCCAATGATTCATAGAGCCTCTTCTGATCACTCTGGAAGAGACGATTCTGGTTGAACCGTGTCAACCTCTCGGTATATCGCCGAATCCGCTTCTCCCAAGCAGCGATTCTCTGCTTCAGGTCGTCTATGATCTCCGTCAGTTTTAGCGTTATGTCCGGCTGGGACAGACTGATATTTGTCCCAGCAAACGCCAACCTGACGGTGCGCACAATCCTCGGCCTATTATTGCCCGACCAGAAGCTTATCAGTCTGCCGATGAGGGCTCTTGCCTTTGCGATACGGTCCTCAATCCTTCTTCTCCAGGCTGGGATGGCGCTACTTTGTCTAGTAGCGCGTCCAGCCGTGGAAAGTTTGGCGCCAATAATACGGCAAACTGCCAGTGCGGCGCCAAAAAGAATTGAGTCCGTCTCGCAAAGGTCCCGGCTGGCTTCCAAATAGGTCACCAGTATTGGGTTGAGAGCCCTCACGACAGCCCGATTCCGCTTGCTTAGGGGTATGCGCGGGAGTCGCGGTCGATTTTCGAGAGGCGTACTGCGCGTTTCCACAATCGCCTCCTCCAATTTGCTCCTCATCTGCTCTAATTCTTGGGTGACCATTCCATCATCGCCTGAACCAACCAGAGCGGGAAGATCCATGGCGGCCTCTACATGTGGCTGCTGGTCTGTGGCCTGAGGAGCCGCATCCCTAGCCATAGCCGGTTCATTCGATGAGGGAATAGCCTCACGTCGTAATCGTTCGAGTTCGGCATCATCAAATATTTTCGAGCGCATGATGTACCGAACTCGGTCTGCCAGGTTTTGCTCCGTGACGGGAACAGACGGCTCCAGCTCAGCAAAAAAGCGATGCATCCGAGCCCGATACGCTATCCCTCCAGTTTCTTCCCCCTTCGCCCTATAGTACGCCCGCAATGCGTTTGTGTTCATATTTTTATTCCAACGCATGCGGCGTACTCCACCAGCGGCGGGTGCCACTTGCCGGGTCCGAGAGGACCCTGCCGACACCAAGCCATCTGGTGGGGATGATGGATGCGAGGGGCTGCTAGGTGGTCGTGCAGCACCTCGCGCTCGGCTGGTGGCCCGCATGCTGCCGCGTCCAGCGCCAGCTCCAGACGCGCCCCGGCGACCCCCAGGCAGCGGCCCTATGCGCGTTTCTCGTTGTGCCATCATCCATTTTATGGGCGTCAGTTAACGGGAGACGCCCAAACCCGGCGCCGTTTCATGATGGAGCCATATGCACAAACGGGCCTTTGCACCCTCAATTTTGCCAAGGCACGGCGCTAACACCTCTTGGCAAGGTGCTGACTGACTGCGCCGACGTAGCGGTTTTGCCACTTAACTGTTACGTCAGCGGGCGATGGGGTCGTCACTTCCCTACGCCATATTATTATTATATGGGGTATCCATAAAGTTTTCTCATCTCGTTGGGCAATATAAATATATAATTGTAAATAAACATGGTAAACGTACATAAATATCAATAAAATAAAATAAATACATAAAAATGCACAAATATATAAAAACCCAACCAGATGGAAGCCCTCGGCAGGGGAGACCAAACGGCCGAGGGTTAGGGGGAAAGGGAAAGAAACCGGCGGACGATGTGGGCGGTATCGAGGAGCACCGCCTTCTGCATTTGAGCTTGGAGCTTGGATTTATTATTATTATTATTAGTGTGGTTTTAAGTTGTAATTAGTGTTCTGTAATTAAAGTGTCAATTTTGGTAATTCAATCGGCAGTTTTAAATTGTTTCGAACCCCAAGCTCATAACAATATAAATGTTCATATGTAAATGCAGTAAAAATAACCAACAAATAATTATTCTATGACTATCAAAGTTGCTGTGATATGAAATATAGCACAGCAATAGTTTAAGTAATTTCGATACAGATATTTGAATATGTGATTTGTTTTAATTTTTATGGTCAAGATACTCACGTTATAAAAAAATTAAATGAATGTCAATCATGAAGTTTGTTTTTTAACTCTGTCATTGGGAAATTTTTAAATTCGTCGGGTAACGAGTTAAAGATTTAAATCGCCGTTATGTACGATTTTTTTTGAAAGAACATCAATTTATATTTTGGAAGGTCATCATCATCATTCATCATTACAGCCCTTCACAAGTCCACTGCTGAACATAGGCCTCCCCCAAAGAATGGAAGGTCATTCTGTTATTTTTCTCTTGAACTTCTATCTCTTAAAAAATATTTAGTATCGCGTAGACTGTGTGCCGGTTGGTCACCAATATTTTCTAAACATCATAATTATTCTTTTTAACTATTTATCGCCCTTCCTTTTAAATCGACCTTACCATAGAGTAAATGTACTCTGTGCTATATCCAAACCACAGAGTCTCAATAGCAGAAAGTAAATAGTACAGTCTTGTTTACTGTCGTATCTGAAGAGTTAAAGTGGACTATAAGATTTTTTTATTATTATCCTCGATATACGTAAAAATAATTGATCCCTTATTTTATCTCTTAACAGAAAGTTTCACTAGTCTATAGTTCGGCCGTTCAGAGAATGCGTTCCTGACACGTCGCGATTGAACTGACGACGTAACTTTGTAATGGCGTTGCAGCTACGATAAAAATATTTTTGCTGGTTGTTTACCGTTTTAACAATTGATGAACATTATTATATCAATAATCAATGAATGTTATAATTTTGTGCCAAACTGAGTGTCAAATAACTTGGTAAACAATATTTTTCTAAATCTATACTGCGCTATTACAAGGTTATGTCAGCGCTTTATATTTGTAGTGCTGTGCTAACAATAACAGGCTATAACAGTACCGTAATCTGTTCTTATACAGTTATACTTTATAAAATAATACGTTTTGTTTTTCTTTTTAAAAATTTGAAAATAATGGTAAAGTCCATTACACAAGATAACTTTTATTAAATATAAAAATAAAACTACGACCAAACCGAACGCGCGAAAGAAAGTAGCATTTTTATATTTAGGTTGAAAATGGTAACCCCAAATGGCGTTATAGGCCGCCATTTTGTGACGCTAAAACAGTTGTCGTTTCGTGCGCATAGACCACGTTCTTCGAGTGTTTTCGATCTGTTTTTATTTGATTACCCGGCTTTCGTTTAATGGACTGTTTCTGCTTTTCAAACTGACATCGGCGCTAAATCGGACTTCGATTGTGTTTTGTATTGCGTTCTTTTTACTTTTGGTGCATAATAATGCCTAAACGTGGACAAACATTGTAAAGTGGAGCCCGTGAGTTAATCATCAAGCTGCAAGATTACTTTGAGCGGGAGCGGCAAAATGGTGGACCCCTGTTACCTGTCGAACAAGTACAAGAACGCGTCTCTCAGGCGCTTGGAGTTAGCAAACGAACGACAACAAATATTAATAAAGAAAAGTTCGGCTATACTGGCATTGGAAGATAATATTTTACGGACTCCGAAGAAGAAACGTAGAACTAAACCCGTGACAGATATTGACACCTTTGACGCCGATGCAATCAGAAATCATATATATGGTTACTATTCCAGAAATGAATATCTCAACAGGAAGAAGCTTTTGGCATCGTTAAGAGAAGCTGGACTGTTTATTTTTTTTTATAGGATAAGGGTGACAAACGAGCACACAGTCCACCTGATGGTAAGTGGTTGCTGCGGCCCATAGACATCTACATCTATCCTCTATTACAAATCAAAATGTAGATGCGTTGTCACCCGTGAGGACTAGGATGGAATGCCTCATTTCCAGTAAATAAGGCCTCAGGCCACCTGCACTCACCAAGCGAAACGCAGAGGTAAATCTCTACTTCACGCTGGTTTTCTGTGAGGTCGTGGTACCACCCCGGTTCGAGCCGGCCCATCCGTGCGACAGCAAAAGCTGCCGCGTGGCTCTACCACTGTTGAAGTTACCACTGTTTAGCGGGGGTAAAACTGCTTTAACCAAAATCTTAAAAGATATTGGTTTTTCGTATAAAAAAACAGACAAAAGAAATATTTTATTAGAACGATACGACATAATTTTAAAACGGATAAGTTTTTTGAGAGAAGCAAAAAATATTGATAACTGGGATAATGTCGTGTTCATTGACGAGACATGGCTAAACGCCAATCACACGGTATCCCGTTCTTGGACGGATGATACACAAGCGTCGACGTCGAAAGTACCAATGGGTAAGGGGCCCGTCTGATAATATGCCACGCAGGTTCTGCAAAATACGGCTTTGTGGAGAACGCATTACTGGCATTTCAATCAAAAACCACAAATGACTACTACGAGGAAATGAATGCCACTACATTTAAAGAGTAGTTCCAGAACGTGCTTTTGCCCAGCCTACCAGAGCCTTCTGTAATATTTATTTATTTAACATTTTATGTACACACAAAGTAATGTTACAATGAAGAAAAAAAAGATATTTTGTACAAAGGCACTGCTTATTTCATATTGAAATGTCTTCCAGCAGGCCTGATACTGGACAAATTAAAAGAGAAGCTGAACTAGTGTGCACTCTTATAATAAAATTTTATAATATTAATATACTTAACATAAAGTAAAGCTAATAAAAACAAAAATCCATGTAAACATACATATAACTAAATACCACTATAAATACATATATATATACACATATATACATATAAATATTACATATATAAATATAATAATATATTATATATATAATCATTGGGACGACAAAGAAAGATAGTGCTCTTTGACTCGCCTTTTGAACACGGACACTGTTTGAGCCTCTCGAATTGCAGCAAGAAGAGAATTCCATAACCTAACTGCATGTACTGTAAAAGAGTGAGAATAGGACTTTGTTCTAGAGGAAGGGAAATTTAGGAGGGTTTTTAAATGTGATCTGCAAACTGCATCGGGGGAGTGCGCAAAGTGGAATCGATCACGTAGATAGGGTGGTGATGTAGGATTGTATAGTATGTTAAAGAGGAGGCAAAGGATTCGAGTATTCCTGCGAAGTCGGATTGGGAGCCACTTGAGCTGTTTGCGATATGAAGAGACGTGGTCATACTTTTTCAGCCCGAAAATATAACGAATACATAAGTAATATTCATGGATAATGCCTCCTATCACTCGGTTCAAATACAGAAACCACCTACCCAAGCTAATAAAAAAGAAGAAATGCTGGCTTGGTTACAAGCAAAAGGCATTGACGCAAATATGCAGATGCTAAAACCAGAGCTAATTAAATTAGTTAAAGAAAATAAAGCGGCAAATTTGCGATACGAAATCGATGAACTGGCTCTGGAGTACGGTCATCGCGTTCTAAGAATTTCACCGTATCATTGCCAATATACCGCGATTGAGCTAAGCTGGGCTCAAATAATAGGTTACGCCGCTCGCCACAATACTTCCCCGCCATTCAGCACGAAAAATATGATGACCCAATTAAAAGAAGCCTGCGGGGAAGTCACAAGAGATGACTGGGCAAAGGTTGTTGAGAAGACTAAAAACCTGATTGTGGAACATTTTGACCGAGATATCAGGATTGATTCTGTTATTGATAATAATAAAATTATACATGTAGGCGAAGATGATGATGAAGACACCGCTTCCTCAAGCGAATCGGAGTCTGATTAATATTCTGTACGCACATTCAATTCAATGTACTTTATTGCATAGAAAGATTGTAACTTTGTAACAAAGAATAAATAAAACAATTTTATTATATTAATATTACCTTTCTTTGGTTTTCACTTAAATTACTAAAATATAAATTTGAAATGATTCCGCCAATTTATAACGAAAATAATCTTAAAAATAACGCGGCGGTTCATTTTGGAGGAACGGTAACGAACTCAGTGTTATGTTGTGCCCATCACTAGTCGTGGCTAACTGATAGGTGTCAGGAACGCATTCTCTGAACGGCCGAACTATAGTATTTGAAATTGCGATTATAAAAAATGCTGATAAAGCAGTTTCCGGCTTCACAATCTTTAGCGCATTTTATTCAATTGCAACATACTCGTGGTTATTCCGTATCGAATATACAAAAAAATGAGCTGATACCAGCGCATAGTACATTCCGCACACATAGTTTTCGGTTTTTATGTCTGAGATGAAGTTCATGTTTTTTGAATTTACAATCAACAAGATAAAAATAGAAAATATGAATGAGGCAATTGCATATACAAAAAATCAAAACTATGGGATTAATCCTCAACAGCGTACGTGTCTCAGAGTTATGAAACATTAAATATTCAATACGAGTGTCTAAAGACTCATCACAAAAATCTTAGTTTTTTTATATAAATACAATAATAGAAAAATGGAAAAAACCAAACGTATGATGCGAACTTCCTACCCGAACATAAAAATATCCCTACTCACGAAACAGATATTATCTTACAGTTATGATATTATAATTGCATAATTGCCGTCGCTATGCTACCTGCTCGATTATTCACTACACGTGAAAAAAATTACATAGATTATGCGATTGTCAGATCGAATAAACCAGTTATTACTTTGGTAAGGACGGCTGACTCTACTATTACCGATTATGCCCAGTACCTACTTATCTTCTGTAATGGTACATATGATAAAACCGTGGCTTTGAAGAAGACTACTCGTGATGATTTAACCGTTTGGATGACTGATTTGGAAAAAAATACTTTTCATCGGTAGTTAATACGAATGATGCCACCAAATCTACTTCCGAAATAGTCAACAATATATATCTTCATTTGTTAAAAACAATTCCCGTTCCTTTACGGTTCCCAAAATAAAAGCATCGTTAAACTTTGGTTAATAGGGAAACAGGGAGAAACTCTCCATCTGCTATTTTTACAGCGTGTTTATTTAATATAATAAAACATTTTCACAAAAGGGCAGACAGTTTATTCGGGGGTTAATAATTTTAAAATCTATACAAATAAATGCAATTGAAATGTCTGTTTGTAATGCCAAATTAACAGCCGTTTACTGAATGCATATGAAATTATATACAGTATTTATAACAAAAACACAATTTTTAAATCTTTGGTCTGTCTGTTTACTCCGGCTAATCTCCGAAATAGCTGGACAGATTTTGACGGGACTTTCACTGGTAGATAGCTGATGTTATAAGGAGTAACTTAGGCTTCTTTTATTTTAGAAAAATTATTAAAATTTCACGCAAAAAAAATTAAAACCCTAAATTACACGCGGGCGAAATCGCTGGGAACAGCTATATAATGGATCGAAGTGGACTGTATTTATTTACTGGAGCTAGTGGACTGTATTGACTGATTACTTTACTGATATTACGCTAGGGGACTGCTTAAAGGAAAGATGGTACTGTAGAACTATACTGTATTCAATGTATTTACAATTCGGCACTAATAAACTATATATGTACAGAGAGGGGTCTTCACTTATGGAGTCTTGATTTCTCTTGAGTCTTCTTTCTTCAAGTGCCGCTTTCGAAATGAACAACTCACAGACCAAAACGCCCTTCTAATATGCCGCAAGAGAGCTTCTTAGCCTGTGAGTAGCGTCGCACGACGATGCCGCGCGCTCATTGGTTGTCGATCTGCTGCCGGTGTGCGGGTTGCGCGGGCCGCTATGGGGTATGAAGGGGCGACGGTGCGGCGGTTCCCTCGCCGTCCGCAACATCCTCCCCCCGGAGTAGCCTGCGAGCCTAAACTTCCTTCGGGAGGACGGCTAACTTCTTGATGGGCCGCCGCAGCACTCCGCCCCTGGTCCTGACCCCGACGTTGCGCACCACGCCGTCCGGTCCAGGAAAGGTCTTCGTCACGATCCCCCGCGGCCACACGTTCCTCGGTAGGTTGCCATCTGCAACCACGACGAGGTCTTCTTCTTGGATTTGGCGCTGCTGAGGGGAGTCCCCGCGTGCAACCAGCGTCGGCAGGTACTCTTTAACCCAGCGCCTCCAGTATTCATCGGTGAGCCTTTGCGCCGCTCTTCACGCCCGACGATCAATAGGAGTGCACGGCGCGGTGACTGGTAGGCCCGATGGTCCCAAGAAGTGGTTGGGTGTCAGCGCCTCTTCATCGTTGATATCGACCGGTACGTGCGTCAACGGTCGAGAGTTTATCGTATTTTCTGCTTCTGTCAGGAGCGTCGCTAACGTCTCCTCCCGTGGGATCTTCTGATGCAGAGTGGCTTCGAATGCGGTCTTCACTGAGCGCAGGAGACGCTCCCATGGGCCTCCCTGGTTCGGCGCGCCCGGTGCGATGAATTTCCAATCTGTCCGTCGAGTCAGCACGTAGTTCTTCAGCTGCGGTGTCCACTCTTCCATCGCCCGTTGCAGTTCAGTATTTGCCCCATGAAAATTTGTCCCATTGTCCGAGTGCCCGTGGCCACCCACGCCTAGCCGCCATGCGCCGCAATGCCGATATCGCCGATTCCGTCGTGAGGGAGTATACTAATTCTAAATGCACCGCGCGCGTAGTTAAACAGGTGAATAACGCTACCCACCGTTTTTCGTGCCGACGTCCTATCCTAACTGTTATAGGCCCGAAATAATCGATTCCGGTGCAGGTGAATGGTCGCGCGAATGCCCCTAATCGTTCAGGTGGTAGGTCTCCCATAACCGCTGGCCATGGTGTCGCCTTGCGCACCCTGCATCGCAGACATCACCGCTCCACTTCTCGTACTCTTACTCTCGTACTGTTGGTCGTAATCGGAGGATATGATATCTGGTGCGTAGGTCGTTGACCACCCTCTCTCTGTTGGCGTGGTTTGCCTCCTGATGCGCCTTTTCTACAAGCAGCTTCACGAAATGGTGGCGTCTGTTTAATATGATGGGTCTCTTCATCTGGCTATACACGTCGGCTGCGTTGATTCTTCCCCTGGCTCGTAGTACGCCATCTTCCAATATGGGGTCGAGCTTCCTTAGCGCGCTGCCGGTTGCCAGGTTCTTTCCCCGCTGAAGTCGACTGATGTCTTCAGCGAAGCTTTCATGTAGGCTGTGCTCTATCCACATCCGCTCTGCCCTCTGGATGTGCTGCAATGTCAGTCCGTGCGCCTTTCCTCGTATGGCGTCGACGAACTGCAGTACTCGTGCAGTGGCCCTGATCAATCTCTCGTAGGAAGAGAATCTTTCTATGTCTGGCAGGTGTGGAGCGTCCTTAGTGTCGCTCTGATGCGCCACGATTTCCTCCAGTTCATCGTCATCCCCTGCCCTCTCTTCCTGACGGCGAGGCCATCTGTCTTCGTCCTCGTAAAGGAATGGTGGTTCTGTGAACCATTTGTCACTTTCTTCCTTGCTTACGTAGTTTATGCGCGTCACCTGGTCTGCGATGTTTTCTGCAGTTGGTATCCACCTCCATTGCTCGGGTGACGTCTTCTCAGCTATCTCTCCTAACCTATGAGCCACGTATGGGGTGTAACGCGCCGTATCATTTTGTATCCAGTGGAGCGCCGTAGTGGAGTCTGTCCAATATACTACCTTATCGGCTACCACTCTGTACTCGCCTTGCACGAATTCCGCGAGTCGCGCGCCTTTCAAATTCGGCTGCAACTCTAATCGCGGTATACTTTGCGCCTTAATCGGAGCGACTTTCGCCTTGGCTGTAGGCCTGTCCCTACCGTCGCGATGCGTATACGCCTTATCGTCGCGCGGTTGGTTCCCTATTATTCCCCCCGTGGGAGCGTAGCGTCTCGGCAGTCGTGAAATCTTCCTATCCTGATTGGCGAGCGCCTGGATGTCCTCATCTGACCGTCCGCTAGTGCTTGCGACGTGTAATACGGTCTCGCAGTCTTCCCTACACGTTAACCGCGGCACGGTTCCCTGAATTATCCACACTAGTAACGTACGTGCAGCTGTTTTCGACGCTGCCTTCGACGTCCTATTCTCAAATTACGGGTAATTATCAAATGCCAGTTGTCGACGCCTAATAATAATCTCGGCTTCGCGTCGTCGTAACAAACCGTACTTGGTAAGTCGCGTAAGTGCTTTAAACGCAAGCACTCCCTACTCACAGACTGCGAGCCTATCTTTAAATTTGCGATCGTTCGTGCGCTTATATTATACATTTCACTGCGCGTCTTGCTACGTATCCCTATGTTAACTAATCTACTATCGGCCTCGCGTTGACTGTTATTCACGCCTCGAATGTTAAGCGGCTTCGTCGGTCCTTCCGCTCCTAACTCGCGAGCTAAGTCGTCGTCGATTAATGAAATAGTAGAGCCTTCGTCAAGTAGCGCATACATATCAACTTCCTTATCACGCGGTCCGCGTACGGTAATGGGACACACTTTCAATAACACGGACGCACTACTATTAACATTCGACGCGACGAGCACGGTTTCATCTGGTTTTACCAACGTTTCAGGCGCGCGGGCCTTGCGGGCGTGAAGGAGCGCATGGTGGGAGGCGTTGCAGCCGTCGACGCCGCATTTCCTAGCTTTACATCTAAAGCGTCGGTGTTTGCTGTTTAAACACCTAAAACACACCCCATCTTCCTTAACCCACTTCCACCGGTCGTACAAACCCATTTGCGCTAGCTTCCTACATTTGGCAATTGGGTGTTCACCCCCACAACACATACATGAGGCACTACCGGTGTCCTCCTGGGTGGTGAACGTCTTTACGTCGCGGGCCCTATCCTCTACGCGGCGTGTCAATACTACTCTTTTCGACGGCGGCGCCTCTCGTCTTACGGGCGATTCCTTAGTCGGCGCTACGGACGTATAGGCATGATTTAACGCACGGTCAGCCTCTCTCATCATGAACCGGGATAGCGTGACAATGTCCAGTTCGTCCGCACTTCCGTAGTGTTCCGCATAATCACACCAACGCGACCGTAAGTGAGGGCTAAGTTTGCTAGTGACCTCCCTAGTTAGCATCGGATTTTGTAAATATCCTTTGCCGTCGACGTTCTGCATAATACACACTATATTCTGTAACTTAATAGCGAACGAATTCAATTCCTGGGCGGTTTGACCCGGGCGCGGAAGGCGTTTCAATTCCTCTAACGCACGATCTATAATTACTTTCGGGCGGCCGAAACACTGCTCCAGTGTACGCATAATATCTGATGGATCCTTTGCGGTAAACAGCAGCGCTTCCCTAGCCTAACCGCGTAAACAGTTCCTTAACCTTGCCATATTTTCCGTATTTGTGAATCCATATAAACGCGTGGATTCTTTCATCGCGACTTTAAACCCTAACCATTCCGCGGCCGAACCGTTAAAAATAGGCAAGTCTTGCGTCTGCTTCGCGGCGGCGGGCCTAACTCTAATCATGCTTTCTAAAGCTTCCACTAGTCGTTCTATACCCCTATCTTTCCCTCGCGGGGTGAGTGACCTATCTCTATCCCTATCTCCCTCTAGCCTACGCTGTGGTGCTGGCGACCTATGTACACCTACATCCTTATAACACGGCGACGATAATCTACGATCCGTGTGGCGATGTGGCGATGACGATCTATGTATACCTACATCCTTACACGGCGACGGTGATCTACGATCCGCGTGGCGACGTGGCGATCTATGTATAGGCGATAGAGTGCGGCGTTGGACGCGCGACGGCGACGTAACCCGTACACGGCGATCAGAAACAGAAACAGAAACAGAAACTTTTTTTATTTAATATAGATTATAAATAATACTTATTGAAAGTCACTCTTTTGTATAATTACCACTGGTTCGAAAAAAACCTCTGTCCTGGGAAGAACCAGCAAGAAACCCAGCGGGACTTTTTTTTAAATAACAGCTTACAATCATGTATATTACACAAATTAACAACACAACAAATTAGAAATAGCTTGGGAGCGATCACCTCACTTCCAGGGGTTATTATCATCTATAAATTCTTTAATATTATAATAACCCTTTTTATACAAACTTAGTTTAATAAAGTTTTTGAACTTTGAGCAGGTCAAATTTTGTATATTTTCTGGAATTTTGTTATAAAAGCGTATACATCGCCCCAAGAATGAATTACTAACTCGATGGAGTCGAGTAACTGGTACTACTAGCTTGTGTCTGTTCCTAGTATTTACAGAATGAATATCACTTATTTTTGTAAAACTACTTTTATTTTTGTGTACGTACATTACATTTTCATAAATTTATTGAGAGGCCAAAGTTAATATATTAATTTCCTTAAATTTTTGTCGCAGCGAATCTTTAGGCTTTAAATCATAAATTGCTCTTATAACCCTCTTCTGCAAAACAAATATAATTTCAGTGTCAGCTGCGTGTCCCCATAGCAAAATACCATACGACATTATGCTATGGAAATAGCTAAAGTAAACTAGTCTAGCTGTTTCAACACTAGTTAGACTTCTAATCTTTTTTACGGCATATGCTGCAGAACTAAGTCTGCTTGCTAGTTTTGATATATGGGGGCTCCATTGAAGCTTCGCGTCTAGTGTGATTCCAAGAAAAATGGTGGTATCTATAAGACTCAGTTTCTCCCCATTTAAAATTACATTAGTATTTAATTGTTTGACATTTGGAGTCATAAATTTCATACATTTCGTTTTAGTGCCATTTAAATGCAAATTATTAACATTGAACCAATTTACTAATTTAGATATAGCATTATTTACTTCGTCATATTTTAGCAATTGTCGACTTAATTTGAAAATTAAAGAAGTGTCATCTGCAAATAATACTATATCATGGTTATCTCCTACTATGTAAGGTAAGTCATTAATGTATACAAGAAACAGAAAGGGGCCTAGAATTGAGCCTTGAGGCACGCCCATCTGTACCATCGACCCGGAAGAACTCATACTGTTAATGACAACTTTTTGCGTTCTCTTACTTAAATATGAAATAATTAATATAAGAGCATCACTTCTTACACCGTAGTGTTTAAGTTTCCTGATTAATGTTTCATGGTGAACACAATCGAAGGCTTTGGATAGGTCACAAAATATACCCAAAGCATCCTGTGAATTCTCCCATGCATTAAATATATATTTAATCAGCCCAACACCGGCATCAGTTGTCGAGCGACCCCTTGTGAAACCAAATTGATTTTTATGAAGTAAATTATTTATATTAAAGAAATTTAACATTTGATCAAGAATAATTTTTTCAAAAATCTTACTAAGTGTTGGTAGTACAGAAATAGGTCTAAAATTGGCGGGGTCTAATGTACTACCAGATTTAAATAAAGGTATTACTTTACTATACTTCATTAAATCAGGAAACACACGAGATTCGATACTAGTATTAAAAATAACAGCTAAATGAGGCGCGATTGTATCTATTATAGACGCAATAACTTTAACGGAAAAAACCCACAGATCCGCAGTTTTCTTAACATCAATACTTTTAAAATATTTTACAATATCTTTTGATGATACTTTATGAAATGTAAAATTATTTGTACACGCATTTACATTTCGTTTAAGTAATGATTCGGCGACCGCAGGAGAAGAATTCAGTGACCTAGTGGTTAATATCGGAATATCAGTAAAATATTTCTCAAAAACCACTGCAACGTCCTGATCTGATTCGGTTAATTTGTTATTAACACTTAACTGGTAGTTTGAGTTGCGAGAGTTGATCTTACCAATTTCGATATTAATTATACTCCATGTCATTTTAATTTTATTAGAAGCCGTCCTAATTTTGTTGCTCAAATGCAAAGACTTGGCTGTGGAGCACACTCTTTTAAAAATTTTTGAATATTCTTTTACATATTCTCTAAATTCGACGCTATGATTATATGGCCTTTCATGGTAAAAATCATATAACCTGTGTCTGCTCTTATGGACTCCTGCTGTCGCCCATTCATTAAATGACTTCCGACTGTTCAAGGAGAATGTTTTAGAAGTAAAAGTATTATTAAATTCATTGCAAATAAGCTTAAATAATGTTCCATACAAAAAATTTGGATCATTTTGGTATGAAAGTGATGGAAGTTTTTTCACTATGTTACTTCTAAATTTCTCCAAGCGACGTGCATTTACTGGAACAAACACAACTTTCTCATCTACTTGCTTTTTGTGAACATAAGGTAACGAAACTACTTGTCCACAGTGATCAGAACTTAATTTTTGAATTATACATTTATGCAATGGCTTCACATTTGTAAAAATGTTATCTATACATGTTGCACTAGATTGAGCAATACGCGTTGGCTCTAAAAATAAATTAAAAAGACCATATGATTTAAACAATGATCTTAATTTAATATTGATTGAGGAAGCTTCTAGGAGATTGATATTAAAGTCTCCACATATTACAACAGATTTATTCTGTTTATTAAGCTTAGCAAAAACTTCCTCCATAATTTTTTCAAAAGTATCGTATATAGAACATGGGGGTCTGTAGACGCTCACAACAATGAGGTGCTCAAACTCAACACATGCCATTTCTACAGTTCGCTTAACAGAGAGGCTCACAATATCTTTACGTTCTTTACATGACAATAATTTACTAGCTAATATTAAGGAGCACCTCTTAAAACCGTTTCTCTATTGAAAGAACTGACCAACTGGTGATTTCTGAAGTTAAACATTAAGTTATAAGCTTTTAACCAATGTTCAGTAATACATAAAATATGAATATTGTTGCTATTTAAGAACAACTCAATTTCTAGCTCTTTGCCTATCATGCCTTGTATATTTTGATGCACCAGGTGTAAACAATTTTCATTATCAATCCGTGTCTTTTGGCTTCGTGTCTTCCTCATGACGTCCCACGTTGCGACCTCCGATAGTCTTCAAAAAGACGCACGTATTGGACGCCAATCCCGCCACAAGGGCGTTACCAGATGGTCACAGTTTAGCACCGTTAGGGAGCAACCACCTGGCCGCGTAAACGCGGTTTAAGAAACAAGAATTGTCTGGAAACAGACAATACGACGTATATGACGTAGCCGTAAGAAACAGAGAAGAAGTTAGTACCGACGATCTTCTCACTTCGTCGACGAACTTCTTTCTTCCTTGAAGATCTTTTTTCTTCTGTAATTACCTTCTTTCTTCTGTAATTACCTTATTTCTTCTGGCTTCTTATCCGGCTCGAAGGACCAAGAATATAGTGGATTCTTGCTTCTTATCCGGCGGCGATGGACCTAGAATATAATGGATCAAAGTGGACTTTATTTATTTACTGGAGCTAGTAGACTGTATTGACTGATTACTTTACTGATATTACGCTAGGGGACTGCTTAAAGGAAAGATGGTACTGTAGAACTATACTGTATTCAATGTATTTACAATTCGGCACTAATAATCTATATGCTATATGTACAGAGAGGGGTCTTCACTTATGGAGTCTTGATTTCTCTTGAGTCTTCTTTCTTCAAGTGCCGCTTTCGAAATGAACAACTCACAGACCAAAACGCTCTTCTTATATGCCGCAAGAGAGCGTCTTAACCTGTGAGTAGCGTCGCACGACGATGCCGCGCGCTCATTGGTTGTCGATCTGCTGCCGGTGTGCGGGGTGCGCGGGGCGCAACGGGGTATGAAGGGGCGACGGGACGGCGGTTCCCTCGCCGTCCGCAACAAGCTAGTATTTAAATAAATCTTGCGTGGACAGGAGACAAATGTGCTACGGGTTGTAATGAGTGCGACAGAAAGCGACAGTCCCCGATATGCAAAAAAAATGTTTGATTCAAATAATAATAATGACTATCCGTCAGCTAAGTTGACAAAGAAATAAAAAACAAATGGCAGACACTTCTGAAGGGACACACTACGTACAACTCGTAGCACATTTGCCTCCTGTCCACGCAAGATTTATTTAAATACTAGCTGTTCCCTGCGTCTTCGCCTGCGTGTAAATTAGAGTTTTACTTTTTGTTGCGCGGAACCCTAATAATTTTTCTAAAATAAAAGTAGCTAAGTAAAAGTATTTGAATCAAATACTTTTTTTGGGTAATTTTTTTGCGACTTACCTGTATGCGCAGTATCAATTGTACCCAGGTAGACCAGGCAAATAGTCATTTACCTGCTTAATGAGTGGACTGATACTTTTCAACAAAGTTTCATGATGCATCCAACACTTCATGAAACATGCGTCATGAGCTCTCGGACCATAAATACCCTACTGGTTGTTAAGAAATGGTTGTCAATAAATTTATTAGCACAAAATTTATGTAAGACAAATTTCGCAGATATCCCCTTTTTGTCATTTTTGATTGAATGTATTACAAAAACAACCTATATACTATGTTAATATGTAAAAATTTCAATGCAAAGTGAATCTTACCAAAACCCTTCTTGAGGTATTTTGAGGTGTCTTACAATTAAGAATCAATACAATTTGTATTGATTCTTAATTGTATGATTGCACTCTAATCTCAGCGCAGTCCATCACCATCTTGAGACTGAAAAGCCGCACCTACTTTTCTTGACAGAGACGCAAATTGGATGTCCATTGAGTGCGGGGTACCTTGACTATCCTGGATTCTCCCTGGAGCACAAATTCCATCCACGTGCCGGAGTATGTGTGTACGTCCGCAATGACATCTGCTTCCAGTGTCTCTGTCACCTTGAAGACCCCACTTTTTCGACAATCTGGGTGATGGTAGATACAGGTATTGATAAAATCCTTTATGCCTGTGTCTATCGATCGCACAGCGGTGACCAGGAGACGAATCGGTTATTTTTAGTTATACGTGGCCATTAATCGGTATCCTACTGCACAGTTGTTCTTTCTGGGGGACTTTAACGCTTGTCACCAAGACTGGCTGTTCCCATACCAAAAGACCGACCATGCTGGAAGAGAAGCGTGGAATTTTGCTTTGACGCTAGGTCTTTCTCAGATGGTAAAGGTGGCGACTAGGGTACCCGATGTAGACGGTCACACAGCAAATTGCTTGGACCTTCTGCTGACTACCGAACCAGACAGATATGAAGTACAGGTTACTTCTCCTTTGGGTACATCTGACCACTGTCTGGTGAAATCTGTATCGTCATATTCTCCACCTGATTACGAGTCCCAAGGTGTTCGACGAATATGGCGGTATAAGTTAGCTGATTGGGATGAGATGCGACACTTTTTTGCATCTTATCCTTGGCGAGAGGTTTGTTTCTCTTTTGCGGATCCGTCGAGCTGCGCGGTTGCGATAACGGATGTGTTGCGTCAAGCTATGGAGTACTTTATCCCCTTCTTCGACGCTCCCACCGGTAGCAAAGCTCGCCCATGGTTTAACGCTGAATGCGCCCAAGCTGAAAAGCGCAAGCATTTAGCTTACCTATCCTGGGTTGACGCTCGAAACCGCAAAGCTCCGGATATTAGCTCCAAGAAGAGAACCTTCAATCAGACCGCCAAGTCCTACAAAAAAGCATTACGGAAAGCTAGTCTCGATCGCATTAAAAATATTGGCGCAAAACTCTCTGCCAGACCATCCGGCACTAGAGCTTTTTGGTCTCTCGCCAAAGCGATCGAGACAAACTGCTGTCGGCCTACACTGCCTCCATTGGTAAAACCGGATGGCACACTGGCTCATACTGCTAAGGAGAAAGCGGACTTGTTCGCGTCTCTCTTTGCCTACAATTCACGTCTGGATAGTGGCAACAACGTTCCACCAAAATTACCTCACTGCGGGACCTTTATGTCGGAGATTCGTATAACGAATAAGGAGGTTCTTAAAACCTTGCGGTGTCTAGACGTGAATAAAGCTAGTGGACCAGATGGTATAACAGCCATAGTCCTAAAGGCTTGTGCACCTGAGTTGTCTCCTGTGTTGACACGCTTGTTCCGCCTCTCATTTAGTACTGGAATAGTGCCAAAATCCTGGAAGCTGGCCAACGTGCAGCCTGTTCCAAAAAAAGGCAGCTGCGCCGACCCTGCCAATTATCTCCAATCTCAATTACCTCCATACTCTGCAAGATTATGGAGCGTATATTGAATGCCCGCTTAATGGCATACCTAGAACAAAATGACCTCCTTAGTGACCGGCAATATGGGTTTCGCCGAAATCGGTCAGCTGGGGACCTTCTAGCGTATGCCACACACGTATGGGGCGAGGCACTCGAGAATAGTGGGGAAGCACTTGCAGTTTCCCTTGATGTCTCGAAGGCCTTTGACAGAGTTTGGCACAATAGCCGTTTGGGTAAGCGTCCAGCGTACGGCTTATCCCCTGGTCTGATTGAATGGGTAAAGGACTTTCTGAGTGAACGGTCTCTCTGGGTCGTCGTCGATGGCTGCTCATCCGAACTTATGGCGACTAACGCCGGTGTTCCTCAGGGGTCCGTTCTCTCCGCAACTCTCTTCCTGCTACATATAAATGATCTGCTTATGCCCGGTATCTATGGGTATGCAGACGATAGCACAGTGGTTGAGAGATACCAACCAAGTCCTCGGGCCAGTTGGGATCAAATCCAGTCCGAAAGAGAAGCTATGGTAGAGCGTGTGAATCTCACATTACAGGCAGTCTCCGATTGGGGCGATGCCAATCTTGTGAAGTTCAACGCCTCCAAAACACAAGCGTGTCTCATCACTGCAAAAAGGAGCCAACTCACCTTGGCTCCTTCTTTCCGAAATGTATCACTGGAGTATACCGACCGCCTTCAGTTGTTAGGGTTTGAAATATCCTCAAATTTGAACTTTGGGCGGTTCATTAAGTCCAAGGCCAAAGCAGCTGCAAGGAAGCTGGGAGTCCTTGCAAAGGTGCGGCGATACTTCACGCCGGGACAGCTGCTTACTTTATATAAAGCGCAAGTCCGGTCGTGCATGGAGTATTGCTGCCATATATGGGCTGGTGCTGCAAAATGCCACCTAGGAGCTTTAGACTCAATGGAAAGGCGTGCTATGAGGCTTATTGGTGACGCGAATTTGGTTAAAACCAATCTTACCAGCCTCGAACACAGACGTAAAGTAGCCAGCCTTTCGGTTTTCTACAGGATGCATTTCGGAGAGTGTGCGCAGGAATTACATAACTTAATTCCACCCTCACCCTTCCACCATCGGACAACCAGACGTTCGGCTAGTCTCCACCCTTTCGTTGTTGACTTACCACACATTCGAACCAAACGGTTCGCCACGTCGTTCATCATGCGTACAGCAAACGAGTGGAATAAGTTGCCAGCATCTGTCTTTTCATCCGATTACAGTGTGGGTGTCTTCAAGGCAAGAGTGAATAGGTTTTTTTTAAGTCAGTGCGCTTCACCATCTTAGGCTACATCACCACTTACCATCAGGTGGGATAGTAGATAAGCGCTGGCTTAGTAGAATAAAAAAAAACAACTATGAAATTACTATAATAAAAATTTTATCAAGACAATTTCTGTAGATTAAACATTTTTTTTTAAATTTGAATTGGGTTACGCTTGTTGTAAAGACAGCTCAGACGAGAAATGATGTGCACAGCTTTCAACTTTTAATCGTGTAGTTCAGTTGACCTTACAGTTACAATGAAATGATATCTTAATGTAATATAGTCACATGAGTAGATTAGCCGCATAAGAAAGGTAAATAAAAAAATTCACTACGATCGATCTTCAAGCAACACATTGCAGACCTTTCTTTGGAATTTTCTTTATGGTGTTACGTAGGAGTCAAACCGTTAGAATAAATATATATCATCACGCTATCTATCATAGGACCTGGGCAGTAAAGTTTTAAAATTTACATTATTGTGAGAATGGAAAATTATACTATCCAATTTTGTGTTGTTCTTATTTTATTCAAAACTGTTATTTTCTAAATATCATAGTTATTATTTTAGCAAATGAAGCCTATCACAATTACTACCAGAGTTACACAAACTTATTGCAGGAGGAGATTAAATTACTCATCTAGAGAATTGATTACGGTTTAAAGATCTTTATTTACTCATTAAGACAAATACATGTCACTTACGAGTACATGAGTGCATTATACAATTTTTAATATGTCACACAGAAAAAAATAATAACAAAAAAAAGTAAACATAAATTAGAGTAGACCAAAATTAAATAAAAGTATAAGTAGCAAGTATGTTTACCTGGGACAAATAGTCCGACTAGGTAAGTCCAACTTCGACCGAGAGGTCAATCGACGGATTCAACTCGGCTGGGCAGCGTTCGGGAAGCTACGACACATCTTCTCGTCAGAAATACCTCAAAACCTTAAAACAAAATTGTACAACCAGTGCGTGTTGCCAGTGATGACTTACGGAACTGAGACGTGGTCCTTCACTGCTGGCCGTATGAGGAAGCTCAAGGTCGCTCAGCGAGCTATGGAGAGGGCTATGCTCGGAGTTTCTCTGCGTGATAAACTTAGGAATAAGGATATCCGCAGTAGAACCAGAGTAACCGACATAGCCCAACGGATTAGTAAGCTGAAGTGGCAGTGGGCCGGCCATATAGCTCGAAGAACCGACAACCGATGGGGAAGAAAGGTTCTCGAGTGGCAGCCTCGTACCGGTAGGCGAAGTGTAGGGCGTCCCCCCACAAGATGGAGTGACGACCTGGTAAGACATGCAGGAAGTCGATGGATGCAGGTGGCTCAGGACCGTGCTTTGTGGCATTCCTTGGGGGAGGCCTATGTTCAGCAGTGGACTTGTGAAGGGCTGTAATGATGATGATGATGATGATGATAAGTAGCAAGCTGACTGTATAAGGCGGTGGTCCAAGTTATAAAATGTCTTGGGTTTTAATGTGGTCTTATTATTTTTTTTTAAATATTAAGCGAACTTGCATCTTTTATATTTGAAGGGAGCTTATTATACATCGGTGCTCCTGCAAATGTTACGGCCTTTCTTCCATAGTTCGTGTGAATATTTTGTAATACAAGATGATTTGCGCGTTGTCGCGTGATGACTATTTTATGTTTTTCCTTTTGTGGTGAACGTCATGTTTGTATTTTTTTTATATAGGATAAGGGTGACAAACGAGTACACAGTCCACCTGATGGTAAGTGGTTGCTGCGGCCCATAGACATCTACATCTATCATCTATTACAAATCAAAATGCAGATGCGTTGTCACCCGTGAGGACTAAGATGGAATGCCTCATTTCCAGTAAAACGGGCTTCCGGCCACCTACACTCACCAAGCGAAACGCAGAGGTAAACTTCTACTTCACGCTGGTATTCTGTGAGGTCGTGGTACCACCCCGGTTCGAGCCGGCCCATCCGTGCGACAGCAAAACCCGCCGCGTGGCTCTACCACTGCCGAATGTATGCAGTGTTTGTAGCTTTTGGAGATAAATTTTGCCTGCTGTACCGCACATCTCCTTTAAGTAAAGTAAGTGTGGTATAACCAATGCGTTATAAACTAAAGGGCGAGCTCTTGGTGGTATACATCGAGCCATGTCGTATGTAGAACCTATTAGAGACGAAAGCTTATTTTATAACTGATAAATGACCGTTCCATGACAGATGTTTATCAACCAATAGTCAAAGGTATTTTTTTGCTTAGATTGGAGTAGCATTTCTCCATTAATGTGTAATTTTTTGTGGTGTTGGATTTTTTTTTTTGTTTTTGACACTAAATATTACGTAAAATATTTTGGCGGTATTTATTGTTAATAGGTTGTACTGAAACCATCTGAGTAGTGTACAAAGATCTTGTTGAGTAAGCAAAGTAAGGTCATCTATATTTTGTCCAAGAACAAACATGTGTCATCTGCATACAAAGTGAGATGGCTGTGTAACTCTACTTTACAAATATTGTTAACATAGACTAAAACAATAGCGGGCCAACAATTGAACCTTGTGGTACTCCACAGTTCAAAGGTAGAGGACTGCTTTGATAATTTCCAATGCTTACAACTTGGTATCTATTTTCAAGGTAAGATTTTAATATCTGGAGTGCCGGTCGGTTACACCAATACTTTCTAACTTTTTAATAGCAACGTCTGACTCACTACAACTAAGGACTTTTTAAGTCAATGAACACACCCAGTGCTAGCTGTTTTTGGTTTATTTTAGTTTTTATTTTAGTAGATAAGTCAATAGCTGAACTATGAGTACCTAATTTTGAACGAAAACCGTATGGTTGATCACCCAAAAAAGTTATTTCAGTTAAGTGGTTATTCAGTCGTTTATAAATTACTTTCTCCAGGATGTTTGAAAGCACTGGTAAAACCGACACAGCGCGATAGTTTACTGGATCCGTATTTATACCAGATTTATAGATTGGATTAACCTTAGCTACTTTAAGAATATCTTGTACCAGTAATTTATTAAGACAGCTAGTGAGATTGGAAATAATTAAATTTTACGTGGTAGAGCCATGCTGCAGCTAAATTAGTGGTATAGTTGTGGCACGAATGGGTCGGCTCGACCGGGGTCGGACCACGCTCTCACAGAATACCAGCGTAAAATGGCAGTTTAACACTGCTATGTTTCGTGTGGTGAGTGTAGAGAACCGGAGACCCGTTTTACTGGAAAAGAGGCATTCCATTTTAGTCCTTACGGGTGACAACGCGTCTGCATTTTGATTCACAAACGAGGATAGATGTAGATGCCTATGGGCCGCAGCAGCCACTTACCATCAGGTGGACTGTGTGCTCGTTTGTCACCCTATCCTATAAAAAAAATTTAACACACTTTATTGCTTTTGTACTAATGGAGTCAATCTCTGTGCTAGTGTTAGTTTACAGACCGTCGACAATATTAGCTATCTCATTTTTATCACATTGTTTGAAAACTGATATTTTGATTTGGATTGTAACGGATTTTAGTTTTGGCAATGTGTGTGTATTGTTGTTTCATAATGGGACGGTATTTTGTTTGCAAGTTGCGTACCAATATTTTTGAAAAACTTATTGAATAACTCACAAACAGCTACAGGATCTTTAATGACTAAGCTGTTATCCGTATTAAAATTTTGGGGGAGCACAACTTACAATGGGTTTATTTTTAGAATGTGTATTTATCAGTTTCTACATCTTTTAGGATTACTTCTACATTTTTAAAACTGTTTGTAATAATATCTGCTCTTCGAAGTCTCGATAAGTCTCGCCACTTTTGTCTTTTCATCAATATATTCTGAATTTTGTTCATTATTCTCTGGTTCTTGCTTTAGTTTACACGAAAATTAGGATTCTTTTTTTAAATCCCTATTATGATTTTTTTACTAATCCATTCCTTCTAAGGTTGATTGATAATTTTTTAATTTATTTCTCTACTTTTTGATATTTTTATCTTAATAAATTCTTCTAGATTGCCAAAATTACAGTCGTAATTATGAAGCTTACGATCTCTAGTTTGCTTTTATAAAATTTCATAGTTAACAGCTTCATATTGTACCGTTTGCATTTATGCTGGTTTCACTTTTTCATTTCAACGTAGATATTTTTATGGTCTGAAAATGAAGATTCAATGATAGCCATATGAAAGTTTTAGTTGTTCAGATTTGTAGCAACATATTCTATAATAGCTCTCGACGTTGATGACACACGAGTGCTGTGTAGTACTTCAATTTTGTTAATTAATTTGAAACCAGTTTCTTTCAGTAGATCTTAATACAGCGTAGTATTAGTATCGGATACCAAAACATCTATTTTTTATCACCAAAGTCAATTATTGCTCTTATTTTTTGCTGCAGTTGTAGTTGATATGTGTTGAGAAAATTGTTAAGATTCGTATGACCTGGCTTGCACACAATTTCTACATCAAGTGCATATTTTTTTATTGATGACACGAATATCTTGTTTAAACAAAACTAGTTTTTGCGGATTTTATGGCGTTTTTTAAATTTAGTAAAAACAAGTTTCATTTAAATATTACACATTTAGTTCGCGTAAATAATAGAAATCATTACGAATATCTTGATCATTCATGCCAGTTTGCTGAACATGTAAGGTAATTTGTATTTTACTCTACACCCCTACCACTATAATTTATTTTGAAATCTGTCTATTACACCGATTTCTGAGGAGCGTGTTCCTTTCTATCTCTAACATGTAGATATAATACAATTTCTGAATAATATAGTCTCTTGCCGGATAAACTTCTTTTAAGGCGTTTACTGTAGCACGATTTAGGGCTTTATGCATCTAGTTTCTATCAAGTGCCCCAAGTAAGCACGTTCTCCATTCCAAAACTACTTGTTTACGTTTGTTGTTTCCGATGGTTACTTTTGTGTAGTTGTCCGAATATTATTTCTAAGATCGATAATATTTTTAATTGTCATTCGTTTTTTAAAGCGATAATTTTCATTTTGCACACATGTTTTGCCGATTTATTATATTATATATATATATATATATATATATATATATATATATATATATATATTGCGTAATGCTCTACTATTACAGAGTTAAATTGATATAATTATCACAATACTCCTAGTCTAACATAGTCATTGATGACTCCATTCAATCTAGTTGCTGCGAGTTCGTTTGGATTAATCGCTAAATCGTTGATGTCATCGGTGACGTCCAATTTTCGCGCGTTCCCAGCTTCAACGGTCACCATCGGCAGCAACAGTAAGCTGATAATCAGACCGTATGGCTGGATCTGAAACACAAGAATGACTTATTTATATATATTATTTTATAAAACACACGTGACAAACGCACTTGCCGTGCAGTTTACTGCAAACAAAGAAAGAAATATGCGTTGTTACCTCCGAGAACAAAGACCGACCTAACAGCCTATAATCATATTGGCTCTCTAAGCACTTCAGACTAGAACAAAGCACTAAAAGCACTTCTATTTGGTTGGCAGGTAGGGTGGTACCTAAATTGAAACCTAGATGGAGAAAGAGTTCTACCTCCTATATATTTTAATTACTCAAATTATTAACATTTAAATCACTATGGTTGTCAGATATATCGATGTTAGCATTTATATCGAAACAAATGCGTGAAAAATATGTTTATATTTACCTTTTTCAATTCGAATTCAAAATCTTCCCTTGGGTACACCTCATTAGAGTCAACATCCAACCTGGTAAGAGCGTTGCGAAGTTCCAAGTAGTAATGGTCGAGGAGTTGGTGGAAGTGTTTAGCACGAAACTCTTCGTCAGATCCGGTGAAGATAAAGTACATCAGGTCAACGATCGGGTTGGAGATTTGAAGCATCTGGTAGTCTATAATCACCACTTCTAACTGCCCGTCCTGGAAAATAAAAATTACCCGTTGCATGAAATTAGTTTTGTAAGGATTTTATAAAACACATATAATATTTTAATTCACTTATTTTATATTCTCGACGTTTTGATTTCTTTGAAATACCCATGGTAACTGGACTAGGGTGTTCAGCATCCAACGTTATAGTGAGTTCTGGTTGCTATCAACTTAAAATTCTTAGTTTTTGGTCCGATCTACGCAGAAAGAACTTTTGTTATCTTGAAGTCTTGCAGTGGTATGTTTGAGTCAGGTATTATTTTTTTATTGTTTATATATATTTTACAGGTTGTAGTAGCTAGTCATATTTTTATTGAAATTAGAATGCTTTTTAGTTTCAACAGACTCACAATTCATCCTTGGTAGGAGGCGTAGGACTCGGTAGGAATGCGAGGATTTGTGTTCTTTGTGTTCTATGAAATCTAATGTCGTAAGGGTCGGCGGGTATTTGTTGAATTTTTGCGGTTCTTGGTAAGAGGAGCTATATTGACAATCAAGCTTTTACACTCCTGTATTTTGTAGAAACTTATTACACTTGACGGATGATAAATACTCAACAATGTTTATCGAAGTTAGTCAATTTTTACTATCCATTTTTTTAATTGGCAACAATTAGTCATTCTTAATTTTATTGAATAGTCAAAATGCATAGTAATGTATACGAGAACCCATAATGCCGAAATGTACTACTATTTCTAGATTTCAAGGCATAATTTAAAGCGGCTTACTTTGAGCAGAGCTTTAAAAATAATAATAACTAGCTGTGCCCACGACTTCGCTCGCACAGAATGTCTTATTTGTTTTGAAGTTTTCTTTCTTGGAATTATTGATTATATTTTATAAACTACACCGCTGTTCCAGTTCAAACAATAATACTATCGATATTTTTTAAACTTGTACGGAGAAATTTCAACATGAAATCTATCAAGTGTATGGATGATTTCAACACCGAGGACGTCGTCTCTATTCAATGTTATTTAAATACAACTAATTCAAATAAATAATGTACTAAGATAATCTATAATATAAAAATTAATCGCTGAATGTGTTGCTAAGCGAAAATCTCGAGAGCAGCTAAACCGATTTCGCTAATTCTTTTTTTATAATATTCCTTGAAGTACGATGGTTCTTACGGAGAGAAAAATTTAAAAGATTGCCTGAAAAAGTCTAAAAACAACACTTCTCTATATTTCCATACAAAAGATTCATAATAATACTTAAAAGTCAATTTGAACATTAATATCATACCATAAAGTTTAAGTGTTAGTGGAGGGGTTCCGGGAAAGCAAAACAATTGAGTGACGTTAGTATCATATAAATATTAATGTCAATGTTTTAAGACGGTAACATTACCCAAAAACAAAATAAGGGTTCCGCACAAAAAAAATTGATATCCATGAAATCGTAGTAAATTCCACGCGGGCGAAGTTGCGGGGCAGAGCTAGTATAAAAATAAAACTGAAAAAAGAGGTTAACAATTGCTCCGTTGATAATCTGGTAATTGAAAACACAAGGACGAAACGACAGTTCGTTTGCCGTGTAGCAGCGGCGTAAATTAAACCATTACTCCTGTACGTCCCGGAGATGTAGTAAGAGGCGCATATAGGAAATGGCAACAACGTAATGGCTTTTGATATATGACCCTAATAATCAAATCGAGGACAGACATAAAATACCCAGACTGGCTAAAATAAAGTGGACTTCGTCGAGCCCCGATGGTGCGACAAAAAATAAGATTGACTTCATTGTGATGAACAGATGGCAAATGTTCAGTGATGTTTCTTATCGCGAGGGTGGAAACCTGCAGCGATCACCCATTGGAAAGAAGCACACTGAACCTAAACGTTAAGTTAGAGAGGTCACATCTAATGAAGTCAGTCGAAAGGCTTTGGATTAGAGCACGAAGGGGATGCTGCTCATACTCTAAACCAAAGCCTTTCAGCTCGAGTTGAAAAGTCGTTTTCAGTGCCTAGAAGACCGCAATTCAGTGGACGATTTAAATGACAAGCTCGTGGAAACATTCAATGCGGTCGGAGCTAAGTACTGCAAGACGCGACGCTGTAGAATACAAAAACTCTCCCATTACACTCCAGCGTTCGGGAGATTACGACACATCTTCTCATCATACATAGCTCAAAACCTCAAAACAAGATTATACAACTAGTGCGGGTTGCAAGTGACCTCTGGATCTGAGACGTGGCCTTCACTGCTGGCCGTATGAGGAAGCTCAAGGTCACTCAGCAAGCTATGTAGAGGGCTATGCTGAGGGTTTCTCTGCGTTATAGAGTTTAAAACGAGGATATCCGCAGTAGAACCAGAGTAACCGACATAGCCCGCTACTGATTAATATCATTGTATGAATGCCCTATATCTTGTAAAAACGAAACTATATACTTTTACTACGAAAACGTTCCGCAATGATCCACTACTTTTTCTGCCAACAGGTTGGCGCCAATTAAAAGTGAGATATAATATTTGACAGATTTCATAGCGGGGGAGTTAATTTGTGTGGAAAATGTAAAGGTTAATGTTTATTTCTGTATTGTTAGCTATATTTTATATTAATAAGATTAAAAATAAATAAACCAAACCACAAATATTCATAAAAGCAGATTTTTTTAAAAAGGTTAAAAAATACAAAAAATTAAAAAACCAACCACTGGGGCATTATTTTGTGTATTAATATAATACTATAGAAACTAATATACTTTTATTAAAAACTAACTTCTCAATTAAATGACAGTGTAACAAAAAAAAAACTTTACCTCAGTGTTAATTAGTGACATCTGGTGAGCAGAAAATTATTAGCCCTCAGTTTTAGAATGTGAAATAAGCTTTACCATACAAGAACTAAAAACATTAAAAAGTCCCTGAGAAGACTGAATTGAAAATGACATATTAAAAGCGATCATAAAGCCCCTTACACCTATTTTAACAATTCTATTTAATCAAACTCTTCCAAAAGAACTGATACCGATGACTGGCAAACTGGTATAATTACTTTTGTCTACAAAAAGGGTATGGACAATTATAAGCCAATAAGCTTACTTCAGACAATATATAAATTATTTACCAGCTTGCTACTAACAAGCAATAAAATTAAAAATTTTATACAACCGACTTCAATATAAATAAAATAAGAACATCATCAATGTAGTCGGAGTCAATTAAATTCGCATAATAATGCATATTTAATTGACTTCCACTACATTGATGATGTTCTTATTTATAATAATGAGTATTTAATTACTCAAAAACTACAGGTCAGATCTTCATAAATTTTTTATGACATGAAAAGAACCAGTTTCCAAATAAAAAAAGAATCATCAAAATCGGTTCACTTAGAAAAAGTTCTAAGGTAACACACATTAAAAATACAGTCGAATTGAGAACCTCCTCCTTTTTTGAAAAACGAAAATAATCTTAAATATGTACTTTAAAATAAAGTCAACCACGAGAACAAGCAGGGTTTAGATCGGGCTTTTCTACAAACGATCACATACAACATGTCATTATTTAAAGATATAATGTACGTATACAACAAAAAACTCTACGACGCAGGTGGGTAGCATGGGCTGGGGACAAAAAATTTATTCCCCGATTATATCCACTGACAAGAGATAAAATTATCTTGTCCTTATGCCAAAGCACGACAACGGAGAGAAGCATATCCGCATTTAACATAACGAATAGACATATATGCCCCGTCCGTAGCGTGGTGCTTGTGTTTTTTTTTATTTGACATTTGAAATGGACAATTTTATCCTACGTAGTTAATTGGACGTGGATTTAAGCTTATATTCATAAAAAAATAATCTAAGTCTAAGTCTATCTACCATTTTATCTACTATGGATATTATGTCCACCGGTGTGCCCATGCTTGAAGGATGAATAAAACTCACTGAGGGGATAAACATTTTCTTCTTTCCCCGGGGATAAAATGTCTACTGCATGGGCAGCCCTGCTGGATGAGATTCGGACAGGATAAACGAAAATGGCAAAAGATGGCGGAGGCCTTCACCCGCAAATGGGTTACCAAATAATAATAGTAATCATGCATAGAAGTAAAAGTTGAATAATTTAATATAATATGTATTATTTGTGAGATACATTGTGTTTTCATGCGATGGCAAAGTCAAACTATTTATTTAAAACATAAAAGAATCTTAATATTGATATGGTCCCTATAAGATGTTAGGTTAGCTAATTACGTAATAACTTGAGACAGAAGGACCCATAAGTAGGGACTGAATAAATTAACCGACTTGTATTACATGGATCTCACAACTTTTTACGGTAGAAGAATTGAGTTGCGAGACTTGGTTTTTTTTTACAAGTTATGTTTTTGATGGCATTATTTTAAATGATTTAAATTGTTTAATGGTGTACTCTCATTTTATTATTATATATTTGTCATTAAATAATGCAGTTTAATTGATATTTGATTTGTAATGATAACTCGATTTATTGTACACAATTGACAAAATTTGTTCTGAATTCTAGCTAATGTTATACTGTCTAACAATTGTTGAATTAAAGCTTTCTTTTATGTGTTCTTTAAAGCTTGATTGGTTTTGTAAATTAATTTTATGACATATTAATTTTATGTAATTCTTTTTGAGAAATAAAGCCTAAAACAAACAAATAAATAAATACATTATTAATCTTTACCTCTCGTGTTCTGTGCATAAAATTACTGGTTCTAAAGTCTCCATGTGCAATGACAGAACGACGTGATGGCAAGAGGAATTTCTTGAATTCATCAAGTTGTACCTTCTGAAGGAACGTTCCTACTTTGACTTTGTTTTCTCCTTTGATAACCATCATAGCCTTGTTTATAATGCTCTGCATAATGCTCTTGACGTTGTCCATATTTTTATGTAGCTTCGTGTACAGTGCATCAAATTTCTCAGGGTATTCTTTGCTATAGGCGATAGATAGAGCATGTAATTTGGACAGTTCTGTGACTGCTTTGGAGGCGTGATACCAATCAAAACTCTTCAATCTAACGTGGGTATCAAAGCCCTGTGACGATAAATCTTCCAGTACTAGAATTTCTTTCAGATATTCCCTATTGCAGCCGTAGAATTTTGCAGTGGCAAGCCTATGCTCTGTCGGGACGTTGTGTTGGTTCTCCATTTCTTGAAACTGCTTGAGCAATTCCGAGTAGAAAAACATTTCAGTCTTGAATACCTCGAATTGCGTTTGAGCTCGTATATTTTCGTTGACAATAGCCGCTTTTGCAAAAAGTTTAAGGGCATCCTTACCCGGTGCGGATAGCGTGATGTGATACAGTTGAGAAGTGTGGTTGGCCCCTTCCGTGGAAAACGACTGCAGTTTAGTTTCACAGTCTTTGTAAGCGTGTTCAGTGGCGATAGTGTCCAACAATGTGCGCAAGAGCTGCTCCACGTCCGACATTTTGTGGTTCCGTGTACGTACTACGCTTAATTTATTAAAATCTATTAAGGATGTATACGCGTTCCAAGCGGTGATTAGTTCGAAACAGTACTTTTCAAACCTGTTAATGTCCATCAACCGCTTATCTTACACAATTGTGTAACATAAGCGGTTGATGGAAATTAATTACTCGTAACATTACGAAAGTTTATGGTCTAAATCTATGTAGCGATGTTTTTAGATTAATACAGTATTTGTGGATGCTATCGCAAAAACTAAACAGAGGTTTTCTAAATTTCCCTGTTAGCATCAATTTCAAACAAAAATACGATCAATTTGAATGACCCCAAAGAAAATAGTTACTTGAAAAGATATTTTGATTTAGATTATACAGGGTTATTTTTCAAATAGTAGCCGGAGGATAGATGTAGATGTCTATGGGCCACAGCATCCACTTACCATCAGGTGGACTGTATGCTCGTTTGTTTACCCCATTCTATAACAAAAATCCATCTTAAGTCTCAGGCGTGCCAATTCATCTGCATTTTGATTCGTAACTAAGGATCAGTGGCGTAGCGTGCCTTTGATGGGCCCTGTATCAAAATTTGTTGGGGGGCCCCAATGAAGAGTAAAGATTTCATAAAAGGAACAAAAATGCTTGCATTGAATTAAAATTATTATACATTGATTTTAAGTTATTCATCATCATCATTACAGCCCTTCATAAGTCCACTGATGAACATAGGCCTCCCCCAAGGAATGCCACAAAGCACGGTCCTGAGCCACCTGCATCCATCGACTTCCTGCATGTCTTACCAGGTCGTCACTCCATCTCGTGGGGGGACGCCCTACACTTCGCCTACCGGTACGAGGCTGCCACTCGAGAACCTTTCTTCCCCATCGGTTGTCGGTTCTTCGAGCTATGTGGCCGGCCCACTGCCACTTCAGCTTACTAATCCGTTGGGCTATGTTGATTACTCTGGTTCTACTGCGGATATCCTCATTCCTTAGTTTATCACGAAGTTAAACTCCGAGCATAGCCCTCTCCATAGCTCGCTGAACAACCTTGAGCTTCCTCATCCGGCCAGCAGTGAAGGACTACGTCTCAGTACCATATGTCATCACTGGCAACACGCACTGGTTGTACAGTCTCGTTTTCAAGTTTAGAGGTATACCTGACTAAAAGATGTGCCGTAATTTCCCGAATGCTGCCCAGCCGAGTCGAATCCCTCGATTGACCTCTCGGACGAAGTTGGACTTACCTAGTCGGACTATTTGTCCCAGGTAAACATAATCATTACCATCTTCGAGCTTAGTGCTCCCAGCAATTACCGACATAGGTGTGACATGGACATTAAACATGATCTTTGTTTTGTCCAGGCCTATCCGTTGGGAGACACTATTGAGGTCATTAAGCATAGTGCTTAGGTCATCCAGCGATTCTGCCATAATGACTATATCGTCGGAAAATCGAAGGTGTGATGTACTCGCCATTGATGTTAATACCGTATCCTTTCCAGTCCAGAAGCTTGAAAACGTCTTCCAATGCAGCGGTGGAGAGTTTCGGGGATATAACGTCACCCTGTCTTACACCTCTCTGCAACTGGACGATTCCCAAATTTCGACGGAATCAAAGACTTTCTCATAGTCCACATACGCCAGACATAGTGGCAAATTGTACTCTTCGGACTTCTGTACAATTTGCCAAAGGGTGTGTATGTGGTCTATGGTTCTAAAGCCTTTTCGGAAACCGGCTTGTTCGGGAGTAATGACTCTCGAAAACAGCACTTAGACGCGACTCAGAAGGGAACTCGGTCTGTAGTTCTTCAAGAGAACGTTGTCGCCTTTCTTGAAGAACAAGACCACCGCACTTCTGCTCCACGACTCCGGAGTAGTGCCACCATGGAGGACAGAATTAAAGAGCTTCTAAAGGACTTCAAGTACCACCCGCTTTCAGAAGCTCTGCTGTAATTCCATCCTCGCCTGGGGCCTTGCCGTTTTTAAGATGCTGGAGAGCCATTCTAATCTCGCTCAGACTGAGGCCTGTATATCATCGGAATAGTGTCGGATAAGACTCGCTCTTGGATCGTTACTCACACTTACGTGTGGCTCCACACGTAAGTGCCCCGCTGTTACTATGGTCGCCACCTTAGCCAGGAATAGCGGGAATGCCGGGGACTGGGGGCCGCCTCTTCGTTACTTTCTTGGGGGGTATATTACCATAGCTGCCACACTTGACGAGCGGGTTGGCAACCGCAGTTTTTTATTGTTGTTTTGCTGTTATCAGAAAGATGCTGCTGCCCATTCTCTGCCTCAGTTTCCCTCTGTCGCCTTTTACGACACCCACGGGAAGATATGGGGTAGTGAGTATTCTTACCCGCCACTACACGGGTTTTTTAGTTATTACTTACAATTAATACTCCTAGAAACTATGTTAACCAAACAGTTCAAATCAAATATACACTTTTCGTGCCTTTTGTTCAGCGAACATAGCTGAAGACGATTCGGCTGCATTCATAGCTGAAGACGATTTCAGTTTTACTAAATTCTTTACTTCTATAGACAATAGTGATAGCCTTTCCTGTCCCATAGTAGTCTTTGAAATTTTTGCTCACACACGTTCGGGGCCCCTATAGCTCGGGGGCCCCGTATCATTGATACGGCTGATACGGCGGTAGCTACGCCCCTGCCTACACAGTAGACGTAACGAACTATGAAAATGGCGAAACGTCCGTTACATTCGCAATCGTGTGCGTAACTGGTCGCACGAATGTGTGGGAGATTAAGCGAAGGATCGAGGTTCGTGCGCTTTGATGTCCGTTAAAAACCGACACAGCTTGGAAAACCGCGAATGCAGCCAAAACTTTGCACAATCATTTGCAAATGTCGTCCTACACTTGTGTGTTTGCGTGTTCGTGCCAATGTGAGTGACCGGGGATAGACAAACGCGCCTGAGGCAAAGAGTATTTTAACTTTATTAAGCATGAGGCGCCCGACTTCATTAAGCGTCATTGAAATAAAATTAAATGTTGCTATATGAACATATATTTTATGAATGAACATAAAATATATATAAATACGAGTAGACAGTATTTCGAGTTGAATGACACCTTATTATAACCCCTGTCACACATGTGTACGAATATTGCACGCATGTGAAGGGCCGTCTTATCTCTATGCGTCAGACATTCATTCGCAAACTTAGCGGATATGCAATTGGATTCGCATACTCAATTTGCGAACCCGTTTGCGCTTCTTCCTACACTTGTTTACGTTATCTATTGTCTTCTCTAGAATTTATATTATTTTTAATTCGTCAATGAAACATTGACGAGAAAATATTTTTCCCATGCGTCATTAGCGGCCTTTCCGTTTTTATGGGATTTCTTTTGAGTATTCCATATAATCGATTCATTCTGCAGGAGTTCAATGAACTAAATCACCTTGGTGTTGTTCCGATACATGATTAAATTAAAGTACGCTACACAGTAGATGTCACGAACTATGAAAATGGCGAAACCTCCGTCACCTTCACCGTCACAGAACACTATTACTCCTAGCGGAGTTCACCGTCGTGTGCGAAGTTCACGAATCACGAATTCCCACACATTCGCGCAGAGTACGCGAACGCGAACGATCAAGGTTCGCGCGGCCTGGTAAACCGCAAATGCAGTAAAAAACTTTGCATAATCATCTGACTTCCTACACTTGTGGGTTTGCGTATTCGTGCAAATGTGAGTGACCGGTATAACGTGTAGGTAAGGGCTTATTTTATCTCTGCTGAAAATATCAGAATATTTATTTTTGTGTTCGCCTTTAATACGAAGCTGAAAAAAAACTTGTTTTAATATGTACATCTTTAAAAAAAATACTTTTTTCATACAATGATTAACACGAAGTGTGTGTTGACTTCGCATATATACACTGATTATTGATTATATACTAATTAGTTTTGCGCTTAAAAAATAAATTTTAATCACCTTTCCACATGACGCCGGGTTTTTGTCATTTTTGTCGACTATAGTAGTTTTTAACCATATCACTTTTAAACGTAATGCAACAACAACATAGAATCCTTATAGAACTTCGCATGTCTACTTGTGGCTTGGACGGGATTAGTAGGAACTAGTGTCCAACCAGTGGGGTAGCGTGCCTTAGATGGCCCTGTATCAAAATTTGTTGGGGGCCCCAATGAAGAGTAATTTCATAAAAGGAACAAAAACACTTGCATTGAATTAAAATAAATATATTAGTTATAAGTTATTACTTACAATTAATACTCCTAGGAACTAAGCTAGCCAAACAATTCAAGTCAAATATACACTTCGCGGCATTCATAGCTGAAGACGATTTCAGTTTTACTAAATTATTTGCTTCTATAGACAATAATGATAGCCTTTCCTGTCCCATAGAAGTCTTTGGAATTTTTGCTTACACACGTTCGGGGGCCCTGTAGCCCGGGGGCCCCGTATCATTGATACGGCTGATACGGCGGTAGCTACGCCCCTGCTAAGGATAGATGTAAATTTATACGAGACTGTGTGCTCATTCGTTACTCTTATTCTATTTAAACAAAGCTTTGTTTATTTGTATAGATATTATAGGACAATGTTCGTTAACATATTAAAACGCCTGTAAAGAAAATAATAGCAATGTGAATCAAAAGTGATTAACCGCTTCTTGATTATTTTATTAGCCTTGTTTTAAATTAATATCATTTCAGTACCTATCTTTACTTCGACTTGAGCTATGATGGAAATCTTCGTTTATCATGTTTTTGGTAAATTATAATTTTAATAACTATTCCATTTATGATGATGAGAATTTGTAGTAAAACACACTAGTAAAAAGTATTCACTTTCATCATTCTTGATGATATTAGTTGGTAGGATTCATGTTGTGTGACTGGTGTGTTCCCTACTGAAGTGTTTTAAGAGCCTGTATAATTAAAACCAAAACACTTCCTCCAAATATTTGGTATATCCGCAACGTATGGATGAAAACCAAAAGCTTAGTATTATAAATATATACTTACATATTATCTCAAGAGCATTAGAGCCATGATAGTCCAGGAGCTGTAAATGACTAATTATAAATTGGATATAATCTGCTTATTGACATATTTTTATTTTTCGATGTGCATATTTTGTATAACTTGTCAACAGCCATTTATAAATGAAAAAATATTTCTAAATAAAAATATAATGGTTTCTTTAACTTAAGCTAAAATACCAATGGACTAGACCTCCAGTGGATTGCTGTTCCTGTTTTATCGTTTAAATAATGGTTTGAAGTGAATGTAAATACGTAATGTGGTGCATTTTCGTGAATTGAATATCTGCGCATGTGAACTATTCGTGAAAACGATGAAACAAGTGAAAACGTTATGAAACAGTAATGTGAACCTCAAGATAAGGTTCTGATTTGAGATACTTTCGTTATTGACTGTGCTGCTGGCTCAATCTGCCGATAAAATCTCCCGAAAACATTTATTTTATAAGATGGAGAATACGAGCATGCTGCTCGCCTGATGGGTGAATAACTGTAATACCAGGGGAATTGCAGATTCGTTGGCGGCCTTTCCAAAAAGAGTATGCTCTTTTCTTGAAGGTCCCTACTTGTTACCCTTAAGTATTACGACTTAGGGATCGAAATAATCGCTGGTGGTAGTCGATTCCACAAGAGGAAAAATTCTTGTAAATCTTACAGTGGTTGACCGCCAATCATTTAGATGGTATGGACCATGCATACCATTTGGATGATTTTCGTTTATTCACTTTAAGAAATCCATACTAGGGTGGATATTCGGAAAAAAATTCAAAAAACGCGTATTCGTTTATCCACCCTAGACGGGGTGGATAGTCGGAATTCACTTTTTGATTGTTGTTCCGACTTTCCACCCCAAGTACAATTCAACAGAAAATATATTCACACTTTAATATTTTATTGATTAATTTTAATAACCACAAACTTAAACAAAAATCATATTGCGTATTGCATTTAAACCAAACTTCATCGTTTTTAATAATAATAAGTAATTTATAGATTCTGCTATATGTCCAGGAGAAGACCAACACTAATTTCGTACTTGAGTAGACGTGATTGTATATTATGTATAAATTCGTCTTTTAATATATGCACTTATTATTTGCAATCGTTTTCTAAATTTCTTTGTTACAACAGATGTATTAGCAAAAAACTAGGCGCTTTTTGTAAGCAATCCAAAAAATACTAAATTTGGATGTTTGTCTTCAATTTCATTTAATATTGTTTTAAGCAAAGATTCCAATGAATTTGTAGTTCTGTGAGACACTCTGAATGAATTCGAAACAGCCACATAATTTATAATTTTCGTCCTTGAGCCGTGTCTTTTTATAGTAATTCATAAACGCCATAATATTATCATCCATAGATCAGGTATTATATATTATATCAGAGATTATCATCATTATTCAATGACGTAAATTATGTCACGTCGAATGATATAATGTAATTGAACAATTAAAAGTATTTTAGAGGATATCCGCAGTAGAACCAGAGTAACCGACATAGCCCGCTACTGATTAATATCATTGTATGAATGCCCTATATCTTGTAAAAACGAAACTATATACTTTTACTACGAAAACGTTCCGCAATGATCCACTACTTTTTCTGCCAACAGGTTGGCGCCAATTAAAAGTGAGATATAATATTTGACAGATTTCATAGCGGGGGAGTTAATTTGTGTGGAAAATGTAAAGGTTAATGTTTATTTCTGTATTGTTAGCTATATTTTATATTAATAAGATTAAAAATAAATAAACCAAACCACAAATATTCATAAAAGCAGATTTTTTTAAAAAGGTTAAAAAATACAAAAAGTTAAAAAACCAACCACTGGGGCATTATTTTGTGTATTAATATAATACTATAGAAACTAATATACTTTTATTAAAAACTAACTTCTCAATTAAATGACAGTGTAACAAAAAAAAAACTTTACCTCAGTGTTAATTAGTGACATCTGGTGAGCAGAAAATTATTAGCCCTCAGTTTTAGAATGTGAAATAAGCTTTACCATACAAGAACTAAAAACATTAAAAAGTCCCTGAGAAGACTGAATTGAAAATGACATATTAAAAGCGATCATAAAGCCCCTGACACCTATTTTAACAATTCTATTTAATCAAACCCTTCCAAAAGAACTGATACCGATGACTGGCAAACTGGTATAATTACTTTTGTCTACAAAAAGGGTATGGACAATTATAAGCCAATAAGCTTACTTCAGACAATATATAAATTATTTACCAGCTTGCTACTAACAAGCAATAAAATTAAAAATTTTATACAACCGACTTCAATATAAATAAAATAAGAACATCATCAATGTAGTCGGAGTCAATTAAATTCGCATAATAATGCATATTTAATTGACTTTCACTACATTGATGATGTTCTTATTTATAATAATGAGTATTTAATTACTCAAAAACTACAGGTCAGATCTTCATAAATTTTTTATGACATGAGAAGAACCAGTTTCCAAATAAAAAAAGAATCATCAAAATCGGTTCACTTAGAAAAAGTTCTAAGGTAACACACATTAAAAATACAGTCGAATTGAGAACCTCCTCCTTTTTTGAAAAACAAAAATAATCTTAAATATGTACTTTAAAAGAAAGTCAACCACGAGAACAAGCAGGGTTTAGATCGGGCTTTTCTACAAACGACCACATACAACATGTCATTATTTAAAGATATAATGTACGTATACAACAAAAAACTCTACGACGCAAGTGGGTAGCATGGGCTGGGGACAAAAAATTTATCCCCCGATTATATCCACTGACAAGAGATAAAATTATCTTGTCCTTATGCCAAAGCACGACAACGGAGAGAAGCATATCCGCATTTAACATAACGAATAGACATATATGCCCCGTCCGTATCGTGGTGCTTGTGCTTTTTTGACATTTGAAATGAACAATTTTATCCTAAGTAGTTAATTGGACGTGGATTTAAGCTTATATTCATAAAAAAATAATCTAAGTCTAAGTCTATCTACCATTTTATCTACTATGGATATTATGTCCACCGGTGTGCCCATGCTTGAAGGATGAATAAAACTCACTGAGGGGATAAACATTTTCTTCTTTCCCCGGGGATAAAATGTCTACTGCATGGGCAGCCCTGCTGGATGAGATTCGGACAGGATAAACGAAAATGGCAAAAGATGGCGGAGGCCTTCACCCGCAAATGGGTACCCAAATAATAATAATAATCATGCATAGAAGTAAAAGTTGAATAATTTAATATAATATGTATTATTTGTGAGATACATTGTGTTTTCATGCGATGGCCAAGTCAAACTATTTATTTAAAACATAAAAGAATCTTAATATTGATATGGTCACTATAAAATGTTGTTAGGTTAACTAATTACGTAATAACTTGAGACAGAAGGACCCTTAAGTAGGGACTGAATAAATTAACCGACTTGGTATTACATGGATCTCACAACTTTTTACGGTAGAAGAATTGAGTTGCGAGACTTGGTTGTTTTTTACAAGTTATGTTTTTGATGGCATTATTTTAAATGATTTAAATTGTTTAATGGTGTACTCTTATTTTATTATTATATATTAATAAGAAATATAACAAATAAAAATGCAGTTAAATTGATATTTGATTTGTAATGATAACTCGATTTATTGTACATAATTGACAAAATTTGTGCTGAATTCTAGCTAATGTCGACGTCGACGGTCTGATCGTTGAGCTCTGTGATGCCGGAGTCGGCTGCTCAATCGACGGTCATTTTGTTAATAATATAAGCTATGCCGACGACATGGTTTTGCTGAGCCCATCGATCAAGGCCCTAAATACGCTGGTGGGCATCTGTGAAAGGTACGCGGCGGCTCATGGTCTCAGATATAATTCTAAAAAGAGCGAACTACTCGTTTTTAAGGGTGCAAATAAAAAAACCTAAGTCTGTCCCTCATGTTAGACTTGGAGGAGTTATACTGAGTAGAGTCACCAAATTCAGATATCTGGGACACTGGGTCGCCGAGGATCTCTCTGACGATTATGCTGTTGAACGAGAACGTAGAGCGTTGGCAGTGAGGTGTAATATGCTTGCCCGCAGGTTTGCTAGGTGTACGAATGAAGTTAAGATAACATTATTCAAAGCTTATTGTCAGACATTCTACACCTGCAGTCTGTGGGCAACGTGTACCCGCCGAACTCTTAATGCGCTGCGTATTCAATACAACAATGGACTCAGGATGTTGTTGGGCTGCCACGATTTTGTAGCGCATCATGCATGTTTGCCGAGGCACGCGTGGACACCTTTGCAACAATATTGCGCAAAAGAATAGCCTCCCTGATGCGTCGCGAGCGAGACAGCACTAACAGCCTCCTAGATTCCATATATGGAAGGCAAGATTGCCCTGTGATGAGGCACTGGAATACAGTGCATATGGGTTCCAGGCCCAATATGTTTAACAACAAATGATAATTTTGGTAATATATAATAATTTGTATTCTATAAATTTACTAACCCCTAGTTTTAAGTGTACTAACAAAGTGGGTGTAACTACCTGAATAATGAATAAATAATAATAATAATAATTATTATTATTACTTTCTGACGAGAGCGGATGATCCATACTATAGGGACGTTATTTCTTGTGATAAAGGACTTACCTCTCTATCCTTAGCCAACGAGCAATGGCAAGACCCGGCAGTACAGAGCATTTCCGACCGGGAGACCGTATGGAAGGAGAAGGAGCTCCACGGGAGGTTCTACAAGGCTCTACATGAGCCTTTCGTGGACACAGTCGCCTCCCTCCACTGGCTACGTTTCGGTGACCTCTTTGGGGAAACTGAGGGTTTTGTCTGTGCGATACAAGATCAGGTTATTAAGACCAACAATTATCGGAGATACATCCTAAAGGATGGCACCGTTGACGTCTGTCGAGCTTGTCGCCATCCCGGTGAATCACTTAGGCATGTCATCTCCGGTTGTTCGGCGCTTTCTAACTCTGAGTATTTGCACAGGCACAACTTAGTAGCCAGGATTCTACACCAGGAGCTCGCTCTGAAATACGGTCTCGTGGATCGGAAACTGCCGTATTATAAGTACTTGCCGGAAGCCGTGCTCGAAAATGACCGCGCCAGGCTCTACTGGGACCGGGCCATCATCACAGACAGGACTATTCTTGCGAATAAGCCTGATATTGTGCTGATGGACCGGGCACATTCAAGGATATTTTTGGTCGACATTACCATTCCTTATGACGAGAACCTCGTGAAAGCCGAAACAGATAAGCTTACTAAATATCTGGACCTGGCTCACGAGGTGACCGACATGTGGGGTGGATTGCCGGCCGAAATTATTCCTGTGGTCGTTTCTGCGAACGGGTTAATCCCAGTCAGCTTCTCGGGTCATCTGAGGCGACTGGGACTCCGAGACGGATTGCTCCAAGCTCAAATGCAGAAGGCGGTGCTCCTCGATACCGCCCGCATAGTCCGCCGGTTTCTTTCCCTTTCCCCCTAACCCTCGGCCGTTTGGTCTCCCCTGCCGAGGGCTTCCATCTGGTTGGGTTTTTATTTATTTATGTATTTTTTATGTATTTATTTTATTTTGTTGATATTTATGTATGTTTATCATTTTCATTTACAATTATATATTTATACAGCCCAACCAGATGAGAAAACTATATAGATACCCCTATAATAATAATGTTAACCTATCTAATAATTGTTAAATTAAAGCTTTCTTTTAAGTGTTCTTTAAAGCGTGATTGGTTTTGTAAATTAATTTTATGACATATTAATTTTATGTACTTCTTTTTGAGAAATAAAGCCTAAAAAAAAAACAAATAAATAAATACATTATTAAGCTTTACCTCTCGTGTTCTGTGCATTAAATTACTGGTTCTAAAGTCTCCATGTGCAATGACAGGCCGACGTGTTGGCATGAGGAATTTCTTGAATTCATCAAGTTGTACCTTCTGAAGGAACGCTCCTACTTTGACTTTGTTTTCTCCTTTGATAACCATCATAGCTTTGTTTATAATGCTCCGCATAAAGCTCTTGATGTTGTCCATATTTTTATGTAGCTTCGTGTACAGTGCATCAAATTTCTCAGGGTATTCTTTGCTATAGGCGATAGATAGAGCATGTAATTTGGACAGTTCTGTGACTGCTTTGGAGGCGTGATTCCAATCAAAACTCTTCAATCTATCGTGGGTATCAAAGCCCTGTGAATATAAATCTTCCAGTACTAGAATTTCTTTCAGGTATTCTCTATTGCAGCCGTAGAATTTTGCAGTGGCAAGCCTATGCTCTGTCGGAACGTTGTGTTGGTTCTCCATTTCTTGAAACTGCTTGAGCAATTCCGAGTAGAAAAACATTTCAGTCTCGAATACCTCAAATTGCGTTTGAGCTCGTATATTTTCGTTGACAATAGCCACTTTTGCAAACAGTTTGAGGGCATCCTTCCCTGGTGCGTATAGCGTGATGTGATACAGTTGAGAAGTGTGGTTGGCCCCTTCCGTGGAAAACGACTGCAGTTTAGTTTCACAGTCTTTGTAATCGTGTTCAGTGGCGATAGTGTCCAACAAAGTGCGCAAGAGCTGCTCCACGTCCGACATTTTGTGGTTCCGTGTACGTACTACGCTTAATTTATTAAAATCTATTAAGAATGTATACCTACGCGTTCCAAGCGGTGATTAGTTCGAAACAGTACTTTTCAAACCTGTTAATGTCCATCAACCGCTTATCTTACACAATTGTGTAACATAAGCGGTTGATGGACATTAATTACTCGTAACATTACGAAAGTTTATGGTCTAAATCTATGTAGCGATGTTTTTAGATTAAAACAGTATTTGTGGATGCTATCGCAAAAACTAAACAGAGGTTATCTAAATTTCCCTGTTAGCATCAATTTCAAAGCTTACAATATCTGAAATCACTGATAAATTTAAGAAACAAAAATACGATCAATTTGAAAGACCCCAAAGAAAATAGTTACTTGAAAAGATATTTTGATTTAGATTATAGAGGGTTATTTTTCAAATAGTAGCCGGAGGATAAATGTAGATGTCTACGGGCCACAGCATCCACTTACCATCAGGTGGACTGTGTGTTCGTTTGTTTACCCCATTCTATAACAAAAATCCATCTTAAGTCTCAGGCGTGGCAATTTATCTGCATTTTGATTCGTAACTAAGGATAGATGGGAATGTGTGCTCATTCGTTACTCTTATTCTATTTAAACAAAGCTTTGTTTATTTGTATAGATATTATAGGACAATGTTCGTTAACATATTAAAACGCCTGTAAACAAAATAATAGCAATGTGAATCAAAAGTGATTAAACCGCTTCTTGATTATTTTATTAGGCTTGTTTTAAATTAATATCATTTCAGTACCTATCTTTACTTCGACGTGAGCTGTGATGGAAATCTTCGTTTATCATGTTTTTGATAAATTATAATTTTAATAACTATTCCATTTATGATGATGAGAATTTGTAGTAAAACACACTAGTCTAGTAAAAAATTATTCACTTTCCTCATTCTTGATGATATTAGTTGGTTGGATTCATGTTGTGTGACTGGTGTGTTCCCTACTGAAGTGTTTTAAGAGCCTATATAATTAAAACCAAAACACTTCCTCCAAATATTTGGTATATCCGCAACGTATGGATGAAAACCAAAAGCTTAGTATTATAAATATATACTTACATATTATCTCAAGAGCATTAGAGCCATGATAGTATATATTAGAGCTGTAAATGACTAATTATAAATCGGATATAATCTGCTTATTGACATATTTTTATTTTTCTATGTACATATTTTGCATAACTTGTCAACAGCCATTTATAAATGAAAAAATAGTTCTAAATAAAAATATAATGGTTTCTATAACTTAGGCTAAAATACCAATGGACTAGACCTCCGGTGGATTGCTGTTCCTGTTTTATCGTTTAAATAATGGCTTGAAGTGAATGTAAATACGTAATGTGGTGCAATTTTGAAAATTGAATATCTGCGCATGTGAACTATTCGTGAAAACGATGAAACAAGTGAAAACGTTATGAAACAGTAATGTGAACCTCAAGATAAGGTTCTGATTTGAGATACTTTCGTTATTGACTGTGCTGCTGGCTCAATCTGCCGATAAAATCTCCCGAAAACATTTATTTTATAAGATGGAGAATACGAGCATGCTGCTCGCCTGATGGGTGAATAACTGTAATACCAGGGGAATTGCAGATTCGTTGGCGGCCTTTTCAAAAAGAGTATGCTCTTTTCTTGAAGGTCTCTACTTGTTACCCTTAGGCCCGTATTCACAAACGACACATACATAAGTATGGTAGCAATACTATGCTAAGTAAGGTATTTCTCACTGTATTCGTCATGGCAGGCCGTTCATTTCATGAACAATACTTAGTGGACTCTTTATTATGCGGACACATAGCAGTGAATGGGGCGCCGTGATTGGTGAACGTTGTGACGCGACTTCACTCGAGTTGAATGACAGATAAAAAATAATAACACGTATTGTTTTCTTTCAGGTAAAAGACGTTACTGGTACTGTTATTATAGAAACAGAAACAGAAACTTTTTTATTCAATATAGATTATAAATAATGCTTATTGAAAGTCAATCTTTTGTATAATTACCACTGGTTCGAAAAAAAACCTCTGTCCTGGGAAGAACCAGCAAGAAACCCAGCGGGACTTTTTTTTAAAAATAACAGCTTACAATCATGTATGTTACACAAATTAACAACACAACAAATTAGAAATAGTTTGGTAGCGATCACCTCATTTCCAGGGGTTATTATCATCTATAAATTCTTTAATACTATAATAACCCTTTTTATACAAATTTAGTTTAATAAAGTTTTTGAACTTTGAGCAGGTCAAATTATGTATATTTTCTGGAATTTTGTTGTAAAAGCGTATACATCGCCCCAAGAATGAATTACTGACTCGATGGAGTCGAGTAACCGGTACTACTAGCTTGTGTCTGTTTGAATATCACTTATTTTTGTAAAACTACTTTTATTTTTGTGTACATACATTACATTTTCATAAATGTATTGAGAGGCCAAAGTTAATACATTAATTTCCTTAAATTTTTGTCGCAGCGACTCTTTAGGCTTTAAATCATAAATTGCTCTTATGACCCTCTTCTGTAAAACAAATATAATTTCAGTGTCAGCTGCGTGTCCCCATAGCAAAATACCATACGACATTATGCTATGGAAATAGCTAAAGTAAACTAGTCTAGCTGTTTCAACACTAGTTACTAGTTAGGTAGGGTACTTATGCATAAGTATTATTAAAATAATGTGGATTTGAAACTGCTGATAGGTAGATTAACTGAATTATTACAAATCTGGAAACTCCCAGATGAATAAAATCTTAAGGCCACTAGTAACTTTCAAAAGATATGCATTTATTAGAGGCAGAAGTATATTTATTACGGTATCTTTTGAAAACCTAAGTGACTTTAAAATTCATTGACACTGTAATAATCAAAAGGATTTTGAAAGTCACGTATCACTTTTCTTGTGCTAATCATTCTTTGCACGTTTATTCTTTTCAGGATATAATTATCAAAATCATCTTCGCTGCGGTAATCCATTGCAATTATTCAAACAAAACCAATCAGCGTATCACAAATCAACAAACACGCTATATACCCCATACCAGTTTGACATTAATTTGCGTTGATTTGTCGCACTATGCGTAGTGTAAAGTAGCTAGCGAGCTACTTTATCTGTGCGTTCATTTTGATGAGTGCATAGTGTCGTCTAACACTTAAGTGACGTTTATGAAACAAAATTTCGTCCACTGTGCGTTAAAGCCTACTGTGCACACGCATAGTATCGTTCTTGAATACGGGTGTCATTATTAGTATTAGTATTACGATTTAGGGATCGAAATAATCGCTGGTGGAAGAGGAAAAATTCTTGTAAATCTTACAGTGGTGGACCGCAAATTATTTAGATGGTATGGACCATGATTCGAGTACAATGATATATTTTGTTAAAGGGTATACGAAATATAGATAAATACATAGCAAGTGGTAGTTTATTTGCATATTTCGCTCGGAAATCACCAATTTCTAACTGCAGTAACCGCTTCCCATCAGGTGACAGTAAGTTTCTTTGTCACTCTCGTTTTATAAAAAAATATACTGTCAGGATCGCCCCCGTTAATACATCATATTCGATAGACCACAAATCCTTACAAAAGTATATCGCGAGGCCATTATATAATTCTTTTACTGCATTTTAACCATATTCCATTTGGATGATTTTCGTTTATTCACTCTAAGAAATCTATACTAGGGTGGATACTCGGAAAAAAAAATAAAAAAACGCGTATTCGTTTATCCACCCTAGACGGGGTGGATAGTCGGAATTCACTTTTTGATTTTTGTTCCGTTTTTCCACCCCAAGTACATTTCAACAGAAAATATATTCATACTTTAATATTTTATTGATTAATTTTAATAACCACAAACTTAAACAAAAATCATATTGCGTATTGCATTTAAACCAAACTTCATCGTTTTTAATAATAATAAGTAATTTATAGATTCTGCAATATGTCCAGGAGAAGACCAACACTAATTTCATTATTAAGTAGACGTGATTGTATATCATGTATAAATTCGTCTTTTAATGTATGCACTTATTATTTGCAATCGTTTTCTAAATTTCTTTGTTACAACAGATGTCTTAGCAAAACACTAGGTGCTTTTTGTAAGCAATCCAAAAACTACTAAATTTGGATGTTTGTCTTCAATTTCATTTAATATTGTTTTAAGCAAAGATTCCAGTGAATTTGTAGTTCTATGAGACACTCTGAATGAATTCGAAACAGCCACTGTTCACGCAAAAGCGTTAGTGTCAGGCATCGACGTTAGATGGCACTCGGCTCGGTCGATACGGAATGACGTTTGTGTGTGTTGAACGTCCGAGTTGACTGAACGGTGGGAGTCGAGAGCGAAAGATTAGAAGTCTTCTTCGCGTCGAAGGAGAAGGCAGTCCGTTTTTTGGTTGGGAGCTCTTAGATCTGATTTTATGTTAGGCGCGTATAGTGAATATACCACTGGGAATGGTGGCGCGTGTTGAGAGTTTACCCGGGACTTTAGGTTTAACGCAGAATCTGTATAAGTGGATTCGACTGTATTAGTTACTAGTGCGGTAGTTAATATTCTAGAAATAACGGTGACCTTTGACCCGTACGTTCTGTGTTCATTTTCGCGAGTAAATCGTAACAAAGGAAGAAAGTGACTGCGGAAGGCGACCTTAGCTTGGAGAGGAGCTGAGGGCCGAACTGCTGCAGGGGGAACGGTCAAATAAGGTCAATAACACTACCAGCCACACCCAAATACACATCACTGACTTTTACTTCCTAGCACAATACACCCACACGAGACCTGACCGAATCCTGAGGGACCAGTCGCCTTGAATAGAGGTAAGTAAGCTCTGTTCAATAATTGTAACGCTCCCCCCGGATTATTTAGTGTAATTAGACTTTTAACCCGTGGCGTGAGGACGCCCGACCAGCATCTGCCTGTAGCTTCTTCGTCTATGGGCCGCGAAGGATTCTACTCCTGGGATAGGCAGCTGCCGGCCGTAACATTTGGTAGCAGAACGCGGTGCTGGGATCGATTCCCGGTCGATCCACCGACCATAGTATTTGATAAAAATTAAATAATTTGGTAGCAGAACGCGGTGCTGGGATCGATTCCCGGTCGATCCACCGACCATAGTATTTGATAAAAATTAAATAATTTTGGTGGCAGGGAGCGTTGGGTTGATTGGTTTAATTTTGTGTCTACAATCACGCCCGTCCGTAATACGTAAAAATATTTTTTTTTATTATATACGTAATAATAAAATTCCTTTCTTTGTTAGCTTGCTTTGTTGTTTGCGGGTAAATTTGAAAAACCACGCCCGGTTCGCGCGCAAGCGGGAGATTGCGTCATGTAGGTAGATGGTTATTTTTACGTAATCGGTTAATTATCGTTGTCGGATGGTTGTAGTGTATTACTTATCGAAGGGTCGATTTCCGAGCAAGGTATTTTTTGTTGATGTGTATCTTCGTTATGTATCTTTCGTATTGTAATTTGTATTTGAACTAAAGAGTGGTAATTTGTATTTACGTAATTTGAATTTAACTTGATTTGATCGCACTAGTATTTGTTATTGTTAATTTGATTTGCCTTTTCTTTGTACTAACTTGTGTTTGATTTAATAAATAGCGGTTCTTATTTGTGTAATTTCTATTCAACTCGATTTGATAGGAACTGCATTGGTTAGCTGTTAATTTTTTTGTATTTTTTATTTGTTATTTTTGTAATTGTGCTCGAGCGGCGTCGTAATTTGTATTTAGTAGTGATGTCCTCGCCCAAGATGCTAATCCGTTGCCTGCGGACTGAGTTACGCTGGGCCACCAGCGCCCATGCTTTGATAGGTCGACCGGATAGGGTCCATAATTTGATGAAGCGGTTCGAGCAGGTCGATGCTCGAAGGGCTGCAGTGGAGGAGGCTTACGCTGAGCTCGAGGATTCGGATGTGGAAAAGGGAGTCCTGGACTCCTGCTTCGCAGACTACGAGCAGTTCTTGTGGCTCACGGACGAGTTGATCGAGGCTGAAGGCAGGTATGCCGAAGAGGCGCGTGAAGCTCGGACGAGTGGCCTGCCCGAGTCCGTTCGGAAGCAGCCTCAGCCGGAGCTGTTGGGACGACTCCCAACTCTGGACTTGCCAAAGTTCTCCGGGGTCCTTTCCGAGTGGCTGACCTTCGTTGGTCTTTTCGACGGCCTAGTGGACGCCCGGAGTGACTTGACTCCGAGCCAGAAGATGGCGTACCTCTTGGCCTCACTGGAGGGGGAGGCTCTGGGCGTTGTCAGCCATTTGAGCTTGTCGGACGACGCTTACCAGACTGCTCGGGACCTCCTAGCCAGAAGATACGCCAACGTCCGGCGAATTGCGGACGAACATGTTAAGCAGCTTCTGAGCCTCCCGCTGCTGAGTGACCGGGCCAGACTACGTCCGGACCTGTTGGATCCAGTCTTGGTGGCCTGTAATATGTTGAGGCGGCTGGATTTACCAGTGGGCGAATGGGCCTTCTTGTTGCCCCGCATCGTGCTGTCCCGTCTACCTCTCGACCTTCAAATGCATTTTGAGGAGAGGTACGGCGGGGACGAGGCCTCCTATATTCCGCCCTTCTATGACCTGCTGCGGTTTTTGGAGGAGCAGTGCCGACAGATCGAGCACGCGGCGGGCACCGTCGACGACTTACGAGCCGTGCCCAGTGAGAGGCGAAATCCGCCGGGCAAGTCGTCGTCAACCCCCCCCTGCTCCTATTGTCGAGCATCTGATCACCGGGTAACGTCTTGCCCAAAATTATTGAGTGGGCCGGTTCCGGCGAGGCGAACTATCGTCAAGGAGCGCCGCTGGTGCTACTCCTGTTTGGAAGGGCACCTTCAGCGAGACTGTCCGCACCAGCGGCTCTGTCTGCATTGCCGGGGCAATCACCATGCCGTACTGTGCCTGGGTGCAAACGGCGTCTCCTCTCGGGGCGCTGCCAGGCCCTCGACCCCCACGGGCGGGGGCGCTCCGCCACTCCCTCTGACGGGCGACGCTCGGCGCCCGCCGGCTAGCCACCAGGCCCCTAGGTTTGAAAGGGGTCCCTCCCCCGACCAGTCGGGGGGTAATTCCCCCAGGGGCGGGGGTGTCATCACCCCCCCTCAGCGTGCGAAGAGGAACTTCACGGCCACTCATCGGTCCGCTGGACCCTTCCCACTCCCGTTAGCTGAGTGGCCGCGACTGGTGTACCACTGTACCCCATTTGATGGAGGCGGCCCTAGCTAGCTGCCGCCTTAGCTCCCACCATGGCTGCCTCTACTGAGCCTTAAGCCGTCAACAGTCCACTTGTCAAGCTGTTCTGTTGCCGACGGCCTCAGTGAGGGCGTACAACCCGAGTGGCGACCGTTAGCGGTTGCGCTCTGTCAGTATCGGGTTCACGCGGTGTGGCCTCCACTTGGTGGTGGGAAGATTAGGGCCCCCTGGAGCGTTGAATCACGCTCTCAAGGGGTATTAGATTTGGTTTGGTCGAGCACTTAGCTAAAAATTCTTTAAATTTAAATTAAAATGCTTTGAGTTTTCCGCGAAATTCATATTGTAGCGGTTATGATTAAAAGAATTGAATTTAAAATGCTCCTTTAAATGCTGCTGCATATGTTTTGTAAATATATTTGATCACTGCGTTTGTTGTTGCACGGAAAATGGAGATTAAATTGTGTGCCCTTTTTGAATGCTTGTAATTGTATTTGATTGTCGCGCCTGTGCTGAAGGGAAGTTTGAATTCATTTGAAATTTGAATGGCGCTCTATTTTGAAAATTATGTATATGTTTGTGATAGTGTTTAATCATTTTGCTTTGTGATAAGGAAGATTGAAATTAGATAACCCTGTGGTTACCGAAGGAAATAGGAGTCAATTCTCTTTTGGTTTAGATTTTGTTGGCACTGTCTAAGATATTTATTTGAAATAAGAGATAGGGCTGTCCCTTACGTTTATTGTTTTGTTTACTTTGCCATTTGACACAGTTGACCTATGTGCATCGGTGATTACTTGTTTTAATTAATTCTGTAATTGAACATTGATGCTTTTGAAAAATTAGTTGAAATATGAGCATAGGATCACCTGCTAGGGACCATCTGTGCGTTTCGTTCAGCTCTCCACAGACGACGTTCATGGGGAATTTGGGGGTGCTCTCTGCACTGAAGCTTGAAGGTCCCTCTGGGCCGCTTCGTGTCGCGTCGCTGTTTGCAGACCTGATCCGGTCGAATTGCGGAACTAATCATAGGAGCGCAGATAGGTGTTTGAAGGAGGTCGTCTGACTTCTGTCTAGGAATAGGACTTATTTATGTGCTGCGATGTCCAGGAAGGGCATCCAGTTCAACTCTCCGGCTAGCCCACGTAAGGGCTGCAATTTTGGGGCGTTGGTTAGTGTTGCAAGATCTGATTGGGTGCGTAAGGTGGCCTAGTTTGGTTGTAGATTCGATCTTGCAACTTGCCGTCGCGACCCTGTCCCGCTGACCGGTTTGCTCGCGGACCTAAATCCTTATGTCCGGGACGGGGGTTTGTTCACGCAAAAGCGTTAGTGTCAGGCATCGACGTTAGATGGCACTCGGCTCGGTCGATACGGAATGACGTTTGTGTGTGTTGAACGTCCGAGTTGACTGAACGGTGGGAGTCGAGAGCGAAAGATTAGAAGTCTTCTTCGCGTCGAAGGAGAAGGCAGTCCGTTTTTTGGTTGGGAGCTCTTAGATCTGATTTTATGTTAGGCGCGTATAGTGAATATACCACTGGGAATGGTGGCGCGTGTTGAGAGTTTACCCGGGACTTTAGGTTTAACGCAGAATCTGTATAAGTGGATTCGACTGTATTAGTTACTAGTGCGGTAGTTAATATTCTAGAAATAACGGTGACCTTTGACCCGTACGTTCTGTGTTCATTTTCGCGAGTAAATCGTAACAAAGGAAGAAAGTGACTGCGGAAGGCGACCTTAGCTTGGAGAGGAGCTGAGGGCCGAACTGCTGCAGGGGGAACGGTCAAATAAGGTCAATAACACTACCAGCCACACCCAAATACACATCACTGACTTTTACTTCCTAGCACAATACACCCACACGAGACCTGACCGAATCCTGAGGGACCAGTCGCCTTGAATAGAGGTAAGTAAGCTCTGTTCAATAATTGTAACGCTCCCCCCGGATTATTTAGTGTAATTAGACTTTTAACCCGTGGCGTGAGGACGCCCGACCAGCATCTGCCTGTAGCTTCTTCGTCTATGGGCCGCGAAGGATTCTACTCCTGGGATAGGCAGCTGCCGGCCGTAATAGCCACATAATTTATAATCTTCGTCCTTGGGCCGTGTCTTTTTATAGTAATTCATAAACGCCATAATATTATCAGCCATAGATTAGGTATTATATATTATATTAGAGATTATCATCATTATTCAATAGCCGCGTACAGACTAAGCGAGCGGCTTCGCGAGGCAGCCTCGGACATTTGCCGCAGTACGCATGCCACGCCAGGCGGCCTTGGTCTGTAAGTTTTTTAATCCGAGGCTGCCTCGCGCGGCAAAGCCGAGCCACCGTGAGCATCGACGCTCAGTTTAACTTGAAGTCGAATAGAGACCGCGCGTGCGCATAGTTTGCCCGAGACCACCATGAGGCCGCACATTCGGAAAGCTGTAGCTACCACTGCCTTTTTATTAATTTTAAGGCTTGCAAAAAAAAAGAAAACAGAAAACTAAAGGTTTTTGGTTTAAACTCTTATACAAAAATAGATTACAGGCTGGGAACAGATTGTTTGAAGAGTTGTGCTTCGATGACGAAGAAAAAAATTTCACTCGAATGAGTAAAATCGAATTTGACCATGTGTATTCTCTCATATACTCCAAAATAAGCAAGAAGGACACAAATTTTCGAGAAACAATATCCGCTAGGGAAAGATTATTAGTGACGTTGAGACTTTTGACCACAGGAGATTCTTATACCAGTCTACAGTTTCTATTTCGTATATCAAAACAAAGGATATCGGTTATAGTTCCTGAAGCCTGTGATGCTATAATTGAGGTGTTAAAGGATTATGTTAAGGTTAAATAAAATTATATATTTTTATTATTATTTTATTAATCAAATTAGAAAATTGGACAAATAATATAAGAAAATTAAACAAACAAATATTTAATGATGAGGAGCTGGAGAAGGAGGAGGGAGAGGCATTGGTGAGGCAGCAGGCATCGGTGAGGTAGGAGGCATGGGCGAGGCAAGAGGCATCGGTGAAGTAGGAGGCATCAGTGAGGTAGGAGGCATGGACGAGGCAAGAGGCATCGGTGAAGTAGCAGGCATCAATGAGGCAGGAGGCATCGATGAGGCAGGAGGCATCAATAAGGCAGGAGGCATCGATAAGGCAGGAGGCATCGATGAGGCAGGAGGCATCGGTGAGGTAGGAGGCATGGGCGAGGCAAGAGGCATAGGTGAAGTAGGAGACATCAATGAGGCAGGAGGCTTCGATGAGGCAGGAGGCATCAATGAGGCAGTAGGAATCGATGAGGCAGGAGACATCGATGAGGCAGGAGGCATCGATGAGGCAGGAGGCATCGGTGAGGTAGGAGGCATCAGTGAGGTAGGAGGCATGGGCGAGGCAAGAGGCATCGGTTAAGTAGGAGGTATCAATGAGGCAGGAGGCATCGATGAGGCAGGAGGTATCAATGAGGCAGGAGGCATCAGTGAGGTAGGAGGAATCAGTGAGGTAGGAGGTATAGGCGAGGCAAGTAGAAGGCATTGGTGAGGCAGCAGGCATCGAATATATAGATGGCGTCGATGAGGAAGAGGGATGAGACATATATCTTAAATTGTTGTGTTCACCATATGATTGAGTATAATAACCATAACCACTGTATGCTCCCATGTCTGCATCAAAGATAATTTTATTTATTGCATTTTTTACGTATGCTAATGTAATTTTATCATATTTTCTCAACTCATTTCCTATATATTGGCCATACACATTATAGGGATCATTTTTTTCCGATATATTATCGCTTGCACATTGTTGTAAAAGTGTTAATGCTTCAGATATGACGTTATCAGTAAGATCATCACTTTCGTTCATTTTGGATCTCTTTTTAGGTTTAGTTGACTTTTGTTTAGGTCCTTCCGTTATCGTCGAGTTTGAAGTTTCATTTCTTTCTTCGTTATGACCGTCATCATTTCGAGTATTATCCAGACTTGCATTCTGTAAAGATACAAATGATTACTTAATTTTATTTACAGATAACATCATCCGAAGAAGAGTGGCTTACCATAGCGAAAGAGTTTGAGAGCAAATGGAATTTCCCACATGTCATAGGAGCAATGGATGGGAAGCATGTTATATTACAGTCGCCGATAAATAGTGGCAATGATTATGACTGTTACAAAATGTTTCCAAGTTTAGTGCTGTTTGCTTTAGTTGACGCTAACTATAATTTTCTGTACGTAGACGTTGGCAGCAAGGGACGTATATCAGATGGTGGTGTGTTTAAAAACACCAATTTATATAAAAAGGTCGAAAAGAAGGAATTGAACATTCCTCCGCCATAAATATTACAAATACCGTATAAAATAGCAGTGCCCTATTTTATTCTAGGCGATAAAGCTTTTGCTTTCAATGATTACACATTGAAACCTTATGAAGGTACTCCAGAGAGAGGTTCAATGGAAAAGATTTTCAATTACAGGCTGTCCAGAGCAAGGAGAGTTGTGGAGAATGCCTTTGGTATTTTAAGCTCCGTTTTTAGAGTACTGAGGAAGCCGCTGCTATTAGAACCAGAAAAAGCTACGAAAGTCGTGTTGACTACCATATGCTTATATAACTACTTGTGTAGAGATCAAGCTTCCTCACAAAGGTTCACTCCCCCTGGAGCATTCGATGCCGAAGTTGAAGGGAAAGTAATACCCGGCCGATGGCGACAGGATACAGAAATCTCATCAATGCTATCTATTCAAGCCTTACCACGGCGAGGATCAACAAATATAAAAGAAATAATTCACATTAAGGGAGACATTTCATAACAAACGGAGCAATTTCTTGGCAGAATAATTATCAGTTAATAATAGGTACTCACTTCTTCACCTAAAGTATCTTGTGTATTTCCTGGGTGATTTCTGTCTCCCAGAAAACTGAAGGCTTCATAGGCATACCAATTCGAAACATATATTTCACCACGACCTGCAGTATAAAATAAAATAAAATATTAGAAATTATATAAAAACCGGTGTAACTTTGGATATAATAAAATGAATCTTGTTAACCCTAATCATAAACATTAAATAATAAATACCTTATCCTGTGATTCGGCTTTTTTTTTCTCTCTACTTTTCCCTCCTGTAAGACCCTAGTAAAGAGTCAATTTTTTTCTTTAATTCAGCTATTGGAAGGTTCATTTCCTGGCTTATTTTTCTCCATGCATCTTCTCTTAGTCCTCTATTTGTGTAATCAGGACATTGCGTATCCCGAAGTGGTCTATATTCACCATATAGTTGTCTTAATTTAAGACACTGTTCTTCATCCATGACGCACAACTAACACACAACGAATAAGCGAGGCAAAATACTACCGTCTTGAATGAGCGCGGTAAACGTACTGAGGCGCCTTTGAGCATCGATAAAAACCGAAAACGCTCGGCTCGGGCCGCGGCACTCTCGGGCGAGGCAGCGCGTGCGTTTGCCTCGGGCGAGGCACGTCTTGACCGACTGAGGATTTGCCTCGCGAGGCTGCTCGCTCAATCAGTACGCGTCTAATGACGTAAATTATGTCACGTCGAATGATATTATGTAATTGAATAATTAAAAGTATTTCAGTTTTGACCTTTAAAGAACACAGGTATTCTTTTATACTTACTAGGAGGCTCCAATTACTATATTATTTAGTATGCCTTGAGAAAGAAATAAATGGATTTTTAATTTTAATTTTAGGGTGGATTTCTTATGGTGGACAAACGGAATAACCCGGTGGATAAATAGAATAACCCACTGGATAACCGGAATAACCCTTCTAGAATGTTATGGTTATGAACATGGATGTATAATATAGTACGTCATGGATGTATAATATACGTCGCATAATCCATGGTTATAGAAGAGCAGGAGTCTTACAGAAGCTTAAAAGATGCTATCCTATCTTATGCAAATTGTTTTAAATAAAAATAAATATAATAATAAAGAAATAAAAATATTAGTATTAAAATAAAATACTACATTTCGTCCCGTGGGTGGCATAAGAGTGGCCAATGGGATAAGCTGAAAAGATTTTTTGGCTTCCGATATATAGCGATATTATCTGAGATCATTTTGACAATTTCTATTGTTGCCTTATACCATGGTAAGACTTAGAACCTAATATGCTTGAAGTGATAAACATTAAAACCCATTGTGAACTCACTTCGACGTGCCGTATAGTCAACAAACGAGAAAAATGTTATCATCATCATCATTATCATCATTACAGCCTTCTTCGAGTCCTTCCACTGCCATTAACTATAACTTAACTTAACTATGTCTGTATGTAAAATTAAGTTAACTATGTCGGTTACTCTGCTTCTACTGCGGATATCCTCATTTCTAAGTTTATCACGCAGAGAAACCCCGAGCATAGCCCTTTCCATAGCTCGCTGAGCGACCTTGAGCTTCCTCATACGGCCAGCAGTGAAGGACCACGTCTTAGATCCGTAAGTCATCACTGGCAACACGCTCTGGTTGTACGATTTCGTTTTCAGGTTTTGAGGTATGTCTAACGGGAAGATGTGTCGAAGTTTCCCGAACGCTGCCCAGCCGAGTTAAATCCGTCGATTGACCTCTCGGTCGAAGTTGGACTTACCTAGTTGGACTGTTTGTCCCACTTGTAGCTTTAGACTCAATGGAAAGGCGAGCAAAGAGGCTTATTGGTAACCACAATTTTGCTTAAAACCAATATCACCAGCCTCGAATACAGGCGAAAAGTAACCAGCCTTTCGGTTTTCTATAGGATGTATTTCGAAGAATGTGCTCAGGACTTGCATAATTTAATTCATCCCTCTCCCTTCTACCATCGGACAACCAGACGTACGGCCAGTCTTCACCCTTTCGTAGTTGACTTATCACGCATTAAAACCAAATGGTTTGCTGCGTCGTTCATCATGCGTATATTTTACTAAGCCAGCGCTTATCTACGATTTTACCTGATGGTAAGTGATGATGTAGCCACAGATGGTGAAGCGCACTGACTTAAGAAAAGCCTATTCATTCTTGCCTTGAAGACATCCACACTGTAATCGGTTGGAAAGACAGATGCTGGCAACTAATTCCACTCCTTTGCTGCACGCATGATGAACGATGTAGCGAACCATTTGGTTCGAATGCGTGGTAACTCAACAACGAAAGGGTGGAGCCTTGCCGAACGTCTGGTTGTCCGATGGTGGAAGGGAGAAGGAGAAATTAAAGAAGTGGAATAAGTTCCGATTACAGCCTGGGTATCTTCAAGGCAAGAGTGAATAGGCTTTTGTTAAGTCGCTTGGGCTACATCACCACTTACCATCAGTTGGGATTTTAGTTATGCGTTGGCTTAGAATAATATAAAAAAATCCATCTTAGTTCTCAGAGGAGAACAGGCATAATATACATTTAGATTCTTAATTGAGAACAGATATAGATGTCAGTAGCATCAGTAGCATAGCATAAGGGTGACAAACGAGCACCCAGTCCACCTGATAGTAAGTGGTTGCTGCGGCCCATAGACCTCTACATCTATCCTCGTTTGCAATTCAAAATGCAGATGCGTTGTCACCCGTGAGGACTAAGATGGAATGCCTCATTTCCAGTAAGGGCTTTCGGCCACCTGCACTCACCAAGCGAAACGCAGAGGTAAACCTCTACTTCACGTTGGTATTCTGTGAGGTCGTGGTACCACCCCGGTTCGAGCCGGCCCATCCGTGCGACAGCAATTCTGCCGCGTGGCTCTACCACTGTTTCTTCGTAGATCGGACCAAAAACTAAGAATTTTAAGCTGAAAGTAACCAGAACTCATTATGAGTTGGATGCTGAACACCTTAGTCCCGTGGCCAAGGGTATTGCAAAGTAGTCAAAACGTCGAGAATATAAAATAAGTGAATTAAAATATATGTGTTTTATAAAATCCGTACAAAACTAATAACATTTAACGAGTAGTTACGTGTATGTGTGTAAAGACGTGTTTATTCTAGACAACCAGATGCTTCAAATCTCCAATCCAATGATTGACCTAATGTACTTTATCTTCACCGGATGTGACGAAGAGTTTCGTGCTAAACACTTCCACCCCTCCTCGACCATTACTACTTGAAACTTTGCAACGGTCTTACCAGATTGAATGTTGACTCTAATGAGGTGTACCCAAAAGAAGATTTTGAATACTAATTGGAAAAGGTAAATATTAACATATTTTTACGAATTCGTTTTGATATAAATGCTAACGTCTATATAACTGTTAACTATAGTAATTTAAATGTAAATAATTTGAGTAATAAAAATATATAGGAGGTAGAACTTTTTCTCCATCTAGGTTTGCATTTAGGTACCATCATACCTGCCAACCAAATAGAAGTGCTTGTAGTGCTTTTTTCCAGTCTGAAGTGTTTAGACAGCTAATATTATGACTATAGGCTGTCAGGCCCGTCTTTGTTCTCGGAGGTAACAACGCACATTTCTTTCTTTGTTTGAAGTAAACTGCACTGCATGTTCGTTTCTCACGTGTGTTTTATAAAATAATATTTATATTATAAATAAGTAATTCTTGTGTTTCAGATCCAGCCATACGGTCTGTTTATCAGTTTACTGTTGCTGCCGATGGTGACCGTTGAAAAAGACTGGGAACGCGCGAAAAATGGACGTCGCTGTGACTTCAAGGATTTGGTAATTAATCCGAACGAACTGGCAGCAATTAGATTGAATGCAATCATCAATGACTATGTTAGGCTAGGTGTATTGTGATAATTATATCAATTTAACTCTGTAACAGTAGAGTATTACACAAAATAAAAGTATATAGAATAAATCAATAAAAGCGAATGTGTGTGCAAAATGAAAATTATCGCTCTCAAAAAGGAATAGCAATTAAAAATAATATCGATGTCAGAAGTAATATTCGGACAACTACACAAAAGTAACCATCGGAAACAACAAACGTATGCAAGTGGTTTTGGAGCGGAGAACGTGCTTACTTGGGGCATTTGATAAGAACTAGATGCGTAAAGCTTTATCGTGCTACAGTAAACGCTTTAACGGTGGTAGAGCCACGCGGCAGCTTTTGCTGTTGCACGTGTAGGCCGCCTCGAGCCGGGTTGGTACCACGACCAGTGACGTAGCTATGTAACCAAGGCCCCCGGGGCAAAAATGAAATTGGGGCCCTATTTAAACTAAACTAAATACTTTAAAGGTGCCAAACTACTTTATCATCAACTACTTGTCGCCCACTGCAGGGCGTAATAAAGCAAAGCTACTTGCTACTAAGTATTATGTGTTAACGTAATAATGTAAGACATGAAATGAAGAGCTGTAATGAATTAATATAATGATTGGGTGGACCAGCTCGAACCAAGGAGGTATCACGACCTTACGGACAACCAGCGTGAAGTAGAATTTTACTTCACCTTGTAAGTGCAGGTGGTCGGAGGCCTAATCCCTCTCTCCCTTAAAAAGGTAGTGTAATTAAATAAGAAACCATCCCAGGAGGGTACCAGTACCCCAGGTATTGGAGAATCCCTGGCTGAGCATCCATTCCCAAGCTACCCTACTCTTCCTTAGCGCGGGTGCTCAGGCTGCCTCGCGTACCCTGGGATGGGGGGGGGCGAAATTCCATACAAGACTAATACTGCGCGTGGCAAGTAGAGCAATGAGATAAAGGTGCCCCTGCACGATATCAGTGAATTTCTGCAACATCAGAAGATTTCATTCGAACGTTAATAAAGTCCATCTGTACCATCCGAAGAAGGCGAAGCCGAATTCGCTCTTTCTTACCGAGACGCAGGTGTCCTCTCCGATCGATACTTCTCTCATTTGGCGCATGCTACACATATTCGATAATTATCACGATATTTAACGTGAGTTTTATCTTGCAATATTTTGGATCGAATCTACATACTACATACTCGATACTAATCGCGTCAGTACAACGGTAGATTTCATTCGATAAAGACGTGTACGTTACATAGTCCGAAGACAGTAACGTAATGAGTGACTGTAAAAGTAAAGCTTGCGTTGCTATTATATTAGCGATAGCATTAAAAAGACGTGTAAAGAGAAAAAATGGATGAAGCATTGGCTTCAAGACAGAGATCAATATACACACCTGAATTTATTAAATCAGATTCGGGAATACCAGGAAATGGATGATTATGAAAATTATTTTTGCGTGTCCAGTGTTTGCTATGAACATCTGCTGGAGTTGATTACGCCATGCTTGATTAAACAACATACAGTAATGAGAAAGGTAATTACTGTGAGAGAAAAGCTAGCTCTGACATTACATTACCTATCAACTGGAAGATATTTTTAAAACATGAGATTTTCAGGAATAATATCATCTGAATCAGTGAGTCAAGCAATTATGAGTAGTATCCGGTATACAAATTAGAATACCTTTGTGCCTCGGGCTGGAGTTTGCGTATACATCAGAGAGGAAATCTTTTCTCAACGCCTCGGCAGTCTTGAAAGTCAGCGACGACCATCCTCGCGCTTACGGGTGTTTCTATAGGTAATGCCCACACAGACCAACTCATCGACCACGTCCAAATAGCTGTAGACTCCTTGCTACAACGGGCCCCATCTGCAGAGATTGTGATTTTAACGGTCACCATGCTGAATGGCTTTTGGTTCTCGTTTAACCGATCATGCGAAAAGGTTCGTTTATGACTTTACCTTGGCATATGGTCTCACACAAATGGTTACTTCGTCTACGCGGATTCTAGATGTGGAGGATCTTGCACCTCTGTTGGACCTTCTGCTGACCTCTCATCCTGACGGATATCAGGTCTCCGTCGACGCCCCTCGTGACTTATTGGACCATTGTCTGATCTGGGCTTTTTGCATCCTTTCCTTGAAGACAGGGGCGGGTATGCTTCTCGCCGGATGATCCCAACGTTATTTTGTCGCTGATGTGGTATTTAAGGGGAATGGAACTCTTTATTCTATCATATGTGGGGCCTGGTTTGGTCGCTCCTTTAAATTTGCATCTCGCTGTAATAGGAATGCTTCACCAGCGTTGTTAAAAATAAGTATAATTTCGCCTTGAGGTCGGTACAATAGCGTTTACATAGCGCTCGGTGTGCTCATATTGTTCATTACTCTTCCTAGACGTCAAGTTCCTCACATTGTGCTGAACACGTGTGCTCCCTAGTTGGAACCGGTCGTAATATATCTTTTCTAAAACTCTTTCTCCCTAGGCTTAGTCCCGAACTGAAAGAAAGACAGATTTAGTGCATCAGATCTCTAAAAAATAATCGAAAATCGCTCAAAACTATCCAATTTGTTCTCCAAAATAATGAAAACCATTGTGAACTGACAACGGTTTCCGTCGGGGTTGCTCAGCCGGTGATCTTCTGGCTTACCAGACTCATAAATCGGCAGAGGCAGAGAGGGAGACCCTTGCCGTCAGTTTGGACATAGCGAAGGCCTTCGATCGGGTTTGGTACAAAGCGTTTCTTTCGAAGCTTCCTTTCTATGGGATTCCAGCGAATTTGTGCAACTCGATCAGCAGTTTTCTTGCAGATTGGAGCAACAAAGTCGTAGTAGAAGGTGCATTCTCCATTTACAAGTCTATTTATACTGGTGTTCCACAAGGCTACGAGCTATTACCCACGCTGTTTCTTCCGCTTATCAATAATATGTTGCAAACCAGTAGCGTCCACTACACACCGACTGTGCCTATATTTCTCAGGAAAACGGCGCTGAGTACCACAAACTTGTTTCTGAAGTCGAGTCTTTGCCGGATAAGGTCTCGGGTTGGGGCGCTAAAAATATTTAAGTTCAATGCCCAAAATATACAAGTTTGCGCTTTTACTACTAAAAAGAACCCCTTTGTGGTAACTTCTCAATTTCAGGGCACTCGCGTTGTTACCTTAGGCAGTATCTATGTATTTAAAAAACAAAAGAAAAGAAAAAGTATCAGAATCTTCGGCGTTAACATATCGAATAACGTGCAGTTTCGTGATCACTTCGAAGTTAAGGCTGAATTGGCTTCTAAGATGCTTGGCATGCTCAGCACAATGAGACAGTATTTTATGCCGGCACACTGCTTGCAACTTTACAAGGGGCAGGTTTGGCCTAACATAGAATACTGTTCATGAGAATGAAGGAGCTGGTACTAGGGAGCCCCGGCCCAGGGTTGACCAGTACCAGCTCCTTCTACTTAGCCGCATCCAGCGCAGAGTGGTTCGAATCGTCGATGACCGACGAAGACGAAAGACCAGACGAAGAGATGTTGCATTCCTTTGCATTTTCTAGCGCATTTACCACGGAGAGTATTCAGAGGAATTAAACGGATTAATTCTAGCCACAAAATTTCATCAACGCATTTTACAAATCCACATCATCCGGATGTTTGGCGGTCCACTACTGTCGGACCGATACGACTTAGAGACCTTCAAGAAACGAGCTTAATTCTTTTTAAAAAGCCGGCAACGTGCTTAGTACAGCAATGTGCTGAGGGTGATGTTGGGGAGGCCTTGAAACTGCAGTGCGTCGGCTATGTTTGCGGATGCTCGTGTGGACGACTTCTACGCGATCATGCGCAAGCGTGCCGCGTCCATGATGAGCAGGCTATTGAGGAGCTCCAACACCCTTCTCAGCGCATTGGTTGTGAAGCTGCCCGATTGATAGCCCGCTCTGGAGGGCTTGGAATGGTGCACACACCAGCACCAGGAGAATCCTGGACTTCGCTATGTGAGGCTGGAGGTAGGTTAAGTTACTAATATAGTATAAGTACTATTGCGACTAACATTTTTATATTAACTTCTATTTTATTTTATAGTAACATTAGGCTAAGTATGTTTTACTAACAATCTATGACGATTGTTGGTTGAAATAAAAAATTTTTTGAACAGTGGAACAGTGGCCAGCTCGAACTGGGGTGGTACCACGACCTCACAGAAACCAGCGTGAAGTAGAGGTTTACCTCTGCGTTTCGCTTGGTGAGTACAGGTGGCCGGAGGCTCTTTTTACTGGAAATGAGGCATTCCATCGTAGTCCTCACGGGTGACAACGCATCTGCATTTTGATTTGTAATAGAGGATAGATGTAGATGTCTATGGGCCGTAGCAACCACTTACCATCAGGTGGACTGTGTGCTCGTTTGTCACCCTTATCCTATAAAAAAAAATATTATTATTATATGTTATCTATAAAGATTTCTCATCTGGTTGGGCTGTATAATTATATAATTGTAAATATAAATGATAAACATACATAAATATCAACCAAATAAAATAAATACATTAAAATACATAAATAAATAAAATTATTATTATTGCATACCTTAAGCGAAAGCGCAAGGTAATGTTCTACTATCGCCTAAAAATTAAAATTCCAACATTTTATCGAATAAAATCGTATGTAGCAATCATATTATACATATAAATGATATAAAAAGCACATTGTTAGAAAGATAAATGATTGTTGAACTAATTAATATTTTTTTTAAATCGATTAATTGCTATTTTTAAATAAAAAAAAGAGTTTTAGTGGCTTATGGTGTGGATTTATCATGTCCCTGTGGCTTGTAAACACTATAACTTTTGAAAATATCAATTGTTTAACTCAATCTATTTTTTTATCTCTTCATCTATCATGTGGGAAGCCACTGAATGTAAATGGCAGTGTAATTTTGTTTTGTTTAGCTATAATTAATTTTTTTCGGCTCCAAAATGGCGAAATTTTCGTTGATTTGGTTGCCTCGTATATAAATTGTTTCTGTAAATGGGGATCTACAGCCACAGAGTAGTTTAGTTCACAGATTACCTATGTATTAAGTTTAGTTCGGCTTCAGTCGCCGTCGTGAGTGGACATTGTTTCGGTTGTTTTCAGTGGCTCAAAAAGATCGCTGTACAAATACACAATATTCGAATAACCAAATTTCTTAAATACTTGATTATAATAATAATAAGAGATTTTTTTATTACAATATTTAAAAGCACAGAATAAATAATAGTAGTACGTACTAAAAGTAAGTAGTATAATTTTTTGTCATGGGTGACATTTTCATGCTTTTCGAGGGTGTCGAAACCGATAGGGTTGTTGAAATGTAAATCCAAGATGGCGGCCGCAATAGGTATCAATTTTTTCATCATGGGTGTCATTTTCATGGTTTTCGAGGGTGCTGAAGCCGATAGTGCTGTCGAAATGTAAATCCAAGGTGGAGGCTGCAATAGGTATAAAATTTTTCATCATAGGTGTCATTTTCATGGTTTTCGAGGGTGTTGAAGCTGATAGTGCTGTCGAAATGTAAATCCAAGATGGCGGCTGAAGTAGGTACCAATTTTTTCATCATGGGTGTCATTTTCATGGTTTTCGAGGGTGTTGAAGCCGATAGTGCTGTCAAAATGTAAATCCAAGATGGCGGTTTCAAAATATATAAATTTTTTCATCTTGGGTGTCATGTTCATGGTTTTCGGGGGTGCTGATGCCGATAGTGCTGTCGAAATGTAAATCCAAGGTGGCGGCTGCAATAGATATCAAGTTTTTCATCTTGGGTGTCATTTTCATGGTTTTCGAGGGTGTTTAATCCGATAGTGCTGTCGAAATGTAAATCCAAGATGGCGGCTGAAGTTGGTACCAATTTTTTCATCTCGGGTGTCATTTTCATGGTTTTCAAGAGTGTTGAAGCCGATAGTGCTGTCGAAATGTAAATCCAAGATGGCGGCTGCAATAGGTATCAATTTTTTCATCATGGGTGTCATTTTCATGGTTTTCGAGGGTGTTGAAGCCGATAGTGCTGTCGAAATGTATTTAAACTACTTTAATAATTCCGTATAATCATGTTATACGTAATTTTTTTAATGCGCTTAAGGTATGCCCAATTGGATTTACCAATATATTATTATATCAATTCTTTATGTTTCTTCTCTTCTTTGAGAGTTGAAACACCGCAAACACGGGTTGGAACCAAGTGTGTGAAGGGAAATTTAAATTGTAAAAGTGGATGATAAAGTAGAAGAAGTCAGAAACTTTCGAGTGATGCGACAAGTGTTGAGGATGGTGGCTTTTCGGAGCATTTGAAGTGTATGAGTAGGCATGTGTAGTGTGTTAAGGCTTTGTGTGAGTGATTTTGGTATAATACCAAAATCACTCACACAAAGGTGGATGAGAGAACTATCGGGACGATGTGAACATTTTGTGCTTTCCATTGAGTTTTAATTTCTATGGAAAGTTCTTGATATTTACTTAGTTTCTCGGATATTGTAGTTTGAATATTATGAGAGTTTGGTATTGCTATATCTATCAGGTAAATTGTTTTATTGGTTTTGTCGTGAACTGTAATGTCAGGTCTATTATAATGAATAGTTTTTTCTGTTATTATTGTTCGGTCCCAGTAGATTTTCTGTTTCTTACTTTCTAATACTTTATCAGGTTTATACTTATAATACGGCTGCATCTTATCTGCGAATTAATATTTGTATGCTGAATTTTGAAAGTTGGTGTATTATTGCAGCAACTTGGTTATGACGATGTTTATAATCAGTTTGTGTTAGTGATTTACATGCTCCTGTAATATGTTGTATGGTTTCAGAGGAATTGTTGCAATGTCTGCACATGTCAGTAATCTGATTGGAGTCTTTTATGATGTATTTTATGTAATTACGAGTTGGTACTATTTGATCCTGTATGGCAAGCATAAACCCCTCGATCTCGGGAAACAGTTCACCTCGTTTGAGCCATTAGTTCGACTTAATTTTATCGACGTGTGGCTGCCTCAGATAGGCTCGATGTCTACCATGTAGGGCTTTTTCCGACCATGCTGCAATCTTTTGTTGTGTTTCTATAATATGCTTATTAACTTGCGGGCCTCTGTTCTGTAAGTTAAGTGTAAGTTACAGTTACATTGTAGTGTGTAAGTTTCCGTTATGTGTTTGTGTAAAGATGAGTGTTCTGATTTGTTATGGAAGTACGCTCTGAGCGAAAGTATTTGTTTGTTGTGTAAATTGTGTATATATATCAATCCTCTTCCCCCTTCTTGGCGTGGTAGTGTAAGTCTCTGTATGCATGATTTTGGATGATGTTTTCTGTGTTTAGTTAGAAGTGTATTGAGTGTGCGTTTTAGTTTTTTGATGTCAGTTTTTGACCATCGTATAATTCCGAAAGAGTATGTGAGAATAGCTATTGTGCTGTAAGCAGCAAATGTGTTGATGGCTTTAATAGTGTTTCTGGAATTGAGGTTGGTTTTTAAGATAATGTTGAGGCGATGTGAGAATTTTTTGAGCAGTTCTTGTTTTGTAATATTTTGTTGAATGCGTCTGGACTGTTTAAAACCTAAGTATTTGTATGTACTGTGTTCATCCATTGGTTTAACTGATTCACCTGAATTGAGTGTGTAACTATTGCTTTGAATCTTGCCTTTTATAATAGACAATATTTTATATTTATCTACTCCGAATGACATATAAATATCTTGAGAAAATTGTTGTGTTATGTCTGCTGCTTAATTATAATTTAACAAAATGGTTATTGGAAAATTGTTTCTATAGCCTAAAAGAAAATTTAGAATGGAAAAATTAGTTCAATGATTTATGTGATCCACTTACAGATAGTTTTTTTTTGTATTATGTACCTAAATATTTGCACGTCTGCGAGCAGACTAAACACATGTACACTAGATTTAACTTAAGACCCTGTCAACTGTGTTTCTTGCAAATAAAGAATTTGTATTTGTATTTGTATTTGCTAGTTCGAATAGTGTATTTTTGTCTGCTGCATATAACTTTATGTCATCCATGTACATAAGGTGTGTTAGGGTATATTGCGTGTTTTTGTTTTTCAGTGTAAATTCCATGGCAGTATTATTTAGTAAGTGTCAAAGTGGATTGAGGACCAAGCAAAACCACAAAGGGCTTTTCCTTAAAATATGCCAAGTTTTATACAGATTGATTCAGTAGTAATACTCAAAGAGGATTGATTAATTTTAAGCACAGTTTGCCAATTTGGCGTAGAAATTTTTAAGAATAGTTTCAGTTTTGAGTGAATTTTATACAGATTTCTTAAATCTACAGATTTCTTTAATCTAAGACATCCCACCAGCTATAACCCAGACCAGCTATATGGTACTGAATCGAAAGCCTTTTGGTAATCGATAAACATTATGTGAATATCTTTATTGCTTTTAACAGCGCTGTTCAAAATAATTGCATCAATAGTAAGTTGTTCGTTAGATTCTTGGCTATTTTTACGACATCCCTTTTGTTGTTCTGCTAGAATATTGGTTTTGGTTAAATGTTCATATATAATCTGAATGACAGGGTGAGGTCATTCAGATTCAGCCCTAGCATACTGCTTAAGGACCACATTTCTACAGCATTTATTCTACTCTCATCCTTCTTCTGCCAGACCCAACTTTCACTACCATACATTAAAGTAGGGACTAGAGAAATAGTGATAAGAGAAAAGTGTGGTTTGCAAGATGACGTTGTGACAAGGATTAAGAAAGGAATGCTTCGGTGGTTTGGTCATGTAGAAAGAATGAACGAGGAAAGAGTGACAAAGCAAATTTATGTTGCAGAAGTGAACGGCAGGGTCGGGAAGGGACGCCCTAGACGAAGGTTTATCGACCAAATCGGCGATACATTGAAAATGGGCCAGATTAGGAGTACCCTTAACCGACGAGCGTGTATGCGTAAATATATGGATGTAAAGGAGGCGAGAGAGGTGTGTCAGGATCGCGCCAAATGGAAGTCCGTAGTCTCTGTCTACCCCTGTGGGTGACAGGCGTGAGTGTTTGTATTGTATTGTATTGTTCATATACAATTTCGCTTACGCAGGCTGTTAATATTTTGTACAAGGTTTGTGGACAAGTAATTTTTTTTTGTGGTTTATGGTGTCATTCATATCTTTGGATATCATATATGTTACTCCGTGTGTTACGTATGTTGGAAGTAAATGTGGTGATTAAATGAATGTGTTTAAGTGGTTATGTATGAATGGATGTATGCTAGTGAAATTTTTATACCAGTAGTTGTGAATATTGTTTGTGCCTGGCGATTTCCAGTTATGTGTGCGTTTGAGGACTTCTATAAATGTATAAATTCGAAAGTGTTTGGTATAAATTCAAATTTCATTTCTGGGATATCTGGTGTTGATTCGTTCATCCAGTCTGCGTGATTATTATGCGATACTGGATTTTCCTAGATGTTGGCCCAGAATTCTTGCAATGTTTCGGACGAAGGTGTCTCGAGATTTTGGTTGCTGGTGTCTCTAATAAGGTTTCTGTAAAATAATTTTTCTTGTTGGTAAATTTTGTGTTTTGTACTTTGCGGTTCGTGCATGTTATATACCTTTTAAGTCTACTGGATGCTGCATTTAATTTTTGTTTCAAAGTGTCAAAAAAGTGTTCTAGTTCTGTATTCGAGTTTTCGTGTTGTGCGTGTATTTGGTATTTTCCCTTTATTTCTTCTACCACAGCTACTACTTTTTACTTCTGCTACCGTTAATGAAGTGTGTCAGTCTACCTATGTGTGCTCTTAAAGTTTCGATTTTCCTTCCTAATCTGACCTGCCATGTCAGTTTTTTCTTTGTATATGTTCGTCTTTCATTTTGTGTGGAGTGTGATATTTTAGTCCCATTGCATTTAGCTGCCGTCCATGCTGCACAATAAATTTTTGTTTGCAATGTGATGAAATCGGTGTGTAGATTTACGTTCTTAGGAAGAATGACAGAGTTTATATAAGTTACTATAGCAGTGAACTTTTTAGACGATTTCTGCTTGGGAATGTATGGCTTGTTAGTGGGGTGTGTATCTGAAAAATATTGTTAAGCTTGTAGAAACATGTCGTCTATTTCCGAGTTTATTTCTGGTGTAGCATCAAAGTTAGTTTGCAGAGGCCTAAATTGATCAATATTTGTGTTACTTAAGATATTTTCATCATTTGTATTCAAGAGACGGTGCGAGACGATGTTAGTCAGTGTGTTATTGTTGAAGGGTATATTTGAAGCCAAGGTGGTTTAGGTGTGTTAGAGGTGTAAGTTATTGTATGTTGAGTGTTTAGTGTATGGATGTATTCATCAGGTGGTTTTAAGTTGTTTTGTGGTTGTGTGTCCAATCTTCCATATCCATGTATTCAGTATTTTGTGTGTTAGTGTTACTATTCCTTAAATCTGTTGTTACCTGGTTTTTAATTTCATTTAGTCTGTTGCTGTTAATATAATTGTTATTAATAATAGCTCTTGTTTGATCAGATAATCTTTGCTCTGTTACATGTGCTAATTCTGGATATATGTTTATAAATTCTTCATGTAGATGTTTTCTATAAGCTGTTTTATTTGTTTCTAATTGTGTGACAGTATAATATATTTTAATTAACGCTTCATTATATTCGTTTGTCGAGTTCATGCGCTGACTGGGTTTTATTTTATTTGGTGTTTTATATTCTGTGAAGGCTTGCATTATCTGAGTGTGAACTACTTGTAGTTTGGCTCTAACTTTCTCATAAATCTGATCTATTATGTTCTGTGGCAGTAATTTTTTTGAAATATGGCTCTACGCTGGTCACCTTTTCTTTGTCGGCTTACTTGCATAGTTGGGTATTTTTCTAAAAACTTAGTGTAAAGACGTGAAAGGTATGCATTTTTTCTGTGTCCATATTAGTAAGATTAAGATAAGTGCGTCGTATGAATTTATTAATTTCAATACTCCATTTCCTAAGAGTTGTTGCAGTGCTAGTGGTGGGTACAGTTTCGTCGACAAAATTTGTCTGCTGTACAACCTCCGCTGACTGTATACTGATTGACGATGATGATGTCGTCGGGTTGATGCAAAGTGATTGTGAGGATGATGATATTGATGGAAAAAGAGATAAGGAAGATGATGACTTGCAATGTGAAGTTTCATCATTTATCTGAGGCAGATTGGTGTTAGCATGTTTTCTTGTTTTTGATCTAGTAATCATATTATTCCCACGAGTAGCTAGGGACTTACAGAGTCAACCGCAGCAGAGCCCTGCATTCACTGCGGCAAGGGTAAATAAAACTGAAGGTCCCTTATTATCCAGAGTTGGCACACTATCGACTAACACCCTCCCGTAGCCACGCAGACCTCGCAATGTGCGGCCTTGGCTTGGATTGTATTTCTTTTAGTCTGGCTCCTCGCCCTAGATTTATCTCGGCATGAGTAAACTCTACCGGCATAAACCTAGAGTTCATTGGAGCACGCAAGCCTCACCACGTCGTCAACGTAGAGATACAACGGTGGGGTTATTATTATTATATACCAATATTTTTACACAACGTTAGTCACTATGCTGCTCATTTTATTGTACATGCATTAAACTTTTGTGATGGTGAAGTCGAAGTTATCCCTCAAAATAAAGAAAAATATACACAGTCAGGTCATAAGTATTGTCACACAGTAAAAACTTTTCTTTTAGAATGCTGGCCACAAAAAAGTTTATTGAATTCGAATTTCGAATTGTTCATGAAAATAAAACTGTAAACTTTTTAGAATTTTACTCATTTTTAAATATGGAGTGGACGCTTAAAGAAGACCGTGTTGCAGTTATTGCGTTGCATCGTTGCGGTTACGCGCCAATTCAAATTTTTGACATACTGAAAAATTTGAATATAATCAAAAGATTCGTTTATCGTACCATCAAACGATACAATGAAGACTCTAGTGTAGATGACAGGTCAAGAAGTGGTCGCCCTCGGTCTGTTAGGACTCCAGCAGTGATAAAAGCTGTGAAGGCACGAATTCAAAGAAATCCCAAACGTAAGCAGAAACTGTTGGCCCTTCAGATGGGGTTAAGCAGAACCACGGTGAAAAGGGTGTTAAATGAAGACTTAGGGCTTCGGGCATATCGAAGAAAAACAGGACATCGTTTGAATGCTCATCTAATGGACCTGAGACTGAAGATATGCCGCGCTTTGTTGAAGCGGTACGCGGGAAAAAAATATCGGAAAGTCTTTTTCGGATGAAAAAAATTTTACCGTAGAAGAGAGCTACAACAAAAAAAATGATAAGGTGTACGCACACAGTAGTGAAGAAGCGAGCAACCGTATTCCGCGTGTCCAACGAGGTCATTTTCCATCCTCGCTCATGGTATGGTTGGGAGTTTCTTATTGGGGCTTAACAGAGGTACATTTTTGTGAGAAAGGTGTAAAAACGAATGCAGTTGTGTATCAAATACAGTCCTGACGAACCTTGTGGAACCTGTTTTTCATACCATGTTCAACAACAGGCAATGGGTATTCCAACAAGATTCGGCGCTAGCTCATAGAGCGAAAAGCACACAAGACTGGCTGGCGGCGCGTGAAATCGACTTCATCCGGCACGAAGACCGGCCCTCCTCCAGTCCAGATTTGAATCCGTTAGATTACAAGATATGGCAACACTTGGAGGAAAAGGCGTGCTCAAAGCCTCATCCCAATTTGGAGTCACTCAAGACATCCTTGATTAAGGCAGCCGCCGATATTGACATGGACATCGTTCGTGCTGCGATAGACGACTGGCCGCGTATATTGAAGGCCTGTATTCAAAATCTCGGAGGTCATTTTGAATAAACTTTAGTGTCATAAGAATCTATGTTTTGTTAAGTTCATTTTGGTATATAAATGGTTACATAATGAATAAACTTGTTTCAATTATTTTATATTAAACATGTGACAGAATTTATGAACTGACTAGGTATATTCTTTTCCAAAAATTTAAAACTGAATAACCATGAATTTATATAGTGATTCGTAGATTCATTAAAATTTTTATCATGTCAATTAGAAGAGTTAACCAAAAATCTCAGTAATGATTAATTTCAAGAATTATGAAGAAATTATCCTAATGATGGAGATTTCATTCGTTTAAAATGGAATGAGGTTTATCCATATGAATTTATAACTAATTATGATAGTTTAAACCTTACGTTGCTCCCTGAACAAAAACATTTTTATAGCTCACTCACAGATTCCCATATTTCAAATGATGATTACAATCATGCTAAAGATGTTTGGGAACGGTAAAATTTTGGGTGTTGTCATAATATGTTAGATTATTCAAACTTGTATTTAATAATTTAAAATTAAAAAATTTGTACAGCCGACTTCAATTTAAGTGACTTCAATATATGTTATTTAAGAATAACTCAATAACCATTGGTCTGACCTTGATCAAATTCATATGGGACCACACGAGAACTATCAGCTTTCATATAAAAAAAGAATCATCGAAATCGATTCGCCCAGTACAAAGTTATGAGGTAACACACATAAAAAAAACATACACCCGAATTGAGTACCGTCTCCTTTTTGGAAGTCGGCAGAAAACAGACGTTGTAATTTTACCCGATGTATTTGAAAACTTTAGAAAGCTATGTATCAATACTTATGATTTAGACCCTGCTCATTATTACACAGCTCCCGATTTAAGTTGGGATGCAATGCTATAATATACAAAAATAGAATTAGAACTTTTAACAGATTATGAGAAACTTGCATTTATTAGATCAGGTATCACGGGTGGTGTATCTCAATGTAGTAATCGTTATGCTAGAGCTAATAACAAATCCATGGGGGGGTTGTGATACATCACCCCCTACAGGGAAACCAAATTCATATATCACATATTGTGATGCCTACAATTTATATGGTTGGGCTATGTCTCAATATCTTCCTACTGGTGGATTAGAATGGGTAAATCCGAATACAGATTTTAATGTGTCTGAGACATCGGACTTTAGTTTTATTTTAGAAGGTGATTTGGAATATCCAGATGAACTTCATTATTTACATTCGGACTTTCCTTTATGTCCAGAAAATATTTGTGTAGGCAATAATAATAAGAATAAACTAGTCCAAAATTTAAATACTAAAGATAAATATGGAATGCATAACAGAAATTTAAAGCAGTGCATAGAAATGGGGGTTAAATTAACTAAAATTCATAGAGTTTTACAACTTAAACCGTCTCCCTGGTTGAAAATGTACATAGATATAAATACAAAATTAAGAACGTTAGCAAAATCAGAGTTTGAAAAATATTTTTATAAATTAATGAATAATTCAGTCTTCGTTAAGACTATGGAGAATATTGGAAAAAGGGTTAACGTAAAATTAGTTACACATTGGGAGAACCAGGGTAAAGCTTTAGGTGCTCAAGATCTAATCGCTTAACCACAATTTCATAGTCTTTCAATATTTTCGGAAGACCTAGTTGCGGTTCAGTTGCGAAAAACTAAGTTAATATATAACAAACCAATTTATTTAGGGTTTTGTATTTTAGATATTTCAAAAACATTAATGTGTGATTTTCATTATAACTATATGATTAAAAAGTTTAGTAAAAATCAAATTATTGTATAAAGATACAGATAGCTTAATATGTCATATATTTACAGATCATTTTTACACTGATATAAAACCTCCTCTCTACTTTGATACCTCAGATTATGATAAAAATAATATTTTTGAATATCCAAAATTAAATAAAAAGAAATTAGGTTTTTCCAAAGATGAAAATAATGGTAATATCATGAAGGAATTTGTAGGTATATGATCTAAAATGTACGCTTTTACCTTAGAAAATAATACTATAACCAAGGCAAAAGGAGTAAATAAATGTATCACTAAAAAGATGACAATGAATAGTTATAAGTCGTCTCTATTTAATAAAAAAGTTCAATATTTTAGTATGCTTAGATTTAAATCAATTAAGCACACAATTTTAACACAAAAATTAAATAAGATTGCTTTATCATATAATGACACAAAGACACATATTTTAGATAATAAATAATATTGAAACATTAGCTTTGGGTCATTTTAAATTGCGCTAAGTGTTGTTAGTTTTTTATTTATTTATTTATAATTAATTACAACGGCTTGCGCCAATGACAGTAATTAATAGGTAAATCTAAACATATAACATAATTCAAAAACAAATAACAAGTCAGAGATCAAACATACTTAACAATAACTAGAGGAAATAAAATAATATAAAACAGAATAAAGTGATAACAACATACAACTTATTTACCTAACAAACATGGCTTTCACATAACATGAGACAGTTTGACATGATCACCTTGAGTGTGTCATTAAAGTTGTCACATTCCGGGACTGTCTCCATTAAGGAGTTTAAAGCACCATGCATGCGACACAACGGGGATTGCGCGCACGACACAGTGCGGCAATGGGATGTGGCGAACAGCCGGTGTCGTCGAGTAGGCCTATGACGCAGGTAGTTGTTAGGCACATAAAGTGTACACAAAGTATTGTGCAGCTCTGGGGAATCTACCATGCTCCTTAAAATTTTTATGGCTATTAGGATCTGATCTCTGGCTCTACGCACTGAAAGGGAATTATATCCTAACATTCCCAGCAAGAAAAGAGTAGGATACATAAATGGATAATATCCGTAAATCTTCTTATATAAAAAACGCAGGAAGGCTTTCTGAACCTTTTCAATCAACAATTACTTTTATGGCTGTGTAAATAAAATTTGTATTGATTGTAAAATTATGATGATACTATAATGCGATGTAGAGTTTATTACATATTTAATTATTGTTTGATTCACCCAAATATTGATGAATGCTTAAACCCCTGGTATGGAATTCATTATACATACATACATACATATAATCACGCCTCTTTCCCGTAGGGGTAGGCAGAGACCACTTCTTTCCACTTGCTAAGATCCTTACATACTGTTTTCGCTTCGTTCACTTTCATTATTCCCTTCATACATGCTCTACGGTTTAGGGTACTCTTGACCTGGCCTTTTTTCAAGACGTCCCTGATTTGGTCTAGAAATGTCCGCCTAGGTCTACTCCTTCCGACACTTTCATTCACACTCGCCTTATAAACTTTTTTCGTCAATCGTTCTTCATCCATTCTCTCGACATGGCCAAACCATCTCAGCATACCTTTCTCAATTTTTGTCACTACATCTTCTTTCAGACCACAACGTTTCCTTATCTCACTATTACTTATCCTGTCACTCAGTTTAACTCCTATGATACTTCTTAATGCTCTCATCTCAACTACATTTATTCTGCTTTCATGTTTCTCCTGCCATACCCAACTTTCACTTCCGTACATGAGTGTGGGAACTAACACCCCCTCATGCACAGCCAAACGAGCCTTGTTAGACACCTTCCGACTGCTCATAAAGGAGTGCAAAGCTCCATTCACTATGTTTCCTGCATTCACTCTTCTTTCGATATCACTCTCACACTTTCCATTCATTATGAACGATTCATTATGAACGAGAATAATGCAAGTTAGTATTGTAAGTGGAGCATGCAAGTGTATAAAAGTAATAGATAGGGGCAAATAGATAATATCATGTTAATAAAGAATACGATAATCTATATCTGTACATCTATACAAATAAATAAAATTGAAGTGTCTGTTTGTAATATTAAAATTACAGCTTTTTACTAAATGCATATGAAAGTATATACGGTACTTATATCAAAAACACAATTTTTAAAATTTTTGTCTGTCTGTCTGTCGGTCTGTCTGTCTGTCTGTTTGTTCCGGCTAATCTCCGAAACGGCTGGACCGATTTCGACGGGAATTTCACTGGCAGATAGCTGATGTTATAAGGAGTAACTTAGGCTATTTATATTTTAGAAAAAGAATTAGGGTTCCGCGCAACATAATTAAAACCCTAAATTACACGCGGGCGAAGTCGCGGTGAACAGCTAGTGTATAAATAAAGAATGAAATAAGAGTTATGAACAGAATAGAAATTAAAGCAAAAGTTGATCTCGATATGAAATTAATGGAGAGGTACGGGAACGTCCATCATTGGTAAAGCATATAGTCCTCGGGCAGGGTATGTTTCCACGATTGGATGAGAAAATCGGGATTAAGGGGTACTAAGGAACAATACTTTCAGTACAAGCGATGTGGACGAGTTAACTCATATTATTACTGTACCTTACCTTAGTACCTACCTTGATATACTATGATAAAAAAAGTTTATGTACCAATAAAATGAAATGAATGTTATGAAAAAGTAATATAATACCCAAGTAAATGGGGGCCATATTTATAAAGTACCCGTGTGATAAATATCATGAAGTAAAATATAAATCAAGTGAATTAAAACTCCGATTCCCGGTATCTAAATAATAAATAAAAGTATAAGTGAATAGAGAGAAATAAAGCTAGGTAAATGTCAAAAATATCAAAAAAGTACGTACAAGACTAAAGTAAAAAAATTATATTAAAAAGGCCTAACAATCGAAAATAAGGAATAAGGTGATCCCCGACTAAATCCATAAAGTTAGGTAATTATTTACATTTATGTATTAGGGCTATAATGCTATCCAAAATGCTACAAACAAGTTAAACATGTAATAACTATAGGGATCGATGAACACAACTACACGTAAATAAAAAAAATATTAATCAAATACTATTGTATTTTATTAATATTTTTTGTGTAAACATTTCGCATAATTGTTTACAACATTTTATATGAATTTACGAGATTTTTTTATACTGAGGCACATTGATTCAAATTTAAATTAACTCTACCTTAAATTTTTGTTTATGTAAAATTTGTAACTAAATTAGGTACATTATATTGCTTACTGAAGTGGATCGATAGCAAATCAAGAACTTGTGCTGGTTACATAAAAGGTTTATTGCGCCACAAAGTGAAAAAATACAAAATGACCGTTAGATTTTTCAAAGCGCGGGACGACTTAAACGTATGTATGTGCACACAAGCGGAGACTGGGCAACAACAACAATGCTCGCCAAAATTGCTGGCGGGGGATCGCTCACTCTAATCTACCTTACGGATAATATTACAAATACATACAAGCTTACCTACACATAATTTATTAAATAACCGTTACTATACTATACAAAACAAACCTTAACCTAAGATACAACATATTAGAAAATTAATAATAAATATTACATACAAAAACAATGCGTCGCCAACACTTACTAGCTCTTTGTTCACGGCGTCGCCTTCGATCATTTCTTCCCATTCCTACAAAAATTATGCTCGCACAGTCTCTTCTCCTTCCAATCCTCGACTATGTTGATGCAAGCTATGTAGACATAACTGAGGACCAGCTAAGTAAGCTTGAGAGACTTCAAAATACTAGCATTCGGTTCATATTTGGATTGCGCAAATATGACCATATTTCCCAATTTCGCTCACGTCTCAAGTGGTTACCTATCCGACTTCGCCGGAACATGCATATTCTTTCTATTCTGTACTGTGTATTATATCATCCTTCTGCTCCTCCCTATCTAAAACAGAAGTTTAATTTTGTGGGGCTTCCGGGGGAACCTCTACGCTCTTCTAGAAAATTCGTTTTAAGGGTACCAACTCACAAAACATCGTTTTTTAATAAATCTTTCACTGTCGAGTCTATTAAGCTCTGGAATGCCCTACCTTTGTATATACGTAAAGCACAATCTATTGTAATCTTTAAGCGATTACTTAAAGAACATTACTTGTCTCAATCGTTCGGAGACCGTTAGGATAAATTATGTAATTATGTATTTATTATATTTATCAGCTTTATATTACTGTTTGAGGAAATTTGTAATTTATTTATGTATTTTGGGTAGTTATGTAAGTTTGTTTATATACTCTTATATATGTATGTTTATGTATATATTATATGCTTTACTTTATCTTTTATTATGTATTAGTAATTTATATCATTTCATGTGTTAGTTATTTATATGTTATTTTATTGCATTTATTGTCTATATATAGCATGTATTGATATTATATTTTGTATAATTTATATTGCACCACCTACCTAGTATTCATTGTTTAGTCCTTTACACCCTTGGTTGCCTGGAAGAGATCGCTATGTAGCGATAAGGCCGCCAAATTGTACATTTAACCTGTCTTTTGTTATGTAATTTGTTTATACGTTTGTGGTGTACAATAAAGTATATTCATTCATTCATTCATTCATTCATTACTAGAGTCAAATCCAAAGTGTGGAGATATGCTGTTATTATATTTTATTGTATTATATGTTATTGTTGTAATAGTATTTTTTTATTTATAAAAGACAACGAAACCTAAAATTGTGTTATCTGCTTAAAATACAATTGTCTTTTCTAATGTTAATAAATATTTTGTTAAACGAACTTTACCTGTGTACCTAATAGTGTGTGGTGGCGCTGTCGTCGCGTCACAAGCGAAACATATCGAAGCCTAAATCGCGCTAACAAAGTTCCGAAGTTAAACCAGAATATATAGAATAGCTCTGAATTACCACTCGGAGCGTTGGCCGCTCCCCGGGCAGAACACCTTACCCGGCGGGAAATCTCCCCTTTTCCTTACACCCGCCACAGTGGTGACCCCGACGTGATATGAACACGCAAGAAATAACCTTCGGAAACTACAACTTAAAAACCTTCGTCATCATCCTCAAGTACCCCATTAATTCGCTCCCGAGTAGATATTGTCTGCAGTCTTCACATTCTGCAAGCCATCCAGCTTTACAAAGGTTCATCGCAGCACTAGAATAATAATGCTTCCTGTTCCTTCAAGCTACTCTCTGCGCTACAGTGTTCGGCACGGCTCTGAGCCTTACTGCTCGCCTCTGCTTCATGGCACTCTCGCAGATTATTTGCCTTCTTCTCGACTCACCGCAGTGTACAAGGCAACCCCTGGCTCTTGCTCCGGCGTCACTTGCTCTTACGCACACAGCATGCATTCCCCACCGGCATTAAGGACGCACCGGCAATTGTACTGCACTATCGACCTCCGGTCTGAGCAGGGTGGTGATGTGGCGACGCTGTCGTCGCGCTTCAAGCAAAAAACACGTCCAAGCCTAAATCGCGCTAACAAATTTCCGAAATTAAAGCAATATACAACGTGTCCCAAAATTCAACGATAAGCCAACACTGGAGGATAGACCTGCCCCGGACTAATCGGAGAAAAAAAGAAAAAAAATATATTCCAATTATATTTCAAGCTATATAAAAAAAAATGAAATTCTTCAGAAATTGAGACCGTTTATGATATTTTTCACTACCATGACCACAATTTTTTAAATATTTTTTTCTTTTTTTTTATAGGCAACCTGAATAGTACTGCTATCTACCACAATTCTTAAAAACTCCAGAATAACTCTTGTTTTATCACGAAAATTAATGGAACTTATTTTATTCCCTAAATTTTTTGAAGACTTTTACTTTTAACCAAATTTAACTTATCGTGGTGTAAAAAAAAATGAACACTAGTATGGCAAGTTTTTTTAAAAATTGACGCAACTAACCAACATTCCAAAATGGTATAATACTCTAGGAAAACAAGTTATAAAAAATATGGGCCTATTATTTCTTAACAGGGGCCAAATGACGGTCGGGTGTAATAAAAGTATTAGTTCTTGAAAAATGTTTAATATTTCAAAACAAATGATACAAACAGTTTCACGTGTAATTTATTAAGTTATTAACATTATAGCAAATGTTCGAACTGTTTGCCACCAGCATTAATACATGCACGACATCGCCATAAAAATGATCGTTTTATTTGTCTTGCATATCTTCTGCTATTAATGTAATCAGCAGCTTGAGTGATATTTCGATGAAGCTCGTCCAATGTCACAATGGGTTTTGAGTAGACCCTGTTTTTAAGACAACCCCAATAGAAGAAGTCCAGGGGGTTCAAATCGGGTGAACGGGGTGGCCATAAGATAGGACCAAGTCGCCCGATCCAACGCCCTGGATACTCTTGATTTAAATATTCTCGCACAGGACGGGCATAATGTGCTGGGCAACCATCATTTTGGAACCACATGTTTTGAAGATCACTTAAGGGCACGTCGTTTAACAATTCTTGCAAGTCATTTTGTAAAAAGTTTAAATAACTATTGCCATCTAAGTTTCCTTGTAACTCAAATGGTCCAATTACTTTTCCATTTAATATGCCGGTCGATAGGTTAACCTTGAATTGATATTGGGATTTGTCTTGTCTCATCAAGTGTGGATTTTCATTACTCCAACTATGTAGGTTTTGAAGATTTAAATACCCATCTTTCTTGCACGATATTTCATCCGACCATAGAATTTTGTCTAGGAAGTGGGGATCTTCACTGTGCCTTTGCAGCATTACACGGCAAAATGTGAACCGTGCGGATAGTCCCGCGGTAATAACGTCTGCACACGCCTGTAGTGATATGGGTGAAGCTTGTGACGTTTTAATATTCGATGTGCAGAACTTTTCGGGATTCCTGTAGCTTCTTCTATGGCACGTACCGAAGTAGTCGAGTCATTTTCTATCTCATTGAGAACTTCTTCATCACGATCCAATCTAGGTCTTCCAGCGCTTCTCCTATTGGATGGCATACGACCCTCCGAAAACGCTTGATGCACATTAATAAACACTCGATAACCAGGATATTTTTGAGCATTTGGGTATCTTTCTCGATACAGTCTGCTAGCAGCGTTAGCATTACATCGGTATTCTCCATAGATTAAATGCATATTAGCGTATTCCTGTGGTGTGTACGGTTGCGGCATGTTAAACGCCAAACAGTCCAAAATGCGCCAAAACTCTAAATCACAAAACATACAATCGTAGTCCAAGATAATGCCAGGTCAGTTCAGTTTGCAGATCACTTCCAGTCCAAATAATGCCAGGTCAGTTAAGTTTGCAGGTCGATTCCAGTCCAAAAAGCCAAGCCAAAAGTCGATAGTATGTACGAGGGCCACGTAAGTTGAATTGGGAACGGTGCGCAGTAAACAAAGGAGCAGAGCGTACTGAACCGACTTGCTGAGAATAATAACAGCTTCTCTACCTGCCCTGTTGTTGTCTCTTTTTAACATAAATATCTCTATCTATCTCTCGCTCTCTAACATCTAAGGTATTAATGCCCCATTCGAATTCCTAGAAATTGTAACAGGAACCCATTTTGGGCATGTAGTAAAAGTGATTACTGACAATTACAATTTAAGGAATTTGGCCCCTGTTTAGAAATAATAGGCCCATATTTTTTTATAACTTGTTTTCCGAGAGTATTATACCATTTTGGAATGTTGGTTAGTTGCGTCAATTTTTAAAAAAACTTGCCATACTAGTGTTCATACTTTTTTTTACACCACGATAAGTTAAATTTGGTTAAAAGTAAAAGTCTTCAAAAAATTTAGGGAATAAAATAAGTTTCATTAATTTTCGTGATAAAACAAGAGTTATTCTGGAGTTTTTAAGAATTGTGGTAGATAGCAGTGCTATACAGGTTGCCTATAAAAAAAAAGAAAAAAAATATTTAAAAAATTGTGGTCATGGTAGTGAAAAATATTATAAACGGTCTCAATTTCTGAAGAATTTCAATTTTTTTTTATATAATTTAAAATTTAATTGGGATATATATTTTTTTCTTTTTTTCCCCGAATAGTCCGGGGCAGGTCTATCCTCCGGTGTTGGCTTATCGTTGAATTTTGGGACACGTTGTATATAGAATAGCTCGGAACTACCACTCAAAACGTTGACCGCTCCCCGGGCAGAACACCTTGCCCGGCGGGAGATCTCCCCTTTTTCTTCCACCTGCCACAAGTGAATTCTTTTTTTTTATATACATTTCTGTTTCAATTAAGATAAACATATTTCTTATAAGTCAGGAAATAATGAATTTTTGAAATTATAACTAACTTAAAAAATACATACTTGTTAATGTACCTATGTAAAAGCATTATAAAAATTGAATGTAACCATCTATATTTAGAGGTATATACTATTAGGCAAGATAAATTAATTTTATTCACGGTATCATTTCAATGCATTGTTAATACTAAGTGTTATACGACGAGATTATATATTATACGACGTAATCAAAAAACGTTCCCATATAGTACTCAGAAATTTAAAACAAAGATGTCACAAACCGCTAACCCGGCTGGGATTGTAAGTTGTATTTTGATCCCTGCTGTTAATTATTCTGATTATATTGCACAAGGAACGCCGTGGGAAAAAACGTGTAATATTACATATGAACATTTATATTTTCATATTTGTAAACAATTGTGTGACATTTGTAATGATGGGAGCTCAGATCTTAATGAGAAAACGTGTTGTTCGATGACTGAGTAATTTATTAATGCCTCCTTTGACAACATTGAATTATTAAATAATATATCAATGTACCAGAAGGCAGTTTTATTAGGTAATCTACTTAGGTACTTACACCACTACACTACAAGCCTATCGGCTGAAAAGAAAAAAAATTATAAACAAAATTAATTTAATTATTTTGTTAACTAACTTCAAATATTTAAAAAAATAGAAATAAAAATTTAAAATTAAGACACATCGAAAAAAAATATGATTTATTTTTTATTAAAAGAACAATACATTGTTTTTATATATGTCATTATAATAAAATACTTTTTTCAATACTTTTTTTTCTTAAACTCTAATTGTTACATTGATTTATAAGGTCTACTTGTATTCTTAACTACCTACTACTTGTCGGGGGATCCCGTACCTTAGGATAAAATTATTAACAAACGTAGAAATTACTGAAATATGGTTTTTATTTCTAAGAGGATAAGCCTCTACATAGGTACTTACTCAGAGCATACTGTAGTAAAAAAAGTAAAGTAAAATATACTTTATTGTACACCAAGGAGCATATTACAGTATTTATATATTTTTTTTATAGGATCGGGTGACAAACGAGCACACAGTCCACTTGATGGTAAGTGGTTGCTGCGGCCCATAGACATCTACATCTATCCTCTATTACAAATCAAAATGCAGATGCGTTGTCACCCGTGAAGACTAAGATGGAATGCCTCATTTCCAGTAAAAAGGGCCTCCGAACACCTGCACTCACTAAACGAAACACGGAGGTAAACCTCTACTTCACGCTGGTATTCTGTGAGGTTATGGTACCACCCTGTTTCGAGCCGGTCCATCCGTGCGACAGCAAAAGCTGCCGCGTGGCTCTACCACTGTTTATTAAAGTATATTTAAAGGTACATTGGTACAACAGGCGGCCTTCACACACTTTCACACTTCATGGAATGATACTTCCTCTCGCTAAAACTGGAATCTTAGTTACGCTCAAGGCAAGCTTTGGTTACATTAAAATCATTTTTAGTAGATAAAAATATTTTTTATAAACTGGGTTTCTTGAAGAAAAAATTTTTCACCTGTAATCTAAGAAATAATGTATGCTATATTCCCATTTGCCTATTAAATGCGTCAACTTTTAAGGTTACTTGCTAAACTGGCGTAGTACTTTTTTTCAGTACAGTCAGATAAAGTTGGGCGAAGTATTAATTTTTCATTCTTAGTTCGGATAAATGTGACATTTTCTTCTAAGTTGGATCAGTTAACTAAGAATTAAAAACAACAGGTTACACAAGCACTACCCAAGATAACACAAAAAAATCGAAAGAAAGTATAGATTTGTAGCTAAAGGAGCTAAAAACGATCACAGGCTGTACAATTTTCAAAAAAAAAAAAGAAATTACTGTAATTTAAAAAATAAATTATTATTTTTTTTTATATTTTTCTGGTAACTATTATGATTTGTCCTATCACCCGATTCCGACTTGACGTCGACTTTTGGGACAACCTATATATAATAAAAAAATCTCACGAAAGGGCAGACAGTTTCTCCGGGGGTTAATAATTTAAAAATATTGAAATAAATCTTGCGTCGGAAGGAGACCAATGTGCTACGGGTTGTAATGAGTGCAACAGAGAGTGACGATCGCCGATATGTCCTTAGTCATTCTTCGCGCTAATTAAGATAATGAACCAGACTTCAATAAAAAATATATTTATTTAGTTTGACAGAGTTACAGTAAGAAGTTTATTACTACAATATTCAATATTAAATGATGACAATTGTATATTTATACTTAAATTATATGCAACAAAACTATTTACTAAGCTTATTTACTGCATACGCTTGACCCAGATGGGATTGCTGATGATGTGCAAACGAATGAGATTTGGCAGGGGTGCTCAGCCTTAACTCCTCCCCCCTCAAGAGAGAAATTATCCGAAGGTGGCTAATAGGAGAATTTCGAGAACATAATTTGGATTTAATTAAAATGCTACATACTATACAGATTACTATAATGAGATATAAACTTATGGTCCATACACTGATTTCATTTGTTACTAAGAATTTTGTATTTATTTCGTTATCACTAAATTTAGCACCATTTATTAGTTCTTTTATACCACTGAAGTCCACGTTTCTTAAATCTAACTGTTTTGCTTCTTTCTTGATGTCATCCTCTCGTACGGTTGGCATCTCGATTGTGGGCAGCTGAAGTTTGATATTCGCAAAATACCTCGGAGCGTTGATGAATGTGTCTCCAACCTGTGTTCTGCATTCTTGATTAGGTATCATTATATACGTGCCTTGCACTTGGTATTTTTGTACATGTTCTGGACAGTGTTCAGTTATTATCAAGTCCTTAGTGGTATACAGTAGCCAATAGTTCTTGAAGATCCTCTGAATTTTCAAATTCTCTAATCGTATATTATGTTGCTGGCAGCTACTGTGGTTGTTTTTCATCTGCATTATTTGTTCAATACATGTTTCGGCTGGATACTCTGCGAGACTTTCCTCTGGGCATAAGAATTTTTCGTCTTCGATTTCTTCACATGGACTCACCGCTGATCTGTATTTCAATCTTTTCACCAATAGAAAAGGATATGATGGGATTATGATATGGGTAACATCGGAATTGGATATTGGAATTGGTATTATTTTGTGGTATGTGTATATGTCTGGTTCAATTAGCGGGATATCTAATACAAAAACTAAACTATTCCTATTGACATACGATTTAACTACTATATTTCTTTCTAACTTAATTAAATTTTCCTTATTTGCTGGGTAAATCAATTTGGCATATTTTTCTATATTTATTAACATATTTAATAGTTCTGTTGAATTTATGATTGACTGATGTGAAGTATGTAATTTACTAAAAGCAATAGCTGTTTCTATTTCTTGTATTACATCTAAAATTGTTCGAAATTTGATATAAGGTATCTAATATTGTAACAACATTTTTTAGAGACCTTTCCTTATGAAGTATAGAATCATTTCCTGATATTGTAAACCATTGACATTCGAATTTATGTCTTCCGACGCATTAACAAGCTTGTTAAATGCTTGTTGTAGCAAAGTGACTCGATGTTCGACCAGATGTTCTCTATTATTCACCTGACTTATTTGTGAGTCGAAGTGCCTAGCGTTTTCTTCGTCTAAGTTACCTGAAATAACTTTAACTAAGGAATCTAAAGGACTAAATATGGCTCGTTTACTTATTTTAGATATAGGTAAAATATGATGTATTTTATTATTTGCTAAATCTATGGATGTTTCTATTTGCTTAATTAACCCCCTAAATTCATCTCCAACTTCACTATTTTTACTAATAATCTTACTTACGCAATTATGTTGTTCAGTATTAATATCTATTTGTTCAACTACCAACTATAAATCTAATGTTTTCAAAATGGTCCACGAGTTATTCCTGATCACTGCCATCCCAACTTTCAGAGGAGCTATCCCCAGATTGGTGTTCAGATTCTGTAGATCTAGGCCGTTGGACAGTTTTGCCAATGCCAGAAGTACTAGCCACGACCTGTGGAGGACGTTTAAAAAATTTTATAGCTACTCTAGTTTGTCTCTTATTAAGTTTAACGGGTATTATATTATGATCCGGTTTCCCTATGACTTTGGCTTTTTCAAAACGTGGCTTATCTTTTGCTTTTCTTGTCCTAGTAGTTTTCATAAAAATATCGTCCCTTCTTTAATTTCTGGGACTTCCTCACCTCCTCTTTTTTCTCTAACCTTAATCTTATCTGTCTGTAATTTCTCGGCTACATATTCATAAAGAACTTTAAGGCGTTTTGTATGGTCTTGTAATAGCTTTTGCATCAAATTACGTTCTCTATCTATATTGAAGACGTTACCTGAATCGGTAGTACCGAAAACAATTTCAAATGGTGTAAATGTTGTTGCGGAATGAACACTATTATTATAAGCCATTATCACATATGTCACACATCACAGAGCAGGCATTAAGATCTGTTTTATCGTACTTAGCTAATCTATATATTTCGTTAAAGGTGGAGTGGAATCTTTCAACTATTGCCATGGAACTAGGTTTATTTGGTGTTCCTACGTGGAGCTCTATTTTATAAAGATTTAAAAGTTCTTTTATTAATTCGTTATTAAATTCTGTACCCGAGTCGCTATTTATTTTCTGTGGTAAGCCATACATACTAAAGTATTTAATTAAGGCTCTTACAACTTCAGGGGTACTGCGATTTGGGATGTTTATTGCTTGCCCTAACTTACTGAAAGCATCAACAATTGTCAAATAATATTTACTTTCTATGAATAGTAGATCCAAGAAAACTTCTTGGACGGTGTGCTTTGTATCTGTGTTAATTGAGTATGAGGTTTTATAGGTTTTCTTTCATATTTCATCTTTTTGCATTGTTGGCAAGAATTTATTATAGCTGTTATTGTATCTTTCATATTTAGCCACCAATAATGCCGTTTTAATTTATTAAATGTTTCTTGGATCCCCCTGTGACAAGTTTTACCCTCGTGATATTTTATCACTATTTCTCATTAGTCCTGCTCGGAGTTAATAATTCTTTCAGTACATTCAACAAGTTTGCAAGCTCCTTTCTTATATAATTGAATTAATACGTTTAAAAAATTTATACTAAAAGCTGGGTCTTCGAAATAGGTGAAATATTTGTTTTTAAAGTCATACATATTCTTTCAGAAAGTCTTTAACTAATGATTCATTATTTATTGGGATATGAACTACTAAAATACGCTGCTTTTTGTTAGACATGTCCTTGACTGAAAATTTATCAGAGAACCACGAATGAACAAGTATTTGACGCGGTTTTAAGTCTATTGCTTCGTTTAAAATCGGAATGCCTTCGTGTTCCCTATTAGATTCGGAGTTCGCTGTAACACCATCGTCTGAGATTTCCATCAATCCAGGTTGTTTTTCACTTTCCGTATCTGAGATTGACATAACTGAATCATCCTTTTGTTTTCTTTTACGTATTGTTACGAATTCAGAATTTAATTCTTTAATTATGTCTCGAAGTCTTTCATCATTATCGTCAGTATTTACGAAGATGGAATCTAAATCGTCATCTACGGCATTGATTCTAATTCTAGAAAGGGCATCAGCGATTGTATTCTGTTGGCCTTTCTTGTTTTTAATTTCGAAGTCATATTCCTCGAGTCTTAACCTCCAGCGGGTTAATTTACTATTTGGTTCCTTAAGCGAATATAACCATGCCAATGGCCTATGGTCCGTGAAAATGGTGAACTTTCGACCATATAAGTATGGTCTAAAATATTTGACTGCCCATACTACAGCTAGGAGTTCTTTTTCTATGGTGCTATAACGACATTCCGTATCACTTAACGTTCTGCTCGTATATGCCACAGGTTTATCGTTTCCTATTGTACCTTGTGACAATACGGCTCCTATTGCAAAATTTGATGCATCGGTGGTTAAAATGAATGGTTTGTCAAAGTCTGGATACTGTAATAGAGGTGCATTGGTTAACAATTTTTTACATGTTTCGAAGCTTTGTATGTATTCATCATTAATTATTATTTTATGGGTCTTTTTGCAACAAGCCTTAAGCGGTTTCGTGATTTTAGCGAAATCTTTTATAAACTTCCTATAGTAGCCTACAAGACCTAAGAAACTCCTTAATTCCGTTAGAGTTTGTGGTAGGGGATATTTTAATATTGCTTCGATTTTGTTATTGTTCGGTTTCAATCCTTCACTTGTTATAGTGTGCCCTAGATATAGTACTTCTTTCCTAAGAAAATGAGATTTATCAAGTTGGACTTTAAGGTTAGTTTTTCTGAATCTTTCGAATACGGCTTTGAGCTTTTCTACATGTTCTGGTAGGCTTTTTGAGAAGATTATGACGTCATCTAAATATACTAGGCAATGTAAGCCTTGTAACCCTCGTAACACGTTATCCATTGCTCTCTGAAAAGTAGCAGGAGCTGACTTTAAACCGAAGGGCATTCTATTGAATTCAAAATGACCAAAGGGTGTGCTGAAGGCTGTTTTTAGTTTGTCATCCTTTTCTACTTCTATTTGGTGGTAACCGGAAGCTAAATCTAAGGTAGTGAAATATAAGCTCTTTCCTAGCATGTCAAATAGATCGTTAATATTAGGGAGTGGGTATTTGTCATCTGTAGTTATGTCATTTAGTCGCCTATAATCAACTATCATTCTCCACTTTTGTACGCCCGATGCATCTAATTGTTTTGGTACTAAGCGCACCAGTGCACTCCACGGGGAATGAGACTCCTGGATAATATTATCTCGCAACATTTTCTCTACTTGTTGCTTTATTTCCTTACTTTGTGCAGGTGGTAATCTATGGGCTTTGATATTAATAGGGTCCTCATTCTTCGTCCTAATCTTATGCTTAACCTCGTTTGTAAAAGATAGCGGTATGTTCTCGCAATAGAATAAATCCTTATTTTCCCTACACAATTTACCTATCACCGATTTTTCCTCTTCGTTCATGTGATCTAGTCTTAATTTATTTAAGTTTTCCTCCAGTAATATATCTAAATTATTATTTTTACTTTCTGTAAAATTCAAGTTATTGTTATATGTGTCATGAAATCTCAACTTTAAATGGTGACGTGACCACTAATTTTTGTTCACTGTCTGTGCAGTTTTGTATAACTGTGGTGGCAAAACCATCTTTGCAATTTACTATCGCGTCAGGCATTCGGATACCTTCTGTAAACTGTACGTAATTTAATATAGCTTCACCATTTAATAAGTTGACTTGTAATTTAACTCTTAATTCGCAGCGAGGAGGCAGACTATATGTCTCTCTCATTGGCGGTGAGTAAATAATTGGGATATTAGTGTTATTTGTATATAAAGTGAGGTTTTTCATGTCAATGGTAGCGTCAAGCGATTTTAAGAGATAACTACCTATTAACCCATCGTACCTTTCGTCTACACTATATACGTAAAACTTGTGTTTTTGTGGACTATGAAAATACTCGGTAACTTTGCGTAGACAACTTCTCCGTGTTTACTCACGCTGCCAGAGTACTAATAACCTCAAACGGTTCTAAGTATACCGAATCACTATAATATTTTATTGCTAGTTCTGGACTAATAAATGACCTAATACTACCAGTGTCTATCATAAAGACAGCTTTTAGTTCAGGTATACGGATATGTGGTAAATTTAAAAGTTTCGTGCAATTAATTTTTATTCTATTGGTCTCGTCGAGGCTAATGTGTGAAAATTTTCAATTTCAGCCAAATCCGAATTATTATACTGATTTGATGCAATACATTGTTGCGAATTGCAAGGTTGATTTATTTCGCTATTGGTATAGTTTATTCTCCTTGAGTTAGCAGTTCGCATTATTACATCGGTGTTCGAACTCGACGCCACAGGTGGCGATTTATATTGCGTTAGACGCTGAGTATGCGCAGAGGCATTGTCCGCGAAATACTGACTACGCTGTATCGGGACCGGCGCCGGCGGTACTGGTGACCTAGTGGTCGATTGTTGTTGATAATTATTGCGATGGGTATTATGACGGTCGCTATTTTGCCTAAATTGAAATGAATTGTTTGACGAGTTAAAAGAGCGGTTATTATTAACGTAGGGTGACAAATTGTTCTGATTATTAAATGCATTTGCACTAGATTGCTCCGTATGCGGAATATTTCTAGGTGAATAAGTGTGATTTTTGTTAGGACTCTGCCTAAAGTTTGTTCGATTAGACCGTGAATTTTTACTTTCATAAACTGACTGAAAGTTTTGGTCTTCTAAGAAATTTTCAAAGCGTCTTCTAGAGTAGTCACGTTCCGTAATCTTACAAGTCTAACTAAATATGCCGGTAAATTATAAAGAAACGCATTTAGTGAACTATGGTTATAAATAGATTGTTTCGCTAGACGTAAGATCGGATCGTCAATCGTTTCGCTAACCTTAGAAAATAAGACACTTCTCAAATGCTGTATCATGTGACAAAATTCCTGGTAATTTTCATTACGGTTTAACTTTAAGGATTCGAGTTCCAAAGCCAAACATTCCTCGGATCTCGGGTCACCAAAATGTTGGCTTAGTAATGTTTTTAGTTCGTCCCAATTATTAATCTGATCCCGTTCTCCAACTAGGTTCGCATCTTCCCCGGATAGTCTACTTGTAATAACGTGGAATAAATATTCGTTTTGTAACTGACTTCCTCGGAATGAATTGAGTATTTACTCGCATTTTTTTATAAAGAGTGGTAAAAATCTAGTATCACCATCGAAATTAGGGATAATTTTAACCATTTCCATAGGAACTCTCACTAAATTTTCCATTTTTCTTTCTTTTTGTTACAGAATACACCACCAATAAAAAATAAAAAATACTCTTCGGTTATTATTAAGTGAATTTATAAGGAAATTAAATGAAATAATTTAAATTCCTCAATTACTTAACTAATTAGAATAATTAACTAAGTGTGAATTTATCTAGTAATTAGGCGTAATTAATCCCACAAAAACCAGAATATAAACACACACAAAAGAGGAGAATAAGAAGGGTAGGAAAATACAGATTGGTGAAGAAGATCTACTCACAGTGCTGCAGTTTTCCACATGCTCCTTCTGGAATATTGGTACTCCGTCCTTGAAATTGGTCTGCTTCTTAATAAATTTGTTTGTTCGTTTCTTCCCGATTAAAACGTTAAGACGTACGACCGATTTTTCTGCGAAAACTTTTATTCGCCACGAAATAATACTTGGTCTTACGGGTCCCTACCGACTGCGCCAATTAAGATAATGAACCAGACTTCAATAAAAAATATATTTATTAATTTTGACAGAGTTACAGTAAGAAGTTTATTACTACAATATTCAATATTAAATGATGACAATTGTCTATTTATACTTAAATTATATGCAACAAAACTATTTACTAAGCTTATTTACTGCATACGCGTGACCCAGATGGGATTGCTGATGATGTGCGAACGAATGAGATTTGGCAGGGGTGCTCAGCCTTAATTATTTGTTATACTTACTTTAAAATATTTATATATTTTAATAAATATTTTATAAGATGAAAATTTCAAGAAGTGGATAAAGATAAAGTTTACTCAAATGCTCAACAATAATTACAGCTAATGGTAGTAAGGAATTAATTGTAGGGTTAATGAAAGTAAGATTTTTTTTAATTAACTCTTTGGTTACAATGAAAAAAATTCTGACAGTAAAAATATATCTATAGCAAATATATAGATAAATAGATATGTTTTGTAATTTATTTTATTTAAAAAACAGATTCCATTGTAATCGATTGCTTGAATTAATAAGAACTATTAATCCAAAATAGTGTATATTTATTACTGATTTTAATTTAAAATTAAACACTAACTTTTAGTCACAATGCGTATTAAAGGTAAGACGAAAACGCTCTAAGTAAATACTATCCTGCCGGTACAGTTGTACAAGATCACGTGATACGCAGCCAATGATGATAGTACGAAGAATTACTATGAACATGTCGGCGACAGTCGCTCTCTGTCGCACTCATTACAACCCGTAGCACATATGCCTCCTTTCCACGCAAGATTTATATAATCTTGATTTAATACTTTTACTTAATTTATATACTTTTGATTTTTTGTCGTATCATCACTTAATAAACATACAATACGTTTCGTCCGTTGAAATTAATGATTATTCCGTGTTTAAAGTGAAGTGCGCTACCAAAATCCCTCACCTATGTGTAGTCTATTGTGTGCATAATTAGTATAACTTTACGTGAAAACGAACCGTGCAGTAATTACTGAGTTTTTAACCAAAACATTTTCTAAAACGTGGTGATCTGTATAAAACCATGACCTACGACAACTCGCCGCTTACTCGCTGTGACGTTTACGGGCTCACTGCATCGTTAGGCCGTCCAAACAGTTATCAAGTCTACAAGATGGATTCATATAGCTGCGCCGGTTGTAAAAGTGATATAGCAAGTAATTAATTTATAAGTTGTCATAGTTGTAAGTTCAAATACGATTTGATGTGTGCGAACTCGTCACCAATGCGGTTTAGAAAAATGATTCAAGAAGCTAAAACTCAGTGGAAATGCTGAGAGTGCAAAAGCAAGCAACAAAATCAGGCAACTTAGATACACCAATTCACTCTACTAGTCACTCCAAGATTAATGACAAAGTTAAACCCGAGTATCTATCTCAAGATTGTAATGTTACTGTGCGAAGACATCGTTCAGTGGACTCGCACATTACTCAAGAAAAATTCAAAGAAATCCTAAAAAAGAACTGATAACAGGAAATGAGATCATGCTTGAAACAATACTGACTCGAATGGTATCAAATCAGCTGAAGGATATAAATAGTCGCTTTGTCGAACTTCAAGAGTCTATGACTTATATTTCTGGACAATATGATGACTTTAAAAGCACCTAGACTCCATCACATCGGATTTGCAGTGCCTCAAGGATGAGAACAAATTCCTCAAAGAACAATTGAATCACCTCACAACTCGTGTGAAGACCCTGGAAGACGATAACATGAAGCAACAACAGTGGGCCAGATTGCAAAATATTGAAATCGCTGGCATACCAGACGATAAAAATGAGAACACATTAACTATTATACAAAAGATTTCGAAGCATATTGGAGTCTCAATCCAACCCTCTGAAGTGGAGTTTGCGATTCGCGTGCAGCCGCGGCGTGCTACAAGCACCGTGCATGCGCGCCCTATTGTCGCTCGGTTAAAGCATCGTTTTATTAAATATTGAGTGTAGAGTAGAAGGAGAACCATCTTATAAGGTGCGAAAGTTGAAAAAGTTTCCCACTATATACTGAAAATAGAGGTTCCAAAACCTACTACAATAGCGCTGGAGTCTGAAAAACTACGATATGAATATAGCTGTTGTAGACAGTGTGAAGTCAGCTGAATTCAAATATGTAAAAAATTTCATGACTAGAGTAGTTAGTAAAATGCAAGTATAGAAAACCTCAACTATTTACGTAGTACAAAACCAAACGGATTGGTCGGTCCTTGTTTATTTCTCCATCTTATTCTAATTAATTTTGGCGCTTTTTTTAAATTTATCCTATTCTACTGCAGCGCCACCCTTACTGGACGCGTTTTAGGGACACTTTTCATATACAGAGATGGTCCTCCTTCTACTCTACACTCCATATTATTAAAGACAAAATTATGGCCGCTGCACGTAAACATCGTAATTTAAACGCCAATGATATGGGGTTTGAATGTGAAACTTGTATGATTTTTATAAATGAGCATCTAACAAAAGGAAATAAAAAGCTTCTTTCACAGTGCAAATGAAAGGTAAAGTAACTAAATTACAAATTCATTTGGACAAAAAACTGCCGTATTTTCGTTCGGAAAAACGAGGCTTCACCTCCAATCTCCATATCTTCTTCGGCAGATATTGTGAAAATTATTTAAAATCTATTTACCTGTTTATTCTGTGTACTTTGAAACGTTTTCGTAAATTACTTGTGAAAAGGTATGCACTTATTACAAATTCTATGCTTTTTTATCAGTTAACACAACTAGATACACTGTACACTATCAAAAACTCACCGATGTATCATACATTATACTCACAAATATTAATAAACATTACCAAAATCTCATATACCTGCACTCATCTAACGCTTTACTTATATACATATATTTATTACATTCTCAAATTTAAACACAGAATATTCTATAAAATATAAAATAAAATAAAATAAACCTTTATTATTTTCTCCCACAAATTGTACATTGCATATTTTTTATCTTTTAAAAACATATATATTTTTTTATAAACAAACAAAGAGTGCATAAATTTGTGGGAGACGGGAGTCCAAACTAGGATACCCTTTGCTATGGATCTCCGGGCTCCCCATTTAGGATGATCAACTAGATTTTTTTTCTTTTTGTTATATATAGCAGAGACATTTTTTTCCGTTTGCGAGAGCGCATACGCGTAAGCGGTTTAATCTTATTGTTTGTGTGTGTGTGTGTGTGTGTGTGTGTGTCTGTGTGTGTCTGTGTGTGTTAACTCGTACGCGGTATGTTAAGGCGCGGGTTGAGCAAAATGTCGCGCTAGTCGTTATTTGTGCGGTTTTTAGGAGCTATCTACTTTTTATTTAAAAGATATATCAACAAATAAAAAACACATTATATTTCTACATAATCTTGATTTCATAAGAGCTGTATCCAATTTTTTTTTAAAGGAATAAATATTAATATGATCTCCTTACAACGAGACCACATAAATGTGAAATTATTATTGATAACATGCATCTCCTCGTAAAGTAAGTATTATTTTATTTTGCGATTTACACTAATGGATAGGCAATTTATTAATGAACATTTCTATTGTAATTTTTTTTTAAATGACCAAAATTTGATTTTATTAAGAAATTATTTTAAAATCTGGGCGTATTCACTGCCCACGGGCTTGCTGGATCATTGAGCGTTAGCTTTTGAATGTGGAGCCCGTGTCGTTCGTCAGAGCATCGGCCTGCGCACACGCTCACGTCTTATCAGTCGATAATATTATTACTTATTAGGTTATTTATAGGTAGTATTATTTGTTTGTTTTGGGTATAATTTTTCGTATTAGTTATACATATATTTGTTGTGTTTTTACTGCGCGATGAAGCTTTTTGCGTGTATTTTCTTTGAAGTAAATGCAAATAAAAAAATAAAGCACCATTAGCATGTAAGGTTCGAATCCATAATTAACATTTCGACAAATATTATAATTTACACTATAAAAGGCTAATTCAATATTATCAGTATAGTATACAATTAAAAATAATCGTAATAACCAACTACAATATCTTATCAAGTGTAGCACTGCCTCGTTGGTCTAGTGGTTGTAGTAGTGCGACTGCTGATCATGAGGTCCCGGGTTCGAATCCTGGGTCGGGCAAAAAAATCAGTTATGAGTTTTTCAGTTATGTTGTAAGTTATAATTAGTATTACTAAGTTATAGTTTTTTGCTAAAATATAGTATATTATTTATTGCTTGTTTTTTCTTCTTTTTCAAAAAATAATTGAGTACATAAGGTGTTCTATACTTATAATTCGGTAAAAAGTATCTAAGTAGGTGCAAATATACCTACTTTTTACTATAAACTAAAAATTGTTAAAACTAAATTTAACTAAAAATACTAAACTGACCATTTATTTTTTAACTCAAAACAGGACATGGGTTTATTTATACTCTAAAAAATATAACTTTATACAATTAGTGTTCACTAAAAAATTATATTTGGTATAGACGGTAATTATTAAATGCAACATATATTTTTTTAATTATTAATTACATTTGTCAGTGGATTAAATTTGCTTTAATAAGGTTGGTGATGATTTTAAATAAGAATAAAATTCTGCTCAAGTTTTTTTATTGTTATCTTTGTCAACAACATCGCCTTTAGAATTGGAACCGTAAGTGTTTCTTTCAGACGTCCACAATTTATTCAAAATAAAAAAATACTCTTTCCACCGGAGCATTTGTACCAGGTAGACATAAAATACATTCGATTAAAAAAATTATGTTGAAGATTGTTGGCTTTGAATACTTCCATCCAACGAGTTACGGGACAATTTTGTGTTCCGGAGCTTTATTTGGGGACAGTGGGACAGGTGACCGAGAAAAGGGACAGTCCCGTTCAAAACGTTTTACGTGGTAGAGCCATGCTGCAGCTATATTATGGTTGTAGCACGAATGGGTCGGCTCGACCGGGGAAGGACCACGCTCTCACAGAATACCAGCGTAAAATAGCAGCTTAACGCTGCTGTGTTTCGTATGGTGAGTGTAGAGAACCGGAGACCCTTTTTACTGGAAACGAGGCATTCCATCTTAGTCCTCACGGGCGACAACGCATCTGCATTTTGATTCTTAATCGAAGATAGATGTAGATGTCTATGGGCCACAGCAACCACTTACCATCAGGTGGACTGTGTGCTCGTTTGTCACCCTTATCCTATAAAAAAAAAAACGGGACGTATGGTCATTAATTTCTAGATATTAATAATTTTTATATAAAAAAAAGTCGAGTGTTAATTATTCTTTCAAGGAGCTTAGATATAGACGGGAGTAACGATGAAGATAGTTAGTGATGATGTCCCGCTTTCCGTTTTTAAAAATTGGAATTGTGATTGATCTTTTTAAAACTGTTGGAAAAATATCTTCTTCTAGACACCTACTAAAGCTATGATTAAGTGGGGAAATTAAAAATTCTTTAAGACATTTTAAAATTTTTGGCGTAATACCATCCCAACCAGCACCACAATAAGTCTTAAGATTAAGAATGAGACGTTCGAGTTCATCTTCACTTGTTTTAACAAAAGACTTACTTTTGACTGTTACAGGATTTATAGTGGTAGGAAGAGACCGAAGATCTGTTTTAAGTTTATTTGACAAATCAGAGCCTATATTTGCAAAAAAGTGTTTATAAAGTTTACGGAACTTAACGGGTTATTTTCAATCTTGAGATGTTCAGCTGGTAGCTCTTTTGGTTAAAACTTCCTGGCGAAAACTAACCATTTCTCTCGAAAGGGTTTGCAATTCTGTTCGTAAGAACCTAATTTCCTGCGCTAATAATCCTTCGTTAGAACCCTCCACCCTTGCATCCATAAATGTTTTAGTTATCACCTCTGTTTCCGCATGTGTTGGACTTTGTCGCGGCGTCGAATTGACTCCCGAATATCAGGCCTTAGGTTTACAGGTCTTGCACATCCACTTCGCGCTAATTTTCGTGTCAGGGTTAATGTTTACACTATGGCGATGGTATGCTGATGGACATTTTGAACATTTAACACCATCTGTTTGAGAAAGGAACTTCCCGTAAAGACCACATTTAGGTATTTGCCATGTTTAATTTAATTATCACTAAATATTCCCGTATAGTAAATTTCGGAAATTTGCACTAAATACACAGTATAAAATAGCGATGCTTGTGTTAAGACAAACGAAAAAAGTCACATAACAAATGTAAAACACTTTACTTATTGCGAGTACATACAACAGCGGATTGGAAAAGTTGATTATGTTACGGTAAACTTAAATAATATTTTAATCACACTGACTCAGTCTTAACTTTAAATAACACTAGTATCACTTTTTAGTGCTATCTTATTTATTTATTTATTTCACAATTTATGTACACACAAAAGGACACAATATGATGAAGAGTTTGTACAAGGGCGCTACTTCTCTCATTATGAAATTTGTTCCAGTAGGCCAGTTGAATATATATGTGATAAATAAAAGATAATAAGGTGTGCACTTTGTTATTATATACACATACATACATATATCCTACAAGATAAAATAAATACATATAAATATATATATATATATATATATATATATATATATATATATATATATATATATATATATATATATATATATATATATATATAATCACTGCATCAACAGTATAAGTTATGCAGATGACATGGTGTTGCTCAACCCATCAATCGCCGGTCTAAGAAAACTAAAAACTAATAGGTGTATGTGAGAGGTACGCTTTCTCACACGGTCTCCTATACAATATACATACATAGAAGACAGAGATAAATAATGTTCTTTTACACGTTTCTTGAATAATGTGACTGTTTTGATTTCTCGAATAGGAGTAGGAAGTGAATTCCAGAGTCTTACTGCATGTACTGAGAATGAACGGGAATATGAATGAGCTTCAAAGGATGGGAATTTTAAGCGGGTCTTAAGGTGAGATCTACAAGCTACATCTGGAGATTTAAAAAAGGTAAATTCGTTACGAAGGAATGAGGGGAAATTCGGACTATGTAAGATGTTAAAAAGAAGACAAAGGATACGAGTGTAATGATGTAACTTATTTTCGATTAATAATTACATATTCACAAGTAAAATTTACACATTTATTAACCAATTATTACTTACTCTTAAGTACAAGTAATTTAAAGGCTTTTATTAACTACAATTATTCATACCTAACGCCTATACCTTGCTACATTTTTAGGTACCTTAATTATGTAATTGTTCGCTATAACTATTATAAGTACTGGCATCGTCAACTGGTTTTCAATGAATACTACACTAAAAGAATTAAAATTTTATTATCAGAACGTACGGGGATTGAGGACTCAGGCTAATGCATTTTATAATTATTTACTATTACTTGATTATGATGTTGTTATGATAACTGAAACTTGGCTTTATGACGGAATCCTGGATTCAGAATTATGTAATGATAAATATAATGTGTTTCGTCGTGACCGTGGGTCGTTGGGAGGTGGGGTCATGTTAATGTGTGCACCATACTTGCAGGCGTGTATGAGATCCGAATGGCATTGTGATAAACTTGAGTGCGTTTGGGTGGCGGTTCCTTCTAATGCTGTGGAATTAGAGCACGATCTATATACATATGTATAGCAGTGGTTTACATACCCCCTAACTCTTCATTCTCAGAGAGAACCAGGCTGTTTGTAAATTTTATTTCACGAATACGTAATAATCATCCCAATGATCAGTTTATACTCGTACTTGCAGGCGACTTTAACCTACCGTGTATAGACTGGACACAATATGGACCTGTCATACTCAGGAAAGGCCCTGTTGAAGCCCAGAATTCGGCATCACAGCTCATTGACCATACGGCTTTCATAGGTCTTATGCAATATAATGCCATCTTAAATAATAGTAATAAAATACTAGACCTAATTTTATCAGACTCGTCCGTCACTGTGAGTAGATCCAACTTCCACCTTGTTAAAGAAGACTGTACCACCCTTCACTCATTATCACCGCGTTAGGTTTACTCATACCTCCCTTGAAAACACAATCGCGATCAAAGTATATTTATGAGCGTGCTGACTTTAATATCATTAATGAAATATTAAATCAACAGAATTGGTCGTTTATATTAGACAATAGCACAAAATATTGAGACTATAATAGATGGTTTTTATGCAATTGTAAATAACTGCATAGAACCATGTGTTGTCGTCTGGTTGTCATAATGAAGTCAATCTCATTTTTTATCGAACCGTCAGAGCTCGACCAGGTCCACCTCCTGTGGGGCCGCTTCTGGAAGAAAGAGTTCATCATAAAGAGTCCCTCTTTCTCCATAAAGTCGGCCAGCTGCTTGCCCCTTGGGTTCCGTTGCTCTATTCCAAATTTCCCTACTTTCAGCTCACCGTTCTCTCTTGTGCCTAGTTTTGCATTGAAGTCTCCAATTAACACCGTATAGTGGGTTTTGGAGGAATGCATGGCTCTAGAGAAATCCTCATACATTTCCTCCACCTCCTCATCGGGATATGCCGAGGTTGGTGCTAAAACGTGCATGACCTTTAGCGAATACCGTTTGGTGATTCTGAGTATAAGGTACGCAACCCTCGTCGACACACTCCCGATCTTTACAACGTTGTTAACGAGAGAATTGTGGACGATAAATCCGACACCTCCTTGGGACAGATGGTCGCCCTCCCGGTGATAGAGCAAGTTGCCGGATTCGAGGATTACCGTGTCCTCCCCCTCTCTTCAGACCTCCGATAATCCTATAATATGCCAACGTAACTTGTCTATCTCTTCTTCCAGCTCCACGATCTTCTCGTCAGTCCTCAGGGTGCGTGCGTTGCGTGCGTTGTATGTTGCCAGGTCGAGTCGTCTTAAGTGGCAACCGAACCTCCACCGGAGATTCTTAGCACCCCCTGCCCCGCCGTTACCATGGTCGCCACCGTAGCCAGGAATGGCGGGGCCGCCAGGGACTGGGGGCCATCTCTTTTTTACTCTCATAATTATTAATTAGTATTTGCCATAGTTGCCACGCTTGGCGAGCGGGTTGGCAACCGCAGTTTTATTATTGTAATTTTGGCTATTATCAGGAAGATGCTGCTGCCCATTTCCTGCCTGTTTCCCTCTGTCACCTTTTACGACACCCACGGGAAGATATGGGTTAGTGGATATTCTTAACCGCCACTACATGGCAACTACTTAACTTAAACTAACTACATAACTTGATACTACCAAATAATTTAAAGAAATCTTTTGAAATATATAGTGACCAACTGATAGTGAACAATCGTAGTTGAACAACCGTATTTAACAACGGTGGTCAATAAATAATAGTTAGAAAATTTCCGCGTATAAATTGATTCAGTCGAACCGCTGGCCACTGCCTTGCTATTTGTATTTTATAGATCGTGCATTTTAATTTTGAACCTCAGTCCACAGTATCCCAGCAGCACCCACAAAGACGGCAGTAAAATTATCCTCCGGAACCTATAGGTGTAGGACGTGAGCAACTCGTGGAGTATCTCCGTCAACATTTACTTCGGAGAGTTTTGCCCGTCCGGCTTCATGAACTCTCAGACCAAATGTGATGCTCCAAGTAAAGTACTTGTTTACGTTTGTGGATTTCGATATTTGTTATTAATGTCGTTATACAAATTTTATTTCTAAAATCGATATTATTTTTAAATCGATACTCGTTTTCCAGACCGATAATTTTCTTTTCATTCGCTTTTTTCAATGTATTATTACAGGATGTAGTATAAAAACTTTTTAACAAAAAAATTAAACCGCCGAAAAAACTTAAAAGCAAAAAATAATAAACCTTTTTATTTAACCTTAATAACTAAGTTCTTAAACTAATTTAAGTATACCTAAGTATATATTTTTGTAATTATTTTGAGTTTTTAATTAACCTTAATAACTAAGTTCTAAAACTAATGAAAGTATACCTAAGTAATTTTAAGTCGGCGCCAAACAAGCAAATTAATTAATTATGTAAAGCGTGATGCGCGGCATTGTTAATTTGATTTGGTTATTTCTTTAAATTTAAGGTAATTTACTGGTCTTTGTGCATTGATTGTTTAGCGCAGACTCGAAATTACTTAGGTATACTTTCATTAGTTTTAGAACTTAGTTATTAAGGTTAATTAAAAACTCAAAATAATTACAAAAATATATACTTAGGTATACTTAAATTAGTTTAAGAACTTAGTTATTAAGGTTAAATAAAAAGGTTTATTATTTTTTGCTTTTAAGTTTTTTCGGCGGTTTAATTTTTTTGTTAAAAAGTTTTTATTTTATAATTTTTCGTGGCTATAATCTACTAATTACTACATGCTTAATTTTTGAATACTTTCAAATTAGTTACCTATCTTACTATAGCTATTAACTGTTATATAATCCTACTTTTACTATTATTTGTTGTAAAATATAAATAATTTTAAAAAAAAACAGGCTTTATATACCACCATGGGTAAGCCTCCAAAAATGATGCTCGAATGAGAAAGAGATATTTAGAAGAATGTAATAATGAGAAAAAAAAGATGGGAAGCAAATAGAAAGAGAATTAGATTAACACGTTAACAGGAGAGTTTAGATCATCGCGAGGAAAGACTGTAAGCATAAGAAGCAGACTAAAAGATAGCTATGGTTGTGTGAAGTGGTAGCAACTTTTCAAAGTACGAAGGGTTATGGTGACTCTGAGCGCAGGATGTTGCCGATAATTTTATGCTGAGCCGTCACGGTTCACAAATTACAAGGTACGACCCTTGATAAAGCTGTAATCGACCTCGGAAAGAAAGTGTTTGCCAAAGGGCAAACTCTGTATATGTGGCACAGGTATATGTGGCACTGAGTAGAGTACAAGAACTTGAGGGTATTGCTTTATCTAATCTAGAGCCAAATAAGGTATTACACAAACCTCAGGATGAACGAGCTTTAGCAGAAATGCAGAGACTGAGAGGTCTACACACAAGAAACTGACAGGTCTAAAGCTCATTCATCGTGAGGTTTTTTGTAATGTAATGTAATGTAATTATTATGTAATGTAGTAATACACAACTCAGCATTAGAATATGTGAGTAAACAATAAATCACCCCTATTTTACCACCCTTAGGGTAGACGTTTTGTTTTCAAATTTATATGGAACCAATTTCGGGGTATACCCTATCTAATAAAAAAAAATTATCAAAATCGGTCCACTATGTAAAAAGTTATGCGTGGTCTAACATAAAAAAAATATACACGTCGACTTGAGAACCTCCGTTTTTTCGTCGGTTAAAAAGTCCCTCGGTTTTCGAGATAATTAGACATTTTCGAAAATTCTAAAACATTACAGACTTTGCTACTCTTTTTCGTGGCAAGACTTCAAATGAAGGAATTCTTTCAATCTATTTTTTGGATAGTATTCCTGGATAGAAGTGCTATCGAATGTAAATTATGTTTTTGAGGGTGCAAGCATAGTTTTATTTAAACAAAGATCTAACTCAAATTTCATGACTTGCTTATTTTTTATCCTAAGTTTAACCTAACGTGGTGTAAAAAGAAACATGGTCACCTGAGTGCCAAATTAAGAAAAAACATGCATGTAAAAATATCGTTTTATTAAATTAACTATGCATGCGCCTCAAAAATCATAGTTTATATTCGATAGCGCTTCTATCCAGCAATACTATCCAAAATTCCTTCATTTGGAATCTTGCCACAAAAAATAGTGGCAAAGGGTGTAATCTTTTTGAATTTTCGAAAATGTTGAATTATCTCAAAAACCGAGGGCCTTTTACTAAACATGAAACATATTTTTCTCAACCGCCACAACGTCCTCTACCCGCAGGTACCATATTATCCATTCATTACGCCACAGCTGGTATATACTTTAATTTTGTATAACGCTATGTATATAAAAAAACTATGACAGAGTTAAATTAGTGTCTAAATTTATTAAATATACAATATGAAAAACTATAATGAAAAAAAAAACTAGTAACTTAATTATCATACAGTTAGAAACAGTTAGAGTTAAATTAATATAATTATCACAATACACCTAGCCTGACAAAGTCATCGATGATTCCGTTCAATCTAGTTGCTGTGAGTTCATTCGGTTTGATCGCGAAATCCCTGAACTCTCTAACCCTGTCCAATTTTGGCGCGTTCTCTGTTTCAACAGTCACCATCGGCAGCACCATTAAGCTCATAAACAGACCGTATGGTTGGATCTGAAATATGGTGGCTACTGCGGCGCATGGACACCTGCAGTTTACTTCAAACTAAGTAAGAAAGATGCGTCGTCATCTTCGAGGAAAAAGACGGAAAGCCTCGCAGTCTGTACGAGTAATCATACTGGTACTCTACACTCTTCAGACTGGAACAAAGAAGTACAGGCACTTCTATTTGGCAACAGATATAGCTAAGATGATAGTAACTAAAGGGAAACATAGGCAGATAAGGAATCCTACCTTCTAGATATTTTGTTAATCAAATAATTAGCAAAAAAAATCACTACGATTGTCAGCAATACCGATAGAAGCACTTATATCTAAGTGAAGAATATGTTTCTGTTTACCTTTTCTAATTCGCATTCGAAATACTCCTTTGGGTACACCTCGTCAGCGTCGACATCAAACCTAGAAAGAGCGTTGCAAAGTTCCAAGTAGTAATGGTCGAGGAGTTGGCGATAGTGTTTAGTACGAAACTCTTCGTCTGATCCGCTGAATATGAAGTACATCAGGTCAATGACAGGGTTGGAGATTTGAAGCGCCTGGTAGTCTAGAATTACCACTTCTAACTGCCCGTCCTGGAAAACAAATATTACACGTTGTATGAAATTAATTTTGAATGGTCTTGGTTTTATCGCACTCAATTAATTTATGTAAGTTCTTATTGACTTTTTTGTTGTTCTATTTCGACGGGTCCAAGATATGCAAACTACTTATGCAAATGCAAAAACACAACTTTACAGGAGAGCGGTTTAAAGATTCAAGAACTAGTAACTTTTATATAATTCTATGTAAATTATTGAAAATTTGAAATTTTATACCTGAATATTAGAGGAAAAAGATGGCATCATTAATTTTAAATATTTTTAGTAAATAAAATAAAATAAAAGTGTTATTTTTAGTTTTAAATAGTGTTATAGGGAAAAAAAATAAAGGGAAAACTATATTTTACATGCATTTGCACATTACCAGAGTAATATTTAGCGCCTACAGTAAATATATTTTTCAACGGCTTTAGTAGTTATGTATAATCAAAAATACGAAAATACAAATTAAAGGTTTTTTCATTTTTTCAAGAAATTTTAACATACAAATCATTTCTACTTACTTACTTATCTTCACGCACAATCCCTGACGGGGTAGCCAGAAAGAACAGATCGCCAAGTGACACGATCCTTACATACCTCTTTCGCTTCTTTCAGATTCATTAACTTCTTCATACATGCACGTCTAGGTATACGAGTACTCTTGACCCTCCCCTCTTCGAGCAATTGGCTCACATGGTCTTCGAAAGTTAGTCTCGGTCTACCTCGACACCTTTTAATATTAACTTTCGCGCTATATATTTTCTTCACCATTCGGTCTTCATTCATTCGCTCAACGTGCCCAAACCATCGAAGCACGCCCAATCATCAATTTTTGTGATAAGGTCATCTTTCAAACCTGCGATATTGCGAATCTCTTCGTTTCGCTTTCGGTCGGCCATGGTAACGCCGCACATTTTACGAAGAGATCGCATCTCCACTGCATTCAACTTGAGTTTATGCTTCTTCTGGCATACCCAGGTTTCGCTGCCATATAACAAAGTCGGTACCAACACTGCGTTATGTATTGCAAGGCGTGCACTCTTCACTACGCCTTGCCTTTTGACTAACGCAGTCAGGGCACCATTGACTTTGTTCCCGGCAGCGACACGCCTGTCCACATCTAAATCACATCTTCCATCCCGGCTAAAAGCACTCCCCAAGTATACAATTTCATTTACCTGTTCTAGACATTCCTGATTTACCCATATTTCACACTTCGTTCTCTCTTCGTCCCTTTCAAATCATTTCTCAATGATTAAAAACCAAAAAAGGTCGTGTACAATATTCATAAATCTTTTCCAGCTTAAGAAATCACAGTGTTCATTATTTTAAGCAAAATATGTATAAGTAAATAGTATTTTACAAAAAAGGCTAATACTGTAAATTAATGTTGATATTTAAAAAATGCTTAACTTTCAATTTAATGAAGCAGAAAAAGAACTGGCTATTACTTTGATTCCTTTTTGTACCTCCACCTGTCACCGGTAATTTTAATGTTATCACAGACTGGTCTTTCTTTTAAAATTTTCAGAAATGACCCTTATTTTTTTAGTTTAGAAACAATATATTTGTCGATGAAGTTCCATTCCCGTGTAATCCTTTGTTTCATGTATCTTACAGACTTACTAGCTGCTTCTTTGCTTTTTTATTTATTCTTCCCGTTCGACAAAAAATTCTAAACTTCTGGTGAAATTGAACTTTCATTATTTAACTAGTCACATATTTTATTATCTCTTTGGCGATCTGCTCTTATGTTTTTTATGTTTGCTTTTTCTTTGTACACCAGCTGGACGACTCAAATATGTAAACATAAAATTTGAATTTAAATGTCAAAGATTATCAAACTCATCTTCAGTTTGTTGTTAGTGTAACGACCCCCCCCCCCCCCCCCTTTCTCATCTCTTCACTCTTTCTATATATATTTATACCTTTATTTCCTTAGAATCTATTTCTATAAGTTATACAAGTATATCTAAATTACGTGACCAGTATATTAATCATACATTGATCTTTCTAAAGGTTCAAATATAGGCCGTATAATAAATTTATGGCGTGATCGTCTTAGTTAGGACCCTTATTTACGTTAATAATAATAATAAATATTTTTATTTCAGTAACTTAGTCTATTACAAATATTAGTTGTGGGAACTCCCCTTTAGGCAAAACATCGCCTGTGTTAGGGAGAACCGCTCTTTTTACAATCAGTTACATAGAAAACTAAATTACAACGAATATACACTAAAACAAGCAAGTTTTAATATATTATTATTATAAGTTTACATATATTAGATTTATTTATTTATTTAATTTCCTTCTGCTCGTGTGTGTGTGTGTGTGTGTGTGTGTGTGTGTGTGTGTGTGTGTGTGTATGTGTGTGTGTGTGTGTGTGTGTGTGTGTGTGTGTGTGTGTGTGTGTGTGTGTGTGTGTGTGTGTGTGTGTGTGTGTGTGTGTGTGTGTGTGTGTGTGTGTGTGTGTGTGTGTGTGTGTGAGTGAGTGTGTGTGTGTGTGTGTGTGTGTGTGTGTGTGTGTGTGTGTGTGTGTGTGTGTGTGTGTGTGTGTGTGTGTGTATGTTAGTTAGTTTTTAAGTATCAGTTCTGTCTCACTGTAACTTCTTGCTTTTAGCCAATTCAAAACCGTTTTCTTACAATCTTTTTTATTAAGAAGGAATATGTTAAGATACTTATTTATTTTATTGTAGATTGAGGCAGACTGCATATAGTACAACAAAGTCTGATTTTACTGTGGGAACTAAGGCAACTTTATAGTTTCTTCTCCTGGTTAGCAACTTAGCATCAAAGGGAAGAGATTTGTGCATTCTAAGAACAATGTCCAATATGTATAGTTTCCTAACTGATAGAAGATTAGCTTCCCGGTAAAGATTTTCAGTGGGGTATCTATAAGGTTTTAGAAGCATTACTTTTATCAGCAACCTTTGTGCTCGTTCCAGACATAGTAGAGAAGTTTTAGCAGCCGAGCCCCACACTGATATGCAGTATACCAGTATGGATTGGGCGAGTGCAACATATGTTTGAATAAGTAATTCTTTACTCGCAATGTGACGTAAAGTTTTAAAAGTCCAGATCAGCTTTCTCACTCTTTTCATGGTCAATTCTACATGCAGCTGCCAAGAAAGACGCTGGTCGACGAGAATCCCTAAGTATTTAGCATAAGCGACCTTATTTATTCCAGTGCACGAGCAGTCAGTATCAGACGGGTCACCACACTTGTGAATTTTTATGTTATAATTTGATGGGGGTTGAGTTGAAATGTTTTTACTGAAACAGATATATTGAGTCTTAGCTGCATTTAAGGTAAGGAGGCTTGTGTCCAACCAGGATGCTATCTTTGCCAGTGCGTTTTCTGCCGATATTTTTACTTCACACCAGGATTTGCCAGAGAACGCGATAGCTGTATCATCTGCGTAAGAAAATACAGTACCATTGGATAGTTTTAGAAGACAGAGATTATTTATATACACCAGGAAAAGAGTTGGTCCCAGCACACTCCCCTGTGGGACACCGAATGTTAAAGTGGCTTCCTGGCTAGTGTGGTTGCCTATTCGAACACGCTGCTTTCGGTTAGTAAGGTAATCTTTGAGTAATTTGAGAGGAGTACCTCTCACCCCTACTTCCTCTAGTCTATTTAACAGGATGGGCACCGACACTGTGTCGAATGCCTTCTTTAGATCGAGCATTACTCCCAAACATTTGTTTCCAGAATCCACTTCTTTTACTACTAGAGTTGTAAGAGCCTGTACAGCATTTTCAGTCGATAAGCCTCGTTGAAAACCAAATTGATTTTTTGCTATGATGCTATATTTTGTCAAGAATTTTGTGAGTCTAATATTAATTAATTTTTCTAGAAGCTTAGACACTGATGAGAGAACAGAGATTGGTCGGTAGTTACAGGGGTCACTTTTGCTGCCATCCTTATATATAGGTGTTATTAAAGCTTGCTTGAGTGCAGTTGGAAAAATTCCCTGTTCGAAACACAAGTTGGCCATATGGGAAATAATTGGCGCAATTTCATTAAGAGCGAGTCTTAGAAAAGAAGTTGGGATATTATCCCATCCCGGGGAGCTACTTAGTTTCATAGTCTTAACAACTTCACATATTTCAGCACTATCAGTATCATATAGGACAAATGATGAAACTTGTTTTATGTTTGTGTTATGTTTCACTGTCGGAGAATTTAATATTTTAATTTTTTCTGCTAGGTCTTTTCCAATATTTGTAAAATAGGTGTTAGTGATATCTACCGATGCCTGTGGAGACGAAGTTGCATGCAGGAGTTCAAGGTTATGGGTTTTGGGGGATTTACGTTGCGTTATTCCGTTTATAGTATCCCATAACTTTTTAGGATTTTTTTGAGCTTTGGTCAGCTGGCCTCGATCATAGTTCCTTCTCAACTTTTTTAAAATACAACTGCAGTAGTTACGGTACCTTTTATATATTATTTTTAAAGTGTCATTATATGGGTCAAGTTTTAGCCTTCTTTGCATGTCATTTCTGTTTCTGATGCAGCGTAGCATACCTGGAGTAACCCAAGGTTTTAAGATCCTTTTGTTCGCTGAGATGAAAGTAATAGTCGTATTTAATTTTAAGCTCTGTTGCAGTCTTTTTATTAAAAGTTCAGTTATTACATTAGGGTCAGTATATTGTAATAGATCAGGTAATTTCGTTGTTTTTAAAAATTCTAGGGCTTTGTCGTAGTTGATTTTAGTTATAGTTTTGTTATTTATTTTTGGTTTATCAGGGCAAGATATTTTTAGAAAGATCATACTGTGATCAGTGATAGTGGCATAGAGTACAGCAGTAGTCACATTTTGATGTGCGTAATCGAGTTTTAGAATAAAATGATCGAGGCAATTAGGTCCTCTCGTTGGAATGGAGTGACCTGGAAGGAAGCCCTGTGAAGCTAACATTTCCAGGTAATTGTGTCTATTACTGCGTTCATAGGGTTGTTCGTCATGTCTATAGATTAGATTTATATTAATGTCTCCAGTTATGATGATATTTTTAGTCCCTTTAATAAGTTCCAGGTGAGTACATAATGAGTTAATGAATTGCTCGGCTTTGCGATTAGAGGGTGAACGATAAATACCAAGAACTGTAAGTTGAGGTAAAGATATCTGCAGGCACGACGCATGTTTTAGATAGACTTCAGATACGTTAGCTTCCTGAGTGGATTTGACATAGGCGACTACTCCATCAGATTGATTTAGATGCTTAAATGTTTGAAAAGAATTATAACCTATTATCTGAGGGATGTGTTTATCAGGGTTCAATTTGCATTCACTAAGGATGATAAGATCAGAGTTGAGGTCAAGGGCGGATACGTTTACTTGAAAGTCATCAAAATTGGCATATATACCTCTAATATTTTGGGATATTATCGTAAAGTCTGTATTTTGTACTGTGATAATATTCTTCAGATTTCCAATTTTATATTCAAAATTAGAAAACGTGCTAGAATTATCTATTGCATTAATATTATTAAGAACGTGATTCATGTTTTGTTTTAAGAATTCTTAATTCGTTAGCAGTATATGGTAAAAAATAGATATTATCAGTATTATGTGTTACAGATTTCAGAATTGTATATGGTCTGAGACAATGAGTGTAAAAGTGTGTAGTAAGTTTTTTGACATTGTGTGTGTTTTTTGGTTTAAAAAAGTGTTTGTTTGTGAATGTGTAATGATTAAGATATTTGAAGTTGCTGTGTAGTAAATAAGTACAATTATTTTGCGTGAATGGTGTTTGTGTACGAGCAGTTACTAATATAAAATAACTTACAAGAGATGAAAACGATAACAGCCAGATGATTTTTGACTCTAGTCATTTCAACTGTAATAAGTTTTGCACCTGTTGTTCACTTCTTACTAAGATTACTGGTGTGTTTTCACTCTTTCTAACATAGACCCGGCCATGAGCAGTCCAGCAGAATTTGTATTCATTCGATTTTACCAGGTCTCGTGCGAGGAAGTGGAGTCGGGCACCTTTGGCAGTCAACTGTTCGGAGATGTATATAGGTGTGTTCTCATTTTTGGTGTGTCCCAAGTGCTTCGCACAGAGTTTCTCTTTGTGCCTTATATTGAATGTCTTGGTGGATCTTAAGAAGTCTTTCTTTAACATAGTGGACGATAATTCCACAACAATTGGGCTATTGTTTTCACCTTTCTTGTTATTAACTCTGTAGATATCTCTTATATCTGCCTTCGTAATGGAGTGGCCTACATTCTCCGATAGCTTCATTACCATATTTAATAATTCTTTCTCACTTTCATTGGCAACTTTCGGAGCATTTTTAATCTGTATATTTGATTTTCTATTTTCTCTCTGCAGGTCCTCAACTTTTTCTTCCAAAAAAGTTATGTATTCCCTATCTTTCTTGGCTTGAAGCTCAAATCCGTCTAACTTCTTTTTCAGCTCTTCGTTTTGGGCAGCTAGGAAAGCCATAGATTTTTCAATATTATTGTTAGTTTCCTTGATGTCTGCTAGGACTGGGGTAATTTTCTTAAATTGGTTTCCTTGAGCAGTTAACATTGTCGAAATCATGGTTTTAATTTCTTCTTTGAAGTCACTAAATTCGCAGTCCAGGTCGTGACTGCCTTTCCTTTTCACACGCCGGGTTACGAAATTTGGTGGAGTGAACTCGTCCATAAGTCCAGGAATGTTGGATTCAGAGACTGATTTATTCATTGCGTGCTCCATTTTACTATTAAACACGACAATTATACACTCGTAGCGAAGCGAAACCAAAGGCACGTCGTAGCAGATAGTCGTAGATTCGTAGCACGTAGCAGGGGGGCGGAGCTTGTAGCACTAGACAACGACCACCGTAGCACTAGAGTAGATGTTTGCGGTGCAATGTTGGAGCGAGTTCAAAAATAACAGTCTGTATTGTTCTCGCGGGGGTGAATGAGATCCCTCCGCTCGCAGATGATTGCCGTGACCGATGCACTTATTTAATTTGCTTTTTCTTGTTTATGGGAATTTCGTATTTAATCACTTAGTTTTGCTAGCTTGTTTAGCGTATCAGTTAAGTACAATTTTTAGATCGACGCGATACACGTCTGCTCGCTTGTGCGTTCTCGGAAGAAGCAAGTATATCAAGAAGTATATCTAAATTACGTGACCAGTATATTAATCATACATACATTGATCTTTCTAAAGGTTCAAATATAGGCCGTATAATAAATTTATGGCGTGATCGTCTTAGTTAGGACCCTTATTTACGTTGTGTTTGTATAGTAACTTAGTTCTTTTAGGTGTATCTTGGAAGAATGAATATTTGCGAGAGCAATCGAAAGCTGTTGGTAGTGTCTTATAAGCTAAAGAACCCCGTTCACGAAGACAGAGCTCAAATAAAAGTTAAGAACAATAAATTGTCCTTATTCCACTTGTATCAGGTTCACAATAGTCAATTCCTTATTAATTAATCCCTTCCCGCTTGGAAAAGGCTCACAATATTTATATCAAATACCAGATACAAGGGCTTCGCTCTTCCACATTAAAAAAAATGTGGAGGAGGTACACGGCTCCGCACATGCCGCGCACGGTGAGCGCCAACCATTTTAATGCGCTCCCCCCGAAGGGTACGCAAATTTGGGAACTGGACCGTAGTCCACAGCAAAATAACTGGCGAACCAGTAAAAGAGGACTTGGCCCCTTGATAGTGCGTAAGCACAAACATCGACCGAAGTCGCGCATGTCAATGCGTGTAAACGCCATACAGAATACGATCAAATCCAGCCACAGTGAATGTACGTCACACGGGTTAGGCAACAATAGGCACACTAGCCATAAAAAGCCGTCCGTGAGCGCCACCACCTGCCAGACCGCCGTTCCTGCAGACGTGATGTAAGTGTAAGGCATCACCACCAATTGCATGGTCAGCACGGCCAATTGGCCGCAGAGCATGTCATGAGTCTACCGCTCACCTCAAGGGAATGGGGTCCCGCGTTGCGCGGCTTTCGGCCGCAGCCTTGAGAGCCTCCTCAGATTCTCCCTCCAGCTACCACCCGCATGAGGTCGACACATATGCTCCACCAACCAATACAATGGCAGATATAGCCAATAGGCAGTTATAAGATATTAGTAATAATTCGCCATCAGAAAGGGTTTGTGTCACTGACGTTGAGTATATGCATTTTTCGATCATGTTTGTCTCACCCACCAACAAGTTGCCTTCAATCTTTCAAAGGTGGGAACTTTATAGAGATATATTAATATGTTGTTATATAAAACATCATGGAGGGCAGACAGTCTGCAGCCCCGCTATGAAGGGACCCGACTTGGGCAAAGCTACTTAGGTTGTGAGTCAAACCACGACGCAAGGAGTGCCATTGAGAATAGCGACCCGCCAAACAACCATCGCAGAGATGCAATGCTGTAGAACGCAACAAGCATCAATACGACTATCGTCGGGCTTACACCATCCCAAGGTCCCCCATACAGTCCCAGTAGACATCACCACCCGCATACCTCCATCGACCAGAACCACAAGATGCGTCGAATCAGGTGCAGCACACCCGCAGATCCATCACAAGATGCAATACTGCAAGTAGCAATAAGCATCAATGCAACTATCATACGGATGGCGCCCCCTCACAACACACCCACATGATCCCTATCGACTTTGGTAACAAAATTGATAATGTTGTTAACTAAAAATACCACCAACGTATCATAGTAGCACGGTACTAAGACATCAGTAGCCAAAACTCCACGTATCATAGCGCTATTGCACTAAGACATGAAGTTGAGTATGCTTGCTGCACTTAAAAGTACTACCAAACACACTCACCCTAATCCGAAAGATAGCCGACGTATCATAACGCTATGCGTTAAGACGCCGTCCACAAACGGTAGGAGCGTGCGATGTCCACGGGCAAGTCGTATTGCTACAACAAACCCGCTTACCACCGACACTAAGATGATATGTCAAGGACACATCGGTTAGCGAGTCCAAGTTTACCTCGGTCTCGGATACTGTGAAACAATCTACACGCCACTATAATAATCCTTTTCAAGTCCCAATTTTTTCAATATAATGCTTTTACATATTTGAGACCTTCAACATATTTGCTTTATTTCATAGACCATACTATTGTATGTCTTATTCATATGGGACTTCAAGTCATAACTCTGCTATCATAATGCTTATGCATCATAAAGACCTTCTATATTAATGCTTTGGTTCGTTAGACCTTACTATCATAAGTCCCTAATATAGGACTAGTCATTGTGCAACATTAGTACTAGCAGTCGGTCAGCCGACCACCGCATATATATGTATAACCTTGGGTATGTGTCTCCGGCAACGCCCCTTATTATGGAGACCATTACAAGAACACTTTCATCAACTTAGAAAATTTTTATCCATTTTGTCTATTATATTACAAATGTTATTTATCCTTATTATTGTAATATAATCGACTTGTATTTATATAATTTAATATATTTTGAATATCTTAAACAAGATTTTAATAAATTAAGAGATTTTTTAGAGACAATTTATGCGTTAACAATACTATAATATTCAATATTCCCAATGAACATATTTGAACTTTATACTTAATTTTAAACATTTTAATTGTTTAAAATATAATTTCTAAGACATTTTTAAATGCCTTTACATTGAATTTAATTTTTATTTATTAATAATAATTATGAGGCGTCACATTAGGTTGGTGACATAAAAAAAGCTAATAGCGAAGGCCTTGGTGTTAAGCTATTAATTTCATAATAGGAAAGGTTATCTTGCGTAGGCAAATTTAAATCATAAATAAAATTTTGACGTTTATATTCTTATTATTTTTTTTTATTTTTTTTTAAAACCGTCAGATACCTTTTGAGGTTTATTTTTTCTTTTTTGTATATACACAACCGCACTAATGACCTGATGGACGTTGAACTACTCAAGCAAGTTCATCATTTAACCAAAACTTTGGACAGATTTTGATATAAATTTTTAACTATTTTTATTATTTACTAGCTTTTCCGCAAAAATAGCATCGAGATTGCTTAAGTTATCAGAGCTTTATGATGAAGGACATGTTCACTATTAGGAAGTCCGTACTTGGTGGTAAGATAAAATATATTAATTAATATTATAAAATAATTTTGTATTTTGTGTTATAATTGTGTCTTATTGATTGCATTAGAAAAATGTTATTCTTTGAATTATCTAAATCGTAAAAGTTTACAATAACTTGAAAAAAACTATTATCAAAGAATTTTATAAATACTATAATAATAATAAAAAAAGAACTAAAACTAGAAATTTAATTATCATATCGTCTTACTCCCCACCGTATCGTGCCAAAAACGTTGGCTGCGTCCCCACTGAATGGCTATACACAGCCTTTGAGCGAGAAAAGAACCAGCCCTCTTGTCACCAGCAGCAACGACCAGCCGCGGATGGAGTTCCTTTAGGAACTTCACCGCAGGTGGACCCCACGGACCGATAGTCTCTACAGCAAATGGCACAAATATGTAGTCATCTCTCAGAGACTCATATTTGCGCCACTTACTCAGTTCAGCTGCATCTGATGCCGCCCCGGATCTAAATGAGGTACCCCTGAGATGAGAGGCCGCCAGAGTGTCTACGCAAGTAGCATCCCACACTAGGGCTTTACCTCTCTCCCAAGGGACCAATGTCATACGTCGGGTCTCCTGCCATCGTCTCTAAATATTCCACAAGGCTCTTAAACCGAGGCAACATTTATAGAGACAAGAGCCCTTCGGATGACATCGTTCAAAGAACTGTGTCGTGAAAATCTACCAACACTTTTCTTACATGAATGTCCGTGGAGCCCAAACTTGTCGACGCTGCTACCACAGGGGCACTGATGTGGTTGACAAATCGCTGCTTTTAGTCGGATTCCTACGGCAATGCGCAAGCTTTTCCCATCAAGTAATGTGCCGAAATTACTTGATGGTAAAGCGTGTAACCAGTGACTAGATTCCTTAGCCAAAACAGCTAGAAAGCGTGCCTTATCTTGGTCACTATCTTCATTATAATCATCATTACAGCCCTTCACAAGTCCACTGCTGAACATAGGCCTCCCCCAAAGAATGCCACAAAGCACGGTCCTGAGCCACCTGCATCCATTGACTTCCTGCATATCTTACCAGGTCATCACTCCATCTAGTGGGGGGACGCCCTACACTTCGCCTGCCGGTACGAGGTTGCCACTCGAGAACCTTTCTTCCCCATCGGTTGTCGGTTCTTCGAGCTATATGGCCGGCCCATTGCCACTTCAGCTTACTAATCCGTTGGGCTATGTCGGTCACTCTGGTTCTACTGCGGATATCCTGATTTCTGAGTTTATCACGCAGAGAAACTTCGAGCATAGCCCTCTCCATAGCTCGCTGAGCGACCTTGAGCTTCCTCATCCGGCCAGCAGTGAAGGACCACGTCTCAGTTCCGTATGTCATCACTGGCAACACGCACTGGGTGTACAGTCTCGTTTTCAAGTTTGAGGTATACCTGACGAGAAGATGTGCCGTAATTTCCCGAACGCGGCCCAACCGAGTTGAATCCGTCGATTGACCTCTCGGTAGAAGTCGGACTTACCTAGTCGGACTATTTGTCCCAGGTAAACATACTCGTCAACAACTTCGAGCTTAGTGTTCCCAACAACTACCGGCATAGGTGTGACATGGACATTAAACATAATCTTTGTTTTGTCCATGTTCATCTTAAGACCTATTCGTTGGGAAACATTATTGAGGTCATTGAGCATAGTGCTTAGGTCCTCCAGCGATTCTGCCGTAAGGACTATATCGTCGGCAAATCGAAGGTGAGTGATGTACTCGCCATTGATGTTGATACCGTATCCTTTCCAGTCCAGAAGCTTGAAAACGTCTTCCAATGCAGCGGTGAAGAGTTTCGGGGATATGACGTCACCCTGTCTTACACCTCTGTGCAGTTGGATAGGTTTCGTACTCTGATTCTGTACTCGGATAGCCATCGTAGCTCTACTGTACAAACACTTCAGCACTTCGATATACCGACAGTCAACTTGGCACCGCTGAAGGGACTGCAGCACCGCCCAAATTTCGACGGAATCAAAGGCTTTCTCATAGTCCACATACGCCAGACATGGTGGCAGATTGTACTCCTCGGACTTCTGTACAATTTGCCGAAGGGTATGTATGTGGTCTATGGTGCTAAAGCCCTTTCGGAAACCGTCTTGTTCGGGAGGCTGGAAGTCGTCAAGTCTGCGCGCGAGACGATTCGTAATGACTCTCGAAAACAGCACATATCCGCGGCTCAGAAGGGAAATCGTTCTGTAGTTCTTCAAGAGAGCGTTGTCACCTTTCTTGAGGAACAAGACCACCGCACTTCTGTTCCACGCCTCCGGTGTAATGCCACCATGGAGGACGGAATCAAAGAGCTTCTGAAGGACTTCAAGTACCGGTCTTCCACCCGCTTTCAGAAGCTCCGCTGTAATTCCATCCTCGCCTGGGGCCTTACCGTTTTTAAGGTTCTGGAGAGCCATTCTAATCTCGCTCAGACTGACGTCCGGGATATCTTCGGAATAGTGTCGGATGAGACTCGCTCTTGGATCGTTACTCACACTTGCGTGTGGCTCCAACGATGACGTGTACAGCTGCCCATAGAACCTCTCAATCTCACTCAAAATCTCAGGTGTCCCGGAAACGATGCTGCCACACTCTGTCTTCAGCTTTGTCAGTTGGCTCTTTCTGGCAGACAGATCTCTGGCAAAGACTTTGGAGCCTTGGTTCCGCTCGATCGCTTCTTCAATACGAGCTGTATTGAAGTTGCGTAAGTCCCGCCGCATGCATTTGGAGATCTGTCTATTCAGTTGCCTGTATGCTATCAAGTCTGTTGAAGAATGTAGCTTCATCTCCCGTCTAACAGACATGAGATTAAGAGTGTGATCGGAGAGTTTTTGTGTTCTTCTGCGGCGGGTCTTGAAGAACTTAGCTCCGACCGCATGGACAGTTTCCACGAACTTGTCATTCATATCGTCCACTTCATTGCAGTCTTCTAGGCACTGAAAACGGTTTTGTATCTCGAGCTGAAAGGTTTCGGGAATTTCGAACAGAGCACTTGGTCACTATGGAAATTAAGAAACAAATCTTTCTGCACGCCCTGTACCAACGGAATATCCTACTGTTTTGTTGGTGTAATAAAGTAATATAATAAATAAATAATTAATTTCATAAACAAAAAAACATAATATTTCAGTGGCTTAGTATAATCTCTTCATTTGCTTTATCTTTGGTAAAATTAGATTTTTCTTAAAAAAAAAGTGGTAATATACGAGGGCGGCACTGAGAATTTCGGGAATCAAGGAAGTGACACAACATTACTATTTAAAAATGTATTTATTGCTTTTCGAAGTATTCTCCGCGAAATTTGACACATTTTTCCATACGTCCAATCGTTCAAGCAACCATTCCATTCGGACTTTGGGGTCTCCAAAATGGCCGTTTTGTAGGCGTCCACAGCTTCTTCAGGTGACGAAAATCTCTGTCCACGCAATTTATTCTTTATTTTAGGGAAAGTATAGAAATCATTAGGGCTTAGGTCGGGGCTGTACTGATGGTCTAATAATTCTATGTTTTCTTGCTCTAAAAACTCTTTTGTTCTGTGTGCGGTGTGAGAACTCGCATCGTCGTGATGGAGGATGATGTGGCGGTTGCAGTTCTCCTTACGGAGTTCAGAAACGACCTGTGGCTTAAAAATGCTAGCATACCATTCTACATTAACCGTTCTTTGTTCCTCAAGAGGAATAGTCTTAACATGGCCGCTTTTGTAGACAAACGTGGCCACCATTTTTTTGCAACACTCCGTGAACGAACAATTTTTGTTGGCTTTAACTCATTTTCGAACACCCAAACTCGTGACTGGTTTTTTTTCGGGTTCGTACGCATATCCAGGATTCGTCACCTGATACAATGTTGTACACAGGATTTGAGGATCCTGCGTGGAATCTTTTGAGAGTTCTGACGCACCAAGTAACGCTAGCCGCTTCATGCTCTTCACATAGCGAATGCGGTATCCATCGGGAAAACAACTTTTTTACACCTAATTGTTGTCCAAAGTTGCCTGAATTTCGCGGTATGTCACATGTCGATCTTCCTCAATCAGCTTACGCACAGCATCAGTGTTTTCTTGGGTGACTGCAGTTTTTGGACGACCTTGACGGGGATCATCACTGAGCTTGACACGTCCACGTTGAAATTCAGCAAACCATCGATAAATTGTGGTTTTGGATGGGGCTTCATCACCAAATGCAGAAATCATCCGGTCAACACACTGTATTTGTGAAAGTCATAATAAATCATCGCTCTTGAATTTTCTCGAGTCAATTCCATTTTCTTAACGACTAAACAAGTTTGACAAAACCTTGTGACAAGACCGAGAATCTTTTTTTTAAATAAATAAATGGTATTTGATTTTTAAAACCAAGGAGTTTTCAATTAAAAAGATTTTAATATGACAGTAACAGCAAAAGAAAAAAAAGCCGTAATTGTTGAATAAAAAAAAAATTCTATTATGTTCTGTTGTATTCACGGATCTTATATGAAAACTATGGTTTGTGACCTGTAACTTGATTGATAGTGAGACAATAACGAATAAAGAAATAATAGAAACGTCTATATTAGTAAGAGTTAAAAACAATACTAATTCTACTCCGTTAGGCGATTAGTATCTGAGAAATAGGTAATAATATACCTAGTCAGGTCATAAATTCTGTCACATGTTTAATATAAAATAATTGAAACAAGTTAATTCATTATGTAACCATTTATATACCAAAATGAACTTAACAAAACATAGATTCTTATGACACTAAAGTTTATTCAAAATGTCCTCCGTGATTTTGAATACAGGCCTTCAATCTGCGCGGCCAGTCGTCTATCGCAGCACGAACGAGGTCCATGTCAATATCGGCGGCTGTCTTAATCAAGGATGTCTTGAGTGACTCCAAATTGGGATGAGGCTTTGAGCACGCCTTTTCCTCCAAGTGTTGCCATATCTTGTAATCTAACGGATACAAATCTGGACTGGAGGAGGGCCAGTCTTCGTGCCGGATGAAGTCGATTTCACGCGCCGCCAGCCAGTCTTGTGTGCTCTTCGCTTTATGAACTGGCGCCGAATCTTGTTGGAATACCCAGTGCCTGTTATTGAACATGGTATGAGAAACAGGTTCCACAAGGTTTGTCAAGAATGTATTTTGATACACACCTTTTTACTGATATTTTTACTTTATTTTGATACACACCTTTTGATTACACCTTTCTCACAAAAATGTACCTCTGTTAAGCCCCAATAAGAAACTCCCAACCATACCATGAGCGAGGATGGAAAATGACCTCGTTGGACACGCGGAATACGGTTGATCGCTTCTTCACTACTGTGTGCGTACACCTTATCATTTTATTTGTTGTAGCTCTCTTCTACGGTAAAATTTTTTTCATCCGAAAAAAGAATTTCCCGATATTTTTTTCCCGCGTACCGCTTCAACAAAGCGCGGCATCTCTTCAGTCTCAGGTCCATTAGACGAGCATTCAAACGATGTCCTGTTTTTCTTCGATATGGCCGAAGCCCTAAGTCTTAATTTAACACCCTTTTCACCATGGTTCTGCTTAACCCCATCTGAAGGGCCAAAAGTTTCTGCTTACGTTTGGGATTTTTTTGAATTCGCGCCTTCACAGCTTTTATCACTGCTGGAGTCCTAACAGACCGAGGGCGACCACTTCTTGACCTGTCATCTACATTAGAGTCTTCATTGTATCGTTTGATGGTACGATATACGAATCTTTTGGTTATATTCAAATTTTTCAGTATGTCAAAAATTTGAATTGGCGCGTAACCGCAACGATGCAACGCAATAACTGCAACACGGTCTTCTTTAAGCGTCCGCTCCATATTTAAAAATGAGTAAAATTCTAAAAAGTATACAGTTTTATTTTCATGAATAATTCGAAATTCGAATTCAATAAACTTTTTTGTGGCCAGCATTCTAAAAGAAAAGTTTTTACTGTGTGACAATACTTATGACCTGACTGTGTATAGAGGTGAAAATTTATTGTCATTTTTTCTAGCTTGACTTCGAATTTCTAATTGAAGATGATGAATGGGTTTGCGAAGGTCCCTAAACAACATATATTATACCTTTAAGTCAAGCTAATGCCTACGCGTTGAAATATTTAAGGCACTACAGTTTATTTGACGTATACGTAGATGTAATTTTTTTAATTAAAGTTATGACCTTGCAAGAATCCATTCATCCATTACAGTTTAATAATAATAATGACCTTCATTTATTCCTCTAACAAATTTATTTATTTATTTATTTAAACTTCATATACACATGTGGTAAATAGGCGGAATTTATGCCTAAGGCATTCTCAACCAGTCTACCTTGGGATCATGCAGAGATAGAATGGAGTAGGTGTAATAAAAGTTAGTATGCGATGCGATATATCATTATTACAGCCCTTCATAAGTCCACTGCTGAACATAGGCCTCCCCCAAAGAATGCCACAAAGCACGGTCCTGAGCCACCTGCATCCATCGACTTCCTGCATATCTTACCAGGTCGTCACTACATCTAGTGGGGAGGCGCCCTACAATTCGTCCGCCAGTACGAGGCCGCCACTTTTTTCCTTTTTTCCCCATCGGTTGTCGGTTCTTCGAGCTATTTGGCCGGCCCATTGCCACTTCAGCTTACTAATCCGTTGGGCTATGTCGGTCACTGTGGTTCTACTGCGGATATACTTATTTCTAAGTTTATCATGCAGAGAAACCCCGAGCATAGCCCTCTCCATAGCTCGCTGAGCGACCTTGAGCTTCCTCACCCGGCCAGCAGTGAAGGACCACGTCTCAGTTCTATAGGTCATCACTGGCAACAAGCACTGGTTGTACAGTCTCTTTTTCATGTTTTGAGGTATATCTGACGAGAAAATGTGCCGTAATTTGCCGAATGCTGCCCAACCGAGTTGAATCCGTTGGTTGACCTCTCGGTCGAAGTTGGACTTACCTAGTCGGAATATTTGTCCCAGGTAAACATACTCGTCAACAACTTCGAGCTAAGTGCTCCCAACAACTACCGGCATAGGTGTGACATGAGATTAAACATGATCTTTGTTTTGTCCATGATCACCTTAAGATCTATCCGTTGGGAAACACTATTGAGGTCATTTACCATAGTGCTTAGGTCCTCCAGTGGTTCTGCGATAAGGACTATATCGTCGGCAAATCGAAGTTGACTCATGTACTCGCCATTGAGGTTAATACAGTATCCTTTTCAGTCCAGAAGCTTGAAAACGTCTTCCAATGCAGCGGTGAAGAGTTTCGGGGATATGACGTCACCCTGTCTTAAACCTCTCTGCAATTGGATAGGTTTCGTACTCTGGTTCTGTACTCGGATAGCCATCGTAGCCCTACTGTACAAGCACTTCAGCACTTCGATATACCGACAGTCAACTTGGCACCACTAAAAGGACTGCAGCACCGCCCAAATTTCGACGGAATCAAAGGCTTTCTCATAGTCCACATACGCCAGACATTGTGGCAGATTGTACTCCTCGGACTTCTGTAAAATTTGCCGAATGGTATGTATGTGGTCTATGGTCAATTCCCCCCCCCCTCCCATCAACATGGTAGCAGAATTACACAATAGACTACCCCAGGAGGGTACCAGTACCCCTGGAGAATCCCTCGCTGAGCATCCACGACCATGTTATTCCAATCCTGAGCGTGGGTGCTCAGGCTGCCCCGCGTATTCGGGGGGGGGGGGCAAAATTCCGGTTAAAAAACATAATTGCTCGTGGAAAACTTAGCAACAATACCAAGGCGACCCCTGCCACGCTATCCGTGAATTTCTACAACATCAGGGGACTTCACTCTAACCAAAACGCCGTCCACTACCATCTCGAGACGGCGAAGCCGGCCTTGCTCTTCCTGACCGAGATGCAGGTTTCCTCTCCGGCTGATATTTCGTATCTCTCCTACCCGGGGTACAAATTGGAGCAATCCTTTGTGCCTCGGGCTGGAGTTTGCGTGTATGTCAGAGAGTACATCTGTTCTCGACGCCTCGGCAGTCTTGAAGGTTCGGACCTGTCCATCCTTTGGCTACGCGTAGACATCGACGACCATCCGCGCGTCTACGGGTGCCTCTATAGGTCCCATAGCGGTAATGCCGAAACAGACCGACTCATCGACCACGTCCAAATGGCTACAGATTCCTTGCTACAACAGGTCCCATCCGCAGAGATCGTGATCCTTGGCGATTTTAACGTCCATCATGCCGAATGGCTCGGTTCACGTTTAACCGATCATGCGGGGAGATCTGTTTATGACTTTGCCTTGGCATATGGTCTGACACAACTGGTTACTTCGTCTACGCGGATTCCAGATGTGGAGGATCATACACCTTCCCTGTTGGACCTTCTGCTGACCTCTCATCCGGACGGATATCAGGTTTCCGTCGATGCCCCTCTCGGCTCTTTGACACACTGTCTGATCCGGAGTATGGTGCCACTCACGCGCCCTTCGCGGTTGCGTTCTGCAGGTTGCCGCCATGTTTGGCATTAAAGGTTGGCGGATTGGGAAAAATACCGTCTTTCTTTGCATCCTACCAATGGGGGCGAGTTTGCTTCTCGCCGGATGATCATAGCGCTGTTGCTGACTCTGTCACTGATGTGGTGCTACAGGGAATGGAACTATTTATTCCATCATCTGTGGTACCCATCGGAGGCAGATCTCAGTCTTGGTTTGGTCGCTCCTGTAAAACTGCATTACGCAGTAAGCAGGAGTGTTATCAAGCCTGGGCTGCGGCTTCGGCGACTCGGGATGTAAACACCAGAATACTTAAAAAGAAGTATAACTTCGCCTCCAGGTCTTTCAAAAGAGTTATTGCCAAGGCAAAGTCGGAGCACACAGGCAGAATTGGCGAGAAAATAGTTCGCCTTCCTTCGGAAACCCGTGCATTCTGGTCTCTCGCCAAGGCTGTCCAAGGGAATTTCTGTAAGCCATCACTACCATCTCTGCACAGGGAGGACGACTCACTGTCCAAGACGCAAAAGACAAAGCCGACCTTTTAGGCTCCCTTTTTGCGTCCAACTCGACTCTTGATGACGGGGTGAAAACACCGCCGACCATCCCGCGGTATGAGTGCTCCATGCCGGATGTGCTGTTCTCACAGCGCTCGGTTCGCAAAGCACTTCTCTCCCTGGATATCCAGAAGTCGAGTGGGCCTGATGGAATCCCCCCAATTGTGCTGAGGACGTGTGCTCCGGAGTTGGCACCGGTCCTAACGCGTCTTTTCCGGTCCTCCTACTCCCAAGGCCTAGTCCCGAATTCATGGAAGACAGCTTTTGTCCACCAGATCCCTAAAACAGGCGACCGCTCAGACCCGTCCAACTATATTTATTATTTATTTATAGAGCCAACGCGTATTTCTCAATCTAGTGCAACATGTATAGATAACATTTTTACAAATGTGAAGCCGTTGCATAAATGTATAATTCAAAAATTAAGTTCTGATCGCTGTGGACAAGTAGTTTCGTTACCATATGTTCACAAAAAGCAAGTAGATGAGAAAGTTGTGTCTGTTCCAGTAAATGCACGTCGCTTGGAGAAATTTAGAAGTAACATAGTGAAAAAACTTCCATCAATTTCATACCAAAATGATCAAAATTTTTTGTATGGAACATTATTTAAGCTTATTTGCAATGAATTTAATAATACTTTTACTTCTAAAACATTCTCCTTGAACAGTCAGAAGTCATTCAATGAATGGGCGACAGTAGGAGTCCATAAGAGCAGGCATAAGTTATATGATCTTTACCATGAAAGGTCATATAATCATAGCGTCGAATTTAGGGAATATGTAAAAAAATATTCAAAAATATTTAAAAGAGTGTGCTCCATAGCCAAGTCTTTGCATTTGAGCAACAAAATTAAGACGGCTTCCAATAAAATTAAAATGACATGGAGTATAATTAATAGCGGAACTGGTAACATCAACTCTCGCAATTCAAATTAACAGTTAAGTGTTAACAACAAATTAACTGTATCAGATCAGGACGTAGCAATGGTTTTTGAGAAATATTTTACTGATATTCCGATCTTGACCACTAAGTCACTGAATTCTTCTCCTGCGGTCGCCGAATCATTACTTAAACGAAATGTAAATGCGTGTACAAAGAATTTTACATTTCATAAAGTGTCATCAAAAGATATTGTATAATATTTTAAAACTATTGATGTTAAGAAAATTGCGGATCTGTGGGGGATTTCCGTTAAAGTTATTGCGTCTATAATAGATACAATCGCGCCTCATTTAGCTATTATTTTTAATACTAGTATCGAATCTGGTGTGTTTCCTGATTTAATAAAGCATAGTAAAGTAATACCTTTATTTAAATCTGGTAGTACATTAGACCCCGCCAATTTTAGACCTATTTCTAAACTACCAACACTTAGTAAGATTTATGAAAAAATTGTTCTTGATCCAATGTTAATTTTTTTTAATATAAACAATTTACTTCATAAAAATCAATTTGGTTTCACAAGGGGTCGCTCGACAACTGATGCCGGTGTTGAGCTGATTAAACATATCTTTAATGCATGGGAGAATTCACAGGATGCTTTGGGTATATTTTATGACTTATCCAAGGCCTTCGATTGTGTTCACCATGAAACATTAATCAGGAAACTTCAACACTACGGTGTAAGAAGTGATGCTCTTAAATTAATTATTTCATATTTAAGTAAGAGAACGCATTAAGTTGTCATTAACAATATGAGTTCTTCCGGGTCGATGGTACAAATAGGCGTGCCTCAAGGCTCGATTCTCGGCCCCTTTCTGTTTCTTGTATAAATTAATGACTTACCTTACATAGTAGGGGATAACCATGATATAGTATTATTTGCAGATGACACTTCTTTAATTTTCAAATTAAGTCGACAATTAGTAAAATATGACGAAGTAAATAATGCTATATCTAAATTGGTAAATTAGTTCAAAGTTAATAATTTGCATTTAAATGGTACTAAAACAAAATGTATGAAATTCATGACTCCAAATGTCAAACAATTAAATACTAATGTAATTTTAAATGGGGAGAAATTGAGCCTTGTAGATACCACCATTTTTCTTGGAATGACACTAGACGCGAAGCTTCAATGGAGCCCCCATATATCAAAACTAGCAAGCAGACTTAGTTCTGCAGCATATGCAGAAAAAAAGATTAGAAGCCTAACTAGTGTTAAAACAACTAGACTAATTTACTTTAGCTATTTCCATAGCATAATGTCGTATGGTATTTTGCTATGGGGACACGCAGCTGACACTGAAATTATATTTGTTTTACAGAAGAGGGCCATAAGAGCAATTTATGATTTAAAGCCTAAAGAGTCGCTGCGACAAAAATTTAAGGAAATTAATATATTAACTTTGGCATCTCAATACATTTATGAAAATGTAATGTACGTACACAAAAATAAAAGTAGTTTTACAAAAATAAGTGATATTCATTCTGTTAATACTAGGAACAGACACAAGCTAGTAGTACCAGTTACTCGACTCCATCGAGTCAGTGATTCATTCTTGGGGCGATGTATACGCTTTTACAACAAAATTTCAGAAAATATACAAAATTTGACATGCTCAAAGTTCAAAAACTTTATTAAACTAAGTTTGTATAAAAAGGGTTATTATAATATTAAGGAATTTATGGATGATAATAACCCCTGGAAATGAGGTGATCGCTACCAAGCTATTTCTAATTTGTTATGTTGTTAATTTATGTAACATCACGATTGTAAGCTGTTATTTATAAAAAAAAGTCCCGCTGGGTTTCTTGCTGGTTCTTCCCAGGACAGAGGTTTTTTCCGAACCAGTGGTAATCAAACAAAAGAGTGACTTTCAATAAGTATTATTTATAATCTATATTGAATAAAAAAGTTTCTGTTTCTGTTTCTGTTTCTATAGGCCTATCGCGATCAGCTCCTTGTTCTCCAAAATAATGTAATCCATTATTAACTGCCAGCTCATCCTGTACCTTGAGGATCACCAGCTGATTAGTGACCGCCAATACGGTTTTCGTCGAGGTCGATCAGCTGGTGATCTTTTGGTCTACCTGACCCATAGATGGGCGGAGGCAGTAGAGTCCAAGGGGGAGGCGTTGGCCATTAATCTGGACATTGCGAAGGCCTTCGATCGGGTTTGGCACAAAGCGCTTCTTTCGAAGCTTTCCTATGGGCTTTCCGAGAAATTGTGCAATTGGATCACCAGCTTTCTTGCAGATCGGAGCATCAATGTCGTTGTAGACGGTGCATGCTCCGACTACAAGCCTATTAACGCTGGTGTTCCACAAGGCTGTGTGCTATCACCAACGCTGTTTCTTCTGCATATCAATGATATGTTGCTAACTGGTAACATTCATTGCTATGCGGATGACAGCACTGGTGATGCTCTAAACACCGGCCGTGCTAATATTTCTCGGGAAAACGTATTCGAGTACCGGAACAAATTTGTGTCTGAAGTCGAGTCTTTGCTGGACAAAGTCTCGGACTGGGGGCGACTAAATCTAGTCCAGTTTAATCCTCAGAAGACACAAGTTTGCGCGTTTACCGCTAAAAAGAACCCCTTTCTCGTATCTCCTCAGTTTCAAGGCACTACCCTAGTTGCCTCAGCCAGTATCGGAATCCTCGGCGTCGACATATCGAGTGACGTGCAGTTTCGTGGTCACTTGGAAGACAAGGCCAAATTGGCCTCTAAAAAGCTTGGCGTGCTCAGCAGAGCGGGACAGTATTTCATGCCGGCACACCGCCTGCAACTTTACAAGGCGCAGGTTCAGCCTCACATGGAATACTGTTCCCATCTCTGGGCAGGGGCTCCCCAGTGCCAGCTCCTTCCACTTGACCGCATCCAGCGCAGAGCGGCTCAAATCGTCAACGACCGAGCCCTTTCCGATCGGCTCGATTCATTGGCACTGCGAAGAGATGTTGCATCCCTTTGCATTTTCTTTCGCATCTACCATGGGGAGTGCTCTGAGGAATTGTTCGGATTAATCCCAGCCGCCAAATTTCACGAACGCACATCGCGGCAGAACTCCCGATACCATCCACACCATCTGGATGATTGGCGGTCCACCATTGTGCGATTTAGAAGATGTTTTCTTCCTCGCACGACTTCCTTGTGGAATCGATTACCATCAGCGATTTTTCCGGACCGATAACACTTAGGGACCTTCAAGAAAAGAGCGTACTCCTTTTTAAAAGGCCAGCAACTCATCTGCAATTCACTCCCTGGTGTTGCAGTTGTTCATGGGCGGCGGCAGTCACTTACCATCAGGTGAGCCGCATTCACGTTTGCCCCCTCTCCTATAAAAAAATGGTGCTAAAGCCTTTTAGGAAAACGGCCTGTTCGCGAGGCTGGAAGTCGTCAAGTCTGCGCGCGAAACGATTCGTAGTGACTCTCGAAAACAGCACGTAGACACGGCTGAGAAGGGAAATCGATCTGTAGTTCTTCAAGAGAGCGTTGTCACCTTTCTTGAAGAACAGGAACACCGCTTATCTGCTCCACGCCTCCGGTGTAATGCTACCATGAAGGACGGAATTAAAAAGCTTCTGAAGAACTTCAAACACCGGTTTTCCACCTTCTTTCAGAAGTTTCGCTGTAATTTTATCCTCGCCTGGCGCCTTGCCATTTTTAAGATGCTGGAGAGCTATTCTTATCATGTTTAGACTGACGTCCGGGATATCATCGGAATAGTGTCGGATAAAACGCGCTCTTGGATCATTACTAACACTTACGTGTTGCTCTAACGATGATGTGTACAGCTGCCCATAGATCCTCTCAATCTCACTCAAAATCTCAGGTGTCCCGGAAATGATGCTGCCACACTCTGTAGTGTTATGCTACTTACATATCATTTTACACTATTTTTCCATTCTGTTTTTGATTTTCTGCATTTATATTTTGCATCACCTTTATTTCCATAGGATCCTGTAACGTTTTTACACAATAACAAATCATTTTCACTTCGTATTTTCACGCTATCAGCACCTTTTAAATCGCTGTCAATGGAGTCTTACCTTTTTCTATCTTTTATTGAGTTCTCCGTAACTCTGCAATTTCAGGTTTCGTGCGCGCTGCCGCGCTATAGTTTTTCCTATATGAATAATATCTCATTTCTTACTTAAATGTAACTGTTTTTCAATTATATACCTAAAACCAAAAATTTATATTTTTGACACCATTATTTATTTGATTGTTATGGCAATTTTTATTCAAATTCGTCACTGGTCTGATGTTCTTATTTCGATATTTCCACATAAATACTCTTTTGCTCTAGGTCATTTACAAAAAAATTCCTTTTAATTTAAATAATTTCTCGTTCTCTCTAAAAAGGTATAAAAGCCGAACAATCGGAGAATACAGGGAGTCTCGCTTCAGTTTTCAAACAAGAAGCATCTACTAAAGGCCTTATCCCGGGCCGCATTGCCCCGGGATCCTGCAAGCCTCCATCTACATTTGAAGTCGTCGGCGTAGTCTACTTCAAGCGCGGGGCCACACTACTCCGGGCGCTACGACTGCTTGCTCCAGGCGCTGAGTGCACCTACTGCCCACGCTACCTTTGGGCGCTACGACTGCTTGCTCCAGGCGCTGAGTGCACCTACTGCCGCGCTACCTTTGGGCGCTGCGACTACTTGCTCCAAGCGCTGAGCGCACCTACTTCAGGCGCTACGTGCGCCGGCTCCGGACGCTACGTGTGCCCAGACCAGGCGCTGCGTGCCATCACCGCAAAGAAACTACAAGCTCAACGTGTGCCTACTTCTACTCCAAGCGCAGCGTGCGTCACTTCGACCTTTAGGCTCCACTACAATACAATATTCTCCTATCTTTATTTTTTTATCTAATTGTAATTACATTTCATCCATCATCATCATCATATTTAACTTTTTTTTATAAAATTGTAAATACCTTTTTAAAAATTTAAATATATTATTTTCTTGTTCTACTTTTGTTGTTTTGTTGTTCTTAGGTTAGGTTCTATTTTTTTTTAATTGTCGCTTCACGACAACTCGGTCTTCAGCTTCGACAGTTGGCTCTTTCTGGCAGACAGATCTCTAGCAAACACATTGGAGCCCTGGTTCCGCTCGATCGCTTCTTCAATATGAGCAGTATTAAAGTTGCGTAAGTCCAGCCGCATGCATTTGGAGATCTGTCTGTTCAGTTGCCTGTATGCTGTGAAATCTACTGAAGACTGCAGCTTCATATCCCGTCTAACAGCCATGAGATTAAGAGTGTGATCGGAGGGTTTTTGTGTTCTTCTGCGACGGGTCTTGCAAAACTTAGTTCCGACCGCATGAACTGTTTCCACGAGCTTGTCATTCATATCGACCACTGCATTGCAATCTTCTAGGCACTGAAAACGGTTTCGTAGCTCGAGCTGAAAGGTTTCGGGACTTTGAATTAGAGCACGAGGGGGATGGAGCGTTGACTTCATTAGAAGAGACCTCTCGTTAACGTTTAGTTTCAGTGTGCCTCTAACCATTCGGTGATCGCTACCAGTTTTCACCCTTGCGATCACGGAGACATCACTGAACAGTTGTCGTCTGGTCGTCATAATGAAGTCAATCGACCAGGTCCACTTCCTGTATATATATATACAACATTTAACGTAATTAACGCACATCCTTAGACACCTCAATTAGTATATTAAGTTATAATCATAATACATATACACTTCATTCTTAGTTAACCATGTTTATGCATTGATTATTTATTAAATTAGTTATACGGTGACCACAACATTCCAGAAGAATAATGTGGTCATCATAGAAAACCACGAACGCTAGGTATAGGTCTTGCTAGCATAGAAAAAAGCCGACAATACATGATTGTTTACATTAAAGAAATACCTACTAGACTGAGAGTTGGCGACGAATTTTGAGAAGGTCCTTTGGGCAAGATGAAATTGAGAAAAAATATAATTTCGTCAATTGGCGAATCCAGTTCCGCGAGTCTGGCAGAGCGTTTGCGGTTGTTTTGTTACTGCGCAGTATATAACATTTGCAAAAAAAAAAATCCAAAAAAATGTTCTTTTGGCAACTTGATTTCTTTTTTATTTTTTAATTTAGTTTTTATATAATTAAAAAAAAAATAATCCCAGACGTTTTTGTCGGTTATAAAGTATTACCAGACCTCTCCAAAAATATTTTTTTTAGTTCTCAAAAAATATACTTTTGGCAATCTCAAATTTTAATCACGTGTTTATTGAATAATTTTTAATAACACCTGCAAATCGCCAGACGAATTTAGCGGTTTTAAACAATTCCCAGACATGAATAAAGTTTACCAAATATTACGACAAAAAAGTCATATGCGTAGCCATAAGTGCGAGAAAGATAGCTTATCGAAGCATGCCAGCAGCGGATGGAGGCCTAAGCTCCTAGCGCTGTGATTGGTTACTTAGAAATATTTTTTTTGATGATTTTAAGATTAAATTCTTCTTTTAGGATTTAGCGTGTATGTATGCGCATATATGGACATGTAAATATCTATATATATATATATATATATATATATATATATATATATATATATATATATATATATATATAGTTAATATTTAGTTTTAGCCCAGTTTTAAGGGACAGGACACATCATTTTCTTTCTTTGCGCGGAATTAAGCAAATTAGTTTATAACAACCCCATTATAATGGATTTCCGCAAAGTAACGCCTGATTCTATTAATTGTAGTTCTATGGCAAGGTCTCATCATAACTAACAAAACGACCCCAAACACGGATGTGTTTCGCTTACACGTCTTGGACTTAATAGATCTGAAGGTGTGTCGGTATCTGCTACTGGAACTCCTCGACGAGGAGCACTAGATGTTCCGAGTTTGGGCTCGTTTTGTTAGTTATGATGAGACCTTACCTCCGGACATTGATAGAGTGACTTAAAAGTGTACTTTGGTGACTGCTACTGGAACTCCTCGACGAGCAGAACTAGATGTACCGAGTTTAGCCTCGCTTTGTTAGTTATAGAATATAATAGATATATAGAATAGACCTTACCTCTGGACTTGACGGACTGACTTCAAGGTGTACTGGAACTCATTGACGAATAGTGAATAGAAGCGGCCTCACAGGAAGTGGACCTGGTCGAGCCCCGGCGGTTCGACAAAAAATGAGATTGACTTTATTATAACGACCAGACGACAACTGTTCAGTGATGTCTCCGTGATCGCGAGGGTGAAAACTGGTAGCGATCACCGAATGGTTAGAGGCACACTGAACCTAAACGTTAAGTTGGAGAGGTCTCGTCTAATGAAGTCAACGCTCCGTCCCCCTCGTGCTCTGTTCCAAAGTCCCGAAACCTTTCAGCTCGAGTTACAAAACCGTTTTCAGTGCCTAGAAGACTGCAATGAAGTGGACGATATGAATGACAAGCTCGTGGAAACTGTCCATGCGGTCGGAGCTAAGTTCTGCAAGACCCGCCGCAGAAAAACACAAAAACTCTCCGATCACACTCTTAATCTCATGGCTGTTAGACGGGAGATGAAGCTACATTCTTCAACAGACTTGACAGCATGCAGGCAACTGAACAGACAGATCTCCAAATGCATGCGGCGGGACTTACGCAACTTCAATACAGCTCGTATTGAAGAAGCGATCGAGCGGAACCAAGGCTCCAAAGTCTTTGCCAGAGATCTGTCTGCCAGAAAGAGCCAACTGTCAAAGCTGAAGACAGAGTGTGGCAGCATCGTTTCCGGGACACCTGAGATTTTGAGTGAGATTGAGAGGTTCTATGGGCAGCTGTACACGTCATCGTTGGAGCCACACGCAAGTGTGAGTAACGATCCAAGAACGAGTCTCATCCGACACTATTCCGAAGAAATCCCGGACGTCAGTGTGAGCGAGATTAGAATGGCTCTCCAGCATCTTAAAAACGGTAAGGCCCCAGGCGAGGATAGAATTACAGCGGAGCTTCTGAAAGCGGGTGGAAGACCGGTACTTGAAGTCCTTCAGCAGCTCTTTAATTCCGTCCTCCATGGTGGAATTACACCGGAGGCGTGGAGCAGAAGTGCGGTGGTCTTGTTCTTCAAGAAAGGTGACATCGCTCTCTTGAAGAACTACAGAACGATTTCCCTTCTGAGCCGCGCCTACGTGCTGTTTTCGAGAGTCATTACGAATCGTCTCGCGCGCAGACTTGACGACTTCCAGCCTCCCGAACAAGCCGGTTTCCGAAAGGGCTTTAGCACCATAGACCACATACATACCCTACGGCAAATTGTACAGAAGTCCGAAGAGTACAATTTACCACTATGTCTGGCGTATGTGGACTATGAGAAAGCCTTTGATTCCGTCGAAATTTGGGCGGTGCTGCAGTCCCTTCAGCGGTGCCAAGTTGACTGTCGGTATATCGAAGTGCTGAAGTGTTTGTACAGTAGAGCTACGATGGCTATCCGAGTACAGAACTAGAGTACGAAACCTATCCAATTGCAGAGAGGTGTAAGACAGGGTGACGTCATATCCCCGAAACTCTTCACCGCTGCATTGGAAGACGTTTTCAAGCTTCTGGACTGGAAAGGATACGGTATCAACATCAATGGCGAGTACATCACTCACCTTCGATTTGCCGACGATATAGTCCTTATGGCAGAATCGCTGGAGGATCTAAGCACTATGCGCAATGACCTCAATAGTGTTTCCCAACGGATAGGTCTTAAGATGAACATGGACAAAACAAAGATCATGTTTAATGTCCATGTCACACCTATGCCGGTAGTTGTTGGGAACACTAAGCTCGAAGTTGTTGACGAGTATGTCTACCTGGGACAAATAGTCCGACTAGGTAAGTCCAACTTCAACCGAGAGGTCAATCGACGGATTCAACTCGGTTGTGCAGCGTTTGGGAAATTACGGCACATCTTCTCGTCAGGTATACCTCAAAACTTGAAAACGAGACTGTACACCCAGTGCGTGTTGCCAGTGATGACATACGGAACTGAAACGTGGTCCTTCACTGCTGGCCGGATGAGGAAGCTCAAGGTCGCTCAGCGAGCTATGGAGAGGGCTATGCTCGGAGTTTCTCTGCGTGATAAACTCAGAAATGAGGATATCCGCAGTAGAACCAGAGTGACCGACATAGCCAAACGGATTAGTAAGCTGAAGTGGCAATGGGCCGGCCATATAGCTCGAAGAACCGACAACCGTTGGGGAAGAAAGGTTTTCGAGTGGCAGCCTCGTACCGGCAGGCGAAGTGTAGGGCGTCCCCCCACTAGATAGAGTGATGACCTGGTAAGATATGCAGGAAGTCGATGGATGCAGGTGGCTCAGGACCGTGCTTTGTGGCATTCTTTGGGGGAGGCCTATGTTCAGCAGTGGACTTGTGAAGGGCTGTAATGATGAATGATGATGATTGTTTTATGACTAAACTAGTGAACGAAAAGGTAAATATGATAGGAGAAGGTGAATGGGGAAAATTGTGCAGTAAATTTAAAAGTGTTGAGGAAGAATACCGAAAAAATTACCATGTGATAGACCTGATGACGGAAGCTCAAGCGAAGATGAAAGTGATGATGAAGTAGCATCCAGTAACACCAACACACCTTCAACATCTGGCTTCCATGTGACCCAAGACGACATAATGGACGGCGTGCCACCCTTACCTTAAGTTTTCTTGTTACAAACTACTTTATATTTTACGATAGAAATAACAAATATTTGGTAAATCCAATTGAGCATGCCTTCGCATTAAAAATAACGTATAGCATGATTAAACGGATTTTTTTTAAAGTAGTTTAAATACATTTCGACAGCACTATCGGCTTCAACACCCTCGAAACCCATGAAAATGACACCCATGATGAAAAAATTTATACCTATTGCAGCCGCCATCTTGGCTTTACATTTCTACAGCACTATCGCCTTCAAAACCCTTGAAAACCATGAAAATGACACCCATGATGAAAAAATTGGTACCTACTTCAGCCGCCATTTTGGATTTACATTTCGACAGCACTATCGGCTTCAACACCCTCGAAAACCATGAAAATGACACCCATGATGAAAAAGTTGATATCTATTGCAGCCGCCACCTTGGATTTACATTCCGACAGCACTATCGGCTTCAGCACCCTCGAAAACCATGAAAATGACAGCCATGATGAAAAAATTGATACATATTGCGGCCGCCATCTTGGATTTACATTTCGACAACCCTATCGGTTTCAACGCCCTCGAAAACCATGAAAATTTCACCCATGACAAAAAAATTGATACTACTTACTTTTAGTACGTACTACTATTATTTATTCTGTGCTTTTAAAATATTGTAATAAAAAAATCTGTTAATATTATTATAATCAAGTATTTAAGAAATTCGGTTATTCGAATATTGTGTATTTGTACAGCAGCGATCTTTTTGAGCCGCTGCAAACAACCGAAATAATGTCCACTCACGACGGCGACTGACGGCGAACCATAGATAAATATAAATGTAGCAAGCTAATGCGGCGAACTGATATATAAAGTAATCTATGGCGATGGCCAACTGAGTTAGTGAATAGACTACTCTGTGGCTGCAGCTCCCCATTTACAGAAATAATTCTATACGAGGCTACCAAATCAACGAAAATTTCGCCATTTTCAAGCCGAAAAAAATTAATTATAGCTAAACAAAACAAAATTACACTGCCATTTACATTCAGTGGCTTCCCACATGATAGATGAAGAGATTAATAAATAGATTGAATTAAACAATTGATATTTACAAAAGTTATAGTGTTTACAAGCCTTGGGGACATGATAAATCCACACCATAAGCCAATAAAACCCCTTTTTTTATTTAAAAATAGCAATTAATCGATTAAAAAAAAAATATTAATAAGTTCAACAATCATTTATCTTTCTAACAATGTGCTTTTTATATCCTTTATATGTATAATATGATTGCTGGATACGTTTTCATGTGACAAAACAGTGGAATTTTGATTTTTAGGCGTTAGTAGAACATACCTACGCGCTTTGCGCTCGGCATGGCTTTGCGCTCGGCATGCAATAATGCTCAAGTAAACATTATCCATTTTTAATTCCAAGTAAGGCACCTATTATGATTCTACAATAAAACAATTAATTACTTACTATAATATTATAAAACAATATCCCAATACCATGTAGTACTTTAGAACGCGACTGTAACCTCCCTCCACTCGACCTGTATCTAGCTCGGTGCGAAACAATGTAACCCGCCCGGCTCGTGTCGCATCACGTTGTGACGCAGTAGGTTTCAGTTTTGTCGATTTGTTTGTTAAATTGTAATTACGTGTTGGTATTATTATTGTTCGTTTTTTGTTTTAATAATGCTTAAGGCGTACGTTTATAGTGATTGTGAATACGACAACATGTTATGTATCCGAACCTAGGTACACGAAGTATCGCTAAATAAATTGTTAAGACGTCGGGATGGAACAAGTGTGTCATACTGTGCAGTGCACAAAGTGTTGAAGCGTAACCGAATGCGCCCATACAAATTGCACAAAGTGCAAGCTTTAGTTCCCGGCGATCACGACCGCCAACGAGTTTTCTGCCGTTGTTTATTATACCAGCAACAACGTGTGGCTGGTTCCATTGAGCACATTATCTGGACGGATGAGTCGACATTTACCATAAACGGCCTGTGGAACCGAAGAAATACACACGTGTATTCAGAGTTTAACCCGCACGCTGTTCGACAAACCGGGCACCAAACCCGATGGTCGGTTAACGTATGGGCAGGTTTATTTAAGCATCGTATACTGGGACCAGTGTTTCTGCCACAGCGACTGAACGGACAGCGATACCTAAACTTTATAAATGAACAGTTGACAGACATTTTAGACGACCTATCGTTGGCTGAATATCGCCGCACATGGTTCCAGTATGATGGTGCCCCTCCACATGTCGTGAGGTTCGTCCGTGAGCGCCTCAATGAGATATTTGATGATCGCTGGATTTGGCGGACTAGGACCACACGCTTGGCCACCTCGCGCACCAGATCTGACCCCGTTAGACTTTTTTCTGTGGGGTATGTGAAAGAAAGGGTTTTTAATCGTGAGTGTGATAGTGCTGACGAAACTACAAAAGGATCGTGGATGTTTTCGACAAACTACGTACGGACTGTGTCGAAAACCACACGATGATGCCCCGCCTCCATGAGGAGACGCAACACCGAGCCCAAATCTGCCTTGAAATGAATGGAGCACAATTTGTGCCGCATCTCATAAGACCACGGAGGATTTAGAGCGGTAAGCTGTTTCATAACTAATTTTTTTAAATAACTTAGTACGGAACTAATCTGAATACATACATAACTGAATACATGAGAATAATAAACATACCTACACGATGAATAAAAACGCATGACTCTAACCTTGGTTACATTTCATTTATGTATTTTTTCATTAGCGGGAAATCGAACCAGTTATTTGGGTTATTTAACCTGTAAATTCGGATTAAAATGGTTACGTGGAGACAAGTACAGTGGCAAAATAGTAGGTTAAGTAGATAAGTTAGGTATTTAGACAAGTGTTGTAAATTATTAGGTATTGTGGTATGGCCCGCTAGTTGCGGACCGCGCGAATTTGCGTTCGTGCGTACATTGACCTTTAATCAGCTGATATGAATTCAGTTATTCCACTGCTGGTTTTAGGTTTCAGTATTTTCATGATTTTTTTTATGAAATTATCGTTTCATTTAGCTGTACTAACATGATGGCGCGTGAATAAAGCTAATAAAACGTTGTAAAAAGATGATTTTTTTTTCATCAGGATCGAATTTATTTGTGACCCATGATCAAAGGTATACTTGGTGCCGTCGCCTGTCTTAGTTTTTGGGAGCGTTTCAAAAATACCCTGTATATATATATATTACTGCATCAACAGTATAAGTTATGCAGATGACATGGTGTTGCTCAGCCCATCAATCGCCGGTCTAAGAAAACTAATAGGTGTATGTGAGAGGTACGCTTTCTCACACGGTCTCCTATACAATGTTAAAAAGAGCAAGCTCTTGATCTTTCATGCTAGGGGTCGTAAGCTGGAAGATGTGCCACGTGTGCTGCTAAATGGCGTCACTCTAGGCAGAGTAAATGCGTTTAAATATCTTGGCCACGTGGTTACCGAGGATTTAAAAGACGATGCTGACATCGAAAGGGAAAGGACGGCGATGGCGGTTCTCTATAATATGTTGGCACGCAGATTTGCGCGGTGTAGCTTTGGAGTAAAGATAACTCTCTTTAAAGCCAAGTTGCCAAACTCTATACACTTGCAATCTCAACTACACGCAGCGGTCCATCAACGCTCTCCGAGTACAATATAATAACGCATTCAGGGTGCTGGTGGCGCTCCCGCGCTTCTATAGTGCGTCTGCAATGTTTGCGCACGCACACACGGACGGCTTCTACGCTGTGCTGTGGCGCCGCATCGCCTCGCTGATGCTCCGTACTCAGAGACAAGCCTGACTGCCCCCTTCTGCGGCACTGGGTACAAATGCATATGCTCGATGCCCCAGAGTGTGGCAGATATATGAATTAAATTGTAGATTAATATTATTCAAGTAAATAATTTTAAGTAGTTTTTTTTAAGTTAATCAATCGAATTAAGTTATATTGCATTGAATTAAAGTGAATGAGATTAAATTAAATTAAAAGGATTAGACTGCATTATATAAAATTAAATTGATGAGATTAAATTTATTATTATGTAAAATTTTTTTCTTATATCACTTGTATGGACTCAGTCTTAAATAAATTTATTTTATTTTATTTTTATTTATTTATTTATTTCTAATATCTTAGTAATCAGACGTATTTTTGTTTATCTTGTACAATAGTTTTTCTGCAATGATTTTTCTTGGTGGTAAGAATATTCCCTCTAACCTTATATTATATTATATTATTACATTATTTTACAGATTGGCTAAAATGAGCAGCAGAAAACTAAAAGAAAGTGAAATAGAGTCGGCTCTGAAGGAAACGTTCGGTTTACCATCAGATTCAGACCAGTCCGAAGACGATGAAGAATCGGATGAGGATAATGTTTTACAATATTATAATGCGAAACTGCAGCGGATTTTAGAGGATTTAGATGAACTAGGATTGCGATCTTTAAATATAGTAACGGCTTCTTCGCAGCCTTTCAAGTCGAGTGATGAACCGGACCCGCGATGTTTTGTAAGATTTGAAAGGGCATCGTTATCGCTTAAACCTTCCACGTCGAATGCAGAACTGCCTAGTAGCGCCTATCCTAATACAGTTCAAACTGCAAGGAGACAGTGAAGTGGATATGAGATGCGATGGGAAAGTGGACGAAAAATAGGACAGAGAAGGAGAGCTGGAAAAAGCCGGGATCATGGAGATAGTGGATCAGAGTCATCAGAGTCAGAAGTAGAGTCGGAAACAAATGCTTCTGACGAAGATGAAGATTCATGGAAGAAAAAATTATGGACTGACAAGAGGCCATAGCCAGACACCTTTAATAGTGTACCGATGACTCCAACACGCATGTTATCATCAAACGCCAGGTCTGTTCGTCACTTTGAAAAATTTTTTACTCAAGAAGTTGTCGAAATGATTATTAGAGAAATAAACCGATATGCTAATCAAAATAACGTCGTGGGGTGGACTGAATTTTTATACCAAAGAATTGCAGGCTTTCTTGGGAATTTTAATTGTAATGGGCTACCACATTTTACTTTCTTTGGAAGTTTATTGGTCATCAGATCTTGGTTTTAGAGTAAAAAATATTTTCAATTATGCCCTACAGAAGATTCAAGCAAATCCTAGGATTTTTGTATTTGAATGACAATTCCAAACAACCAGCGAGGTCTGACCCCGCCTATGATAAATTATACAAAATAAGACCATTGTTGACCCTACTCAACATGGTTTTTCAAGAAAACGCCCATAACCCATCATCAGAGTCAGTAGACGAATCGATGATTATTTTCAAGGGAAGGTCCTCATTGAAGCAACCCGTACTCGTCAGAAAGCTCACCAAATCATCTAACCTGGTTAGTTTGGTGTTCATACCAATATTTAAAAATATTGATCAACCCAACCGGCATACCTGTGTCTTTAAATTTAAGCCAAATAATATCATATCTAACCAGGTCAAATGCCTTAGTGAGATCAAGAAAAGCTGCATACCCAGGCGTGTTCCTATTCGTGTAGTACCTAACAGTCTGCTTGAGAGATATAATTGCACATTCAGTCGAAATTCCTGGTCTAAAGCCGAATTGAGCGTCATGTAAATGGAGATGCTCCTTAAGTTTTCTCTCAAGCAGGCCGTCAAGCACCTTAGATGTGGTTGTAGCTAATGATATTGAACGGTAGTTGCATTTGCCGGAAGTATCACTAGTTTAATTTTTAATAATAGGCACTATCACCGTCTTCATTAGCTCATTTGGCAGATAGGAATGCCTAATGCATAGCGTGACTTAGCTTTGGCATATGGTCTTACACAGCTACTTACTTCGCCTACGCGGATTCCAGACGTGGAGGATCATGCACCTTTCCTGTTGGGCCTTCTGCTGACCTCTCATCCGGATGGATATCAGGTTTACGTCGACGCTCCTTTAGGCTCGTCGGACCATTTTCTTGTCCGGAGTGTGGTGCCACTGACACTAACGTCGCGGTTGCATTCTGCAGGCTGCCGCCGTGTTTGGAACTATAGGTCTCCCGATTGGGATAGGATGCGTTCTTTTTTTGCATACTACTTATGGGAGCGGGTTTGCTTCTCGCCGGAAGATCTCAGCGTTGTTGCTCATTCTGTTGCTGATGTGGTACTTCAGGGTATGGAACTTTTTCTTCCATCCTCTGTGGTGCCCATCGGAGAGAAATACCAGTCATGGTTTTGTCGCTCCTGTAAAATAGCATCACGCTATAAACAGAAGTGCTACTAGGCCTGGGCTGACGCATCAACGTCTCGGCATGTAAACACAAGCGCTCTTAAAAAGAAGTATAATTCTGCTTCCAGGTCCTTCAAAAGAGTCATAGCCAAGGCAAAGTCTGAGCACATCGGTAGAATTAGCCAGAAGCTAGTTCACCTTCCTACGGTAATCCGTGCATTTTGGTCTCTCGCTAAGGCTATCCAAGGGAACATCTGTCAGCCATCTTTTCCATCTCTGCACAGAGAGGACGACTCACTGGTCTATGCCGCAAAGGAAAAAGCCGATCTGTTAGGCTCTCTCTTTGCCTCCAACTCGACTCTAGATCACGAGGGAACACACCGCCGACCATACGCGGTGTGTGTTCCATGCCGGATGTGCGGTTTACAAAGCGCTCCGTTCTCAAAGCATTCTTCTCCCTGGACGTCAGCAAATCGAGTGGGCCTGATGGAGTCCCTCCCATTGTGCTGAAGACGTGAAGACTCCAGAGTTGGCACCGGTTTTAACACGTCTTTTCCGGTACTCCTACTCCCAAGGCGCATTCCCAAATTCAAGGAAGACAGCTTTGGTCCGCCCAATCCCTAAAAAAGGCGACCGTTCAGACCCGTCCAACTACAGGTCTACCGCCATCACCTCCTTGTTCTCCAAAGTAATGGAATCCATTATAAACTGCCAGCTCATGAGGTACCTTGAGGATCACCAGCTGATTAGTGACAACCAAAACGGTTTTCGTCGGGGTCGATCAGCTGGTGACCTTTTGGTCTACCTGAATCTTAGATGGGTGGATGCAGTAGAGTCAAAGGAGGAGGCAAGGAGGCCGGTAGTTTGGACATAGCAAAGGCCTTCGATCAGTTCTGCCACAAAGCGATTCTTTCGAAGCTCCCTTCCTATGGGCTCTCCGAGAAATTGTACAAATGGATCACCAGTTTTCTTGCTGATCGGAGCATCAAGGTCGTAGTAGATGGTGCATGCTCTGATTTCAAGCCTATCAACGCTGGTGTTCCACAAGGCTGCGTGCTATCACCAACGCTGTTTCTCCTGCATATCTATGATATATTGCTAACTGGTAGCATTCATTGCTATACGGACGACAGCACTGGTGATGCCTTATATACCGGCCGTGCCAATATTTCTCGGGAAAACGTCGCCAAGTACCGGGTATCTGAAGTCGAGTCTTTGTTGAACAACGTCTCGGATTAAGGGCGACTAAATCTAGTCCAGTTCAATCCCCAGAAGACACAAGTCTCCGCGTTTACCGCTTAAAAGAACCACTTTGTCGTGTCTCTTCAGTTTCAATGCACTCCCCTTGCTGCCTCAGCTAGCATTGGAATCCTCTGCATCGACATATCGAAAAGTGTGCAGTTTCGTGGTCACCTGGAAAGGAAGGCCAAATTGGCCTCTAAAAATATGGCGTGCTCAGCAGATCGGGACAGTATTTCATGCCGGCACATCACTTGCAACTTTACAAAGCGCAAGTTCGGCCTCAAATGGAATATTGTTCTCATCTCTGGGCCAGGGCACCCCAGTGCCAGCTCCTTCCACTTGACAGCATCCAGCGCAGAGCGATTCGAATTGTCGACGACCGAGTTCCTTCTGATCGGCTCAATACACTGGCGCTGCATATGGATGTTGCATCCCTTTGAATTTTCTATCGAATCTACTACGGGGAGTGCTCTGAGGAATTGTTCGGATTAATTCCAGCCCTCAAATTTCATGAACGCACATCGCGTCAAAATTGCGCTTGGCGGTCCACGACTGTTTGTTTGACTAGGAGTTTTCTTCCTCGTACAACTTCTCTGTGGAATTGTGGAATGGACTATCGGCGATTTTTCCGGACTGATATGAATTAGGGACCTTCAAGGAAAGAGCTTACACCTTAATAAAAGGCCAGCAACGCATCTGCAATTCCCCTGGTGTTGCGGTTGTCTTGGGCGGCGGTAGTCACTTACCATCAGATCAGCCACATGTTCGTTTGGCCCCTCTTCTGTATAAGAAACTGGTTGCTGTGGACTATAGACATCTACCTCTATCCTCGTTTGCGAATAAAATGCAGATACATTATCAGCCGTGAGGTCTAAGATGGAATGCATCTTTTCAAGTAAAAAGGGTACCCATTTTTCTACACTCACCAAAAGAAACACAGCAGTATTAAGCTGCTATTTTACGCTGGTATCTCTGAAACCGTGGTTCTACCCGGGTCGAGCTGACCCAATCGTGCTACAAATATACTATTAATTTAGCTGTAGCATGGCTCAACCACGTATAATTTTTATATTCATATTTGGGTAGAGGTCATCGTCGTAAACTTGGATTGTAGAAAACATACACTTAGGAAATTTTGTATCAGTATTTTGTTTGAGCTCTCGTATCCACTTTATACTTTGTAACAAAAATGGCAGCAGGAACACTCAAGAAATGGGAATAACATTATTATACTTTCTTTTCACTAAGGAGATGTTCTATATATTAAGATTTTGGGATAAAAATACCTAATCCGAACAGGTTTTCCGTATCCGCAGAAAGTCGATCCTGTAAGTTAGTTATTATGCTATCTATCAGTGGAATATAAACAGTTCTCCGAAAATATTCCGCGTTATTTCCTTGATAATTATCACGAAGAGTCTGTCAGTAGTTTTTAGAAGATTTTGCAATTTGATGTGAACGATTTTGGGGGGATCATGTCCCCTGTGATCACCCCCCTTCGGACCGCGCCTGTGAGGGTGGAAGTGCTTAGAACGAAACTCTTCGTCAGATCCGGTGAAGATAAAGTACATTAGGTCAATCATCGGGTTGGTAGTCTAGAATCACCACGTCTAACTGCCCGTCCTGGAAAATAAAAATTACTCTTTGAATGATTGAATGATGAATGATTTAAATAAAACTAATTAAAATAGCTAATGCTCTAAGAGAATATAAAAATAAAACTGACAAAAGTGGTTAACAATTGCTCTGTTAATAATCTGTTAATTGGAAACATCAGGACGAAACGACAGTTCCTTTGCCGTGTAGTAGCGGCTTAAATGAATCCATCACTCCCATACGTCCCGGAAGTGTTATAAGAGAGCGAACGGGAAATGACAAAAAAATCTAAAGGTTTTCGATATATGACGCTATAACCAAATCGCTTACATCAAAGACTGACATTAAATACCCAGACGTGTTTTACATGTTTTATCGCGTACATTAACTTATTTTAACGATAAAATCCATAAAACTAGTTTTATTTAAATGTGTAGTGTTCGCGTAAATATAATAAATTATTATATGCCCAGACTGTTTAAAAGAAAGTGGACCTGGTTGAGCCCCGACGGTGCGGCAAAAAATAAGATTGACTTCTTTATGATAACCAGCCGGCAACTGTTCAATGCACACTGAATCTAAACGTTAAGTTAGAGAGGTCACGTCTTATGAAGTCAGCCGAAAGGCTTTAGATTAGAGCACGAAGGTGATGCTGCTCGTGCTCTAATACAAGACTTTTCAGCTCGAGTTACAAAATCGTTTTCAGTGCCTAAAAGACTGCAATGCAGTGGATGATTTAAATGACAAGCTCGTGGCAACATTCAATGCGGTCGGAGTACTGCAATATGCGTCGCTGAAGAATACAAAAATTCTCCGATTACACTCCAGCGTTCGGGAGATTACGACACATCTTCTCGTCAGACATACCTCAAAACAAGATTGTACAACTAGTGCGTGTTGCCAGTGACATCTGGATCTGAGACATGGTCCTTCACTACTGGCCGTATGAGGAAGGTCAAGGTCGCTCAGCGAGCTATGTAGAGGGCTATGCTCGGGGTTTCTCTGCGTGATAGACTTAAAAACGAAGATACTCGCAGTAGAATCAGAGTGACCGTCATAGCCTGCTACTGAATACTACATATTGTATGAATGCCCCATATCTGCAATGACAGTGGCATCTATATCTGTTCTCAATTAAGAATCTAAATGTATATTATACTTGTCACCCCTGAGAACTAAAATGAGTTTTTTTTATATTATTCTAAGTCAGCCTATAACTACAATCCCACCTGATGGTAAGTGGTGATGTAGCCTAAGAGACTTAACAAAAGCATATTCACTCTTGCATTGAATATACCCAGACTGTAATCGGATGGAACTTATTCCACTTCTTTGCTGTACGCATGATGAACGACGCAGCAAACCATTTGGTTCGAATGCGTGGTAAGTCAACAGCAAAAAGGTGGAGACTGGCCGAATGTCTGGTTGTTCGATGGTGGAAGGGAGAGGGAGGAATTAAATTATGCAATTCCTGCGCACACTCTACTTAATACATCCTATAGAAAACCGAAAGGCTGGTTACTTTGCGTCTGTGTTCGAGGCTGGTGAGATTAGTTTTAACCAAATTCCGGTTACCAATAAGCCTCTTTGCACGCCTTTCCATTGAGTCCAAAGATACTAGGTGGCATTTGCATTTTGCTCCAGCCCATATATGGCAGCAATACTCCATGTACGACTGGACTTGCGCTTTATATAAAGTAAGCAGCAGTCCCAGCGTGAAGTATCGCCGCACCTTTGCAAGGACTCCTAGCTTCCTTGCAGCTAGTCTAGTCTTGGACTCAATGAATGACTCAAAGTTCATATTTGAGGACATCTCACCCCCAACAACTGAAGGCGGTCGGTGTATTCCAGTGATACATTTCGGAAAGAGGGAGCCAAGGTGAGCTGGCTGGCTTCTTTTTGTAGTAAAGAGACACGCTTGTGTTATGGAGGCGTTTAATTTCAAAAAAATTGGCATCGCCCCATTCGGCGACTGGCTGTAGTGTGAGATCCACACGCTCTAACATATGTTTCTCTTTCGGACTGGATGTGATCTCGACTGGCCCGAATACTTGGTTGGTATCTCTCCACAACTATGTTATTGTCTGCATATCCATAGATACCGGGTATAAGCAGATCATTAACATGCAACAGGAAGAGAATTACAGAGAGAACGGACCCCTGAGGAACACCGGCATTAGTTGCCACAGAATCAGATGAGCAGCCATCGACGACGACCCGGAGAGACCGTTCATTCAGAAATTCCTTTACCCAGTCAATCAGACCAGGGGATAAGTCATAAGCTGGAAGCATACCCAAAAGGCTAGCGTGCCAAACTTTGTCAAAGGCCTTCGAGACATCAAGGGAAACAGTAAATCTTCCCCACTGTTTATCCTACTAAGGAATTATATCAATCTGTTCGAGGTATGCCATTAACCGGGCGTTCAATATACACTCCATATTCTTGCAGATTATGGAGGTAATTGAGATTGGTCGATAATTGGCAGGATCAGCACGGCTGCCTTTTTTTGGAACAGGCTGCACGTTGGCCAGCTTCCAGGATTTTGGCACTATTCCAGTCCTAAATGATAGCGAAACAAGCTTCGTATCCAGTAAAAAGTGTCTCGGTTCTCTACACACACAATATGCAACACAAAAGCATTAAGCTGCTATTTTATGCTGGTTTTATAAGACCGTTGCTCTTCCATTTGACCCATTTGTGTTACAACTATAATATAGCGGCAGCGTATCTCTACTACGTTATACTGGCTCTCATTTATCCTAGAATACAGCAGTGCAACCACTAGTGTTTGGTGCGGCAGAAATAAATTTGAAATATAACGTATTAAAAAAAAGAATAATTTAAATCCGTTTAACAGTTTCAGATAAATCAGTACACATATGTAAAAAACATACGCGTCGAATATAGAGCCTTCTGTGTTTTGAACTTTGTTGTCGAGATAATAACATTTTATTTTAGTAAATTTCAATAGCATTTTTAATGAATTCATCCGATTAAACTAGTCTTTATGTTTTAAATTATGTTAAATAACAAAATACAACAAAAATAAATTGGCAATTTACATACTCAACAAAAAAAGTAATAATTTTGCTATTATGTCAAGCTATTTAAAACATAGGAAACCAGAAATAAAGAAGCTTGCTTCTATACTTAAACTGAAACAAAGCAGAGATGATAATAATATGTAAGAGTATATCTTATTTTATATATCTTATTAAATATTATGTATATTAAATTCATGTGATAGGTACACCAATACCCAGACCCGAAAATCCCGAAGGAATGGCTGAACAGATTGCAATGAAACATTACAAACAGATAGAGAACAATGCCAGGAGGGATGCTATTACAGTACCTATTGTAGTGGGATATTTTATCCGAAAACCTCAAAGATTTTTTGTGATTATCTTAAATCTAAGTAACGTCATATTGATAGATCTTATCCAGGTGAAGCCGGGTCGGCTCTTTAGTAAGTTAATATTAATGTACTTTATTTACCTTGAGCTAAACCACAAGGAAAATTAATGGATAAAGACACAAACAGGCACAAAATCAAACGTTTATTAAGACACAAGTAAAACACCGCTATCTTTCAAACGACCAGTTTATTATATTCTATTAGTTACACGGATATTTAAGTGTATTGTATGGTCGCTACCTTAAGATACACGGAAACGGGTAAACCATTGGATGACAGTTTGAAGTCTCTACAGCTTATTCAACCTTGTCGAAGTTGGTATCGGTTTGATTCATAAACCACATCGATCATGCCGAGTTGTTTATTGATATTGTCTTCAGTTTTTCTCTTTCAGAGTTTGATTTTTCACTAGCTCAAGTAAGTAGTTCTCGTTGTTATGTATAGATTCAATATCCTTCTGATATTTTTCCGCAAACTGTTAGTCTAGAATACCAAACAAGCGGTGGTGGTGGGGCCGCGGGGGAAAAGGAGTGTCGGTATTGCGAAGCGCCGCTCTCCATACCCTCCGCGGCCGAAACTTGGTTGGCGGCGGAGCCAGAGACCAGATCCGCCGCTGGGGCCGGGAAAGCGGGTGCTACTAAGCGCTCGATTTTCCTGGCCCCATGGCCTCCGCGTACCGGACTCGGGGGGTCCGATACGCAGGTGGAGTTGGAGGGTGTGGAGAGGGGTAGCTGAATACCTCGCTACCCCGTGCAGGAGACTAGGCACGGACAGATCGGCCAGCACTAGTGTGGGGCTGCGGAAGAATTTGCCTCGGGCAATAGGGGAATAGGCCCCGTGCGCACGTGCGAGGATACACCGTGGGGTTTTAGCCCACTAGGGTTGGCGGACTTGTGTGAAAGTACGGATTCGAGATACTGTAAAGCTACTCTAGAACAAGTATCCCATGAAATGGAGCTACTTACTACTACAACAGTATCCTGCTGGCTCCTGTCAAACATTTAACAGTGAGAAAGAAACGAGGCCTAATCAACGGTATCGGCAACATTGCCAACAGTTTGTTTGGTATCCTTTTTTTTCGTGGGGAAATCCTCATGGATACCTCCGGCTGCGGGGGCAACCGGATAGTTATGCCGGACTCCTACCGGCTAAAACCCCACGGTGTCTCCTCGCACGTGCGCGCCCCGCGGCCTCCTCAGCCTCTAACTCCACCTGCGTATCGGACCCCCCGAGTCCGGTACACGGAGGCCATGGGCCCAGGAAAATCGAGCGCTTAGTAGCACCCGCTTTCCCGGCCGCAGCGGCGGATCTGGTCTCTGGCTCTGCCACCAACCAAGTTTCGGCCGCGGAGGGTATGGAGAGCGGCGTTTCGCAATACCGACACTCCTCTCCCCCAGCGGCCCCACCACCACCGCTTGTTTGGTATCCTAGATTAACAGTTTGCGGAAAAATATCAGAAGGATATTGAATCTATACATAACACCGAGAACTACTTACTTGAACTAGTGAAAAATCAAACTTCTGGCGTGGAGCTGGAAAATCAGGTTCTGAGAGAAACTGAAGACAATATCAATAAACAACTCGGCATGATCGATGTGGTTTTTTTTTATAGGATAAGGGTGACAAACGAGCACACAGTCCACCTGATGGTAAGTGGTTGCTGCGGCCCATAGACATCTACATCTATCCTCTATTCCAAATCAAAATGTAGATGCGTTGTCACCCGTGAGGACTAAGATGGAATGCCTCATTTCCAGTAAAAAGGGCCTCCGGCCACCTGCACTCACCAAGCGAAACGCAGAGGTAAACCTCTACTTCACGCTGGTTTTCTGTGAGGTCGTGGTACCACCCCGGTTCGAGCCGGCCCATCCGTGCGACAGCAAAAGCTGCCGCGTGGCTCTACCACTGTTTATGAATCAAACCGATACCAACTTCGCCAAAGTTGAATCAGCTGTAGAGATAATGATGGCCACTGATTTCTTTAACTCAGCTTCATTCGCCACATACTTACTCCTAAATAATATGCGCACTATGCAAGAGATGTTATTTGCCTGTCTTACCGACGTCTACAAAGGTCACATGAACGTTCACTTACTTTCTCCAGTCGAACTGATCAAGCAACTAAACAGGATTTCTGGAAGACTGCCGAAATCGCTAAACTTACCTGTGCTACCGATATACGAGTAGACCTTGTGACATCCCACTTCTGACACCAAATTTGTTAGGAGGGCCGCTCTGAAGGTGTTTTTAAAAAAAAAAACTTTTACACCCAATCCCGGAAGTTCTTCTAGTTTATTTCCCCAATATTAAAATAATACAAAAATTGTACTAAAGCCGCGAACGGCGTGTGCGATATGCACTTAATATGGGTTGGAGCTGCACTGCCTCGATTACCTCAAACACTACGCTTTTATACTAAATAAAATAATCGAGTCAGCGCTTTCAACTAACTAGGGTTGGACATAACATACGAAACTCTGACTGTAGGCTATCTCTGAATGAGGCGATGCCAATTTTGTAAGATTCAACGCCTCCACTACACAAGCGTGTCTCTTCACCGTTTAAAGGAGCCCACCCACCCTGGCTACTACCTTCCGGAATGTATCTTTAAAATATACTGACCACCTTTAGTTGTTAGGGGTGAATATTTCTCCGAACCTCAACTATGAGTGGTTGATTGACTTCAGTTCAGTTCAGGCAAGACCGCCCGTTGAACCGCTTTTCTTTTTGCTCCATAAGCGATTTCTTCCAAACAGCGTTTGGATGGACAGGATTGCAAGATAGCAATAAATACATTTATGTGTGGTTTCGCGAAAAGTATAATATTATTTATATTATAACCCAAAAAATAGTAATATAAATAATTTATTTATATTTTTTTTTGTTAAAGTTAGGAAAAAATTACTTCGCGTACATACGCTTTTAATATTTTATATTAAAATATAAATAAATACATACATACATTAACATGTCTATTATTATATTATATTATTTGTTTACATAATTATATATTTTAAAACTATTACGTATAACATGAACGTGCGATAAATAGGTATATACAAATAGTGACTTTGACAGAATCAAAGACGAAAAAAGTAATTTTGTACTTGATGGAACATACGGTAGAGCCCTTCGTTCAATATATTTTTATTAAAGTATAAGCTTAATAACGATTCCATTTATTGGGAAGTGGTGATGTAATAAAACACATTATTCAATTATAACATTACTAGCTGTTACCCGCGGCTTTGCCCGCATAGTCACTGGGAAATGAACTATCCATTGCTTTTTGAATTCAAAGAAAACTGAGTTTTATAGATTTGTCAGAGATGCAGCCATTAAAAGGAAACTGAGCAAAATTGAGTAATAGCCTATTTAAATGTTTTGAAACGCAGCGTATAGGAAAGCATGAAAATAGCCTGTTTATTCCAAATGGAAATGGGATATTTTTTTAATTAAAGGAAACTAAGCATAATTATCCGTCAGGGATGCAGACTTTTGAAAAGAAACTGAGCTAAATTGATTTGTTAGAGATGTAATTTTCTGAATTGAAAGGAAACTAAGCCAAATAAAAGATCCGTCAGAGATGCAGCCTTTTGAGTTGAAAGGAAACTGAGCTTAATAGGTCCGTTAGAGGTGCAGCATTTGGAATTGAAAAGAAACTGAGCTAAATAGGAAACTTTGAATTGAAAAGGAAGATCTGTGGGAATTCTGATTAATTGCTTGTGGGAATTTTGGAAAAAAAACTAACTGAACACTATTTTAAGACGCTACTGTACACAATGTTATATGTTTTTCCATTCGGGTAAAGAATGTGGAGATTCTGGGCATTTGACACACGCGAACATGCTATAGAATACAGCTGACCATGAGAGAAGCACGGTTTTTCTAAGTTGACCCCCGCTATCTGTAACGTTTGCCCTTGCGCTTTATTAATTGTCATTGCAAAACTGAGCTTAATAGGGAACTGCAACCTTTTGAATTGAAAAGGAAGATCTGTGGGAATTAAAGGGATCCGTGGTATAATAACATTTTCACCCGCACCGCATTTAACTCCGCCGTTGCCGGTCCCAAACCCGGATGAGAAAGGAGGAGGGGACGGTTCCGCCGGAGAGAGTGGGTGTATCCGGTGGACTAACACACCCACCTGCGCTAGGACCTGCGCAGTCGAGCGCCGTACGCGGGGATGAAGGAGTCCTGGAGGGTTGAGCTGATCGTCGCTGGGGTATATAGTGGCGAGAGGCAACACGCCCTCTTTGGTCCGGATTTCAAGCTAAACGGTGGCCCTATCTGCTAGCCACAGTTAGGGAAATGGCCAAGCGCCCCGTCAGAGGGTCGCAGGCGAGGGATGTGGGGCTGCCTAGTCTTGCTGAAAAGGGGGCTGGGTGGTGGTAAAGGCCATGCTGACGGAGCAAGTGACAGTTTATTCGGGTGGTGGGGATGGGCCTTGTCAGCCCCATCTACCAGCTGGATCGAGCTCCCGATGTTGCGCTGTGAGCCAACTTCGCGTCCCTATATTCTCCCGGTAATTCTAACGCCTGAAATTCCTTTATCTTCTAAAGTAGGGCGTTCCCAAAGGTGCGGGCTCTATGGAGGGTGGGAAGCCGGGGGGATGAATTTTTAAGAACAAACATTATGGACAATTTAAGGCCCGATAAGAAAGAGGGAGATGTGTCAGAGGTGCTTACCAGAGACACCAAAGAACAAAGGGGAACCGTCACTAAACCGACGGTTCCACGGACAGTACCGTCCATCGTAGGTGCCCCCACTAAAGGAATAACTACCTCGCTGAACGTTTCCAAAACCAGTTCCAAGGAGCTGGATGAGAAAAAGAAACAAGAGCCCGCTAGTGATAAAACTGCGGAGCCACTACGGACTGACGACCTTTTCTCTGCTGCCTGGCAAGTGGTGAGCCGTAAGGGGAAAGGCAAGGCACCCAAAAAGGTGACTTGCCGACCTGACGGACCATCAGGAGGGTCTACCCCTGCAGGCAGTAGTGGAAAGGCCAAAAAGAAGAACAAGAAGCAGCGGGAAAAAGGCAGTAGAGAACGAGCCGCATTGGCTGCTTCCGAAACCAAAACCAAGGAGGCTGGGCAAGCTACTTCGACTGGGGTGCTTGGCGCTGGAACCAGTAGCCGCGCTAAAGCTGGGAAGGATAAAAATCCAGCCCAAGTGGAAGTCGCGGCCGCGGGAACCAGCTCTAGGATATCCGCCAGGAAGCAGCGAGCGGCCAAGCGTCCTGGGAAGAAGGAAAGAGCAGCCAAAAGGATGCTGGAAGAGTCCACCTCGTCTAGAGGGAAACACAAAAAAGTGCGACTCGAACAGCAACCAAAGACTGCAAAAACGAGCTACGCTTCCGCTGCTAAAGCAGATTTGGGTGTGGCCTTAACGTGTGCGCGTTCAGGTCATATTACGAAGGAAGTAGCAGACGACATCCTCGTAGCAATACAGAGGAAGATGATCAGCGAGGCCTGGAGTAGCCAGGACCCTGATGCGTCGGGCCCAGTTTTTAGGGGCAAACCCGTTTATACGGAAGGTGTCCTGAAACTGTGGTGCGACGATCAGAAGGCTCTGGACTGGTTGAAGGGGAACATTGCTACCCTCGACCTTAAATCCAACACCTTGCTGACAATAAAGAAACAGTCAGAGATACCACAAAGAGTCAAATGTGGTATCCTTATCCCTGATGCCCAAGGGGCCTGGAAAGACTCACGCGACATTGGTCGCGTGCTGGCGGACCAGAACCGCTGGGTTAACATCAGGGACTAGCTGTTACTCAAGGCTGATAAGCAGACGGACGGGTGGTTCCTTGTTTTTTCGGTGCCGGAGGATCATATCCCGACCCTGATGAAGGCCGGACGCCGTCTCGCATGTGTATGCGGGGCGGTATACGTAAACTTCCAGGGTCGTGGAGGCAAATTCTTTGACACTCCACCGAGCAAAGAGGTAGAAAACAACCCGGAAGTTATGGATACCGGAGCCATAGTTACCGGTACAGCGGAATCACTGGAGGCCAAGTCCAATGAAAAAACGGCCTGCACAATTGAGCCGAAGCCCCCAGTGGAGATCGGGTTCAGCGGCAGCTCACTGAGTGACGAGGAGGACTGCATTTTGCCGACCACTTCCGACTCGGTGGCTGACGATGAAACCCGAGATCTTCTGGCAGGCCTATTTTTGGGCGGGGACGGGGAGGACGCGATCAATGATGGCGTGCCCATCGTCCAAAACTAACCTAGTGCAGGCCAACCTCCACCACAGCGAAACTGCGTCGGCTCAATTACGCAAGTGGTTGGAGGTTCAAAGGACTGCCATAGCCTTAATCCAGGAGCCTTGGGTTGGGGCTGGTAAAATTAAAGGCCTAAACAACCTAAAAGGTAAGTTATTCTACAGCTCTGAACACGACAAGCCTAGAGCGTGTATTTACACTACTAAAAATATCTGTGCACAACCATTAACAGATTTCTGTTCTAGAGACATGTATGCCGTGGCAATACAATACACACAAGAGAGTAGATTAGTCGTCACCTCAGTCTACATGCCGGAGGAAGACACTCCTCCCCCTCATGACCTCAGCAGGCTGGTGAACTTCTGCGAGAGGACCGGACTAGAGGTTGTGATCGGGACGGACTTCAACGCACATCAGCCCCTTTGGGGAATGGAAAAACCAAATGAACGAGGTAAGGTTTTAGTTGAATATTTATTTAGTACTAACCTAACCATTTTAAACATAGGTTCTGAACCTACTTTCATAAACAAACGCTGTCGCACTATAATCGACCTCACACTTGCAACAGAAGGAGCAGCCAAACTAATTACGAGATGGCATGTGTCGAGAGAGGGTAGATCTGCTTCGCACTACAGGTCGATATCCCCTTTACACCACCATGGAGAAATCCCCGCAAGACAGATAAAACGAAATACCTAAATAGGCTGACGTCTTTGCTCGCGGATTTTGAGGGGATAAATATTATAGCAGATCAGTCGCTCCTAGAAGAACAGGTAGCAGCTGTTACTAAAGCCATGATAGACAGCTACCATGAATCATGTCCAGAAATCACTCCACCAAGACATGCCGAAGTAAAACAACCGTGGTGGGGTAAAGAACTCGATAGAAAACGTAAGAAGGTAAGAAAAGCCCTAAATAGGGCCATGAATACCTCAATGGATGAAGACTGGCTACTATATAAGAAAGCTAAGTCTGAATACAAAAAATGTATCAGGTATCGACGCTCGACTGGGTGGCGTGAATTCTGTGGCAACATAGAAACCTGCGAACAAGCAAATAGGATAAGGAATATTCTAGCTAAACAGAACACGTCGGGATCCATGTCTCTAAAGAAACCCGACGGTAGCTACTCAACATCGCCGGATGAAGCCCAACGCATCCTAATTGAAACGCACTTCCCAGGTTGCTGCGTAACCCAGGAGGCAAACCGGCATGACGACATACTGACACCAACAGCAGAAGACTGGAATTTAGTACAGAGAGTGGTAACGATGGACAAAATCCATTGGGCCATTCACAGTTTCCTCCCCTATAAGGCGGCAGGACCTGACGGCATATTCCCGGCACTCCTACAGTGGGGGGGTAAAGCCCTAATAGTCAGACTTCTTGCCATAATGCGAGCTTGTCTGGCTCTTAAATATGTTCCTAGGGGATGGAGGGAAGTGAAAGTTACATTCATACCCAAACCAGGTAAGAGCGACTACACTGACCCTAAATCCTACAGGCCCATTAGCCTCACATCCTTTCTCCTAAAGACGATGGAGAGGATGTGTGAAAGGGAATTAAGGGGGTCGGCGCTAATGAACTTATTTATTTTTATTTATTTATTTACTCTTTATTGTACACCAGAAAACAAAACAAAAACGAATACAATTAAATCTAAATTAGAAAAATGTACAAAAGGCGGTCTTATCACTCTGAAAGTGATTTCTTCCAGACACTTACCACTACATGACAAGCAACACGCCTACAGTCTAGGCAAATCAACAGAATCGGCCCTTCATCTGGTAATTACAAAGATTGAAGAGGCCATCCAAAACAAAGAAATATGTCTAGGTTCCTTCATAGATATAGAAGGTGCTTTTGACCGAACGAACTTCTCCAGCATAAAAGGTGCACTCAGTAGACATAAAGTTGAACCGGCACTGATCGACTGGATAGTTTACATGCTCAGTACACGAATAATAAAGATTGCTGGTGAATCTCAACCAATCCAAATTAAGAAAGGCTGCCCGCAGGGTGGGGTTCTCTCACCTCTCCTGTGGAATATGGTCATTAATGAACTCATCAGCAAATTAAATGACAATCACTTCTATACAGTAGGTTATGCTGATGACCTTACAATACTGGTCTCTGAAAAGACAGCAAGCATAGTGTGCGACCTGACCCAAGCGGCTCTCCGTATAGTGGAGAGATGGTGCAGGGAATACGACTTAACCGTCAATCCAAATAAAACGGTTTTAGTTATGTTCACACAAAAACGAAAGCTGAATAACTATCATCCTCCAAGTCTTTTTAGCACAAAACTCCAGCTATCTTCTGAGGTAAAATAATTAGGTCTTACCTTGGACAGCAAACTTAACTGGAATAAACACATAGAAAACAAAATCAACAAAGCTAGTATAACTTTCTGGCAATGCAGAAACATGATTGGCAAAAGATGGGGATTGACGCCAAAAATCATACTGTGGCTTTACAAAACTGTAATTCGGCCCATGATCACATACGGCGCTCTGGTATGGTGGACCAAGACAAATGAAGCCACCACAATTAAGAAGCTTCAGCGCTACCAGAGACTGGCATGTATGGCTGCCACAGGCTGCATAAGAACTACGCCAACAGCAGCCTTAGAAGCGATGCTGGAGCTAACTCCGCTTCATCTACATATACAACAAGAAGCGGCTTTAGCTGCCATCAGACTCAAGACCCTAAATCTTTGGAGTAAGAATAGTGTCCCTCATACAGGCATAATTGATAGAATTCACTCAAAAATTCCTATCCTACAAGCCAAATACGATAGGATTCCTAAACAATTTGTTTTCGATAAGAAATACAAGATACAATTAAATGAAAACAGCCAGCCCAAAAGAGCTTAGAATTTTCACCGATGGTTCTAAAACAAATGAAGGTGTAGGTTCTGGAGCTTTCTCTGAAGACCTCAATATTCACATATGCACACCGCTGGGTACCTATAACACGGTCTTTCAGGCGGAATGTATGGGTATCATTCAAGCGGCCATAGCAATAGATGCTAGGAAGGTTAATGACTTCCCCATCAGAATACTGACCGACAGTAGGGCGGTACTCCAAGCCCTGAGATGCAGTGTGGTGAACTTGGGACTAATATATGAATGCCATCAACGATTAAATGAGGTATGTAAAAACAACAATGTGACCCTGCAATGGATAGAGGGACACAGTGGATCCAACGATGCAGCAGACGAACTGGTCAGAAGAGGACTTACTGTCTGAACTGGGCCGGAACCAATCATACCAATCCCCTTTGGTAACGTTCGTTCACTGGTACGTAGACACTTCACTAATCAGCACGCTCAGCTTTGGAAAAATCTAGTAGACTGTAGACAAGCTAGGGAGGCCCTGCCTGAAATAAACAGTCGCTTAACCAAAGTTTTAATGAGACTGAACAAGCCGCAGATCAGGATAGTATCAAGTGCTATCACAGGACACGGCACCTTTAACAAACATTTTTTTACTATAGGTGTTACAGATAGTCCCCTGTACAGGGCATGTATGGGGGAGGAAGAAACGGCGGCCCACGTGCTACTGAAATGTCCGGAGGTCGCTACATACAGGGCTAAACATCTCGGCACGCCGGGATCACTCCCCGAAGTTGCATGCAACATCAAGGGCCTGTTGAGCTTCTTCGGAGAGATCTCATGGCTCGAATAATCACATTATTCCTGCCCACACGCAAAATACGCGCATAGACGTGGAGTTGCGGAAAACAGCCCGTCGTAAACTAAACTAAACTAAACATTTTCACCTTTTCCTACGCCTGTCAAAATTGTAGCACTGATTATGTTCCGTCCAAGATGTGTCCCACGCAGCCTTGTCCCGTTACATAACCGAGGAGCATCTAAATTTTGCATTAGCATGACTGGGACGGCTAATTTTAATTAAAGCTTATGTGAGGACACACCTGACAACTCTTGAGAGAATTTAGAAACTCTACGGGATATGAAGTGCTCTGTTCTGTGTCCATAACTGTGTCTAGTGACAAATACTCTGTTATTTCTTCTGCTACTTCGCTTAATATATTGATTTATTTTGTTAACGCTCTCATTTTTTGGTGCAAGAGTCGCCCTTTCACATAACCATTTGTCTTCATGCATGTTGTTCGTTAAATCTGAATAAACGCTCGCAATTAATTCAGAATGACTCTGTACTAAATTATAAAAATCTCTCTTTCCATCGCTCGCTGAGCGAGTTTGAGCGGGTGGAGTAGCCCTATCGTCAATGTCCACATTTCGGCACCGTAAGTGAGTACGGGCAAGACGCACTGGTTGAAGACTTTTGTCTTCAGACTTTGCGGTATGGGCCACGAGAAAACCCGACGGAGCTTACTAAATGCTGCTCAGCCTAACTGAATCCTCCGATCGGCTTCCTTCTCGAAGTTATTGAAGAAATCCGCCGGAGAACCAAGATTACTGACATAGCCTTCCGTGTTCGTAAACTGAAGTAGCAATGGGCGGGCCAGTCTGTCGCAGAGGTGACATCCGGTAGAGTAGACAAGTTATGGAGTGGAGACCGCGTCTAGGTAAACGCAGTGTTTTTTTTATAGAAGAGGGGGCAAATGAGCATGCGGCACACCTGATGGTGAAGTGACTACCGCCGCCCATGAACAACTGCAACACCAGGGAGGGAATTGCAGATGCGTTGCCGGCCTTTTAAAAAGGAGTACGCTCTTTTCTTGAAGGTTCCTAAGTCGTATCGGTCCGGAAAAATCGCTGATGGTAATCGATTCCACAAGGATGTCATACGAGGAAGAAAACATCTTCTAAATCGCACAGTGGTGGACCGCCAATCATCCAGATGGTGTGAATGGTATCGGGAGTTCTGCCGCGATGTGCGTTTGTGCAATTTGGCGGCTGGGAATAATCCGAACAATTCCTCAAAGCACTCCCCATGGTAGATGCGAAAGAAAATGCAAAGGGATGCAACATCTCTTCGCAGTGCCAATGAATCGAGCCGATCAGAAAGGGCTCGGTCGTCGACGATTCGAGCGGCTCTGCGCTAGATGCGGTCAAGTGGAAGGAGCTGGCACTGGGGAGCCCCGGCCCAGAGATGGGAACAGTATTCCATGTGAGGCCGAACCTGGCCCTTATAAAGTTGCAGGCGGTGTGCCAGCATAAAATACTGTCCCGCTCTACTGAGCACCCCAAGCTTTTTAGAGGCCAATTTGGCCTTCTCTTCCAAGTGACCACGAAACTGCACTTCACTCGATATGTCGACTCCGAGGATGCCGATACTGGCTGAGGAAAGAAGGGGAGTGCCTTGAAACTGAGGAGAGACAAAAGGGTTCTTTTTAGCGGTAAACGCTCAAACTTGTGTCTTCTGAGGATTAAACTGGACTAGATTTAGTCGCCCCCAATCCGAGACTTTGTCCAGCAAAGACTCGACTTCAGACACAAGTTTTTTCCGGTACTTGGCGACGTTTTCCCGAGAAATATTGGCACGGCCGGTGTATAGAGCATCACCAGTGCTGTCATCTGCATAGCAATGAATTTTTCCAGTTAGCAACATATCATTGATATGCAGAAAAACAGCGTTGGTGATGGCACACAGCCTTGTGGAACACCAGCGTTAATAGGCTTGTAGTCAGAACATGCACCGTCTACAACGACCTTGATGCTCCGATCTGTAAGGAAGCTGATGATCCAATTGTACAATTTCTCGGGAAGCCCATAGGAAGGGAGCTTCGAAAGAAGCACTTTGTGCCAAACCCGATCGAAGGCCTTCGCAATGTCCAGACTAACGGCCCACGCCTCCCCCTTGGACTCTACTGCCTCCGCCCATATATGGGTCAGGTAGACCAGAAGATCACCTGCTGATCGACCCCGACGAAAACCGTATTGGCGGTCACTAATCAGCTGGTGATCCTCAAGGTACCGGATGAGCTGGCAGTTAATAATGGATTCCATTATTTTGGAGAACAAGGAGGTGATCGCGATAGGCCTATAGTTGGACGGGTCTGAGCGGTCGCCCTTTTTAGGGATCGGGTAAACAAAAGCTGTCTTCCATGAATTCGGGACTACGCCTTAGGAGTAGAAGTACCGGAAAAGACGCGTTAGGACCAGTGCCAACTCCGGAGCACACGTCCTCAGCACAATTGGGGGGATTTCGTCAGGCCTATTCGACTTCTGGATGTCCAGGGAGAGAAGTGCTTTGCGAACCGAGCGCTGTGAGAACAGCACATCCGGCATGGAGCACTCGCACCCCGTCACATCACGGTCGTCACCACATCACCACATCATGGTCGGCGGTATTTCCCCCCCGTCATCAAGAGTCGAGTTGGACGCAAAAAGGGAGCCTAAAAGGTCGGCTTTGTCTTTTGCGTCTTGGGCCAGTGAGTCGTCCTCCCTGTGCAGAGATGGTTGGAAGTGATGGCTTACAGAAATTTCCTTGGACAGCCTTGGCGAGAGACCAGAATGCACGAGTTCCCGAAGGAAGGCGAACTAGTTTCTCGCCAATTCTGCCTATATATATGCTCTGACTTTGCCTTGGCAATAATTCTTTTGAAGGACCTGGACACGAAGTTATACTTCTTTTTAAGTGTGCTGGTGTTTACATCCCGAGTCTCCGAAGCCGCAGCCCAGGCTTGATAACACTCCTGCTTACTGCGTAGTGCAGTCTTACAGGAGCGGCCAAACCAAGGCTGAAATCTGCCTCTGATGGGTACCACAGATGATGGAATAAATAGTTCCATTCCCTGTAGCACCACATCAGTGCCAGAGTCAGCAACAGCGCTGGGATCATCCGGCGAGAATCAAACCCGCCCCCATGGGTAGGATGCAAATAAATACCGCATTCCGTCCCAATCCGCCGACCTGTAATGCCAAACGCGGTGGCAACCTGCAGAACGCAACCGCGAAGGGAGCGTGAGTGGCACCATACTCCGGATCAGACAATCGTTCGAAGAGCCGAGAGGGCCATCGACGGAAACCTGATATCCGTCCGGATGAGAGGTCAGCAGAAGGTTCAAAAGGGAAGGTGTATGATCCTCCACATCTGGAATCCGCGTAGGCGAAGTAACCAGTTGTGTCAGACCATATGCCAAGGCAAAGTCATAAACAGATCTCCCCGCATGATCGGTTAAACGTGAACCGAGCCATTCGGCATGGTGGGCGTTAAAATCGCCAAGGATCGCGATCTCTGCGGATGGGACCTGTTGTAGCAAGGAATCTGTAGCCATTTGGACGTGGTGGATGAGTCGGTCTGTTTAGGCATTAACGCTATGGGACCTATAGAGGCACCCGTAGACGCGCGGATGGTCGTCACTCTCTACGCGTAGCCAAAGGATGGACAGGTCCGAACCTTCAAGACCGCCGAGGCGTCGAGAGCAGATGTCCTCTCTGACATACACGCAAACTCCAGCCTGAGGCACAAAGGAGTGCTCCAATTTGTACCCCGGGTAGGAGAGATACGAAATATCAGCCGGAGAGGAAACCTGCGTCTCGGTCAGGAAGAGCAAGGCCGGCTTCGCCGTCTCGAGATGGTAGTGGACGGCGTTTAGGTTCGAATGAAGTCCCCTGATGTTGCAGAAATTCGCGGATAGCGTGGCAGGGGTCACCTTGGTGTTGTTGCTCAGTTTGCCCCGAGCAGTTATGTTTTTGAGCGGAATTTTGCCCCCCCCCCCCCCCTCAGAATATGAGGGGTAGCCTGAGCACCCACGCTCAGGATTAGAATAACGTGGTCGTGGATGTTCAGCGAGGGATTCTCCAGGGGTACTGATACCCTCCTGGGGTAGTCTATCGTGTAATTCCGCTACCATGTTGATAGGGAGGGGGGGGGACTTGGGCCTCCAGCCACCTGCACTCACCAGACGAAACGCAGAAGCAGAGCTTCTACTTCACGCCGGTATTCTGTGAGGTCGTGGTACCAACCCGGCTCCAGCCGGCCCATACGTGCAACAGCAAAAAGTGGCTCTACCACCGTGAAAAAAAAGAAGTGTGGGACGCCCCTTGAACAGATGTAGCGACGATCTGCGCAAGGTGGCTGGTAGAAACTGGATGCGTGTAGCTGAAGATCGGGTTAAGTGGCCCACCTTGGGAGAGGCCTAAATCCAGCAGTGGACTGTCGCAGGCTGATGATGTTGACGATGAAGCCAAATTAGGTTTTAAGAATTTTTGTTTGGCTCTATATCTATCATCTGTGTATTCCCGATTCATGCAAAAACTACTTGACATATTTCAATGAAATTTTGTGTATAAGTAGTTAGGGACCCGGGCAACTTATAGGCTACTTTTTATCCGATTGCGGAACTTCAAAAAAAATTTTTTAAGATTGATAATTTATGTGTTTTCTTTTAATAAATAACATGTTTATAAATAGAGTCTAAAATTAGTTTTAACCGTTGCATAATAATTTGTTTCTATTTTTGTCTTAGTTTGTTTGAATTTTTGTCATGTTTTACTTTATCAAAACAGTGCCATCTAACGTGAAATACAAAAAGTAGTAACATTTAACTCCAGTTACTAATAAATAAAATAAAAATAAATAACTAACATTTATATGTTTAAATAATTTAATTCATAATTATTTGAAAATTCTAACGTTCATTTTTCTAGTTCTAGTTTACTTAAATAATAGATAATAGTGACATCTAAGTATAGAAAATCATTAAATGAAATGTTTCTAAGTTTAATGTCTAATTTATAAAAGTTTTGTTTATATATAAATAAACTGATCAACACTGGAATTATTTCAAAACTCACTCTCCAAATACTTTAAATAAAGAGATTTTTACAACGTATTAGCCAGATCTTAGAATTAATAATATCATAAAGTTGTTGATTATGGCACGAAACAAAATAATGATTAAGAGCCCTCTTACATTTCGGCGTTTCGCAAATTTAGGTATTTTACGCACCGAGCGAGCGGCAAGTTACGCGACCGATACTTTCTTTCATATCTATTCACTCGCTCGCACTATAATACTGTGAGTATGGCGACTAAACGATCTTGATCTTCCATAATACAAAGTTTTCTTAGGATGGACTTCAGTGGATGGAATATTTTTTGGTGTGTCATTTTAATGTTATCTTATTAATTTATTATTATATGATTATATTATTTATGAAATTTAGTGTCAAAATAAGTACACATAAATATTTTAATTGTTACGCTGTAATCGAATGTTAATAATCGATTATGTCTACTACCGGTAGAATAGTGGTATAAATGAATAAACGGTTGCAACCTGTTTTAATAAATATAACAACCAAATGTAACTAATATTTTTTAATCGGTACTTACAGTCAATTACTATATTTTTTATAAGAAAAATATTTGCTGCGACGGCATTGACCGAACTTTTCCCGATTCGATAATTTCAGGCAGTACACACTTTTCATAAAAAGCTTGTAACTTGGGTAACATATTGAAAATCTAAAATTGGTCGTATTTGTAAATTTTTAGTACTTTTAATGCATTAATCTGGGCCAATACATATTATGGCAAGTATTCAGACATTTTTATTTGCTAAATGAAGCTGGATTTCGATTTGGTAAAACCAGTCATTATTTTGATTTAATGTTACACTTGAATCACTGAATTTATAACCTTTAACTTTTTTTTGTCGAAAGGCCGTATCAAAATCTATTCCGAAAGCTGAAATAGGACATTTAACTACAATAAGACCGTTGCTGTATAAACCATTAGGTGAAGCCCTCAAATAACAATGATCTAAGTCAATGAATAGACCACATTTTTGAAGAGACGTAATCTAAATTATAACTATATAAAATAGTTTTAAACCGATCGATCAAAAATTGCGGTCGTAGTTGACGATTTTCTAGTATGCAGGTAATCGACGCACACTACGATAGCAATCGACGCACACTACGGTAGTATCGAAACGATGCAGCGCCCGAAATAAACTGACGCAGGTCCACTAGTGTTGCCGTTCTACAAAACTAGAAGTCCCTAGATAATTTTAAAAAATCCGCCAGATATGGGAAAAAATATCTTCTGAAAATCCGCTAAATGTCCCTAGATCTTATCTGATATGTAATATCGTTATCGTATAAGTCTGTATATGATTTTATAGTTGTCTGATGATAGAAAACATCTTTTTATTCTCCTAAATCGAAGGTATAAATAATAATTCAACAAAATTTTTGTAAAAAAAAAAACATTTTTATTGAAGATAATGTGTAGATGTAACATTTTTATTGTGACAGTAATTCTTAATTTTTACACAGTTACATATAACTAAACACGTAAGAAAAAATGGATAATTAGCTTTAATGCTTGTACCTAAATTTCAAAATCAAGTATGATGTCATCCTGCTGTTCAAATATAATGTCAGCGGAAGTTGAAGCCTCTCCATGGTCTTCAGTAACTTTTGGTCTTTTTTTGCCAACCTCGTTAACAACTTCGTCTGGGAGATCGTAAGTTGAGCAATTCTTGTTTTTAATTCTGAGTTGGTTTTTGATCAGAAGAATAGAATTTAATGTTTTTTCAGAAATTTTATTTCGAAGTTTGTTTTTCACTATATTCATTGCGCTAAATACTCGTTCTACTTCTGCATTTGAGTGTGGCAATGACAAGACGGCTAAAGCAAAATCACATAAATCTTGAAAGGTGTTTATTCCTGCTGCGTTTTTATATGCAGCCACTTTAGCCCAAAAGCTAATAGGATCTCCATTTAGCGGAGCCCAATCGACAAAGTGAATAGTTTGCCATTGCTGCAAAATTTTATCTATTTTTTCATCGGAAATGCCCATTTCTTTTGCAAGATCTATTATTGATGTATTTTTCGATTGTTTTAGTGTCTCTTCCTCACTCAAAAGAGCCATTTTTTCTAGGGCTTCATAGTTAGTTGGAAGCCGTTTTTGTAGTTCCTCTCCTAATTTCACATTAAAATCAATACATCGTGATCTTACTACAGCAATATTGACATTATGTGACGCTGGAAGTTTCTGTATTTGGGACTCAAAAAGATATCCGAGGAAAGACACAGGATTGAGGTGGTCTTTAATTTTGAGATTTATGTAGTCTTTGTCGGTGGTTGCTGCCGTTGGTAATATAATTCTTTGGCAGACAGAACGTAGCAACGCCATTAGTGAATTTAACAGTTTTACTACATTTGCTTTCTCACTTTCAAAAATTTTTATCGTCTCTTGTACCTCACCCAAAATACTTCTCAAAAATGTTACATAGAGACGATTTTGTTCATCTGCATACATGGCATGCAGCATTTCTGCTGTATAGCAACCGTCTTTAGTAGTAAAAAAATGTACTTTTAATTCTTCCCACTGAGATAAAATTCTAACTATTGCAGGTTCAATCGAGAGCCACCGCGTGTCACAGGTCTTCAAGATTGTTAACGGGGATTCACCACAATTGATTAATTCATAAATCTTCTTATACTCAATTTGGCGCTTCGTTGAGTGTGAAAACCAGTTGTATGTTTCACGAATTAAAAACTCTATGTTTCTTGGTAAAGTGTTTTCTGATGCGCGAGTTACCGCCAATTGTAATGAATGGCAGACACATGGTATCAGTATGAGATGTGGAAGATTATACTGTGTTTTGAGAATCATATAAACGCTATGTCTGGATCCAGTCATAACAGCTGCGTTGTCAGTTCCAATGCCAATCAAATTATTAAGGTCCAGATCATGATCTTTTAAACACTTTACCAGAGCGGTAACAATTCCAATAGCATCTGAACTCTCCAGCGATTGCAGAGCTAAAAACGCAGAAACTACTCTGTTCCGTTTCAAACTAAAATACCTGACGACGACCCCAAGATATTTTGTGACGCTTACATCTGTAGATTCATCTAATAGTAAACTATATTTTTGATCACCTATATCACTTCGGAGTTCCTGCTTGAAATGAGGTGCCAGTATATCATTAATGATTTCTGTGCATTTCGTTCTATGCAATTTCATGTCAATGGTCGATTTCGAGTCTTTGAAGCATTTTTTACATACGTCAGTCAAGTGGTCAATCTGGCGAATTGAATTATGTTCAGCAATAAACAAAGCTAAAGTACATTCAGCTCTTGAAGTATGCTTGCAAATTTTCGGTGCTGTCGGAGAAAATGTCAATTGTTTATTTTGCGAAATTATTTCGCATTGTTTTTTATGCTTTTTTGTTTCCAAATGCTTCTTAAGATCGTTAAGTTTCGCGTACATTTCAGAGTGGCAATAACTACAAAATGCTTTAGTTGAGTTACCTGGCACGGGTTTCAACCAATGTTTAAATTCTTCATAATTTTCCCACTCGCTTCTATAATTCTGTGCGTATAACTTTTTTCTTATCGGAACTTCCATGTTTACAATAAAAAAAACAAGTCTTTTTCACGTTTTCACTTAATGAATTAGAATCTCACTGATACCTAATTAACTCGTTATAAAAAATGTGCATGAATAAATGACTATATACATCAATCCGTATATTTGTCTCACTCATACGTGATATTAGTAAACGAGAAGGGTAAAAATGAACGAATGAACCTTGACTGACTAGGTATGTTTCGTTTATATAAGGGGAATTCCCGTTTATTCTCATTCTACTTAAGTGATACCAGCAGTAGACTTGAAAATCAGACATAAAATTAATTTAAATTATTTATTCATGTCATGATTTTTATTTCCGAAAAAAGTCGCCACCGTACACGGTTCAAAAAACGCTAGAAGTCGCTAAATATTTATTTATCGCTAAAACGATTTTTTTTCCCGCTAAACAGTCATGAAATCCGCTAGATCTAGCGACTAAGTCGCTAAAACGGCAACACTAAGGTCCACCCTCGGCAAGCGCTCGCACGTTAATGATCGCAGATGGCCGGCACAGTGAAATATATAGTACTTTTATTTAATTAATTAAAATATAATAGTAACGATTTAAAAAGTAAAAATAATAGCATAGTGTAAGCAAATGTTGATGATTATTTTGGTATAAATTTTACTTCTAAATGATGTAGAACTTCGGAAATATAGGGGCTTGTATCGAAGCTTTTTTGGTCGTTTTTTGAATTATGTCGATTTTTTTTTCCTAGCGTGAAAAGCATATAACGAAAATCTATTCCATTATTATTAAAGTGTAGGATATTTGGGAGATAAAAATATTTTTTTGATGGTCGATATTCAATAGAATCTACAAATTAGAGCTCCCAAATCATGTCTTCGAGAGTTTTTGCCTAAACATGCTTTAGGAGAATGATTATTACTGATTAAATAAATAAGTTATCTAAAATCCATTCCGAGCTTATTTGAGGAGAGAAAACGAACTATTTTTACCAAGTAATTGTTATTTCAAGCAATGAACGATAAACATAAAATTTCAACGAGGAAACCTTGTAATTTCGCGATTTTTTGTAATACGCCCCTTAAGACAGAATGTCTTTAGTTGAATATGTTGGGTGTCTATCAGCATAGCAATATTTCACCAACTTTTTTTGTATAAAGTCCGATGTAATCAATTGAAAATTAATTGGACTGTAAGATTTTACTAGACTCTAAATGATGGAATAGTTTGAATGACTAATTTCAAGGTAGATGGGTCCTCAATAGTGCAAAAGCTTCTTTTCAGTTTTTATGAGTTTTATTTAATCAAATACGAGAGCCGTGTAGCTCGCCGTAAGGTTTCAAAGCACAGGAACAAAAGTGTTCAATTCTCTCAAGGACCAATAAAACTGTTAAGGTAATTTTATTTTCTTATTTTCCACATGCTCAGTGGAATAAAAAAAAATTGGCGGCGAAACCTTGATATCTAAGTAGTTTTATAAAAATATAGATATGTGAAACCACTATTTTGCACATGGGTAATTAGCAGTCCTGTGCACAGTCGTAAGACGTATGTAAGCTGCTTCTTTACTTTTTTACTTTTAATAAGACTTATAAAATGTTTGCCATATATTAATATAACTTTCATATTATCAGACAGACCTAATGAGATTTTTGTGACAGTCCCGGTTTCATAGCTGACATGAGTAAATAAACAGGCTCTTGCAAAAAAGTACTGGCTTTAGCCACATCGAAGTACAGAGCACCTGTATATGCAGTTCGCCTGTTCAAATTTGCGGCGTAATCTAAGATGTGCTTCGTAAGGCGGTGCACCTATTGGATACATAAGTGTTTAGCTCGAAAGCCAAGCTGCTCGTAGGTAATAAAATTTTTGTCTACCTCTACATACTTCAGACGGCTGAGGATGATGCGCTCATAGATTTTCCACATAGAAATAGAGATATTTTTTATCTTTTCAAATATGCAGGTTTTCTCGTGATATTTTCCTTCAGCACCGAGAACGTGGTAAATCGAAACTACAAATTGCAATTAAAATACGAGTGGTGCGGATCGAATTCGGTTTGCTTACGTACTATGAAATTTACGTTTGGATCGACTCGATTACATGCAGTTTTATTCATAGTTAAAATATGAATACGTTTAAAATTTGCCGTTTTTGACAAGGTCTAGCACAATGAACTAGTTAATAAACTTCTCCATATAAGTGTGCTTATAAGACTTGTCAGTCATACAGGATTTTCTGCTCAAACGTACTTTTCGTTTTTCGGGTCCTTTTCCTCTTCCAGACCCATCAGGGCAGAAGTTTCTTCGACTCTATACTCCTTCTATGTGGGCGATATCTCCATGATGCCCAATACTCATCTTGCATTATATACAGATGACACATTAATATATTCATCTTATGATAGCCCGTTCAGAGTATGCATTCGACTCCAAACACACTAAGCGATTGGTGCAGAAAATTGAGAATCAAACTTAAAACCGATGAAAGCAAATCGCAAATCTATCATGTTTAACGCGAAAGGTTGCTATAAAAATTTACTTTTTAGACTTAAACTACACAAGAAAGGTACAATATCCCTCCACAACAGTCTAATCCCATGGGATTATATAAAGTGGTATATCACCTTTTCGCCTTATGGTTTAAATCTTAAACGCAAGAAGCTGTCCTTAAGACACAGACACATTTACAACAGCTGCGTATGTCCTATTATGACATACGCGAGTGTGTCCTTTGCCCGCCTCTAAAGCAGCTTCCAGTTGTTCAGAATAATTTCCTGCGACGAATCACAGAAGGTCATTTATACCTATGTAAGAAACGCGGATCTCGACCGCGATCTCGAAATGCCCACTATCCATATCAAACACTATACTAATACAGAATACGCGGTCTAATATCCTTGGTACGGGACGTTTTTAGTTTTTGACCCGTTTTCCCACATTTCGATAATGGTTCAAGTAGAGGTTCATACCTCCTTCTGATCCCCTTGAATCACAAAAGCCCCTTCCCTTAGGTAGAGGAGCCTCACCCAAAGGCAGGGGTCGGGGTGCTTTGGAACTGCAGTCGGCATTGTGGCGCACCGCCTCGCCTTCGGCAGAATCGTTGCACTCGATAACTCGTAGGTTGCTTACAAGTCTATATCGATGAAGCTGTAAAGGCCGCAGGGCCAACAGCATACACTTTCCGAAAAAAATCTCGTAGTTTCAGTGCCCGGCTATTACTTTTACGTTGCAGGATCGCGCGGCCCCCTCGCCGCTCCACACGGCGGGGAGTGAGCGAGACACCTTGCCGTTCTTCTCGATCGCGTCTTATATAGCACCTCCGGCTCCTGAATAACAGTTTGTTCACATTTTCCGACGACGAGATCACCCCGACGATGAGATCAATTCCATGAATAGGTCGATCCCCCCCCCCCCCTTCCATAGGAGAGGGAACCCGTTCAGTTAACATTAATACACACACACACACACACACACACACACGCTCAGACACTACTTTAGTACAGAACACTAGGGCACACTGCGTTCACCGGTGAACGCGTGGTCACAGACACACTCCGTACACGAGGTTCAGCACCCGTGATACGGGGTGTTTCTAATTTTGCGACCCGTAAACAAAATTGCGATAGTGATTCAAGCCGAGGTTCGTACCTCCTTCTGAGGGGTCCTTGAATCGCATCGAGCCCCTCCCCCCCTAGCTCGAGGAGCCTCACTCAGAAAGCAGGGGTCAGGCTGCCTCGGAACTGCAGTCGGTGAAGCGGCGCTATGCGCCGCCTCGCCGCCGGCAGAATCGTCGCACTCAATAATTCGTAGGTCTTCACTTCCGAGCCTAATTAGATGACGCTGTCAAAGCCACAGGGCCAACAGCGTACACTTTCAGAAAAAGAAAAAAAAGACGGGAATCAGATGTGTCATGACTTCCATACAAGCATCGGCCAGAGCATGTCTGGTTACATATAAGCGCCTGCAAAATAATAACAGCAATTCCACGTAATAATATTTTTGTTCACAGAATCATATCTGAGTGATCTTAATTGTACCAAATAAAATAAAAAAAAAAAGATGCATGATGTAATGATCTTGTGACCCTGAAACAACATAAATTATTTAAATGTGGTTTGAAACACAACTTCGACTACGTCAATACTTGCTACACGCTGGTATTCTGTGAGAGCTGTAATATAGTAGCAGCGTGGCTGTACCACGTAGAGCCTGTAGAGTCACTCTGCAGCTCTATTACAATTGAAAAGACTTTCAATAATTATTTTATTATAACCTATATGTAAAGTAAAGTTGCAGCCTATTTACGCCCCACTGCTGGGCACAGGCCTCCTCTCATTTGTGAGAGGGTTTTAGGGCAAGGAATTGTCCACAACGCTGCCCTAATGCGTGTTGGCGAACTTCACATGTCTTCGAAATATTTTATCTTATTTCTCAGACATGCAGGTTTTCTTACGATATTTTCCTTCACTGCCGAGCACGTGGTAAATCAGCACTTAAAATTACAATTAACAATTTTATGGTGCCGCCGGGGATCTAACCCGGGTTGCTCGAGTACTGTGAAGCTTATTGCGAGCGCTAACCATCTGAGCTACCACGGATCTAATAATCTATTTATAATAAAAATGATTTCATTCTATTCTAAACATTTCTTTTTTTTAGGTCGATTCTACACAACATTATAAACTGTAATATTATTTAAAAATTTAAGCGGAAAAATCTGATCTTATTTGTACTCCAAAATATCTATTTTAAAGTTAAAATAAAGTTACAGCCTATATACGTCCCACTGCTGGGCACAGGCCTCCTCTCATTTCTGAGAGGGTTATATTAAATAATAATATTGTAAATATCTATTTTAAATATACTTAACATTTTTATCATAAAATAATAAAATCATTGAGTTATATGTACTACGTACTAGAGAAGCCATTCCGAACATTGACTATGTTCAACTGAACTGTACTGCAATCCGTACAAACTAAATATTGCGTAAATTGAAGATTTGTGAATTCCATAAAATAATTATTATTACATTTTATTTAGAAATATAATTTATTTGTTTAGATTAAATTAAGATATTTTATATTAAATTGTTATATTTATTTTATAATAATATCTTATTTTATATCAAACTAGCTCGCCAGGCAGACGTTGTTCTGCCCTTTCCAACCCAACCAACCCTTCCTATAAAAATCCTTAAATTCACAATAAAAAATTTTGAGGGTCATTTATCAGTATAAAAACTATTCTATCTCTCAAGTTGGACCAAAATGCACACAGTGTGCAAAATTTCATTGAAATCAGTTCAGTAGTTTAGGAGTCCATCGCGGACAAACAACGTGACACGTACTTTTTATATATAAAGATAAAGATTAAAGTATTCGCTCATGCGCGACTACTACTCTCGCGCATGCGCGAAGACATAGAGTAGGACACAATTTTTTTTTGGAATGGATTCTCTAGTACGTAGTACATATAACTCAATGAATAAAATAAAATATTAATAATTAATTAATTATGTAAACCAAGATTTTTAACTATCGAAGTATGTATGTGTAGCTGTTTAATCCCGTTCGCACACAATTTCCCTTTTTATAGTTCCATACCCAAAGGGTAACCAACGGGATCCTATTACTAAGCCACCGCTGTCCGTCCGTCCGTCCGTCAATACGTGCGGCCATCCGTCTGTCTGTCAGCGGGCTGTATCTTATGATTCGTAATAGGTAGACAGTTGAAATTTTCACAGAATGTGAACACGGAAGCCGCTATAACAACATATAATAAAAATTTAAATAAATTAAAAATTAAAAAAGTTCCTCTACTACAAACGCGTATTACGATGGTACGAACCCCTTCATGCGCGAGTCCGACTCGCACTTTGCCGGTTATTTAAGCTTTTTTGTTTCTTTGTATTTAGTATCTACTTCTTTTTATTTTTAAGTAATAAATAAATTAAATAATCGTAACTCGTAATATACATAAACAAAAACTTGTGCATGCTATGTATTACTGTTGCAAAAATTGCTGTTCGATTGTATCTTTGTGGAATCTTTTTCAAAGCATGATTTATGTAAGTAAATACATTTTAAGTGTCTAGTACTACTAGTACTACCATATATATCTACTAACTTGTCTATCTTATAAAAATATATTACCAAAATATGAGGCGAATCCGCAGTTAAACATACAACAACTCAATATTTTATCTATTTTGATATCTTAACCATCACAGAGAACTGGCTCAATGACGAAGTTTTCGATGGCGAGTTTATCGATACTCGATACACAGTATATCAAAGAGATAGTAAACAATTAGATACAAATAAAATAAAAAAATGGTAGGCTGTTTGTAATAGCGTGCTGGAACAGTTGCAGTTATTATAAATTAAAAAGTATTCTGAGTAATCGAGTTTCATTCGGGTTTAAAAAAAATTAGAAGTAGTATATGTATTAATATTATACAAAAGTAAAATATTATGTAAAGTTTCCTAAATCAGCTATAATAATGTCGTTTTTGAAACTAATATGGAGCTTGGCATCCGTTTAAATATCAACTTCTTTATTTTCGAACCGATAATTTCGGGCGTCGATTGTCTCAAATATTAATACTTTCTTTTATTTTCTTAAATTAAATGTATGTCTCGACTTTGATATAATCTTTAACTGTTTTTATTTCTAACAACTCAGATAGTCTTTTATTATATGCAATAAAGGAGTCCAACTACTCATTAAAGGAATCCCACTTATTGTGCAAACCTTCTTTTAAATTTAAATTGTGAATTGTTTGTTTTATTCTTCTTATTTAGATGGACAATTCTTGTTTAGGTTTACAAATCAGAATTTATATTGCTGCTCATAAGTTTTTGACGGCGCCATTGATGATACATTAAAATGTTTTTAAATGTATAGATACGTCATACTCGCTCTAAAATGGCAATACGAAATTCAGGTAATTGCCCGACTTGCATTCAGTCGGGCACGCTCTCGTGTCGCGGCTATACCTTCGCTACAGCGCGTAAATCTTCTATTTATTCGTAGCAAAAATGCCTTCCTGTATTTTTAGGTGGTGCACAAATTACACGGCAACTGTTAGAAACAAGAAAAACGTCTCATTAATATTTTGAACATAGATGATTTGTTCATAATTGATTTTATTATTTAAACACTAACCGCTAATGTAAACTTTGACGCTAGCTACTGTCATAGATTAAAGACAGGGGAAGTACGTTATCTTCATACAAACGCACTGTGCGCGGCTTGTATGTGTGCGCCATAGTATCTATGAGGCGCCGCACTCACACTTAAATACAATCTCGAAGTATTTCTCAGGGCGCCAGTCGAGGCTAACACCGCTGACCGCACAAGGTTCGCGCGTCACGTAAGCGAGTCACTTATTATAGCATATAATTTTTACTTGACGATGAGATACCTACTTACTTATTTTTGTTGTATTAGTTGTCTATCAGACAGAGGAAGAATAGTAACTAAGTACCTACTTACGGTTATAAAATCGTAATTAAAAATAAGTAATTGACTAATTGTGAATCAGATAAATAGAGCAGTTAGAATAATAACAACAGAACAAAAAATTGATTACAGTCTAAGAGGCAGGCGTTAGTAATTTTATGTTATTATACGATGTTTTTTTTTACAATATTTTAGTCGCTTTATTCAATTTTTTTATTATAGATGCCTATATATAGGGCCGGACTTTAAACTAATGATTTGGTGACAGTGACAACCCTGAGACAGTAGGCAATTATATCGCGGATTCTGCCGGAGTTAACCTACTTGGCATCTCTTTATACTATGCTACTGTGTTCATTTTCCATATCAGTACGACACGCGCTCGCGCCAATGAGTGCTCGGCAGCAATCAATACGCAACTAATGATATATATTCATCTTTTTCTAACGATAGGTATCCCTATCATTTGTTTCTTTTTGTTAGCGCAACGTGTCATAATAAATAACTGTACGTAGATATAGTACTACCTGCGCCACTTTAAAATACAATATTGTTAGTGGGGCTACACACAAAGAGTATAATAAGTATATCTGGAAGTGTAGCCTGTCTATCTTTTTTAATACGTCTTTGTTATAACACCATTACAGTATAATGACTTGAGGTAATGATACCGAAAAGGAAGAAAAAAATTGCCTACATTGTTTTTTTTACAACCACTATCAGGTATAGGCCGTTTTGTTTAATTATTTTTTTAGTATATCCTGTTTAGCATATATTTATGTGTGTGTATGAGATCTATATGATATTATAACTTATAACTGAAATATATTCTAACCCTAAATGGGTTAAAATATATTTCAGTTACATAGATCTTTCAACTGAAAATATTTTTGAAAACATTTTCTTCTTTATTACTCATTATTTATTGCATACTTTTTTAACAATTTTCATGTAATGTACATATGTTTTTTGTTCAATTATTTTCTTTTATTACTTCAGTATAGCCTGTAAAGCATAATTAATGTGCGTGATCTAGGTTTTGTCTTGTTATAAGTGCAACTAATTAAATAGCGAAGACTTCTATGTACTACCATATGTGTAATAAATACTAAATAGTAATACTACTAGAACCGTAATTCAGAACAAAAACTATGTCACAGTTGCGGATCGCGCGAACGCCGGCTTGGATACGGGCGCCTGTGGGAAGCTGGCAAGGTAAATATGATGTAGGGACACAGTAGTACATAGTACTATTATTTATACTGTGACAGTAGTTATATACATATTGCTGAATTGACATTTTGCACTTGGGTCCGGAGTGCGCCCGGTGGCGAACACCAGTCGTTACCCGTCACTGCCCACGCTAGGCCGCTACCGTAAAAGAAAACATTATTGTATCGCCAATACCAATATCTTTATCTGTGAAATTGTGGACTCCGAATAGAAACATCAGTGACATTTGTGACTTTAATTACTGAATCCGATAGACATCTTCTGCACCTTCTGAGAGCCATAATACGAGACTGTTAGGCTGAAACTTAGAATAATAACACCTAGAACGATAGTTCCCTACAAAGCGGACGTTCAAACTTGAGGCAAGAACAAATTTATTTTTGCGTAAGCAAGTTGTGTTTATGCTAGACGAAACGCACACAAGTGAAAAAACAATGTTCCCAATACATTAAATTTTTCCCCAAAAGTAGGGAAGTTGAAACTATATTAAACTAACAGTTACGACGTAACGTATTACTGATACAAATGTGAAAATAAGTTTGTTCGAATTCTGTTATCGAAGTGTAGTCCGCCAAATTCAAAACATTCTTGAATAGGTATTTGCCTGACTAGCCAAGCACTTTTATGAGCCATCGAAATGTGATTGTAGCATATTTTTCTTTGTAACTGAATAGAGACGTTATAATTATGACTAATGCAAGTTCAATATACACACCCGCCCGATGCCCGACACACGACTGTTTGACGAACGATTGGTGAATTCAGTATGCATTATTCAGTTTGTTTTAACTAATTTGTTTTTAATAATCGTCGAATAATGGTGCATCGCAACTTACTGCATGCATAACGTAAGCTACAATACAAAAAACATAAGAACATTTTAATTTTGGCAGGTTTTACACAGTAGATGCATTCCAGCTTAAAGTTATTGAGAAAATTTTATAAGAAAAACACAAATGAATATTAAAATCATTTATATCAGTAGCCTTGTAACTGAAACTGTTTCCTGAACAACTGCCGCTTTGATGATACTGTGACGCCTCATAATTATTATTAATAAATAAAAATTAAATTCAATGTAAAGGCATTTAAAAATGTCTTAGAAATTATATTTTAAACAATTAAAATGTTTAAAATTAAGTATAAAGTTCAAATATGTTCATTGGGAATATTGAATATTATAGTATAGTTAACGCATAAATTGTCTCAAAAAAATCTCTAAATTTATTAAAATCTTGTTTAAGATATTCCAAATATATTAAATTATATAAATACAAGTCGATTATATTACAATAATAAAGATAAATAACATTTGTAATATAATAGACAAAATGGATAAAAAATTTCTTAAGTTGAAGAAGGTGTTCTTGTATTAGTCGGAAAATTTCTAAGTTGATGAAAGTGTTCTTGTAATGGTATCCATAATAAGGGGCGTTGCCGGAGACACATACCCAAGGTTATACATATATATGGGGTGGTCGGCTGACCGACTGCTAGTACTAATGTTGCACAATGACTAGTCCTATATTAGGGACTTATGATAGTAAGGTCTAACGAACCAAAGCATTAATATAGAAGGTCTTTATGATGCATAAGCATTATGATAGCAGAGTTATGACTTGAAGTCCCATATGAATAAGACATACAATAGTATGGTCTATGAAATAAAGAAAAATATGTTGAAGGTCTCAAATATGTAAAAGCATTATATTGAAAGAATTGGGACTTGAAAAGGATTATTATAGTGGCGTGTAGATTGTTTCACAGCATCCGAGACCGAGGTAAACTTGGACTCGCTAACCGATGTGTCCTTAACATATCATCTTAGTGCCGGTGGTAAGCGGGTTTGTTGTAGCAATACGACTTGCCCGTGGACATCGCACAACCCTACCGTTTGTGGGCGGCGTCTTAGCGCATAGCGTTATGATACGTCGGCTATCTTTCGGGTTAGGGTGAGTGTGTTTGGTAGTACTTTTAAGTGCAGCAAGCATACTCAACTCCATGTCTTAGTGCAATAGCGCTATGATACGTGGAGTTTTGGCTACTGACGTCTTAGTACCGTGCTACTATGATACGTTGGTGGTATTTTTAGTTAACAACATTATCAATTTTGTTACCAAAGTCGATAGGGATCATGTGGGTGTGTTGTGAGGGGGCGCCATCCGTATGATAGTTGCATTGATGCTTATTGCTACTTGCAGTATTGCATCTTGTGATGGATCTGCGGGTGTGCTGCACCTGATTCGACGCATCTTGTGGTTCTGGTCGATGGAGGTATGCGGGTGGTGCTGTCTGCTGGGACTGTATGGGGGACCTTGGGATGGTGTAAGCCTGACGATAGTCGTATTGATGCTTGTTGCATTCTGCAGCATTGCGTCTCTGCGATGGTTGTTTGGCGGGTCGCTCTTCTCAATGGCGCTCTCTGCATCTTGGTTTGATTCACAACCCAAGTAGCTTTGCCCAAGTCGGGTCCCTTCATAGCGGGGCTGCAGACTGTCTGCCCTCCATGATGTTTTATATAACAACATATTAATATATCTCTATAAAGTTCCCACCTTTGAAAGATTGAAGGCAACTTGTTGGTGGGTGAGACAAACATGATCGAAAAATGCATATACTCAACGTCAGTGACACAAACCCTTTCTGATGGCGAATTATTACTAATATCTTATAACTGCCTATTGGCTATATCTGCCATTGTATTGGTTGGTGGAGCATATGTGTCGACCTCATGCGGGTGGTAGCTGGAGGGAGAATCTGAGGAGGCTCTCAAGGCTGCGGCCGAAAGCCGCGCAACGTGGGACCCCATTCCCTTGAGGTGAGCGGTAGACTCATGACACGCTCTGCGGCCAATTGGCCGTGCTGACCATGCAATTGGTGGTGATGCCTTACACTTACATCACGTCTGCAGGAACGGCGGTATGGCAGGTGGTGGCGCTCACGGACGGCTTTTTATGGCCAGTGTGCCTATTGTTGCCTAACCCGTGTGACGTACATTCACTGTGGCTGGATTTGATCGTATTCTGTATGGCGTTTACACGCATTGACATGCGCGACTTCGGTCGATGTTTGTGCTTACGCACTATCAAGGGGCCAAGTCCTCTTTTACTGGTTCGCCAGTTATTTTGCTGTGGACTGTCCAGTTCCCAAATTTGCGTACCCTTCGGGGGGAGCGCATTAAAATGGTTGGCGCTCACCGTGCGCGGTGTGTGCGGAGCCGTGTACCTCCTCCACATTTTTTTTAATGTGGAAGAGCGAAGCCCTTGTATCTGGTATTTGATATAAATATTGTGAGCCTTTTCCAAGCGGGAAGGGATTAATTAATAAGGAATTGACTGTTGTGAACCTGATACAAGTGGAATAAGGACAATTTATTGTTCTTAACTTTTATTTGAGCTCTGTCTTCGTGAACGGGGTTCTTTAGCTTATAAGACACTACCAACAGCTTTCGATTGCTCTCGCAAATATTCATTCTTCCAAGATACACCTAAAAGAACTAAGTTACTATACAAACACAACGTAAATAAGGGTCCTAACTAAGACGATCACGCCATAAATTTATTATACGGCCTATATTTGAACCTTTAGAAAGATCAATCTATGATTAATATACTGGTCACGTAAGTTAGATATACTTGTATAACTTATAGAAATAGATTCTAAGGAAATAAAGGTATAAATATATATAGAAAGAGTGAAGAGATGAGAAAGGGGGGGGGGGGGGGGGGGGTCGTTACAATACGAATCGTAAAGTATTTTCTTTTTTGGATTTTTGAACAGTCTAATTCTTAAGTAGCGCTCGACAATAAGTCTCGTCAAATTCGAATCATGCAAGTGGGAGTTAACGTGTTCTATAGAAAAAATACGAGTTCTTCCTAGGAATCATCTCATAATTTGAAGTGTGACTTCTTTTTCGAAAATATTGCCTGAATTTTCTTTTAGATAACGTCTCAGATCAGTTTCAGCAACACTATAAATAGAATAAACTTCTTTTGAGGCGTAAACCAATCCACCTTTATCCCTCATACATACCGATTTATGAACCAAAGTTTCTCTTTTGCAAGCATGCTATCAATGCAATATTTACACTTTACTCGGGTTGTGAGATGTCTTTCCAGCTATATAGCCAACAATGTGGTTTCTGCAGTTAGGATCGTTACCCCGTGTAATTTCAAATCCGACATCATTTGGAATCGGTGTTTTCAATAAGTGTTGAGTCAATTATTTATCTTCTAAATCTTTCGGAAAATGAAGTATTATTATTAGTGTCCGACCGAAACAGGATTTTCAACCGAAACCGAAACCGAAAACGAACCTTCGGTCTGGGTGTCAGTTTCGGCCGAAACCGAAACCGAAACCGAACCTTATTTAGACAAGTTCATTTTTTATTGTATTTTGGAATCGACTATTTTTTTATACATATACAGATAGATAATGCATGTTAATGAAAAACAGTAACAGTAATAGTCATGCAGCAATATATTTATTTATTTTCAAGTAAAAATCAACAATTTAACGTTAAGAAATATTTTTTAAGTCAATTTCGTAAAAAAGATGAACACTTACACCCATAAAAAGTTGCTCGCTAATTGAGAACATATTTTATTGTGTTCACAATATTGGTAATATTATTCAATGAGAGCATTTACTTAATATAACACACTCACACACAATATACAAAATATACAAAACCTGCTCAAAGTTCAAAAACTTTAATAAACAAAGTTTGTATAAAAGGGGTTATTATAATATCAAGAAATTTATGGATGATAATAACCTATATGGTGATCACAACCAAGCTATTTCTAATTTCGTTTTTGTTGTTAATTGTGTTACATATATGATTGTAAAGCGCCCTCCACATTCGCGCCGTGAACACCTGTGAAAGCCGCGAACCGCGAATGTGGATGGCTTTCGCGCCCGTTCACGGGCTTCACGCCTGTTCACGCCTTGTTCCCCGTTCAGTGTCGGTATTTTACGCCCGTATCAAAGGGTTTACGAGGCGCGAACCTCCCGCGAACGCAAGCGCATCCACACTCGCGCGTGAAATCAGTAATGCACGAGACTCGGTGCCGTGAGGTTGTGCTTATTTATATTTTTTTTTATAGGATAGGGTGACAAACGAGCACACAGTCCACCTGATGGCAAGTGGCTGCTGTGGCCCATAGACATTTACATCTATCCTCGTTTGCGAATCAAAATGCAGATGCGTTGTCACCCCTGAGGACTAAGATGGAATGCCTCATTTCCAGTGAAAAGGCTCTCCGGTTCTCTACACTCACCATACGAAACCAGCAGTGTTAAGCTGCTATTTTACGCTGGTATTCTGTGTGAGTGTGCTCCTTCCCCGGTCGAGACGAACAATTCGTGCTACAACTATATTACTAATATAGCTGCAGCATGGCTCTACCACGTATAAGACTTGTTTACGGAGGACGGTGCGTCAAAATGAGCGTCAGTTGGACGAACGAGCAAGAACTCATGTTGATCGAGTGTTATCATGCCTAACCCATTTTATGGGATGCTAAACACAAAGATCATAAAAATATTATTTTTTTATAGAATAGGGTAACAAACGAGCACACAGTCTACCTGATGGTAAGTGGTTGCTGTGCCCCATAGACATATACACCTATCTTCGTTTGCGAATTAAAATGCAGATGCGTTGTCACCCGTGAGAACTAAGATAGAATGCCTCTTTTCGAGTAAAAAGGGTCTCCGGTTCTCTACACTAAAATGAAAATACTAAATGAAAGTACTAAAATGAAAACTGAAAGTACATGGCGCATGGATGCCAATAAAGGAAATAATGAGTATTGAAGTGACTGATTTAAAAAAAATGTATCTTTGTCATCCACCATCTTCCTTTTCTCCATTTCTTTTTTATCTTTTATATACACGTAATTTAAGTGAGCCAAAGTGCATAGCGTCACGGAGATAGCAGTGCATATTTCGGCGTCCATTCTTGACGAGCGCGCGAACTAAACTGTGAACGATAGCGAATGTGGAGGGACATGTTTTTCGCGACGCCTTCGCGGCAAAATTACGGCGTGAATTCACGCCGTAAATCACACAGGAGTCTGGAGCCCGCCTAAGAGTGGCGTAGCTACGTGTGGGCCCTCGCCCACGGCCTCGCACTTAAAGGGGCCTCGCGAGACCCCCTAAAATGCGATGCCCCCAGACTTTACCACAGATGGCTAATTAATTTGATCTCTTTTACCCTTGGAAAAGTGAAAGTGTGTTTGTTTGGGGCCTCGCAAGAAGCCCCCCTTAAATGCGACTGCGAGGCCGTTGTAATTACCTTCAAAGACCGCCACTGTTACTTTGACGGAATACGAAACTTGTCAGAAATTAATAGATATGAGTAGGTATGTCATGTCAAACCATGTTTGGTAGGATCTATTGGGTAAGATCCTTGGAACGACGAGCAGGTACGAGGGTAACACTTAAAGTTCTTAAAAAATCAAAAACTGAACAAACTAGCAAGTTATTACTCTTATTATATCTTTTCAAAAAAGTGTCCATATACATCTTTTTTAAGAAGTTTTCTTTTATTTTCGGAAATAAATAAAAATCTCAAAGTGCGAAGTCGGTGCTATAGGGCAGGTGACCCAGTAATTCCACGTCTGACGTTTCCAAGTAGTTGATTGTTTGCTTGGCGTTGTGCGAGGAGGTGTTGTCGAAGTGAAGGAGGATCCTACTGCGAGGTCGTTTCTCCCGAACTTTTTCCAAGACAAATAGCAAACAATTGTTAGTGTAGCACTCTGCAGTAACTGTTTTTCAATCCGCTAAAACCATTCTTGCTTAATAGCCTATCCTTCCGAAGAACGAGGCCACCATCTTTTTACTCCACGCTTCGACTTCTCTTTACTTTAGTTGGCAACTCCTCAGAAGGAAACACACAGACAGCAGACTGTCTCTTAGTTTCAAGATCATAACAATAAAACCAGCTTTCGTCACTTGTAAGTATATTATTTTTATAGGATAAGGGTGACAAACGAGCACACAGTCCACCTGATGGTAAGTGGTTGCTGCGGTCCATAGACATCTACATCTATCTTGTATTAGGAATCAAAATGCAGATGCGTTGTCACCCGTGAGGACTAAGATGGAATGCCTCGTTTCCAGTAAAAAGGGTCTCCGGTTCTCTACACTCACCATACGAAACACAGCAGCGTTAAGCTGCTATTTTACGCTGGTATTCTGTGAGAGCGTGGTCCTACCCCGGTCGAGCCGACCCATTCGTGCTACAACCATAATAAAGAGAGCTGCAGCATTGCTCTACCACGTATAAAACACAGTATTTGAGTCACCTCCATTAAATGTTTGAATTATTTCACGATACCAATCAACATGACGGAGTTTTTGGGCCTCTGTCAAGTTTTTTTTTTTATAGGATAAGGGTGAAAAACGAGCACACAGTCCATCTGATGGTAAGTGGTTGCTGCGGCCCATAGACATCTACATCTATCCTCTGTTACAGATCAAAATGCAGATGCGTTTTCACCAGTGAGGATTAGGATGGAATGCCTCATTTCCAGTAAAAAGGGCCTCCGGCCACCCGCACTCACCAAGCGAAACGCAGAGGTAAACCTCTACTTCACGCTGGTATTCTGTGAGGTCGTGGTACCACCCCGGTTCGAGCCGGCCCATCCATGCGACAGCAAAAGCTGCCGCCTGGCTCTACCACTGTTAAAAAAGTTATGAGGTATCCACCGGGCACAAAGCTTCATGACTGCTAAATATTCATGGAGGATTTTGTGGATTTGACTCATACCGATGCCTTATCTTGTCCGAATCTGCTGATAAGTCACTTTTTGTCAGTCTCTATCACACGCCGCACAACACTGATGTTATCTTCAGTGGTCGCCGTAGAAGACCGTCCCCATTGAGTTATACAAGACTAAATCAATGGCCGTCCCTCACGCAGATCATCGGTGAGATTAGTGCGACCACGGTTTAACTCATTAAACCAGTTATAAACAGTGGCACGAGATGGGACTGCATCGTGAAAGGCCAACCGAAGTCTATCATATCTTTCTTGTTGATTTAAATAACATCTAAATTCATAAAAAATCAGTGTACGAAAATTTTCTCGCGTTAAATTCATGCTGATTTTCAATTTGGCGCCAAATCGTAAACAAATGACAAATTAATACACAATAATATTGGCAAAGAGTTCCATTTTGAAAATTTGTATTTATTTTTTTATTATATCGTTTACAAGTGGCCAGTTCCAAAAAATTTCAGTGTCGCCCTCGTATGTCATGTCAATGCATGTTCGGTAGGATAGATCTATTCGGTAGACCCATAGAACGAAAGAAAAAGGGCCTCGTTGATGCAACTTCGCGCACGTTTATCTTAGTCGCTCTCGCCTCTGATTGTAAGCTGTTATTTAAAAAAAAAGTCCCGCTGGGTTTCTTGCTGGTTCTTCCAAGGACAGAGGTTTTTTCGAACCAGTGGTAATTAAACAAAAGAGTGACTTTCAATAAGTTTATTTAAAATCTATATTGAATAAAAAAGATTCTGTTTCTGTTTCTGTATGATTATGAATAATATACGAATCACGAACTCATCCGAACGACGCACGATAATTTACGAACCCTGAGGTTCGGCGCCGCCGAAGGTTCGGCAGGTTTTTTGCCGAAACCGAAACTTTTACCGAAACTAGATTTTTTGCCGAAACTTCGCCGAAACCGAAACCGAAACCGAATCTTCGGTCGGTCACTAATTATTATTATAAGTATTTAATTTCTATTGACGTGTTTTATTTTTAATAACACGACAAAAAGTGGGAGATTTTTTCTACCACTGACAACATTTCCATATAGGCATATTACAATGTCATGTGTCAGTTTTTAAAAATTCATATTTATTTTTGATGAATGTTTTAGGTAAAAATATAAGTTCAAAAGTATTGTATACACGTGAAATGTAATGTTATTATGTTTCTTGTATTTCTCTGATGTGCTGTGACATCCGTTCACTGCACAAACCGTCATTTTTAATTAAAATTTCGGGAACTGTTGTCAACACGACACGACCTTGAGCACTAACGGGCCGAGTATTGAACTAAGCCATACTGGCTTAGTTGGAGTTGCCTCGCATTACGGACGCGGACTCGGCTTCTAGGTGTTATTATTCTAAGGGCTGAAATAACTAGTACCAACGCGCACGCACATTGATAGGTATATCCCTACAATCGTACGCTCGTACAATACCATGCAGTTGTTTTCCATAGACTTAGAATATACCTACGCTAGTATATTCTAAGTCTATGGTATTTTCCATATAATAAGAATATAATAATATAATAAAGCCTTTATTTTCCGAAATAAGTTACATATTACATGTTTATGTTGAAAAATAAGCCAAACCAAAAAAATAATTAAAAAGAAAGTACAACAATATATAAACTAAAACTAAACTTATATTACAAAATGTCTCTTATTTCAGTGTGTCTTTCGACAAAGGCCTCCTCCAACTCTTTCCACTGTTTTCTGGTTCTCTTGTTTCTTATAATAAGAATATACTGGCATAATATTCTAAGTCTATGGTAATTTCATTTACCACAGTTACATAGAATCTACTAGTTAGTCTGTGGTTACATTAACAAAGCGTACACGTAAAGATTGATAGCGTTATGTTTTATTAAACAAAATCAATGTTAGATTGTCAAAAACAACGTTACCGGTTTACAAAGCAAAGAACTAGTCTACTGGTCTAACTTGCGTAACTTAGTACGCAATGTATTAAGGCTACAGAGCCCGTTTAGTAGTATATATAAAAGTTTCTGATAAATAGTATCAAAAAATTCTGAGCGTCAAAAGCGGTTTATGCCTTTAAGACAAGACAGACAGTATAAATAAGCGATTAAATGCACATAGTATTGCCAATATTCCAATCCAAACGCTTGCAAAATTCTTTTCATCTTAGCTATGAAGTGTAGAGGTAAACAGAACCATATATGTGTATGAATAAGTGTCCGTAAAAACGCGTCCAATAAGGGTGGCGCTGCGGTAGCATAGGATACATTTTAAAAAAAAGCGCCAAAATTAATTAGAATAAGATGGATTGAATAATTTTAAATTCGATTCCTCAATCAGGATGTCGTAAATTATATAAATAATTCAAAATAAATTATTAAAAAGCTGAGGCGAACCATTATTTGTAGTTTTTAGTTTACGTCCACATGGACAACTTTTCAGAATACAAATCTTTCCCATTACTGTTCAATTATTTTATAACGTTTTATAACTATCGCGATAATAAATATATATATATATATTTACTTAATTATTTTAGACTACGTAAATAGTTGAGGTTTTGCATACTAGCATTTTACTAACTACTTTACATAGTCATGAAATTTTTTAAATATTTGTACTCAGCACCCTTCAATCCGTCTACAACAGCTATATTTATATCGTAGTTTTTCAGACGCCAGCGCTATTGTGGTAGGTTTTGGAACCTCTATTTTCACATTATATACAATTGGACACTTTTCAACTTTTCCCCTATTTGAGACAGTTCTCCTTACCTTTACACTCCTTGATTTTAGCTTAAAAATATGACATTGCAAAGCACGCTACAGACAAGTTCAACTTTAGTACCAATCTTTAAAGAAAACTCCAAGTTTATATTATGTGGTATTTTGAACTGAACAGAATGTATGCTGTCATGTAGCGTTTTTTCTTTGCCTACAAACAGGTGTTTGATGATTGTTATTAATACACATCCATGACATTTTTACCTTGGATTCAAATTGCCTACATAATAATGCCGAGTCAAATGACATGTTACTTCATTTCAATAACGCTCAAGACACGTATACGAGTAGATACGCCTCCGATTAGGATTTCAAGCCCTACTGTATAATATTAAAACTATAATTATAAAAATATATAGTAGGCAAAAGTACTATCTATTCATATAAATAAATTGCAATTAATCGATTTAAAAAATATTAATAAGTTCAACAATCATTTATCTTTCTGACAATGTGCTTTTTATATCATTTATATGTTCAATATGATTGTTAGATACGATTTTATGCGACAAAACGGCGGAATCTTGATTTTTAGGCGCTAGTAGAACATACTTACACGCTTTGCGCTAGGCATGCAATAAAATTGAAGTGACTGTCAATAATATTGAACGAACTCCTCCTCAATAAAAAAACTGACTTCTAATTATAAGAGAAACGTTACAATTTATAAAATGTATATCTGTCCGGACCAATCTTCGGAATGGCTGATCCTATGGAGATCAATGCCAAGAGGGAATTTGTAATCTAGGCTGTATTTTATTCAAAAAACTTAGTTTATATAAAAAAAACCGGTCAAGTGCAAGTCGGACTCGCGCACCGAGGGTTCCGAACAAATCCGTAGGTATATAAGTTTAAAATTATTAAAAATATTTTTATTATATGATGTAACTAAAAATTTATGCTTTATGCAATTTTTCCTTTATCTGTGATATGAAACGTTGCTTCGTACCAAATTTCAAGATCCTGAGTTCACGGGAAGTACCCTGTAGGTTTTGATTCCCTTGCTAATGTCGAAAATTTGCGGCATAAACGGCTGTATCTTTTGACTGCGTTGACTTAGAAGTTTGATTTTTTCACAGCACCAAGGGACAGTAGACTTGAGTATTTGATATGAATTTCAGCTTGATGCCCCCACGCGTTCCTGAGAAAAAGGGTCTTGACAGACAGACAGACAGACGGACAACAAAGTGATCCTATAAGGATTCCGTTTTTTTCCTTTTGAGGTACGGAACCCTAAAAACGACAAATTTTAACATATATGGTCTCTAGCTATCTTAAACCTAAATAACGCTATATTAATAGATCCTATTCAAGCGAAGCCAGGGTATATCACTAGTATTTTAATAAAGGCTGACTATGGCATGAGGCTGATAACGTAGGCTCAAAACAGCCAAAGACTATATGAAAAATTATTTAAGCAATAGGTATCATTCAACACGTTTTGTTGCCATCATTATATTTTAGCAGGTAATAGCCTCGAAAATACTACATTTGATAGACAAAAAGGTTTATTCTCCGAGATCACTGGACCGTGGAAGTGTGTGAAAATCCGGCTCCATTCTAATTCCATAAAATTTAAATATATATATATATATATATATATATATATATATATATATATATATATATATATATATATATATATATATATATATATATATATATATATATATATACATAAACACTCACGCCTGTCACCCAGAGGGATAGGCAGAGACTATGGACTTCCATTTGGCACGATCCTGACAGACCTCTCTCGCTTCCTCCACATCCATATACCTACGCATACACGCTCGTCGGTTAAAGGTACTCTTGATTTGGCCCATTTTCAATATATCGCCAATTTGGTCGATAAACTTTCGCCTAGGGCGACCCTTCCCGACTCTGCCGTTCACATCTGCAACATAAATTTTCTTTGTCACTCTTTCCTCATTCATTCTTTCTACATGACCAAACCACCGAAGCATTCCTTTCTTAATCCTGGTCACAACATCATCTTGCAAACCACACTCTTCTCTTATTAAACAATTTCTCACTCTGTCATTCAGATTCATCATAAAAATAAATAAATAATAAAATAATAAATAAAATTTAAATTATCCATAATTACAATATATACGAAAGTCAGTGTCTATGATGACAGTTATTAGTCTAAACGCTATAGAGTTTGGTTGAAGGTGATAAATAAATAAATGTACGTGGTAGAGCCATGCTGCAGCTATCTTAGTTGTATAGTTGTACCACGAATGGTTCGGCTCGACCGGGGAAGGACCACGCTCTCACAGAATACCAGCGTAAAATATTAGTTTAATGCTGCTGCGTTTCGTATGGTGAGTGTAGAGAACCGGAGACACTTTTTACTGGAAATGAGGCATTCCATCTTAGTCGTCACGGCTGACAACGCATCTGCATTTCGATTCGTAATCGAGGAAAGATGTAGATGTCTATGGGCCACAGCAACTACTTACCATCAGGTGGACTGTGTGCTCGCTTGTCACCTTTATTCTATAAACAATAAATAAATAAATAGGATTGCCAACTATTTCACAATAAAAGTAAACTAAACTAAACTGTTTTCACCATGTTTCTGTCGTGTTCGTTTCCGTGTAGGCGTCAAAACTTAACACTACTACTGAAAGTCACAGTTGTAAAATGCAAATACAAAGGAAAACAGGAGGTAGAAAGGAATTTTTTTTTAAGCAATAATTGTCTAGTAAGGGTTATTATACTACTAAAGAGAACATGATTGGTAATAACCCCTGGGAATGAGGTGATCGCTACCATGCTGTTTCTGAATGTTTTTATATTAATTGTAAAAATCAAGTCCTGCTTGGTTTCTTGCTAGTTCTTCCCAGGATAAAACGAATTTTCCGAACCGTTTTATCCTGCGAAGTTTAATCCTACATTTAAAAGTAAAAAATTATTTTCAATAAGCATTTTTTGCAATCAAAATTGAATAAAAAGGATTCTATTCTATTATATTCTTTAAATTATGCAGTCTGCCGCTGGTGATGATGATGAGAAGGTTGCCATCGCTCATATAGATTGCCTCATAGGATTTTGCCATAGCTGCGACACTTGGGTTGACATCCGCAGTTTTTATTATTTTCAGTTTATATTAGGACGATGCTGCGGTCCATTTTCTGCTTCAGTTTCAGATTTTACGTGGTAGAGCCATGCTGTAGCTATATTAGTAGTATAGTTGTAGCACGAATGGGTCGGCTCGACCGAGGACGGACCACGCTCTTTTTTTTTTATAGGATAAGGGTGAAAAACGAGCACACAGTCCACCTGATAGTAAGTGGTTGCTGCGGCCCATAAACATCTACATCTATTCTCTGTTACAGATCAAAATGCAGATGCGTTTTCACCCGTGAGGACTAAGATGGAATGCCTCATTTTCAGTAAAAAGGGCCTCCGGCCAACCTGCACTCACCAAGCGAAACGCAGAGGTAAACCTCTATTTCACGCTGGTATTCTGTGAGGTCGTGGTACCACCCCGGATCGAGCCGGCCCATACATGCAACAGCAAAAGCTGCCGCCTGGCTCTACCACTGTTCAGAATACCAGCGTAAAATAACAGCTTGACACTGCTGTGTTTCGTATGGTGAGTGTAGTGATCCGGAGACCCTTTTTACTGGAAAGTAGGCATTCCATTTTAGTCCTCACGGGTGACAACGCGTCTGCATTTTGATTCGCAAACGAGGATATATGTAGATGTCTATGGGCCACAGCAACCACTTACCATCAGGTGGACTGTGTGCTCGTTTGGCACCCTATCCTATGAAAAAAAGTTTCCCTCTGTCGCCTCTTACGACACCCACGGGAGGATATGGGGTAGTGGATATTCTTACACAGTCACTTACACGGTTAAAAATGAAATAAAGTAAGGCAATCTGTAAACGTCCTGGTGCTAAACACAGACTTTCTCTCATTCCTGAGAGAATATTTGGACATGGTTAAATCTGCCGTGCCCATATGATGCCTTAATATGAATGAGCCTGATACGGTATGTCCTTGAAATGTTTTCTTTATTTTTTCAGTTTTGCAGAATTTCTCACGATGTCATCCTTCGAATGAATGAATGAATGCGAGGCAATTAAGCACTTAAGATGGCAATAACAATTTCAGGCGCAGACAGGGGTGATCTCGGGTGGGGCTACGAATTAGAATTAAAAAGATTTATTTTTAAATTAATTTATTCATTATAAACTACCGAAATCCACTAATGCGATAGGATTGCTCGGAATGTTCAAAATCACTATTTGTTATGCAGATTAGGCGATAAAGTTTTATCTTCATTAAAAACATAACGAAGATAACCTTAGTATGCATATCTTACTTCTATCGCCGTAGAGAATTTATTCACTACGTGTTATTTATCACTTAATAGATTACCAAATTTCTAAGAATATTTAGCAATTGCCACAGTTTAAATTTATGTAGGTGCACATTTAGCGAACGTTCAGTATCGTATTCATTCAGCGACAGTCGCGATAATAGTTTGATTAGTGATTTAGCAGAGGCCAAAGATGGCGGACGCGCAGCAACTACGCGATCTGATAAAAAAGATCCTCGCAGAAAAAAAACGTGACGGATGCGAGGTCAAAGTCGATAAATTTGATAGTGGCGGTGCAAATTATACGTCAGCTTTGTTCCGAGTCACGGTGTCGTCGCTGAAGGATGACGATCTACATCTATTCGCGAAGGTAGCAGCGTTCGGTGTGTCCATGAGGGAGAAAATCAACGCCGATTGGATGTATTCAACCGAACAGTTCGTTTACACGAAACTGGTGAACATTTACCAGGATCTACAGTTACGCCACGGTGTGGAAAACGAGCACAGATACGTCTTCCCAAAATTTTTTGGCTTAAGCTCAGAACATGGGAACGAGACAATTATAATGGAGGACTTAGCTGCCACTGGGTACGGATGTTATGACAGATTCCGACCTATGGACTGGGAGTACGCGTCAGTGTCGATGGAAACTTTGGCCAAGTTCCACGCTCTTTCCTTCGCGTATGAGAAGGAAAACCCTGAGGAGTTCAAGGAAGTTACCAAGGACATGCAATATAAGATAGGGTCTGAGGAGGATAAGTCGTTGGAGAGTTTCTGGGTGCAGCTGGTAGAGCGGTCGTTAGCAGTGATTAGAGAGGAGAATAGAGATAGAGTTAGAAAAATAGTGTATGATGAAAACGTTATGAAGAATTACAACAAGCCGGTAGACAAGATTGTTTTAGCGCACGGTGATTACAGACTTAGCAATTTGTTATTTAAAAAACAGGTGAGTTAAAACTTTTACCATTATCGGTTTTTGTATAAGGGGGCGTCCATTAATAAGTTGAGGGTATCAAGCAGTATCCCACCCAATTTCACGCGGGGGAGAAGGCGGGTTTCGACAAATATCACGTAATTTTTTTCCCGTCAGAAACAGTATACAATTTTGAGAAAATTACGTCAAATTAAAGTAAAATATGGCTAAATCCTACACAATAATATTTATCGCAGTTATGCGAGCTCCACATATTATATAAAAATCATTAAGCGAATTGTTTTTTTTTTAATAAACCTAACGCATTCAAGTACAGATTAACTAAACATTTGGATAGTCTAAAATTTTGAATAATGACCATTCTAGTTGGAATTATTACAGCTCGTGATCAACGAGTGTTGTTTAAATATTTTCAAACTAATATTATTTAGCGATAGGTTCGCCAGAACAAATGTTTTAATTGCATTTAATAGATTCAAGTGAGCGTTATTGTTTACAGAATAAGGGTGACAAACGAGCACACAGCCCCCTGATGTTAAGTGGATACTGTGACCCATAGACATCTACATCTATCCTCGATTAAGAATCAAAATACAGACGCGTTGTGACCTCCGGAGAACTGAGATGGAATTCCTCGCTTCCCGTAAAAAGCGTCATAAAGTGAACGCAAACGCGTTATATTACAGCCGTGACAGCTCAGGGGTTTGTCAAGTACAAGGCATATTAGGGCTCCTCACGGGTTGCTGTGAGCACTAGCACTAGCACCAATCAAAATCGTTAATTGCAATTTTAAGTGCCGATTTACCTCATGCTCGGCCGTCAAAGAAAACATCTTGAGGATACCTGCAAATGTGAAAAATAAAAATAAATAGTTCGAAGACATGTGAAGTTTGCCAACACGCATTGTGGCAGTACGGCTGACATTTTCTTGCCCTAAAACCCTCTTAAGAATGAAAAGAGGCCTGTGTCTAGCTGTGGGACGTGTAAAGGATGTAACTTAATTTTAATTTTAGGCTTCATATCATTTTTGCGAAGATCGTACTACTATTATGAAATGAAGGTCGATCTAAAGATACCATCTTCTAACAACACCTCGCATTCCAAAACTATCTTTCTACGAACTTACTAAACAAATGTTTCTGTCTTTATGTGTGTACCTAAATAAATTTCATAAAGGGAAAAGCATTACTCTTAGTGGAGTAGGGAGTTTGCCTAAAATTTTATAGTATTCGAGCGAACCCAGTTCGAGTCCTGTCAGCACAATTGAAACTGTTTAATATATATCAATAGGCAATGTTGATTCATTATGTTAAATTGACAAACAAACCTACGGTCCAACTGATGATAGCTACTAGCTACTTCTGCCCTTGAACACTTGCATTTAAATTCAAACAAAAAAGGCGGTTCTGTTGAGCGATGGTTTAGCATTGAATTGCGGTGCTGAGGGCCGCAGCATTCATGTATGACCTACAAATAATTGTTCCGAGTCTGGATGTTTGCCCTCGTGAAATTTATGTTAGTAAACTGTTTACACGGTACAGTAGAAACTCCTGGGGTGTGTTATATAAATATTTAAAAAGAAGATAGACAACAAAATCTATATTTTTATAAAATAAAGATGACAAAGGAAACCACAGTTTTTTTATAGGATAGGGTGAGCACACAGTCCACCTTATGGTAAGTGGTTGCTATGGCCCATATACATCTACATCTATCCTCGATTACGAATCAAAATGCAGATGCGTTGTCACCCGTGAGGACTAAGATGGAATGTCTCTTTTCCAGTGAAAAGGATCTCCGGTTAGAGGGTAGAGACACTCACCATACGAAACACAGCTGTGTTAAGCTGGTATTTTATGCTGGTATTCTGTGAGAGCATGGTCCTTCCCCGGTCGAGCCGACCCATTCGTGTTACAACTATACTACTAATATAATTGCAACATGGCTCTACCACGTATGGAAAGTCCACCTTAGTGGATGCTGCGGCCCATACATCTATTTTTGGGATATCTATTACTTCCGATTATTATAATATTCTTTAGAGTGTGATAAGGTCTGGTTCTGAATCTGTTTCGTTATCACTTGAAATGAACGCAGCATCCTGTCTATTTCTTTGCAGGTCTTAGCCTTATCACAATATTATTTTTAAGGCATCAAAATGAACTTGATGATCAAAATATGTATTCACGCGACAAATATGTTGTTGAATGATTCTGTACTTGATTTTTGACGATTTCTCATAGAAAATGTCCCCCGGACCGAATTTCAGTCACGGCCGGATACGAGCCATCTGCGCAGGATAGGATTATAGTGCCCAAGTGTATGTGCAAGCACAGGTACACTTTCTATTCTCTCATTCTCATAGTCCGATGGGACGGTAAATCGATACGACCGGAGAAAGATTAGACGCAGGACCAACGGCTTTACGTGCTTTCCGAGACACGGGGGTAAAACACCGCCATCGCCCTGACTACGGGCTGCTAGCTGCTACTGAGAATTTAATGACAGAAAAACTCAATAACTACATTTTGGACCGACCCGGGATTCGAACTACGACCACTAGAACAACGAGCCGGTCTATCTTTATCCTTTATCTCATAATCGATTACTAATTACACAGTTATTATTTACACAATTAAAAACTCCCAGTGTAAATTTTAATGTTATACAATATTCACGATACGGTCGATCCCTTATTTTTTAAAACATTATAATTACTTTGTATCAACATAAAAGTGAAAAGGCTTAAGTACTTAGATTAATTACATTACTAAACGAGCGTATCTGATATAATCATTTTATAACAACGATTTAGTTGGTAGATAATAAAGGTTTGATAAGATATTTGTAATAGGATCAATAATTATGTAACATAATTTTGTATAATGTTTGAGATATTTTTCTGCTATGCAAAAAATACATAGTTAAATCACGCTGCCAGCTATATTATGGTTGTAGCACGAATGGGTCGACTCGACCAGACTTGGACCACGCTCTCACAAAATACCAGCGTAAAATAGCAGTTTAATGCCTCTGTGTTTCGTATTGCGAGTGTAATCCCCAGAGGTGACAGTGAGTGCATCTGTATTTTGATTCTTAGTTCTTAATTGAGGATAAATGTAAATGTCTATGGGTCACAGCATCCACTTACCATCAGGTGAACTGCGTGCTCGTTTGTCACCCTTATTCTATAAAAACAACAAAGGTAATAACCCAAGCTTAGCCGGCGTTTGACATCCAGTCTTCTATCGGAAGATCTGTTGAAAGCAATCCTTTGCTAATATACGAGCAATATATTTATTTTATTTGTTTGTAATTGCGTTCTCAAAAACTCTCTACCTCGGTTCTAACGAATTCGATAAACGTTACAAAGTAGGTGTTTACGAAGGCGAAAATCAACACACTCTCACAGAATACCAGCACAAAATAGCAGTTTAACGCTGCTGTGTTGCGTACGGTGGTTGTAGAGAACCGGAGACCCTTTATTATGGAAACAAGGCATTCCATCTTAGTCCTCACGGGTCACAACGCATCTGCATTTTGATTCGTAATCGAGGATAGATGTAGATGTCTATGGGCCACAGCAACCACTTATCATCAGGTGGACTGTGTGCCATCCTTATTTTATAAAAAAAAAATTTATAGGATAAGGTGACAAACGAGCCCACAGTCCACCTGATGGTAAGTGGTTGCTGTAGCCCATAGACATCTACATTTATCCTCGTTTGTGAATCAAAATGCAGATGCGTTGTCACCCGTGAGGACTAAGATAGAATGCCTCTTTTCCAGTAAAAAGGGTCTCCAGTTCTCTACACTCACCATACGAAACACAGCAGCATGAAGCTGCTGTTTGACGCTGGTATTCTGTGAGAGCGTGGTCCTTCCCCGTCGAGCCGACCCATTCGTGCTACAACTATACTACTAATATAGCTGCAGCATGGCTCTACCACGTATTACTTTTTTACTTTACACACATAAAACAACAAACTTGACTTGCCCGCGCAATGTGATTGGTAATTTTGCCACAGATATCATCTCCTTGCACTCCTAACACACGTAACCCAATGGTAACCTCCACGCCGAAGTGCGTGAGTTCGAATTCTGCAATATAATCAGATAAGGTTTTTATTATTCTGCTGTATTCTAACTCACACGGCATTACAGTTGGGCAAAAATAAATTATTATAGACTAAGAAAATGTTTAGTATGCGGAGATTACATACATTTTTATCGCGCTATGCGTACTTCTTAACTTTTGTTCAAACCATTACTTTCAAATCTTAAACAATATGTAATCTTTTTTTTTTACAAATAAAACAACAAAATAGAATTAGTAGTAATAGAGAGTGGAAGATAATTAAGTATCAAATAGCGTAAATTGTTTCTTCACTCTCAGTGTGTACTAAATTTATGAAAATTGTGTGATCAATGTAAAATGAAATGTCTGTGGAAAATTGATAATATATTCCCGCTGGTGGGTGTAAACTCCAGCGAAAACAATAAAAAAACTGTCATCATCATCATCATCATTACAGCCTTTCACAAGTCCACTGCTGAACATAGGCCTCCCCCAAAGAATGCCACAAAGCACGGTCCTGAGCCACCTGCATCCATCGACTTCCTGCATGTCTTACCAGGTCGTCACTCCATCTCGTGGGGGGTCGCCCTACACTTCGCCTACCGGTACGAGGCTGCCACTCTAGAACCTTTCTTCCCCATCGGTTGTCGGTTCTTCGAGCTATATGGCCGGCCCACTGCCACTTCAGCTTACTAATCCGTTGGGCTATGTCGGTTACTCTAGTTCTACTGCAGATATCCTCATTCCTAAGTTTATCACGCAGAGAAACTCCGAGCATAGCCCTCTCCATAGCTTGCTGAGTGACCTTGAGCTTCCTCATACGGCCAGCCGTGAAGGACCACGTCTCAGTTCCGTAAGTCATCACTGGCAACACGCACTGGTAGTACAATTTCGTTTTAAGGTTTTGAGGTATGTCTGACGAGAAGATGTGTCGTAGCTTCCCGAACGCTGCCCAGCCGAGTTGAATCCGTCGATTGACCTCTCGGTCGAAGTTGGACTTACCTAGTCGGACTATTTGTCCCAGGTAAACATACTCGTCAGCAACTTCGAGCTTAGTGCTCCCAACAACTACCGGCATAGGCGTAACGTGGACATTAAACATAATCTTTGTTTTGTCCATGTTCATCTAAAACTGTATTGATAGTTTAATCAAACTAAGTTTTACGGATTTTATCGCGTATATCAATTTATTTAAGTTATTTAATTATATACCCATGCTCATAGTTAACCACGGCTACCTTCAGTTTAGAATTATACATTTTTAGTCCGATCTACGCAGAATGAGCTTAAAGTATCTTGAAATGTTGCAGTTGTATGCTGGGTTGGGATTTCATTTTATTAATTATAGGAACACCCCAAGCAGATGGTAGCACCCAGCCATCTTTTCAATTGAAATTAGGATTTATTTGATTTCAATAGCCTATCGAATCATTCTTGGAAGGAATCTGTGTTTTCAGCAAGGATTTGTGGTCTATGAAATCTGTTGTAGTGACGGGGGCGATCCTGTACGTGTTCACTAACTGCACACTTCCCGGAGCGTCGATTCTTCACATCAGCTACTCGTATATGTTCTTTTGCGCGGGTTTTAATTGATTTTTTAGTTAGTCCTATGTAGGAGAGACCACATTCACAATCAAGCTTGTGTAGTTAGATTATTGATAGGTCTTCGCGCACCGCGCAATGACTTATTATTAATCTATGCTTGTGTAGTAAAAATTTTCATCAATTTCCCTCTATAACATGCAGAAGTGGGATGTTATAGAGAGATTGATGAAAATTTTTACTTGGATCATTATCCATTGCATTCATTACTTTGCAAGTTTTTTTACATAAGTGTAACTGTAAACCGTGAGAATTTTTTTGTTTTTTTTTTAATTGTTACCCCCACACTAGTATTTTCTTCTGTACCGTGGAGGCAGTTTACAAACATAGATTCCAGACCCGGAACAATTATTTGTAGGCGGTGAAGGAAAACATCGTGAGGAAACCTGCATGTCTGAGAAATAATAGAAAAATTATATTTCAAAGACATATGCAGTTCGTCAACACGCATTGGGGCAGCGCGGCGGAAATTTCCTTGCCCTAAAACCCTTTCAAAAATGAGAGGAGGCCTGTGCCCAGCAGTGGGACGTAAATAGGCTGCAACTTTATACAAATACTTGTTCCGTGCGGGATTCAAACCCGCGACCCCCAGCGCAACAACTCCTTGCTAAGCCACTGCGTCACGAAGCCGTCATTATATTTATACTAATGCGGTCACCCAGGTCAGGCGTCATTATATTTCCTATAGTACCTATATATCCTCTTACGACACCAATGGTACTATTTTTATTTATTTATTTATTTTATTAGGCTCTCACAACAACGAGTACACTGTTACATACATATGGAATGACATCACAATTATTAAAACTAAATGTCCCATTACCTACAGGAGGGCACCACATGCATAAAATATAAATAGGTCAGGCCAGGTGATGGACTCTTTTACGCTGCTACCACACTATCGCTTGTTACTCAGAACATCGAGAACATTTTTTATAGATCTTCTACTCAGCATATTGATTGCGAGAGAAACCGTTTCAAATTTTAGGTGTCAACACTAAAGGACACTCGGACATACAAACGGCAAACTGTGCCGTTGGTTACCGGTCACTATTTCGAGGTCAAGGAGATACGCAACGCTCGAGTGCGTTGACACACTTACGGCTAGGGTTATCACTTTAAAATTGATCGGATTGAGGCTACCTACCTACTATAATTGTTGTTAATATATTATTTTATTTCTTGCGGGAGTCGTAAGACACGACTTGATAGTGTGATGATGTGATTCTGTTCATGAAGTTCTTTTCAGATTATAAATAAAAAGTTATCCCGCAAACAAAATAAATGAGGAAACTTACATGGCCATTAAGATACCGTTGCCGACAGTGTTATCAGATTTTAAATAAGGGGTAAAATTAAAAATTTCGTACAACCGACTTCAATATAAATAAAATGAGAACATCAACAATGTAATTGAAGTCAATTAAATACGCATTATTAAGGATAACTCAACTACTGGTCAGATCTAGATGAAATTTATATGGAACTACACAACATGACAAGTAGTAACTTTCAAATAAAAAAATAATCATCAAAATCAGTTCACCTAGAGAAAAGGTTCAGAGGTAATACACATAAGAAATTAAAAAATACAGTCGAATTGAGAACCTCCTTCTTTGTTTGAAGTCGGTTAAAATTGCCCATTTTTTAACAAATTATAGGAAAACATACATTTTAAAATGATAGTAAAAAACATTTTTATATGCGTTAAATGTTATTTTAAACAACAATAACGTTTTTATATGCATTAAATGTTATTTTAAATAACGATAACTTTTTTATATGTATTAAATGTTAATTCAAATAACAATAACGTTTTCATATGCATTAAATATGATTACAAATAACAATAATGTTTTCATATGCATTAAATATTATTTCAAATAACAATAATATTTATATGCATTAAATGTTATATGCATTATTATTATGTTTTAATTAGTGATGCAATGAATACGAATACGATATTCGTATTCACCGAATAGTAGTCATTTACCGAATATTCGTATTCGGCGAATACTGATCACGAATATTTAAAAACCAATATTTTTGTACGCAACTCTAATTACTGGTGGACTTTGAAAACGCGCGTCGTTGGCGCGTAAAAATACGTGTGTTTTGGCCCTTAGCCTCAACGACAGGGGACTCGCAATAATATTTTTCACTGCAACTATGTACAGTCGCCTCGGAAAGACTTTTTTCAACGGCTGGGAACATCCAAACTGAAAAAAGAAATCGTCTAAAACCAGAAAATCTACAAATTTTATGTTTTATAAATAAACATTTGCCTATTGTATTGTAGTTTTGATATTCGTATTCGTAAAAGTAGTATTCGTTGCATCACTATAGTATGTGCCATATCGATTGAGAAAAACGGACAATGACCTCAGATATGAGCCGAGTGTCAAAAGGCGTAACTTACAAAATCTCAATTTAGATGTGATAACAATATTTAAATATTGATATTATTCCCACTTCTAGGTCAGCACATATGTTTTGTTTTTTTGTTTCTTAAATAATATTGTCTGTGGTTCCTATAAACATAGTAAAATCTTACGGTACATCGCGAAAAATGTGTTATATTTTATATTTCAATTTATGGTAAGTAACGCAGCAATTCATTTAATAACAGTTTCATATTAAAAAAATATTTGAAGCAATATAATCACCATATTGAGCTTTTGCAAATTCATCCCTTTAAAATAAACAAAACGCGCGTTACGTCAGTTCGTTCTAAAAGAAACGTGACAATGGCAGCCAGAGATGCGTCACCTTTTTTGGGCCGGTCCGCCATTTTGTTTTCATTCGTGTTCGGATAGCGCTTGCGTGTGTACGTCTCGGGTAATTCATAGCATTCATTGCATTGTTTTAGTTGAGTTTTTACTGTTAAATTTGTTATATCGTTAAGTTTTTGTTTTTTGAATCTGTTATATTAGTTTTACTGTGACGGTCGTTACTAAATCGACATGAGTTCAGGAGAATTTGGTGAAGGACCCGGTCCTTCAACATCAAGTGGAAAGAGACGTCGCCGACCCATAATAAACGTAGCAGGTACGTACAAATAGGTACAAATGCGACGACGTAGCCTTTCTATTTCTTAAAGCGCTCTTTTTATGTGACCATGTGGTATTTATTTTCTAAAACAATATGTATTTATGTGATGTAGTACTATGGTAGTATATTTTTGTCATTTATTTACAGGCCCATCTTCTGGAGCACCTTTAACGTCACCAGTAAAAAAGAGAAAACCTACCACTTTGTCGGTCGGGGAACAAGAGATTATCATTAATGTATACAAATATGTCAAAAACACCTGGCCCGAAGACGTGTATCCTTCAAACGTTAATATGGTAGAAAAGGTTTCGGAGATCTCAGGAGTCAGCAAGAGCACTATATATCGCGTATTAAGCGTGTATAGAGATTCCCATAAAATACCAGAAAAGGGAATAATTAATAAAAGAAAAAAGTCTGTAATTGACAAGTTGGACGATTTTGATAAATCGGCTATAAGAGCGAAAGTGCATCAGTTCTTTCTTGCAGGAGAATTACCGACTTTAGACAAAATTTTGCTCAGTATAAATCAAGATGACCAGTTGCCAAACTTGAGCAAAACTTCCCTGCGACGTGTGTTGCGCCATTTAAAATTCAAATATATAAAGAGAAACAGAAAAAGTGGTCTAATAGATCGCCCAGAGATAGTTCTGTGGCGTACCAGATATTTGAGAGAAATACAAATATTAAGAAACGAGGGACGTAACATTTTTTACCTTGACGAAACATGGATTAACGCAGGTCATACTATGGGAAAGGTATGGGAAGACACCACAATTGAATCTTCTCGTCAATCACGGTTAGAAGGCTACTCTACTGGCGCGAAAGCCCCTTCGGGTAAAGGAAAGCGATTAATAGTTGTACACGTTGGCAATGAAAATGGCTTTTTGGAGGGATGTGATTGGGTATTTGAATCATCATCTACTGGTGACTACCATGAGAGTATGGACGCTCTCCATTTCGAGGACTGGTTTAGAAAAGTAATAGAAAAACTGCAAAGCGGCGATGTCATAGTTATGGATAACGCTAGTTACCACTCCAGACGTTTAGAAAAAACCCCAACAATGTCTTGGCGGAAACAAAATATGCAGGAATGGCTAGAATCTAAACAGATCGCATACGTGCCCTCGGACACAAAGACCCACTTAATGGAAAAAATAAAGGCAGTTAAAGATAACTATCGAAGTTACGTCACCGACGAGATGGCAAAAGAAAAAAGCATCACAGTGGTAAGGTTACCTCCTTATCACTGTGAGCTTAACCCCATTGAACTTGAGTGGGCAGATGTGAAAGGGTACGTTGCACGAAAAAATACAACTTTCAAGTTAAAAGATGTTAAAAATTTACTTAAAGATGGTTTAACTCAAATCACGCCAGATAAATGGAAAAACTGTGTTCAGCATGTCCTTAAGGTTGAACAAAAAATGCGTGGCATGGATGATAGAATTGACCAAACTGCAGATCGCTTTATAATTAATGTTACAGATAGTTCATCAAGTGAAGATACGAGTGATGATTGCACCGAATAAAAATAAAGTTCTTATATAATATTAAAAATAAAGTTTTATCTTTTGCATAAGTACGTACTTATTCGGTGTCGTTATCACTCGAATCTTTATATGTGTTATAAATTAATGTTTTTTGTTGTTAAATGAATAAAGTACTTTATAACAATAGATGATTTTTCTTCTACAGCGATCTTTCACATAACTTTTTAATAATAGTTAATAAATATATATTATATCAATCATTATAAAAAAATCATTATAAATAAAGAAAGTACTACATATAAAATGTGCCTATATATTGAAGGTTTGTAACCCCTGGTTAAACGACCGAAAGGTCATTGTCCGTTTTTCTCAATCGATTTGGCACATACTATAGCTTTTAATCATTGTTTTAATCATTGAGGTACCTATGTGCCTATTTTGGATCGGGTAGGGTGTTACCACATATTTTATAACATTTTGCTGTATAGTGGCGGTATGAGAGTATCCACTACTTCTTATTACTTCGAGGGTGACGTAAGAGAAAACAGAAGGAAACTGAAACAGGAGATGGGCATTAGCATCTTTCTGATAAAAAAGAAAATAATAAAATACTGCACTTGTCAACCCACCTTGTAAGCGTGGCAAGTATAGCATGATCCAATGGACTTCTTAGGCTGTAGTGAATTAATTAATTAATATGAGATACTATTACGCACAAAAAATCGTACATATGGCGGACTTAATGCCTTAAGGGATTCTCTTCTAGTCAAACATTAGGCTAAGCAGAAATAAACATATGGGAGGTAGGTAGTGCAGCAAAAATAAACTAATTATGAGAAATCAAGTTAACAAAGTTCGAATAAACCAGAATATACATTATATAAAAGATATTAAATACATATATCTTAAAATATGTAGCTAAACAACAAAGTCTAGACTGCAAACGGGGTATAACTTCGAAGCTACGAGATTTTAGGTCTTCTTCAACTATATTTCATTGATTTAATTTTTTAATACTGGAAACTCAATATTTGAGATTACTTGTGATGATACTGACTGTATGTGACTGTACTGTACTGGAAACTATGAAATTTGACAATTTCTTGTGAAATTTATTGACAAAATAGCTGTTCCCCGCGACATCGCCCGCGTGTAATTTAGGGTTTTAATTATGTTGCGCGGAACTCTAATTCTTTTTCTAAAACATTATTAGCCTAAGTTACTCCCTATAATATCAGCTATTTGCCAGTGAAAGTCCCATCGAAATCGACACAGCCGTTTCGAAGATAAGCCGGAACAAACAGACAGACAGACAGACAGACAAAAATTTAAAAAATTGTGTTTTTGTTATAAGTACCGTATATACTTTCATATGCATTTAGTAAAAAGCTGTTATTTTGACATTACAAACAGACACTTCAATTTTATTTATTTGTATAGATAAGAGTGTTTTACATCACAATATTATCAGTATTTTACAAACTTTATTTACACATTGTTATATGTTATGGTATTAAAAAAGCTCCATTTTTGTGGAATGATTAAATAGAGCTTAAATATTAAGTTTTAGGTCGTGGCCAAAGACGTATTAAAAAAAATAGACAGGTTACACACTATCCCTAACATTATTGCATTTTAAAGTGGCGCAGGTAGTACTATATCTATGTACAGTTATTTATTATGACACGTTGCGCTAACAAAAAGAGACAAATGATACGGCATACCTATCGTTAGAAAAAGATGAATATACATCATTGTTGCGTATTGATTGCTGTTGAGCGTAAAAAGATACTCTGTGGTTGAGCGCTCATTGGCGCGAACGCGTGACATACCGATATGGAAATGTGTGTTCATTTGTGTGTTAGTGTTGAAATAATAAAACCAATTATGAACAAAACATCTATTTCAAATTATTAATGAGACATTTTTCTTGTCTCTAACAGTTGCCGTGTAATTTGTGCACCACATAAAAACACAGGAAGGCATTTTTGCCACGAATAACTAGAAAATTTACGCACTGTAGCGAAGGTATAGCCGCAACGCGAGAGCGTGCCCGACTGAATGCGAGTCGGGCAATTACCTGACTTTCGTATTGCCATTTTAGAGCGAGTGTGACGTATCTATACTTTAAAAACATTTTACTTAGGTCGTGGGTAGCTCAAATCGCGCCAAAACTCGTACTTACTGTTACTTATCTGAATAAAACATTATTTAAGTTTTCAAAGAATAAGAGTGACAAACGAGCACACAGCCCACGTGATAGTAAGTGTATAATGTGACCCTTAAATAAATTGTAAATTAATGTAAAAAACAACGTCTCGCTGGGTTGCTTGCTGATTTTTCCCAGGAAAGAGGTTTTTATGAACCAGTGGTAAAGCTTAAATGACTCAATATGTATTCTTGTAATCTATATTAAATTTAATAAAAATTATTCTATTCTATTCATAGATACCTGTATCTATCCTCGGTAAAGAATCAAAATGTAGATGCGTTGTCACCCCTAAGAACTTAAATAGAATGTCTCGTTATCAATAAGGAAGGTCTTCGGTTCTCTACACTTACCTTGCGAAACACAGTAGCATTACAAGCAGCGAATGAAATATAGCAGACTCAGCAAGAAACTCTCAAGTGAACTATTTATCCGCAAACAGTTACAATTTTAAGTTATGAAATACAATATACATTAAGTAAAAAAAAGTCTAAGTAAGCTCATTCATTACCTATGTTTTTTGAAAAAGCTTAACCGATTTATATGATTTTTATCAGATAGGTCGGGGACAGTTCTTTATAAATCTGACGGAAAAAATCACAACTTTAAAATCCGAGTAGACTGGCTTTGAACAAATGTTTTAGTTTCAGTCTTTATTCGTTGTCTTAAAACAACGAATTTTCGTTTGGTTCTCCAAAATAATAAAGAATTTGTCAAATATTCTCAAATTTGCCAAATCCTGTCACTTTTTATATAAAGCGTTAGTAAAATATGTCAGAATAAAAATTAAGAAATCAGATTTGCTAAAACGGCAAAAATCTGCCACATATGTTTACAATGAACCCAGCGTCCCATTATAGAACTTGCTGACGCAATCGTTTTATTTTTCATGCAAATTTTTAAGACGCCCATTACACGCTCATTACACGCCTAGGCAAGCGTGAATCAGTTCAATCAATCATGATTGATGTTTGAATAATGGAATAATTTGGACATTACACTGAAATCTGACTGATGTCAGTCAAACCCAAATTTTCGGAGGGAAAGGATGGATAATCATAAGAAAAAGGCCTGTGCTGCAATTTTGATTGCAATTTTGTGTAAAAAACGTACAAGAAGAAGGCGCTGGGTAAAAGACTGGCTTTAAAATAGTGATTTCTATATATTTCTATATATTTTTAAAAACCAGTCTTTTACTACGTTTTTTACATAAAATTGTAATCAAAAATACAGCACATGCCTTTTTTGTGTATGAATATCATCTTTTCCCTCTGAAATTTTGGGTTTGACAGACGATCAGTTAGAATGAGCGTGTAATGTCGAAATTATTCTATCATTCAAACATCAATCATGATTGATTGAACTGATTCACGCTTGCCTAGGCGTGTAATGGCCGTCTAACACGTATACATATAATATCTATGTGAAATTACATAGAATTAGGTAAAAAGTTATATTGATTGCATAATTTAATTATTAATTAATTTCAAAACATTTTGAAGGAAATACAAAAAAGTTGATTAATTTTATTTAATAGTAGCTATTCCGCGCGACTTCGCTCGCGTGTTAGGGTTTTTATAATGTTTTCCCCACACAAAGTACATTGTTATTGAAATAAATAACTATGACTATATTTCATGACTGAGGAACAATATATATATCCAGTAACATGGAAAATCTAAGATTTACCAAGTCTTAATGGTAAAAGTCCGAACTATTCTGTGGTAATCGTTCGTTTCGGACTTTTACTAATCAACTCAACTCAACTTAGTAAATCTTAAGTTTTACCTCATAATCACGTAAATTGTTGAAAAATAGTCATGGCTAGAAGTGTTCGACGCACCTCCCCCTCCCCCCCTCCCATCTGGGTCCCTTGGCTCCGCTCGCTACAGTCGGTTGCATAGTACGGACGTTTTTGTTATCTACAAGTATTTATGACACAAAATTAACAAGGCGAACTCGTGACAAGTAAAAAAGACATTAACTTTTATCTCGATAGGGCTAAATACGCAGTGTTTAGAAAAGTAAAGGTTAAAATGGTTAGAGTGCTCAAAATTCATTCAGACAATGAAAAATACGAAGCAATGTTTGATTTTCTAATGAAAATGAAGCTAAATGCGGAACAATTATGTTACCGCCCAAAATGCAATTCAGAGTCGCAAAAGGCATTGTCCAATAAAAATGGCAATAGGCCGACCAGATATCTCGAAGAATCGAGAACCGATGGGGAAGAAAGGTTCTCCAGTAGCAGACGAAGTGTAGGATGGTCTTCCACTAGATGCAGACGACCTGGTAAGACGTGCAGGACGTCAATGGATGAAGTTAGCTCAAGACCGTGCCTTGTGGCATTCCTTGTGGGAGGCCTATGTTCAGCAGTGGACTTCTGAAGGGCTGTAACGATGATGCTGATATGATAAAAAATAATGAATAGTAAGCTTAGGAAACGTAGAGGTTTGTGAGAAGAAAACAAATAAGTATTCCTTTATTTTAGAGTATTTTATTTTAAAAACTCATCATAAATTTGTTTTAAAATTTATTATTTATTTATTTACACTTTATTGCCTACCTTATTAAAGGATTACAAAGGGCGGACTTAATGCCATTAGGCGTTCTCTCCCAGTCAACCCGGGACGTGTAGAAATTGAAAGTGATAGGTGACAAAATAAAATGAACAATTGAGTAAATCAAGGAAAAAAACTACTGATAATCTTAAAAATAAACTGTTATTATACATATAAATACAATAAACTTATATACTATAAAATATAATACCAACAATATATTATATTTACATACAAATACATAGATACATAAATGTATACATATTATAAATACAAATAGATATAAATAACATAAACCTATAAATAAAATTACAACAAAAGTAACCAAATTTAATATCTAACATTATTCAATGTTTTATACTTTCTACTTTTATTATATATTTCTATTTTCAAAAACGACATTTACTAATAGTCATTAGTAAAATGGCATATGTACCAAACTCTAATGGTAAAAACCTGAAAAATCGCCTCAATAAAGGTATAAATACCAAACCGTACATTTACCAACTTATGTTGACAAATCCTAAGACTTGAAAGAAAAACTTAAGATTTACCAAAATACGGATTTTATAAAATACTCCTTGCAGATCGGAGCATCAAGATCGTTGTAGACGGTGCATGTTCTGACTACAAGCCTATTAACGCTGGTGTTCCACAAGGCTGTGTGCTGTCACCAACGCTGTTTCTTCTGCATATCAATGATATGTTGCTAACTAGTAACATTCATTGCTATGCGGATGACAGCACTGGTGATGCTCTATACACCGGCCGTGCCAATATTTCTCGGGAAAACGTCGCCGAGTACCGGAACAAACTTGTGTCTGAAGTCGAGTCTTTGCTGGACAAAGTCTCGGATTGGGGGCGACTAAATCTAGTCCAGTTTAATCCTCAGAAGACACAAATTTTCGCGTTTACCGCTAAAAAGAACCCCTTTGTCGTATCTCCTCAGTTTCAAGGCACTCCCCTTCTTGCCTCAGCCAGTGTCGGAATCCTCGGAGTCGACATATCGAGTGACGTGCAGTTTCGTGGTCACTTGGAAGAGAAGGCCAAATTGGCCTCTAAAAAGCTTGGCGTGCTCAGCAGAGCGGGACAGTATATCATACCGGCACACCGCCTGCAACTTTACAAGGCGCAGGTTCGGCCTCACATGGAATACTGTTTCCATCTCTGGGCAGGAGCTCCCCAGTGCCAGCTCCTACCACTTGACCGCATCCAGCACAGAGCGGCTCGAATCGTCGACGACCGAGCCCTTTCCGATCGGCTCGATTCATTGGCACTGCGAAGAGATGTTGCATCCCTTTGCATTTTCTTTCGCATCTACCATGGGGAGTGCTCTGAGGAATTGTTCGGATTAATCCCAGCCGCCAAATTTCACGAACGCACATCGCGGCAGAACTCCCGATACTATCCACACTATCTGGATGATTGGCGGTCCACCACTGTGCGATTTAGAAGATGTTTTCTTCCTCGCACGACTTCCTTGTGGAATCGATTACCATCTGCGATTTTCCCGGACCGATACGACTTAGGGACCTTCAAGAAAAGAGCGCACTCCTTTTTAAAAAGCCGGCAACGCAAGTGCAATTCCCTCCCTGGTGTTGCAGTTGTTCATGGGCGGCGGTAGTCAATTACCATCAGGTGAGCCGCATGCTCGTTTGCCCCCCTCCTATAAAAAAATACGGACCTTTATAGTAACACACACACACACACACACACACACACACACACACATATATATATATATATATATATATATGTGTGTGTGTGTGTGTGTGTGTGTGTGTGTGTGTGTGTGTATATATATATGTACACACACACACAAAAAAATTAAAAAATTTTTTTTAGAGTTGTCTGCTCTGTCTGTCTATCCGGGCTAAACCTTTTCAAGAACTTTCATTACAATCTGGCTGGACCGATTGTAATGAAAGTTCACGAAAAGGTAGAGAGAAATCTCAGGACTGACCTATGATATACTTTATTTGAAAACCTTGTAGATTTTTATGAGAAATCGATAAAATAAATGCTTTATGATGATCATCTTAAATCCAAGTAACCCCACATTTATAGATCCTACTCAGGCCAAGCCGGGGCAGGTTGCTAGTCTTAAATATATATTTTACCTAAGATTTCCGCAAAGTAATGCCTGACTATTATTATATTGATAGAATAAACGATACACATAGAGATTTTTTCGTGGTAGAGCCATGCTGCAGCTATATTGTGGTTGCAGCACGAATGGGTCGGCTCGACCGAGGTAGGACCAAGAGCTCACAGAATACCAGCGTAAAATAGCAGCTCAATGCTTTTAACAGTGGTAGAACCACGCGGCAGCTTCTGCTGTCGCACGGATGAGCCGGCTCGAACCGGGGTGGTACCACGACCTCACAGAATACCAGCGTGAAGTAGAGGTTTACCTCTGCGTTTCGCTTGGTGAGTGCAGGTGGCCGGAGGCCCTTTTTACTGGAAATGAGGCATTCCATCTTAGTCCTCACGGGTGACAACGCATCTGCATTTTGATTCGCAAACGAGGATAGATGTAGATTGTCTATGGGCCGCAGCAACCACTTACCATCAGGTGGACTGTGTGCTCGTTTGTCGCCCTTGTCCTATAAAAAAAAATGTTTCGTATGGTGAGTGTAGCGAACCGGAGAGCCTTTTTACTAGCAACGAGACATTCCATCGCAGTCCTCAGCGGTGACAACGCATCTATATTTTTATTCTTAATTGAGGATAAACGTAGATGTCTATGGGCCACAGTATCCACTTACCATCATGTGGACTGTGTGCTCGTTTGTCACCCATATTCTATTAAAAAAAGGGAAGGAAGATTATATATTTATATTACCGTTACCGTTACACCTATTAAAGTCCGCTGACCCTCCTCCTTAAATTGCCCGTAAGAGGCATATTTGCCATAATTGTCACCCTTGGCAAGTGGTTTGGCAATCACAGGTTTTTTATCTTTAGTCGTTATTAGAAAGACGCTGCTGCCCATGTCCTGATTCGTTTCCATCTGCCGCCTCTTACGACACCCACAGAACGATATGGGAGCTGTATATTCTTACATGGCTGCTACACGGTCAGTAATACATATTAAAAGTAACCCATTGTATACTTGTTGTTTCCAGGGCGGCCGTCTCGAAGTGGTCCCGGTTGATTACCAGTTAGTGCACTCTGGATGCCCATTGAATGATGTGCTGTACTTCATCACAGTGGGCTCGGACCAGCAGTTCCGAGCTAAGCACTTCCACCAGCTTATTGACTTCTATTATGAACAGCTGGCCCTGGCGTTGGAGAGGCTTTCCTTGGACATTGTGGATGTCTACCCGAGAGAGATCTTCGATAAGGAGTTGAAAGAAGTATGTTACGTTACACACAATAAACCACACTACAGCCTATCAAAAGTCCACAATTGAACATAGGCTTTCCCCACACATTGCCTCATATGGGTAGTGGGGGATGTTTTCCGTAGTATCCGCGTAGCATAGTACCCAATACCATCTCATGTTTGTCCTAAGAGGCGACAGATGGTAATTATTTAAAATTATAAATTTACAACCGTACAACCGACTTCAATATAAATTATTAAGAATAACTCAAAAACTTTTGGTCAGACCTTGATCAAATTTATGTGGCACCAGCTTGCAAATAAAAAGAATCATCGAAATCGGTTCGCCCAGTAAATGTTATGAGGTAACACACATAAAAAACATACAGTCGAATTCAGTACCGTCTCCTTTTTGAAGTCTGTAGAAAATAAAGCAGATAGGCAGCGGCATCTTTCACGTGGTAGAGCAACGCTGCAGCTATATTATGCTTACAGCACGAACGGGTAGGCTAGTCCGGGGAAGGACCACGCTCTTACAGCATACCAGCGTAAAATAGCAGCTTAACGCTGATGTGTTTCGTATGGTGAGTGTAGAGAACCGGAGACCCTTTTTACTGGAAACGAAGCACTCCATCTTAGTCCTCAGTGGGGGCAACATATCTGCTTATTCATTCTTTACCAAGTTCTAACATCAGGCTCGCACAAATTAAAATGGTTATACCTCCAATATTATTATAAGGCAATGTAAACTTGTGGGAGCAAATAATGCAAACATTATTATTATTATTATTCATGGGTGAAAACACGTCTGCATTTTAAGGGATAGATGTAGGTGTCTATTGGCCACAATATCCACTTACTATCAGGTGGACTGTGTGCTCGTTTATCACCATTATTCTAAATAAAAATATTAAAAGGTTTCGCTTGCCACCCGCCTGCCAAGCGTGGTAACTATGGCAAAAATGTTCTGTTACATGGAATTAACTAAAGGGCATACTGTCATTTTTTTGAAGGATAAGGGCACGGGAACAGTTCGCCATGGTGTTTAAGGACGTGTTGCCGAATTTAACAGATTCCTTAAATATATTCTATTTATCAGCGTTGCAGGATGATCCCCTGACACTATACAACAAATAAATAAATGTTTTCGGAATCTAAGTGCACTGTGCAGTTGGTTTTTTATGCGATAAGCTTACCTAATTACAACCTGAGTTTTATTTACCGTACAAGTGCTAGGCTATGACTGAACTGCGTACGTTAGCAATAACATAGTAATGTTTCATAAGAACAAAACATAACCCCAAAATCTCCATGATAACTGCTATATCTATATTTTCAGAAGTGTGCGTCAGGAGTTATTGTTCCTACATACAATTATGTGTAATTTCGGAATTAATAATTTAAAATTATAAATTTTGTACAGCCGACTTCAATATATGTTATTAAGAATAACTCAAAAACTTTTAGTCTTACCTTGATCAAATTTATATGAAACCACACGAGAAGTACCAGCTTTCAAATAAAAAAAAGAATCATTGTAATCGGTTTACCCAGTAAAAAGTTATGAGGTAATACACATAAAAAATCATACAGTCGAATTGAGTACCGTCTCCTTTTTGGAAGTCGGCAGAAAAGGTATTTCTTTTTCATTGTTGGTTCTTAGGCGAACATTGTATGGACGCAGAACAATGTCATTTAGTGAAAATTTTTTTTATTACTTGCCTGTAATCTCCTGCTAGTCACGAACCTTCTGTAAATTTCTCATTATATGGGAGAAACTACCGGTGGTAGCCGAATTAATGAAAATAGCACATTTTTTCACGTTTATTGACCTTGACGATACTCCATAAGCCGGTTGGGGTATATTTTTCATTCTAGTAAAGACGACAAATGAAACCACAGTCTACTTTATTCTAAGTGTACTCGTATTCTGGAGCTCGTAAAATTCTACTCTATTCTATATTATATCTATATGTAATCTATACTATGTCTCTGTGTATCTATACTATATATAAAGTGGTCACCCTAGAGGATTAAACTGTAATACCTCGATTCCATTATAAATAATCTCCGATTCTCTACACTCACTACACTACACAGCGTCATTAAGCTGCTATTTCACGCTGATATACTACGAAAGCGTTGTCTTTTCGCGGTCGATTCGACCTATTCATGTTACAACCATAACATCCTGCATGATGTGATAAAAATGTGTGATCCTTCTCCAGTCGAGTAAACCTATTCGTGCGGCAGTTATAATCATTACAGTGGATGGATTTAGGTGACAATGTGCCACAGCATTCACTTGGCATCAGAAGTCAGTCTAACTGCTGTCATAACTGCTTCTATAAAACCAAAACGGTACACTAAATAGTGTAACCTTATAAATATAATAAACGTAATAAGTATAAACTTTAATAGTGCTAACGACAACACTGTACATGTTGCAGAAACTTCCGCACATGTTGCTGATTGGCGTGATGGTCCTGCCAGCAGTGACAGTGGAGGCCGATGCGGCGCCCAAGATGGACAACGATTCTGATGTCTCCACATTCATTTTTAAAACCAATAAGCTCTACGCGGAGAGATTCAACGGCATCGTCGATGATTGTATAGAGTGGGGGGTTATATAGAGATCGCATGACGCAATCACAGTTCTATATAGCCGAAATTTTTCAAGCAACACCTTTCAATCTATTATGTGAGATCTTATTTTTAAGAAAATCAAATGCCCCCGATTCCACGTTCTCGGCATTATTCCCATCCTTCTTTTTTATGATCATCATCATTAGAACCCATCACAAGTTCACTGCAGAACGTAGGCCTCCCGCAAGCCACAAAGCGCGATCGTGAGTCATCTGCATCCATCGACTTCCTGCATCTCCTGCCAGATCGTCACTCAATATAGTGGGGGGCCACCCTATACTTCGCTTACCTTATCCTTCTTACAACTATAAATTAACAACACCAACACCTAAATTTAAAGGGAACTTTAATATATTGTAATCCTGAAGAAATTAATACCTCAAATTTGATATTTTGAATTATCATTCTATGTTGTTACTCTGCCATAAATTGACGTTTTGTAAAATAAGGAACTTACCTATGTCGACTGTTTAGTTATTTTGTAATATGCCTTCATTATTCTTTTAAAACAAAACTGAGATCTACGAAGAAGGCCTCGGAAACGTTATTAAAAATAACGTTTTTAAAACGTTTGTGACGGTCCCTTGTAAACATTTTGTTCGGAACAAAAACGAAATGAGAACGTAACGTGAAAACGTAAAACGGTTTATTCCGCAGGAAGCTGAATGGCGCGTGCCACGACAAGTTTAAACCTATAAGGTATTTTTGTTTCGTATTGCAGGGCCAAAAATCGGAAAAAACAGTTTAAAATTGTTTAAAACTTCTTATTGAACAAGAAAGATTTAAAATTTCGTTCTCTTCATAAACGTTTTGATTATGTTTCCGTTCGAACATAAACGAAACAAATAAGTTTTTAGTTATTTAAGGCGAAAACGTTTCGAAAAATATACCGTTATCCGCGCCCAGCTACAAAGCAAAATAATATAGATAGATAATATAGGTAGATAGAGCTTTATGAACATTTTAAGTGATGTCGAAACCATGCTAAGCTGCTGAAAAGTGAAAAGTCCAGTGCTGGACGCACTCCCGTGCAACAAGCACCATGCTGTGGTTGCAAATAGTTTTCAGTTATTTTATTTTATTAATATCACAATTTTTGTTGATACGTCTGTAAAATCGGCTCTAAAAGTCTTAAAGGTTTTAATACATTCAGTGAGCAAATAAATACTTCAATAGTGATGATAATTACTTTAATAAAAGGTTTATTAAAGTAGTTTGTAGTTAAAAGTTTGTCATAAACTCTATTATTTTACTCTACGATTTTATTTAAATTATGAAAACTAAATTAATATAATAAAAAGTTATTTGGTAATGGTTATTAAACGGTCAGCTGATTAAAGAGGTTTTGGTCATCTCCAAAATGTATTTTGTAAGCACATAAAATAAATTAAGCTGCTTCTAGTGGTCGGCAAAAATAACTAGATTGATCAGCATGTAACGTAATACTAGGCAGCCTTAATTGATGATTGATGTCATAGGAAATTAAATATATCTACAGCAATATTTTTAACAGAAGAAACAGCAAATCTTGATCTGGAGATATCAAATTTTGTTATGGTGTAAAATTAATTTTAACTTGCTAATTAATCTTATTTTTGCACCTACAAAGTGTGTAATTATTTTCTGTATTGAGTATCTTGACTACTCTACAAGTCGCCGCACGTAAGTCTAGCGCTGAACGAAAAGTGGAGGGGGCGCGCACGAATTGAATTGCACGAATGCGACTGGAGAGCCAATCAGCGCGTGCTAACAACAGATGGTCAGTTAATTAGTTTATTACAATTATTAATTATTATTATTATACCCGTATTTTAAAATAATATGTGGTATTAAATTTATGTGAATTTAAATACGTCCAGTGTAAATAGAATGCGATAAGTCGGTATTAAAATATAATGAAATATAAATAAAATTAAAAAAATAATTTAAAAAACTCATACATTGTATAATTTATTACAACACGACAATAGTCGAAAAACGAATTATTGAAAAATGTTTATCTAATAATGTGTTTTACAAATAAAGCTACAATTTTTATTTTAATATTTGTAAGATTTAATGTAATGAATATTAACAATGGTTGTACGATGAAATAAAAGCTGCGGGTAAATAAATGCATTTGATTTTTAAGGGTCCATTATTCAAGCGTCGGATAATAGTTATCCATCGAATAAATAATAACCTAACTAAAAAAAGTGAAACAGTTGTTTTACTTTATTCGTTTAGCTGTAACTTTTAATTTGTTTGGGTTGTATTTTATCCTATGAATAATCATAGGATAAAATAATACCTTTTATCTGGTGATGAACCTTGACGTTGATGAGAGAATAACGTTGACGGACGCATGCCACAATAAGTAAAGTAAAGCTACTTATTTAAAAAGAAAATGGCCAAGTGAGATTCAGACTCGCGCATGAAAACTTCCGTACCATCGTAAAACACGTTTCTAGTAGGGGAGCCCACGTTAATTTGTAATTTATTTTTATTATTATTAGTTGTTGTTATAGTGACAACATAAATACACATTCTGTGAAAATTTCAACTGTCTACCTATTACGGATCATGATATATAGCCCGCTGAACGACAGACGGACGGACAGCGGAGGCTTAGTAATAGGGTCCCGTTGGTTACCCTTCGGTTACGGAACCCTAAAGTCGCGTCTCCACCAAAAATGTTGACAACATTTATGTTTCCGACTGTTGACAAATCAACAAAAGTTGACAACATTTGTTTCAAAATGTTGCAAGAAGCGTCTCCACCGAGGGAACAAATGTCGGCAACAAGCGTATTCCTTTGATGTTGCCGCCGAAAATGGAAACACGATTCCCGACATTGTTTCGTTTTGTTGCTAAAACTAGGTGATTAAAGAAACATTTGTCGGCAACACGTGTTGACAAATGTTGAAAACTTTGGTGGAGACGCGCCATAACAACGGTATGGGCGTTACTAATGTTTGCATGCAATTGCAAAAATGACATTGATTTTCAAATGCAATAAATCGGTGTCATTTATTCAAAAGCGACTAAAAGGAACTACAAAATAAAAAAAAACGAGGTTGTTTCTTCGACAGAATATATCTTAAATATGTATATAATATGTATATACTCGTATAGCACCGACTTGAGAAGCAATTAAATTATGTTAAATGATTAGTGTGTAGCAGTGTAGGAATATCTAGTACTCCATTTCATCCGGTGGGTGTCATAAGAGGCGACTGGGGAAAACTGAACTAGGAGATAGCCGGCAGCATCTTCCTGATAACAGCCGAAAAAAAAATGCGTGAGTATTGTGGAACACTCGGTTGGAACGAAGTTCCTTGCGTAGTATATAATTATTGATAAACATAGATATTATATTATTCATTATCAAATACAAATAAAAGAATTACTAGCGTCTATTAAATTGAAGAGTCATTTGAAATAAAATAATATTTCTTTCATGGCTAGATAAGAAAAAGTGCGAGAGAGTTGGATATTATTCCTTCTCACTTTCTTTCGCCGCCAAGGCCTTCTGCACTATGACACAAGGGGTATTGACGAAAAAATCTTACACTTTTTGTCGCCTAGCTCCCATCTGCCAAACCCGTACCGTCCGGTAAGGAACTTCGTTCCAAAATCTGCGATTGTAAACGCGCTTGCCAAGCGTGGTCTCCTATGAGGTAATCTATGGGGGAACCCTATTTTTAGCAGTGCACTTTCGATAGACTGTAATGTTAATAGTAATGGTATTATATCTGTGGGTATCATACAGGCGACGACTACTACTGTTAAAACAATATATATATATATATATATATATATATATATATATATATATATATATATATATATATATATATATATATATATATATATATATATATATATATATATAATATTGTTTTAACAGTAGTAGAGCCAGGCGGCAGCTTTTGCTGTCGCATAGATGGGCCGGCTCGAACCGGGGTGGTACCACGACCTCACAGAATACCAGCGTGAAGTAGAAGTTTACCTCTGCGTTTCGCTTTGTGAGTGCAGGTGGCCGGAGGCCCTTTTTACTGGAAATGAGGCATTCCATCTTAGTCCTCACGGGTGAAAACGCATCTGCATTTTGATCTGTAACAGAGGATAGATGTAGATGTCTATGGGCCGCAGCAACCACTTACCATCAGGTGGACTGTGTGCTCGTTTTTCACCCTTATCCTATAATATATATATATATATATTTAGTTATTAAGTAAAATTGTTACTTATGTACTTACACTTAATATGGACTAATTATGTCTGAAATAAAGTTATATTATTATTTTTTTTATGTTTTCTAAAGTCACTTTTACTTTTACAGTAACTTGTACTCGTAAGTATGAGTATATAGTAAGTATAATGTTTAGTACCTTCACAGAATACTATAATAATACTAATGGTATCTTCAAGATTCAACAATCGTGGAGCCGTGTTAACTCAATACGAATTCGGTTTCATACATCACTAAACCACAGCACATTTAAGTGCTGGGTTCTGAGGATGAAATCTTTATTCTTTATATGGTAACCTGCTTTTAATCAAAGTGCCGTGGCCTAATTGTAAACCCGATTACTTAATTAGGTTTTAAAAATATAAATTACTCAATAAATTGGTTTATAATAATTACTTGTTGACCTAGCAGCTCGTTCCTCAATACCTATGTGAAAGTTAATACAAATATTAAAAAGATCAATAAGTAAGGTATCAGATTTGTAATCTGACGTGATTTGGACACTTTTTTATTTGCCAGGTTTAAATGGTAACTTTGAATTGTGTAAGGACGTGAATCGCTTCTTACAGTATTTATTAATAATTTTATAGAGAATTATGTTCGTGACAGTTTTTTTCTTTATATTTTGGCGGGAGTGTAATGCCGTTATCTATGGTTCAAATGGTAAGTTTTTTAATCTATTATGGAAGTCTCAGTGTTTACTTTTGAGGCTCAGAAGGGCTAGAACCCAGAGCCGTAAAGCCAGTTTAAAAAAATGTTTACTATTGTTAAATAATTAATGTAATATTTAACATAAATCTGGATAAAGATAAAATTTAAAAAGCGTTGTGATTATAATATTTTCTTTTAAAAGACTAATTAGAATTCGTTGGTGTTGACCCATAGATACAGATTTTTACGGTATTTTAATTGTTGGCATATATTTTTTTCTTTTTATTAGTATAATAATATAAATGAATTTAAAAATTTTAAATTTTAATAACACTTTTTATAATAATGTCCTCCAGACCGAATTCTTTCACGGTGGCCGCCGTGAAAGATACTAGCAATCGCCGCAAAACAAGATTATAGTGCCCAAGTGTATGCGCTAGCACAGATGCACTCTCTATTTCTTTCACTTTCTAGTCCGACGGTAAACCAACACGACCGGGGAGAGATCAGGCGCAGGAATATCTTTACTTGATTGATGCACGGGAGTGTGACACCGCCAACTTCCTCATTCCGAACAGCTACTGAGAATTTTTAACGGAAAAACTAAATTACTGATTCTTTGCGCGCCCAGGGATTCGAATCCGGGACTTCATGATCAGCAGTCACGTTTACAACCACTAAGCAAATGAGGCAGCTGACACTTTTTATAGAGCTAATGTCTGAACAAAATTGTAAATTTTTTGATTGATAAAAATTTACTTTTTTTATAGGAATAGGGTGACAAACGAGCACACAGTCCACGTGATGGTAAGTGGTTGCTGTGACCCATAGACATCTACATTTATCCTCGTTTGCGAATCAAACTGCAGATGCGTTGTCACCCGTGAGGACTAAGATGGAATGCCTCATTTCCAATAAAAAGGGCCTCCAGTTCTCTACACTCACCCTACGAAACACAGCAGTGTTAAACTGCTATTTTACGCTGGTATTCTGTGAGAGCGTGGTCCTTCCCCGGTCGAGCCGACCCATTCGTGCTAAAACTATACTACTAATATAGCTGCAGCATGGCTCTACCACGTTAAAAATAATAAAATTACTAAACTATTACTTATTACTAAAAAAATAATAAAATTATTTCCACATAATGTAATTGCTTCTAAACTAGAGAGCCTTGTTCTTCAATATACTATGTATTAGCACCGGAATAACCTTCACTTCTTCATCAGCCTTCATGAGCCGTGGTAGGTCAGGGACTAAGAACTCGCTGTAAATTTTGTAGTAAGCGAGCAACCTGTGTTTGATCCCCGCCGGCGCCAATGAAATGGTCAATTGCAATTTTGAGTTCGACAATTTTTTTAATTTCTCATATATGCAGGTTTCCTCGCGATGTTTTACTTCTCGGCCGAGCACGAGGTAAAACGCAAATTGCATTTAAAAATACAATTACTTTCAACGCGAGCCAGTATTTAGCCTCAAGCTACCATTACTCCTGTAGAAAAAAACTGATTAAATGAATGAAAGACGTATATAATTGCGATTAATTCTTAGCAGGCGTTAAGATATGAAATATGAATTTCGTTATCATCCATAAATTAAATATGTATACGACATATAACAAAAACCCGTGGTTCCCGTTAAGTGCGTTAGCTCAATATGCAAACTTATAGAAATTACTTTACTTTAGAAAACACAACCATAACAAAAATTGAATTAAAATAAAAAATAACCTCTGCGTTGGGCGGGGGAGTTAGGCCACGTTTCCACCAGAGATGTGCGATGATGCGTAGCGAGGGATGTGTTTGTTAAGAACCAATAGAATCACTTCATTTACTTAGCCTCGCTCAACGCAGCTCTGGTGCAGGCGGCTCAGCGGAGCGAGGTTTTTGTATATACAAAACAAGGGAAGGATGTGTGCGAGGGATGTGTTGCAAGGGATGTGTACGAGGAATGTGTTGTGAGGGATGTGTGCTAGAGAAGGACGCAAGAAGCAGCGCGCAGTGGCACGCTCGCTCCGCTCCCACCACACCTCAGCCCGCTCGCATCTAAAACGAGCCCGCTACACATCCTCGCACCGCTCATCTGCGCAACGTTTCACAGCGTTGCTACGCATCCTCGCACGGCTCAGCTCCCTAGTACATCTTTAGTGGTAATGCTCACACCGCACAGCTTCGCTACACAACCTTGCACCGCCCAGCTACCTTCACATCTCTGATGAAAACGCAGCCTACGGGTGCTTTTCCACTAGAGATGTGTTATGCTAACGTAGAGATGTGCTGTGCTAAGGCACCCATAGCCGTTGCTATGGATACACTTGATATCCACCAATCAAATTCATTGGTATAATTAAAAGTTAGGTATAATTAAATTGAATTGAAATTTATAATTAATGTTAATATTGTTTGTGCATAATGAATTTTTTTTATAGGAGAGGGGGCAAACGACCATGCGGCTCACTTGATGGTAAGTGACTACCGCCGCCCATGAACAACCGCAACACCAGGGGAATTGCAGATGCGTTGCCGACCTTTTATAAAGGTGTAAGCTCTTTTCTTGTAGGTTCCTAAGTCGTATCGGTCCGGAAAATTCGCTGGTGGTAATTGATTCCACAAGGAAGTTGTGCGAGGGAGAAAACTTCTTCTAAATCGCACAGTGGTGGACCGCCAATCATCCAGATGGTATGGATGGTAACGCGAGTTTTGTCGCGATGTGCGATGGTGAAATTGAGCGGCTGGAATTAGTGCGAACAATTCCTCAGAGCACTCCCCGTGGTAGATGCAATAAAATACGCAAAGAGATGCAACATCTCTACGCAGTGCCAGTGTATCGAGTGTATGTATGGGTATGTATGGAAGGGACTATCTCCTGACATACAGGATTCCTAGTTCGGAAGCTAGGGCTCAATCGGAACAAGTGTAATATTTATTTACAACAATACAATACAAACACTCACGCCTGTCACCCAGAGGGGTAGGCAGAGACTACGGACTTCCATTTGACGCGATCCTGACACACTTTTCTCGCCTCCTTTACATCCATATATTTACGCACACACGCTCGTCGATTAAGGGTATTCCTAATTTGGCCCATTTTCAATGTGTCGCCGATTTGGTCGATAAATCTTCGTCTAGGGCGTCCTTTCCCGACTTTCCCGTTCATTTCTGAAACATAAATTTGCTTTGTCACTCTTTCCCCGTTCATTCTTTCTACGTGACCAAACCACCGAAGCATTCCTTTTTTAATCCCAGTCACAACGTCATCTTGCAAACCACACTTTTCTCTTATCACACTATTTCTAACCCTGTCATTCAGATTCAGCCCTAGCATACTCCGTAATGACCGCATTTCTACAGCCTTTATTCTACTCTCATGTTTTCTGCCATACCCAACTTTCACTACCATACATTAAAGTAGGGACTAACACACCATTATGAATTGTCATACGTGCCTTCTTTGACACTTTCTGACTCTTCATAATAGCTTGTAGAGCCCCATTAACTCTATTTCTTGCGTTCACTCGTCGTTCTATATCCTTGTCATATCTACCATCCCTGCTAAATAAACATCCCAACTATACAAACTCATCCACTTGCTCAATCAACTCCCCTTGTATTCTTATTTCACATAACGTTTTACTTTCTTCTCTTTCAAAAACCATCACTTTCGTCTTACTTGCGTTTACTTTCATACCCCTTTCTTTTATTGACCAGTTCATTAAATTAACCATCATTTGCAACTTTTAACAGTGGTAGAGCCACGCGGCAGCCTTTGCTGTTGCACGGATGGGCCGGCTCGAACCGGGGTGGTACCACGACCTCACAGAATACCAGCGTGAAGTAGAGGTTCACCTCTGCGTTTCGCTTGGTGAGTGCAGGTGGCCGGAGGCCCTTTTTACTGGAAATGAGGCATTCCATCTTAGTCCTCACGGGTGACAACGCATCTGCATTTTGATTCGTAAGCGAGGATAGATGTAGATGTCTATGGGCCGCAGCAACCACTTACCATCAGGTGGACTGCGTGCTCGTTTGTCACCCTTATACTATAAAAAAAAACTCGGCCCCTGACGATGCAAATATGACTTGATCATCGGCGTACAAAAGGCATTTGACAGTTAACTCACCCATTCTCAACCCACATTCTTCAACTTTCAAAGTTTCAAAAATTTATTTGAGTTATAATAATAATTTAAAAAATTATTGGTCCATATAGCTTAGCACTGTAGGAAACAGGTTCAACTAAGCTGTGTTTTTTATATGGATGGATCTGTGCTATGGATGGTCGCGACTGCTGTAGCTATGTGCAGAGCAGAGCTCCCCGTGCCTTTCCTATTGTCGAGACATCGCATAAATCGAGCTGCATATCTTCCTCGCACAGCTTCATAGCTTAGCATCTGTGGAAACGGTCACATAATTTCATAGCTTAGCTTTCACATAGCTGCATAGAACATCTATGGTGGAAAAGAATCCTTGGAGCGTTCTTTGGCGCGTCTCAACTCGGGAGCGAGGAATGTCTCTTTTTTTTTCGCAAGAACCTGGAGTACGCAGGAATTAAAATTCGTTGACCTCCGTGTCCAACCGTGTAGTGGCGGTGTAAGAATACCCACTACCCCATACCGTCCCGTGGGCGTCAGCAACATCTTCCTGATAACAGTTGAATAAACATAAAAAGCTGCGGTTGCCAACCGACCTGCCAAGCATGGCAACTAAGACAAAATCCCCCTATGAGGTAATCTATGGAGGAGACTATGTTCACCAGTGGACTTTTATAGGCTGTAATAGAATAGAATAGACCTATTAGACTCCAGACGTTGCAAATGTACAGAGATTGAATACTCTATGCGACATCGGCTTTGTTCTTCTACAAAATGCAGAACCTCTCCTCCCGACGTACTTTTATTCAAACGGGAGATGTAGAGCTGGGGCTACACAACACGCAAAGTTGTACTTGTGGTTATTTTAGAGGCCCTACGCTAATAACAAATGAGTTTCGACTAACGTCTTCTCTCAACAAGAGTAAACCCGTCATTATCGATCTTGTTTCGGATCACCACATGAACTGATTTCGTATTTTGATCACAAGAGATCGCCGGTCCTGAAGTCTTTCCAAGTGGTGAGGTTGGCGTCGGCGTCGAGCATTCGTGGTTCGGTCAAGCGATTGAACGACGACCGTGGCCGCCCTAGTTTCACGGTCATCAACCCGCTGACAGGCAGTATCGGATGACGGAGTCGCAATCATCGGTGAAATATTATCACTACTGTGACGATTATCGCGTGTCATGTTTACATTTTGCGACGGCGGCGAATTCGCAGATATTGCATTTATGTTGCGTAAAATAGTGACTTCCTTCCTCAGCACTGTTGTTCCTTTTCTTCGAATTTGAAACGCGTGTCAGTGACTTTGGCTTTCAACATTGTAATGTATTTCAATAATCTGATCACGTCTACGTGATAGAACGACACAGGAGGCAGCTTGTGAGAACACGCGCGACGATAGTTGGGATGTCATCAGGGTCGGTTTCATTAAACAGTCTGATCATGTCTTGCAGATCTTTCTTGCCACGTCATCCCTGCGACGTGTGATAAGACAGATTTTGGTCACGGCTGAGTCTGCTAACACCTTCTTCGTCGTCAGTGTAGCTAGTCGTCATTATCTGCTCTAGAGACACCTGGTCTATGACGTGAAATTTTTGTTGCACAAGGCCGGAAACTCATGGGCTACGACGGTATCGGAGCGTTTAGATTGACGTGCTATTTCTTATTATTTTCTTGAGGTCTGTATGATTGCGCCACGAAAATATTTTAGGTTCGGCATTATAGCCGTCATATCGTTATTAAGCGCCTGCAGTAGAATCGCGAAAATATTTGCCTGTCTGTCTGTCTGTGCGGCTAATATTCAGAAGGGCTGAACTGTTTAGTACTCTATTTTATTCGAAAACTATGGGGCATATTTCTGTGAAATTGTTGAAACTGATAAAATAATTGGTTTTCGAAGATTATCTTATATACAAATTTACACATATAATGCAGTTATGCATGCAGTCTATTAACTTCCCACTGCTGGGCACAGGCCTCCTCTTATTTCTGAGAGGGTTTTAGGGCAAGGTAATGTCCGCGGCGCTGCCCCAATGTGTGTTGACGAACTTCACATGTCTTCGAAATATTTTTTTTTATTTTTCAGACATGCAGATGTTTTCCTTCACCGCCGAGCACGTGGTAAATCAGCACTTAAAATTGTAATTAACAATTTCATTGGTGCCGGCGGGGATCGAACCCTGGTTACTAGCGTACTGTGAAGCTTACAACGAACGCTAACCACCTGAGCTATACTGCTCATATTTCTGTGAAATGGTAAAACTGATATAAGAAATGGTTTTTGAAGATTAACTTATATATAAATTTACACATATAAGTAAAATTGAAGTTTTTGTCTGTAATATTAGAAAAAGCTGAAGGGGTCATTTGCATGCCATTAAAAAATAAACAACCACTTTAAAGAATTGTCTGCGTGTCTGTCAGTCCGCGCTATTCTTCGGAATGGATGATTGTGAAAAAAATCACAAATAGATAAAGAGCAATGCCAGAAGGAATCTAGGCAATATTTTATGTGAAAAACTTGGAGATATCTTTTTTTGAAAAAAAAAAAGGTAAAATTGATGAAATAAACGGTTTTGATTATCTTATTCTATCTTAGTCCTCACGGCTCACAATGCTGCACTTTATTCGCAAACGAGGATAGATGTAGATGTCTATGGACCACAGCAACAACCACAGCAATGGTAAGTGACCATCAGGTGGACTGTGTGCTCGTTTGTCACCCGAATTCTATAAAAAAAATCTTACCAAGGCGAAGCCGGGGGGGACCGCTAGTAAACTATGAAAGATATAAAAAATATTAAAGATAGTTTTTTTTAATTTTTTTTATAGGATAAGGGTGACAAACGAGCACACAGTCCACCTGATGGTAAGTGGTTGCTGCGGCCCATAGACATCTACATCTATCCTCTATTACAAATCAAAATGTAGATGCGTTGTCACCCGTGAGGACTAAGATGGAATGCCTCATTTCCAGTAAAAAGGGCCTCCGGCCACCTGCACTCACCAAGCGAAACGCAGAGGTGAACCTCTACTTCACGCTGGTATTCTGTGAGGTCGTGGTACCACCCCGGTTCGAGCCGGCCCATCCGTGCGACAGCAAAAGCTGCCGCGTGGCTCTACCACTGTTAACAATACGTATATTGCAAATCAAAGTTTTTTTATATCTTTCGTAGTTTACTACAGATCCAACCCGTCATCGCCGTGGTAGTATTTTTTTCAAAATTGATTTATAAATATCTTTTTTTTACTTCAAAACAATTTTAAAAAGAAAACTACGAGTGTGTGTGTGAATTTTTCTTCAATTTTTCTTTCCGTCCGAATACAATCTTGGTGTCTTCAAAACAAGAGTGAATAGGCTCTTGTTATGGCTAAGACAGTGCGATTTACCATCTATATCATCCATTTACCATCCACCACTTACCACCAGGTGGGATTGTGGTCAAGCACGGGCTTATAATAAGTTAAAAAATATATATTTAAAGCATTTTCCCTTAAAGTACCTATTTATAAGCAAGCTAGTAAACAAACTATAATAAACTTAAATCATGCACTTAAGATTGTTAACCTAGCAGATTGTCTTAATTGCCCTATACATAATAAATGGCGGTAATAAGGATAAAATAATATAGAAAATAAAAATTACTTTTACAAAGGCGAAGTGGACCGTGCGTAGCGGACAGTGCAACGTCAGTATTCCAAAAGCCGTCGATGAAAACGTTTTCTTGTAGTTAAAAAAATTAATACGTAACTAAGTAAAACTTAAACGTAGAAATGTCAATGATAGTTTTAGTGTTTTTATTTCTGCGTGGCTGCAGTGCCGTTATCTACAGTTTAAACAGTAAGTTTTTATTAATATTAAATATAATAATTAATTCATTATTATGGGTTTATTGGAGTTTTGGCGGGAATTTTACCGCTGGTGGATTTCTGTTCCTGTGTTATCGTATAAAGTGAGTTTTGACACGTAAAAGTGGTGCGAATTTGTGTATTAAATGACTCCGCACGTGAACTAGTGGAAACGATGTAGCATGTTTTTTACACGTGGTGGAGCCATGCTGCAGCTATATTTCTGGTATAGTTGTATCACGAATGGGTCGGCTCGACCGGGGAAGGGCCACGCTCTCACAGAATACCGGCGCAAAATAGCAGCTTAACGCTACTGTGTTTCGTGTGGTGTGTAGAGAACCGGAGACCCTTTTAATGAAAACGAGGCGTTCCATCTTAGTCCTCACGGGTGACATGCGTTGTCACCCGTGAGCATCAGCAGTCTGCATTTTGATTCGTAATCGAGGATAAATGTAGATGTCTATGGGCCACAGTAACCACTTACCATCAGGTGGACTGTGTGTTCGTTTGTCACACTTATCCTATAAAAAAATATGCTCCGATGGTAATGTGAACCTCAAGAAAATGTGTCGACTGAGGCGTCTTGAGATACTGTCATCATCGACTGTCTGCTGGCTCAGGATACCGCCAAAATCTTCCAAAAACTTCGCAATGTGACGCATCGACGTATTGCGAAAAAGTTTATAAACAAATAATAATTTCTTTTTACTTGTCACCGGCAAAAGTACCACGGTACGAGTCCATTACAAATTTAAAAAAAAACTATGACAATAGGCCGTTTCCCCTTTGCCCTTTAAAAGTCCACCAGTGAACATAGGTCTCCCATATTTCCTCATAAATACATTTAGGTATAGTTATCACGCTTTCAATCGCAAAAGTAATATTATACAATATGTAGTATTCAGGTAAAGTAAAATGTACAGTCTCTTCTCATTTTTAAGAGGGATTTAGAGTAAGGAAGTTTCCGCCGCAATACATGTATAGCAGTTTTTTTTTATTTAAAAAAGACATACAGGTTATCTCAAGATGTGTCACGTAAAAATAAGAATTGTGATTTAGTGGGTTTGAAATTAATAAAATATTTGTTTGTGCCTGTTTACAGACGGATATACCGCTGATTGATGTTTACAAAGTTTATAAAAAACATTTAACTGTCTCGTTGTCTAGCGTTTCTTAGCGCGACTACTGATCATATTGATCCGGGTGCAAATCCCGGGTTGGGATAAAATCAGTAATTTTTTTTTGGTAAAGAAATTCTCAATGACAGCCCGGAGTCAAACATTTGGCTGTGTCTCCACACACATGCTTCGGAAAGCATATAAAGCCGCTGGCCGTGCTCCTAATCTTTCTCCGGTCGTGTCGGTTTGCTGTTATCGAACTATGAGAGTGAGATAATAGAAAGTAGTATATCGTATCGTATCGTAGATCGTGTTCTGCATAGAGAGCTAGTCTCCGTTTAAACTGGCCTCCGTAGTCGAAATTAATTGATGTGGTTGTGGGTTCATCGTCTGTATCTTTCAAAATTTATTTAGAAGAGGACAATAGGAGCGATCGGTGGAGCGGGGCGGGTTATCGTATAATCAAGCAGCTCGATCGACGTCGACTAATCCATTCTACCATCGATCGCCGATCGATCGATTGGTTTAGTAACACCCTAAGTGTGTGGGTGGGCTTTAAAATATTTTATTCATTCGTCCATTCATTCATTCATTCGTTCATTCATTCATTCATTACAGCTTACCACTAGTCCGCTGTTGATGCTGAACAATGGCTGCCCCCATAGATTACCTTAAAGGTGGAATATTTGCATTAGTTACCACGCTCCACAGACGGACGTGAGTAGGTGTGAATTGGGGCTTCTGCGTCACTTGCTCTCGCATTCGCTCGAGCTACATGCCGCTGAAGGCCCCAATTCTCTCCATTAGAGGTCTAAATTTTTAGTCTAATTCTCGATCCGCTTTTTTTTATCTTTGCTCCATTTCTAATACCGTTTCATTCGGAATCTCAAATACAAATGGTTCAATAATATAACAACAAAATATGAAGGCGAATCTATTTCATCGTTAAAAATGCAAGGTCGTACAAAAAACAGTTACTTTAATAATAAGTACTAATAGTAGTTTAAATTAAAAGATGAAGTGTTTATTTACATATATTTTATTAGAAATCAAACAATCATTTTGTTTTCAAAACACCATTTCTTAATACATAAAACATTTTTAACGCACATATTTTCTTATGAGTAAAACAGTTATACAGTAAGTATCTTTACAATAAAGTTCACAAAGAGTATTTAAATTGGGAGCGCCTAAGCAATTTATATCTATGATAGTATTATTTTCATCACAAATATCTTGCACCCATTTAATTTTTTCACATCCTGTTAAAAAAATCACGCAGAAGCCCCAATTCACACCTACTGACGTGCAACCGCAATTCTTTATTATTTTGTGTTGTTATCAAGAAGATGTTGCGGCATATTTCCTGTTTCAGTTTTCCTCTGTCACCTCTTACAATACCTATAGAATGATATGGGGTAGTGGGTTTTTTCTGCCGCCACTACACGGCTCTATTGTATAATATATTATATTAAAAATATGCGTGGTATGCATGCAGCATGGCTTTACTAAACATACGTAGTAGAGCTATGCTGTAGTTATAGCCTACTTGAGGGTAATATGGTCATCCGGTTAATATGGTCACTTTTTTATAGGATAAGGGTGACAAACAAGCACACAGTCCACCTGATGGTAAGTGGTTGCTGTGGCCCATAGACATCTACATCTATCTTCGATTACGAATCAAAATGCAGATGCGTGGTCACTCGTGAGGACTAAGATGGAATGCCTCGTTTCCAGTAAAAAGGGTCACTGGTTCTCTACACTCACCATACGAAACTCAGCAGCGTTAAGATGCTATTTTACGCTGGTATTCTGTGAGAGCGTGGTCCTTCCCCGGTCGAGCCGACCCATTCGTGCTACAACCATAATATAGGTGCAGCATGGCTCTACCACGTACAAATTTTTCACTTTCTTATAGCTTGAAAACTACAGCCTTATTTGTATAGATGGCTCTGTGATACGGTAGCTTCACATTCAAATATTCAAGTGCCAAAAGGGCGCCGCTTTATCGAGGCCATTTTGACAGTTGATATTATAGTAAATATTTTTGTCGGTTTTGGTATGTATTGGGTGGTGTAGTAAATTTTTTTGAAGTGAAAACTTCTTTAGCGGCGTTGTGCACTTTTTTGTAATGGGTAAAAAATGTTAAACTCGCGTCAGGTCACGTGTCCTGATCGAAAATTCGTAAGACGGACGGAGAGTAGACAGCCGGCGCGGCGTAGGAGAGGAAGTAAGTTAGGTTTAATTAATTTTCATTTATTAATTAATATAATTTTATTATTAAGATTAGTTTTCGATCGAGTCTACTGTACTGCTTGACGAAATTATTAATATAGATACATATGTACTTACATATTATAGATGTAATATTTGTAATATGTTTATACTTTATAGCATTAACCTATATTTTCATAACATCACAGTAAGCACATGTGCGGTGTAGGTTTACCAAACAAATAATTTCGAATGAAAATAAATGAAATAAGATAATAATAAATAATCTCCGCCATTCCAAAATATCAAAAATGCACAACGTTAATATTCAAGTTTTAACTCCTGCCGGCACTCCCGGAGTGCAACCCGTCGTTTTTTTTAATTGATTTTTTGAAGTGTTCCTAATTATTGCTAAGGCTTGTTTGTTATTTTTTCTTAATATATTAGTTATAGTATACGACATTGTGTATTTGTCTCTGTTCTCGGCCTAGTTTTGGTTTTATAGGGCGGCAAAGCTTAAGTTGACTATATTACTCTGACGTACCTTATATATTATGGTTGTAGCACCAATGGGTGGACTCGAACGGGGTAGGATCAAACTTTCACAGAATACCAGCGTAAAATAGCAGCTTGATGCTGCTGTGTTTCGTATGGTGAGTGTAGAGAACCGGAGACTCTATTTACTTAGATAGGACGCATTTAGTTCTCAGGGGTGATAAGGCATCTGTATTATGATTCTTAATCGAGGATAGATGTAGATGTCTATAAGTTACAGTATCCACTTACCATCAGGTGGGTGGGCTGTGTGCTCACGTGTCACCCTTATTCTTTAAAAGAGAAGATTAATATATAGAAATATTGCAAATAGGAAGTCCTTCTTTAACATTATTTATATAAATTAAAGTTACATCCTCTATAATACGTCCTGCTGCTGGGCACAGGCCTCCTCTCATTTCGACAAAACGAGTTGATGTACATTACATATCGTTTACATTACGTCTTCGAAATAATATTTTTTTAATTCCTCAGACCTACAGCTTTACTCACGACGTTTTCCTTCTTCGCCGTAGTAAATCAGCTCTTAAAATTGTAATTAACAATTGAGTTGATACTGGCGGGGAACGAACCAGGGTTGCTCGCGTTCTGTGAAATTTACAGCGGTCGCTTATCCCCTGAGTCACGACATATAATTATATGTATCTATGTATAAAAATCAATTGCCGTCTATTAGTCTCACTAAAACTCAAAAATGGCACTATCAATTTTGATGAAATATTTTGATGTGTTTGAAGGACTCCCTGGATGGTTCAGACATTTGGAACGGGTGGGTAGCGCTGTCGCCGAAATCCAGAATAACCGTGCGAAGACGGGGAGGATCTCTTTATTCTTTTCTTTTTTTCTTTTTTTATAAAAACATTACCTACACTAGGATTTTCTCATGTGTCGTGGAGGCAGTTTACAAACATAAATTGCACGAGGATAATCATCCAAATCCGGAACAATTATTTGTACGCCATACAAATACTTGTTCCGTGCGGGATTCGAACACGCGGCCCCAGCGCAACAACTCATTGCTAAGCCACTGCGGCACGTAGCCATCTATATATTATTCATATATACTCGTATTATGAAATAAAGTTTAGATTATTATTATGCCTTGTTGTTTTTCCCGTCTTCGTTTATCTCAAGCGTGAAAGAATGAACAATAATAAGATAAAATCGGTGAACATGTTTCGAATCATAATATCACAGTCTAAAGAACTCTTCCCTGTGCGCTGTGGTAATACAATACAATACCAGTATCTTTATTTCAGGCATAAATCCTGCAAAATCATGAACATTGGACAATAACAGTAATAATATTCTTTACGTGGTAGAGCCATGCTGCAGCTATATTACTGGTATAGTTGTAGCACGAATGGGTCGGCTCGACTGGGGAAGGACCACGCTCTCACAGAATACCAGCGTAAAATAGCAGCATAACGCTGCTGTGTTTCGTTTGGTGAGTGTAGAGAACCGGAGACCTTTTTAACTGGAAACGAGGCATTCCATCTTAGTCGTCACGGGTGACAACGCATCTGCATTTTCATTCGTAATCGAGGATAAATGTAGATGTCTATGGGCCGCAGCAACCACTTACCATCAGGTGGACTGTGTGCTTGTTTGTCACCATAGTTCTACAAAAAAAAATACCTTAACCTAAAATATATAAAAACATAATTTCCATTACAACCTCTAAAAACTCCATTGCTGAACATAGGCCACTATTGTCGATATATAATGGATTGCCTCACAGCGGTGATAGTCATAGCTGCCTCGCTTGGCAAGCGGGTTGGCAACCGTAGTTTATTTATACATTGTTATACAGCTGTTATTAGGAAGATGCTGGTGCCCATCTTCTGGGTCAGTTTGCCTCTGTCACCACTTACAACACCCGCGTGATGATATGTGGCAGTGGATATTCTTACACCGCCACTACATGGTTTATAAAAATGTAACTTAATACTATTAAGGGAACTTTCTTCTTTTTCGTGTCTCTATATCGACGTTACACTATGTGTCTTTTTGCCTGTTTAGCCACTAAACTCTAGCGTGAGGATTATGACTTAAAAAACTTTTGTTTTTTATAGAATAAGGATGACCAACGAGCACACAGTCCATTTGATGGTAAGTGGCTGCTGTGGCCTATCTATCCTCGATTAAGAATTAAAAAGTGAATGTTTTGCCAACCCTGAGCACTAAGAAAGACTACCTCGTTACCAGTAAAAAGGATATCCGGTTCTCTACACTCACTATACGAAACACAGTAAGCTGCTATTTCGCGCTGGTATTGTGAGAGTGCGATGAGGTCCTTCCCTGGTCGGGCTGAACAATTCGTGTTGCAACCACAATATAGTTGAGTGGCTCGGTTCTACCACATTAAATTTTCTCCAATTTATTTTTAATTTAACAGTGGTAGGGCCATGCGTCAGCTTTTGCTGTGGCAAGGATAGGTCGGCTCGAACCGGGGTGGTACCACGACCTCACAGAATAACAGCGTGAAGTAGAGGTTTACCTCTGCGTTTCGCTTGATGAGTGAAGGTGGCCGGAGGCCCTTTTTACTGGAAATGAGGCATTCCATCTTAGTCCTCACGGGTGACAACGCATCTGCATTTTGATTTGCAAACGAGGATAGATGTAGATATCTATGGGCCGCAGCAACCACTTACCATCAGGTGGACTGTGTGCTCGTTTGTCACCCTTATCCTATAAAAAAATTGGAAAGTTCCTTGGTGACAGTTTCACCAAAAAAATTACACCATATTAATGAAGACATTCTGAAAAGAGCGTAGACACTCAAAACAGTGCTATACGGTTTGCCGTGTAGTGGTGGCGTACGAGAATCTACCCTGTAGCATTGGCAACCGCATTTTGTTTTTCCCCTGTCGCTTTATAGTGTGCTATATCATTACACCGAAAAATAGAACGGACAGCAGAACCTTCCTGGTGACAATTCAAAATAAATAATAAAGCTACGGTTGCCAACCCGCCTACTAACAACAAATTCCTTAGGCTGTGTATTGAAAAGCTGTTATGAATTAATGGAATGAATGAATAGAAACGGCATCCTAGACATGTCCATTGTCAAAAAATTGCGAGTACTCATCCTATTTTTCTCTTGAGGAATCTATGCATAAAACATTGGGGGACAATACGATTGACAGCGTTATCCTCAGGAGACCAGTAACTGGTCTTTTATCTCATATTTACCGTTTCCATGATCCTTTCAGTTTATAATAATGATAGCTATTATTTATTTACCTTATTACGTTAATGTTTACGTGAATTATATCTATATGAATGCATATTTATCATTTTCTTTTATATAATTATGCAGCCCAACCAGACGATAATATTTATATTGATACAATAATCTATATTGATAGACATATTACATGCATAGAAATTTACATTGGTCAGCAGTCCCTAAACTTGGATATTATGCCTGTATTTCAAGGGCTAGTTGCCTTCTCAATACTTAGTTCTATTTCTATTTACTATAATTTGTTTATCTTCCATGTTGAGTTGTAATAGTACCCGGTGCTTTTGTCCTTATCAATGTTAAAAAATATCAAGGTCAAACACATAAATTGATGGAATTGACTTGAGAAAAGATTGCTTGTGTACTACTATAATATGTTGGTCTAACTAGGTTCTAGATCTACTAATAATAAAATACGGAAAACCATTTTTTACGTAATAGAACTGCAGCTATTATGTTTGCAGCAAGAATGACGCCTGAGGACGGACCACGTTCATACGGAATGCCAGCGAGAAATAACATAATTGCACTGCTTTGTTTCGTATGGTTAGTATAGTGAACCGGAGACTTTTTCGAGACATTTCATCTCACTCCTCAGGTGTGTCAATGCACTAGCAGTTTTATTGTTAATTGAGAATAGATGTAAATATCTATGAGTCATAGCATCCACTTATAACTAGACTGTGTGCTCGATTGTCACCTTTAGTTCTTTAAACAAATATTTCATTTAGGTACTTACATCATTAAACTGATATCTGATACTGTAATATAACTGCTTCTTCTTCAGCCGGCAAAAGTTCCCTGCAGGACATGGACCGACAAGGTCCGACAGTCAAATTCACGATCGCGAAACTAGCTCACCGGTATGGATATTTTACATCGGGTTTATTCGTGATGATATATATACCATCTATAAGATTTGTCTGCCATTTCCCACGACGAAATGAATACATGGTGCTTGTTTGTCACCCTATACTATAAAAAAAACAATAGAATACTTTGTATTCAATACCAGCTGGTACTAGGCGCGTTGCAGCCGCAGAAAAAATAATCGTTTTAAATTTGGAACAGTTATATTGTTTAATTAGGAATTATAATACATTCATTGAAGGTAAATGATATAAACCTTAAAATAAATTTGTCGATACTATACGCGCGTCACCTACTGAAACATAACCCCCCCCCCCCATACGATTTCTCCTGTGTCGTTGAGGCAGTTTACACACATAAATTGCATGAGGACAAACATCCAGACCCGGAACAATTATTGGTAGGTCATACAAATACTTGTTCCGTGCGGGATTCGAACCCGCGGCACCGCAACAACTCATTGCTAAGCCACTGAGCCACGGAGCCGTCATTGTATTATGCCTATTATAACCTTTGCGCAAGTGCAAGCAATAAGTTGACAAAGTTTACCGCAACCTGATAAATAAACGGTATGGCTGCGCATAAAATACGAACAAACAAATATTAATTTTTATATATTAGATTATTACATAATAAATATTGAAGGTATTATTTTATTAACATATGGGCCGATGGAATCGCTTAAGCCACATATACGGCATAATAATAAAAATATACAAATTTTAAATGTCTATAACTGGTTTCATTGTCACAATAGATTTAATACATTTAATATACGGGAGGACAAAAACATTGCAACATCCTACAACAAACTAATTTTAGTTTATGATACTTTATGTGTAAAGTTAACGAGAAAAAGAATAAAAAAAAGCAAGATAACACTGACCTTAGGGTTAAGGATCTTGTGGCACACTGAAAATATACATAAGGAAATACGTGAACCGGAGATTCGCGTTATGTTCACTTTAAATTTATTACACACAAACATTAAGAAAACTTTATTTATTTGACATCACAAAGAAAAATATAACACGAGATAAATAAAAAAATACTATTTTTGTGTGCCTCCTCTGTAGGGAGCTATCTAACCGCTGTCTGAGATAGGGAGTGCGGATCTCCGCCTCGGACTATTTAGCTCGTGTCGGTCGATGTTCTGGGCGGGGGGAACTGCCCAGGTACGCAGGTGTACGGTGTGTACACGGTGTGTGCAGGAAAGCGTCGCATACCCATTATCCTAACCGTGCTTGTAGCATTAGATACGATTTTCAAATAGAACCTAATATTGACTTCATGAACGGACATAAAGATAAAAAACAAAAACATTCAAAGAAGTGAGTTTTTTTTATGGAATGATAGTGACAAACGAGCACACAGTCCACCTGATGGTGGGTGGTTACTGTGGCCCATATACATCTACATCTATCCTCGATTACGGATCAAAATGCAGATGCGTTGTCACTCGTGAGGACTAAGATGGAATGCCTTGTTTCCAGTAAAAAGGGTCTCCGGTTCTCTGCACTCACCATACGTTAACACAGCAGCGATAAGCTGCTATTTTACGTTGGTATTCTGTGAGAGCGTGGTCCTTCGCCAGTCGAGCCGACCCATTCGTGCTACAACTATACCAGTAATTTAGCTGCAGCATGGCTCTACCACTGGGTGAGGAAGAAATCAGCATAATAAGAGGTATTATTTGGAAATAACAATTTCATACTCAGTCCGGAGTCAGGAAATTGGCAGTGTATCACCGCAGTACCACCAAAAATACGTAAAGTCGTTGGTCTTGCGCCAGACCTCTCTCCGGTAATGTCAGATTACCGTCCCATCAGATTGTGAGAGTGTGGGAATAGGGAGTGTACCTGTGCTTGCGCATACACTTGGGCAAAGATTTAAGCATTCAGACGGCAGGAAACGACTTTTGACCTCTTGTGACCTCTCTCCGGTAGTGTCGGATTACCGTCCCATCAGATTGTGAGAGTGTGGGAATAGGGAGTGTACATGTGCTTGCGCATACACTTGGGCAAAGATTTAAGCGTTCAGACGGCGGGAAGCGATTTTTGACCTCTTGTGACCTCTCTCCGGTAGTGTCGGATTACCGTCCCATCAGATTGTGAGAGTGTGGGAATAGGGAGTGTACATGTGCTTGCGCATACACTTGGGCAAAGATTTAAGCGTTCAGACGGCGGGAAGCGATTTTTGACCTCTTGTGACCTCTCTCCGGTAGTGTCGGATTACCGTCCCATCAGATTGTGAGAGTGTGGGAATAGGGAGTGTACATGTGCTTGCGCATACACTTGGGCAAAGATTTAAGCGTTCAGACGGCGGGAAGCGATTTTTGACCTCTTGTGACCTCTCTCCGGTAGCGTTGGATTACCGTCCCATCAGATTGTGAGAGTGTGGGAATAGGGAGTGTACCTGTGCTTGCGCATACACTTGGGCAAAGATTTAAGCGTTCAGACGGCGAGAAGCGACTTTTGACCTCTTGTGACCTCTCTCCGGTAGCGTTGGATTACCGTCCTATCAGATTGTGAGAGTGTGGGAATAGGGAGTGTACCTGTGCTTGCGCATACACTTGGGCAAAGATTTAAGCGTTCAGACGGCGGGAAGCGACTTTTGACCTCTTGTGACCTCTCTCCGGTAGTGTCAGATTACCGTCCCATCAGATTGTGAGAGTGTGGGAATAGGGAGTGTACCTGTGCTTGCGCATACACTTGGGCAAAGATTTAAGCGTTCAGACGGCGGGAAGCGACTTTTGACCTCTTGTGACCTCTCTCCGGTAGTGTAGGATTACCGTCCCATCAGATTGTGAGAGTGTGGGAATAGGGAGTGTACCTGTGCTTGCGCATACACTTGGGCAAAGATTTAAGCGTTCAGACGGCGGGAAGCGACTTTTGACCTCTTGTGACCTCTCTCCGGTAGTGTTAGGATTACCGTCCCATCGGACTGTGAGAGTGACTGTACCTGTACTTGCGCATACACTATACTCCTGCACTATAATCCTATCCTACGCAGATGGCTAGTCTCCGTTGAGACTGGCCACCGTGACCGAAATTCAGTCTGAAGGACATTATAATAGCAAATATTTATAACAACAAAGGAAATAAAACTATGACACTGTCCTACTTCCTGTGTTATGGTGCCTAGAACGCTGGCTGCGTTTCCTCGCTGAATATTAAACATTATCTAATTTTAAATGGAACTAATTTTTACGGATTTTATCGCGTTTCATATCGTAGTCTACCAAATCTAATGTAATGACGGGGACGATCTTGAACATGTTCAAACACTTCCCTGACTTCACTGACTTCCTGAGTGAACCATGTTCAAGATCGTTACATTAGATTTGATAGAGTACAAATCCTCGCAAAAGAACACCGATTCGTACCAAGGATAATTCGCGAGGCTATTGAAATTAAAAAAAAACATCCTAATTTCAATAGAGAAGATGGATGGGTGCTGCCATCTTCTTGGGATCCTATAATTAATAAATTTAAATCCAAACCCAAGCATACCACTGCAAGACTGCAAGATACTGTAAGCTCATTCTGCGTAGATCGGACCAAAAATTAATATTCAAAAATGGAAGGTAGCCGGGCTAACTATGATATCGGGTCGTTAACCCCCCCCCCCCCCCCCCTGTGAACATGGGTGCTGTAAAGCACCCGAAACGTCGGGAATTATATCGCATTTAATTGTTAAATTAAATGCGATATAATCCGTAAAAATGAGTGTCATTTAATGCGTATTCTTCGCGTAAATATAAGAAATCACTATCCAACCTTAATATGGGGGCACGGCAGTGCCCGCTCTAAGTCGAGCAAAAAAGCGGCACGGCCGTACCATCCTTTTCTCGAAGCAGTTCAGGCCATTTTCGACCCCCTTTAACTTCGTTTTGGATAAAACTAGAAGGCTGCATTTTAAGTAACTAAGCATGCATTGTATAAACACGGTATATTTCAAATTCCATTTACTTTGAACCAGTAGTTTAAGAATTATAACTAGTCAAAGTTTCTTAATTTTGTCACTCACTGACTGACCGATCATCAAAACTCTAAGGCACTTCTAGCAGACGTAGAAGCTTCAAATTTGGAATACAATTAGTGTTTAGTCTATAAATGAAGGAAGAACTAAACTATTTTGTAATTTCTTGTCTAGTTTTCTAGATACACTAACTGCATAAATAACTTTGTAATCCTATATAATTATATAAGATTACAAAGTTACATTTGCAGTTAATGAATCGGTGTATCTTTATAATGGAATAATAGATGTAGATAGGTACATAGATATAATTATGTTCAAAGGTAACTTGTGAAATGGTCAACGGAATGAAAAAGCAAGAATGTGACATGTTTTATAAAGTTGTACCAAAATCCCGCAAAGTATTAAGTAGACTAAATTGCCCGAAAATCCGTAGTTGGTATTCAAGAAGTATATGGTACCGGAAAGGAAAAGAAGTAGGACTATCTACAAAAAGAAATGAGATGCCATCAAAAACATAACTTGTAAAAAAAACCAAGTGTCGCAACTCAGTTCTTCTACCGTAAAAATTTGTAAGATCCATGTAGGTAATACCAAGTCGGTTAATTTATTCAGTCCCTACTTAAGGGTCATTCTGTCTCAAGTTATAACGTAATTAGCTAACCTAACAACATCTTATAGTGACCAAATCAATATTAAAAATCTTTTATGTTTTAAATACAAAGATTGATTTGGCACTCGCACTAAACAATCTAATTTAATATAATATGTATTACTTGTGAGATACATTGTGCTTTCATACGATGTTGATAGTTGTTATACGTAATATATCTGCACATATTCTATTTTAGTTTGCCTCTGTCGCTTCGACACCCACGGATTGATAAGGGTTAGTGGTTATTCTGACACTGCTACTACAGTCTAAGTTTAAAAGTAAAACAATTAAAGTGAAAATTAAACCAGATAATTTTTTGTGTGATGATAAACGAGCACACAGTCCACCTGATGGTAAGTGGTTGCTGTGACCCATAGACATCTATCCTCGTTTGCGAATCAAAATGCGGATGCGTTGTCACCCGTGAGGACTAAGATGGAATGCCTTTTTTCCAGTAAAAAGGTTCTCTACACTCACCATACAACACTTACTTAACACAGCAGTGTTAAGCTGCTACTTTATACTGGTATTCTGTGAGAGCATGGTCCTTTCCCTGTCGAACCGACCCATACGTGCTATAACTAAACTACTAATATTGCTGCAGCATGGCGCTACGACGTATTGTGGTTCTAATTGTGTAACATACATAATTGTAAGCTATTTTTTTTAAGTTCCGATGGGTTTCTTGTTAGTTCTTCCCAGAACACACGTTTTTTTCGGAACCAGTGGTAAATTAAACAAAAGAGTTAATTTCAATAATTATTATTTATAATTTATATAGAATAAAAAATTATCTGTTCTGTATGTTTAATTTTTTAATCCTAAAACTTTAACCCAAGCTTATTAGATTTTGTTCTATTATTAAGGTACTCATTTTTTAAATACTTAGTAACAGAAATATGTATGTCTGAAAATGCTCGGTAAACATGAGGCACTGACGGAATAACAGCGCCGACACTGATTATGTTGTGCGTAGTAAGCTAAAGTTATTTATATGAGTGACGTTATCAGTATACAATAAGAAAGCTGTTAAACTGACTTTTTATTTAACAGTAAGCAATAAATTAACATGCGCATTATGTGTTACAGTAAAGAAATTAATGAACTATATCTTTTTGCTCAATAAAATAGTCCACTCGTTCAGTTCACTCACTACAAATCATCACAATCGTTTCTCTCTCTTTTAACTTAAAAGTGGGACTGTAGTCAAAGGGCCATTTTCCACATTTAAGAGAAAAAACTCATCACAAGTTCTCGGCTGAACATAGACCTCCCCTATAGATTGCCCCAAGGTCTTGATGCACCTGCATCCATCGATTGCCTGCGTCTCGCACGACGTAGTCAATCCATCTAAGGGGAGGTTGCCCAACACAGCGCTTACCAGTACAAGACTGCCCCTCTATCTATCTCATCTATCTAGTTCTGTAGATAAGAAATAATCAATGAGTATGAGAAACGCGTTTGAGACCAGCGATTTGAGATTTGTACGCAATATATTTTATTATGTAAATAAAAAGGCCTAATTTTTTTAACCATTCATTCTTAGAGAGTTATTAGGGTGCTATATGGCGTTCCTTGGGGCAGTGGACTTGTGAAGGCCTGTAATGATGATGATGATGATGATTCTAAGTGAAGATTTTTTCTCATTATTGACAATCCTAAGCCTGAACAATGTGAAGGTGTTCAGGCTTAGGACTGTCAATAATGAGAAACGAATAAACTAATTTAACCCTTTCTTATTTTTTTATAGAATAAGGGTACAAACGAGCACACAGTAGATGCTGTGGCCCGTAGACATCTACACCCATTCTCGATTAAGAATCAAATCGCAGATACGTTGTCACACTTGAGCACTAAAATGGAATGCCTCGTTTTCAGTTAAAAGGGTCTCCGCTTCTCTACACTCATCATACGAAACAGAGCAGCATTAAGCTGCTATTTTACGCTGGTGTTCAGCGAGAGCTTGTTCCTACCCCGTTCGAGTCAACCCAATTGTGCTACAACCTTAATATAGCTGCAACGTGGCTATGTCACGTATAAATGTTATTTTGATAGGCTGTAATGACAGTGATAAAGCTTTATATAAATTTAAAAAAAAAAAAACACTAATTGAATTTTACGCAGGTAGCGAGCACAGCCGAATGCCACCGCTATACGGCCTCGATGACTTCGACGCTTGTATGCTGGAGCCCGGTGGCACATACTGTCTAGTCGACGCGGATCTGTTCTCGGAGAGACCTTCGGACCTGATGCATCTCATACATGTAAGTGATATTCTTCGCGCATCATTCATCTTCATCATCATTACAGCCCTTCACAAGTCCACTGCTGAACATCGACCACCCCCAAGGAATGCCATAAAGCACGGTTCTGAGCCACCTGCATCCATCGCCTTCCTTCATGTCTCACCAGGTCGTCACTCCATCTAGTGGGGGACACCCTACACTTCGTCCGCCGGTACAAGACCGCCACTCAAGAAACTTTTTTCCCCTTCGGTTGTCGGTTCTTCGCGCTATATGGCCGACCCATTGCCATTTCATTTTACTAATCCGTTGAGCTGTCAGTCACTCTGGTTCTACTGCGGATATCCTCAATTCTAAGTTTATCACGCAGAAAACTCCGAGCGTAGCCCTCGCCATAGCTCGCTGAGCGACCTTGAGCTTCCTCATCCGGCCAACAGTGAAGGGCCACGTCTCAGTTCCATAGGTCATCACTGGTAACACGCACTGGTTGTAAAGTTCAGGTTTTGAGGTATACCTGACGAGAAGATGCCGTAATTTCCCGAACGCTACCATAATTTGCCGTAATGACTAGATTCGCATTTAAAATTCCAAATCGGTTGTTGTGGTAAAGAATAATTTACCATTACGTCGTGCAGATATCTTTTCAAATTGTAGAGATATTTATCTCATGGATCCTAACATCAGATCTTAAAAAAAATGATATGTAACCACCCTTAGTGCCCCCTTTCTATAAAACAGAACCATGGGAATCGGTCAATGCGGTAAAGAATTATCACTGAACATAGAGTAAAAAATCCGACGAACTGAGAACCAAAGAGAGATATTTTTAATCAGTTGAAAATATATGAAAAGGTTTTTCCTTATGCAGCTACCGAACAGTACTATTAGAAAAATTACACACTCTTAGATTCTAAATGGCAGTGAAGGTCTGAATAGTAGAGGTCTATAATTATCTTCTAAACTGAGGATTATAAATCTAATAACAACCATAACTATTTGTTGAGGATATACTAATTAAAGGAAACATTTAAGAGCTAAACGATACGCGTGAGAGTTCCTAGTTAGTTTGTGCTATTGACTGGTATTTTCCACAAAGTAAACGAGGCTCTCAAAATATTTTTGACAGTCATAATTGCCAACACCCTCTAATTAACTCGGCTGTACATAAACTTCCCCACAGTACGTAATGAAACAGGAAATGGCCAGCAGCATCTTCCTAAAAACAACTTAAACAGAAACTGTGGTTGACAACCCGAATGTTTGATGTGACAAGAATATCAAATATGCTCAATATGCCAATTTATCTATTAAGAGAATATCCGGGCGGCATTTAGTCTATACAAACATTCAAATGCCATCCATTACAGCTTATAACTTGTGATTGTGATGACGATTTTTACGCTTGCTAGGCAAATTGATGTGGTTCAGACACATATGCTGGTGCATGATATAAAATACTGCATCAACTATTTGTTTATATTAAACCCTTGGAAATTTTAAATTATTATCCCTCTAAGTTATTATAAGCCTTGTGATGGCGGCGCAGCACCGTGTAGTAGCGGTGTTAGAATATCGACTCCATGGTGACCTGGACGATGTCCAGTGAGTATTGTAAGAAGCGACAGAGGGAAACAAAGCAGGATATAGGCAGCAGCGTCTTTCTAAAAACATAATATAAAAATAAAATATAAAAACTGAGGTTGTGAACCTGCCTGCCAAGCGTGTCAATTATGACCCCCCCCCCCCCCCCTTCTTGTCAGGAAATCTACGGGGATATCTGTATTCAAAAGTGGTATTTCGACTATGGTAAGTGGCAGAAATAGAGCTTCCGATAGATGGCGGTAAAACCATCATTTTTTGACCAAGCCAGTCAAGAGAGACAATTAATTCAAACCCTCCCTGCAACGAGGCTTTCGCCGGTGGTATTTTAAGGACTGATGAAGTAGAAGTAGGAGCGTTTGACGACTCAATAGTTTAGCGGTGGCACAGCGGAGCCTTTAGAAGACTTTATAAATCTGTCAATGTGCATTAATGTACAAAAAACACCTTCAAGTAAAAATTAATAATCCGCGATAACATTTGAAAACAAAGCGACGTTGACATCTACAAATGTTCTTTATTACAGGAATACTCAGCAGACGTAAAGAAACATTACAACCATTCACAGATACACAGAGGAGTGTGTGTAACCAAAAGCTGTCGACATTTCAATTATACATGGGACCTAAATGTGACCCTTGAGGTATGCCTGAATGAATCCATTTGGAAAGACTACCATATACAAGCGAAACTAAGTTATATACACTATTGCAAAAGGGACATTGACCATGTAGTTTTGGATATGAGTGACTTTGTTGTGATCATTGTTTATATGGTCTTAATTGCACTCAATATTATAGGAAGTTTATACGATGTCCTCTTCTGTCATCAAAATAGCAAATCAGGTAATGTGAAACTTTTTTCACGTTTTATTTTAAATTCTTCTGGCCGAGTTCATCACGAATGTTTTTGATTATTTTCTAAAGTTTTCGACTGTGCAAGATGCAATATATAACAAGCACTGACATTAACGACTAAGGGAATTGCTAAAAAGATTAAGGCTGTGGCGATATATTCATTATGCCACTTTATTATACTCAGATTGGCGATGGGTGGCAGCGTCAAAAGTGCGAAACGTACTGGTAATGTGATCGTCAATCTACCTGCTGTGCGTGACCATTCAGGCAAATCCACTTTTCAACGGTAGAGACAAATGTCAAGCCTTGGATTGTACGGGCTTATGAAGAATCTTCTTCTTCGGACAAAAGAAGAAGCGCTACAAAATCCGTAGAAATAATCGTAGTTTTTTATTTAATATCTTGTACAGTTTACAGATTCCCATTTTATGGTTTCAAAACAACAACTAACAACATATTTCATTAAGTTTCATAACAATGCTATCGTCATCTGGGCATAGGAATAACTAATTTTGACCAAAATCTTCTAATTTACGATATTATAGACATGATTGCACTTTAGTACCACGGAGCGATTTTTTAGTGACCGAAAGCTGTCAAGGTGACACCTATTTTACCTAAAAATAGTTTTAACCTATACATATAAATACAATTGGAGTGTATGTCTGTCACATCGAAATAACTGCATTTTTTTATTTGAGGGGGTTATTTGCATACCATTAAGACATGAATAATAATAATTTTTAGAATTTTTGTCTATCTCTCTACCTAATTAATAGAATCAGGTGTTACTTTGCGGAAATCCATTACATTAAATTTAGTAAAAATTACTTTGCCTACATCCGCCTAATAAAATAAAATGGTGTGAAACACATCTTGTCTGTCTGTCCAGACAGATCTACGAAATGACTGAACCGATTGTAATGAAACTTGACGAATTTATAATTAACTAGCTGTTCCCCACGTCTTCGCCCGCGTGGAGTTATTTTTCGCGGAACCCTAAAATAAAGGCAGCCTAAGTTACTCCTTATAACATCAGCTATCTGCCAGTGTGTATAAATATTGACAAATATTGACATTAATATTTATACGATACAAACGTCACTCAATTGTTTTGCCTTCCCGGAACCCCTCCACTAACATTTAAACTTTATGTCATGGCATTTAAGTTCAAATTGACTTTTAAGTATTATTACAAATATTTTTTATGGGAATATAGAAAAGTGTTGTTTTTAGACTTTTTCAGGCCATTTTTAAATTTTTCTCTCCATAAGAACCATCTTCGTACTTCAAGGATTATTATAAAAAAAGACGAAATCGGTACAGCTGCTCTCGAGATTTGCGCTTAGCAACATATTCAGCGATTCATTTTTATATTATAGATATTCCTTGTTCCAGGTAATCTATATGTACTCTCGTTTTCTTTACGGCGGAATTGGGAAAAATTAGTAGCGCCAAGTGGTGTCGCGACAGACCATAGACTGCAGAAGCTGAAGTCATTTCATGGTTTGAGGTTAGAAGTACTACAGAAATTGTAACTTAGTATTAAAAAAAATGCGTGAGTGTCGTGGAACACTCGGTTGGAACGAAGTTCCTTGCGCAGTATATTATTATTGATATACGTAGGTATTATATTATTGATTAACTAATACAAATAAACGAATTCTAGCGTCTATTAAAATGAAGCGTCATTTGAAATAAAATAATATTTGTTTCATGGCAAGATAAGAAAAAGTGCGAGGGAGATGGATTTTATTCCATCTCACTTTCTTATTTCGCCGCCAAGGCCGTCTACACTATAACACAAGGGGTAGCGATGTAAAAATCTTACACTTTTTGTCGCCTAGCTCCCATCCACCAAACCCGTACCGTCCGATAAAGAACTTCGTTCCAATAATCCAAAGTTTATTGTCGGTGTAAATGTTGATGTTCGTAAGAATTTTAGACAAGTCACGACGGCCAGTCTGAACGGAGACTAGCCATCTGCGCAGTAGAGGATTATAGTGTGCGAGTGTATGCGCAAGCATACTCTCGACCCGCTAGTTCAGGCGCAGGACGAACAGCTTTACTTGCTTCCGAGGCACGGGGTGAAACACCGCAAACTTCCGGACTCCGGGATGTTACCGACAATTTCTTACTGCAAAACCCAGTAACTGATTTTGTTTCTTTTCTTTCTTTTTTGATAAAACTTTTGGTCCGACCAGGGATTCAAACCTAGTACATATCGCATTTACGACCACTAGACCAACAAGGCAGTCAATAATAATAAATTGGCAGGTAACAAATAATTTTGAAGCAGGTGTATTGAATCGACTAGCCCGTATCATCATGTGGGTATCGTAAAAAGGGACATTAAGAAACTGAAGCAGGAGATGGACAGCAGCATTTGCTTGAAAAGATTTAAAAATAATTAGAAAATATAGTTGCCAACCTATGGCGTGGTAATAATGCCAAATATCCCTCCTATGAGGTACTATGAGAAAGACCTATGTCAAGACGTGGACTTTTAATAGGCTACCATAAATGAAGGAATAACATGACGTGACTAGAATGAATATGCAACCCCTACGCTGCAAAAGGCAAGATTTCAACAATTAAAATTAAAGCTACAACCTACGTACGTCCCATGCTAGGCACAGGCCTCCTCTAATTTCAGAAAGGGTTTTAGGGTAAGGAAATGTCCGCGCTGCCCCAATGCGTGTTGGCGAACTTCACGTCTTCAAAATATGTTATTTCTTATTTCTCAGACATGCAGGTATCCAAACGATGTTTTCCTTCACCGCCGAGTACGTGGTAAAATCAGTACTTAAACTTGCAATTGACCATTTCATTATCATAACCGGCGGGGATCGAACCCGGGTTGCTCGCGTTGTGAAATTTACAGCGAGCGCTTGGCCCGTGAGCTACCATCGCTCAATCAATTATGTTCTTCAATTATTATGTTAATCAAAATGCAATACATTTTAATTCCAGGGCCATGACGATGGTGTGCGTTATATTTTCACATGTGGTGCTCATCATGGCATATGCTTATATAGACAATACACTGTATATTGAGAAGGTAAAGTTATACTAATTGACTTGTAGAACAAAGCTACAAAGTCATCGTTTTCAAAAGAAATCGCTAAAAATGTAGGTAATACATCATTAATACTACAGCCCGTCTCAAGTCCACAGCTGAACATAGGTCTCCCCTAAAGATTTTCACAGAATACGGTTATAAACCACCTGCATCCATTGACTAGGTAAGTGGCTATTGAAGCTCATGGAAACCTGCTACTAACTTCAAATGAAATAGGTTTCAGATGCGTTGTCACCTCTGGGACTAAGATGGAATGCTTCAGAGCCTGTAATTTTGCTGGTTCTCTAACCCTTTAGATTGGAACACAATGAGTGCACGCACTGTTGCTCGGTGACAGGAAAAAGTAAGAGAATGCTACCTACCTAGACGAGCTCTTAAGCAAAAAAGGAGTCTTAATACGGAGACCATACTTGAAAAGGGTTATATCTAGTAATGGCGCAAAAATCGAATCATTAAGAATAAGAATCTTTACTAATATTATTCAAATGGCATTCCTTTACATGGCATTTACTAAATGTTTATGGCTGCAGCAGTTTTATACGTGGTAGAGCCATGCTGCAGCTATATTAATAGTATAGTTGTAGCACGAATGGGTCGGCTCGACCGGGGAACGAACACGCTCTCACAGAATACCAGCGTAAAATAGCAACTTAAAACTGCTGTGTTTCGCATGGTGAGTGTCTCTACATCTACAGAACCGGAGACCATTTTTACTGGAAACGAGGCATTCCGTCTTAGTCCTCACGGGAGACAACGCATCTGCATTTTGATTCGCAAAAGTGAATAGATTTAGATGTCTATGGGCCACAGCTACCACTTACCATCAGGTGGACTGTGTGCTCGTTTGTCATCCTTATACAAAAAAAAACTAATGTGTAATTTCGACCAGGAAATAGCCAACGTTCGCACAGAATGCTAGCGTAAAATTATTACTACGAGTAGAATGCTGCTGTGTTTGTATGTTGAGTGTCCACAACCAGAGGCCTCTGTTCTAGTACCGAAGCATGCCGTTTATGTAGAGTTTACGATTATGGGTTGGTTAGATAGATTGAATGCCTAATAAATAATGTCAAGATGAAATAAAATGGAATTTCTTTATTTCTTTAACGTAAGAAAATAAATTTCGTTTGTCAAATGTAATTTTTAAACCTAGTTAATCTAGATTAAAACGACTTTTACGGATTTTATCGCATTTAATTCTACTTGTCTATAATTCCCGACGTTTCGGGTGCTTTTCAGCATCCATCGTCACAGGGGACTGAGGTGATTTACGTGACATAGGTTTCAGAGTTAACTAGGAGTACCTTCAGCTTTTTAATTATTCATTTCAGTCCGATCTATGCAAAATGAACTTACTGTGTCTTGAAGTTTTTCAGTGGTATGCTTGGGTTTAGTTTTAATTTGATTAATTATTGGATCCCACTCAAGTGGTAGTATCCAGCCACCTTCTCTATTCAAATTAGGATGTTTTTTAGTTTCAATAGCCTCACGTATCATCCTTGGTAGGAGTTGATATTCTTTCGCGAGGATTTTTACGAAATTTGATGTAATTGTATTTGTTGTATCTTGCTTCCCCGTCTTGTGAAACATTCGTTTGATTCTCATACTTTCCTTATCTTTCAGGCATACGAAGATCCGATTAAACAGATCCTCTTTAATGGTCAACTGGTCGTTCACACTTTCTTCGTGATGTCGAGCTTCCTCTTGGCGTACAACTACGAGATCAATGCAGAGAAGCACAAGGTCTCATGGTGGCACTTTCCTAAAGGATTGCTATTGAGATGGGTCAGGTAAAATAAAGAAATATAAAGGAGTTAATAAAGATTAATTTCATACATGGTAGAGCCATACTGCAACTATATCAGTAGTATAGTTTTAACACGAATGCGTCGGCTCGTCCGGGGAAGGACCACGCTCTCACAGAATACCAGCGTAAAATAGTAGCGTAACACTGCTGTATTTTGTAGTGTGAGTTTAGAGAACCGGAGACTCCTTTTTCTGTAAACGAGGCATTCCAACTTAGTCCTCACGGGTGACAACACATCTGAATTTTGATTCGTAGTTGAGGATGGATGTAGATGTCTATGGGCCACAGCAACTACTTACCATCAGGTGGACTATGTGCTCGTTTGTCACCCTTAGGCTGCGTAGCTAGGCGGTACGAGGATGCGTAGTGAGGCTGTGGAACGATGCACAGATGAGCGGTGCGTGGATACCAGGGGCACATTGAAATGATCGGGAATAGAATATTTCGGATTGAGTTACAATAAAACCTTTTTTAGAATTTGAATACTGGCCTTTTAGAATCTTAATGCCATTCAAACAATTTAAAAAAATGTTTAAAAACAAAAACTATGTTGGTTTAAAGTTGACACGTCGTTAACGGAAATGGAGCTGATGCGTGAACATTTCCGAGCCATAATTTATCACAATTTTCATCGCAACTTATCTCAAGATAAATGTCTCAGCGAACTTGTTTCGATTTATGATGTTGAATCACCGAGTCAAACGACAATATACCGTTGGTATGCCGAGTTCCGACGCGGTCGTGTGTCGCTCAGCACTGTTTCTTCTGCAGGTCAACCAAGAACAGCGGTCACGCCTGAAAACATCGCAGCTATGCGAACTATTATATTAGATGATCGTCATGTGACAAACGAGCAGATTCGGGCTGTTACCAGTATCGGAATGACTGCAATTCAGTCGATATTAAATAATGAGCTGTGTGTAAGATCGGTACCGGAATACGCTGCAACGCTTCAACAGAGGGAAGTCAAATGCCGTTTATAATATTGTCACAGGTGACGAATCATGGATTTATTCATACGAACCTGAAAGAAACATTAGTCAGCAGTTTGGGTCTTCGAAGACGAGGTCAAACCAACGAAAGTTCGCTCCCGCAGCGTGTCAAAGAAAATGGTCGCTACGTTTGTCTCGAAAAAAAAATGTTGCTACAATTCCTTTACAGGAACGCAGAACGGTTACTGCTGAGTGGTATATCACGGTTTGTTTGACAGAAATGTTAGTCGAACTCCGAAAAATTAACCCGAAACGTCGCATCATCTTACATCACGATAATGCGAGCTCCCATACGGCTCGGAAGACAAATGAGTTTTTGAAGCAGGAAAACGTTGAGCTGATGAGCCATCTTCCGTACAGTCCTGACCTGAGCCCAAATGATTTCTTTACATTCCCTAGAACGAAAGATTTACTACGCGGTCAACGGTTTAAAGACCCCGAAGCAGCTGTGGAAGCGTACGAATCAGCTACTTTGTCAACATCAACTTCAGACTGGAATTACTGTTTTAATGATTGGTTTGCACGAATGGAAAAGTGCATTAAGTTGAACGGAGAATACTTCGAAAAACAATAAAATACAATTAGCTATATCATGCATGTGTTTTTTCTTACTCCCGATCATTTCAGTGTGCCCCTCGTATATAGCAGGCTAAAAATATAATTATATCTATGGCTGTTTTGAAAGAAAAAAGTAAAAAGTTTCAAAGTTCAATTTTACAAAGAGATATTATTATAAACAGGAATGTTTTAAATCATTTTCAAATTGAACGTAGTTTGTTTTCTTTAACCTCGCAACACATGCCTCGCACACATCCCTCGCAACACATCCCTCACACACATTCTTCCCTTGTTTTGTATGAATAAAAACCTCGCTCCGCTGAGCCATTTGCACTAGAGCTGTGCTGAGCGAGGCTAGGTAAATGAAGTAATTCTATTGGTTCTTTAGAAACACATCCCTCGCTACCTCGCACAGTTCTGGTGGAAACGCAGCCTTATCATATAAAAAATAATTAAGACTTCTAGATTCAAGTACAAAAAGGCTTTGTGTCCATTCAAAAGCAGTCGCGAGCAGGCTATAACATCCTCTGACTATCAGGTTATATGCTTGTCCTCTTATTTGTATCGGGTGTCCCAAAATTCACGCTAGGTTTGAATTTTTCACCGAGATACTTGACACTTCTGGGTTTTTTTTTAAAAATAGAGCATTACTTGAAAGAACGTTTTTACTATTGAGCAATATTATAATATTAATGAGGGTTTGTCACACGACAAACGAGCACACAGTACACTCGATAGTAAATGAATACTGTGGTTCTGTACTAATTCTAATTCTATCCTTGATTAAAAAACAAAATGCAGACGTGTTGTCACCCTTCAGAACTAAGATGAAATCCCTCGTTTCCAGTAGAAAGTGTCTCCAGTTCTTTACAATCAACATATGAAACACAGCAATATTGCGCTGCTACTTAACACTGCTATTATGTGAGAGCATGGTCCTTCCCTTTACCGTGTAGTGGCGGTGTAAGAATTACCACTACCCCATATCATCACGTGGGTTTCGTAAGAGACGACAGAGAGAAACAAATCAGAAGATGGGCGGCAGCGTCGTTTACTGAGCGATGCTACACCTGATCAGACCGGCAGCTAATACTCGACTGTTACAATTATTTAGTGTGAATCGTATAAGGGCACGTTCCCACGATACGCATCCGCTACGCGCACGCCACGCGCGTCAGAACCCGCATCTAACTCGCTTTTTTCTTATATGACAAATCGATAAATCTGAAATTGTATAAAAAGCGCGTGTCTGGGGTGAGCGCGGGATCAGCGCGGAGCGGGAACGAGGCGGGCGCGTGGTTGGCGCTGTGCGGGCGCGTGGCGTGGGCGAGGCGTGTGCGGATGAATCTGAAATTGCATTTATTGATGAACGTCAATAAATGCGATTTCAGATTTATTGTCATAAGACTCAAATTATATGCAACAAATTGCAAAGCGAGTAAGACGCGGGTGCTGACGCGCGTGGCGTACGCGTAGCGGGTGCGTGTCATCGGAACGCGACCTAAAACATAAAAGTATAACCTTTGCGCATTATGGGAGATGTCTTTTACTTGATATATTGGTAACGGGGCATGTGATACTTTATTTATTTATTCTTTTTTACATCTACCTTATAATAAGGGATATAAAGCGCGGACTTAATGCCTTGTGGCATTCTCTACCAGTCAACACTGGATCATTTGAGAAGCTATGGTATGTGCAACACCACTCCATAAATTAATAAATAAGTAAAAACATTATATCTTACAACAAAAAGCAAATAAATAAAATATTTTAAAAATATACAAACTTAATATCTACTTTGTAATAAAGAAAAAATTAATAGTTAATATATAAACGGATACATACAAAATCCCTAAATAAATACAAAATAATATAACACAAAAATAAAATAACATGATTCATATTAAAATACATATTATACAAAATATCAATTACAAAGCGAAAGAGGGAGAAAAAAAAAGTCGGATAAATCAGATGGTATTATTCCTGTTAAAGAATTCTCGAACTAGTTTTTTAAAATAATGTTTGTTACTGGATTTTTTTTTATATGAACAGGCAAGGTATTCTAGAGCAGTATGGGCTGCACAGTAAAAGAGGAATTAAAGAAACCACTTTTTTTTGTGCATCTCCCCAACGCTTAGGTTGATATGATATTTATTATTGGGTACTTGGTTGATTATATGGTTGGTAAAGTTGGTAGGTAATTATGTCTCTTTCGGGTTGCCCAAGCCCTAATTCAAACTAGAGAACATACGTGCATGGTTGAAAAGTTAGTGAATCGGGCCAATTTAACCAACAAATTTCACACACGACCAGTGTAACAGTAATTTAGCTTACAATCCTTTTATACTATAATTTAAAATTAAAAATTTTGTACAGCCGACTTCAATATAAGCGTCTTCAATATAGGTTATTTAAAAATAACTCAATAACCATTGGTCTGACCTTGATCAAATTCATATGGGACCACACGAGAACTATCAGTACAAAGTTATGAGGTAACACACATTAAAAAAAAATAAAAACATACAGTCGAATTGAGTACCGTCTCCGTTTTGGAAGTCGGCAGAAAAGAGTGAAAAACTTAGATAACGCGATGTAGGTATTAATTAATTTTATACTGAACATCATAAGTTTTAAACCTGAATCCATAATATTGTGATAACCTCTGACCATATTATTTTGCTCGGAGTTCAATGTTTTTGTAGTTCATTTTTTATTGAATAGAGAAACAGAGGTTCTATGGGCTATATTCCATTTTAATTAGTTAATATTCCACCGCTAATGGTAGAAAAACAGAGCATTATGTTTTAAGTCTGTCTATATGGATGAGGTTCTAGTTGCTCTCTTGAGCTCGTATTATTTTTTAGTTCACTCAAAAGGCATATTTTAATTAACCCAAACGGTAATGAAATCAAAAAACTAAAATAATGTCTACTTAGGTTTATTTTCTTTTCCTTGGTTCCTCGATTTTTTCAGTGTGAGATATCGTATCTAGAGTTTGATTCAACATTAAAAACTGTAATGTATTTTCCAACGTCAGTTTTTCTCGCAGGTTAACTCCAACGTACGGACTCATGCTGGCCACTATTTCCACATTAATGAGACACATCGGCAGTGGACCGATGTGGGATTTAGTGGTGACCAGCGAATCCAACGCCTGCCGCCAGTACTGGTGGGCGCACGTTTTATACATACAAAACTATATCTACGATGACAAGCTTTGTGTCCCAGTGAGTTGGTAAGTGATTTGATGGTAATTAGTGATAATTAGTTGCCGAGTGGCGGTGGATAGCGTTCAACCGTTTAGTAGCGGTGTAAAAATATCCATTACCCCATATCTAATATATAGTGGGTGTCGTTAGAGTCGCCTCTAGAGTTAGAGGGAAACAAATCAGGAGATAGGTACAAGTTCTTAGAACAATTTCTTAATGCTGCTGTGTTTCATATGGAGACTGTAGGGAACCGGAGCCCCTTTTTACTGAAAACGAAGCATTTTATCTTAGTTCTCAAAGTGACAGCGCATCTGATTTTTCATTTTAATCGAGGATAGATGTGGATGCCTATGGACCACAGCATTCACTTACCATTAGGTGGAGTGTGTGCTCGCTTATCACCCTTATACTATTAAAAAAATCTTTATTTTTAAATTATATTTTTCAACCTCGCTCTATTTCCCTTTGATGTAGGTTCGGCACATCAGAGGAAATTAGAGCGAAAATGCGCACACGGTGTGAACGCGCAAATACTCATTTTGCGGCGACGATATTAAAACGAAATGCTATAATACCCTAAAATGGATAGGTGTCTAGCGACAAATCATTATGGTTTATCAACTTGTTTGATGATAATTAGCTTTTTTATATAGGATAGGGTGACAAACGAGCACACAGTCCACCTGATGGTAAGTGGTTGCTGTGGCCCATAGACATTTACATCTATCCCCGCTTGCGAATCAAAATGCAGATGCGTTGTCAGCCGTGAGGACTAAGATAGAATGCCTCTTTTCCAATAAAAAAGGTCTCCGGTAAATAGTGAAGTGATAATTAACTCAGGTAAACAATGAAACATAAAAGGGAAACATATAATTGGAACGGATATTGCCAAGTTATAGAGTGATGTCGTAGAAATCAAAGGTGATTGGCTAATCCCATGCAACTGATTACTGAACCAGTGGTAAATTAAACATAGAGACGACTTTCAATAAGTATTATTTATATTCTACTATCTGGTACCAGGCGCAATTGAAATAATTATGGAAATATCGTTTTAAATTTGGAAGGGTTATATTGTTTAATTAGGAAGTTATATTCATTTAAATTAGATGATAAATGAGTTTGAAATAAACTTGACGTTACGATACACGGGCCATCTACTGTAAGTTAATTGTACTATGCCTATTATAACCTTGGCGCAAGTGCAAGCAATAAATTAACAAAGTTTTAGCGGAATGTGACGAATGGTATGACAGAACAAACAAAACATTAATTTTCAGTATATATGTTAGATATTGAATAAAAAAGTTTATATTTCTATTTCGTGATGCCTTTCAATAATTTCCAAATAAGCCCACTTCTTGGCAATAAATGCATAAACAAAATTTAATGACCCAGATCTGCGTATGATGGCTATGGCGTATGATGTAACTGGATACGAGTAGCCGAAGACCGGGCTAAGTGGCACGCCTTGGTAGAGGCCTGTAGCAGTGGACCGCTGCAGGTTGATGATGATAATGATCACCACGATGAATGCATTGCCAAATATTATTTATTCTCGAGAATTCGCTGTGATTTGCCAAGCGTCACCCTTCAATAGCGTTGTCTATATGTAGACACAATAAAGGCAATCGAGTATTCGGTGATTATCAGGGAATCCCAACCGCTTGAATTTACTTTTTTTATAGGATAGGATATAGGATAAGGGTAAATTGCAGATGCGTTGTCACCCGTGAGGACTAAGATGGAATACCTCGTTTCCAATAAAAAGGGTCTCCGGTTCTCTACACTCACCATACGAAACACAGCAGCGTTAAGCTGCTATTTTACGGTGGTATTCTGTGAGAGCGTGGTCCTACCCCGGTCGAGCCGAGCCATTCGGGCTACAACCATAATATAGCTACAGCATGGCTCTACCACGTAAAAAATACTTGCTTTCGTTCAGTTCGTCTACTCCTTGCTACTCTTATAAAATGGGTCACGAGTTCTGGAATGAAATATACCTATATACCCTGAATATCTCTATGTCTCTGATACTTAATGAAGATTTCTTATATTTACGCGAACACTACACATTTAAATAAAACTAATTTTACGGATTTTATCGCGTATATTAACTTATTTTATATTCCCGACGTTTCGAGCACTTTACAGCACCCATGGTCACGGGGGGTGCAATTACCAGTCCGTACTGGTTCACATAATGACCCCCCCCCCCCCCCCCCGTGACCATGGGTGCTGTAAAGTGCTCGAAACGTCGGGAATATAAAATAAGTTAATATACGCGATAAAATCCGTAAAATTAGTTTTATTTAAACTTAATGAAGAGTTAGAGTTACTCTCATGTCATTATTATCATCATCATTAAAACCCTTCACAAGTCCACTGCTGAACATAGGCCTCCCAAGGATACCACAAAGCACGGTCCTGAGCTACCTACATCCATCGATTTCCTGCATGTCTTACCAGGTCGTCACTCCATATAGTGGGGGTCGCCCTACACTTCGCCTGCCCCTTGAACCTTGTTTCCCCTTCAGATGTCGGTTTTTCGAGCTATATGGCTGGACCATTGCCACTTCAGCTGTACTAAACCTTTGGGCTATGTCAGTTAATCTATACAGAATCTAATTCTACTACAGAAATCCTCATTTCTAAGTTTAAAAATATTATAATTGTTTTATAAGAATTTTAACCTCTTCTTTAGGTATCTAGCGGCAGATACGCAGTTGTTCTGCGTTGGTCTACTGATTTGCATAACGTGCAGAACGATGCGGACCAAGAAGGCAGCTCTCGTAACCTTGTTCTTACTCTCACTGGTGATTACATCCAGCGTCACCTATTTCCTAGACCTAGACGCCGTCGTTATACAATCACCGGAGTAAGTAATTTTTATTATGTGTTTTTGCTTATTACATTCACCTATTTTATAAACTTAAACGCCATTATTATACCTACAACCACCTCAGTCAGTAAATTTTGTGTCTGTGTTCTTGTTATTTTAATCCACTAGAGTCTTTTTTTTCTACTAGACTACGGCAAAGCTGATGTAAATCAGAAACCTAAAAAGGTAAAGATTTTTGATTCAAGCTTACTAGGGGCTACGATTTTTTTTATAGGATAAGGGTGACAAACGAGCACACAGTCCACCTGATGGTAAGTGGTTGCTGCGGCCCATAGACATCAACATCTATCCTCTATTACAAATCAAAATACAGATGCGTTGTCACCCGTGAGGACTAAGATGGAATGCCTTATTTCCAGTAAAAAGGGTCTCCGGTTCTCTACACTCACCATACGAAACACAGCAGCGTTATGGTGCTATTTTACGTTGGTATTCTGTGAGAGCGTGGTCCTTCCCATGTCGAGCCGACCCATTCGTACTACAACTATACTTCTAATATAGCTGCAGCATGGCTCTACCACGTATAATTTTCTCGCTTAGAGTTCGTCTGGGGCCTACCCATCTCCGTCTACCGCCGTCTTATCTATTTCTGCCGCAAAATAGTTGTGCATACACTGCTGAGATCTGGTCTAAACGGAATAGAAATCCAGTATAATTACAGGTTTTGAAACATTCCATCTTATTTTTCAGAGATGACAACACATCTGTGCTGTTTATTAAAAGCTGGTTGCAGGTGCCCATGGACTGCAGTTTCCCTTTTCTTATAATGTCCGAGCAGCTATGCAGGTCTAGGGAGACTAGTATCACTGAGGCCTAAAAGATCTATTGTGATCGCTGCTATGTCTACAGTTCACTGCTAAGCCCTACGTCCTCAATGAATAGAAGGAGTTGCTTAGCTGTGAGTAATTTTACTTCTTCTTTGCGAAGTACATAGTTTCCCAGATGAGTGCTGCGTTTGCGCATTAAGGGTCCGCAATTTGTCAGAAGGTGTAAAGGCGCTTCCCCCTCTAGGGAGCAAAACCGGCACATACTTGAGTTGCTTAGTCCCAGGATGGGCATGTGCTATTTAAAAGAACAGTGTCCAGTCAGGGCTCTTACCAGAATGCGTTATTTATTGTTACCTAATCCCAGGCCTTCCGAAGCGAATTTGCGACCTAAAGCCCGTATTAAGGTTTTAGAATGTTTTAAGGCTAGTATATCAGACCAGATCTTAAGTGATTTATTGAGGTAAAGAGTTTCCATTGTCAATCGGGCGAGGCTTTTTGAAATTGCACAAAATAGCTCAGGTTCAATTTGTGTACTGTTTGAGCCTTCTCGTGCGAACTTGTCGGCGGTGGAAGGAAAAGGGGAGATCTCCCGCCGGACAAGGTCTTCTGCCCGGGGAGCGGCCAACGCTCCGATTAGTAGTTCGGAGCTCCGATTAGTAGTTTGTGGCGCAACGACAGCGCCGCCAAATCACCCCTCTGCTCAGACCGGAGGTCGATAGTGCAGTCCGATTATCAGTGCGTCCTTAATGCCGGTGGGGAATGCATGCTGTGTGCGTAAGGACAAGTGACGCCGGTGCGAACGATATGCCGGTGTATAATGAATGCCGTACTACGCACTTGCAAGTGATGCTGGTGAGAACGATGAGCCGGAGCAAGTGCCAGGGATTGCCTTGTAGTCTGCGGTGAGTCGAGAAGAAGGCAAGTAATATGCGAGAGTGCCGTGAAGCAGTGGCGAGCAGTAAGGCTCAGAGCCGTGCCGAACACTGTAGCGCAGAGAGTAGCTTGAAGGAACAGGAAGCGCTATTATTCCAGTGCTGCGATGAACCTTTTGTAAAGCTAAACTTCTTGCAGAATGTGAAGACTGCAGATAATATCTACTCGGGAGCCAATGAATGGGATACTTGAGGATAATGACGAAGGTTTTTGCAGTTGTATTTTCCGAAGGTTGTTGGTTGCGTGTTCATATCACGTCGGGTGCTCACCACTGTGGCCGGTGGAAGGAAAAGGGGAGATCTCCCGCCGGACAAAATGTTCTGCCCGGGGAGCGGCCAACACTCCGATTAGTAGTTCGGAGCTATTCTGTATATGCTGCTTTAACTTCGGAACTTTGTTAGTGCGATTTAGGCTTCGGTGTGTTTCCTTTGTGGCGCAACGATAACGCCGCCACACCTACAATACCCGTGTGACCCGGAACCCATCTTAAAACAACCTTGTTATTACCTCCCAGGACGTTTAGACGGTTCACGCAGTCTCCAACTAGCTTCGAGTTCACCAAGTTTGATCTCAGCGCTAGCAGTGCTGCTTGACTATCAGAGTTAATATAGATTATATGGTTAACGTAGTGCTTTTGCAGATTGATTTCCACACACTGAAGTATGGCGAAAATTTCTGCCTGGAAGACAGAGGTGAATCTACGCAAATTCATACTAAGTTTGAATTTGGGGCGTTCCCTATAAATTCCAAATCCTACGTTGAGGCTCAGTTTTGACCGATCAGTATACCATAGAAGGCCACCGACCTCACAGATGATCTGTCCATTCAGCCAATTTTCTCTGGAGGGTAGTTCCATTGTATACTTTTTGTTAAAAGTATATAGTGGACGCATGATATCTGAGATCATGCATAAGACCGGTGTTTCCTTGATTGAGTCGAGCATCAATCTATAGGAAAAGAGATCTCAATCTATAGGAAAGCAAGCTCAAACCGTCCAGAACTTTAATCCTTTACAAACTAGCCTTTGCTTCCTGATCTAAGTAAAGATCAAGGGACATTAGGCCTAGAAGTGCATTAATAGCTGCTCCAGGTGATGATCGCATCGGTCCAGTTGCCATTAAGCAGACAGTCCTTTGTAGACTATATAGTCTATCCGCAGTCGTCTTTTGGATGGCTTTACTACACCAGACAGTGCAGGAGTAGGTAAGAATCGACCTCACTATACTGCTGTAAAGCCATAGGATTATACTGGGACGCAAGCCCCAGTTGTTACCGACCATGCGACTGCACGTACCTAAAGCAATTTTAGCCTTATGACATACATTGCTAAGGTGAGAATTCCACGTTTGTTTTTGGTCGATTGTTACGCCGAAGTACTTAACTTCAGTGGAGAATGGTATTTCTTTACCATTGAGTTATGGTGTGACTAATTTGTTCAACCATCTCTTTTTTGGTAAAGGGATAACAGTTTTATCAGCATTAAACTGATAAACTGTTATCCCTGCAACAGTTGTTTATGGTGTTTAGTATTCTTTGTATGATTAATGATAAAGTACTTTGGCAAAAGCGCCTCGCAATGATCACAATATCATCAGCATAACCCAGTGTGTCAATGCAAAGTTCTGCTATCTTGTACAATAATTAGTCAACCGCAAGAGTCCAAAGTAGGGGTGACAAAACACCACCTTATGGACAGCCTCTTGTAGTTGCAATCTCAATCGAAGTTTGAAATAGATAATTTTTGCCTTTCTGTTTGAGAGCATCGACTTCACCTACCTGATGGTTGTGGGGTCAACATTTTTAGATGTCAGGGCCCAACCAGCAGTAATGTAGGGCTACTGTCGAAGGCGCTCTCAATGTGTATAAAGGCACAAAGAGCTATTTCTTTATCCTCCAGCGCTTTTTCGACCCTGTAACTCTGATTAGGGCTGTTTCCGTAGATTTGCCTCTGCAGTAAGCGTGCTGGTTGTAGTGTATAGGTCTCGTAGCTAGAGATATATCCCCGATATATCTATCTATAACCTTTTCCAATGTCTTAAGAAGAAAGGAAGAAAGGCTTATAGGTCTAAAGGACTTTGGTAAAGCGTAGTCCTTTCTACCAGTCTTAGGTATAAATAGAACTTTGACAATTGTCCATCGTTCTGGAATATATATATCCCTATGCAAAACTTGCTCTGAAGATTCTCACCAGATAAGGAAGAGGGATATCGATACCCCTCCGTAGGTCGATGGGCATTATTCCATCCTCCCCACTTGTCTTATATGGTTCAAAGGAGTCAACAGCCCACTGCACCAGATTTGGCCTTATTATCTTTGTAGCCCTAAAACAGTCCTTATTACAAGGCCTTCGCAGGGCTCTGAAAGAGTTCGAGGCAAGAGCCATATATGACCCTGTTAAATGGGTTGACGCTAGTAGCTCCAGTGTTTCCGTTTCACTATTAGTGAAGTTACCATCATACTTTTTAAAAAGCTCGATCTGATAAGGTTTAGCTTTCGATAGCATTTTGTATAGTCTTGCACTGCGAGGCAAAGACTCAACTTCCTCGCATAGCTTCCTCCACGATGCTCTCTTAGCTTTCCTAAAGTCTTTGGTTTTTAACCCTATTGAATAGTTTCCTGGTATTTTCCCTAAGCTGCTTTAGCTTAGTGTTCCATCAAGGAACGTGTTCGTGTTGCAGTCTTAGTTTTGACAGGAGAATTGTCTTCAAAGGCTTCACGGATACCTACGGTCTCCCCCGCTAAATCCCGACCTTCAATCGTTTTTATGCTTTAAGGAAACGTTTCCAAATTCCTCCTTAGGCTATCTCTATAGACATCCCAGGAGGTCGCTTTTGGATCCCTAAAAGCAACAGTTTCATAAGTTGTTGCTCCAATCACATACTTAATGTATTTATGTTCAGGCATCGAGTTTTCACTACTAACATCTACCTGTATATGTTATTGGTAGCAAAGGTTATATCTAAAACTTCCTGCCTAGCACGCGTTACAAAAGGTTGATGCACACCCTATGTGTAGGCTTACCAGGCGATTAGATATGAGAAAGTCAAAAAGTAACTCACCTTTTTCGTTAATGTTAGAGCTTCCCCATGCTGTTTGGTGAGCATTGGCCTCACATCCCACTACAAGTTTGCCTGGAGGAGCCTTGTCTTACCCATGGGGTTAGCCATTTGGCCTTGGGCGTGGGCTCTACCTCCGGCCAGGGTTTCAGTTTTCCAATCTTACCCACAATCCAGTCCTGGCTTGCCTTATTCAGGCAATTTAGCAGAATCTAAACTGACTTATGGGTGAAACCCGAAAATTTTGGTCCCATTCTCAGCTGCGCTTCATAGGTCGTTAGTGCCCGGTGGACCAACCACATCTGCTCCACGCTCATAGGATTCAAATTGTGAATTTCTACACGCGCGGAGCCAGCTATGGCACTGAAGTTGAGCTTCTTCTCCCCCGCTGCCAGCTTCACAGATTTCCGTGGCTGGTCTTTGGGGGACTCCTCCTCAGATCGATTGCGTTTTTGCACCTTCGAAACTGGGCAGAGGAATTTTGTCCCAGGGATTCTGACAGAGAGAGAGGGCCTCTTTGGCTCCTATCTCAGCTGCTATCAGCCTTCGGCACCTCTTCCGTGCTGACCCACTAAGCTTATAAGGCTTAGTGAACTTTTTCTTTTCCCCTCCCTGGTTCGTTTTCGACTGTGGTTCGGCTGCAGACGTGCCCTCTACTTCTCGGCTTGTCCCAGATTGGGGCATAAGGTTGTAGGATTTTGGTGAGGCTATAAGAGCCTCTTCCAGATCTACAGTCAGTTCCATTAAGGGAGAGTTAATTTTTTCGAAATGCCGATCTTCGTCCGTTTTGGTCCCACGAGTAGCTAGGGAAATATTAGGTCACCCCCGGCATAGCCCCGGATGCCAAGGGAAGAACTAAAATACTACCCGAATCGCCCTGGCCTCGGGTAGGCACCGTTTGCAACTGGACTCCTCCCCAGCCACGCATCCATTGGCACGGTGCGCTTAACACCTTGAATTGGGTTAAGATAGGAAAAAAGGAGGTGACATAAAAAGAAAAGAAAATGAGGATCGTCTGAGTGATTCTGTTCTGTCTATTTCCTATTGAACCAGACCAAATAACAGGCGGCAACCTCGTGAAGGAAGAACTCCTCAGACTTGTCCTGGAGATCAACACGACCTGCGCTCTCCCCCAGAGCCATTCGCTAACTGCTCGCCAGACAGGAGAATAGAACAGGTGTTAATCTAGTCCTACTTATTATGTAAAAAAATGTGAGGATTAGGAGTAGACATTTACCCGTTACCATCATCATCAATAAACTCGTTTGTCACTTAATTTTTATTAAAGAAAATATTCATTCCCCTGAGACCTTCTAAATTACTCGTATTTTACCAAATGAGATATCGTTAGAAGCAATTAGAAGATTAGTGGTTTTCCATTCCATATGACGTCACATACAATCTAACATGGCAGCTTATTGCGGACATAAAGTGTCAATGGTTATGCAATTATAAAGTACTATCAAATAAAACTTAAAAGGTCAGGTTATTGATTAAAATATCACGATTAAAATGGTTATACTAACTGATATATATTTTCATTATAAATTACAGTAATTTAAAAGGCCACTTTTGTCAAAGTTGACATAAGAGCCTGAGACCAACAAAAAATATTGACAGAGCACTACGTACTACATTTCAAGCAACGTCCAAACTATGCTCTGATTTCTTTAATAGCCAGTAAAATTAATTAAAATACATTACTGTATACGTATTTTTAATACACTTTTTTATTTCGTCATAGAATAGGGGTGACAAACGAGCACACAGTCCACCTGATGGTAATTAGATGCTGTGGACTATAGAAGACTACATCTATCCTCGGTTAAGAATTAAAATTCAGATGCAGTGTGAGTTTTCACCCTTAATAATGAAGATGGAACACCTCGCTATCACTAAAAAGTGTATGCGGTTCTCATTACAAGCTACACATAACACAGTAATAATATGCTATTCTATTTCACGCTTCAGTTCCGTAAGAGCGTGGTCCCCCGGTCGAGTCAACGCATTCTGCTGATAGCTGCTGTGTGATTTATCCAAGTATAAAATTATAAAACCCTCTTGTTTCAGAACATGCCGAAACTTATATGTATTGGACTATACTTTCAATTATATATATATACCTGGTCACGCCAATCTCTCCACTTACATCATGGGCCTCAGTGGCGGCTTCCTCGCTTACCATTGGCAGGACGAGGGAAAGAATTTGGATAAATATAAGGTAAGCAGTAGCTTTATCCTATCCTTTCCTTGCCCCTAAGCGTGGTGGTGGTATGACCATTTAGTACAATAACCGCGGAAGATCCACGTTATCCTACAATACCGACATTTTAATATAAAGATGAAAATATGTTTATTTCTAGCTACGAACGCAGATCAACAAACAAAGATAGACAGAGCGCTGCATACATATCAAGTGATGCCGAACTAAACTTCTGGACATGCACTCACACACAAATCTCTCTTCCTTTTTTCTACCGACTTCAAAAAGGAGACTGTACTCAATTCGACTGTATGTTTTTTTATGTGTGTTACCTCATAACTTTTCACTGGGTGAACCGATTTCAATGATTCTTTTTTATTATTGAAAGCTGGCGCTTCACATGTGGTCCCATATAAATTTGATCAAGGTCTAACCAATAGTTTTTGAGTTATTCTTAATAATTAATATTGAAGTCGGTTATACAACATTTTTAATTTTAAATTATAACAGATCATAAAAGTTTACTCCGATACGCAACATACGCACTTAAAACCATGTTGCAATTGATTATAAATGTACCTATATGTGTCTTTGAATGCGTGTTTTTACGCACTCTCTAAGCCAAGCATGCATCATTTGAAATGTACATAGCGTTCCGTCTATGTTTCTTTGTTGGTCTGAGGCTACAAAACCCTTTATAAATTATTGCATCATACACTGTTATGTAAATCGTATAGTGGCTGCGTAAGAATATTCACTGCTCGATATCGTCCTTTGTTGTCGTAAGAGACGACAGAGGGAAATTAAAACAGAATATGGCCAGCATCATCTTCCTGATAAAAAATAAAAATAATAAAAAACTGTGGTTGCCAACTCGCCTGCCAAGCGTGACAACTATAAAAAAAACTCTATGGGGCAATCTATGGGAAAGGCCTATGTTCAATCAGTGGATTTCTATAGGCTGTAATGTATTGATGGATGGAGGGAACAGTTATACTGGGTGGCGATTAGGTTATCACATTAAATAACACTGCGGTATATACGTTCATAATGCGGTATAAGTTCATATATGTCGATTAAAATAATAAATCAACCAAATATAGAAAAATGCATCTTTCAAACAAAATAAATAGAGTAAAAATTGACACGAAATAAATCACCTTGATAAAATTAGTTACTGACCAGAAGTGACATGTAAAAGCGGCAACGGTGCGGCAGGTACGCAGTGCTCACGCGGCGTCGACATACGTAATTATTTACCTACACTTTCCCGTTCATAAGTAATTAGACAAAATCGAAAATTTGCGACTAGAATGTTAATTGTTATATTTTTTTTATTGCGTATATTTAAAGAACGTTATATAGGATAAGTCTTTTCATTTAATGTGATAACTTTATCGCCACCCCGTATATCTGAATCCAGTATTGTACTGCAGTGGAATAACCACACTAGTTACAGTGTACAGTAAATATATGTGGCCGATGGAAGGAAAAGGGGAGATCTCCCGCCGGGCAAGGTGTTCTGCCCGGGAAGCGGCCAACGCTCCGAGTTGTAGTTCGGAGCTATTCTATATATACTGCTTTAACTTCGGAATTTTGTTAGCGTGATTTAGGCTTCGATGTGTTTTGCTTGTGGCGCGACGACAGCGCCGCCACTTAGGTATATGATGGTGCGGACCGCGATCTTAAAAGGTCGTCGGTTTGAATTTATCATTCAACTACTGTCGTGAACCACTGCATGCATGCACAAGCATTGGAAGTTTATCAGGAGTAGTTAAAGGGAATATTAATAATGTTTATAGCATTGCTAGTATCTTTTGTTTTGGAAAAAAGATGAAAAAATTTAGGAGCAGCATGTTAGCGATCACCTTATTCCAAGGGGTTGATAGAATAATTCTCTTACACCATCATCACACGGCATTCATCATCTACTAGGGATCACTAGAGCACTCGGCCAGCAAACTAAATCGTCATCTATAGATGCACAGTCGGAGAAAAATAAAATATTTCGAGGACACGATGTGAAGTCTACTAACACTTAATGAAGCAGTGTTGTCTTCTTAGAAATATGAAGAGACCTAAGCTCATCAGTACAAAGGCTTTTTTCCATTACAATGGCTTTTTTTATAGAATTAGGATGAAAAACGAGCACACAGTCCATCTGATGGTAAGTGGATGCTGTGGCTTATAGACATAGTCATTAATATTATGTCGAATAGATAAAAGAAAGTGCTACCGTTTGCACCCCTATTCATAGTCATGAGAATCCGTATGCGCTCTGTAATCAAGATACATTTCATACGTGGTAGAGCCATGCTGCAGTTATATTAGTAATACAGTTGTAGCACGAATTGGTCGGCTCAACCGGGGAAGGACCACGCTCTCACAGAATAGCAGCGTAAAATAGTAGCTTAATGCTGCTGTGTTTCGTATGGTGAGTGTAGAGAACCGGAGACCCTTTTTACTGGAAACGAGGCATTCCACCTTAGCCCTCACGGGTGACAACGCATCTGTATTTTGATTCGTAATCGTGGATAGATGTAGATGTCTATGGGCCACAGCAACCACTTACCATCAGATGGACTGTTCGCTCGTGTGTCACCCTATCCTTTAAAAAAGATACTTTAAAAGCCTGTTCTGTGCACCCTTAATACGAGACTTATTAATCTCATATTGCGGGTTCCAGACCTGTGTGATCTAACAAGTGAACAGTAGAGAATTTTCAGTTTTTAGTAGTTTTATATATCACAGTACATACCTTTAATTTTTAATAATTTCAGAAATACAAATGGGTGATTTGGTTGATGTTTCCGATCGCAGTTCTCGAGGTCCTCTCCGGGGGGATCTTCTATCTAAGTGAAGACAACATGATCCCGACAGTGTTCAAAGTGTTGTACGCGACCCTGTACAAGCCGCTGTTTCAGTTGTTAATAGTTACCTTCATCATAAGCTGCGTATTTAAATTAGAATGTAAGTAAAATTTTTGTTTGGTCAGTGGGCTTAAAACAATCAGTATTAATTAAAGATGTTAAAAATCAGCTTAGGTTAGCTTATAACGGTTAGGCACCGCAGAGTCTCCTTCACCTGAAGATGTCTCGTTTAAAGACGAAACAAGTGTCATATTATTGACGGCAGTGTGTGACATTTCTTTATAGGATAGGGTGACAAACGAGCACACAGTCCACCTGATGGTAAGTGGTTGCTGTGGCCCATAGACATGTAGATGTCTATGGGCCACAGCAACCACTTACCATCCATTCTTGTTTGCGAATCAAAATGCAGACGCGTTGTCACCCGTGAGGGCTAAGATGGAATGCCTTATTTCCAGTAAAAAGGGTCTCCGGTTCTTTACACTCACCATACGAAACACAGCAGCGTCAAGCTGCCATTTTACTCTTTTATTCTGTGAGAGCGTCGTCCTTCTCCGGTCGAGCCGACCCATTCGTGCTACAACTATACTATTAATATAGCTGCAGCATGGCTCTACCAAGTATAAACGTGTTGTACCAAGTATAACGTATTATTGACGGTAGTGTATCTCTTCTAGTGATGCTGCGAGTAGGGGTGACGTAGCGTCACTCGGATGAACGGTAAGGTAGATAATGCACGCAATTAGGATTTCCGTAAAGTAACGCCTTATTCTAATAATAGTCATAGTTTTTCTTCTGATTAGCGCTGGTTCTATGTTCTTTTTTATAATAGAAAAGTGACAAAAGAACACCTACTACTGCAATTCACCTGATGGTAAGTGACCACTGCAGCCCGTGGACACCTGCAAACAACTTCAAACAAAGAGTCTGTAGCCTAGAGATGCGTTTTCACCTCTGAGGAATAAGTTAGAATGACTTAGCTTGTAAAACTAGCAACAAACAAACTGGCCATAATTATGATCTAGAGGCTCCTTTTTCAGTTTCTTTCAAAGTATGGAAGACTTCTGAAAATGAACAAGTGATCCCTAAATGTACATTAAATTTTCTTTAATTTATATACATATAATATAATATAATAAAGATTCTGCCGCAAGAAAAATGCATCTATCAAATTCGAACATCTTTATGTTTTTTTTTAAATAGAATATGTGTGACCAACGAGCACACAGACCATCTGACGGTAGGTGGATACTGTTGCTCATAGACATCTACATATATCGTCAATTTAGTGACCAAGATAAGGCACGCCTTCTAGCTGTTTCTACTAAGGAATCTAGTCACTGGTTACACGCTTTACCATCCAATAACCTCTGCACATTACTAGATGGGGAAAGCTTGCGCATCGCCGTAGGAATCCGACTAGGAGTGGTGATTTATCAACCCCACCAGTGCCCCTGTAGTAGCAGCGTCGATGACTTTGGGCTCCACGGACTTTCATGTAAGAAAAGTGGTGGTAGGTTTTCACGGCACGGTTCTTTTAACGATGTCATCCGAAGGACTCTTGTCTGTATAAATGTTCCCTGGGTTTTAGAGCGTTGTGGAATATTTAGAGACGACGGCAAGAGACCCGACGGTATGACATTGGTCCCTTGGGAGACAGGTAAAGTCCTAGTGTGGGATGCTACTTGCGTAGAGCCGAGGCGGCATCAGAGGCAGCTGAACTGAGTAAGTGACGCAAATATGAGTCTCTGAGAGATGACTATATATTTGTGCCATTTCCTGTAGAGACTATTGGTCCGTAGGGTCCACGTGCGGTGAGGTTCCTAAAGGAACTCTATCCGCAGCTGGTCGTTGCTGCTGGCGGTAAGAGGGCTGGTCCTTTTCTCACTCAAAGGCTAAATATAGCCATTCAGGAGGAAACGCATCCAGAGTTCTTGGCACGATACCACGAGGAGTAGGACTGTATGATAATTAAGTTACTAGTTTTAGTTTTTTATTTATTATTATAGTTTTTAATATTGTATATAATAAATTATTTTATATTATGTTATGTAAATAATTTAAAAAAAAACGTTTAGAATCAAAATACAGATGCATTTTCACCCGTGAGGACTAGGATGGAATGCCTATAATAATGGTCTACAATTCTCTACACTTTTGACACGAAACACATCTGCATTCATCCTCGGTGGTTCTTCCCCAGTCGAGCCGAACCATTCGTGCTACTACCATAATATAGATTGGCTCTACCATGTATAATATTCTACCATACCACGTATGTTTTTTTGGGTTGGATCATTTCTGCACAGCACGGTCCAATTTTACCAATACACTTTAGACAGGAATATAGCAGTGTAAGCTAAACCTACTTAGGCGGACCTTCAGACGGAAAAGGAATGCTACCCAGTAAGAGTTAGGAGTAGACAGTAAGTACAGATGACAAACGAGCACGATGACAAATGGGTGCTATAGACCAAAATTATTTCATCTGTTTTCAAATAAGTATCAAAATTCAGAGGGCTAAGATGAAATGCCCTGTTGTCAGTAAAAAGGGTCTTCGATCCTCGCTACTTACCATATGAAATACAGCAGCGTCATACTGGTATTTCACGTTGGTATTCTGTCGTGTCGACGTCTTCGATCTTCTTCTCAAGTTGAGTCGATCTACTCTTGCTTCAGCTATTATAACGTCCACCATACCGAATTTTGGTTACGGCGGCCAGTGTCAACCGAAACAAGGCATCTGTGCTGCACGGCTAGCATGGCCTGGGGACAAAAATTTTATCCCCCGATTATATCCACTGACAAGAGATAAAATTATCTTGTCCCTATGCCAAAGCACGGCACAGGGAAAAGTATATCCCCATTTGACATAACGAGTAGACATATATCCCCCGTCCGTAGCACGGAGCCAAATAAAAGATAAAAAATTATGCTTTTTGACATTTGAAAGGGACAATTCTATCCTAGTTCATTGGACATGGGTTTAAATTTATATTCATACAAAAATCTATCTAGGTCTAAGTCTATTTCCCGTCTTGTCTGCTGTGGATATTATATCCACCGGTGTGCCCATGCTCGAAGGGTGGATAAAACTAAGCGAGGGGATAAACATTTTCTCCTTTCCCTGGGGATAAAATTGTCTCCTGCTCATGCTAGCCCTGCAGGATAGGGTTATAGTGCACTCTCTATCCCCTCACTCTTATAGCCCGATGGAAATCGACCTCAGAGAGATCAGGTGCAGGACCAACGGTTTTACGTGCATTCCGAGGCACAGAGTAAACACACCGCCAACTTTCAGGTTCCGGGCTGCTTTTTTGACAGGAAAACCCAGTAACTGATTTTGGCCCAACCCAGATCAACGACTGCCTCGTTGGTCTATTTGGTTAATAAGATGAAGTCAAGGAACAATGCTTTGAAATTTAATAAATAAAATATTCTTTTTTTTATTATTATATTTAATCTCACACTTATTGATATGAGAAATTTTATATCACCAACAAGACAGGCAGGCTTCAGCTATCGTATAGCTGCAGCGGGGTTTTCCTATTTTTTCATTTTTATAGGATAGGGTGACAAAGGAGCACACAGTCCACCTGATGGTAAGTGGTTGCTGTGACCCATAGACATCTACATTCATTCGCAAAAAAGAATCAAAATGCAGATGCGTCGTCATCCATAAGGACTAAGATGGAATGCCTCTTGTCCAATAAAATGGGTCTCCAATTCTCTACACTCACCATACGAAACACAGCAATGTCAAGCTGCCATTTTACGCTGGTATTCTGTGAGAGCGTGGTCCTTCTCCGGTCGAGTCGACCCATTCGTACTATAACTATACATACTACTAATATAGCTGCAGCATGGCTCTATCACGTATAAAATATATATACGTAGGTAATAAAAAATCGTTCTTCTCTCTCTCTCTCTCTCTCTCTCTCTCTCATTCTTTTCTCTTAATTGTAATCTTCTGTGTTACGTTTCAGCGTATTATCGCAAGATCGTGGAGTGGCGTGGTTTCACGTGGGCCGGACGTCTCTCTTACGGCACATATTTAGTGCACACTCTCGTCATAAAAGGCCTGATTGGTGCGCAGACTCGCCCTACATACATGACAGATTATTACGTGGTAAGCTCTTTCTGTTTCGTTTAGAGTATTGACGTGGTAAAGCCATACTGTAACTATATCGTAGTTGTAGCACGAATGGGTCGCTCGAAGGACCACGCTCTCACAACATGCCACAATAAAATAAATGAATGCTGCCTTGTTTTGTATGGTGAGTGTAGAGATCCGAAGACATACCCTTTTACGGGAAACGAGGCATTCCGTCTTATTCTTCATGGGTGACAACACATCTGCATTTTGAAGAATAGATGTAGATGTTTTTAGGCTACAGCATCCACTTACCATCAGGTGGACTGTGTGCTCGTTTGTCACCCTTATTCCATAAAAATATTACTAGCTGATAATTCACCAGGCGTAGAAGGAAGTGAGGTAGGCCATGACTACAGGCAACAGAGTTTCGGGGGCAACGATCTGGGAAAGGGGAGTCAAATCACGCCTAAACTTTTTAAAGGATTTTTTATATATCGTGTAGTGACGGTGTAAGTGTCATCCCGTGGGTGTCGACAAAATGACACAAGTCAGGATTGGGCAGCGGCATCTTCCTAATAACGATTAAAAACATTGTATTGACAACCCGCTTGTCAAACATGCCAACCATAGAGTTAGAATATACTGGTGTATAGACGACCTGACAGCCCGAAAACGCGTGCCAAATTTTTATTTGTCATTGTGTGCACAACTAACTAGTAGATTCTATATTAAGAATATTGTGTGCGTTAGCTAGCTAGCTTATTCACATTTTTTGGCAATTGGCAAAAATTGGCAAAAAAGCGATAAAAATATTTAAAAAATAGTTTGGTGCACGAAACTGAATAACTTCAAAAATTTACTGTTTTTTTTTATAGGATAAGGGTGACAAACGAGTACACAGTCCACCTGATGGTAAGTGGTTGCTGCGGTCCATAGACATCTACATCTATCCTCTATTACAAATCAAGATGCAGATGCGTTGTCACCCGTGAGGACTAAGATAGAATGCCTCATTTCCAGTAAAAAGGGTCTCCGGTTCTCTACACTCACCATACGAAACACAGCAGCATTAAGCTGCTATTTTACGCTGGTATTCTGTGAGAGCGTGGTCCTTCCCCGGTCGAGCTGACTCATTCGTGCTACAAATATAATACTAATATAGCTTCAGCATGGCTCTACCACGTATAAACTGTTTTTTTATCATGATAGTTTTAAAATTAAAATTAAATAACATGTTCCCGGGAATAAGCCGCAACTACTTGCTTTTTGTTGAAATTTAATTCAAAATTTACAAAATCAGAGGTGAGTCTTCAATTCACCAATTATTACCGTCGAAATTAATACAATATTAATATGTTAAATTTATGTTAAGACATTAAATGTCACCATCATTCAATAAACATTCTTTTTGTTTTATATTCATTTGTTATTTCGTTCAAAAATCAATTTAGAACGTTCATCTTTAAAAGTTATTATAACACAATATCTGTAGTAAAATAGCTTCACTGTAGTTTCAGTTCACCTGATGGTAAGTCAATGCTGTGGCCATTTCCATGTATAATGACATAGAATTCTCAGTAGGATCATCACAGCTCGTAATTAAGGCGTGTTGTTTGAGTTTCTTTTTTAATTGTTATTACTATTTACTTTTAGCTTTGTTTTAAGTGTGTTTCTACATTGGAACACGTTCATTTGACGTCTTCATTATTTCCATAGTTGATTCCCTCTATCGGCGTTGTTATTTCTACAGTTGGTAATATTAGCTGGGTCAGTGCTGCTGTCGTTCCTGGCGGCGGGCGCGCTGTGGCTGTGCGTGGAAGCGCCGGTGGCCGGCCTCGTGCGCGCCGCGCTTTCGAGGAGTGGGGGACAGCGAGTGGAGGGGCAATAAATTGTTTAAATATATGTCTTTTATTTCTTTAAGCTTCTGGCGCGTCTCCACCAGTTTTGTTGTCAACACAACATTTGTCAACACGTGTTGCCAACAAATGTTTCTGTCAACAAGCGTCTCCACCGAGGGAACAAATGTTGGTAACAAGCGTATTCCTTTGATGTTGCCGCCGAATATCGAAACATGTTTTGTTGGCAAATGTTGTGTTGACAACAAAACTTTGGTGGAGACGCGGCTTTCCATGGAATTGTTTTTCTTACAAACACTTATTTTAACACCCATTTTAAAGTTATTAGCTTAACTGGTTTTTTAATAGAATAAATCTGACAAACGAGCACACAGTCCACCTGATGGTAAGTGAATGCTGTGGCCCATAGGCATCTACATTTATCCTCGATTAAGACTCAAAATGTAGATGCGTTGATAAGATTGTTGCTAAGATAGAATACGTTTCCTGTAAAAAAAGTTTTCCGGTTCTCTACACTCATCACACGAAAGACATCGAGTTCACACCCCGGTTCATTCAGCATTCAGCCCATCTATTCGTGCTACATACCAATATAGCAGCAGCATCACTCTATCACGTATAAAAAATGTGTCTCTTACAAAAACCTTTATTTTAAACATATTCATTAGTTAGAATCTATTAAAGGACCTTTGCTGAATATTGGTCACCCTTATTAAATAATATATGTAGCGGATTCTCTGTGTGATAAATTTAGAAATGAGGACATTCGCAGTAGAACCAGAGTGACCGACCAAAGGATTAGAAAGCTAAAGTGGCAATGGGCTGGCCATATAGCTCGAAGAACCAACAACTGATGGGGAAAAAAGGTTCTTGAGCGGCAACCTCGTAGCGGTAGGTGAAATGCAGGGCGGCCTCCCACTAGATGAAGTGACGACCTGGTAAGACATGCAGAAAGTCGATGGATAAAGGTGGCTTAGGACCGTGCTTTGTGGCATTCCTTGTGGGAGGCCTATGTTCAGCAGTGGACTTGTGAAGGACTGTAATGATGATGATGATGGTAATGATGACTATCTGTAGTGGTATATACACCATGTGGTGACCGGGCCAATACAAACGGCTGTCTCGTTATAATATATTTTTATTACTCTTAACTAAACCTCAGAGTACATGTATTTATTACACTACTAGTAGGATGGAGGCACATACCACTAAAAACCGAATTCATTACCATTAATAAGATTACAATGAGTAGTGAAAATAGCGATAATTCGATATTCAGTACTATTTAATATATTCATAACGATATTCAGTACTAAAAATAACGATAAAATTACATAGTGATGAACAGGCTCTAGCTGAGCATAAGACGCCCATTACACGGTAGGTTTTGCTGTCAGTTTTACAACGGTTGTGATTGATGAATAACCTACCGTGTAATGCGGTGATTGACGGTTGCATGAAATTGGTTGACAAATATCTGGATATTTTGATTTTTACGTCAATCAACTATCAGTTACGAATTTTGATTGAACGTGTAATAGCATTTCGTCAATCATGCGTCAGTCAACGCTCAGACAGCAATAGAGGCGGACGCAGAATATACAGAAGAGGCGGCTTCCACGCGCTTGCGCAGCCCGGAACCACTCCCGCCAAACGAGCTTCAGCCAGAAAAAGATTTTATTTTAAATTTTGAGGCTCTCCCCAAGTTGTGGAACACGAAAAATCCCAGGTAGGGTGGATGCCCCTAATGCCAGCCACGCCCCTAATTCCAGCCTTTCCGCCTTTTTACTTCGTAAATAAGATTTCTAGTAGTCTTAACTACAAATATTGTCGGCTAAAACTTCTTCGTTACTACAGGAAAGTGTATTTAAAATATTAGCTCACAGTTTTAAACCTAACAGTGTTAAATTAAAAATCAAAACACGTAAGTAACGAAAAACGCTCATTTTCCAAGTTATGGTCCCGATACAATAAAGCATACGAGTATTTTACATTAGCTCATCTTTAGGCTTTTTGATTTGTATGAATGTGACTATAGACATATTAATGCAGCTATATTTTTTTAAATGTATAAGATTTTTATTTTATTTTAGTGGAAATTAATGGGGCTGTAATTAGATATGCGAAATGCATGGAGTGCTTAATGTCAGCCGCCCAGCTGTTATTTGGTTTGACGTACATAATAAGAAGTACCTAATTTCAGCCACGTAATATAAATTGGGGCTATCATAAAATGGAATAAGTACCATTAATTAGAACATAACTTATTTTATAGTTAAGGAAGTTATGATCAATACGTCTATATTTTAAAATTGTTTTTTGATTTAAAAGTTTAGCAAATGATACGTACTTGCTATTCAGACATTTGGTATATGTTAAGAACACCATACAATATTTAATTATTTTTTGAGAAAGACAAAAACAAACAATAAATGTAATTAACTACAATTTAGTAATACTAATTTTAATATGACTTAAGCACATAAATGAAAAAGTCATAACAAGGAAAGTGGTTCAGGGCCATGCTTTGCGGCAGTCTATGGAGGATGATGTTCTTTAGTGGACTTGTGAAGGGCTGAAATGATGATGACGATTCAAAAACTTGGATGATTAAATTATAAGAAATCGATGTACTATAATACATAATTTTTATTATAACTTTGTTTTAATTAATTGTTTAGTGTTAAAAGAAAAACGGTACTGCTTAAAGCTAAATCACAGTAAGTTAAGAAGTAAAACATTAAAATAAAATAATTGTTGTCGTCTGTCTTAATACATATTCCATGCTTGTGACATGCATGATTTAAAATTGAATGTTGTTATGAATTTGTGTGTGTCCCTAAAACTTAACTACAATAGGTACCTACCAAAGACTCAAAAGGCATAGCCCTATGTTATGCTGGCATTAGGTACACAAAAGGAAATTTAAATTGGCACTAAAAGGCTGGTAATAGGGGCACCCACCCTATACGAATAAATATAAAAGGTAAGCTAATTTTTCGTCCATAAATGAGTTTCAAATAAAGCCGCGTATCGATTATGTGCTCCAAGATATCGAACATTGGCGCGCGTTAAATTAAAAGGGGTAAAATTATATTAAATATTACAATTTTTCCTATTCGTATTTTTTCTTTTTCTTTTCAAGATATTAAATTACAGTTAAATGGTGAATCGAAAATGAACTTAGTTTATAGGTAGGTCTTTCCCTGCGAAAATTTGGGTTTGACTGACATCAGTCAGCATGAGCGTGTAATGTCGAAATTATTCTATCATTCAAACGTCAATCATGATTGATCGAACTGATTGACGCTTGCCTAGGCATGTAATGGGCGTCTAAGGCCTATATTCAGCAGCTAACTGGTGATGGGCTGTAGTGATAGTGTGATAGTGAACAACAGTTTCTATCGACGTCGTCAATTCTTCTCAACTCTTCTCAGCGCATTAATTTGTCTAGTTAATAATAAACTGCTTTTACATACTTTTTTCAATTCCGATATTTCTCTTCATTTTATAGCTAAAAAATCTAGAAACCTAGGGTAATAAATCTTGAAAATGGTTAACCTAACTTAAGATGTTTTTAAAGGTATAGATATGTCATACTCGCTCTAAAATGGCAATACGAAAGTCAGGTAATTGCCCGAATCGCATTCAGTCGGGCACGCTCTCGCGTTGCGGCTATACCTTCGCTACAGCGCGTAAACTTCTATTTATTCGTGGCAAAAATGCCTTCCTGTGTTTTTAGGTGGTGCACAAATTACACGGCAACTGTTAGAGACAAGAAAAACGTCTCATTAATATTTTGAATATAGATGTTTTGTTCATAATTGATTTTATTATTTCAATACTGACCGCTAGTGTAAACTTTGACGCTAGCTAGTGTGTTCATTTTCCATATCGGTATGTCACGCGCTCGCGCCAATGAGGACTCGACAGCAATCAATACGCAACAATGATGTATATTCATCTTTTTCTAACGATAGGTATGCGCTATCATTTGTCTCTTTTTGTTAGTGCAACGTGATACATAACTGTCACTTTACCACTTTAAAATACAATAATGTTAGTGTGTAACCCTGTCTATCTTTTCTAATACGTCTTTGAACCTAACCCTAATTAATTACCTAACCTATCACTATAATTATTAAAAGCCTCTGTAATGGTATACTAGGATTAAAGAATTAAGGTGAAGGGAATAGTGGAATCAGGAAAACAACACACGAACTATTCTAGTGCACTCACCAGTCTCCGCTCCTCCAGCCCTGATCCAATGGTTGGAACCCCCCATCCGTATCTGCCAAAGGTCTCTACAATAACCTTCCTACTGCGCCACTCACGTTTGCGACAGCTTAGGGATGGTTGAAGTGGAAGAAGACGAAGACTTTTTCCTATATAATATTTATTTTCTAACTTACAAGTTAACTTAACTACTGCGACATTGTACACAAGAATAATGAACTACCTAGCTTTTAAACTAACTTAACTACTACTAGGCTATTTTAAACAAAAAAACACCCTGGATTTTATACTATGTTGAATATTCTTAAGTCACGTAAGTCACGTCACGTAAGGCCTTGAGTCACGTCTTCAAAGACGTGCTGTTATTTGCTTAGCAGGCGGTGCTGTATGGTAGGTGACTTCCTAATTGCATGCAAGGTCTCGAGATCCGGAAAAATCGTTGGGGTAATCGATTCCACAAGGAAGTTGTGCAAGGAAGAAATCTTCTTCTAAATTGCACAATGGTGGACAGATCATCCAGATGGTATGGATGGTATCGCAAGTTTAGTCGCGATGTGGGATGGTGAAATTGAGCAGCTGGAATTAGTCCGTACAATACCTCAGAGCACTCCCCGTGGTAGGTGCGATAAAATACGCAAAGAGATGCAACATCTCTACGCAGTGCCAATGAGTCAAGCCGATAGGAAAGAACTCGGTCGTCAACGATTCGAACCACTCTGCGCTGGATGCGATCAAATGGAAGGAGCTGGCACTAGAGAGCCCCTGCCCAGAGATAGGAACAGTATTCCATGAGGGGCTGAACCTGCGCCTTGTAAAATTGTAAGCGGTGTGCCGGCACGAAATACTGTCCCGCTCTGCTGAGCACACCAAGCTTTTTAGACATCCGTTGTGCTGAAAGTAAATTCCTTGCAGGCGGCTCAGAGGAACGTTTTACAATATTGTGTCGATGAGGGAACGGATCATTTGCAGAAACGTTACTCCCATCAATCAATCTTCAATCCATATTGAACCAATAATGTTGTAATGTGGAAGGTGTTGAATGAATAGAAGTGTTACTTGTTCTAGATCTTTAACTATAGCTTGAACGTATTCTAACTTAACACTAATATATACTGTATGTAATGTATGTATACTGTCGTGGGGGCTACACTGTACCTCTCACCGACAAAAATACATATAACATATAATATAATTTATTGATATTCATCAAAACATGTCATCTAATCCGGATATTTATTATACATTGTACTTTTCCCTTATATTCTTTATTATAATTTTCATTTCATTATTTATTTTTTCAACTTCCTTTGTTTTTTATTTTTACATTTGGCTAACCATAATTTATATTTATTTTTATTCATTTTATTTTATATTTTATTTATTTTATTTTAGATACTCATTATATATTTGTGTCATTTCTTTCACGTACACGGCTCGCGTACATACATGATCAAGACAATGACCAATATAATTTCATTAATTTCTTTACATTTATAGCATTTCAGCTCATATAACTTATTATTTAATTGTACTATTACTCTCACGCACACGGCTCGCGTACGTACATGATCAAGATAATGGACAATGTTCAATTCATAATAACTTCTCATTTCACTCTTTACCGATAGGTACATTACGAGTAAAACTCATTCCGCATTTTATCGCATCCGAACAACATTAAAACTTAATTGGTGATTAGGCTTTCCTAACTGATCAAGCCTATTGTATATGTGGATGTGCTAATCTCCGATAATTTTTCTTTACCTAACTCCCACCCCCGTTTACACTCACGCGCGAGCGGCGAGGCGAGTCGCGAGGCAAGCCACGAAGCGCGAGTGTAAACACTAACTCGTGGCTCGCCTCGCAGCTCGCCTCGCCACTCGCAGCGCTCGCGTCGGAGGTGGTTTTTTGGGCACGAGGCAAAGAGCCTCGCGAGGGACGCGAGCGTAGTGTTTACACTCGCGTCTCGTTTCATTTTGTTTACGGCGCCCTTCCATAATAACATTCGAATTGCTTTTGTTTTAAAATTACAATTTTAATAAAATAATATTATTTAATCTTGCACAATAGGTACTACCAATTTATATAAAATTATAAAACTGAAAAGGTTCTGTTTCGATGAATAGATATCATCCATCATATTCTTCCTCAACGACGTATTTTTATTAATTTCCTTCTTTTTAAAATGGTCATGCATCGATAAATACTTATTAATTAAAGGACGTTGCAATGGTTTTTGAGAAATATTTTACTGATATTCCGATATTAACCACTAAGTCACTGAATTCTTCTCCTGCCGTCGCCGAATCATTACTTAAACAAAATGTAAATGCGTGTACAACGAATTTTACATTTCATAAAGTATCATCAAAAGATATTGTAAAATATTTTGAAACTATTGATGTTAAGAAAACTGCGGATCTTTAAGGGATATTATAAAACAGAATCTAAGTGTAGAAGTAATGTTTTAGCCCAACGGGCATAATAATGATATGAGAATTACAAAAACTGGTCCTCTTAGTCGCCTGCGTGATACTTTATACTGCTAAAATAAGTGGGAGAATACCATTCTACCTTCATTTGTTCATACTATTTTCTTTTATTTTTTTACCCTCATTCCCTACAATATATTTATATTAATATACACTATACTTTTTAATTTTTCAGTCAGCTTCTATAAAATTATTATTGAAGCCTTTTTGTATTCATATTTATTTATTTTTCATCACATCCGGTATTTAGTCCATTCCGTTATAATATTTTTTTAAATGATCAATCCACGATGATTTAAATAATTTAATTTATTTTTTAAATTTTTTTCTCTCTTTATGTAGGCCCGGCGGTGCGCGTGCATTGTAGCAGTGCACCGCTTGGCAGGGTCGCCATTAGAATCTACTAGTTAGTCTGTGGTCGCCAGTAATGTGGAAGGTGTTAAATGAATAGGAGACGTGTTACTTGCTCTAGATCTTTAATTATACTGCTTAAACTCATTCCACCTTAACACTAATATACAGGGTTATTTTGATGGTGAAAATGTGAAAAAATAAACAAGAAAAAAGCTGAAACATTTTATCCTTTTTATTAAAAATGTGTTGCAAATTCATTATTTTAATTGCTTGTAATTAATAAATATGAAGTTCCTACTATTTTATACGCATGCACACATTTGTAAGGGAGTGTTGAGTTCGGAAACAGTAGGTGGCGTACGGCGCTCGCGCTTGGTTACAGATCTATAGTATGTTTCTAGGGCAGGCGGAAAAACGTACATTGACCTTTGACGATGTCATCGGGGTAGCCAACCAATTTTTTTAGGTTTTAATTTTTTTTATCTTTGTATCATTGTCATACATCATCAGAGTGAAAGATAAGAGTGCCTGTGTCTATTATTATATTATGAAGAAAGAAGATTATCCTGTACTTATATGAATTAAAAAGCAAATTAACATAAATTTAAGTTTATTATTAATACAACTTTTTATAATTACAATTTTCATTCTTACATTAACAGTAGGTAAGTAGTTTAATAAGTAGGTAGGTAGGTAGTTGTACAAAACATAACCACTTCTTGACAGTTGGGTAAAAATGCGAACTTTTAATGCTTACCACTCTTTAGCAGTCAACCTTGAAGCATGCATAAAACTTATCATAATAAATTGTCAGAGACACTTTACAGACTTTATTCTGTATCTATTTCAGAATCATTTTCTGATGACGAAGAAGTAGAAGAGTCTGCCACATTGATTATGAAAATATCTACAGTTTTATCAATGGCATTATCCAATCCATTTAATTTGATTTCTTTGATGTCGATGGACCTGATTTCATTCCGGTGATAATATAAAAAACGTCTTAAAACAATAACAAACAATAACAATAACAAAAACTTTAATACAAAACGTAATAATACAACAAACAAAACAAACTTAATAAAAATGAAAACAAAACCTATAACCGAAAATTTTAAATCTCAAACTATCTACACGCAAGCGCATTCCAAAGTAGAGTGAGGAATGATTCAAATACGCACGACGCGGCACTGCGAACCGTGCCGAAATAGGTTTGTTACCGCTGAGTGATCCCTTCCTTCGTCCTACCTCGTACCATGAGACACGCTTAGCGCATAACGATACGTAATCGATAATAAAATGTATGGAGGCAATACCTGTCGTTTTGTTTCGATGCTACCATAATACTTTAGGTCAATGTACGTTTTTCCGCCTGCCCTAGAAACATACTATAGTTATTTAAAGTTGTTTTGACTCGGTAAAAACAAACGAGTCTGGGGAGGAAAAGAGCGGGGGCTCTTTCCCTTCCCTTACGCCACTGGGTAGTGAGTACGTTCACCTGGCCGGCCGACAGTGTTGACTTGACCGTGACCTCATTACGTACCGAGTATCCTATTTTTAAATTTTCGTAGGTAATATTAATTGTCACAACCAGTACTACATCTGAAAAATACTGAATTCTTCTGGATATCACATATTTATTACCAACGTGTGCAAGCACTGAATAAGAACGATGGTCCACCTCGAAAACATTTTTGTGAATGGTTGTAGTCAAACATTAATAATACTAACATTATGTGGACTGACGAAATCTTATTTACGCGTGTAGATCTTTGTAATAGTCGCAACGAACATTACTGGGCAGTATGCAACCCACACGCTATAAAAGATAGTTTTCATCAAGTACGATTTAGTGTAAATGTTTGCGGTGGGAATTATTATTAACATAATTGTAGGCTACTACTAAATTTCCTAAACGATATACCCCTAGTGTTACTGAATAATTTTTATTTCCAATACGAAGGTGCTCCGTCTCACTAATGAGGTGCAGTGCGTCATTACTTGAATAACGAATACGAAGATAGGTGGATTGGGCATGGCGGCCCTATACCATGGCCCGCAAGGTCACCGGACCTTGCACCATTAGACTTTTATTTATGGCGTGATATAAAGAGACAAGTTTACGTCGAAGAGGCCCAAAGCTATGACGACCTCCGCACAAAATAATTGCTGCATTCACTGAAGTAAAACTGCTCAGACACGTAATATATACCTAGTCAGGTCATAAATTCTGTCACATGTTTAATATAAAATAATTGAAACAAGTATATTCATTATGTAACCATTTATATACCAAAATGAACTTAACAAAACATAGATTCTTATGACACTAAAGTTTATTCAAAATGACCTCCGTGATTTTGAATACAGGCCTTCAATCTGCGCGGCCAGTCGTCTATCGCAGCACGAACGAGGTCCATGTCAATATCGGCGGCTGCCTTAATCAAAGATGTCTTGAGTGACTCCAAATTGGGATGAGGTTTTGAGCACGCCTTTTCCTCCAAGTGTTGCCATATCTTGTAATCTAACGGATTCAAATCTGGACTGGAGGAGGGCCAGTCTTCGTGCCGGATGAAGTAGATTTCATGCGCCGCCAGCCAGTCTTGTGTGCACTTCGCTCTATGAGCTGGCGCCGAATCTTGTTGGAATACCCAGTGCCTGTTATTGAACATGGTATGGGAAACAGGTTCCACAAGGTTCGTCAGGACTGTATTTTGATACACAACTGCATTCGTTTTTACACCTTTCTCACAAAAATGTACCTCTGTTAAGCCCCAATAAGAAACTCCCAACCATACCATGGGCGAGGATGGAAAATGACCTCGTTGGACACGCGAAATACGGTTGCTCGCTTCTTCACTACTGTGTGCGTATACCTTCTCATTTTGTTTCTTGTAGCTCTCTTTTACGGTAAAATTTTTTTCATCCGAAAAAAGAATTTCCCGATATTTTTTTCCCGCGTACCGCTTCAACAAAGCGCGGCATCTCTTCAGTCTCAGGTCCATTAGACGAGCATTCAAACGATGTCCTGTTTTTCTACGATATGCCCGAAGCCCTAAGTCTTCATTTAACACCCTTTTCACCGTGGTTCTGCTTAAGCCCATCTGAAGGGCCAACAGTTTCTGCTTACGTTTGGGATTTCTTTGAATTCGCGCCTTCACAGCTTTTATCACTGCTGGAGTCCTAACAGACCGAGGGCAACCACTTCTTGCCCTGTCATCTACACTAGAGTCTTCATTGTATCGTTTGATGGTACGATAAGCGAATCTTTTGGTTATATTAAAATTTTTCAGTATGTCAAAAATTTGAATTGGCGCGTAATCGCAACGATGTAACGCAATAACTGCAACACGGTCTTCTTTAAGCGTCCACTCCATATTTAAAAATGAGTAAAATTCTAAAAAGTATACAGTTTTATTTTCATGAACAATTCGAAATTCGAATTCAATAAACTTTTTTGTGGCCAGCATTCTAAAAGTAAAGTTTTTTTACTGTGTGACAATACTTATGACCTGACTGTGTATATATAAAACTAATTTAAGAAAACGTGCTCAACTGTGCATTGTAAGAAACAGACTCCATTTTGAACGCCTATTAAAATCCCAGTAAGTTAGTTTTATTTTAAGTGATTGCATTCTCGTATTTAAGATGTAAATAGTTCGTTTTTTTGTAAATAGTTGATCATTTTAAATTTTTAATAGTTGTAAATACTTGATGCCAATTTTTTAAAAACGCCACAATAAAAATAGTCATCGGTTACGTCTGTACGACAACAATATACAATATCTGTCACTTTTGAATATGTTTATTGAACAGCGTAACGCCTTCAGCGCTAGATGCTACGCTCGCGCTGCTAGAATAACCATTATTTAAATCGCGCCAACCTATAATTCGCTTTCCAGCTCTACTATATTTTCTCCAACGAATTGTTTACATTTATTCTCCACCTTTTTTCCCTCGCTCTGTAGTCTAAACTTGTATTTCGAACTGTCTTTTGCGGGAGTAAAAATATTATTTAATTAGAGGTGTGCAGAACTTTTTATTTGCATAGCATCTATCCCAATCGTCAATGAAATGCATTTTATTTAATTTATTATAACGGTCCTAAGCCCGTTTAAAGTATGAAACTATGAAGGGAAAAATTGGGATCATAATTCGCATCGTAGTTATCAACTTAGTAGCGAGCGTGTCATTAAGGAAGAAATTAGTAGGCAAAATCTCCTTGCATTGGCTCGTACACACACGAGCGCGCGTAGTTGTTGCCCAAATAATCATATTCAATTTCGGATATTTTGAAATAAATGTAGAAACCTTATTTACGTGTATGACGCGTATTTTTCAAAACTGCAAAAAGTGTATATCAGTAGTCAGTATTCATATTTCAATATTAATTATTAAATTTGGCTGGTAACCCTGTATACTGTCGTAGGGGCTACACTGCAATGTGTTCGTTAATAATCGCCGCCCAAACTGACAGACAGAACAGGGATATTTTTCTGGTCAACCGCTTAGTTCCGATATGGCCCAGAATCCTGACAAGATATTTAAAGCCATACAGGTTATCTCAGAGTTTGATGGGAATCCCGACAGTTGATTAGGTCAGTGCCGGCCTGAGGCAAGTTTTAGGATGGAGCGAGACCCAATTATGGCGCCCCCTTGCTTGCCCCTAACATATACAGTTGTACGTGCACATGCAAGCATGAAACTGGGAAGATCTCGACAACATCTTAAGTCTATGTCTAATTTATGGATTGAAAACAGTCACGATCGTGGTATTTTAGGCACTGCACTCCTTACGGTATCTATAGAAACCGTTGATTTAGAATGAAAATACAAAATTAAAAAGAAATTAAGGTACATTCATTTAAATAAATCATAACAACAATGGACAATAATACAAAATTAATTCAACAGTCATTAATGCGATCAATAATCATAATCAACTTTTTGAACTGGTACATATACGTTAACGTTATATGTTTACTAATTAATGTAACAGTGCTTATCAACAAGCTCCAATCACGAAATATCGCGATTAGGATAATGCGATTTTTAATAAAAGTAATGGGACTTTTTTATTTGTATTTTATCAAAGAATACAAAAAAATTGTCCAGTTTGATAATAAGATTACTTACAATTGAAAAAATTCGGTTTAAACAATATGGCACCGAGTTGCGTCATGGCAACATGCATTTATATCATCAGCAGGACAACTTGAAGAGAATCGCATAAAAAATTGAGGTGGCATAGTTTTAGTACTCAAGCGACGATTCCTCCTGGGCTATAAGCACATTTTCTTCTTTCTTCGTCCGCGGATTCTTTCAAACTCTGAGTTTATTTTAGCTTTTCCAGCTGTATCTTTAGCTGCAATGAGAGCCTTTGTTAATCCTTCGTCTCTAGGTATATTCTTTTTTGTGCATCAGTTTTGTAGCATCTGATAAATCTATGCGCTCTGCTTGCATGCATGTGCTGACAAGATTAACAGCAAAACCTCGAACTTCTTAAAACTGGCTGCAAGTGATTAAGCTTCCAAAATTGCCACGGGATCAGTTGTGTCGATACTGTTCTTTCAAGGCACTTTTTACTTCGGCGTACTGATACCGCACCGCTTGCAAGCTGTTGACTCTACTTTCGCATCTTGTTTGACACACCTTCTTTAAAGTTAAGCTCTTCACATGTTTTGAAATAACTTCCCATCTTTTTGTTGAGTTTGTAAAAAATACAAATAAGCGCTGAAGAATGCCGCGCTCGCCTCAACAAATAAGGCCATACGCACATATACCAACTACAACTAACCACACGTTCGAAACCAAAATATTGAAAAACGAGGAAATTTCCATCAATAAACTCAGGCACATGAGCAAAGAAACGGAACAGAGACTAAGCTTCTAAAGAGCGTGCAAAATTGTTACCTAAATAAGCTAAAAGATTGTATTTTTCTATTATGAAGGTAGCTATGCTATTAAAAAATTTGACTAAGGCGCCTCCTGGGACTTGGCGCCTGGAGCGGCCGCTCCGTTCGCCCTATGGTAGGGCCGGTCCTGGATTAGGTATTCGGACAGCTTTAATTAAACACGGAAATTCACCGCCTAGTAACTAATTTAAGCCTCGCGAAATGCTTGTTAATCAATGTGGAGGTATTGGCACCGATTATAATGCTTACAATTGTATTAATACTGATCTAGACTCAGATTTAAATTTTAGTAATAACTTTTCCGCCGATTTTACTTACGAAGCAACATATTACTATAATACTTCAAAGAAATCAGGACAAGTTGGTATTAGAGTTCAATAATCATATTAGTTTCTAAACCTAGAATTTAGAGAGTATTATGACATCATCGTTCCAGCATATTATTGTGGTGGTAGGCAAATAGTACACGTATTTAAATTTCCAATAATTTCCAAAGAAAACTTCGACTTATATACATTATTTACACATGGTAGAGCCATGCTGCTGCTATATTAGTAGTATAGTTGTAGCACGAGTGGGTCGGCTCGACCGGGGAAAGACCACGGTCTCACAGAATACCAGCGTAAAATGACAGCTTACCACTGCTGTGTTTCGTATGGTGAGTGTAGAGATCTGGAGACCCTTTTTACTGGAAAAGAGGCATTCCATCTTAGTCCTCACGGGTGACAACGCATCTGCGTTTTGATTCGCATATAAGGATAGATGTAGATGTCTATGCGCCACAGCAACCACTTACAATCAAGTGGACTGTATGCTCGATTGTCACCCTATTCTATAAAAGAACTAATAATAATGCACATGGAGAAGTTACGGATTCTACTGGAGCATTAAAGGAGGAATTAACTGGCATACAGTTTAACTTATAATACGTTAGACATGAAAATTATTATTAGAAACTGTTTATAAATTAATTATAGCGCTTTCAACTTTCATTCACAAGCAATCTTGCGATCGTAGCCTTCGCCGTTTAATATCACATGTTTTTAGTTTTACGCAAATGCCGTAGGATGAATTTTTTTTATGTATCTTAACCAGGAAACTGACACACCCAAGGAAGTAATTAACTTTTTCAAATATTGGTATCACAACCAACCAAGTGAGACGGCTCATATTCATCGGAGTACAGGTTGGAGTGTGGGGTGAGGCAGGGCGGCCTTAGCTCCCCTCAACTCTTCAACATTAACTTACAGGTCAACGGTCTGATCGTTGAGCTCACTTTTGCCGGATTCGGTTTCTCATTTAGCTCATTTTGCGTCATTGGGTTAAAAATATATGCTATGGCGACGACTAGGTTTTGCTGAACCAATCGATCAGAGCCCTTGAAATGCTAGTGGGCATCTGTGAAAAGTACGAGGTGGCTTGTGATCTCAGATATAATTCTTAAAAGAGCGAACTACTCGTTTTCAAGGGGGATATAAAAATCTAAATCTGTTCCTCAGGTTGGACTTGGAGGAGTTACACTGAGTAGAATCACCAAATTCAGATATCTGTGACACTGGGTCACCGAGGATCTCTCTGACGATTATGATGTTGAACGGGAACGTAGAGCATTGGTAGAGGTGTAATATGCTTGCCCGCAGGTTTGCTAGGTGTACGAATGAAGCTTACTGTCAGACATTCTAGACCTGCAGTCTGTGGACGAAGTGCACTCGCCGAACTCTCAATGCGCTGCGTATTCATTACAACTATGGATTCAGGATGTTGTTGGGCTGTCACGCTTATGCAGCGCATCACGCATGTTTTCCGAGGCACGCGTGGACAGATTTGCAACAATATTACACAAAAGAATAGCCTCCTTGATGCGTCGCGTGCGTGACAGCACCAACAGCCTCCATATATGGAAGGCAAGATTGTCCTGTGATGAGGCACTGGAACACAGTGCGTATGGGTTCCAGGCCCAGTATGTTTAATGATAAATGATAATTTTGGTAATCTATAATTTGTACTCTGTAAATTTACAAACCCCTAGTTTTAAGTGTACTAAGGAAATGGGTGTAATTACCTGAATCATGAATACTTGAATAAGGAATAAATAATTAATAAAATGAAATGTCTCACAGCTACTTATACTGGTTCTCTACACCCTTCAGACTCTCTCTCTCTCTCTCTCTCTCTATCTCTCACACACACACACGCTTACTCAGAAATAGGTAATAATAGGTGGTACCTATCCAGAAGGACTCCTAGGCAGAAAAGACGTAGGAATCTTTTCTTGGTGATCATATCTTTTTATAGAGTAATGGTTACAAACGAGCACACAGTCCACTTGAAGGTAAGTGGATGCTAAGATCCATAGACATCTAAGATAATAAGAAATAATAAGAATCAAAATGCAGGTGCGTTGTCACCCCTGTGGACTAAGATGGAATGCCTACTTTGCAGTAAAAATGGTCACCAGTTCTTTAGACTCACGCAACACAGTAACGTTAAGCTGCTATTTTACGCTGATACTATGAAACATATCCTTCCCCGGTCGAAGCGACATATTTGTGCTACAATCATAAAATAGCTGCAGTATAGCTCTACCACGTAACAGAATCTGATCTGATGTGCAATAAGAAATAAATTGATTGGAATTTTGTCAATGCCAATTTTATTTACAGATCCTTAGACAACTTACGTGGTTCCTATTGCCAGCTATGATTATGTTGCTGATGTAAGGAGAAGCATTTTATTCTAATACTACGGTTGGTTCACGGCGTTCTTGACTATGTGTCTACTCTTCAGATTAAATAGTAAATATTACCATCTCGGAATTTTGGCGGGAACTTGACCGGCGGCGGTTTGCTGCTCCTGTAATATTGTTTAAATAATGGTTTGAAGTGGACTTTGATGTGTAAAAGTGGTGCGATTTTGTATATTAAGTGTCTACGCATGTGAACTATTAGTGGAAACTGTGAAACAAGTGCTCTGATGGTGATGTGATTCTCAAAATAAGGTGTCTGTCTGCTTAGGCGCCTTGATATACCATCGCCAACCGTCAGCTGTCTGCTGGCTCAAGTTGCCGTCAAAATCTCCCAAGGGCTGCACAATGTGACGCATCAACATATTGTGAAGCAGTATACTATGAAGGATAATTATTATAATATATTGTAACTTCAGGCTCAGAAGGGCTAGATCCCAGAGCCAGAGTTATTAAGAAGAAGTATTACCAACTCTTTCAACCTTTATTTTTTAAGAAACTGTAGTAACCAATTAACTTACAGTCCACTTGATGATATGTGGCTACAGCAGTCCATGAACACCTGCAACCAACTTCATACGAAAAAGTCTACAGATTCGTTAAGTATTTTGCTTCGTAGTTTTTAACATAATGCACTCAGGGTAGTAAAAGCAGCGCATCGGGGTCTCTATGGAGCCCTGTTCATCTTCCCCCGAACGAGTTCCCGCCTTGTCCTGACGGGGAGCTTAGTAGCAGTGGCTTGGTTACCCGCGGTTAACTAAGAGGATCCCACATGGCTGGCCCAAGGTGAAGGGCCAGCGCTATCACCCCTAAGGACTAAGATATAATACCTCACACTCTGTTATTATTCATTCCATTATATTACAGTCTTTAAAAGTACACTGCTAAGCATCGGCCTCCACCATAGAGAGCCTCATAGGGGAATATTTTTCATTGTTGAAACGCTTGGCGGGCAGGTCAGCAACTACAGCTTTTAATCATTTTGAGTTGTTATAAGAAAGATGCTACTGCCAATCTACTGTTTTAGTTTCCTTCTGTCGCCCCTTCCGACAGTAATGGGCATTAACTTTAAACTAATTAACAATATAGCTAAATAATGTGCAAGTGTATGCAATTATAATAATAGTTTATTTCCCAAATTTAGTTCCAAATTGTCTACATTTTTCACCCCAGATGTGATTTGCAAGTTTCTGGAAGGGCACGACTGGAAAATATTTGGCAGGCTGTTTCACAGCTTATTCCTTGTACATATGCAGCTGTATTCAGCTGTTCATAGTAGCTGTACAGCTGTACATAGTAGCTATATTCAGCTGCTGTTCGGAGTTAGGGAACAGGTCATAAAAATCTCCTAGTTTTTAAAGGAGAGGGGGCAAACGAGCGTGCGGCTCACCTGATGGTAAGTGTCTACCACTGCCCATGAACAACTGCTACACCAGGGGAATTGCAGATGCGTTACTCGAGTTTTAAAAAGGAGTAGGCTCTGATCTGGAAGATCCTTAAGTCGTATCGGTCCGGAAAAATTGCTGGTGGTAATCGATTCCACAAGGAAGTTGTGTGAGAAAGAAAACATCTTCTAAATCGCACAGTAGTAGACCGTCAATCATCCAGATGGTATGGATGGTATCGCAAGTTTTGTCGCGATGTGCGATGGTGAAATTGAGCGGTTGGAATTAGTGCGAACATTTCCTCAGAGCACTCTTAAAGTTGTAAATGCGATAAAATATGCAAAGAAATGCAGCATATTTTGGCAGTGCCAATGACTCAAACCGATCGGGAATAAATCGGACGTCGACGATTCGAACCGTTCTGCGCTGAATGCGGTTAAGTGGAAGGCGCTGGCACTGGGGGGCCCCAGCCCAGAGATGGAACAGTACTCTATGCGAGGCCGAACCTGCGCCTTGTAAAGTTGCAGGCGGTGTGCCGGCGTGAAATACTGTCCTGCTCTGCTGAGCACACCAAGCTTTTTAGAGGCTTAAGTAAATTATTTTAACTTTTTATTTATTTATTAATGTACACACAAGAAGATTAAAAAACAGTCATATACACATTGAGTTATATGTACTACGTACTAGAGAAGCCATTTCAAATAAAAACTGTGTCCTACTCTATGTTTTCGCGCATGCGCGGGAGTAGTAGTCGCGCATGCGCGAAGACTTTAATTTGATATAAAATAAGATATTAATATAAAATAAATATAAGAATTTAATATAAAATATCTTAATTTCATCTAAACAAACATTTTATATTTCTAAATAAAATGTAAAAATAATTATTTTATGGAATTCACAAATCTTCAATTTATGCAATATTTAGTTTGTACGGATTGCAGTACAGTTCAGTTGAACATAGTCAATGTTCGGAATGGCTTCTCTAGTACGTAGTACATATAACTCAATGCGTATACATATTTAATTTTAAATCACTTGTAGGTTTCATTAGAGGGCATTTACTGTTAAGGAATCCTAAAAGATTTACTCACAGTCACCACGTTGGGAAAGCCAAGTGATGAACACACTGTCAATTTCTTTTGTACTATCAGTACCAATTTGAACGTAAAACAATAAAATTAAATAAGAGTTCAAACTATAACACCACGCATTAATCGTGAGTTGTGATAATCCTCGTGAGAATACTAGCTTATAATCGTGATATTATTGTATTGTTATCGGTTCTTCATACGCCTGTAAATTTCAGATTTTCGAGTTTAGAAATTGGTGAAAATTAGGGCTAATAATCTTACGCTTACCAGATGTCGCTAGTTGGGATTACAGATGATCACAAAGTATCATCATCGTTGAAAAGTTGCATTTTAATAAGTTTTTCGGTTTCTAATATACAATTGTACACAAAACAATGCCTCAGGGCTCTACTCGTCAATTTACACATTGTTAACTTATTTTTAATTAATTCTTTTACTTTTAGGAATATCCGTAATTTGGTTTATGCATTTCTAATCTAATTATATAATATAAAATAACACTAAAATTTCAGAAAGAAACATTAACCTCTACACTTTTTTAACAAATTGATTTTCCTCGATATGAAATCTATCAAATATTTCACCTTAAAAAAATCCACCAAAAATTCGTGGATGCCCTCATTAAATTAAATAATTTTATTACATGCGTACATACTCGTACTTATATAAAAAAGTTATGGCAAATTTTGAATGATATCGCTGGTAGGATTGTAAAATCCATAGATGAAGTTATATTAAATGCTTTTAAATCATTAAATCTTTTACCACAACGTATTGCAGACAATTTTGCGAATAATTTTGACTCTGCCGTGAAATATATTTTGTCAAACTGCAACCAGAATATATTAAAATATGATCAAAACAATTTACCAGCAAATGTAAATAATTGTAGTATGTACTTTAAGAAGGCAACGCCAGATAGTGTATATAAATTAATTAATAAGTTAAATACTGATAAAGCCCCAGGTTTTGATTGTCTTAGAATGAGAGATATCAAGAGTATTGCCAATATAATTTCAGAGCCCTTAGCTAAATTTGTAAATACCTGTATCAAAACAGAGACATATCCAGATGAACTTAAGGTGGGATTTGTTAGACCAGTCCATAAAAAAGGTAAGTTTGATGACACAAATAATTATAGACCTATTACTTTAACATCATCAATAGATAAAATAGCGAAAAAATATATCTGTAATCAAATACACGAGTTTTATCAAAAAAGTAATATTTTAAGCTCTAGCCAATTCGGTTTCAGGCCTGGTAAGAACACTGCAATGCTATTATCGGAATTCACAGATCAAGTTAATTCATTGATGAATCAGAAACTACATATTCTAGCTCTATTTATTGATTTTTCTCGCGCCTTTGATACATTAGATCATAATAAGCTGATTAGGAAGTTAGCAGATACAAGTATTCGTGGACCTCTTTTAAATTGGTGTAAAAACTATCTGACTAATAGAAGCTACCGTGTTAAAATTTGTGAAAGCTACAGCACATCAGTTAAAGTAACCGAAGGCACAGCTCAAGGTTCCGTAATTGGACCATTGCACTTTATAGCATATGTCAATGACATGAATAAGATCTTTAGATATTGTACTATCAATACGCTGATGATACGTGTATGCTTGTAGCTGCTGATACAAAACTGTCTGTAATTTTTTGCTGTGGTAAAACTGCGCAAACAAAAACAATCGTCTGTCAATACAAAACTCACACATTACAATTAAAACAAATTTCTAACAATTTCACGCACACATTGATAGACTAAGACACTCTTGCTCGGTGACAGAGGACTCGACCGTTTCGCATATCGCATGAGGGCGAGCAGCCTGTGTTGTTTTTTTTTATAGGAATAGGGTGACAAACAGTCCACCTGATGGTAAGTGGTTGCTGTAGCCTATGTACATCTACATCTATTCTCGATTACAAATCAAAATGCAGATGCGTCGTCAACCGTGAGGACTAAGATGAAATGCCTCGGTTCCAGTAAAAAGGGTCTGCGGTTCTCTACACTTACCATACCATACTTACCAACACGACTGTCACTATTGTAATTTTTATGTTTAAAAAGAAGTAAATAGCAACAATGTGTTAAAAGTTACTAATTTATTAAAGAAAATCTTTTTAAATTTGAGCATAAAACTGAAAAGTTCGGCATTTTGTAGGACTTCGATTCAGCCGCGCAACTAGATTTAGTATAGTGAGTAGTGTGGCTGCAACTACTTTTATTGTACGCATAGGACCGTCTAGATTTATAATTTGGCAGAGGGGAACGTCTGCGTATGTCTACTCCGCTCCAGTCCTCCGCACTATGGGAAAGCCCTATACAAATCCACCGCAAACTGTTTTTAACGAAAGTCGTTATTACGTGATGAAAACTATAAATTAATATGTTATTATAAATAAAGTTTCTTTTAGTTATTTTTATTTTATTTTGTATGTTTAACATAAGTAAAACAGAGCATTATATCTTAGTCACGTCCGATTAGATGATTTTGACGAAATACGTTATTACGATTCAATGCCACATTACTTGAAAGTTTTCCATAAAAGTATATAAGTATTAAACATTTTTTGAATGTTAATATACTCCTCCAAATTTTTCGTTAATAATATTATATTATATTAGTTAATTAATCAAAAAAATACCAATATAGTTTGAAATGGTATATATTTACACTTTTTTTAACAACAGATTTACCTCTTACCGATGCTTGCCGATGTCGAGGTAGGTATTTATTGCATTAAGATCTTCACACATTACTTTGTTTAGGGATAAAAAGAAATTGCACTTACTTGCACCTTTTTTGATACGGACCTAGAACAAATCGCGATATAAAAACCAATTTTTTCAAAAACTTTTATTTCTTTATGTATAATAGCATAGATGAAGGTGTATATTATTTTTATAGGATAAGTGTGACAAACTAGCACACAGTCCACCTGATGGTTAGTGGTTGCTGCGGCCCATAAACATCTACATCTATCCTCTATTACAAATCAAAATGTAGATGCGTTTTCACCCGTGAGGACTAAGACGGAATGCTTCATTTCCAGTAAAAAGGGCCTTTAAAGGTGTATTTATAAATTTATTGAAATGAGACTAAACAATTTATAGTTCAATTAAACAGTTCTCAAGATCTAATTTATCAGTCGTCAAAAAAAATTGTCTTGAATTTGATATCTAATTGTGGTCAAATTTTTATTTAATATTTTTAATTAAAATTTTTCAATAAGGACCCTATATATCTAGGTATACATACGTAAAATTACAGATTAATTAATTCTGAAACAACTGAAATATGTAGGTTTGAGACGAAACACACTTGGTTTTCCCCATAGAATTATTACGCATAGAAACGCAGTCCAGTACAAAACACGAGCGTTAAAATGATGCAAAGTCATTATGTTAGTGGGCGCGAGTCGAATGTACCTACGCTCGTCACACGCACACATACACGCCATTCAGTGATACCAGTTTCTGGCGATTGCAATCAAATTGTGCAAATCATTATTTTTTGATTAATTTAAAAAAATCGATATAATAAAGATTACGTATTAATTACGAAGATTATTTAGTAGAAGTATTTTATGAGAATATAAAATGGAATAAAATAAACACGATAATGATGTTACTAATATAACTTTATTATACATATATTAATGGTAAAAAATGCAGACGTAATAAAATTTAAGAATATTATTAAACACAATTAATTTGCTCGAATACAATAAACACATCGTGTAATGTTTAATTTTAACCGACTTCAAAAAGGGAGGAGGTTATCAATTCGGTGTATTATTTAATGTTTTTTACCTCAGAATTATACAATTTCTAAACCGATTAAGATTTTTTTTTATTTGAAAGGATATATACACAGATTGATCCAATAACCACGCTAAAATTTTAATGGTTGTTTTCCCGAAGTAAAATGATTTTGCCTTAATAGTACAATAGATTTATTAAAATAAAATTATTAGGATGTAAAAATGGCAGATTTACAATCGAGAAAAACAAAACTCGAATGCGATCTCAAACCAATAGCAATATCTCGCAAGTAGGTCGGGCGTACAGGCTAGCTTATACCGAATTACTATAATAAAGTCTGAAAAAAATTTGCTGGACGTAATGTAGTGTTACGTCTATCGCACGTGCTACCGCGCGCTTCCTACACAGTGAAGGGCCACTAATAAATGTTCATAACATGAACTCTCAAGCGTAGTGATACGACATAAACTAGTTTGGACGCCGGAATAGCTTGTGAGGTATTAATTTTGTAAATCTGCCCTTTTTTAATTGTAATATTTTTTAATTTAATAAATTGACTCTACTATCGAGACAGTATAATTTGGCTGCGGGACAACAACCACTAAAATTTCAGCATGTATATACGAATTAATCAAGCTTAGAAATCAGTGTACATACATATTGATAACCTTTCTTTTTGGAAATCGGTTAAAATAGGCTATGTTTGGGTCTAACGTAACATCTGGTTATTGTTTGGGTGTAAAGTGATATCTGGTTATTAAAGGCGTTCTTATTAATAATCTCATGATGTTGTAAATAAAAAAGTTTTTATTCTATACTCTAAAACGTAACCTAAGTCAATAAAAAAAGCAATTAAAATGGCGTCGACGAATCGCGAGTAGCGATTCACTCCGTATTAGTTTTAAATAGGCACCCATTGTTAATATAATGTTTACACTTAAAGAAGTAGGTATCTATATATAAACATTTGAGTTTTACACAGGGCGTTGCGATTAAACGTTTTAAACACAAATAGAAAATAAATATTTTTAAAATAAAATTGTGATTTTTTCCCCACAACTAGCAACATTTGTATTATGAGAGCTTAGGTAAGTATTTTTTTTAGTTTTACGAACTTATAATGAATGAAATGTATAAAATTATATGTGAAATGTGATACCATCACTTCTTTTATGTTTATCATCACCGTTGTGACAATATTTTACAACACAAAAGGTAATTTTTACAATTTTTCGCGAGCTCTTCTCCGTAAGACGTGACGTTCCGCACTGACGCGTCGCTGAGTCAACTTACGCGGTTTCGCGTTAGTTTGACTTGCTTCACTTTCGGTGCGCGTACTAGTATTCTATGCGTAATAATTCTATGGTTTTCCCATAGTGCGCCGGTCCCGCGTTGCTTTATGCATTTACGACACGCTCTTGACGCAATGGGATGATAGTTTCTTTTACCACATGGCTTTATTCGTAGAGAGAGAGAATAAACTATAGAGGCGTCAACTAAAATGACAGGAAATACGTGAGAGAAACACACTTATCTGTGTTACGTTAAGAGCGAGCGAGTCAAACAATTTTTTTGTTTCTTTCACCGTAATATGTGGTTTCCTTTGTTTGGAACACAGATTACCTCCTAATAGATTCCGCATACAGGGCCACAAATGCGCGCAACACATACTTGCTGTAGCTAGCATATGAAGTGACGCTAAGAATCATGACATCAGTGTTGACCACAGAGTACTTTCTATATAGTTTGACCAAGTTTGCGACCCGTATGCGCGTAAGAGTTCTTGACAATTTAAAAATAGTTTTGTATCCAAAATACATTACAAATGGCTTCCTGTGCAGTAAAATGGTGTGGCAAGTCTGCTAAGACATCCAGTTATCAAAAAGATGGCATAACATTTCATCGGTAAGTAATTTCTATTCTTATCACGTTAACCTATTTCAAATGCACCAGAGATCAACTTATACTGGAATTTAATGGTGCAATGTGATAAAAATTGAGCACCCGTTGATGTCTATTTGAAATTTCCCTTTCACTCATTACGTAAATGACAGTAGTTGTCTTTGTCTAATAACCGCACGTGTATCGATAGTGTTGTGATTTTTAAGACGATATTTCATGTTTGTTCACCGTTTAATTATTTTTTTTGAAGTCATATTATTTTATTAAAATAGTGGCATATCATTCTGGTACCTATAACATATGGTAAACCTATAACATATAGAACTATATGTTATAGGTTTCCTAAATGTCCCGAAAGGAAAAAGATGTGGATCGACGCAACTTGTCAAGGGGACGGATGGTTTCCTACCAAAAATAGTGTGCTATGCTTAAGACACTTCACAGAAGACAATCTCCATATTATGAAAAAACGTAGAAGGCTGTTGGGTTCTAAAAAAAAACTAAAAGACTCTTGCTCGGTGACAGAGGACTCGACCGATTCGCATATTACATGAGGGCGAGCAGCCTGTGTTGTTTTTTTTTATAGGAATAGGGTGACAAACAGTCCACCTGATGGTAAGTGGTTGCTGTAGCCTATATACATCTACATCTATTCTCGATTACAAATCAAAATGCAGATGCGTCGTCAACCGTGAGGACTAAGATGAAATGCCTCGGTTTCAGTAAAAAGGGTCTGCGGTTCTCTATACTTACCATACGAAAAACAACAGCGTTAAGCTGCTATTTAAACTAATCCATAACAACACGACTGTCACTAATGTAATTTTTATGTTTAAAAAGAAGTAAATAGCAACAATGTGATTAAAAGTTACTAATTTATGAAAGAAAATCTTTTTAAATTTGAGCATAAAACTGAACAGTTCGGCATTTTTGTAGGACTTCGATTCAGCCGCGCAACTAGATTTAGTATAGTGAGTAGTGTGGCTGCAACTACTTTTATTGTACGCATAGGACCATCTAGATTTATAATTTGGCAGAGGGGAACGTCTGCGTATGTCTACTCCGCTCCAGTCCTCCGCACTATGGGAAAGCCCTATACAAATCCATCGCAAACTGTTTTTAACGAAAGTCGTTATTACGTGATGAAAACTATAAATTAATATGTTATTATAAATAAAGTTTCTTTTAGTTATTTTTATTTTATTTTGTATGTTTAACATAAGTAAAACAGAGCATTATATCTTAGTCACGTCCGATTAGATGATTTTGACGAAATATGTTATTACGATTCAATGCCACATTACTTGAAAGTTTTCCATATAAGTATATAAGTATTAAACATTTTTTGAATGTTAATATACTCCTCCAAATTTTTCGTTAGTAATATTATATTATACTAGTTAATTAATCAAAAAATTACCAATATAGTTTGAAATGGTATATATTTACACTTTTTTTAACAACAGATTTACCTCTTACCGGTGCTTGCCGATGTCGAGGTAGGTATTTATTGCATTAAGATCTTCACACATTACTTTGTTTAGGGATAAAAAGAAATTGCACTTACTTGCACCTTTTTTGATACGGACCTAGAACAAATCGCGATATAAAAACCAATTTTTTCAAAAACTTTTATTTCTTTATGTATAATAGCATAGATGAAGGTGTATATTTTTTGATAGGATAAGTGTGACAAACTAGCACACAGTCCACCTGATGGTTAGTGGTTGCTGCGGCCCATAAACATCTACATCTATCCTCTATTACAAATCAAAATGTAGATGCGTTTTCACCCGTGAGGACTAAGATGGAATGCCTCATTTCCAGTAAAAAGGGCCTTTAAAGGTGTATTTATAAATTTATTGAAATGAGACTAAACAATTTATAGTTCAATTAAACAGTTCTCAAGATCTAATTTATCAGTCGTCAAAAAAAATTGTCTTGAATTTGATATCTAATTGTGGTCAAATTTTTATTTAATATTTTTAATTAAAATTTTTCAATAAGGACCCTATATATCTAGGTATACGTATGTAAAATTACAGATTAATTAATTCTGAAACAACTGAAATATGTAGGTTTGGGACGAAACACACTTGGTTTTCCCCATAGAATTATTACGCATAGAAACGCAGTCCTGTACAAAACACGAGCGTTAAAATGATGCAAAGTCATTATGTTAGTGGGCGCGAGTCGAATGTGCCTACGCTCGTCACACGCACACATACACGCCATTCAGTGATACCAGTTTCTGGCATTTGCAATCAAATTGTGCAAATCATTATTTTTTGATTAATTTTAAAAAATCGATATAATAAAGATTACGTATTACTTACGAAGATTATTTAGTAGAAGTATTTTATGAGAATATAAAATGGAATAAAATAAACACGATAATGATGTTACTAATATAACTTTATTATACATATATTAATGGTAAAAAATGCAGACGTAATAAAATTTAAGAATATTATTAAACACAATTAATTTGCTCGAATACAATAAACACATCGTGTAATGTTTAATTTTAACCGCCTTCAAAAAGGGAGGAGGTTATCAATTCGGTGTATTATTTAATGTTTTTTACCTCAGAATTATTCAATTTCTAAACCGATTAAGATTTTTTTTTATTTGAAAGGTTATATACACAGATTGATCCAATACCCACGCTGAAATTTTAATGGTTGTTTTCCCGAAGTAAAATGATTTTGCCTTAATAGTACAATAGATTTATTAAAATAAAATTATTAGGATGTAAAAATGGCAGATTTACAATCGAGAAAAACAAAACTCGAATGCGATCTCAAACCAATAGCAATATCTCGCAAGTAGGTCGGGCGTACAGGCTAGCTTATACCGAATTACTATAATAAAGTCTGAAAAAAATTTGCTGGACGTAATGTAGTGTTACGTCTATCGCACGTGCTACCGCGCGCTTCCTACACAGTGAAGGGCCACTAATAAATGTTCATAACATGAACTCTCAAGCGTAGTGATACAACATAAACTAGTTTGGACGCCGGAATAGCTTGTGAGGTATTAATTTTGTAAATCTGCCCTTTTTTAATTGTAATATTTTTTAATTTAATAAATTGACTCTACTATCGAGACAGTATAATTTGGCTGCGGGACAACAACCACTAAAATTTCAGCATGTATATACGAATTAATCAAGCTTAGAAATCAGTGTACATACATATTGATAACCTTTCTTTTTGGAAGTCGGTTAAAATAGGCTATGTTTGGGTCTAACGTAACATCTGGTTATTGTTTGGGTGTAAAGTGATATCTGGTTATTAAAGGCGTTCTTATTAATAATCTAATGATGTTGTAAATAAAAAAGTTTTTATTCTATACTCTAAAACGTAACCTAAGTCAATAAAAAAAGCAATTAAAATGGCGTCGACGAATCGCGAGTAGCGATTCACTCCGTATTAGTTTTAAATAGGCACCCATTGTTAATATAATGTTAACACTTAGAGAAGTAGGTATCTATATATAAACATTTGAGTTTTACACAGAGCGTTGCGATTAAACGTTTTAAACACAAATAGAAAATAAATATTTTTAAAAGAAAATTGTGATTTTTTTCCCCACAACTAGCAACATTTGTATTATGAGAGCTTAGGTAAGTATTTTTTTAGTTTTACGTACTTATAATTAATGAAATGTATAAAATTATATGTGAAATGTAATACCATCACTTATTTTATGTTTATCATCACCGTTGTGACAATATTTTACAACACAAACGGTAATTTTTACAATTTTTCGCGAGCTCTTCTCCGTAAGACGAGACGTTTCGCACTGACGCGTCGCCGAGTCAACTTACGCGGTTTCGCATTAGTTTGACTTCCTTCACTTTTGGTGCGCGTACTATAGTACGGCCGCTGAGTTATTACCGATTTGACAGATTATTCTTAAATTAATCGATATAACCTTGCACGAGCGACACATTTGCCGAATGATTTAGAATACCTCTTTAATATAAAACTTTATGTCAAAATGTTAGAATCAAGTAATTTTCCAATGAACTCTCTTTCAAAACTTAAAATAGTTTGTAAATAATATGAAAATATTTAATTTTTTGTTCTTTGGCGCGCTTGTACAAAGTTACATCGTGCGTCGAGTTTTCATAGTGATGTGCTTGATAGTATTCGGTCCGAATTCATTGGAATAGATATGACATTTATTTTATTTGGATATTTTTATTTTACTTATTCCTTCGAGCAACTAGACTATAATGCTACCATTTTTTTGCGTCTCCTAATTGCACTGTGTTGCCAGTATCTCTATGATTTTTAAGATTTATGTGTGATCCAAAGACAGAAATACTGTTTTCTGTGATTTAAAAATAAATACAATTAAAATGATTATGTATAATTTTTAACATTCATAATATATAAAACAACATTTAATAAATATAATTTTCTCCCTCAATTAAGCAATGTTATAGGTGTATTTTTTTAAGTAATTGGCGATACTATTCTGGTAACACCCTTACCACCGCTATTTTAATATGTTTAGTCGTCTTCCGTACTCTCGTGCGCACAGACTACGTTCTCTTGTGTAACCGTTGTTTTTTGACTCGGCTTTCTCCTGTTTATCGTTGCGCTTTATTGGACTAATTTTGTTTGTGTTTGGTAATTTTGTTGAAAATGCCGAAACGAGGAAAAACATTGAATAGTCAATGTCGTGAGCTTGTACTAAACCTACAAGATTACTTTGAGCGTGAGTCATAAAATGGCGGCCCTTTGATTCCTGTCACTTAAGTGAAAGATCGGGTTTCACAAGCTCTTGGAATTGGTGCAAAAACACTATATAATATAAACAAAAAAAAATTTGGTGCTTCTGGAAGTGAAGATAATGTTTTACGCACTCCTAAGAAAAAACGAAGACAAAAGCCCGTGACAGGTGTTGATCTTTTTGATGCAGATGCAATAAGAAACCACATATATGGTTATTAAACTAGGAACGAGTTTCCAACTAGACGTTTGCTTTTGGTCTCTTTAAAAGAAGCTGGCTTGTTTAAAGGCGGTAAAACGGCGTTGTCAAAACTATTGCACGAAATTGGGTTTGAATATAAAAAAAACGAATAAAAGGAAAATATTAATGGAAAGATTTGATTTAATAATTAAAAGGAGCGAGTTTTTAAGAGAAGCCAGAAAAATCGAGTCTTGGGACAACGTCGTTTTTGTTGACGAAACATGGTTAAATGCGAACCACACTGTGTCACGCTCTTGGACTGACGAAACAAAAGCATCAACCTCAAAGGTTCCAATTGGAAAAGGATCGCGACTGATAATTTGTCACGCCGGTTCTGCTGGAAGTGGTTTCTTTGAAAATGGACTGCTGGCTTTCGCGTCAAAAAGTACTTCCGATTACCACAAGGAGATGGATACAGACACTTTTACGAATTGGCTCGAAAATCAATTATTACCCAGCCTGCCAGAGCCTTCTATCATAATAATGGACAACGCTTCATATCACTCGAAACAAGTGAATAAAGCGCCTACTCAGGCCGACAAGAAAACTGATCTCGTAGCATGGCTACACCAAAATGGAATTGAAACTACTGCCGAAATGCTAAAGTCTGACTTAGTAAAGTTGGTACGCGAAAATAAAACATCAAGAGTCCGTTATGAAGTAGATGAGATAGCTCTATCACATGGACATCGGGTACTTCGAATTCCGCCTTATCACTGCCAGTACAATGCCATTGAGCTAATATGGGCACAAATCAAAGGTATTGTTTTTTATCGCATAAGTTATGAATATGAATAATTTGTACTATTATAACATCCAATATTCAGCATATAAGTAAAAAGATACATAACTAAGAAATAAATATCTCATGTCCCTTACATGTAGGTAATTGTGTAACATTTCGTTTATTTAATGTAATAAATTAACGTTATTTAATGTTTACATTACAGGTTACGCAGCTCGTAATAATACGACTCCGCCATTCAGTACTAATAAAATGATGGGTCTATTAAAAGATGCTTGCAGCAAAATAACGAAAGAAGATTGGGTCAAAGTCGTCGAAAAGACTCGAAAACTAATAACAGAAGATTATGAACGCGATATAAGAGTGGACACCATTATAGACACTGAAATTGTCATACAAGTGACTGATAGCGATGACAGCTCTGGCGAATCTGGTTCAGAGTCTGAATAATTGTTTTAATAAATGATAGGTAGTCATTTATTAAAACATCTTGTACCTACTCTATTCATTAAAATGTGTAACAGTGTTTACAAATTTGTTTTATTTTGATATGTCCTCGACCAATTATCTACGCCCATCAAGGATACTCCACCTAATAAAGAACCTGTGTCTTTAACTATTATTGTTTTGATTTTATTTAATTACACACTATACTAGAATATTTAAAAACAAACTGTTCCCAAATGATATTAGGGTTACTGGTTCAGTTCCTTCACTAGTATTGTCAATTCGTCATGTGTCAAATCGGTAATAACTCAGCGGCCGGAGTATAGTATTCTATGCGTAATAATTCTATGGTTTTCCCATAGTGCGCCGGTCCCGCGTTGCTTTATGCATTTACGACACGCTCTTGACGCAATGGGATGATAGTTTCTTTTACCACATGGCTTTATTCGTAGAGAGAGAGAATAAACTATAGAGGCGTCACTAAAATGACAGGAAATACGTGAGAGAAACACACTTATCTGTGTTACGTTAAGAGCGAGCGAGTCAAACAATTTTTTTTGTTTCTTTCACCGTAATATGTGGTTTCCTTTGTTTGGAACACAGATTACCTCCTAATAGATTCCGCATACAGGGCCACAAATGTGCGCAACACATACTTGCTGTAGCTAGCATATGAAGTGACGCTAAGAATCATGACATCAGTGTTGACCACAGAGTACTTTCTATATAGTTTGACCAAGTTTGCGACCCGTATGCGCGTAAGAGTTCTTGACAATTTAAAAATAGTTTTGTATCCAAAATACATTACAAATGGCTTCCTGTGCAGTAAAATGGTGTGGCAAGTCTGCTAAGACATCCAGTTATCAAAAAGATGGCATAACATTTCATCGGTAAGTAATTTCTATTCTTATCACGTTAACCTATTTCAAATGCACCAGAGATCAACTTATACTGGAATTTAATGGTGCAATGTGATAAAAATTGAGCACCCGTTGATGTCTTTTTGAAATTTCCCTTTCACTCATTACGTAAATTACAGTAGTTGTCTTTGTCTAATAACCGCACGTGTATCGATAGTGTTGTGATTTTTAAGACGATATTTCATGTTTGTTCACCGTTTAATTATTTTTTTTGAAGTCATATTATTTTATAAAAATAGTGGCATATCATTCTGGTACCTATAACATATGGTAAACCTATAACATATAGGACTATATGTTATAGGTTTCCTAAATGTCCCGAAAGGAAAAAGATGTGGATCGATGCAACTTGTCAAGGGGACGGATGGTTTCCTACCAAAAATAGTGTACTATGCTTAAGACACTTCACAGAAGACAATCTCCATATTATGAAAAAACGTAGAAGGCTGTTGGGTTCCGCTATACCATCTCTATACTTGCCAGTTTTGGTATGGACTTTTACATTTTTTTTTAAAGATTAGTACTGTATTGTCTGCTACCTTCTCTAATCAGTGTACTGTAACACAGACTCGGCACGCACTTAACTAAACACGTCCACTCTCGCCCGAGGCTCTCGTGTAACTCACGCGGTGCGCTCGAGACAGTGAATTATATACAAATGTATGTTTGTGTATTTGTGCATGGTAAATTATTAGTAAATAAAACAAATAACAATATTTACTGTATAATATATATATGCAAACACTACATCTCTTTCTTATCAAGATTAATTTTTTTTTTTCATTATAACTCATAACAATCACAAATCAGCTTTATCCTCTGTATTAGTTATTATATATTTTCGTCTTCTTTATCTTGTTCTAGATTTTGTTCTTTTTCATTCTGATCGGGTGGAATAGCCGTCCAATCGCCTTCTACTTTCTTCAAATGTATCACATTTCTCCTAAACCTTTGGTTCGTTTCACTATTGCGTACTGTGCAGTCACCGTTTCGAGCGCTCTCTACGACGTGTAGCGTCGGTTTAAAATTTGTTGTAAGATTATTCGATTTTTCCATTGCTTTTACGTAAACCTTATCTCCCTGTATTATATCTGAGTGAGTTGCTCTGCGTTTCCTATCTCCATACTCTTTTCCTTTTTCTTTTTGTATTTTGTCTCTATCCCTGATATCTGAATAATTAAGTCTGTGATTTATTTCACCTATTAATGGAATTTTATCCCTACTTTTTCGTTGAAAAAACAGTTCAGATGGTGACCTCCCGGTAACTGTATGGGGTGTGTTGTTATACATTAGAAGATACTCCCACAAACATTCTTTTAAAACCTTCCCCTCCCCTGGCTGATACGAAGACGTTTCAAATATCTCTGTTTTGTCTTTCAACTTTGCCGATCATTTGAGGCCAATATGGTATAGTACTAAATAACTTATTCTTTATCTTATTGTTTCGCGTAAATATAAGAAATCATTAAATAACTTAATGATACATTCTTTGCAGAAAGATCGAAACTCTACACTGACGAACTGCTTGCCATTGTCTGCTATGATAGATATAGGATAACCAAGTCTACTGAACATTTCTTTTAGCATTTTAATAATCTGTAAGCTTGTGATGGTTTTTGTGATTTTTACTTCTTTGTATCGACTATAGTAATCGACCACTACTAACAGATACTCGATATTTGGCAATGGTCCCATTAGATCCATCGCGACATCTATTCATGGAGCTGCAGGCAACTCTCGTCTCTTAATTGGTGCAGGTGGGTTTTGCAAACCCACTAACTTACAACCTTTACAGACCTTTACTAATTGTTCTACGTCTTTATCGATATGGGGCCACCATACCTTTGATCTCAAACGTCCCTTCATTGCTACGATACCTGGATGACCCTCGTGTACAGCATCTAATACACTCTTGCGGAGTTGCGGTGGTATTACAACTTTATTTCCACGAAGTAGAATGCTATCATGGAAACACAACTCGTTCTCAAAAAATTTGTAACTCTTAATCGAATCGTCCCAGTCGTTTTGATAGACACCTTTTTTCAGTTTGCAAATCTCTTGTCTTTTTCTGAATATGCTACAATGGTACTCATTGGTATAGCAACTGGTCTAGAATTTTCCACTATTTGGTACACATGCTGGTCTTCTCCTTTTGGTAGGTTATCAGGATAGTTACATAATCGCGATAAGGGATCAGCTATATTTGTCTTTCCCGGCTTGTATACCACCTTAAATGAATTGGACTGTAGCCTCAGTACCCATTGTTGAATCCTCGCAAATGGTTTTGACTTAGACCCGAACAATATCTCTAGCGGCTTGTGGTCAGTGACTAGATCAAAAGGCTTTCCGAATAAAAAATATTAAAATGTTCGACCCCCCCAAACTATTGCTAGTGCCTCTTTTTCCGTTTGGCTATACCTGCGCTCGCAGTCTGTCAAAGTTCGATTAACGTAGGCGATAATTCTTAGGCCATTTGTATTATTTTTTTACAAGGACAGCGCTAAGTCTGACAGGGCTAGCATCTGCTATCACCAGTGTTGCATCTCTGACGTCACAATACCCTAAAGACTATTTTCGTGAGAATCCGTTTGAGATTTTGGAATGTTTTATCTTGTTCCGCAGACCATAGTTTTTCCAAGCTCTCCCTTTTGCCCATCTTCTGTCTTAGCAGGTGCTTCAGAGGTTCTGTCATGGTGGCCAAGTTAGGTATCCATTTGTTGATGTAATGTACGAGTCCTAAAAAGCTTTGGAGTTCTTTGGAGTTTTGGAGACCATAGGGTCTTCGGAACCCTAAATTTCACAATGCTCTCAACGTACATAATGAGGGGTTTTACTCCTTCATGTGTAAGCCTGTGTCCCAGAAAATTCACATCCTGCGTTTTATATATGCATTTATTGCTATTCAACATAGCGTTGTTTTCACTAAGTACCTGTAGAACCTTCTTTAGCCTTGGGTCATGTTCTTCTTCACTGTTTCCGAATACCAGGTATTCGCGCCAAGCGCTAATGTCAAGAATTGACGTCAAAGGGTGCGCGCGCCTCGACGATACCGGTTTTGACGTCCCGTCGTGTCGAGGACACGCAAGGGTAAGCCAGTCCAAATTCAACGCTGCGATAGGCGGCACGCTGTTTTTTTGTCGGGAAGTCGGAAGCGGAATACGACACGCGCATCTAGGAAATATACGGTTTAGGATACGTAACGCGTATTCCTTGCTTGTTAGCTTCACCCGGGACTTATTGTATCTAACTCAGAATCTTTATAAGTGCATTCAACAATAATAGCTAGTGCGGTATTTGATATTCTAAAAATAACTGTGGTCACGCGAAACGTGGCTTCTGTAAGGTAGTTAATCGTACGACAGAGTTACTGGAATGTCATCGTGACTAACGAAGAAAGTGACGTGAGGTGGAGAGGTGCTGAGGTCCGAACTGCTGCAGAGGGTAACGGTCTAATAAGGTCAATAACACTACCAGCCACACCCAGATACACATCACTGACCCTTACTTTCCTAGCACTATACAACCACATGCGACCTGACCGAATCCTGAGGGACCAGTCGCCTTGGATAGAGGTAAGTAAGCTCCGTTTAATAGAATAGAACGCTCCCCCCTGATTTTTTATTGTAATTAGAAACTTTCCACCTTTAGCCTGTAGGAGGCTCGACCTGCACCTGCTTGTAGATTCTTCCTCTATGGGCCCGGAGACTCTACTGTTGGATAAGCAGTTGCAGACCGTAACATTTGGTAGCAGAGCGTGGTTCCATAGTGTAGACCATAGTGTTTGATAAAAATTAAACAATTTTGGTGGCAGGGAGCGTTGGGTTGATTGGTTTAATTTTGTGTCTACAATCACGCCCGTCCGTAATACGTAAAAATATTTTTTTTAATTATATACGTAATAATAAAATTCTTTTCTTTTGTGGCTTGCTTTTTTGTTGTAGCGGGTAAATTTGAAAAGCCGCGCCCGGTTAGTGCGCAAGCGGGAGTTTGCGTCATGTAGGTAGATGGTTACTTTTACGTAATCGGTTAATTATCGTTGTCGGATAGTTGTAGTGGATTACTTATCGAAGGGTCGATTTCCGAGCTAGGCATTTTTTGATGATCGACCGTGGTGTGTATCTTCGTTTATGTATCTTTCGTATTGTAATTTGTATTCGAACTAAAGAGTAGTAATTTGTATTTACGCTATTTGAATTTAACTTGATTTGATCGCACTAGTATTTGTTATTTGTTAATTTAGTTTGTGTCTTTTTTTTGTACTAACTTGTATTTGGTTTGATAAGTAGTAATTCGTATTTATATAATTTCTATTCAACTCGATTTGATAGGAACTGCATTTGTTAACTGTTAATTTTTTGTTGTATTTGTTATTTGTTATTTTTGTAATTGTGCTCGAGCCGCGTCGTAATTTGTATTTAGTAGTGATGTCCTCGCCCAAGATACTAATCCTTTGCCTGCGGACTGAGTTACGCTGGGCCACCAGCGCCCATGCTTTGATAGATCGACCGGATAGGGTCCATAACTTGATGAAGCGGTTCGAGCAGGTCGATGCTCGAAGGGCTGCAGTGGAGGAGGCTTACGCTGAGCTCGAGGATTCGGATGTGGAAAAGGGAGTCCTGGACTACTGCTTCGCAGACTACGAGCAGTTCTTTTCGCTCACGGACGAGTTGATCGAGGCTGAAAGCAGGTATGCCGAGGAGGCGCGTGAAGCTCGGACGAGTGGCCTGCCCGAGTCCTTTCGGAAGCAGCCTCAGCCGGAGCTGTTGGGACGACTCCCAACTTTGGACTTGCCAAGGTTCTCCGGGGTCCTTTCCGAATGGCTGACTTTCGTTGGTATTTTCGACAGACTAGTGGACGCTCGGAGGGACTTGACACCGAGCCAGAAGATGGCGTACCTTCTGGCCTCACTGGTGGGGGAGGCCCTGGGCGTCGTCGGCCACTTGAGATTGTCGGACGCGCCTATCAGACTGCTCGGGACCTCCTCGCCGGAAGATACGCCAACGTCCGGCGAATTGCGGACGAACATGTTAAGCAGCTTCTGAGCCTCCCGCTGCTTAGTGACCGGGCCAGACTACTTCCGGACCTGTTGGATCCAGTCTTGGTGGCCTGTAATACGTTGAGGCGGCTGGATTTACCAGTGGGCGAATGGGCCTTTTTGTTGCTCCGCATCGTGCTGTCCCGCCTACCTCTCGACCTTAGAATACATTTTGAGGAGAGGTACGGCGGGGACGAGGCCTCCTATATTCCGCCCTTCTATGACCTGCTGCGGTTTTTGGAGGAGCAGTGCCGACAGATCGAGCACGCGGCGGGCACAGTCGACGACTTACGAGCCGTGCCCAGTGAGAGACGGAATCCGCCGGGCAAGTCGTCGTCAACCCCCCCACCCCCCGCTCCTATTGTCGAGCATTTGATCACCGGGTAACGTCTTGCCAGAAATTATTAGGTAAGCCGGTTCCGGCGAGGCGAACTATCGCCAAGGAGCGCCGCTGGTGCTACTCATGTTTGTAAGGGCACCTCCAGCGAGTCTGTCCGCACCGGCGGCCCTGTCTGCATTGCCAGGGCAATCACCATGCCGTACTGTGCCTGGGTGCGAACGGCGTCTCCTCTCGGGGCGCTGCCAGGCCCTCGACCCCCACGGGCGGGGGCGCTCCGCCACGCCCTCTGACGGGCAACACTCGGCGCCCGCCGGCTAGCCACCAGGCCCCTAGATTTGAAAGGGGTCCCTCCCCCGACCAGTCGGGGGGTAATTCCCCCAGGGGCGGGGGTGTCATCACTCATGTCCCCCTCAGCGTGCGGAGAGGAACTTCACGGCCACTCATCAGTCTGCTGGACCCTTCTCACTCCCGTTAGCTGAGTGGCCGCGACTGGTGTACCACTGTACCCCATTTGATGGAGGCGGCTCTAGCTAGCTGCCGCCTTAGCTCCCACCACGGCCGCCTCCACTGAACCTTAAGCCGTCAACAGTCCACTTGTCAAGCTGTTCTGTTGCCGACGGCCTCAGTGAGGGCGTACAACCCGAGTGGCGACTGTTAGCGGTTGCGCTCTATTAGTCTCGGGCTCACGCCGTGTGGCCTCCACTTGGTGGTGGGAAGATTAGGGCTCCCCTGGAGCGTTGACTCACGCTGTCAATGGGGTATTAGATTTGGGTTTGGTCGAGTACTTAATTAACGACGCTTTAAATTAAAATTAAAAATGCTTTTGCGTTTTCCGCGAAATTTTCATATTTGTAGCGGTTGTGATTAAAAGAATTGAATTTAAGATACTCCTTTAAATGCTGCTGCATATGTTATGTAAATATACTTGATCACTGCGTTTGTTGTTGCACGGAAAATTTAAATTAAATTGCGTGCCCTTTTGAATGCTTGTGCGTATGCTTTGTAATTGTATTTGATTGTTGCGTCTGTTTGCTGAAAGGAAAGTTCGAATTCATTTGAGATTGAATGACGCGATTTGGAAAATTGTATAAATGTTTTTGTGGATGTGTTTATCATTGTGTGTTGTTGAAGAGAAAGTTGAAATTGGATAACCCTATTTGTGCCGAAGGCAATAAGAGTCACTCCTCTTTTGGTTTACATTTTGTTGGCACTGTTTAAGATATTTATTTGAAATGAGAAATAGGGCTGTCTCTTACGTTTATTGTTTTGTTTACTTTGTCAAGTTGACCTAAGTGCATCAGTGATTACTTTGTTTTAATTAATTCTGTAGTTGAACATTGATGCTTTTGAAAAATAAGTTGAAATATGAGCATAGGACTACCTGCCTAAAGGGCTATCTGGTTTGTAGATTATCAGATGGAAATCAGCTGTCGCACCATTTGGTAAATGATTATATGGTGGACGGCTTGGTTATGCCTACTTGTTTGAAAATTCATACTAGGGACTATCTGTGCGTTTCGTTCGGCTCTCCACAGACGACGTTCATGGGGAATTTGGGGGTGCTCTCTGCACTGAAGCTTAGGAAGTCCCTCTGGACCGCTTCGTGTCGCGTCGCTGTTCCTGATCCGGTCGGATTGCGAAACTAATCATAGGAGCGCAGATAGGTGTTTGAAGGAGGTCGTCGGACTTCTGTCTAGGAATAGGGCTTATTTATGTGCTGCGATGTCCAGGAAGGGCATCCAGTTCAACCCTCCGGCTAGCCCACGCTGGGGCTGTATTTTTGAGGCGTTGGTTAGGGTTGCAAGATCTGATGGGGCGCCTAAGGTGGCCTAGTTGGTTGTAGATTCGGTCTTGCAACTTGCCGTCGCGACCCTGTCCCGCTGACCGGTTTGCTCGCGGACCTAAATCCTTATGTCCGGAACGGGGGTTTCTTCGCGCCAAGCGCTAATGTCAAGAATTGACGTCAGGGGGCGCGCGCGCCTCGACGATACCGGTTTTGACGTCCCGTCGTGTCGAGGACACGCAATGGCAAGCCAGTCCAAATTCAACGCTGCGATAGGCGGCACGCTGTTTTTTTGTCGGGAAGTCGGAAGCGGAATACGACACGCGCATCTAGGAAATATACAGTTTAGGATACGTAACGCACATTCCTTGCTTGTTAGCTTCACCCGGGACTTATTGTATCTAACTCAGAATCTGTATACGTGCATTCGACAATAATAGCTAGTGCGGTATTTGATATTCTAGAAATAACTGTGGCCACGCGAAACGTGGCTTCTGTAAGGTAGTTAATCGTACGACAGAGTTACTGGACTGTCATCGTGATTAACGAAGAAAGTGACGTGAGGTGGAGAGGTTCTGAGGTCCAAACTGCTGCAGAGGGTAACGGTCTAATAAGGTCAATAACACTACCAGCCACACCCAGATATACAACACTGACCCTTACTTTCCTAACACTATACAACCACATGTGACCTGACCGAATCCTGAGGGACCAGTCGCCTTGGATAGAGGTAAGTAAGCTCCGTTTAATAGAATAGAACGCTCCCCCCTGATTGTTTATTGTAATTAAAAACTTTCCACCTTTAGCCTGTAGGAGGCTCGACCTGCACCTGCTTGTAGATTCTTCATCTATGGGCCCGGAGTCTCTACTGTTGGATAAGCAGTTGCAGGCCGTAACACCAGGATATCATCAATAAAATTGACGATTCCTTCACAGTTTATCAGCATACTCTCAATGATCTTCTAAAAAATCTCGGGAGCACAAGTAATCCCAACATTAATCTTTTATATCTATATATAATCCTTTAGGGGTTATAAAAGTCGTTATGTGTCTGGATTCAGAGTGAATTTCCACTTGATGGAAGGCATTTTTTTATGTCTGATTTGCTAAAATATTTAGCTTTCTTCATTTTGGGCAAAAAATGGTTCAGAGTAGGCAAGGGGTGGTTTTCTCGTAAGATAGCGGCGTTCGCACGTCTTATATCTACGTACAAACGCAATTCACCATTTCCTTTCATGATTGGAACTATTGGTGAAACCCATTTAGATGAGCCGTGCACTTCTTCAATTATATCACTGTCTAGTAATTCCTTAATTTTAATTGCAACCTTCTCTTCAATGGGGATCGGTACTCTGTGACATGGATGGCATACGGGCTTTATAGAATCGTCAATGGGAATCTCTATTAATATGTCTTTGAATTTTGGAAAAGGTGTTACCTCTACTTGATTTATCCCGATACAAAGTTTTAAAACACCCAGACGGACTGCTGTGTTCTTACCCAACAGGTCTCTAGTACCCCCCGAAATCACGTAAATGGTTGTATGTTCCTTTCGTCCATCGACTTCGAGTATAGTTTCAAATGAACCCTCTATTGCCAAAGGAGAGTTACTACCATATGCTAATAATGTCTTGTCTGGTCTTTTAATTTGATTAAAAGCATATACTTTTTTGCTTTTTAACTCTTACCACGTTTTGTCAGATATAAGATTCTTGCGCAATTTCGTCGAATTACACTTTTCCGTATTTTGGTCTATGAGATGATCATCTTGCTTTTCGAATGCACACTTTTCGGCTTGTTGACGCAATCTTATCAAAAACTTCTCAAATTTTTCTACTTTTTCTTGTTTTAGCAATCGAAAAACATGCCGCTTATAACTTTGCTCTGTTTAGGTTGAAAATACTCGTTGAGTTTTTCTATGGCTACTTTAAATAATCAACGGTTTCTGATGATTCGACATTGGCACCCGGTAAATTGTAGAATATTTCTTGTATCCCAGAGCCATAGTTGCAATAGCGTACCTCGTTTCTTGAGTGCTGATATAACTTCAGCTGCGTTCAGATAGATTAGTAGAGACCTTTTCCATTTTTCCCACCTAATAGCCATAGATGTGCTATCCAATTCGAGATCCAATTTTTCTAAAGCTGATAACGGTATCATACTTGCCATTATTATTATTTTAGGGGCAAACTGAAAAAGTTTCTTATATTTTTATTTCCAATTTAATGCTGGTATTTTAATACCCAAAATCCAATTTAATGGTAGTACCTTAGTACCCAAACTCCAATTTAATGGTGGTACTTTAGTACCCAAACTCCAATTCAATGGTGGTATCTTAGTACCCAAACTCGAATTTAATGGTGGTATCTTAGCACCCAAACTCCAATTTAATGGTGGTATCTTAGTCATCATTACAGCCCTTCACAAGTCCACTGCTGAACATAGGCCTCCCCCAAGGAATGCCACAAAGCACGGTCCCGAGCCACCTGCATCCATCGACTTCCTGCATGTCTTACCAGGTCGTCACTCCATCTTGTGGGGGGACGCCCTACACTTCGCCTACCGGTACGAGGCTGCCACTCGAGAACCTTTCTTCCCCATCGGTTGTCGGTTCTTCGAGCTATATGGCCGGCCCACTGCCACTTCAGCTTACTAATCCGTTGGGCTATGTCGGTTACTCTGGTTCTACTGCGGATATCCTTATTCCTAAGTTTATCACGCAGAGAAACTCCGAGCATAGCCCTCTCCATAGCTCGCTGAGCGACCTTGAGCTTCCTCATACGGCCAGCAGTGAAGGACCACATCTCAGTTCCGTAAGTCATCACTGGCAACACGCACTGGTTGTACAATTTTGTTTTAAGGTTTTGAGGTATTTCTGACGAGAAGATGTGTCGTAGCTTCCCGAACGCTGCCCAGCCGAGTTGAATCCGTCGATTGACCTCTCGGTCGAAGTTGGACTTACCTAGTCGGACTATTTGTCCCAGGTAAACATACTCGTCAACAACTTCGAGCTTAGTGCTCCCAACAAACACCGGCATAGGTGTGACATGGACATTAAACATAATCTTTGTTTTGTCCATGTTCATCCTAAGACCTATCCGTTGGGAGACACTATTGAGGTCATTGAGCATAGTGCTTAGTTCCTCCAGCGATTCTGCCATGAGGACTATATCGTCGGCAAATCGAAGGTGAGTGATGTACTCGCCATTGATGTTAATTCCGTATCCTTTCCAGTCCAGAAGCTTGAAAACGTCTTCCAATGCAGCGGTGAAGAGTTTCGGGGATATAACGTCACCCTGTCTTACACCTCTCTGCAATTGGATAGGTTTCGTACTCTGGTTCTGTACTCGGATAGCCATCGTAGCTCTACTGTACAAACACTTCAACACTTCGATATACCGACAGTCAACTTGGCACCGCTGAAGGGACTGCAGCACCGCCCAAATTTCGACGGAATCAAAGGCTTTCTCATAGTCCACATACGCCAGACATAGTGGCAAATTGTACTCTTCGGACTTCTGTACAATTTGCCGTAGGGTATGTATGTGGTCTATGGTGCTAAAGCCCTTTCGGAAACCGGCTTGTTCGGGAGGCTGGAAGTCGTCAAGTCTGCGCGCGAGACGATTCGTGATGAAAACAGCACGTAGACGCGGCTCAGAAGGGAAATCGGTCTGTAATTCTTCAAGAGAGCGTTGTCACCTTTCTTGAAGAACAAGACCACCGCACTTCTGCTCCACGCCTCCGGTGTAATGCCACCATGGAGGACGGAATTAAAGAGCTTCTGAAGGACTTCAAGTACCGGTCTTCCACCCGCTTTCAGAAGCTCCGCTGTAATTCCATCCTCGCCTGGGGCCTTGCCGTTTTTAAGGTGCTGGAGAGCCATTCTAATCTCGCTCAGACTGACGTCCGGGATATCTTCGGAATAGTGTCGAATAAGACTCGCTCTTGGATCGTTACTCACACTTGCGTGTGGCTCCAACGATGACGTGTACAGCTGCCCATAGAACCTCTCAATCTCACTCAAAATCTCAGGTGCCCCGGAAACGATGCTGCCACATTCGGTCTTCAGCCTTGACAGTTGGCTCTTTCTGGCAGACAGATCTCTGGCAAAGACTTTGGAGCCTTGGTTCCGCTCGATCGCTTCTTCAACACGAGCTGTATTGAAGTTGCGTAAGTCTCGCCGCATGCATTTGGAGATCTGTCTGTTCAGTTGCCTGTATGCTGTCAAATCTGTTGAAGAATGTAGCCTCATCTCCCGTCTAACAGCCATGAGATTAAGAGTGTGATCGGAGAGTTTTTGTGTTCTTCTGCGGTGGGTCTTGCAGAACTTAGCTCCGACCGCATGGACAGTTTCCACGAGCTTGTCATTCATATCGTCCACTTCATTGCAGTCTTCTAGGCACTGAAAACGGTTTTGTAACTCGAGCTGAAAGGTTTCGGGACTTTGGATTAGAGCACGAGGGGGACGGAGCGTTGACTTCATCAGACCAGACCTCTCCAACTTAACATTTAGGTTCAGTGTGCCTCTAACCATTCGGTGATCGCTGCCGGTTTTCACCCTCGCGATCACTGAGACATCACTGAACAGTTGTCGTCTGGTCGTCATAATGAAGTCAATCTCATTTTTTGTCGAACCGTCGGGGCTCGACCAGGTCCACTTCCTGTGGGGCCGCTTCTTGAAGAAAGAGTTCATCATAAAGAGTCCCTCTTTCTCCATGAAGTCGACCAGCTGCTGGCCCCTTGGGTTCCGTTGCCCTATTCCAAATTTCCCTACTTTCAGCTCACCGTTCTCTCTTGTGCCTAGTTTTGCATTGAAGTCTCCCATTAACACCGTATATTGGGTTTTGGAGGAATGCATGGCTCTAGAGATATCCTCATACATTTCCTCCACCTCCTCATCGGGGTGTGCCGAGGTTGGTGCGTAAACCTGTATGACCTTCAGCGAATACCGTTTGGTGATTCTGAGTATAAGGTACGCAACCCTCGTCGACACACTCCCGATCTTTACAACGTTGTTAACGAGAGACTTGTGAACGATAAATCCGACACCTCCTTGGGACAGATGGTCGCCCTCCCGGTGATAGAGCAAGTTGCCGGATTCGAGGATTACCGTGTCCTCCCCCTCTCTTCGGACTTCGGATAATCCTATAATATGCCAGCGCAACTTGTCTATCTCTTCTTCCAGCTCCACGATCTTCTCGTCAGTCCTCAGGGTGCGTGCGTTGTACGTTGCCAGGTCGAGTCGTCTAAGGTGGCAACCGAACCTCCACCGGAGATTCTTAGCACCCCCTGCCCCGCCGTTACCATGGTCGCCACCGTAGCCAGGAATAGCGGGGCCGCCGGGGACTGGGGGCCGTTTATTATTGTCATTGCTCATGGGGGGGTATATTGCCATAGTTGCCACGCTTGGCGAGCGGGTTGGCAACCGCAGTTTTTTTATTGTATTTATGCCGTTATTAGGAAGATGCTGCTGCCCATCTCCTGCCTGTATCCCTTTGTCGCCTTTTACGACACCCACGGGAGGATATGGGGTAGTGGATATTCTTGACCGCCACTACACGGAATACTACTACACGGTACTACACGGTATACTACACGGTATCTTAGTACTCAAACTCAATTTAATGATAGTATCTTAGTACCCAAACTCAATTTAATGATGGTATCTTAGTACCCTAACTCAATTTAATGATGGTATCTTAGTACCCAAACTCAATTTAATGATGGTATCTTAGTACCCAACACCAATTTAATGATTGGTATCTTGGTACCCAAACTCAATTTCATGATAGTAATATTATGTTCTATAACACACGCCCTACTCTTTCGGTTTTTTTGTTATAGCGACTACTTCCATTGCTGTGCCATTTAGGCTTTGGGTAAATTCAATACCTATAATGCGCATTTACAGTATTACTAGTTACTTAGTATGCAATTTACAGAAGTCGTGAAGTGTCCACGATTTTTTGTAAGACTTATAATATATGCCATGAAAGCGGTAAAATAGTATTTTCATTAAAGGCGATAAATATCATACCTACATATAAAATGCCACAAAAATTTTGCTAATGACATTGTATTTCGGTTCGAATCGAGAGGAGTGATTAGTTGCATCTACAAAAGTTGTGCTAATAGACCTATATTAAAATAAATCATTATTTTATCATTGCTACAAAAAGAAAATAAATTTTGCACACCATAAGCGTGGTCATATTATGCAAACATATTATAATTTATATAAATTATTATAATGATCAGAACAGGGTTAAAACAATAAATCATAATCAAAAGTTTTTTTTCCGCGGGTACTCTAGGATTTAGTTTACAATTTGCAATTGCAATGCTAATAGTTGCACATTGCTAACCTATTTTTGTTGATATCTTTATACTAAACAGGTTTTTTCTCGTCGCCACTTGTATTGTCTGCTATCTTCTCTAATCAGTGTAGTGTAACACATGTAATGTCGGAACTCGGAAGGTGCTGAATGAAGGAGACGTGTTGCTTGTACAAGAACTTTAATTATACTGTCTGACTTATTCTACCTTAACACTAATATATACTATGGTGGAGGCTACACCACACCTCCCACCGACGAAAAATATAAAAAAATAACATATTTTTTTTATATGCTAAGAAATTAATCATTAAAGTCTTACATTCTAATAATGTATATATAACATATTTGTCTTGGATGGGGAAGGGTGGTTGGCCAAACCCCCTATGTACATAATAATTCCGTAGTCACATTATGTATGTTTAAGTATTTAGTACTATTATTTTTCTGTGGTTTAAGCCTTAATGTATTGTTGCATTGTTGATGCATCATGTTTGACAAAATCAGGTGTACATTCGCGAACGTATATTATTTTGGTAGACACATCACTGTAACACACTTTGATACTGAGTTATTCAGTTACTTATTAAGTCATTTATGTAGACATTCACATTATATAGTACCCTTCCTTTATATATCTATTCACATTTATACTTATAATTTTATAGTTATATACTTAATTTATTTATACCTTTATATTTGATTAAACATTTCTTTTATGATCCATACAAGTTATTTAGATTTAATACTTTACTTTTTTTCAAAAAATAATGCCTTATAAATATAAAAACATGATTTGAAGGTTCAATAAATATAAAACCGACAATATTACATTTCATTTTAAGATACACAGAACAAAGGAGTCTATGTTAGGCAATGTAATTATTTTCATTATCATAACAACTACCAGATCAAAATACAAGTTGCAATCCCAGCAGCGTCAGCGATTTGTGACACTTTTGTTTTCAATTCCAAAGTATGTTTATGGGAAAGTTTGCGATTACATAGTATGATGATACCTAATTTCAACATAATTTACAAAAGGTTTTATTATAAAAATATCTTAAATTTATAGTGTTAAATACTTTTTCATTAAGATAGTTACATTTCATTGTTATAATACTTTTACATTATCAAGTAATATATTTTCGTTATCATTAATAGTCGGAAACGTATAATACGTTTATACTACGTTATACGACGTATAAACGTATTATACGTAATACGTTTATACGATAACGAAAATATATTACTTGATAATGTAAAAGTATTATAACAATGAAATGTAACTATCTTAATGAAAAAGTATTTAATATTATATATTACCTTTTTTTAAAGATTTCATGACTTCTTAGGAACATGTTTAATTTATTTGAAACACAAATTTATAAAAAAAGATAGGCTATTACACATATATAAGTCTGTATTAGGAAATATGTGTTGTATGTTAATAAAATATTATTAACATTAGAAAAGATTTTTTTTGTATATAATAATATAGTTTTTGGTTTCATTGTAGATAATAAAAAAAAACTTATAATAAATAGCAAATTAATACACTTTGGTTACCGAATTCTAGTTTAAAGTTGTACAAATTTTACATAAATAAACATTTTTTTTATGTAAAAATAATGGTTATTATAAATATAAATCAATTTAAATATGAAAAAATCTTGTAAATTCATATAAAATATGGTAAAATAATTAAGTATGTATGTGAAAATGTGTTTATTATTTTTGATTAATATTTTTTGTTTACGTGTGGTTATGTGGATCGATAATATAGTTACTAGGTACATGTGTAACTTGTGAGTAGGATTTCGGGTAGCATTAATAGCTCTAATACAGAAATACAAAATAACTACATACCTATCTCACTTTTAGGTTTGGTCGGGGATCCCCTTATTACCTCATTTTAATTATTCTCATGTCCTTGCATGTTAGTTCTTTTCATGTTAACACTAATCTAATTTCCTTTGTTTTCGGTTGTCAGGCCTTATTTATTTATTTCATAATTCTTGTACGTACCTTCTTTTCTTTCTTAATATTTTTGACGTTTAGCTAGCTTTATTTATTTGAGTATTTTCTTCCCTTATATATTTATTTATTAATTAGATACCGGGAATCGAGTATTAATTCACTTCATTTATATTTTATTTCGTGATATTTATCACGCGGGTACTTTATAAATATGGGCCTCCCATTTACTTGGGTATTATATTACTTTTTCATAATATTCATTTCATTTTATTGGTACATAAATTTTTTATCATACTATCTCAAGGTAGAACTGTACCTTGGGTTGCACAACCTTGAGGTCAACGTCTAAGTCATTTTAAAAGACTCCAACAATTGTCAGGGAGGAAAACTAAGTTCACACTATGATCCAATGAAGGATGTGACCTCTATGTTATTAAGGGTAACAAATTTAAGACTTCTCTGGTCCCCAACAGTACTAATATGAGTAAACTTGTTCACATCTCACTTGTACTGAAGGTATTGTTCCCTAGTACCCGATACTTCCGATTTTTTCATCCAATCATGGAAACATAGATACCCTGCTCGAGGACTATATGCTATGCCAGTGATAGATGTTCCCGTATCTCTCTATTATTTGTTTGTCAAGGTCAACTTTTGTTTCATTTTGATTTATTTCTTTACTTTTATAGTATTTTATTAATCATTATTTAACTGTACCATAATATACTTTCACGTACATGGTCGCGTACATACATGATAAAGAATATGGTCACTATTCCTATACAATACATAATAAATTATCATTCCCTCATTAAAACTCATGACGTCGTTAATCGCATCCGAACAACGTTAAAAAAATTACTCAGTTATTAGGTTTTCCAAACTCTCAGCTGATCAGGCCAATTGTATGTGGATATGCTAATCTCCAATAATTTTCTTTACTTGCCTTACACTCACAACTACACTCAATTAATATTTTTCATTTATAATTCCGTATTTCTTAACTATTGTCTATTGTAATATCTTATTATTATTATTAAGTACATTTAAATTTAGAAGACGTGTCATATAGTGTATTAATTAATAATACTACTTCTAGGCACCCATCCCTACCATAGGTTCAAGTGCAGATATTGCAGCTAAAAATTCGGAAATTTCTGTGGCCGGCACATCCTTGAAAAAAGCGGTATGATTATAAAAAGAATTAATAATATTATGATTATAATTTGTATTATATCATATTATTAATTCTTCGTATCGTATTATAAGTACCTAAATAATTATTGGCAATATTTTAAAAGAAACGAATACGTATTTCAGATTACTCGTTCTCCGCTGAAAGACGCAAAAAAACCCGCCAACACCTACAATTCAGAGCCATTGCTTGGAAACGCCTACAAAACAAAAAATAAATTTTGCTCCTATACCTGATACGACATCTGCATTTGATACTCCAGTTAAAAAACATCTTTGTAGAAGAATCATCGATTTAACCAACGCAATGAACAAAAAAGATAAAAAAAAAGTTAAGTGATTCAAACAGAAGATTAAAAAGACAAATAGTTTCTTTGAAGTCATTATTTATTTATTTAATATTCTTTATTGCACACCATACATAAATTACGGAATTTATATATATAAAAGAAGTATGCAATGGGCGGTCTTATTGCTGATAGCAATTTCTTCCAGACAACCAATGAATGGACAGGATTGCACGAATATGACAAGGGCACGGCAAATTGGTGTGTTAGAGAAAAAAAAAAGATAAAAAAAAATAAACAGATACACATACTATACATACACATACTATAAACATATATACAAACAATTAACAGTGGTAGAGCCACGCGGCAGCATTTGCTGTCGCACGGATGGGCCGGCTCGAACCGGGGTGGTACCATGACCTCACAGAATACCAGCGTGAAGTAGAGGTTTACCTCTGCGTTTCGCTTGGTGAGTGCAGGTGGCCGGAGGCCCTTTTTACTGGATATGAGGCATTCCATCTTAGTCCTCACGGGTGACAACGCATCTGCATTTTGATTTGTAATAGAGGATAGATGTAGATGTCTATGGGCCGCAGCAACCACTTACCATCAGGTGGACTGTGTGCTCGTTTGTCACCCTTATCCTATAAAAAAAAAAAACATACAAAGTATATATATATATATATATATATATATATATAATCTCATCTATAATATATATATATATATATATATATATATATATATATCATCTCATCTAATTCAGCCGCCACCTTGGATTTACATTTCGACAGCACTATCGGCTTCAGCACCCTCGAAAACCATGAAAATGACACCCATGATGAAAAAATTGATACTTATTGCGGCCGCCATCTTGGATTTACATTTCGACAACCCTATCGGTTTCGACACCCTCGAAAAGCATGAAAATGTCACCAATGACAAAAAAAATTATACTACTTACTTTTAGTACGTACTACTATTATTTATTCTGCGCTTTTAAATATTGTAATAAAAAAATCTCTTATTATTATTATAATCAAGTATTTAAGAAATTTGGTTATTCGAATATTGTGTATTTGTACAGCGATCTTTTTGAGCCGCTGAAAACAACCGAAACAATGTCCACTCACGACGGCGACTGAAGCCGAACTAAACTTAATACAAAGGTACTCTGTGAACTAAACTACTCTGTGGCTGTAGATCCCCATTTACATAAACAATTTATATACGAGGCAACCAAATCAACGAAAATTTCGCCATTTTGGAGCCGAAAAAAATTAATTATAGCTAAACAAAACAAAATTACACTGCCATTTACATTCAGTGGCTTCCCACATGATAGATGAAGAGATTAAAAAATAGTTTGAGTTAAACAATTGATATTTTCAAAAGTTATAGTGTTTACTAGCCACAGGGACATAATAAATCCACACCATAAGCCACCAAACCCCTTTTTTTATTTAAAAATAGCAATTAATCGATTTAAAAAAAATTATTAATAAATTCAACAATCATTTATCTTTCTAACAATGTGCTTTTTATATCATTTATATGTATAATATGATTGCTAGATACGATTTTATTCGATAAAATGTTAGAATTTTAATTTTTAGGCGATAGTAGAACATTACCTTGCGCTTTCGCTTAAGGTATGCAATACTAATGTGTCGAATTATAATAAAAATAAAAAAATAATTTGCGCGCATTGCAATCAAAATCACATGATTTATAGGTGCGATCAATTTCGTAAATTGACCGTAGATAAAAGGACTGACCGTGTCAATACCTTAAAATTGTGTCATAATTGCCTAAAAGGAAATCATGATACCTCAACTTGTAAAAGTGAGATGTCTTGTGGTGTATGTGCGTCACTACATCATTATCTATTGCATAGGGAGCCAGAGCGCGACACGCTCGTGCCAACATCCACCCGTCCATTGTGCTCTGACTCGCAAGTGCAACAAGCACTCGTCTCGTCTCAGGCTATGAGTGACTCAGAGCGTTATACGACGTTCACTCGGGTTACGGTGTCGTATTGGGAACGGCGCGCGTGTTAGTAATTGATAGTAGCGGCCAGCTTCAATACTGCCGTGCAGTTATTGACTCTGGAGCTCAGAGCTCATTTATTACAACTCAGTGTGCTCAACGTTTGGGCTTACCTCGAAAGAAGTGTTCGTTTAATATTTATGGTCTCGGTGGAGAGGCTGTAAAAAATCACGGCATGATTACATGCACATTAAGGTCCCTACACACTGGCCTACCTAGTTTTACAGTGAACATGGTCGTAGTGACTAAGGTATCTGCTGATATGCCTAACGTTCGATTCCCCTCGGACGTTATTAATAAATATATAAGAATTTTAATTTAGCTGATCCATTATTTTATAAGCGTTCACGTATCGATATATTGCTGGGCAATGATATAGTTTCGGAAGTTATAAAGAATAAACCTTATATTATTTCATCGGATATACCAAGCGTGATCGATACCGCTTTCGGGTTTGTTGTAAGTGGTAAACTTTATAGCAATGATAAGGACAATTTAAAAAATTATAATTTATCAGTCTCATTTGATGAACAAGAGTCTTTAGATCAAACGTTGCGTAAATTTTAGGAAATCGAAGAATTGCCAAGCAAACCCTCGTATAATCCTTTGGAACAATTAGCGGAAGACATTTTTGTGGCTCGTTATAGCCGTACTGAGGATGGTACCTATTCAGTGCCGTTACCATTCATCCCAAACCCGCCTCCGTTGGGCGCGTCACGGGCGGCAGCCGAGCGGCGACTCTTATTCACCGAGCGCAAGTTGAATCGTTTACCTGTATTACGACAAGCCTATTCAGAGTTCATGTGTGAATATGAAAATCTAGGGCACATGGAGCTTTATACGGGGGACATCCCGAGCAAATATGTATGTGATACCTCATCACAGTATATTTAAGCCCAGTAGTTCCACTACTCCTTTGCGTGTAGTATTCGATGCCTCGGCTAAAACGTCCACGAACGTTTCGCTTAATGATATTCTACTAACCAGGCCTAATCTGTATCGAAATATTGGGGCTATAATATTGAATTTTAGATTGTTTGAATATTGTTTGATTTGTGACGTATGCAAAATGTATCGAGCAATTAAACTGAATCAGTCGGATAGACGTTATCAACATATTTTATATCGTCACTCACCTAACGATGCCATTGATGTTTATGAATTGAAAACTGTCACTTACGGCTTAAGTTGCTCACCGTTTTTAGCTATCCGCACCCTCTTACAGTTAGCCTATGACGAGGAAGAACGTTTCCCACTCGCTGCAAATGTTGTGCGCGAGGGCGTGTACATGGATGACATTCTATATTCTTGCAGTTCATTGTCACAGATATCTCGGTTACAAAATGAACTTTTAGAGATGTTTAATTCCGGTGGCTTTATACTTAAAAGGTGGGCGAGTAATAGTGCAAAGGGTTTACAACGCGTTCCGTTAGAAAACCGAGAGTGTCCTGTTACATTTATGAAAGATGGTAAGGAATATTCAGTCAAAGTGCTAGGTCTGAAATGGTTCCCTTTGACTGACTGTTTTTATTTCAGAGTAGATAAGACTGATAAAGTAACAACTAAACGTTCTGTTTTGAAATTATTAGCTTCCATTTACGACCCCGTAGGTTTTATTTCACCGTGCATTTTCATCGCGAAAGAAATAATGCAAGATTTATGGAAGCTGGGCATAGGATGGGATGAGCAGCTGCCAACCGATGTAACTAAGCGCTGGCTTTATTACGTTGATGATCTCCCGCGACTAACGGCAGTCAAGATAGATAGACACATGCTGCTACTAGAACAGACCGAATGTGAATTAGTCGCCTTTTGCGATGCAAGCTCTCGCGGTTATGCTAGTTGTGTATATGTGATCAGTCGTAACGATAGAGGGCAGACTAAAGTACGCCTGGTGACAGCAAAATCTAAAGTAGCTCCCGTCAAACCATTAACTATCCCGAGGTTGGAGTTAATGACGTCAGTTTTGTTAAGCAAATTGATGAAATATGTCCGTGACATTTAAACTCGTGTAAAAATAACTCGTATTACTGCGTTAACCGATTCGACTATCGTGTTGGCGTGGCTTCAGACAGAAGCTTACAAATTAAAGCCGTTTGTTAGTAACCGTGTTACTCAGATATGTGAAGTGTTACCTCCGCACTGTTGGCGTCACGTGAGTAGTGAGCACAATATGGCAGACATCTGCTCGTGCGGAGCGTCTCCGTCACAGCTCGTGGAGTGGAGTGAGAAGTGGTTGAAGGGCCCATCGTGGTTGTACGACGACTATTCGCAGTGGCCAGTGAGAACATTTATCAACTAAGATGAAAGTAATACACCCGAAATGAAATCAAATCATACATTAGGCTCCTTCAATTTAATCACTAATGAAAATAATTTGATAGAAGAGACAAAGTTAGAGTTCTGTGACCGAATCTTTTCCAATTTCTCTTCTTATTATAAACTGCAACGTACGTTTGCTCGAATATTGAGATGGTTCCGACTCAAATCCGGTCACTCTAAGCACTCAATACTGACGACTAACGAATTAAATACTGCTCAAGATGTTTTAATTAAATTAGTACAGAGTGCATACTTTGCAAATGAAATAAATAGTTTGTCAAAAGGCACAAAGTACGTTCCGTCGTTGAAAAAATTATCTCCATTTATTGAAGAACGCGGATACCTCAGGGTGGGGGGTCGAATAAATTATTCAGCGTTACCTTATAACGCGAAGCATCCCCGTTTATTACCTAAAAATAGTAGATTATTACTAATTGAATATTTACATAAAAAATATTTACACGTAAGTCCACGCACCTTACAAAACATTATTAATCAAAATTTTTGGATTTTAGCATCCCGTCGCATTATTCGGTCAGTTTTGTCCAAATGCAAAATTTGTTTTAAACTCAACCCAGTGCTCTTACAGCCTGAGATGGCACCTTTGCCAGCAGCCCGATTGATACCTTGTAAAGTTTTTGAGCATGTAGGGGTGGACCTCGGTGGTCCGTTCTTTACAAAAGAAAGTTTACGACGAAATGCTAGGGTTGAACGGTCATATTTAGCATTATTTATTTGTTATTGGACAAAAGCTGTACAACTTGAAGTCTTATCGTCGTTGTCATCGGACTGCTTCCTCGCGTGTTTAGACAGATTTGTAGCGCGACGCGTAGTATACTCCTTCCTTTATTCGGATTGCGGAACTAATTTCATCGCTGCTAGTAAGCATTTAACCGAAGTACAAAGGTTTATGCTCGAACAGAAAAACAATATATTAGAGGGTTCCTCAAAACGGCAAATTATATGGAGATTTAATCCCCCCGGTGCACCACATATGGGTGGGCTCTGGGAAGCCGGAATTAAGTCTGCCAAGTATCTATTAACGCGAGCCGTAGGAGAAAAAAGTTTGACGTTCGAGGAACTCACCACAGTGTTTTGTAAAGTAGAAGCAATTCTCAACTCGCGGCCGCTTTGTCCGTTACCAGCTAGTGATAATCCTGATGAGTTTAACGTTTTGACTGCGGGACACTTTCTAATTGGAAAAGGGTTAACAGCAGTACCTGAGTATAATGTAGAGAATATAACAATAAATCGATTGTCACGTTGGCAATATATTCAAAAATGTTCACAAATGTTTTGGCGTAGATGGAGTCACGAATATTTGAATACGCTGCAACAGAAAGCAAAGTGGCATTCGGATAGATCTAATATAAAAATAGGTGATCTCGTAATCATAAAAGCTGATAACGTACCGCCGTGCAATTGGCCTTTGGGTAGAATTGAAGCTCTTCACCCCGGTCCAAATGGGATTGTTCGTTGTGTCACGCTTCACACTCAAAAGAGTACTCTACAGAGACCAGTTAATAAACTGAGTCCTCTACCTTATTCAAATTAGTTTTACATGTATTAATATATTTTTTTCTCGTTGAGGACATTTTGTGTCTCAGCGTTATCTTACATATTCCGTAGTTTAAGTTATAATTTTTCTCTAATATTTTTTTTTCATATATATAGTTAGGAGAAACCATCAAGATGGCTTCGGTGGGGGGTGTGTTCAGTAATAAACCGCAACTCACAAAATTTATACCGAAGCACAATGATCTGCTGCGATCTGAGAGCCGGTTACAGCTAATGGCAACATTGCGACGTAATATGCGTTGTAATAATCTGTGAAGTTAAGAAAAAACAAAGAGGAGGGTAGGAAGTGAGACAATTCATATTACATTTCTCTTTGTGTTATCGTGATGTGAATATCTCTCCAAAAACTTTAAAAAGGAACTACTCCAGAGTGTACCGTGTACAATCTAATTGCTAGTGTATTCTACCGCGTAGAAGAAGCTACCAGGAGCTGTCAACGTTTGCTGATCTTGGGAGGCTGGCTAGTAAGACCGTGAGTAGTTTGTTGCTGTTTATGGTGTAGTTTTGTGACTGCGGTAACCGAACGTTTCAGGGGATTAAGAATCTCAATACAGTCCACTATATCTAATAAAATAATCCCAATCCGCCACATTTCTGGCCTTCGAGCCGCATATATTCGAATTAGTGATCTTCGAATAATAATTTGCTACCCTTAATTAGCATCCCATGGACGTCATATATTTGAATAAAACTACGCAGTTAATTAATTTAATATCCTTTATTTAATTTGCCTCCTTTTTGCCTAGATTTCCATTGCTCGCGGTGCGTTTATAAAGTAACCACATTAAATTTGTTATTTATTAATAATACCGGATAAATTACAAGTAAAAAGGGAAACACTTATTTTTAAAAAGGAATACCTATTTGCTAAATTACAAAAGGTTTTCGATATTGCGAAATCGCAAATGAATGATCCCACACAAATTCAGAATATCTTAGCAGATTATTCCGAATTAGAAAGTGTCCGCTCAAAGTTTGAAGAAACAGTGTTAAATATTATTGAAATAGATATATCATTAAAACCGGGGACAAGATTGTCAACCCGCGAATTAGATACATTCGATGAACTTTATAAGGTATGTAGGTTGCAATATTTAAGATTAAAACCGGGCGAGCAAGCACCCTTCTGTGGAAAAGATAGGAGTGATATAAGACCGTCATTACCTAAATTACGTTTATTTGAATTCTATGGCGATATTGAGAAGTGGAGCACATTCTACGATACATTTGTATCACTTGTCCACAATCGACATTTCGACGAAATAGATAAGTTTCACTATTTGCTTTCATGTGTTAAAGGTTCGGCATTAAACATTGTTAAAAGATTGCCCATAATAACTGCTAATTATACTCTCGTATGGCAAAATTTATGTAATAAATATCAAGATGATCGAATACTCGTGGGTAGGTACATCGACAAAATGATAAACTTTACGCCGTCAAATAAAGACACTACCGCAAATCTTACTTTATTTATCGAAACATTCGATCACTCTTTTAAAGCCATCGAGGCATTAAAAATTAAAAATTTACATGATTATTTATTTTGTCATTTAGCCTTACGTGGGTTGGATGCGCATACTAGGAGGGTATTTGAAGAAAATCGGGACCAAAATTCACTTCCATCTGTTAAAAATATTAATTTAAGGTTTTAATTCTGTCCTTTTTATTGTTTAAATATTGTTATTTAAATTACTTGGGAAAATTTATATAAATCACTATGGTATTAATAGCCTCCTTGGGAGTTTTTATATAACTGGCAACTTCGTTGTTTGGCAAGTTTGAAATTCGCTGTGTGTAAAAATTAATAACAGATTAAAAGATTTAAACAGTCTAACCTTATTATTTCTTTAAAAATTCAGAAGTGGGATAAGTTAGCCCATGTGTTTTATACACAAAATCAACTGAAAGGTAAAATAAGTGAGGCTTGGGTAAGTGAATTTTATCTAATTAGCTCAAACAAAATGGAGAATGTTGCAAACAAGGAGATTTAAAATATATATTACTATTACTACTACTACTTAAATGTCTTTGGTTGTAAAGTTCAAAATGCAATTAATAAATTATTATGATTAGGTATTCATAAATACTTGATTGTATCATCATTATCATACTATTGGGGGATTGGAAAGATTCCTGGTTCAAAAAAAAAAAAGTAATACAACTGCTCGAACAGAAATCATGTCAGTTACCTGTTTATATAAAAAGATTTATAGGTGTAAATCAAGTTTAATGTCTTTGTACCTATTCATGTAACGTTTTTGATTGCATGCACTTTTGTATAATGTTATCTTAGTTACCACCCCAGCTGCATTTAATAATTTATGTGATATACTTATGCACATGCTTATTACACTGGCAAAATATGTATTTTCTGGAATAAATATAAAACCATGTAGTTTACTAATACTTAGTACATGCTTTAAGATATGTGAAGATATAAATATCTTAATTCAGAATGAGATTTGGTCATTAATGTTGATGCAAAATGGTAACAAGCACACTTCATTATATATCTCATTCCAATATCAATACCACAAAATTTTACTCTTATAATATAGAAAACAAAATATTTAACTGTTTATGCTTTTATGCTGTTTATTTATCTTGCCATCTCATACTTTAATAGAAGATTCATCGAGGCACCCACTAATGAGTCTGTTCTAATATATAACAAAATTTTCATGAAACTGATTAATGTTAAATATGCATAAAGATAAACTTTTATCTGCATTCCCGTGTGAGCAGAACTATGGGGACTTGTTGTCCGAAATGTTAATACGAAAAACAAGACGCAACGAAACATTGGAAGAGTATTATTACGACAAAATTATGCTTATCAACAGATGCGAACTTAAAGGCAGGCATGCAGTAGATTGCTTGACTCACGGAATATTTGATTCAAATGTGAGAATGAATGTGCAAGGAGTCAACCTTCAAGAACCTGAAGAAGTCTTGAAGTACTTTAGAAATATATCGAGTAAGGTTGTAGACACGGTTAAGAGATACACTCCGATTAATCGTGATAATACAGACCACAGTCACATTAAGAAAACTATGGATTTAAATGCGAGAAGACAAATTCTGATAACATGTTTTAACTGTGGTGAACAAGGTCACACTGTCACAAGATGTTCCAAGGAGCTTATTAAATGTAAAAAGTGCCGACGCTATGGTCACACAGAAAAAGACTGTAATGGATTTGCAGATCCAACAAAAAAAGAACAAAGATTAATCCCAAACACCACGAATACAACAAAAAGTGTACTAAACATTAGAAATAACGACAGCAGAGGCAATAAATACTATAAACAAGTTAAAGTAAATGGTCAAATAATATCAGGTTTTATTGACTTTGGTAGTCAGTGCACGTTATTAAGAAAAGATTTAGGATTAAAGTTGAACATCCCGATTGATAACATCAATTTACCAAACTTGAAGGGATTCGGCAATGGTACCTTAATTCCGTATGGCCGAATCATCATTCAAGTGGAATTAGATGGAATAAATGAAAGAGTAGAAGCCTATTTAGTGGAGCCCAATTTATTGCCAGCAGATGTATTGATTGGACAATCCTTCACAGAACTTGCAGATGTACAAGCGTATAAATCTGATACTAAATTAACATTTTACAAGAAATTGGGTACTCAAAAAGAAAAACTTCTAATAGTTATTTTAGAAAGCGTTTTACTTTCCGGAGTAACAATTGTTACATGTGGCACAACAGTTAAAGCGAGCGGTTCTATTTTTGTATCTACAGATGCCTGTTTAAAGAAAGGCAAGGAATACATGGTAATTCCAGGGGTGTATTCTATAGAACATGGAAAGGGGACCGTCATAGTGATCAGTTTAAATTCAGAACCATTTAGTTTGCCACAGGGTACGTTAATCTCTCGAGCGACATTCATTTCAGACGAACTATTGCCAAAAGTTAGAACAGATGAAACTATAATAAAAAATGTTAGTAGCATAACAACAAACGACTCGACTAAGACTATAACTGTCGATCAGCTTAACGTAGACGAGGGCTTACAATGTGAAGTAAAAGAAAGGCTACTTGAAATAATAAATTCACGACGCGATTGTTTTGCATTTTCACTTGAGGAACTGGGACAAACTTCACACGCTGAAATGCACATCAAGCTCAAAGATGATGAACCGGTAACCTACAGGCCATATCGACTCTCATTATCTGAACGCGGGAAACTCAATGCTATTATCAGCGATATGTTGACTAATGGCATCATACGAGAGTCAAAATCTCAGTACGCTAGCCCTATAATATTAGTCGCAAAAAAGAACGGCGAGTCAAGGCTTTGTGTTGACTACAGAGCATTAAATAGGAAGACTATTAGAGAAAATTTCCCGATGCCTCTGATCGATGATCAGATAGATAGCCTCTCCGGTCAGGTTTTCTTTACGACGCTTGACCTTACTTCTGGATACCATCAAGTACCAGTATCAGAGGAGTCGAAACCACTAACGGCCTTCGTCACTCCAGATGGGCACTACGAATACAATCGTATGCCATTTGGGCTGACCAATGCTCCGGCGGTATTTCAGAGGCTCATTTTGAAACTTCTAAGAAAACGTAATATTCCAGGAGTTTTAGCATACATGGACGATATAATAATTGCATCCAAAACAATAGACGAAGGAATGGAAAAGTTGCAAGCCGTACTCGACTTGTTAAAGGAAGCAAACTTGACGTTGAACCTTACAAAATGTAATTTCTTTAAAACATTAATTAACTACCTTGGATTTGAGATATCGCACGAAGGTGTAAGGCCAGGTCTTAAAAAGATTGAAGCTGTTGCTGCCTTTAAGGTGCCAGAAAATGTACACGAGGTTCGTCAGTTTATAGGCTTGTCGAGTTTCTTTCGACGTTTTGTACCTGGCTTCGCCTCAATTGCCAGACCTATAACCTCTCTTACAAAAGCAAACGCAACATGGACTTGGGATAAAGACCAAGTAAAAGCATTTGCTGAACTTAAAAGAATATTAACAACACGCCCAGTATTAGCCATTTATAATCCCTGCTATGAGACCGAATTGCACACTGATGCTAGTTCCTCCGGACTAGGCGGCATCTTGCTCCAACGTCAAAGTGCAGCTGCAGCGTTTCGACCTGTAGCATATTTTAGCAGGCAGACTACAGCAGAGGAACAACATTTTCATTCCTATGAACTTGAGACGCTGGCCGTTGTCGCATCGCTTAATCGATTTAGAGTTTATCTCATTGGCATTGACTTCAAGGTCGTTACAGATTGCAATGCTTTGCGTACAACTTTGACCAAGAGAGACCTTATACCGAGAATAGCTCGATGGTGGCTCTTGGTCCAAGAATTTTCATTTTCAATTGAATACCGTCCAGGAAAACAATTAGCTCACGCAGATGCGCTCAGCCGAAACGCACTATCTTCAGAAAAGACTAATGAATTCTACAGTTCGAATAGATTTACTAATGTGCTACAAATAGGAGAAGTGCATTGGTTACAATCGGTTCAGATGAGTGATCCCAGACTTTGCCATATAAAGGCTGTATTGGATGCCAAAAGTCAAGAGGCAAAAGACATTCAGAATAACTACGTACTGAAAGATGGTAAGATTTATAAGAGAGTTGAAGGCCAATTAATATGGGCGGTACCTAGAGATGCACGGTGGAAGATTTGTCAACAGTGCCATGATGAAGCTGGTCATTTTTCCTGCGAGAAAACATTGGAAAAAGTGAAAAGAGATTACTGGTTTCCTAAATTGACTCAATTTGTAAAAAAATATGTACGTGCTTGTATTCCATGCGCACATGCACGACAGCCAGGCGGTAAAAAACAAGGATTTCTACATTCCATACCAAAACCTTGTAACCCTTTTCAATGCTTACATATTGACCATTTGGGTCCCTTTGTAAAAACCAAACGAGGTAATATGTATATTCTCGGTATAATTGACAGTTTCACAAAGTTTGTGGTAATAAAAGCGGTCAAAAATACAAAAAGCAAGACGTCGATCGACGTTCTTAAGGACGTATTCGGACTATTCGGGGTACCGCAAAGCTTGATATCTGATCGGGGAACTAGCTTTACCTCCAATGAATTTAAAACATTCGTTGAATCAGTAGGACTTAAGCACATCTTAAACGCAGTGGCTACCCCTCGGGCTAATGGCCAAATTGAGCGGTATAACCGCACAATCCTGGCGTCGATCACAGCTTTATGTCATGGAGAGGATGATAGGAATTGGGACCTTCATATTAATCAGGTGCAATGGAGTCTCAATAACACAGTGAACCAAAGTACTGGCAAAAGTCCTACAGAAATTATTTTCGGAAAAAATACGGTAAATGCTTCTGAGACTCACCTGCACGATATAATTTAATCTAAAGATATTTCGCCCGAAACTATACAGAAAATCAGGAATGAGGCAAGTGACAAGTTAGTTAAACAACAAGAGACAATGAAGGAACGGTTTGATAAAAAAAGATGTAAGGCCACAGTATACAAGGTTGGGGATTTAGTAATGGCACAAAAGAGTACCAGGACACCCGGAGAGAATCAGAAACTTGTCCCAGCCTTCAGTGGCCCATATCGCGTGACAGCAGTGTTGGACCATGACCGTTATTTGATTTGTAGCGTTGAGGGTTGCTCAAAAAAAAAGTATAGTAACGTTTTCCCGGTAGATAAATTAAAGCCTTGGGTGACATTTAATGATTCAGAATCCGAAAGTGATTACTGCGATAGTAACTAACAATTAATCTCATTATTCACCCGTACAAATTGTGTAATTTTTTATGTGTTATTTATACTACTGCGCTGTGATTCTGATATAGTGTGCTATTCAAATATACAAATTTCCTTAATTCCTTGTCCTGAGTATTCTTTTCCAACATCCAGTCCTGATTGAACTCTATGATACCAACGAGGGTGCACACATGGTGCCCTGGCAGTAAAGCAATGCTGATATCCTAGAAGACTGGAGGGAGACCAGAGCACCTTGTGTGTGCACATGGTGCCCAGTAAACAATGAAATGCCTGGAGTGAGGCCGAAGCATCTTGCGAATGCAAACAGTGCCCAGACTTGTTAGCTGTTGATGAACTGGAGTGAGGCCGAAGCATCTGGTGCGTGCAAGCGGTGCCCAGACTTGTTGACTTGAAATGAACTGGAGTGATGCCGAAGCACCCTGTGTGTGCAAGCGGTGCCCATTCATTTAAAATCTCTAGAGAGATGCCGAAGTACCTTGTGTGTGCAAGCGGTGCCCAGAGATTACTTAATTTCGCTGGAGTGAGGCCGAAGCATACTATGTATGCAAGCGGTGCCCAGTCGAACCAATTTGCTGTACAGATGCGGTGAACTTCTCGCGAGAAAGGGATGCTGAACCAACTCAAGGCACATAATTCCAACATCTAAACATTATACAGAATGGGGACATTCTGTGGTGCGGGATGGCCGACAAAGTATCAGGCTACCAGATGTAATTTTGTAATTTTTTTGCAATGTGTAATATTTCATTATATGAATGTGTTCCAGTATAATAGACAATTGATGCTTACTTATGATTCCAATAACATTTTTTTAAATATTATTTTGTTCTTGTGTCTGGGACAGCCACCATTTCAGGATGGCCGACTGTTAAAAATATTAATTTAAGGTTTTAATTCTGTCCTTTTTATTGTTTAAATATTGTTATTTAAATTACTTGGGAAAATTTATATAAATCACTATGGTATTAATAGCCTCCTTGGGAGTTTTTTATATAACTGGCAACTTCGTTGTTTGGCAAGTTTGAAATTCGCTGTGTGTAAAAATTAATAACAGATTAAAAGATTTAAACAGTCTAACCTTATTATTTCTTTAAAACATCTTTTTCGGAATTAATTAGTTTTGTAAATAATCAAGTTAAAGTACTCGAACATTCATCAAATAGTACGATGTCGTTACAATCAAGAAATAAGCCTATAGGTAACGATCACAAAGGCAACAATAATGACCACAATAAAAGTTATTCAAAGACAGTTTTAAATACTAATGTGTCAAATTATAATAAAAATAAAAAAATAATTTGCGCGCATTGCAATCATAATCACATGATTTATAGGTGCGATCAATTTCGTAAATTGACCGTAGATAAAAGGATTGACCGTGTCAATACCTTAAAATTGTGTCATAATTGCCTAAAAGGAAATCATGATACCTCAACTTGTAAAAGTGAGATGTCTTGTGGTGTATGTGCGTCACTACATCATTATCTATTGCATAGGGAGCCAGAGCGCGACACGCTCGTGCCAACATCCACCCGTCCATTGTGCTCTGACTCGCAAGTGCAACAAGCACTCGTCTCGTCTCAGGCTATGAGTGACTCAGAGCGTTATACGATAGATACGCTTCATTCCAATAACGTTCACTCGGGTTACGGTGTCGTATTGGGAACGGCGCGCGTGTTAGTAATTGATAGTAGCGGCCAGCTTCAATACTGCCGTGCAGTTATTGACTCTGGAGCTCAGAGCTCATTTATTACAACTCAGTGTGCTCAACGTTTGGGCTTACCTCGAAAGAAGTGTTCGTTTAATATTTATGGTCTCGGTGGAGAGGCTGTAAAAAATCACGGCATGATTACATGCACATTAAGGTCCCTACACACTGGCCTACCTAGTTTTACAGTGAACATGGTCGTAGTGACTAAGGTATCTGCTGATATGCCTAACGTTCGATTCCCCTCGGACGTTATTAATAAATATATAAGAATTTTAATTTAGCTGATCCATTATTTTATAAGCGTTCACGTATCGATATATTGCTGGGCAATGATATAGTTTCGGAAGTTATAAAGAATAAACCTTATATTATTTCATCGGATATACCAAGCGTGATCGATACCGCTTTCGGGTTTGTTGTAAGTGGTAAACTTTATAGCAATGATAAGGACAATTTAAAAAATTATAATTTATCAGTCTCATTTGATGAACAAGAGTCTTTAGATCAAACGTTGCGTAAATTTTAGGAAATCGAAGAATTGCCAAGCAAACCCTCGTATAATCCTTTGGAACAATTAGCGGAAGACATTTTTGTGGCTCGTTATAGCCGTACTGAGGATGGTACCTATTCAGTGCCGTTACCATTCATCCCAAACCCGCCTCCGTTGGGCGCGTCACGGGCGGCAGCCGAGCGCAAGTTGAATCGTTTACCTGTATTACGACAAGCCTATTCAGAGTTCATGTGTGAATATGAAAATCTAGGGCACATGGAGCTTTATACGGGGGACATCCTGAGTAAATATGTATGTGATACCTCATCACAGTATATTTAAGCCCAGTAGTTCCACTACTCCTTTGCGTGTAGTATTCGATGCCTCGGCTAAAACGTCCACGAACGTTTCGCTTAATGATATTCTACTAACCAGGCCTAATCTGTATCGAGATATTGGGGCTATAATATTGAATTTTATATTGTTTGAATATTGTTTGATTTGTGACGTATGCAAAATGTATCGAGCAATTAAACTGAATCAGTCAAATAGATGTTATCAACATATTTTATATCGTCACTCACCTAACGATGCCATTGATGTTTATGAATTAAAAACTGTCACTTACAGCTTAAGTTGCTCACCGTTTTTAGCTATCCGCACCCTCTTACAGTTAGCCTATGACGAGGAAGAACGTTTCCCACTCGCTGCAAAGGTTGTGCGCGAGGGCGTGTACATGGATGACATTCTATATTCTTGCAGTTCATTGTCACAGATATCTCGGTTACAAAATGAACTTTTAGAGATGTTTAATTCCGGTGGCTTTATACTTAAAAGGTGGGCGAGTAATAGTGCAAAGGTTTTACAACGCGTTCCATTAGAAAACCGAGAGTGTCCTGTTACATTTATAAAAGATGGTAACGAATATTCAGTCAAAGTGCTAGGTCTGAAATGGTTCCCTTTGACTGACTGTTTTTATTTCACAGTAGATAAGACTGATAAAGTAACAACTAAACGTTCTGTTTTGAAATTATTAGCTTCCATTTACGACCCCGTAGGTTTTATTTCACCGTGCATTTTCATCGCGAAAGAAATAATGCAAGATTTATGGAAGCTGGGCATAGGATGGGATGAGCAGCTGTCAACCGATGTAACTAAGCGCTGGCTTAATTACGTTGATGATCTTCCGCGTCTAACGGCAGTCAAGATAGATAGACACATGCTGCTACCAGAACAGACCGAATGTGAATTGGTCGCCTTTTGCGATGCAAGCTCTCGCGGTTATGCTAGTTGTGTATATGTGATCAGTCGTAACGATAGAGGGCAGACTAAAGTACGCCTGGTGACAGCAAAATCTAAAGTAGCCCCCGTCAAACCATTAACTATCCCGAGGTTGGAGTTAACGGCGTCAGTTTTGTTAAGCAAATTGATAAAATATGTCCGTGACATTTTAACTCGTGTAAAAATAACTCGTATTACTGCGTTAACCGATTCGACTATCGTGTTGGCGTGGCTTCAGACAGAAGCTTACAAATTAAAGCCGTTTGTTAGTAACCGTGTTACTCAGATATGTGAAGTGTTACCTCCGCACTGTTGGCGTCACGTGAGTAGTGAGCGCAATATGGCAGACATCTGCTCGCGCGGAGCGTCTCCGTCACAGCTCGTGGAGTGCAGTGAGCAGTGGTTGAAGGGCCCATCTTGGTTGTACGACGACTATTCGCAGTGGCCAGTGAGAACATTTATCAACCAAGATGAAAGTAATACACCCGAAATGAAATGAAATCATACATTAGGCTCCTTCAATTTAATCACTAATGAAAATAATTTGATAGAAGAGACAAAGTTAGAGTTCTGTGACCGAATCTTTTCCAATTTCTCTTCTTATTATAAACTGCAACGTACGTTTGCTCGAATATTGAGATGGTTCCGACTCAAATCCGGTCACTCTAAGCACTCAATACTGACGACTAACGAATTAAATACTGCTCAAGATGTTTTAATTAAATTAGTACAGAGTGCATACTTTGCAAATGAAATAAATAGTTTGTCAAAAGGCACAAAGTACGTTCCGTCGTTGAAAAAATTATCTCCATTTATTGAAGAACGCGGATACCTCAGGGTGGGGGGTCGAATAAATTATTCAGCGTTACCTTATAACGCGAAGCATCCCCGTTTATTACCTAAAATAGTAGATTATTACTTATTGAATATTTAAATAAAAAATATTTACACGTAGGTCCACGCAACTTACAAAACATTATTAATCAAAATTTTTGGATTTTAGCATCCCGTCGCATTATTCGGTCCGTTTTGTCCAAATGCAAAATTTGTTTTAAACACAACCCAGTGCTCTTACAGCCTGAGATGGCACCTTTGCCAGCAGCCCGATTGATACCTTGTAAAGTTTTTGAGCATGTAGGGGTGGACCTCGGTGGTCCGTTCTTTACAAAAGAAAGTTTACGACGAAATGCTAGGTTTGAACGGTCATATTTAGCATTATTTATTTGTTATTGGACAAAAGCTGTACAACTTGAAGTCTTATCGTCGTTGTCATCGGACTGCTTCCTCTCGTGTTTAGACAGATTTGTAGCGCGACGCGGAGTATACTCCTTCCTTTATTCGGATTGCGGAACTAATTTCATCGCTGCTAGTAAGCATTTAACCGAAGTACAAAGGTTTATGCTCGAACAGAAAAACAATATATTAGAGGGTTCCTCAAAACGGCAAATTATATGGAGATTTAATCCCCCCGGTGCACCACATATGGGTGGGCTCTGGGAAGCCGGAATTAAGTCTGCCAAGTATCTATTAATGCGAGCCGTAGGAGAAAAAAGTTTGACGTTCGAGGAACTCACCACAGTGTTTTGTAAAGTAGAAGCAATTCTCAACTCGCGGCCGCTTTGTCCGTTACCAGCTAGTGATAATCCTGATGAGTTTAATGTTTTGACTGCGGGACACTTTCTAATTGGAAAAGGGTTAACAGCAGTACCTGAGTATAATGTAGAGGATATAACAATAAATCGATTGTCACGTTGGCAATATATTCAAAACTGTTCACAAATGTTTTGGCGTAGATGGAGTCACGAATATTTGAATACGCTGCAACAGAAAGCAAAGTGGCATTCGGATAGATCTAATATAAAAATAGGTGATCTCGTAATCATAAAAGCTGATAACGTACCGCCGTGCAATTGGCCTTTGGGTAGAATTGAGGCTCTTCACCCCGGTCCAGATGGGATTGTTCGTTGTGTCACGCTTCGCACTCAAAAGAGTACTCTACAGAGACCAGTTAATAAACTGAGTCCTCTACCTTATTCAAATTAGTTTTACGTGTATTAATATATTTTTTTCTCGTTGAGGACATTCTGTGTCTCAGCGTTATCTTACATATTCCGTAGTTTAAATTATAATTTTTCTCTAATATTTTTTTTTCATATATATAGTTAGGATAAACCATCAAGATGGCTTCGGTGGGGGGTGTGTTCAGTAATAAACCGCAACTCACAAAATTTATACCGAAGCACAATGATCTGCTGCGATCTGAGAGCCGGTTACAGCTAATGGCAACATTGCGACGTAATATGCGTTGTAATAATCTGTGAAGTTAAGAAAAAACAAAGAGGAGGGTAGGAAGTGAGACAATTCATATTACATTTCTCTTTGTGTTATCGTGATGTGAATATCTCTCCAAAAACTTTAAAAAGGAACTACTCCAGAGTGTACCGTGTACAATCTAATTGCTAGTGTATTCTACCGCGTAGAAGAAGCTACCAGGAGCTGTCAACGTTTGCTGATCTTGGGAGGCTGGCTAGTAAGACCGTGAGTAGTTTGTTGCTGTTTATGGTGTAGTTTTGTGACTGCGGTAACCGAACGTTTCAGGGGATTAAGAATCTCAATACAGTCCACTATATCTAATAAAATAATCCCAATCCGCCACATTTCTGGCCTTCGAGCCGCATATATTCGAATTAGTGATCTTCGAATAATAATTTGCTACCCTTAATTAGCATCCCATGGACGTCATATATTTGAATAAAACTACGCAGTTAATTAATTTAATATCCTTTATTTAATTTGCCTCCTTTTTGCCTAGATTTCCATTGCTCGCGGTGCGTTTATAAAGTAACCACATTAAATTTGTTATTTATTCATAATACCGGATAAATTACAAATAAAAAGGGAAACACTTATTTTTAAAAAGGAATACCTATTTGCTAAATTACAAAAGGTTTTCGATATTGCGAAATCGCAAATGAATGATCCCACACAAATTCAGAATATCTTAGCAGATTATTCCGAATTAGAAAGTGTCCGCTCAAAGTTTGAAGAAACAGTGTTAAATATTATTGAAATAGATATATCATTAAAACCGGGGACAAGATTGTCAACCCGCGAATTAGATACATTCGATGAACTTTATAAGGTATGTAGGTTGCAATATTTAAGATTAAAACCGGGCGAGCAAGCACCCTTCTGTGGAAAAGATAGGAGTGATATAAGACCGTCATTACCTAAATTACGTTTATTTGAATTCTATGGCGATATTGAGAAGTGGAGCACATTCTACGATACATTTGTATCACTTGTCCACAATCGACATTTCGACGAAATAGATAAGTTTCACTATTTGCTTTCATGTGTTAAAGGTTCGGCATTAAACATTGTTAAAAGATTGCCCATAATAACTGCTAATTATACTCTCGTATGGCAAAATTTATGTAATAAATATCAAGATGATCGAATACTCGTGGGTAGGTACATCGACAAAATGATAAACTTTACGCCGTCAAATAAAGACACTACCGCAAATCTTACTTTATTTATCGAAACATTCGATCACTCTTTTAAAGCCATCGAGGCATTAAAAATTAAAAATTTACATGATTATTTATTTTGTCATTTAGCCTTACGTGGGTTGGATGCGCATACTAGGAGGGTATTTGAAGAAAATCGGGACCAAAATTCACTTCCATCTTTTTCGGAATTAATTAGTTTTGTAAATAATCAAGTTAAAGTACTCGAACATTCATCAAATAGTACGATGTCGTTACAATCAAGAAATAAGCCTATAGGTAACGATCACAAAGGCAACAATAATGACCACAATAAAAGTTATTCAAAGACAGTTTTAAATACTAATGTGTCAAATTATAATAAAAATAAAAAAATAATTTGCGCGCATTGCAATCATAATCACATGATTTATAGGTGCGATCAATTTCGTAAATTGACCGTAGATAAAAGGATTGACCGTGTCAATACCTTAAAATTGTGTCATAATTGCCTAAAAGGAAATCATGATACCTCAACTTGTAAAAGTGAGATGTCTTGTGGTGTATGTGCGTCACTACATCATTATCTATTGCATAGGGAGCCAGAGCGCGACACGCTCGTGCCAACATCCACCCGTCCATTGTGCTCTGACTCGCAAGTGCAACAAGCACTCGTCTCGTCTCAGGCTATGAGTGACTCAGAGCGTTATACGATAGATACGCTTCATTCCAATAACGTTCACTCGGGTTACGGTGTCGTATTGGGAACGGCGCGCGTGTTAGTAATTGATAGTAGCGGCCAGCTTCAATACTGCCGTGCAGTTATTGACTCTGGAGCTCAGAGCTCATTTATTACAACTCAGTGTGCTCAACGTTTGGGCTTACCTCGAAAGAAGTGTTCGTTTAATATTTATGGTCTCGGTGGAGAGGCTGTAAAAAATCACGGCATGATTACATGCACATTAAGGTCCCTACACACTGGCCTACCTAGTTTTACAGTGAACATGGTCGTAGTGACTAAGGTATCTGCTGATATGCCTAACGTTCGATTCCCCTCGGACGTTATTAATAAATATATAAGAATTTTAATTTAGCTGATCCATTATTTTATAAGCGTTCACGTATCGATATATTGCTGGGCAATGATATAGTTTCGGAAGTTATAAAGAATAAACCTTATATTATTTCATCGGATATACCAAGCGTGATCGATACCGCTTTCGGGTTTGTTGTAAGTGGTAAACTTTATAGCAATGATAAGGACAATTTAAAAAATTATAATTTATCAGTCTCATTTGATGAACAAGAGTCTTTAGATCAAACGTTGCGTAAATTTTAGGAAATCGAAGAATTGCCAAGCAAACCCTCGTATAATCCTTTGGAACAATTAGCGGAAGACATTTTTGTGGCTCGTTATAGCCGTACTGAGGATGGTACCTATTCAGTGCCGTTACCATTCATCCCAAACCCGCCTCCGTTGGGCGCGTCACGGGCGGCAGCCGAGCGCAAGTTGAATCGTTTACCTGTATTACGACAAGCCTATTCAGAGTTCATGTGTGAATATGAAAATCTAGGGCACATGGAGCTTTATACGGGGGACATCCTGAGTAAATATGTATGTGATACCTCATCACAGTATATTTAAGCCCAGTAGTTCCACTACTCCTTTGCGTGTAGTATTCGATGCCTCGGCTAAAACGTCCACGAACGTTTCGCTTAATGATATTCTACTAACCAGGCCTAATCTGTATCGAGATATTGGGGCTATAATATTGAATTTTATATTGTTTGAATATTGTTTGATTTGTGACGTATGCAAAATGTATCGAGCAATTAAACTGAATCAGTCAAATAGATGTTATCAACATATTTTATATCGTCACTCACCTAACGATGCCATTGATGTTTATGAATTAAAAACTGTCACTTACAGCTTAAGTTGCTCACCGTTTTTAGCTATCCGCACCCTCTTACAGTTAGCCTATGACGAGGAAGAACGTTTCCCACTCGCTGCAAAGGTTGTGCGCGAGGGCGTGTACATGGATGACATTCTATATTCTTGCAGTTCATTGTCACAGATATCTCGGTTACAAAATGAACTTTTAGAGATGTTTAATTCCGGTGGCTTTATACTTAAAAGGTGGGCGAGTAATAGTGCAAAGGTTTTACAACGCGTTCCATTAGAAAACCGAGAGTGTCCTGTTACATTTATAAAAGATGGTAACGAATATTCAGTCAAAGTGCTAGGTCTGAAATGGTTCCCTTTGACTGACTGTTTTTATTTCACAGTAGATAAGACTGATAAAGTAACAACTAAACGTTCTGTTTTGAAATTATTAGCTTCCATTTACGACCCCGTAGGTTTTATTTCACCGTGCATTTTCATCGCGAAAGAAATAATGCAAGATTTATGGAAGCTGGGCATAGGATGGGATGAGCAGCTGTCAACCGATGTAACTAAGCGCTGGCTTAATTACGTTGATGATCTTCCGCGTCTAACGGCAGTCAAGATAGATAGACACATGCTGCTACCAGAACAGACCGAATGTGAATTGGTCGCCTTTTGCGATGCAAGCTCTCGCGGTTATGCTAGTTGTGTATATGTGATCAGTCGTAACGATAGAGGGCAGACTAAAGTACGCCTGGTGACAGCAAAATCTAAAGTAGCCCCCGTCAAACCATTAACTATCCCGAGGTTGGAGTTAACGGCGTCAGTTTTGTTAAGCAAATTGATAAAATATGTCCGTGACATTTTAACTCGTGTAAAAATAACTCGTATTACTGCGTTAACCGATTCGACTATCGTGTTGGCGTGGCTTCAGACAGAAGCTTACAAATTAAAGCCGTTTGTTAGTAACCGTGTTACTCAGATATGTGAAGTGTTACCTCCGCACTGTTGGCGTCACGTGAGTAGTGAGCGCAATATGGCAGACATCTGCTCGCGCGGAGCGTCTCCGTCACAGCTCGTGGAGTGCAGTGAGCAGTGGTTGAAGGGCCCATCTTGGTTGTACGACGACTATTCGCAGTGGCCAGTGAGAACATTTATCAACCAAGATGAAAGTAATACACCCGAAATGAAATGAAATCATACATTAGGCTCCTTCAATTTAATCACTAATGAAAATAATTTGATAGAAGAGACAAAGTTAGAGTTCTGTGACCGAATCTTTTCCAATTTCTCTTCTTATTATAAACTGCAACGTACGTTTGCTCGAATATTGAGATGGTTCCGACTCAAATCCGGTCACTCTAAGCACTCAATACTGACGACTAACGAATTAAATACTGCTCAAGATGTTTTAATTAAATTAGTACAGAGTGCATACTTTGCAAATGAAATAAATAGTTTGTCAAAAGGCACAAAGTACGTTCCGTCGTTGAAAAAATTATCTCCATTTATTGAAGAACGCGGATACCTCAGGGTGGGGGGTCGAATAAATTATTCAGCGTTACCTTATAACGCGAAGCATCCCCGTTTATTACCTAAAATAGTAGATTATTACTTATTGAATATTTAAATAAAAAATATTTACACGTAGGTCCACGCAACTTACAAAACATTATTAATCAAAATTTTTGGATTTTAGCATCCCGTCGCATTATTCGGTCCGTTTTGTCCAAATGCAAAATTTGTTTTAAACACAACCCAGTGCTCTTACAGCCTGAGATGGCACCTTTGCCAGCAGCCCGATTGATACCTTGTAAAGTTTTTGAGCATGTAGGGGTGGACCTCGGTGGTCCGTTCTTTACAAAAGAAAGTTTACGACGAAATGCTAGGTTTGAACGGTCATATTTAGCATTATTTATTTGTTATTGGACAAAAGCTGTACAACTTGAAGTCTTATCGTCGTTGTCATCGGACTGCTTCCTCTCGTGTTTAGACAGATTTGTAGCGCGACGCGGAGTATACTCCTTCCTTTATTCGGATTGCGGAACTAATTTCATCGCTGCTAGTAAGCATTTAACCGAAGTACAAAGGTTTATGCTCGAACAGAAAAACAATATATTAGAGGGTTCCTCAAAACGGCAAATTATATGGAGATTTAATCCCCCCGGTGCACCACATATGGGTGGGCTCTGGGAAGCCGGAATTAAGTCTGCCAAGTATCTATTAATGCGAGCCGTAGGAGAAAAAAGTTTGACGTTCGAGGAACTCACCACAGTGTTTTGTAAAGTAGAAGCAATTCTCAACTCGCGGCCGCTTTGTCCGTTACCAGCTAGTGATAATCCTGATGAGTTTAATGTTTTGACTGCGGGACACTTTCTAATTGGAAAAGGGTTAACAGCAGTACCTGAGTATAATGTAGAGGATATAACAATAAATCGATTGTCACGTTGGCAATATATTCAAAACTGTTCACAAATGTTTTGGCGTAGATGGAGTCACGAATATTTGAATACGCTGCAACAGAAAGCAAAGTGGCATTCGGATAGATCTAATATAAAAATAGGTGATCTCGTAATCATAAAAGCTGATAACGTACCGCCGTGCAATTGGCCTTTGGGTAGAATTGAGGCTCTTCACCCCGGTCCAGATGGGATTGTTCGTTGTGTCACGCTTCGCACTCAAAAGAGTACTCTACAGAGACCAGTTAATAAACTGAGTCCTCTACCTTATTCAAATTAGTTTTACGTGTATTAATATATTTTTTTCTCGTTGAGGACATTCTGTGTCTCAGCGTTATCTTACATATTCCGTAGTTTAAATTATAATTTTTCTCTAATATTTTTTTTTCATATATATAGTTAGGATAAACCATCAAGATGGCTTCGGTGGGGGGTGTGTTCAGTAATAAACCGCAACTCACAAAATTTATACCGAAGCACAATGATCTGCTGCGATCTGAGAGCCGGTTACAGCTAATGGCAACATTGCGACGTAATATGCGTTGTAATAATCTGTGAAGTTAAGAAAAAACAAAGAGGAGGGTAGGAAGTGAGACAATTCATATTACATTTCTCTTTGTGTTATCGTGATGTGAATATCTCTCCAAAAACTTTAAAAAGGAACTACTCCAGAGTGTACCGTGTACAATCTAATTGCTAGTGTATTCTACCGCGTAGAAGAAGCTACCAGGAGCTGTCAACGTTTGCTGATCTTGGGAGGCTGGCTAGTAAGACCGTGAGTAGTTTGTTGCTGTTTATGGTGTAGTTTTGTGACTGCGGTAACCGAACGTTTCAGGGGATTAAGAATCTCAATACAGTCCACTATATCTAATAAAATAATCCCAATCCGCCACATTTCTGGCCTTCGAGCCGCATATATTCGAATTAGTGATCTTCGAATAATAATTTGCTACCCTTAATTAGCATCCCATGGACGTCATATATTTGAATAAAACTACGCAGTTAATTAATTTAATATCCTTTATTTAATTTGCCTCCTTTTTGCCTAGATTTCCATTGCTCGCGGTGCGTTTATAAAGTAACCACATTAAATTTGTTATTTATTCATAATACCGGATAAATTACAAATAAAAAGGGAAACACTTATTTTTAAAAAGGAATACCTATTTGCTAAATTACAAAAGGTTTTCGATATTGCGAAATCGCAAATGAATGATCCCACACAAATTCAGAATATCTTAGCAGATTATTCCGAATTAGAAAGTGTCCGCTCAAAGTTTGAAGAAACAGTGTTAAATATTATTGAAATAGATATATCATTAAAACCGGGGACAAGATTGTCAACCCGCGAATTAGATACATTCGATGAACTTTATAAGGTATGTAGGTTGCAATATTTAAGATTAAAACCGGGCGAGCAAGCACCCTTCTGTGGAAAAGATAGGAGTGATATAAGACCGTCATTACCTAAATTACGTTTATTTGAATTCTATGGCGATATTGAGAAGTGGAGCACATTCTACGATACATTTGTATCACTTGTCCACAATCGACATTTCGACGAAATAGATAAGTTTCACTATTTGCTTTCATGTGTTAAAGGTTCGGCATTAAACATTGTTAAAAGATTGCCCATAATAACTGCTAATTATACTCTCGTATGGCAAAATTTATGTAATAAATATCAAGATGATCGAATACTCGTGGGTAGGTACATCGACAAAATGATAAACTTTACGCCGTCAAATAAAGACACTACCGCAAATCTTACTTTATTTATCGAAACATTCGATCACTCTTTTAAAGCCATCGAGGCATTAAAAATTAAAAATTTACATGATTATTTATTTTGTCATTTAGCCTTACGTGGGTTGGATGCGCATACTAGGAGGGTATTTGAAGAAAATCGGGACCAAAATTCACTTCCATCTTTTTCGGAATTAATTAGTTTTGTAAATAATCAAGTTAAAGTACTCGAACATTCATCAAATAGTACGATGTCGTTACAATCAAGAAATAAGCCTATAGGTAACGATCACAAAGGCAACAATAATGACCACAATAAAAGTTATTCAAAGACAGTTTTAAATACTAATGTGTCAAATTATAATAAAAATAAAAAAATAATTTGCGCGCATTGCAATCATAATCACATGATTTATAGGTGCGATCAATTTCGTAAATTGACCGTAGATAAAAGGATTGACCGTGTCAATACCTTAAAATTGTGTCATAATTGCCTAAAAGGAAATCATGATACCTCAACTTGTAAAAGTGAGATGTCTTGTGGTGTATGTGCGTCACTACATCATTATCTATTGCATAGGGAGCCAGAGCGTGACACGCTCGTGCCAACATCCACCCGTCCATTGTGCTCTGACTCGCAAGTGCAACAAGCACTCGTCTCGTCTCAGGCTATGAGTGACTCAGAGCGTTATACGATAGATACGCTTCATTCCAATAACGTTCACTCGGGTTACGGTGTCGTATTGGGAACGGCGCGCGTGTTAGTAATTGATAGTAGCGGCCAGCTTCAATACTGCCGTGCAGTTATTGACTCTGGAGCTCAGAGCTCATTTATTACAACTCAGTGTGCTCAACCTTTGGGCTTACCTCGAAAGAAGTGTTCGTTTAATATTTATGGTCTCGGTGGAGAGGCTGTAAAAAATCACGGCATGATTACATGCACATTAAGGTCCCTACACACTGGCCTACCTAGTTTTACAGTGAACATGGTCGTAGTGACTAAGGTATCTGCTGATATGCCTAACGTTCGATTCCCCTCGGACGTTATTAATAAATATATAAGAATTTTAATTTAGCTGATCCATTATTTTATAAGCGTTCACGTATCGATATATTGCTGGGCAATGATATAGTTTCGGAAGTTATAAAGAATAAACCTTATATTATTTCATCGGATATACCAAGCGTGATCGATACCGCTTTCGGGTTTGTTGTAAGTGGTAAACTTTATAGCAATGATAAGGACAATTTAAAAAATTATAATTTATCAGTCTCATTTGATGAACAAGAGTCTTTAGATCAAACGTTGCGTAAATTTTAGGAAATCGAAGAATTGCCAAGCAAACCCTCGTATAATCCTTTGGAACAATTAGCGGAAGACATTTTTGTGGCTCGTTATAGCCGTACTGAGGATGGTACCTATTCAGTGCCGTTACCATTCATCCCAAACCCGCCTCCGTTGGGCGCGTCACGGGCGGCAGCCGAGCGGCGACTCTTATTCACCGAGCGCAAGTTGAATCGTTTACCTGTATTACGACAAGCCTATTCAGAGTTCATGTGTGAATATGAAAATCTAGGGCACATGGAGCTTTATACGGGGGACATCCCGAGCAAATATGTATGTGATACCTCATCACAGTATATTTAAGCCCAGTAGTTCCACTACTCCTTTGCGTGTAGTATTCGATGCCTCGGCTAAAACGTCCACGAACGTTTCGCTTAATAATATTCTACTAACCAGGCCTAATCTGTATCGAGATATTGGGGCTATAATATTGAATTTTATATTGTTTGAATATTGTTTGATTTGTGACGTATGCAAAATGTATCGAGCAATTAAACTGAATCAGTCAAATAGATGTTATCAACATATTTTATATCGTCACTCACCTAACGATGCCATTGATGTTTATGAATTAAAAACTGTCACTTACAGCTTAAGTTGCTCACCGTTTTTAGCTATCCGCACCCTCTTACAGTTAGCCTATGACGAGGAAGAACGTTTCCCACTCGCTGCAAAGGTTGTGCGCGAGGGCGTGTACATGGATGACATTCTATATTCTTGCAGTTCATTGTCACAGATATCTCGGTTACAAAATGAACTTTTAGAGATGTTTAATTCCGGTGGCTTTATACTTAAAAGGTGGGCGAGTAATAGTGCAAAGGTTTTACAACGCGTTCCATTAGAAAACCGAGAGTGTCCTGTTACATTTATGAAAGATGGTAACGAATATTCTGTCAAAGTGCTAGGTCTGAAATGGTTCCCTTTGACTGACTGTTTTTATTTCACAGTAGATAAGACTGATAAAGTAACAACTAAACGTTCTGTTTTGAAATTATTAGCTTCCATTTACGACCCCGTAGGTTTTATTTCACCGTGCATTTTCATCGCGAAAGAAATAATGCAAGATTTATGGAAGCTGGGCATAGGATGGGATGAGCAGCTGTCAACCGATGTAACTAAGCGCTGGCTTAATTACGTTGATGATCTTCCGCGTCTAACGGCAGTCAAGATAGATAGACACATGCTGCTACCAGAACAGACCGAATGTGAATTGGTCGCCTTTTGCGATGCAAGCTCTCGCGGTTATGCTAGTTGTGTATATGTGATCAGTCGTAACGATAGAGGGCAGACTAAAGTACGCCTGGTGACAGCAAAATCTAAAGTAGCCCCCGTCAAACCATTAACTATCCCGAGGTTGGAGTTAACGGCGTCAGTTTTGTTAAGCAAATTGATAAAATATGTCCGTGACATTTCAACTCGTGTAAAAATAACTCGTATTACTGCGTTAACCGATTCGACTATCGTGTTGGCGTGGCTTCAGACAGAAGCTTACAAATTAAAGCCGTTTGTTAGAAACCGTGTTACTCAGATATGTGAAGTGTTACCTCCGCACTGTTGGCGTCACGTGAGTAGTGAGCGCAATATGGCAGACATCTGCTCGCGCGGAGCGTCTCCGTCACAGCTCGTGGAGTGCAGTGAGCAGTGGTTGAAGGGCCCATCTTGGTTGTACGACGACTATTCGCAGTGGCCAGTGAGAACATTTATCAACCAAGATGAAAGTAATACACCCGAAATGAAATGAAATCATACATTAGGCTCCTTCAATTTAATCACTAATGAAAATAATTTGATAGAAGAGACAAAGTTAGAGTTCTGTGACCGAATCTTTTCCAATTTCTCTTCTTATTATAAACTGCAACGTACGTTTGCTCGAATATTGAGATGGTTCCGACTCAAATCCGGTCACTCTAAGCACTCAATACTGACGACTAACGAATTAAATACTGCTCAAGATGTTTTAATTAAATTAGTACAGAGTGCATACTTTGCAAATGAAATAAATAGTTTGTCAAAAGGCACAAAGTACGTTCCGTCGTTGAAAAAATTATCTCCATTTATTGAAGAACGCGGATACCTCAGGGTGGGGGGTCGAATAAATTATTCAGCGTTACCTTATAACGCGAAGCATCCCCGTTTATTACCTAAAATAGTAGATTATTACTTATTGAATATTTAAATAAAAAATATTTACACGTAGGTCCACGCAACTTACAAAACATTATTAATCAAAATTTTTGGATTTTAGCATCCCGTCGCATTATTCGGTCCGTTTTGTCCAAATGCAAAATTTGTTTTAAACACAACCCAGTGCTCTTACAGCCTGAGATGGCACCTTTGCCAGCAGCCCGATTGATACCTTGTAAAGTTTTTGAGCATGTAGGGGTGGACCTCGGTGGTCCGTTCTTTACAAAAGAAAGTTTACGACGAAATGCTAGGTTTGAACGGTCATATTTAGCATTATTTATTTGTTATTGGACAAAAGCTGTACAACTTGAAGTCTTATCGTCGTTGTCATCGGACTGCTTCCTCTCGTGTTTAGACAGATTTGTAGCGCGACGCGGAGTATACTCCTTCCTTTATTCGGATTGCGGAACTAATTTCATCGCTGCTAGTAAGCATTTAACCGAAGTACAAAGGTTTATGCTCGAACAGAAAAACAATATATTAGAGGGTTCCTCAAAACGGCAAATTATATGGAGATTTAATCCCCCCGGTGCACCACATATGGGTGGGCTCTGGGAAGCCGGAATTAAGTCTGCCAAGTATCTATTAATGCGAGCCGTAGGAGAAAAAAGTTTGACGTTCGAGGAACTCACCACAGTGTTTTGTAAAGTAGAAGCAATTCTCAACTCGCGGCCGCTTTGTCCGTTACCAGCTAGTGATAATCCTGATGAGTTTAATGTTTTGACTGCGGGACACTTTCTAATTGGAAAAGGGTTAACAGCAGTACCTGAGTATAATGTAGAGGATATAACAATAAATCGATTGTCACGTTGGCAATATATTCAAAACTGTTCACAAATGTTTTGGCGTAGATGGAGTCACGAATATTTGAATACGCTGCAACAGAAAGCAAAGTGGCATTCGGATAGATCTAATATAAAAATAGGTGATCTCGTAATCATAAAAGCTGATAACGTACCGCCGTGCAATTGGCCTTTGGGTAGAATTGAGGCTCTTCACCCCGGTCCAGATGGGATTGTTCGTTGTGTCACGCTTCGCACTCAAAAGAGTACTCTACAGAGACCAGTTAATAAACTGAGTCCTCTACCTTATTCAAATTAGTTTTACGTGTATTAATATATTTTTTCTCGTTGAGGACATTCTGTGTCTCAGCGTTATCTTACATATTCCGTAGTTTAAATTATAATTTTTCTCTAATATTTTTTTTTCATATATATAGTTAGGAGAAACCATCAAGATGGTTTCGGTGGGAGGTGTGTTCAGTAATAAACCGCAACTCACAAAATTTATACCGAAGCACAATGATCTGCTGCGATCTGAGAGCCGGTTACACCTAATGGCAACATTGCGACGTAATATGCGTTGTAATAATCTGTGAAGTTAAGAAAAAACAAAGAGGAGTGTAGGAAGTGAGACAATCCATATTAAATTTCTCTTTGTGTTATCGTGATGTGAATATCTCTCCATAAACTTTAAAAAGGAACTACTCCAGAGTGTACCGTGTACAATCTAATTGCTAGTGTATTCTACCGTGTAGAAGAAGCTACCAGGAGCTGTCAACGTTTGCTGATCTTGGGAGGCTGGCTAGTAAGACCGTGAGTAGTTTGTTGCTGTTTTTGGTGTAGTTTTGTGACTGCGGTAACTGAACGTTTCAGGGGATTAAGAATCTCAATACAGTCCACTATATCTAATAAAATAATCCCAATCCGCCACAAGACTGTAGAGATAAATGTACCGACGCGTTAGTTTTTCTAGTTGTTCCATTACACGGTAAATGGAAAGCTCCTATTGGGTATTTTTTTATAAATAAAGTGACAGCTGACCAAAAAAAATTTTTGGTTACTCAAGCTATTGACTTATGCTTTGAAGCTGGATTGATAGTCAAAGCTGTGACCTTTGATGGCTGTCCAGCCAATATAACAATGGAAAGGAACTGGGCTGCAATTTAAATCCGAATAATTTGAAGACTGTTTTTAAAGCGCAAAATAATGAAATAGTCATCTTTCTCGATCCAGCTCACATGATAAAATTAGTTAGAAATCGTTTTGAACATTACAGGGAATTTAAAGACGCTGAAGGCAATAATATAAAATGGAGTCATATTGAGATGTTACACCAGTTGCAAGAAAACGAGAAACGAGAGTTTCACGCAGCTAACAAGCTACGATCTGAACATTTGTTTTTTAAAAAGAATATTATGAAAGTGAAACTTGCCACTCAATTGTTTAGCAGAAGTGTTTCAATAGCTCTCCAATTTTGTAAAAACACCTTGATGATAACCCAGTTTCAAGGAATAGATGGAACAGCTAATTTTTTTGTTAATCTTAAACGACTTATTTGATATCTTAGATTCGAAAGTGCATGGATATGGACTGAAAAGGGCATTAAATGCTGAAAACTCTGAGGTTATTTTAACAAAACTCGAAATGTGCAAAAGTGTGTTGATGAATTTGACAACTAATTTCAAAAATAGGCAGACACGATTAATTGATACACCGAGATTTACCGGATTTTTAGGACTCTGTATATGTATTGAAAGTGCAAAATTTTTATTTAATGATCTGATAAAGAACCAGCGCAATCCTTATATATCGTTTCACCGTATCAGCCAAGACCACATTGAACTATTTTTCTGCAATATGAGATCACATGGAGGGGCTAATAACAACCCAACGCCAAAACAGTTTTGTGGAATTTATAGAAAAATGCTTGTACACATGGAACTGCAAGAAATCAATACCGGTAATTGTATAATATTAGAACACATTGCCATATTAAACTGTTCTTCAGCTATAAAACGTATAAATATGACGACTGAAACTTGTGAGACTGAGGAATGCGTTGATGAAACTTTTATTGATTCCTTGCCGTTATCTCAGTTTTCCGAAAGCATAATAGAATATGTCGCTGGCGCTGTTGTACATTACTTAATAAAGAAAATCAAATGTAATAAGTGCGTTAAAGCTTTAATATCCCTGAATGAGAAAAAAAAAACAGTTTAATTTACGCAAGAGATGCTGGAAGACTACTGTTCCCGTCCAACATGGTCACCAAAATTTGCAGACGATCTGAACAAGTCATTCGAAGCTCAATCAATTCAAATCAAGGTTCTCAAATATATTACAAAGACAAATTCCGGTTTGTAACACAAACATTAAGCAGTTTTGTTAATGAGGATATTTTTCCTGAAATAAAAAATCACCAATTCGATCACAAAAGTTGTAATCATGTCATTGATTTAGCTATGAGTGTCATGGAAAAATACATAGACATAAGATTACTCTACTTATCCATGAAGACAGATCCTAAGAATTCTGTGAGACAATTTTATACTAAGCTTATCCATTTTAAAAATCAGTGAAATATATGTCGGAGCGTCTACAAAATACCAGTTTAATGAAGTGAGCGAGCGGTTGCGTAACTCTAGCTGAACGTCATATCGATGGTAGCGAGGTAGAATTAAGGGTATATCGAGTAACCCCCACTTGTTGGTGCAGTATAAAGTTCACTGTAGGCGTCGTGCGTGAGAGTTTCCGCTTGAGTCATTCTACGAGTGAAGATATGAATGTTATGTTTTTTATAGGATAGGGCGACAAACGAGCACACAGTCCACCTGATGATAAGTGGTTGCTGTGGCCCATAGACATCTACATTTATCCTCATTTTCGAATCAAAATGCAGATGCATTGTCACCTGTGAGGACTAAGATAGAATGCCTTTTTCCAGTAAAAAGGGTCTCCGGTTCTCTACACTCACCTTACGAAACACATTGTGTTAAGCTGTTATTTTACGCTGATATTCTCTGAGAGCGTGGTCCTTCCATGGTTGAGCTGACCCATTCGTGCTACAACTACACTACTAATATAGCCGTAGCATGGCTCTACAACGTAAAAATGTGTGATAATTAATACAGTGTTGTGGTTCTATTCATTTTAGTAATTCTTCTGTTGCAGGCAAAGAGGATGGTGTTGCTGAGAGGCTGCCCTGTGTTACACTGAGATAAGTAGTGTTGCTGTTGGTTTGCATACTTTAGTGTTATCATGTAATTACGTACCTCACGTTTCTCTGGTGTACGATCGTGGCGGAGACGTGTTACAGTTTGGTCGAATTGTAATTTCCCTATACTGGGCATTACGCTGTCTTATTACTGATAATGATTAATTGCGTAAGCAAGAGAGCAAGTTGAACATCCGCTCTCACACTTTAACTATTTTTTACAATTAACGCTATCTTGATATATTTCCGAGATCAAAATAGAGATCTGCTGCTGAATTTCTGACATATATATTTATAAATTAAATGTACAAATATATGTGTGCATTGTTTTATTTTTAAATAAACATTAAATAAAAATTGATTAATATATTTATTTATCCATCATCAATAATCAATAAATCCCAAATTTATCGATCAACGTCCCAACCCTATTCCATCACTATGGTTTGGTACATTCTAAGTTTGACCTTTAAATATCCAATCACAGCGCATTTGACACGTCCCCCGCAAGCGCCAAGTTTGGTGAACTCGAAACAGAACAAATATTCAATGATGTGGTATCTATTAGGGGGTAATCTGTGGTTTGGAAAAAAGGTACTATGTTCCAAACAAACGGCTGTCGTCAACTGTTTGAGTGGTTTTATGTGATTATTTGCTAAATTATTGACGTTTGAGTTACGTGACGTTTAAAGTTCTTTGTTTTAGACAGAGTTTATGTGAAAATATGGTGCGTTGTTGTGTGTTGTTGTAAAAACCGACCAGAACGAAAAATACCAAACATAACCTTTCATCAGTAAGTAAGCTTATTTAAAGTAAAATTGCCTATAGAAATCGATTAGCTGATTAATTTTCATTATCTCTAGTGTATAATTATCAGAAATCAGAAAATATACAATAAATTACTAAAATAACCTACAACTTTTTTTTCGTTTTATACGACTAAATTAAGAAGCGTTCTTTTATTTAAAGGTCGCCATTTATTTTTTATCGTTTCGAATTTGCTGTATAATCACTACAGGGATACCAGTGCTTGGCAAAAAAAATCCTTAATTTCTTAACGACTCTGAACTAATTTTTTAACCTTAATGTAATTACTAATATAATTTAATTATTTTAGATTTCCTAAAGAAGCAAACATTATAAATATGTGGATTGTAGCTACTGGGAGAAAGGAATGGTATCCTGAGAAGAATGACCGCATATGTTCGAAACATTCTGAGTCGCGTTATTTTCGTAAAACGCACAAGAGGACATATTTGTTGCCGAATGCGATTCGAACACTCTTTATTCAAGTGAGTAACCTATATTTGTGTTGTTAACTATTGTTTTAATTTTGAATTTTATAGGGATATTTTTTCTACATGCTCAATATTTATTTTTTCAGAATATTATTGATGAGCGACCTTGTACTACGAAACACAAGAATTTCCTTTTGTTTGTACTTGGTTGCAGTAACATTTTACCATGCGTACTCGTTTGTCACTTTAATCTCTCTCTCTCTCTCTCTCTATATATATATATATATATATTATATATATATATATATATATATATATATATATATAATATATATATATATATATATATATATATATATAATATATATATATATAAAAATATATGTATATGTATATATATACATATATATTTATATATATATATATATATATATAAAAAACAAAACATTACTACCCCATATTTATTTTAGGTCAAATTTTTCGGTTCAACCCTTACGATTACTACTCGATACAGGCGCAAGTGTTTCTATTATAAAAAAATCGAGTTTAAATGGAAAATTTACGCTCTCCAATGAAATTTTTATCAGTAGTAGAGCCACGCGGCAGCTTTTGCTGTCGCACGGATGGGCCGGCTCGAACCTGGGTGGTACCACGACCTCACAGAAAACCAGCGTGAAGTAGAGGTTTACCTCTGTGTTTCGCTTGGTGAGTGCAGGTGGCCGGAGGCCCTTTTTACTGGAAATGAGGCATTCCATCTTAGTCCTCACGGGTGAAAACGCATCTGCATTTTGATTCGCAAACGAGGATAAAGGTAGATGTCTTTGGGCCGCAGCAACCACTTACCATCAGGTGGACTGTGTGCTCGTTTGTCACCCATATCCTATAAAAAAAATGTGCCGAGATTGGTGCGTGAACCTGTATGACCTTCAGCGAATACCGTTTGGTGATTCTGAGTATAAGGTACGCAACCCTCGTCGACACACTCTCAATCTTTACAACGTTGTTAACGAGAGACTTGTGGACGATAAATCCGACACCTCCTTGGGACAGATGGTCGCCCTCCCGGTGATAGAGCAAGTTGCCGGATTCGAGGATTACCGTGTCTTCCCCCTCTCTTCAGACTTCGGATAATCCTATAATATGCCAGCGTAACTTGTCTATGTTTTCTTCCAGCTCCAGCTTCCAGTCCTCAGGGTGCGTACGTTGTATGTTGCCAGGTCGAGTCGTCTTAGGTGGCAACCGAACCTCCACCGGAGATTCTTAGCACCCCCTGCCCCGCCGTTACCATGGTCGCCACCGTAGCCAGGAATAGCGGGGCCGCGGGGACTGAGGGCCGTCTCTTTGTTACTCTCGTCATAGGGGGATATTTGCCATAGTTGCCACGCTTGGCGAGCGGGTTGCCAACCGCAGTTTTTTATTGTAAGTTTTTTGTTATCAGGAAGATGCTGCTGCCCATCTCCTGCCTGTTTCCCTTTCGCCTTTTACGACACCCACGGGAAGATATGGGGTAGTGGATATTCTTAACCGCCACTACACGGCTATGGTTTGTAATTTGTGATTTTGTAATGTTTTAGATTATCAGACGTTATTTTTAAAGAACCTCCTAAACGTCATTATTAGACAACCATTCGTATTTTAAACTTTTTTATTTATTCACGATTTCGTAACTTCAGGCCATCTAGCATCTGTTTTACATACTACCTTGAGAGTCAATCAACGTTTATGGCATAAATAATGTGGCGGGCCGGAGTGGGGATACCAAAATTAAGTATACGTATTAAGTATAAGTATATTGCATACGCATTAATGTATGTATATAAGTATGTATTTATTTATTTATTTATATATATTGACTGGATCAGCGTGGTCCGAAGGAACCAAAACAAAATGGTGGATGCGGCGTGTCGCTTAACTATATACTCTAGACAACATACTTGCGTAAAATTGATTTAATTCAACACGAAGGAAAAAGAGTTGCTGCGGATTAGAAACAACGAATGAAGGGATGGATTAAGCACAGTACCTTTGAGGAGAGTGGTGTGTCTCGTATCTCTTGACAACTCGATGACACGATGAGCTAGGTTGACACTAAAGGAGAATGGGATTTTTGGGCCTGAAATTTACAAATTGGTATATACTTCAAAAAATTATTTATATTTTTCTGAGTACAAATACAAAAAGCTTATAAATTTTACAATCTAGAATTTGAAAAAATATTAAAATAAGAAATAATTTGGAATATCGATTATATTAATGCAATCGATTTTAAATTTATTCTGACTATAAATAAATATAAACTAAAAAAGCTACTAAGTAGTAACTATCAAAATATGTTATTTGCATAAGAAAAAAATTAAATAAACATTTATTATCAATAAATCGATTAACATATAGACTAGTGTAATTCTCGTTTTGGAGCGATATATAGACTAACGTCTTCTAAATGGTTCGTAAGACTTCTCTTTTTGACACTTGTTAGTACAAACTGCAAAATTATTTACATAATGTAGCTCAATTTGTCCTGAAAATGGCCGATTTTCGATTCGATTTGTCACGATCGCAATATCATCGATTCGCGACTAAATTGATCATTTTAGCAAAAACTTGGTGCGCCAAATTATAGTAATTAATAATTAATTTATAAATAGCTGCCAAAGATAGCAACCTAATATATCAATGATAATGAGAACTTTCGACTGTGTAAAAAAAAAGAATTACCAATATCAAGAGGGGTCAAGAGTACTCAGATAACTAGACGTGCATGTATGAAGAAGATAATGAATCTGAAAGAAGCGAAAGAGGTATGTAAGGATCGTGACACTTGGCGATCTGTTCTCTCTGGCTACCCCGTCAGGGATTGTGCGTGACCAATATCGATTCATGATATTAACGAAGATATCGACTAATATAAATAAAAACAGACTTTTCTTCTTTTTCTGTCGGCTAAATACATGATTACTGTATGAAAGAAACTCTAACTGTATTGCATTTATTAATTACATAAAATACATAGGTGGCATTTGAGAAGCCCTGGTGCTAAATACTTTACAATTAACTTGCCTTTTCGTTTTGGCTTTGCACTAAAAAGTAACGGCATCTGTTATTTGATAATGAAGTTAACTTTGTCGATAATAAAAAGTACAGGTAAACGTTTAGTTAATTCTAAGATTATGGCACATTTTTAAATAAAGATGATGTATACGAAAACAGCATAAGTAGACATGCGTGATAAATAACGTCACGGTATAAATATCACCGTGACTTTTTGACTATTTAAAAAATTCCAAATCTAAATCTTTGAGGCATAGGTGGAGAAACTGACTATGTTCCTTCGCGCAGCCACCGTACTACGTACACCTTTCTAAATCAGTGACAGGAGTACTGCTGCTTTACTCCTGTCACTGATTTAACCAAACAATAGGAACCACGCGTATGTACTAGAACGGTACACCAACGACAGCAAGGTTAGGTGAAATTCGTATATTAACAAAAAAGGTCAGGTATAGAAGGTAATAAAAAACGACTTGAAATAAAATCTAACAAATTAAAATGCTTAAGTAAAGTCACGTTATAAGTTTTTTAAATTTATTTATTAATTAATTTTCGATACAGTGGTGTTGCTTAATTCTAAACTCGCCAAACTTTTACGTTTGATGGCCGTTCTAATGTTCCAAGTATCCACCGTTATCGACGTACAATATTACACGACGATTTTGCACTGTGACTTTTTGGTAACTGGAACAACAAAAAGTGGCTTCAACAAAAAGTCGTATCTATGTCATTCGGTCGGTCCGACCGAATGACATAGATACGACTGGATACGACAGATTCTTGAATCGATTCAGTGAATGAATCCAAAGAATTGAAAATCGATTCCTTAACTCTAAATAATCAATTTTTTTATTATTCGATCTCAGATCGACATGTCAACTATTACTTCACTATAGCTTGCTCGTATTTATTAATCTGTGCGTCACTTGTCACTCATTTGTTGTTTTGACTCGTTCCGTTTTCTTGTTATCCACGGCTTTATTTCGCGATTTACTTACTTATCTTGTTTTTGATTGACCCTTGCTTCGTTATTGGACACCGATAATCTTACTTATACGACTACCCAGCCTTGTCGAGTTTTTTTCCAAACGTGTCATGTTCCAAACAATAAGTATCCAAAATCACAATTTGAACGATTTTCCCCAGCTTACTTATAGTGAACTTATATTAATTTCGTTAGGTACATACCAATTGAAACAGGCACGTTCCTTCTATGGTGAACACATAAGATCAAATGATGTTTATATAATTGAAGTGTGCAGGGAGGCTAGCAGCAATCTATTCTAGATAGAATCTATTCTTCAATATTATTGTAGAATAAATCAATTATATGGTACCTTAGTTGGGCAAGGTATCAGGACAATATAGTGCCACCTGCACAGTTCCTTGACGATATTTTAATAATTATTGAAAACGATTAAAATACATTAAAAAAAATTTTTTGTTTAATAACCAACACCCTATTCCTATCTGGCTGAATTAGGTAGATATAGAGAATTAGGTAATTAGGTGATATGTAATTGAGACATATTAATATGTGCTTAAAAACCCTATCAAAGTCAGAGGTGTCTGGTTCGATTCCTAGTTTTTTTTTCGTATAAAAATTGATTATTAAGGGATATTTGTGAGAATAAACAAGTTGCCTGAGTGTACTCGAAGTGTAGCCAGCTTAGTTGAATATTTTACCAATTGAATTACAAGAAAGCTTGGAACAGTTTATAATATAAGAGCTGATGTTATTTGAGCAAAACATTACAGCCGAAATAAGTAGGTAGGCATTTACCGCCATTAACGCTGTTAATATGAGAATTTATTAATATAATTATTCTTAAAGCTTTTGCCCTCTTTAACACTTGAAAAATATTCATTTAATAGTTAAATAACTATATAATCTACAGTTAAAAATCGACTGTTACAATGTAGTTAAAATATAACCACACTTTTACTTAATCTTAAATAACTCAGCTCCTAAATTGACAAATCTCGCCAAATTTTCAACTATGGAGTGTTTATATGTAAGCTTTCAAATGATCCAACTTTCATCTTGTTAACACCTGGGCCCAAGAATGTATGGAAACGTATCCGTCTCCTTTATTCCCAATTGATTAAATAATTTTATGACAACATTTACATGACGATGACCGCGACGTTCCTTCTAGCGCAGCGCGACAACGGCTGAGGTGTCCTAATGTCCTTCCCCTAGTAGTTCGTGTCGACGAACGGGTCGGACGACCCATGCCACACCAGATATGTGCCGCTTTTTAGAAAGGAATGTTGTTGTGTCAGCCTACCTAACTGCACGTTGGAGTGACCATTCTCCCCCGGCATAAAGGATTCCTTTCAAAACAAACTAAAGCTATTACTAAACCTAATTTAAGTTATTAACCTAACCTAGAGAAAAGTAGCGGAAAAGGAAAGGGTTCACGAACTGTTACCATACATGACGCTCAGGGGCTCGTGAGCGAGACGGTGGTAATTGTGCGATCAACTAGAGATAAACAACGCCTGTATAACAGTATTCCCTATGCAGTGGTGGCAATCTCGCGTCATACGAGCCATTGTATCTACCACTAAGATTGGTGTGAGGAAGATGCAGTTGCCCGTTTCATTTTGCACGCCGAGTGCGCCACCACAAGCAGAATTAGGGATTACAACGTCAAAATGGCAATACATCATCGAGACTTAAAGGTTGCAAACAACATTATGAACGTGGTCCGAGACGAAGTGGCGTAAACGAAATCAAAGTGTTAAAGTAACGTTAAAGTTAAAGAACGTTAAAGTGACATGTTCGCAACGATGTTTTATTGTGTTTTACTTTAATTATTTTAAAAATAAGGCTGTTTTGTGATTTCTAGTTATAAAATTAGTAATAAATATGTATAGATTAAGATTTTAAATACATAGTTAAGAAAAAAAAAGAACAAAAAAAAACAAAAAAAAAAGAAATAAACATACTTTAAAAAAACAAAAATCAAAAAGAGAACAAAAAAATCAAAAAAAAATCAATATATTATGTTAAATGATTCGAGTAATAAAAAAATACCTACTTTAGATATAAGGCACAATATAATACTCATAAATTGTAAAAGAATACGTGTACATTTAAATGCGCTATAATTAAAACGCGGCGAGATATAATAGTTTAGAAATTCAATTGTAATATAATAATAATAATTTAAAAATGTAATAAAGGGTACGGACCGCGAGTCTGTAGCGCAAACTATTAATAAAAAAACCTAACCTAGAAAAGCAAATCGAATACTATTGATTAAGTAAGGGACTGAGAAGTACAACCAGACGCAAATATGACCCGGTCACGTCCTTTACACGAGTTGTCCTGGTTATTCCATCGGAACTAGGAAAAACCTCTTCAATTTTAAATAATGGTCAATGAAGACCGATTCCAAAATACTGGACAAGTTTGTCCAATAAGGAAGGTAAGTTTCTTAAAGGCGTAAGCTTTAAAAAATGTGCTGCAGTCAAAACTAATGGGTCTAGGTCTGATGGGTCTAGAAATCATACGACATAAGGGACAACTATTCAATATGCGGTGATAATCAATTAATAAATTCAAAATATGATCCTTACGCGGTAAAAGAATCGGATGTCGTTGAGTGAAATTTAAACCCGAGTTAGATAAACTACCACGCACTCGAATAATTTAATCCTTTGCCTGATTGTAACCTTACAATCTCATCGGCAAAGTGTGAACGTTATATTAATAACTCTGCATAGTCGTAATCGGTTGCGATGATATAATGACGTGACTCAAAAACTTTGCAAAACGACAAGCGTAAATTACTCTACGAAATAATATCAACCAAGAAGGGAAACGACTTGCTAAAATAATGTTTGAAGAAATTTCACTTGAAGTATTTGCAATCGGAGAAAGTTTCTTCTCTTCCGGGGGTTGTGATATTGAAGAAGGGCTAAAATCAAGTATGGGATGAATCCAAGAAGGTCCGTAGAACCAAAGCGGATGATGTATGATTTGCACCGAAGTAAGCGTAACTAAAATAAAACTCCTAACACTTTTTGTGATACAAACGGAGTATCTGATTGGCAAGGCAACACTTGTCTTTGCTAATAAAGAGACACACAACGTCAATTTTACACAATAGTTATATTAACAGTTGGGTAAATTTAAAAAAAATGTTGGAGACATCTGCGACTGTTAATGCTCATCACCTGCGGATTTTAGAAACGGAAAAAAATATTGGCGCGACGTGTTGGAAAGAATTATTGCGATTGTTAAGTATTTATCTACACAATGCTTGGCATTTTAAGGTTCTGTGAAATTACTTTTCGAACATGATAATGAAAATTTTCTAAAAGCTGTTGAGATGATTGCTTCTTTTGATTCAGTGATGAGACAGCACGTTAGCCGAGTGTGTAACTCTCAAACAAAATGTGTTAAAATGACTCATTATTTAGGCGTGCAAATACAGAATGAAATAATTGAATTATTGTTAATTGTTGTGTGTGTTAAGAAATAGTATTTTATAAATGGTTCGCAGTTCAAGATATTTTTCAATAATATTAGATTGTACACCAGACACTAGTCATACTGAGCAAATTAGTCTTGTTCTGAGGTATGTTGTCATTAACACAACTTCAAAAAAGGTTGAAGTTAAAAAAAGTTTATTGCGTTTAGTCCAATACTGGACTCTACAGGGAAGGAATATATCCATTTGTGACAGAAATTTTGAAAAAATTAAATTTAGATATAAAAAATATTAGGGGACAAGGTTTTGATAATGGGGCAAACATGAAGGGACAGCATGTTAGGCTTCAAAAACGCATTTATGACTTACTTTGAACTTAACAGTAAATGACGCTTCTAAAGTGTCAGATGCTACAATAAACTTTTTTAATCTTGTGCAAGATTTAAATAATTTTTTTCGTCTAATTCTGAGAAAAAATGTCCCTGGGTTAAATTTAATGCCTCTACGAGTAAGTGAGACAAGATGGTCCTGCAGAATTAATTCAATAAAGCCCCTTAAACTTTATTTAATTAAGGATTGCGAAAGTCTTCTAGAAGTAGCTGAAGATAATTCCTTTCACATTGATGCGAGTTCCCTCTTAACGTCTGTACAAAAATTTCAATTTATTTGCGGAATTATTATTTGGCATGACGTTTTATTTCATGTAAATATTGTCAGCAAACAAATGCAAAGTGCTACAATTAATATTAAAGTATGCCAAACCCACCTAAAAAATTTAGTTGATCACTTCCAGCAATATAGATCTGACCAATCGTTTGAAGATATTCTTGTACAAGCGAAAGAAGTAGCCCTTTCTCTCGAAATTAAAGAAGATTTTCCACCGTTACCAACGGTCAGGAGGAAATTTAAACCAAAACTCTTGGACTATGTACACCAAGATGAGACCCCTCATGATCCAAAAACTGCCTTTAAAATTAGTTTTTTCTTCAAAATTATAGATCAAACATTAAGCTCTCTAAAAAACCGATTTGACTTATTAAATGAGTATAATAATATTTTCAGATTTTTAGCGACATATTCAAATTAAGTGACAGCGATATTTTAAAACTTTGTTCTGTTCTTGAAGAACGACTGACAGATCATGATAATAAGAATATAGACTCCAATGATTTGTTTAATGCAATTAAAGCGTTAAAGTTGTTTTCATTACCTGATGATACTGACCCCTTAAGTATTTTACAATATATATTTGAAAACAATTTAATCTCCACCTTTCCAAACGTAAGCATTTCACTAAGAATTCGTCTGACATTACCTGTATCTGTAGCTTCTGGCGAGCGATCTTTTTCAAAGTTAAAAATCATTAAAAGTTATTTAAGATCGACAATGCTTCAAGAAAGATTGTCTGGGCTAGCGATATTAGCAATTGAAGAAGAAAAGAGAAAGTCATAGTCATAGTCATAGTCATTTATTCCAAAAACAATATACATTGTGTGGGAAAACTTAATTGTAACATAAAATATTAAATTAATTAGCATTATACGTGTATCCTAAAAATGAGAAAGAGATTTCTCCATACATTCTTGGGCCCAAGTGTTAACAAGATGAAAGTAGGACCATTTGAAATCGTATTTATAAACAATTTAAAGCTGAAAATCTGGCAAGATTTGTCAATCTTGGAGCTGAGTTATTGAAGAATAAGTAAAAGTGAGATTATCTATTACCTACACTATAACAGGTGATTGTTCACTGTTATTACACTGTAACAGGCATTTTTTACTATAATTACTTAAAGATATAAAAGCCGGATCAGTATAAAATCACAAAAAACTGTGGTTAATAATGAAACAAAATGGTAAAATGATTAACGAAAGTTAAAACAATAACAACTAAGTGATGTGAATATTAGGTATATTGATCTGTGGTCGATTACTTTAATTGTAGTTGTAACTGTTACTTGTTGCAATGTTGATATTTTGTATTTTTTATTATTATTTTGTAGATATGTACGCAATTTTTTTATCTTCCTAGTTAACACAGAAACATAATCGAAAATAGATATTAAAATGCTCAATTTAATTGAGAATCGATTATATTGCGCTCGTTTCAAATCGAATCGAAAATCTGTCTTTTTCTTTTAAGTAAATAATTTGAAGTTTGAACTGTCAACTTTCAAAATGAGAAGTCCTCTATTTTTTTTGGAGTTTATGGCCTGGTATCTAGACCTTTAGGCCAAGTCTTGAGTATTATTATTCGGTTTATTATAATTTCCCCAAGCCTTGTCTTTATGTATTATTATTATCCTTCATAGTTCACTGCTTCACAATATGTTGATGCGTCACATTGTGCAGCCCTTGGGAGATTTTGACGGCAACATGAGCCAGCAGGCAGCTGACAGTTGGCGATGGTATCTAAAGGCGCCTATGCAAACAGCTTATATTGAGAATCCATCACCATCGGAGCACTTGTTTCACCGTTTCCACTAATAGTTCACATGTGTAGACAGTTAATACATAAAATCGCACCACTTTTACATATCAAAATCCACATCAACAATTATTTAAACTATAATACAGGAGGAGGAAATATCTAAGTATTAGTAGAAAGTAATACTTATATACAGAATGGGGTCCCACATATATGCCATAAATGAAACCACAAGTAATACTAGTCCATAGAAGTGTAGAAAAATTAAATATTAAATTAAAACCCGTAAAATAAAAACTGAAATTTTCAAACAAAATAAACATTAAAATAAATTCAGTAAAAGTAAACACTGTTTAGACTACGTACCTTGACCCCTTGTAAGAGTGGCAACGTTGCACGCGGGTGGCATGGCGGTTGGCGCCAGGCAGCGTTAATTTCGGCACGGCCTTTGCTTCGTTGTACAATGTGCGACAAAATAAAAACTTACTCACTAAACTGTTTAGGTATTTTACACTTTTTTATTTCGCAAAAATGGAACAGAACAAAATAAATATTATTGCATATTAGTAGCAAAATTTAATGGAAACCTAAATTTTAAAATTTTCAAAATGTCCGCCACGTTCTTGAATGCACAAGTTACATCGCCGCATAATGTTGTACTGAAGCCTGCTCAAAAAATTTCGTTCAGGATCCAGAGACAGGGCTTTTAATTTGTCAAAGGCAGCAACAGTACGACTGCGCAGTTCATCTTCGGTTTCGGAGATCTTTGAGTACACTTCATTTTTAATAAAGCCCCATAAAAAGAAGTCTAGAGGAGTGAGGTCGGGCGATCGAGCTGGCCACCTGCGAGGGCCATAGCGCTCTATCCATTATTCGCCGAACATGTTGTTAAGCCACTCTCTCGCGAGGAGTACGGAGTGTGGAGGAGCTCCATCCAACTGAAACCATATCCTCTGGTAAGCTGCCACAAGCTGCTTCTAAATATTCTGTTATTGGGCCGTTAAGAATATTGAGAAACTTTGCTGCATTCAGGTTTCCGTCAATAAAAATAGGGCCGATTATCTGATCTCCGTGAATGCCTACCCAAACATTAATGGAAAATCGGTATTGATGAGCTGATTCCCTAAATAAATGGGGATTCGTATAGCTCCAGTGAGGCATGGTTTGTCGGTTCCATATGCCGTTTCGAGTAAACCTGCTTTCATTTGTCCATAACACATTTGTTAGGAAACGTTGATCTAGAGACATTTTTTCCAGTACCCAGGCAGTAAGACTCTCTAATCGACTTATCACAGGGCAGCAGCGCCTGCACCTTAACATATTTATAAGGACGTAGTTTATTCATTTTCAGCACGTGGTGTATTGTTCTATGCCTCACTCTAAACACACGCCAGCTTGTCTAAGACTGCAGGTTGGATTCCGATCGAAATGGTCTAAGACTCTTTGTTCGAACGAGGGTCGAAAGTGACGCGGAGCAACTACTTCATTAGTGTTGGACACTATGCGCTGATTTTCCCTGATTCTTTGGACAGCACCTAGGATTGTCCGGACGCTAGTAGGGCAAACGCGAGTTGCGCCGTATCTCTCACGATAAGTACGCAGAGTTAACACTGAATTTTGGCGGCATTCGCCATACAATAAAACCATGTCTGTATATTCTGCCGCACTGTAAAAATGCTGTTGTCTTGGCATTTTGCGCCAACAGACGCGTACACACAAAGGTCAAGTAGTGTGAATATTACTAAAATATGCATAGAGATGCAACATCTCTATGCATATTTTATCGCATATATCACGGGAAGTGCTCTGTGGAATTGTTTGAACTAATTCCAGTCGCTCAATTTCACCATCGCACATCGCGACAAAACTCGCGATACCATCCATACCATCTGGATGATTGGCGGTCCACCACTGTGCGATTTAGATGAAATGTTCTTCCTCGCACTACTTCCTTGTGGAATCGATTTCCATCAGCGATTTTTCCGGACCGATACGACTTAGGGACCTTCAAGAAAAGAGCCTACTCCTTTTAAAAGTCCGGCAACGCATCTGGAATTCCCCCGGTTTCCCTGGTGTTGCAGTTGTTCATGGGCGTCGGTAGTCACTTACCATCAGGTGAGCCGCATGCTCGTTTGCCCCCTCTCCTATAAAAAAAATATTAAATAAACTTTTACTCAACTAATCATTATTATTTTTAAACATCAATACTTATTTATTATTAATTGGTATATAGGAACGTTCTGCACACAATTGATTACAAATGGTAAGTTATACAAGCATGTTCGGTCTTGCTGGATATCATATTAAATTTTTATTCAGACTTTAAATCAAAAAAGAGCTTAAGTGAAGTAGTAACCTAAGCCCTACACCTAAGGTGTACCAAAAAGTTATATGACTAGCTGCTACTGGAACGAGAGGATAATGAGATTGAAATAGGAAAAGTTATTAATAAAAAATCAGACCTTAAAAAATAATTATCATATCATATTCACCAACAGCATATGTACATTCTGGAACAGCGAAATCAGCTTCAAGAAATTGTGAATTCTTTTACTCAGTGTAGTGATGTGCATGAAAAGGCGTAGGGTCACATAACGGAGTTGGAGCTGAAGCTCATAAGAAGATCGCAAAATAGTGTTGTTTGCAGATGAGACTTCTCCTATATTCGGTGTATAGATAGTATAGATAGAAACAAAACTAACTTTCACGATGTAAATATTGTTCTTTCGCAAATACAGCGGTGGTTTACGGTTAATAATCTTCTGTTGAATTTGAAAAAGAATAAATTCATTGAATTTACACTCTCTAACGTAAAAAATGTAACCATGAGTACAAATATTGGTGAGAAACCGTTGAACATGATTAACTCAACAGTATTTTAGGAATTACATTGGATTCTAAGTTTCAGTAGAGAGCTCATATCTCTACTCTTGCAAAAAAACTAAGTTCTGCTACATTTGCAGTATGTAGGATTAGACAGTTAACTGATGTGGAAACTACTCGCTTAGTGTATTTCAGTTGTTTCCATAGTGTTATGTCCTTTGGTATCTTACTATAAAAATCATCCACATTAAAAATTGTGCCAAAGCGAAATATAAGTCAGTTCCTAGCGACCTGAATCGAAAGAAGTATAAATTAGTACGAAATCGTTGCAACAATCTGTGTAGAAAAGCACAACGACGCCATATCCATGAATCAGTACAAGATCCTGACCCTGCTAGGGTCTGGAAATTTCTTAAGTCTTTAGGAGTTGGGAAATTACGACAAAATTTCACTCACCTTAACTTTGATCTCAATCAAGTTAATTTGCATTTCTCATCTTCGTCTTGCATTAACGATAAAGCAAAACAATACTTTGGATTCTCTTTCAAAAGCTCCCGCTCCGGACAACTCTGCTTTTAATTTTAGTCAATTTAACAGTTGTGATGTTATGAAAGCCATAATGTTTATCCATTCAAATTCAATTGGTAGTGACTGCATTAGTCGGAAAATGGTCATCCGTCTTATTGATCTCCTTTCACCTGTCACATCACTTCCATCCTGAATAATTCACTGAATTCTTCTATTTTCCCTTCAGTTTGAAAAGATGCATTTGTAGTTCCTCTTCCGAAAAAGTCGAATCCGTCTAGTTTTTCTGATTATAGACCTATCTCTATCTTGCCTTTCCTTTCCAAAGTTCTTGAACGTCTTGTGCACAATCAATTAAGCATCTATCTTTTAAAACATAATCTTTTAAATCATTTGCAATCCGGTTTCCGTTCTGGCCATAGTACGACTACTGCACTTTTACAAATCACTGATGATATTCGGTATGGTATGGAGAAACAAAAGCTTACCATTCTTACGTTACTTGATTTTAGTAATGCATTTAATACAGTAGATTTTGATATCTTGTTGGGCATCCTGCGCTTTCTCAACATATCTCCAACTGTAGTTGACTGGTTTCGAAGTTATTTGTTTGGTCACCGACCGACTGAATGCGCAGGTGCAAGATGTTTTTTCCACCTGGACTACTACAGCGGCTGGCGTACCACAAGGTGGCGTGTTGTCTCCTCCCCTGTTTGCAATTTTCATTTTTTTTATAGGATAAGGGTGACAAACGAGCACACAGTCCACCTGATGGTAAGTGGTTGCTGCGGCCCATAGACATCTACATCTATCCTCGTTTGCGAATCAAAATGCAGATGCGTTGTCACCCGTGAGGACTAAGGTGAAATGCCTCATTTCCAGTAAAAAGGGCCTCCGGCCACCTGCACTCACCAAGCGAAACGCAGAGGTAAACCTCTGCTTCACGCTGGTATTCTGTGAGGTCGTGGTACCACCCCGGTTCGAGCCGGCCCATCCGTGTGACAGCACCACTGTTATCTGTCCTCTTCCTACCACTTGTATGCTGATGATCTCCAAATCTATACTCAATCGTCTCTTGAAGATTTGTCTAAATCAGTTGACACTATTAACGCTGATCTGACTTGTATTTCGAATTGGAGTAAACGTTATGGTTTAATGATTAATCCTAAGAAAACTCAGGTGATTATCGTCGGTAGTTCCAGATTAATTGGAAAAATTTACTGGTCTTCCCTACCTCCTATTTTACTAGACTGCACTCTAATCCCTTACAGTAACAAGGTTTAAAATCTGGGGTTGTATCTCGACTCTTGTATGTCTTGGACCTCACAGATTAATGAGGTTAGAAGAAAAATGTTTGCTGCTTTAAGCTCTTTACATAGATTACGTAATTTTCTTCCCACAGTAACTAAAGTTACGCTCGCCCAGTCTCTACTTCTACCTATCCTTGACAATGCTGACATATGCTATCTTGACATTACCGAGCAGCAGCTTAATAAGCTTGAGCGCATTCAAAATTTATGTATTAGATTCATATTTGGGTTTCGCAAATATGATCATATCTCTGAATTTCGCAAACAGCTCAAATGGCTCCCGATCCGCCTTCGCACGAATACTCACATTCTCTCCACTTTGTATAGCGTGCTGTTTAATCCTTCCACTCCTCATTATTTAAAATACCGTTTCCAGTATCTTTCCCTTACCCATAATCGGTTCCTTCGATCCTCTGTCAATCTTTCTCTCTCTACTCCTTCGCACTCTTCCTCCTTTTTAAAGAAATCCTTTACTGTAACTGCTGTACGTTTGTGGAACTCTTTACCTCTCCACATTCGTCGTGCTCAATCTCTTCATTCTTTCAAAAGTCTTGTTAAATCGTATTACTTAGAACGCTATTAGATAAATCACTTTTCCTTTTTTTGTACTCTTTTCATTTAATCTATTATATTATATCATACATAATCTTCACTTGCCTTTATTTGTATATATTTTCATATAATTTTTTTATTTTGTACGCCCCCTCTATTTTTAACTATTGTTTACATCAGTTCTCTACACTAAGGTTGTCTGGAAGAAATCACTTTCAGAGTGATAAGACCGCCTGTTGTACATTTTCTAATTTAGATTTAATTGTATTCGTTTTTGTTTTGTTTTCTGGTGTACAATAAAGAGTAAATAAATAAAATAAATATATGGTATGGCAGCGGACATCAATATGATATTTGTCTTGCAAAAGAAAGCGGTTCGTTCCATTTATAACTTGGGTAAACAAGTGTCTCAAATGGAACGATTTAAAGAGTTCGGCATTTTAACTGTTGCTTCTCAATACATATGCTCTAATATACTATTTGTTAGGAAAAATATACATACGTATAATAAATACAGTGACATACATGACCCTTATACTAGAAATAAAAATAAACTTGTTATTCAATTTTTTAGACTAAAGAGAACGTTCAACTTTTCAACAAAATACCTGATTCAATACTTGACTTGCCTTTACATAAAGTATGTAAAAAACACTTTGATTAGAAGAGCATATTACACAATTGACAATTACATTAATGACATAAACCCATGGTCATTTGAAAGTCAATCAAGTTCCACACAGAATAATCTCAACAGAATAATTTAAACAAATTAGTATTATTTTAGCATTATATTCAATTACATACATTGTTGTTATTTATGACTATAAATTATATGTATGTATATATATATATATATATATATATATAATGTTGACATTGATAGAAACTGTTATTTGTTAAAATTAGTTAATTTGTCAAAATGTATTTTTTGTTTATTTCTCTTATATTTCTTCTTTCGCTTGACTATTCATAAGAGCTTATGAATGAGCCTATGTTATAAAATAAAAAAATATAGCAAACAAGCGGACGTACCAACGCTTGCGTGATCATGGCCAGTTATGGCCATCCAGTTATGCCAGAGGCAGGGGCCGGCCACCTTTGTCCAGATACATTAAAGGCATATTGGACTACTTTCAACGACACCCGAGAAGGAGCACCCGGCAAGCCGCTCGTTGGTTTCACGTAGGCCAGTATGTGAATTGAAGGTCGATTGACGGGAGTAACGTATCTGCAAATGATACGTTCCCTCATTGACACAATGTTGGAAAACTTTCCTCTGAGCCATTTCTTTTTTATATATAGGAGAAGGGGCAAACGAACATGCGGCTCACCTGATGGTAAGTGGCAACCGCCGCTCATGAACAAATGCAACACCAGAGGAGTTGCATTTATATAGCATTGCCTTTTAAAAAGGAGTAGACTCTTTTCTTGAAGGTCCCTAAGTCGTATCGGTCCGGAAAAATCGATGGTGGTAATCGATTCCACAAGGAAGTTGTGCGAGGAAGAAGATTTCATCTAAATCGCACAGTGGTGGAACGCCAATCATCCAGATGGTATGGATGGTATCGCGAGTATGTCGCAATATGCGATGGTGAAATTGAGCTACTGTAATTAGTCTAAACAATTCCACGGAGCACTCCCCGTAATATATGCGATAAAATATGCATAGAGATGCAACATCTCTATGCAGTGCCAGTGAGTCAAGCCGATCGAAAAGAACTCGGTCGTCGACAATTCGAACCGCTCTGCGCTGGATGCGGTCAAGTGGAAGGAGCTGGCACTGGTGAGCCCCTGCCCAGAGATGGGAACAGTATTCCATGTGAGGTCGCACCTGCGCCTTATAAAGTTGCAAGCGTTGTGTCTGCATGAAATACTGTCCCGCTCTGCTGAGCACGCCAAGCTTTTTAGGGGCCATTTTGGCCTTCTCTTCCAAGTGACTACGAAACTGCGCGTCACTCGATTTGTAGACACCGAGGATTCTGATACTGGCTGAGGCAACAAGGGGAGTGCCTTTAAACTGAGAAAATACGACAAAGGGGTTCTTTTTAGCGGTAAACGCGCAATCATGTGTCTTCTGGGGATTGAACTGGGCTTGATTTAGTCGCCCCCGGTCTGAGGCTTTGTTCAACAAAGTCTCTACTTCAGACAGAAATTTGGTCCGGTACTCGGCGACGTTTTCCCGAGAGATATTGGCACGACCGGTATATAAATCATCACCAGTGCTGTTGTCTGTATACTCGTAGCAATGAATGTTACCGGTTTGCAACATATCATTGATATAAAGAAGAAACAGCGTTGGTGATAGCACGCAGCCTTGTGGAACACCAGCGTTAATGGGCTTGTAATCGGAGCGTGCACCGACTACTACGATCTTGATACTGCAAGAAAACTGGTGATCCAATTGCACAACTTCTCGGTAAGCTCATAGGAATGGAGCTTTGTAAGAATCACTTTGTACCAAACGTAATCGAAGACCTTCGCTATGTCCCAACTAACGGCCAATGCCTCCACCTTGGACTCCACTGCCTCCGCCCATCTATGAATTAGGTAACCCAGAAGATCACCAGCTGAGCGACCTCTACGGAAACCGTACTGACGGTCACTAATCAGGTTGTGATCCTCAAAGTACCGCATGAGGTGGCAGTTAATAACAATTTCCATTACTTTGGAGTACAAGGAGGTGATAGCCTGGCCTGTAGTTGGACGGATCAAAGCGGTCGCCTTTTTTAGAGATCGGGTGCACCAAAACAGTCTTTCATGAGTTTGGGACTACGCCTAGGGAGTAGGAGTACCGGAAAAGTTGCGTTAAAACCAGTGTCAACTCCGGAGCACACGTCTTCAGCACAATAGGTGGGACTCTGGGAGTGCTTTACGCACCGAGCGCCTTGTAAACAGCACTTCCCGCATGGAGCACTCATACCGCGGAATGGTCGGCGGTGTGTTCCCCCTGTCATCTAGAGTCGAGTTGGAAGCGAAAGGAGAACTTAGCATATCGGCTTTCTCCTTTGCGTCATGGGCTAGTGAGTCGTCCACCCTGTACAGAGATGGCAGAGATAGCTGACAAAAGTTCCTTTGGACAACCTTGGCGAGGGACCAGAAAGCACGTGTTCCCAAAGGGAGGCGAACTAGTTTCTCGCCAATTTTGCCGATGGGTTCTGACTTTGCCATGGCAATGACACTTTTGAAGGACCTGGAGACGGAATTATACTTCTTTTTAAGAGCACTGGTGTTTACATCCCGGGATATTGATGCGTGAGCCCAGGCCTGGTAGCAGTCCTGCTTATAGCGTGATGCAATTTTACAGGAGCTACCAAACCATGACTGCAATAGGCACCACAAATGATGGAATAAATAATTCCATTCCCTGAAGTACCACAGCGACAGAATCAGCAACAACGTTGCTATCATCCGGCGAGAAGCAAACCCGACTCCAAGGGTAGGATCCAAAAAAGAAAGCATCCCGTCCCAATCGGCTGACCTATAGTGCCGAACACGGGGGCAAGCTGCAGATCTCAACTGCGATGGGAGCGTGAGTGGCACCGTACTCCGGATCAGACAATGGTCCGAAGAGTCAAGCGGGGTATCGACCGAGACCTCATATCCGTCCAGATTAGAGATCAGCAGAAGGTCCATAGATAATCTTCCACATCTGGGATCCGCGTAGGCAAAGTAACCAGTTGCGTCAGACCATATGCCAAGGCAAAGTTATAAATAGATCTACCTGCATGATCGGTTAAACGGGAACCAAGCCATTCAGCGTGGTGGGCGTTAAAATCACCGAACATCACGATCTCTGCGGATGGGACCTATTGTAGCACGGACTCTGCAGCCATTTGGACATGGTCAATGAGTCGGTCTGTGCCAGATTTACCGTTATGAGACCTATAGAGGCACCCGTAGACGCGCGGATGGTCGTCGCTGTCTACGTGCAGCCATAAGATGGACAGGTCCATATTTCGCAAGCGAAATTTTGCCCCCCCCCCCCATAGAATACGCTGGGCAACCTGAGCGCCCACGCTCAGGAGTGGAGTAGTTTAGTCGTGGATGTTTAGCGAGGGATTCTCCAGGGATGCTGGTACCCTCCTGAGGTAGTCTTATATTTAATTCCACTACTAAGTTAAGTAAGTTGCGGAGGGGGGGGGGGCAGAATTATGAGGTCGTGGTATTACCCCGGTTCGAGCCGGACCATCCGTGTGACAGCAAAAGCTGCCACGTGGCTCTACCACTGTTGAAAAGGAATGTACTTCTACTTCCAGCACGACTGATGTACAGGTCATTAAGCACGACCTTTGCACGCATATCTGCACAGCCAATTCCGTGATAGTTGAATAAGTCGCGGTAGACCTGTGAACTGAACGGTGAGATCACCAAACCTAACACTTTTAGACTTTTATTTGTAAGCTGAACCAAAATTATTAATGTACACAGAAGAAGACCAGTGTTAGTGAATCAAAGTAGCGCTTAATAGACGTATTTAATGTGATAAAAATTGATAGACATGCTTCGAAGTTTAACAAACAATTTAAAAAGACGTGCTAGCTTGTGTTTAGATGGAAAAGGTGGACATTTTGAACAATTACTGCGATACTAAAAAGGCATTCTATTTTTATAAATAATAATAATACTAATACTTTTGGTAAATATCAATCAAAGGTGAGTAATGTATTTGCCTCTTGGTGGATTTATTTATTTATTTAAACTTTATGCACAAAAATAAAATCTCAATCTTACATATGGCGGTCTTAATGCCTTAAGGTATTCTCACTTAGTCAAACAAAACATAAACACTCACGCCTGTCACCCAGAGGGGTAGGCAGAGACTATGGACTTCCATTTGGCACGATCCTGACACACCTCTCTCGCTTTCTCCACATCCATATACTTACGCATACACGCTCGTCAGTTAAAAGTACTCTTGATTTGGCCCATTTTCAATATATCGCCAATTTGGTCGATAAACTTTCGCCTAGGGCGACCCTTCCCGACTCTGCTGTTCACCTCTGCAACATAAATTTGCTTTGTCACTCTTTCCTCATTCATTCTTTCTACATAACCAAACCACCGAAGCATTCCTTTCTTAATCCTGGTCACAACATCATCTTGCAAACCACACTCTTCTCTTATTAAACAATTTTTCACTCTGTCATTCAGATTCATCCCTAACATACTCCTTAATGACCGCATTTCTACAGCATTTATTCTACTCTCGTGCTTCTTTTGCCACACCCAACTTTCACTACCATACATTAAAGTAGGCACTAACACAGCATTGTGAATTGCCATACGTGCCTTTTTGGACACATTCTGACTTTTCACAATAGAGTGTAGAGCCCCATTCTCTCTATTTCCTGCATTCACTCGTCGTTCTATATCCTTATCATATCTACCATCCCTGCAAAACACATCATTCCAAATACACAAACTCATCTACTTGCTCTACCAACTCCCCTTCTATTCTTCACATATCGTTTTACTTTCTTCTCTTTCAAAAACCATAACTTTCGTCTTACTTGCTTTCACTTTCATTCCATTTTCTTTTAATGTCCTGTTCATTAATGTAACCATCATTTGCAACTCGGCTGCCGACGACGCAAGTATGACTTGATCATCGGCGTACAAAAGGCATTTGACGGTTAACTCACCCATTCTTAACCCGCATTCTTCTACTTTCAAATTTTCCAAACAACTGTCCATAAATAGGTTGAACAGCCACGGGGAAGCCACACAGCCTTGTCTGACACCTTTATGGATGCCAAACCAGTCCGAGTAAGAAAGAAAGAAAGAAAGAAAAAACATTTATTCACGGTCTAATCATAATAGATACAAAACAAAGCAATAAATTGGAATTAAACAGAAAATAAAACAATATTTCCCTAAATTAACAAAAATGTAAAAATAATATAAAATGAATCTGTGTAGCAGCATAAGACCGTGAAATGGACAGGACTCAGAAAAAATCGAGATACAGAAACACATTGCTCTGATCCCGACACTGGATTTCAGTCCGGCCCGCACTCCGAGGTAACTCGGACGGCTGCCTCAGTGCACATGCTATAATGCGACGCGGAATATATAAAAAAATGTGTGTTTTTAAATTTTTATTCACATAAATAGTGGATATCATTAGCTAATGAAGGTAAGTACAAAATAAAATTAACGTTTTCCTTCTAAATATATCAATTTTATTTATTAAGAATGCGGAATAAACGTTGGAATAAACGTTGGTATAAAGGTAAGAAAATGATTGTCAGAAAAAATAAATTTATTATACAAATATTTAAATAAAATAGTTTTATATATTATATAAAGTGAAAATTAAAATATCTACATAATTTATGGGACTGAGATTACTGACGTGTTGAAAGAACTTAACCTCCTACCAGTTTTTTTTTTATAGATCGGTATTTTTTTTGTTCCGAAAGTAAGTGTAACCTGTATTTGTATTCAGTATGATTTTTTCGACCGTTGATGGACCAACAAATATTGGTCAAATCGCTGACGAGTATGTTGAAAATTAGTAACCACAGATCCACCGACGTCACACGCGCATCAAGGATTGATCAAAGTATATTATTTTGCGCGACGCA